>CM068833.1:63309390-64611890 GCA_028554795.2 Sinohyriopsis cumingii | reverse complement strand
TTGGGTGGCGATTAAGCATACATACATTTAGCAATAACTGAAAAACGTCCTGACAACTTTGAAAATTGCATTTTGTTTTCAAATTGTAAATTATAAAAAAATGTGTTACAGTTTGTTTACACAACTTGTGAAACCTCTATACAAAAGGTAAACATTTATGCCGTTTCGAGTGATAAAAAACCCATTTAAGTATCCGATGTCAAGGCTAGGAACACACACACACACACACACACACACACACACAATGAGTCTCTCTCTCTCTCACTCTCTCTCTCGCTATCTCTCTCTCTCTCTCTCTCTCTCTCTCTCATGCACAGGCTATTTTCATTGACAAACTCATACACACTAATCAACAAATCGTGTTAAAATATTCACACACTACACGACGAGCACGCCATTTATAGTGACCAATACACACACTTCTCAACATACAGAAAATGTAGGAATACGCACATTTGATTGTAACAGTTTTGGTTAGAGACTTACAGCGATTCGTTTGAAAAATACACTCTCGAGAAGACTTTTAGGGAAATTCAATTCTATACGTTTTGAAATAAACGCAAAAATGCTGGTGATGTTTGTCAATAGAAAGGATATTGAACTCCAGACTATGCAGAACGTCAAATAAAATGAGTCTCAAAGACAGTTGGAAATAGAGACAAAGGTAAAATTATCCGATATCATTGTCAAGAACAAAAAACATTGTTATACAAGTGTCACAAGGAAAAAGGAAAAGTAGGAAAAGTAGATTAAAATGAATATTCTGAAGAAGAAGAAGAAGAAGACGAAGAAGAACAAGAAGAAGAACAAGATGAAGATGAAGAAGAAGAAGATTGGTTGGCAAAAGCACTGTACGGCTCTATCGGGTTACCATAAAGATTATATGAAGAAGAAAAACATGTATGTATCAAAATGGGTCATTACCAAGGGTCGATAATAGTCCATAAACACAATATTAAGATACTTTGGATACTACATGCTGTTGTTGTTTTTGTTGTTGTTGTAGGGTTTAACGCCATTTTTCAGCACACGATAGGCTATACATGGCAGCCATTATTGATGGTGGAGGAAGAAATCGGGAAAACTCCGGAAAGAACCACCGACCCACGAGAAGTTACTGGCAAGCTTTCTCATATACCCACATTAGCCGAATTCGAGACTCCAACCCACGCAGACAGAGGTGAGATGGCAGTAATCCATAACGGAGAGTGCTTTAGACCACTAGGCCACTGGATACTATATGAAGGTACCCGATCATGGAGAGATGAATATGGTAAGCATAAATGGTGAATGTATAATATAAGCTAAATTAAGTGATTAACAGTACAGATGTTGGTTAATAATACTCCAAGTAAATATGGTTGTACAAAGGCTATAGTTTAGAATAAATGTTAACTTTATTCAAGAAACTAAAAATACAAAACGTTCCTTCATATTTTGAACATTGTAATAAGAATCGCATAGTCGTTGGAGATGGAAACAATTTATGATAAAGTGCTCCACGGTGAAAGGTTCATTGCAAGAATTTACATTCGGATGTTCCTTGATATGTAGGAGTGGATTATATAAGTACGGCCAATTCTAATTCTTGCAATGAATACCACTAGTGGTTCTGTAGGAACGAGACCATTAGCCGCATGGCGTTTGATACTTACAACACCATTCCAGGATGCCTGCTATTTACTGAACAAAATCAGTCTTTGCCATCTAAAATCAGATGGTTGTATATATATGGCTATTTGTAGATATACGGCTTTTTTAGCACCGGGATCCGCTTTTCAATACCTTTCATACCAACATGGCCATCTAACAAACACTATGTTATATTATGAAAATTGCAAATCACGGCATGTTTGTTGAGAATATTGGCTACTAATGCTTTTTTCTTCCCAATTTCCTATCGTGTAATGACTAAATTACTGGTAATGAATCGGAGAAGATGGTAGAGTTTAAAATATGTTTGGTTTTTATATATTACAGGGCAAAGGACAATTGGCTTGATTTCGTAGCACATATATACCACAAATTTTCCAGATGTGTCTCGTTATTTCATTAATACCTTTAGGCCAAAAAAAAACTTCCGGGATATTTTCAGTCTCCGCTAAAGTTCGTGACAGTTTCTTAAATATAATACTGCATGTAGTCTTAAAACTTATTTCTAATCATTTTTCTGGAATGTTATCAGTGTCCGCTAAAGTCTTGGAGAGTTATGAAATTCTTTTTCTACTACCTATCGTAAAATGTAAATTTAATCCAATGTTCCGGGTATTAGCTAGTCTCCGCTAAAGTCCGTAAAAAATTCGGATTTTTTTTTTTTGCTTGTATTCTCGGCCACCTTTTTTGAACGTTTAATCTGCGATTGTTTTAGCTTCCAAAAGTCTGATAAATTTCCGTAATTTCTCTACTACATTTAGCCTATGCCAATCGAATCTACTATTCCGCATATTTTCTACTCTCCGCTGAGTACGTTACAACTTCGGCATTTTAGGTCTACTTTTAATCTCTGGTCTTGCATTCGAAAAAGAAAAAAAAAGTGAATCAAATTCTTCTTATTCCTGAGTTTACTTAGCTTGCCTTCCTATATTTTCTGCATCACATGGGTTCATTTCATAAGCTAACTATAATATTACCCGTTCACTGTCGTATTAGTTTCCCATACGAGTATTTAGTTTCCTAGATAAAATATAATCGTATCTTTCCTGAAAATACCTGTATAAATTGCCATTTAACATCGGGATCAGATGCGTTGTTTATGATAATGGCTGCCTTCACTTTATCTCGCATTGAGCACATGGAAGACTACTATCTAACTGAAAATATCCTGGTGCCGAGTGATCCAAAGAAATAGGTGTATCATTTTACTGATTTAAAATATCATGATGCCGAGCGATCTAAACAAATAGGTGTTTCATTTTACTATCTGATTTAAAATATACTGGTGCCGAATGACGCAAACAAATAGGTGCATCATTTTACTTTCAAAAACACTGTTTATTAGCCGGTTGGAAGTGCAGAAAATTGTCAAGTCTGCATAATATGGGTGGGAAATTATTGGAGCGCCATATAAATTGTTTCTCCTCCGGATTTAGATTACGCCATATGTAAAAAAAATAAAAAAATAAAAAAATATTTTCTTGCCAATTTACATATAATATTCGTGGTCTTTGACTTTAAATTCACGGTACACCCTCACAACCCTAGTAGGATTGATAACTGTGTCATAATCCTAAAATTCCTTGTAAGTATTTCATCAGTAGTCTCCCCTATCTTTTCCAATCACTTAGGCATTCTATACTAGTTGTTCCACTTAACATGAACTGTTTATTATGAGTTCAAATTTAGAATCAAAGAGAATAGATTCCCAATACTACCTTTACTATTAACGTTGAGAATGTGTCCCTTTTCTATAGACAAGAAACATCTTTAATAGAGTACGTTTCATGCTGAATGCTTATACCTTTAAATCATCAATCCATATGAAAATCTTCCGCTTCCCTGTTATACCCTGTCCTTTAAAATGCAATATTCATATATTAATTATAGTTTGACCAGTTATGTTTGACAACCTATTAATTATGTGAAAAGAGCAGAAACCAGGCCAAAGGAGGTGAATGGAAGGAAAAAAAGGAACATTTTCAGTACAAGTAGAGGAAATAATATACACGTTACGCAAAAGCGAAGCATCGTCCTTTAGAGTGTATTAATTTAAGCATGGAAATCAAATTAATGTTGAAATTTGGTATTCATTCACCTGGATGATGGCTAGGTAGCTACCAATATAAGATGCGAAGACAGAGTTGTCAGAAAGACGTACCTATAAAGAGACTAGCAACGATGGCTAAGGGAATATCATGGGCTTAACTAAAACGTTCCTGTCGATATAACCACGTAACGTTAAGGTGACAGTTCACTGACCAATCATCACCAGCGAGAACCTCGGCAAATCTCCACTGTGTCATTATGACCCCATTTTTCACACAGTAACGAACAGATGCTTGTCTTCTTTAGCTTCGCGGGGCCCCGAGTAGCCGAGTGGTCTGACGCGTTCTCCGTTACGGATCACTGCCATCTTACCTCTGTCTGCGTGGGTTCGAGTCTCGGATTCAGCCAATGTGGGTATGTGAGAAAGCTTGCCAGTAGCTTCTCGTGGGTCGGTGGTTCTTTCCGGGGTTTTCCCGGGTTCTTCCTCCACCATTAATACTGGCCGCCATGTATAGCCTATCGTGTGCTGAAAAATGGCGTTAAAGCCTACAACAACAACAACAAAATCCTTTAAGCTTCGCTAATTGGCATCTGACACAGTAGGAGATCTCAGGATCTTATTCGCATTTCTCATAACCATGATTCATTGTATTGATCATTTTATTCGAATTTTGTGTCTTTTATTGTAACAATGGATTAGTTATGCAAATATTATAGTATTTTTGAGTACTAAATTCTTGACTAAGTTTTTTTCTAAAGATATTATACGCCAAAAATTGCAATTTGAGACTCACATTTATAGATATGGCAAATAGATCTCGCACGTTATGACACCATATTAGCATAACACCATTTTGTTTTAGTCTTGGCATCGTCTGAAGTTCTTGGTAAATTAATTTAGATGAATAAATTAATAATTAAAGTCCGGGTTTATTGAAATACTATATTACTTTAATATTGAATATATTACTTTCTCCATAATATGTGTTCAGGCAATTCAGAAGTAAAGCATTTTGTTGTAAGCATATCTTATCGTGGAATGTCACAAATAAGTAGGTTTTGGCGTGCTATGAAATAGTGACGCCGAGAAACAGGTTACGGACATAGACCGCCTGATTTTTAGTTATATCCTGGTCTACTTTGCATTAGGCCTGACTTAAGCTGTAAAGCTATCCCAAAAATAAAACAAAACAGATAAAGAAACTCAAATCAGATGTTATGTAATAATCAAAAGCAGACTAAAAGAAGGTACAGAACATATATAATATTCCTCCTAATACAATATAGTAATCACACTAGAAAGAATATCTATTATAAATTAATATACCATGAAGAATACCATTAATACCTACAAGGTATAAGGAAAAAAAAACACTTATTGGATTTCACCTAAGATGCAAAGGTATTTGAAGCTGATATTATTTAAATGAAATATATTTATCTAAGTTAGCTATCAGACAGACATTGTTTCCAGTCCTAATATAGGCTCGAAATCATAATATTGATAACTGAGTTATATGGGCAAATCGCTCTAATCAGCATACATGTGAACCAAAGATTTAGGTTCAAATTAGTTTTCCGCCTAAACTTTTGTGCTTATACATAAATACTACCGCACTGACCAATCATATCGACATAATAAAGCAGATAAGAAAACACTAAACGGCAAGCTTAAACAATTAAAAAATAAATTGTAATGTTAAACAAAATAAACCGGATAAAGTATCAAAGTGCTAGTATTGAGCAAAGCACAAGAAACCAGAGCCTTGCAACACCATACAGATAAAAACAACTATATATGATTATTATCTTAAGATGGGTCTATGACAAGACCCGTGAAGTGTTTCCAGCGGCTCCCTCACTTCTTCTCATATACTATTTGAGATTAGACAATGATCATTTAGATCCCATGAGGTGATCTTCACCATAACAACAGGTCGATAGACGAATTTAGTCTCGATAACCATGTTATCGGGAAAAAACTGGTGAGAGGTCTTGGAAAACCTACGGATATGGTCAAAAGCTCCATAACCCACATTAGGATTTCGAATATATTTTATCCTCGTTTAGACAACAATGATCGCGGATGACGACAGATGATGCTACACAATACGTTTACGTAAATATGATGACAGATGATGGAAGATGGCGCTACACAATAATTTTACACAATATGATGACATGATGGCAGATGACGCTACACAATAATATTACACAGTATGATGACATATGATGGCAGATGACGCTACACAGTAATTTTACACAAATATAATGACAGATGATGGCAGATAATACTAGCTTAGCTTATATAATTATTTTAAACAAAAATGATAGCTAGCGTATAACAGTTACCTCCCTTGCCTTCATTTTATTGTGGGATAATAACGTGAAGCATTTCCCTCTCTATCACATTATTTTAATTAAATCCATTGCTTGCGTCCAACTTTTAGGCGTTCAAGCGTAACTTCCCTGGCCGCAATCGGCTTTTAGCAGAACAAAATATTGTTTATGCATATCTATAACTTTTGTAATATTTATTCATGACTAATTTTGAGTGATTATCTATAGCTTAATTTGGTGTACGTATAACTTCCTTTTTAAAGTAGAATTAATAAATAGATGCTTACTTTACATGTTTAAGGTTAATACTAATTATAATAGCTGTAGTACGCATGTTGACAAAGTGTTATGCTGTTTAACATTTGACAGGTTTGTCAGCTAGGTTCATTAAATAGGTTAGTGCATGTGGATTCGTTTACGATATTGAAGATTTGCCGTGCACGTTTAGGTGCAAAATTAATGATTTACAAAATACACCTGTATATAAATGGCTATGCGTGGAGTATTCTTCTGCCTTATTTCGTATGTTCTTATTGTAACATTGGTCTTCGAACGTATTTAATGTTGTGTTTAGATATTTTTGAAGAGGAAACATATGTTTCGATAATTCATTGGAAGTATAAAGTCATATTTGGAATAAAATATTATTCTGTGACTATTATACATTATTTAGTGGAGTTTTTGACAGAGTTATATTGATACACCAGGACAGTTGGCAGACCAGTGCATTAGAGGATCTGAAATTCATTCGGAACATTCGATTCCTCTTGGACTTGAATATAATTGTTAGGATTATTTTGGTTTCACTTCATAATACTGTAAGTTCCTCTTACATTTTCATTGTCTAACATTGGTCATGAAATGATTTGCAAAGTTTACACAACCTGTTGGTTTGGCTTCTTTATGTTCCTTAGTTTATGACAATAGAGTCGTACACGTACATACATACATACATACATGAATACATACATACATGCAACTTAAACTGGTTAAATCGCGTTAATTGTATTATTCCAAACAAATAAACGACGACACAACATATATCATGTAAACAACAAGCTCAAATTAAAACAAAAAGAATAAAATAACGCTTAATTTTAACAAATCAGATCGCTGTCTAGATCATGCAGGGTCTTGTGATAAATCACGTGACACATCTTAAGTTCGGTTTTCCAAAGTCAGCTAAATCAGCACCCACTCACAGCACGATTTTGGGGTGATGGTGTAGCCAATTTCTATTTTATGAAGTTAATTGACGGTACACTTGTGCACGGGATCACATGATTGCTAGAAAAGGAAAGAGAGCGTTTCTTACAGAAGTCGATTCCTTTAAGAATGAAAGTTGTTTCCGTAGTGCATCTAACTATATTTACTGATGCATCTTGTATCGTAATTTTAAAGGGCTAGACGACAAAAAGTGTAACAATTTAGGCTTTGAAAAGGTCATTTCGAAATGTTCGTATTTCTGCAAAGAACATATCTTTGAAGATGGCACTTAGAGTGACATTTGTTTAGCTTAACCATAAAAACCATTCCGCTTTACCGTTTATTCTACCGTCTATGAAGATTAAAAATAGGTATGCTGGCATGTACGTCCTAAGCATCGATGAGTCAAGCCAACATAAAAAGATACATGAAGAATCGAAGAATGCATAGCAACTGACAGCTGTTTTATCTGATGTAGGCTTAAATAAATATCCTGGCGAAGATCATTATGGTTGACCTATATTTAAAGTTAGCCAGCATGAGCCAATTTAATTAAAGTAGGATTCTTAACTGGGCGTCACGATTAACGTTACTAACATAAGGGTAACACATTAATCACGCACATATTCATCATTGAGAACTGGTGGTCCATGTCAAACGCTGAATCAGATACAATAAAAACATTTGATTATATTTATTAGTGTCTGTGGTTTTTGTCACATTAATCGTGATAGTCTATCCTTGATTAATGCGAATGCTTTACTAGGAACATAACCAATACCTTTATCACGAACAACGTCACTAACTTTCATTGATAATTGTTTTGCGATCGATATTACTTTTGGAGCTATCCTTCTGAATGGACCCTGAACAACATCACCGAGTACATCACTGTATATCGCTTTGTATATTGGTAATGGTGAATTTATCGCCCTGACTATTACACGTTGAGCATTATGTATGATCATTTTATTTTCTTGTCACTGATCTAATTGTATGCCTCAATCACTGTGATAATTTCCATCGATGAGGGACCAATAAATATTAATGTCCATGATACCGCCCTGTACAAAATGGTCGACAAATATCAGCTGCTTCATTAATAATTTCTGTGGAATTATTACCGGCGCGTTTTCTTCCAATGAGGATTTCTAATCTATAAACATCAGCAATGACGTTATTGGGATATGGAGTAATAAGACCACTCCCCTATGTATCTATACCATTGCCACTTCCAGTGGCACCGGGGGCAAAACTTGCATCTTCTTAAATTGTTATCTGGGCTGGTTGTTGTGGTCATTGTTGTTGTAATTGTAGTTGTCGTTATTGTAACAGTGTAAAATATTTATATATTCCATGGATAAATTCAATATATTTTGTATCATTTTTTCGGGCCTGGTCAACTCCGTAGTGTAAGCGAAATATCCATTTGTACCAGTTATCACGACCGACAGTATCATTGACGTACTGGGGTTTCAAGACATTTTTTCTTTGATCAAAACTACGCACGGCATACGCAGATAATATTTCCACGCCGTCATTTTTTAATGTGGGTAATACTCTCTTCGGTAAATGTATAATTTTTATCGATTTCGGCTCGTGCTTGTTCTGGTTCTGTTTCCGGTTCTGATTCTGGTATCGATACTTTATATCAGCTACTTCAGGACGAAGCTGGTCAATACAGTAAAGTATTTCTTGTGTGTTTGGTTGATAAGTTGCACCAGCTATTTCATCTGGAAGTTCTCTTAGAATCTTTTATGTTTTTTAGTTCTTTCTTTTATTTTTCCAATTGCTTTAGCGGTTTACTCATTTGCTTTAGCGGTTTGCTCCAACATGGGAATTAGACCCACGGAAGCTTTCGCAATCAGTTTGAAAACACCAGCGACAAAGATAAAGTAACAAAATGAGCTAACCCAATTAGAGAAAATCTCGGTCGCTTAGAGGCTTCGGTTTGATGTTATTGACCTTATATTTTCATTTTTGTCGGAGGAAGCTTTATTTTTAATGAAGACTTGCTCCAAACTTGGCATGTTCGCCCTGTCTGCTGCTGTTTCCAGTCATCAAAACAGGTTAAAAATAATATTATCGATTAGTAATCGATATATGTAAACCGCTCGAAGTGTCATTATTGTAAACTAAACATTTAGGTTCGAAATGGTTTTCCACCTAGATTTTGTGTATATGCAATAAGTGCCTCCACGCTGGCTAACGACAGCCACATAAAAAGCAGATAAGCAAGCACTACACTTGAAGCCAACACAGTACAACATATATTGCCAGGTTATCGCTAAACGACATACAAATGCGCTGGAACTGTCCTGATTTTGAGCAAAGTACAATATATCATAACCTGGCAACAATATATATATATATATATATATATATATATATATATATATATATATATATATATATATATATATATATATATATATATATATATGAGGTAAGCGTCGCCATAATCAAAGGTCCAGAAACGAATTAGTCTGCATAACAATCTTGGCGGAAAATGGTCTTACGCAAATATCATCAGCGTTAGTATAAGTGTGCAATTAAACAGAGAGGCTCAACCCGGGATGAGTCCCGGGTTGTACAATAGGACCATAGCGTCCTCAGTTTCTCTTTACGTATTTCTTTGTTCCTTGTATAACCCGAGTTGCACCTACAATCTAATCTTTTGCTATCCTTTTCCAATCTCTGAAGACTTTTTTTTAGAAGGCTTTGGCTTCAAGGGGAAAACCAGGAGGTATCTTTATCTTTGCTTGCAGGTTATGCCATAAGTTTCTCCGTGCTACTTATAATGTGTCCCCTTTTAGGGATCCGTGGTGGGCGAGTGAGCACAGGTGATGAATATATAAGAAAACACGATGAAAAATGAAAATAAAATCAGGTAAAGAAAACAAATCTTTCTCTTACGATGAATCGCGTAGCATGTAATCATTCTCACGCTTCATGGCGCTTCATGGTCATTCCGGTGAAAAATGCTTCACTACCACTTGCCGTACTTTCCCCATTTCAAGTAAAAAGACAATAAATGGGTTTAAGGGTTAACACACCATACAAGCGTGGGAAAGTTAAAATCGGGTTGTTAGCTTGTGTGGTCTCAGCGACCAGGGACATTCGGAAAACGTCAATGAAAATAATAAGACTTTTTTTGATATTTCAGATTCCATACCCACTGCGCTCACCTGATTCATATATGGGTGTGATTTGCTGTTGCAAATTGGCAAGATCAGTAACACTAAAATCATTAAAGGACTGAAGAACCAATGGGTCCTTACAATTCGTCAAATTCGTATCAAACTTGGAGTACATTTGTAGGACAGCAATACCATCATATTTTCCTTCAACAAACCAATATTACCTAAAGTATCAACACCAAAAGTAATTCGAACAAAGATACAGAAACATATCAGGCAGCACAAGGGGTCTGATGATCCTATAAACCTGCATAATTGGTTTGCGAACACGGATGCAGGAGAAACTGCTCCATGCGCTCAAGATGGCTCCAGACTGAAGAACAAAACATTCAAGCTCGTACTTCTGTCGAATCAATGAGAATATAGAAGATTTCCAGCGCTAACCTAATTTGTGCACCATCTCCACCTTTAATTCCTAAAGAACATCATGGTACAGTGGAACTGTTATTTGTCTTCTTTTACGTGAACAGTATCCTGCCGTGCTACGTCTGCAGGAGATCTCTATTAAAATACGGAAAACGATACTGTTAATCGTTACTCATTTTTTATCACACAGTCGACAAATATTAACAAGGCCATAGGAGGAACTGCCATTGTTGTGAACAATAAGGCTGATCATAGTTCAATTCCTTTAAATAGAAATGTAAAGCCTTTGCTGTAACTATCATTCTCCATCGATTCTTTTTGTATACCACCAACCAACAAACGACTATCAAATCAATTAGAGAATCTCGTTCAACTTTCTGCCAGCTCAATTTGTTCTACATAGGGGTTTAAATTCCAATAATATTGTATGGCTAGTCCAAAGTACATAAATAACAGAGGCATAGAAGATTTCATTTTTAGACACGACTTGTGTCTATATATACATATCTCGGAACGGGTGTATGTATGTGCATGGACCTGCATTTGTTCTCTTTCGTTGCTTTTGGATTATAATTGGAAGGTCGCTTATGACATTGACAGCAGTGATCACTTCCCAAGCTCTATAAAATAGGATCAACATCATCAAACAATGACCAAATTCTAGTCTGGTATTTAAAAAAAAGTTTACTTGGCCAAGTGTGGAACATTTTAGTAAACTAGACTTAACAGAGTTAGATTTTATTACCACAAATCGATGATGTTGATTATATTACCGCCAATGATCATGTTGATTATATTACCACAAATGATCATGTTGATTATATTACCACCAATGATCATGTTGATCACATTACCACCAATGATCACGTTGATTATATTACCACAAATGATCATGTTGATCACATTACAACCAATGATCATGTTGATCACATTACCAAAAATGATCATGTTGATTACATTACAACCAATGATCATGTCGATCACATTACCACCAATGACCCTGTTGATCACATTACCACCAATGATCCTGTTGATCACATTACTACCAATGATCCTGTTGATCACATTACCACCAATGATCCTGTTGATCACATTACTACCAATGATCCTGTTGATCACATTACTACCAATGATCCTGTTGATCACATTACTACCAATGATCCTGTTGATCACATTACTACCAATGATCCTGTTGATCACATTACTACCAAGGATCCTGTTGATCACATTACTACCAATGATCCTGTTGATCACATTACCACCAAAGACCCTGCTGATCACATTACTACCAATGATCATGTTGATCACATTGCCAACAATGACCCTGTTGATCACATTACTACCAATGATCCTGTTGATCACATTACTACCGATGATCATGTTGATCACATTGCCAACAATGACCCTGTTGATCACATTACTCCCAATGATCCTGTTGATCACATTGCCAAGAATGATCATGTTGATCACATTACCACCAATGACCCTGTTGATCATATTGCCAACAATGACCCTGTTGATCACATTACTACCAATGATCCTGTTGATCACATTACATCTATTTCACTCCATAATGCAGACGTATCCATCATAAGTCCTCACTTAACTGCCAAATGAACCCCAAAGCCATGAAAGACCACAAGACTAGCATTGTAAAAAACCGTCCGACGACAGAAATATTAAGTAGGTACGGCATATTCAGAGCTTCCCCATATATCCAATGCATAAAGAGCCGCATAAAGCTGAGCAACACAAAAAGTCTTGAGTAAAAGTTATCATTGTGCAGAAACACGATCACCCAAATAGATGCAGTCTCTCTCCTGTGGGTACGCTGTTTCTTTAAAATGATAATCCACATAGGCCAGGCTTAAATTGATCAATTTCTAATAGGCATTTAATACTTATCTGCATTAATCGTATAGTTAATATGATTCATAAAGTGCTGAAATAATAAAACGGGGACATGACTGAGGGTGAGTGGGGATAGTTTCTTACCTATTTTCTCGGCTTTTATCCATTGCCATGTTGAAGACCAGTGGCATTGGGCTAACTAAACAAAAAGTTGAGAACTAGGGTATACTTTCCAAGTTAGATTCTTGGGTCAAATTTGTGCGAAAATATTTTGAATTTTACTTTTTAGTCAACGTTGTGCAAAATTAAAATAAAATTATTAAATAAATCCACTGAAAGGTAAACGAAATGCTTAAGGGAATTAATTGTTGGCCGGGGATTGGGTCAATAGTGTTTCAGAATTAAAATTGTTAGTTGTTTTGCCCAGGACGTAACGGTATTATATTACCTTTGTTATACACATTCCTGTCTGTAAACTGGAAGAAAACATTTCGAATCATTGAAGAGTGGAGGCAAAAAAGCAGGCACGGCCTTATGTAAACGGTCCTGTGCACGAGATAAACAACCGGTAATACAGACACTTACAGAAGCAAGCATAACTGCTAACGTTGTCATATTTCATGGGTCTTGTCATTTGTTTTCATCCAGCAATGAACGAAAACACTAATATTCCATTTCGAATTATGCTCCCTCAAATCATTCAACTCCTCTCATTATTATTCTTCTCAATACAACAGGCGTCATTATTTTTATGTCAGGAAGGCTGTATCGTCAGCATTATTTAACTAATCCCGTTCGCAATTAATCAGCGTTCGCCACGTCTATTATCAGTTCTCTTAAGTGAGAAAGCTACTTATTGTATCTGTACTGAGAAAAATTTCGGACAATTGAATGATGAAGAAGAACCGATGTCTCTACGTGAAGCTGAAGACGAGATTAAAACAGAGTTCATGATATTACCGAGAAGGCTGATGTTTCGGGTGATAAATGTCAGTCTTGTGATAGAGAGTTGAAGGAATGAAAATTAATTCGGACTTTGGTATAATTTGATTTCTATCTTAATATAATCAAAGACAAATAGACAAAGAGGTATTGATGGCTATAATGAATTTCACTGTTATGGTCAACGCATTCCAAACTATATGAACAACGATTTAGATGTAGGTAGATAGATAGATAGATAGATAGATAGATAGATAGATAGATAGATAGATAGATAGATAGATATTGGAAATAATTATTTTCATGGTATTGTTTGGTTAAAGTTTGTTAAGTTCCTTGGTTCTCGTAGAAAGATCTGTTTCTTGCTTATTTTGGCTCCATTGGTGACATGTGAATTATATACTTGATTATGATACTTCTTAGTTTTATACCTCGATGAAAATATTCAATTTATTTAGCAGGGCGATGTCTTAGTTACAGGCGATCTTCATAATCGAATAAGTCAGTCGGCCAGGCTTTATAGAAACGCATAATGGCGCTAATAATGAAGAAACAGACAATGAAGTTAATGTGACCCTAAGAGCAATCACATAGGTCACAGCTCGTTTATTATGGGGTTGTTAAAAGATAGATGAGAATGTAACCATGTTATACTGAGATTCTTTTATGACAATATGGATGATTTTATTATTTATGCCGCTTGTTACTTTGTTCCACCATACAGATACTTTTGAAATCTATCAGTGACTTTTCGGATCCTAACTAATTATCCTTTCATTAGTACTTGGTTCAGTTTTGTATCGCTGCAGCGTTATAATATGAACAGTATACTGTTGAAGCTAAGTCATTAATTAAGATTGTTTTAATTAAATTGACTTTCGTATTGATAAATTACTTTGGTTTATGCTAAAACTTTGATCGAAATAAGTTACATCAAAAATGCTTTTGCTTTAATTATTTGTTGGTAACGATCTGATATATTTAATACAGCATGACATCAATATTCAACAAGTTAGCAAGTTGTCAATATGAAATGGATTTAAACAGCATCATGCTAACGACATTTGCTAAATTTATTTTAGAATCGGAGGCCTGTTTCTGATTATATTAAAATCCTTTTTTAACAATTTCTTTCGTTTAGCTTTAACAATATTTCCGACCCAATGTCATTGAGAACTCGTCTTGTATCGGTCTCAGCCATAAAGACACACGAAAGAGGAAATTAATGTACTTATTTTATTATTCCTTTCTTTACGAGACAGTTATATTTTTTCTGACACAAAAATATGAAAAAGAAATTAGAAATTATTTGAAATTTGCAGCATTACACAGAAAAGTCGTATTACTTTCCAATAAAGATTTAATATATTTTCCAAACAAATGTCTTATCACGTTCAGTAAGGATTTAATATAATTTTAAGTTCATTAAAATCCTGCCTAATGGAGAATTAAGACTAATCAACGTTAAATCTTGGTTTAAATTCGTAGTGTTTATGGGATAGCAGGAATGCAATTTTCCATGACCAGATAAAGATTGGTAAGGACATCTATTAGAACATATCAGAACGTGCTTTTACTGGACAAATTAAAGCCAAAGACGCGAGAGAAAATTTAAGCTCTAATGTTAAAACTATAATTACCTTTATTAATATCTCTTTGTGCTATGGTAAGTTTAGTTCATACATTACTGACATGGGGTATCAGCATTTAAAATGTCTATGATGGAGTGGGATGGGTGGGTTAAAATTTTGCTTAGAAGTGGGTAATTGTCGATAATTTCCACCTGAAGCTCTCTTCCTTTTTATCAACACGAGTTCTCACGAGGATAGTAAACGGAGCTTTGCCGTTGATGAACATATGCACTATAATCTTCATACTAAAAACAAAAGCTCAGTGGGGAAGGGTCTTCTATACTTGTGCCGGGGGACGTGCATTTCTTTTTAAAGACATACGGTGCATCATTATGCATCTCTTCCTATGAACTTATATTTACTGCGGTGTATATTGGGCTATCTTTTAAGGACCCTATGCTGCTGTACAAAAATGATATTGTTTAGGTAATTAGAGCAATGGTATATGACAGGATATATTGTATGCAGCCTGGGGTGGGGGTGCTGTTCTTAACATCATAATGTTTAGGAAACCTCATATATTATTCATAACATGATTAAAACCTTGGACTGTGGTACATGACTGGATATATTTCAGGGACCCTTGGGAGTTGTACATGTTACGATCTATTTTAACGAACCTTTGCTGCTGTACATAACATTGTAGTGACCAAATGCAGTGGTAAATGTTAACCTTGTTTAGGGTGGTTGGATTGTTGCATAATACAGAATGTATGTATTTTAAGGAACCTGAGCTATTAGACATGGAAGGATATTTGTTGCAGACCATGGGTGCGGTACATATTCCTAGGTCATTATTGACCCTGGAATAAGCACCACTATCAAAATTACTACGGAATCTGGAATCATCAGACACAAGAAGATGACGGATACTGCAATTCTGTTACAAAAACATGCAGCGTGTCTCATTTAGAACGGTCACATTCATTAAACTATTTTAATCACTGAACGGTTTATTCAGCACGAAGACCACGGAATTTTTTTTGGTCCGTCAATTGTCACGAGGCGTTTGAGAAATTAAAGGACATATTTAAAAGTGCACCATTTCTTTCAGCTTCAGATTTGAACAATGGTTTAGGACGATTGTTGATATAAGTGACGTAAGGGTTGGTAGCGCATTAATTCAAGAAGATAAAAATGGCGCGGATCTTCCAGTGTGCCACTATCAGACTATTTGAATAAGCACAAGAGAAATTATTCCACTATTGAGAAGTAGTGCTTGGGAATTATTTTTGGCCTTACACCATATTGAAGTGTGTTTTAAATCAGCTCCTCTGATTATTGTATTCAGTCATCACAATCGCCTTATTTTCATCCAAAAATTGAAAATTTTCAATCAAACTTTGCTGAGATAGAGTTGATGTTGGAAGAATTCAACAGTGACATTCAGCATATCGAGGAAAAATAAAATTTAACCGCAGATGCACTTACGTGTGTATTGGAGTTTCGTATTGCTTTGACTTTTTTAATACATTTTTGTACATTCATTATACGTCTTCCAGATTGTTTCATGATGATTATCATTTGTGTGTTTTATTAATATGGTAATTAACAAAGTTTTATTACATATGTATTTCTTTTCCAGCAGAGCTGTTTATGTATATCTATATTTTTGTAACTCCTGGAACATGATTTTTTTCTAGGTTTTGCAAGTTTAAGTAATGACTGCATATTTTAGTATTATCCACGCAAGATTTGGCCTAGGTCATTGGGTCTATTATAATATATTAAAGAAAGTAGAATTGTATAGGATCTATAAATAAATGCTTTTGTACGTCTTGACAGTTACTAATAATTAAACTATTAGTAAATATGTTTACTACATTCGCTTTTTTCAAATTGAACAGATCGATAGTTTGTATTTTAGAAGAATTGAGTTATTTTCCATTGGATGGGTTAGGTCAAGTAAAGAGGTATTTTGAAATATTAGTTTGAGTAGTAGGGTATGTCAAGCGGAGGATTTTAAAAGATTTAGTGCTAAAAGACTCTTGAATGTGTATATAAAGAGACAGCTGTTCAATCAGATTGATTTCTATGTTGGCGTAATTCTTATTTTTGTGTTCTTGTTGTAACATCAAGTCTGCAGACGTATTTTATGTTGTACTTATATATTTTTCAGAAGAAACAAACATTTGCTCTGATTGTTCAGTGGAAATAGAAACTGACGATACTATTATTCGGAACATTAGTAAATTATTCAAAGGAGTTCTGGACAACGCATTTTGACAAAGTCACGTTTCTTGGAGGACCAGTTAATTACGGTATTAAAGTTTATACAGAGCGTTTCTTTTGTTTGGTCCTTAATGGAACTTTTTCAGGATTTTACTGGATTCGCTTCTACAAGTTTCTCTTCCATTTTATAACTTGAAACATACAGTATTTGTTAAGTTCTACAAAATTAGTTGATTTTGCTCTTCCTTTTGCTTAAATTGTGACCATAGAGTCGTAACAATACATACATACATACAGATATACATGCATGTATACATACATACATATGTATATACGTACATACATACAACCATACAACAATACATACCTATACAAATACGTGCAAGTCTGCTTACTTGTTAACTTACATAGAATATATATGGGCAGATGGAGAAAGAAAGAAATAGACACATGGAAAAAGAAGAAATAGATAAAAACAACGCCTTGTGAAAACATGGTTTGTTAAAACTGATTTTGTTATATTTTTATATATTAAGGGTCAAACCGTTACATAGAGTTGTTATGAAAAGATATAAAACAAAACTATTAGAGGATCACTTCCTATCTCTTTGGATGATTTATAATCAAACTCTCTTCCATTCTTTAATAACAGATATGTCAGATATTACATATAACACACCATGTGGTACTCTAAAACATCGTGATATCGATTTTAATAATCGACCTTAATATCAGCAGAATTCGAATACATTGGCCTTGTAAATACATTTGATCTTTGGACGAACACAAAGCAAGAAAAAAGCGTGGGGAGGCAAAATAAAGTCCGCTTCTCGACGCCTTTTTTCACGCAGGTCATTGTGAGTAGAATTGGTGTGATGCTATTTTTCACTGGTTCACACCTCAAACTTAAAGAAATTGTTTTTCAAATTATTTCGTAAACCCATGTTTCCATGGCGACAGATATGGTCAATATACGCCTAAATATGGGCAATTATCATGTTCATGCAAGTAGAAATGTCGAAACCGAAAGTAGTTCCTCAAAATATACCTCAAAGTTTTGGGTGTGATAAAATGGACATCACCTACATAACAAACTCAAATGAGAACAGAAAGAAAGCAATAATGATATTTTCCTATGAATGGAGAAAAATTATCTTAAGACCACCTTGAGAGTCGTTACAAATCAGGCGATAACGTTACATGTACAATCCGCGTGATACATTCAGAAATTATATGACACATTTTACTCCTCGTCTTTCGAGGCTAGCTTAATCAATTCTTGCAAAATTTCAGACAGTGATGATTGACCGTCCATGTTGCTTTGTCCAGTTTGGAGGTTTCGCTGCTGGTTTTCACGGCCGTAACCACCGTTTGGAGGTCGTTTGCCAGGTGTCGGTGTCCATTTTGTAAAGTCTATGGATGGCACATTAGTGCAACGCACCAAGGGATTGCTTTAAAAAGAAAGAAAGTATTTATTAAAAAAGACGATTCCTTAAAGACTGAAAGTTGTTGTTTCTTTAGTGCACCGTACTGTCATTTATGTCATATATTATATACATATTTAAATAAGCTAGTCCAAGGAACGACCAACAATTTCGACATCATTAGTGTCGCTGAAATGTTTATAGTTCCATAA
This sequence comes from Sinohyriopsis cumingii, assembly GCA_028554795.2. NCBI lineage: Eukaryota > Metazoa > Mollusca > Bivalvia > Unionida > Unionidae > Sinohyriopsis > Sinohyriopsis cumingii. Next base: position 64,592,844 of record CM068833.1, on the reverse strand, counting down.
AGATCGTATCTTTCAGGAAACGTACCTAGTTTGGCATTAGTTTAGATACCCATGAAGACCTTACAGTTTGACCTTTGATTAGAATCGTTTAAGGTTCTGTCTAGATGACAAATAGGTGCACTGGCATGCATGGCTTTAGCATGATTGTTATGGATAAGTTATGCATATGTTAATAACCGATCATGCAAAACGAAAATATATCCAATGATCCATATGTTATCTGTCATAAGTTCAAATGAATATTCTGGTGAAAGGACTAAATGTCAGATAATTATGGCTAACCTATACTCAGAATGAAATGAACAAGGATAAAATTAATTATCGTGGTTTGATGAACTGGCTGCCATGAATGGTATCTTACCTACATGTTTAAATTATATATGATATTATTGCAATTGATGATCTACATTCATCGTCTGATTTCTGCCAGAGCAAAGTTTTATAATTCAAAGTGGTTATCCCAGAACATAATTAAATACGTAAACATATACACTAGTTCATCAGAACAAATGTTTCTAGTGTTCGAAATGTAAATGTTTCAATCGCGAGTATAAATACACCGCAACAGCACTCAAACGTATTTTTCAAGAGTAAACACCTAATGGCAAACAACATTGTTTCTCTTGCCTTCGCGCTGAAATGTATATCTCAGAGATATATAGGTAGGCAGGCGAGGAGGTAGGTAAGGTAAAATCACTAATGAACTAACCTGATTCCTGGTAGTCGGAAGGCATCACTTTGTATCCGTGTCAAATCCAGGTTGGCACAAAGTACGGCTGATAGCGATGTTTTCCTAATCTCATTCAACTGCACTGTAATAAACAAACATTAGAAACCAAAACTAACTATAAACGAGGGCAAATTTCAATACTGTTAAGTCCAAAAAAAATCTGCCATCGACGGACACCGTATATGGTTATATCCCGCTCCTTAACGTAGGTTCCTACCTCAAAGTATGATTGAAATGTGAAGTTTTACACCATATTTATTGTCCTTCAATTTCAACTGATTTTTAGAAACAACCAGAGTAACACTTTATATAGCGCTAGATCTATACGATATACGAACACATTTAAAACATTTCACCTTTTTATACATGTAGAAACCAATACTCCACCTGCTTGACCAATTTTTGTACTATAACTTACCTTCCAGGCCAACTAGTTTGTAATCCAAAGTAAACACAGCATAAAGAAAATAAAAGGGACGTTACATCATATGAGCATTACTATATTTTATTGTCTGACGAAGACTGACTATAAGATCAGGTTTGTTTGACTGATTAAAGCATTTTCATTAGGAAGTGAATCAAAGTCTGTCTCATTTTTTGTAGGTGAGTGGAGAGGTTAAACATTCTAAATTTGGACTTAGACAATGGGTAAGTTGATTTTATATAAAGCTATTACAGCAGGTTAAAACAAAGAGTCTTTAAACGGGTTTCCTTGTAAAACTAAAGTAATTTAGGCAAACATCGGCAGGTCTAACAAAGATGCACGCATACAGTGTGTTACGAATCTAGTTCATAAAATACAAACAGAAAGAAGTGAAACCAACAATTTAAATAAAATCAACACGTTATTTATGTATCTAAAACAAAATTAAAACTCGATTTATCTTACAGCAGTGTGAATTAAATTCAGAATAAGCTTAAATGCTTTTGACAAGTCCTATAATAGATTGTTCCGAAAATATAGAACGTTTCCGAATAATTTCCAGTAGTCTTAAATGTCTCATAAACACAATGATGCTATCCAAAATGTCTTGGAATGAATTCACTATAACTCCCAAATAGTGTATACCAAATCTAAAAGGTGAATGAACGCTTTAGTAATTCGAGTTATTTTAAATAAATAATTCCTCTCGAGTTATACCTGACTGGTACAAATCAACTAGGATTCCCAGTCTGTTTTAAACCAGGAATGAATTATTTGTTTATCAAGAACCTTTGTATATTCAGTTTCACTTTACCTATAACGTAATAGAATGTGAAGCTTTGAAACGGAAAAGTCTAGTCTAACTGTAAACAAGATAGACAACTCTTGCTACCTAAACATGTTGTTTACAACTTATCGGCAGGGACAAACGTTAGCCATATAACATTTCTCTTAACTACTTACAAACATTGAGAAAAGTTCAGCACACAGTATATACATATACATAACAAATGGTGGCAAAATGTAGTATCAAAAGACGGTAGATTTTGTTCTGTTCCTTAACTTAAAGAGTAATGTCTTTCGCAACTTCATACAAGAAAGGTTTGCCATAACATCAGAATGTATCACATATTTTAAACTGGGAAAGGCCAAACGATCGCTGATCAAGTCGTATAGAATTATCGCTGAACAGGATGTTCACCACGGAGTGGACAACTATTGGCAAATGGTCAGGGGAGCACGTATACTTTTGTATATGCAGTCAATAAAATTTGTTGGGTGAATGAACAAAAGCAGGTCACAGGGACCAACTTCTCGAAGTGAAGTGAACACATGCACTCTTTGTGCATGGTCATTGGAGTTGTTGGGTGTGTTAACGTTTGACATCATCATAGGCAAAAAGATTATCTGTAAACAAAGGTGAATTATCAAGTTCATTGCATATTGACATATTTGCCAGGTGAAAATGAGGCAGAAGGTAAATTTATATATAAAGAACACAAGTGAACTTTCATACCTCGATTTAATGTGTGCATTATTTTTTTCTTCATATTCTCTATATTCTTATAACTAAGGCCATTTTGCATCATTAGGCATGAAACTTGGTGTGTACATTTACTTTGACCAATTTCGTTAGCACCCATGAAAAGTAAGTTTTTAAAGGGCACAATGTTCTTGCTAAACTGACTATGCTAAGTTTGTGGATTATGCACTGTACCAGAAAAGTTGGCCAGACAAAGCACAACATTTCCTGCAGGCACATTCTGGTTACATACGGTCAGATTTGCATCAACTTATAAGTTCAACGAAAAGAAATATCTTTCATGCTGCATTAATGGTAAAACACGATATAAATGGTCTTCCATGTTGTAATAGTGGAATAACACGATATAAATTGTCTTTCACGCAATTATTAACACGCATGTTCTCTTAGTACTTTCCCCGAAAGGCAATTTTATTCTTGTAACTACACTATCCTAAATTTACCTAGTGGAAATCCCTGAGGTTCTGGTCGTTCGTACCAATAGGAGTCCCCCTCCTTGAGATTCTGGAATTCCCTTCCCAGAATGCAACTTAGAGTAGGCCCAAGATTGGATCCGGGAATCGCTCTTTCCGTAAGCAGCCCCGTGAAAAGGTCAATGTCGCGAGGGTCACTAATAAAAATGTTTATCCATTAATCATGCTGTCTCAAATCACTTGCATACAAACTTATATCAAATAAAACCTGTTATTTGTTATTAAAAACACGTGCTACATATTTGACACATTTTACAGATTTTACAGATTATATACTCACACTTGTAAGAAATTTGGATGAAATCAGGTAACGGGAATATAAACTTGTACATGTTGGATAAAAGACGACAAAGGTACAGAAATGTGAAATTGCATATGATAAATAATAAATCTACAAAGACATCTGAGTAAATATATTTAAGACCTTTAAAAAGCTTAAAGATTAATGGGTAATGATTTATACATGGTCGGTAGTACATGTACTATATAGCTAGGCAACATTGCTATAATTTATACATGGTTAGAAGCACATGTGCTATTTACCTAGCTATTATAGCTATAATTATTACATAGCTAGCAGTACATGTATTATTTAGCTGGCCAACATCGCTATAATTATTACATCGTCAGCATTACATATACTATTTAGCAAGATAACATCGCTATAGTTATTTTATTGTTAGCAATACGTGTATTATTTAGCTAGCTAGCATCTCTAAAACTATTACATTGTTAGCAGTATATTTACTGTTTAGCTATATTACATCGCTTTAATTATTAAATTGTTAGCAACAAATGTACCATTTGCTATATAACATGGATATAATTTATAATGTAGACTTTCAAGACCTTGAATAAACCATTTTTACACTATTAACGAGAGCACGATAGAATGGTACATCTCGTTCACCTAATAAGAGATAAGGAAATTCAAATATGTAATAATTGTTTGACACAAAATCATGAAGATGTAAAATAACAATAATATGAAATGCATATGCAAATTTAAATATTCGATGTGCGAAATGTACCGCCCTCAGCGAAGTGTTCAAGTACGAACAAGAAACCGATGAATCGAAGCCTCTCATGACAATAAGATTAATATATATATATATATATATATATATATATATATATATATATATATATATATATTATAACAACTCTTTGAAAAATCAAGATACAAGAAGAAAAGAAGAAGAACAACAGTTAAAACAACTATTGGTTGTCATCAGAATGCATTGTCAAAACAATATCCATATCATAATGTTACTGCTTATCATATTCATTAGTTTAAGAAGCCAATTAAAATTATACTGCAAACTTTGTATTTGGATTCATCAAAATCAACGTGTTGGCGTGTATGAGTGTGGGGGATGAGGCTAAGGTAAGCGAAATTACGTAGAGACCAATTCTCGGATAAGCATGATAACATAAAGGTCCGTGATATTTCTTTTTTTTCGAAATATCTAGCTATCAAGTCGACACACATGTATCGATCGTCCAAATGTGATTTTATTGTTGTGGTCGTTACCATGCTGTTTAAATTCAGCTTCATTTCTCAAACTGTTGCATGAACCTATTCTAGAGTAATTTTATTTGAGCTCTATCTCCTTTCGTTATTTCATGTATAATCGATGCTAACTGCTAAAGTCACGGTGACGTACTTTTCACGCTCAGTGATACGTTAAGTATTTTTCATTTAAATATTTTTCTCTGACACTGTTGACTGGTTGTCACACGGAATGAATACATTTATTTCCCCGCCTTACGTTGAATAAGTTACTTTAACATACCTTCTCTAGTCCGCTATATTGTGGGTTTTTCGATAATGAAGCACCGATGCAGAAAGACAGCATTATATATATATATATATATATATATATATATATATATATATATATATATATATATATATATATATACATTACTCAAATATCTACTGTATAAATTAAATCTATAAAGTCGTCAACGGACCATAGTTCGAAAGATACTAACTCGTAAACTTGACGGAGCAGATTCACTTCTGCTGTTTTGTGATCAACAAGACTGTTCCAGTTACTAGTAAGAGCGGACAACCTACAGCTGACTCGATAGTCACCATATGGCGGCACACCGTGATCTCGTCCCCTGTTGATGTTTAATGCGACAAGGTCAAAGCTCGCCCTTGTAGAAGGATCCTCAAAAAGTCTATTTCTGACCGAATCTTCTACTAATCTGCAATGGAGTTATTATTGTTATTATTATTATTATTATTATTATTACGGCAAACCATTTAAGTAAGATAAGCACAATTGGCATTTTTGATTTTATCATGCATCTAATCTGAAGCATTTTTAATGTTATTTTGAGACTTTCTAAACAAAACTTTATCGCGACACATTTAAAATATTAATTGTCCACGTGCTATTGGCGAGATATATTTATCCTGTTACGTGTTTAGGCTCTTTCAAACATTATCAAGAAAAGTGTGACGACAACAAGCTTTGTAAAATTTAACAAATAATTTATTTCCCAAGTAAAACAAGGTAAAAATGAGACAAATCTTACGGTTTTACGAATCAAATCCAAAAATAATTCAAGAATTATCCAAGAATTAAGAAATAGAAGTCCTAATAATAAAAAAGTCCTAATGAAACTGAGTTCGAATCCTGATGGAAGCCAAAATGGAAGGCGATGACGTATGCTGTGGTCAGCGTTGTACTGACTTGTCAACATTTCTCTGTTGAATCACAGAAAATAACATTCCAATTTGAATTCTTTATAAATTTCGATAACTGTCATTGTCCAAGAATTAATTTAGAGCACAAGTATTTCCAGGGAAAACAATCTTGAAATCCAAATAATTTGAAGAAAATAAAATACATAGCCCTAAAACTGGTCACAACATAAAACACTTTAACTTCCCAAGGCTTAAAGCACTAACGACTATCCCATCCTATCTCAAAACATCAATACGTCTAGCTAAAACGCAAAACAGATGCCATGATGTGGGTCGATACCCCGGGAAAAAACAGAGTTTGAAACAACTGCTACATGTTATTTGTAACGTACTCCAAGTATGGCATATAGTCCACTTCATGAATCTTACTCTGATAAAGAATTTTTAAAAAATTAAAAAATTGTTTACCACAACTCTTGCGCAAGAAGCTCATATCTGCTACTTTCCTTGCTCATTTTACGTCGTTTGCATGGAATGTGCAAAACAGTAATGAAAATTATATTAATGATAAATTCTTAACCAGCAATCATAGCAAGATAATTACCTACATTTCATCTTTTTCACCACGAATGTTAAGCGTAAAGGGCAGAAATAACAACGCCAAAACTAGGCTGTCCGAGTTGTAGTACATTCTGATCTGTGTTTGCGCTACTCTGGCCATGGTTGCGGTCATGTAACGTTTGCTGTTGCAATCATAGATTAAGCTGGGTTACTCTCGATGTTGAACAAGTACACAAATCGTGGATAGGGAAACTCGCCATCACATAATCAATGTCATGAAAAAAAAAGTTAACCGTTCAATAAATTAATACTTTTAATGAAATATTATTTTCTGGATAGAACAGAAACATACGAGTTTCAGGTAGAAATTAATTTGTGAAAATTGTATTCCTAAATACGTCGACCAAAGTTGTGTCCGCTCACAAAGAGGCTCACACTTCGGGTTATGAAAGTTCGGTCACATGAGATTCATTTTGAAAATACCGGCTATATGCACTGCTATTCAGGCAGTGCCGTTTGTTACCTACGTCACTGTGTTGCGGTTGATGTGAATTTAGACAGCACCTACCTGTCTGTTTCTGGGGAAGCTTCGCTTGTCATCCATTTTAGAAGTGCCGGACATCCCTTGTTCCCATTAAGAAATGTGAGATGTGGGTTAAAGAACGTCTTCACCAAATCAAAGGGACCCTTCTCAGGACCTGACATTCTGGAATTGAGATCACTGTAGAGATCTTGATATGTTGGTATCCATGTATGTCCCATCCTGCGAAAAAAAAAAAAAGAAAGATGAGTGCGACCTTATTTCTCGCCAAAAAAAAACAAACTTACTCTCAGAAAATTAACATCGCACAGTGAGAAATTCTCATTCCTTCTCTCTCTCTCTCTCTCTCTCGAGATCAGGGGAGTGCATGTGTAGTGAATAGAAAATGATAAGTAAGATATAAGATACTACGTGGAGTCGTAGGCTAAGCTGGGACCAAACGGTTAACTTTTATCCCGTTTTTGCTTGATGTTTCAGCGTTAGACTGACGCGCGTGTTTAGTTTGTCATCTGCTCGAACTTTACTTAATCAAAACCTAACTTCCGGCATTAGTTGCTATTGTTCGGAGTGCTAACGTTGTTGTAATGTCGCCTCCCTTTGATACCGTAGCAACGTTGCCAGCAGGTTTTTAATAGTAAAAGTTTTTTCCTTCTATTTTGTAGCAATTTCCTACGAACAAAGAGTGTGCTTAATTTATGTGAAAATCTTTTTATATGTTTCCCGAATTCGACAACTGGTTCTTTCTTATTGTGTTTCAGAGCCAAAACTTTCGTTGAAATAAAACTGAATTTTTCGTTTGTTTTGTAAAGATGAAAGTTATGAAAGAAGTCAGCTTGAGGAGTTTATATAAATATATATATATATATATATATATATATATATATATATATATATATATATATATATATATATATATATATATATATATATATATATATCAACAAACCCAAATAAAAAAGCTATTTTGTAAAAACGGATGGAATGTGGTCAAAGTAAGCAAGCATTAGTAGCTGGAAATCTAAGTCTTGGAATGCCATGTAACCGAAAACAGGATTAATGTTAACATTGAGACCAGTTACCATTAGATTGGAATAGATTATTCAGATGAATGGTTGTAGCTAAGCAATTTAAAACACCAGCCTTTATTGTAAGACTCGAACCGTCTTCAGTGAGTAGCGCATACAGTGATGTCCTATTGCCACAACAACAATTGACCATTATAAATAATTTGATGGACCGTCAAAATACAATCTACATGTTTATGACATGTGACATATTATTTTTCTTTACATATCCAGTATATAATTAGCGTCTTGTGACTTTCTCTTGGAGCATTTCTTTTGAGGATAAAGAGCCATCCGTTTTCTAAGACAAATTAAACTGCCTCTTTAGTAAACGATAAATCTCACGTCTAGTCCATCCAATCCCAAATACCAAACTTTTTTCGATCGTTGTACCATCGATTCGTAATTCTTTCCTACTTAGATGCATCTAAAACCAGTCTTATCGCTACTATTAAACTCCCTATTCCCAAATTACTACCTTAGTTGTTAAACCACATCCATTTATTATTATTTGCTCGTTGACATTATAAAAATCCAAGAGATTTCAGAATAGGGTCCCTAAAATCATACAGCCTTATTTCGAAGACCGCTCCGGTGGCCTATTGGTTCGAGGGTACGCGTCAGATGCGGGAGGTCGTGGATTCGTACCACGGCTTGTAAAAATGGCACTAACAAGTGCCTCGCTAGGCGCTCAGCATTAGGAGGTTTGCGTTAGGACTGGTCGGCCTGGTGTCAGGGTAATGTGACTGGGTAGGACATCATGCTACATGTCTGCGGCGTAATACCCAGTGCTAGACATCACTATAAACTATCACACTGCAGAGATCTTAGCGATTTGAGTGCAAAATTGTTAAGCTACGTTAAAATCCAAATCACACATATACAGTCCTATCGTGCCTGTTTATCCCATTTTACAGACAGTTCCAAGGATCAAAACAAAGGTTGTTGCTATCTTTTAACACCCCACAGCAACATTTCGATCCGGTTGCATGATCAATCCTCCAGTTTCACAGCAGACATTATACCCATGCTCCTGTTATTTAACTACATTCAAGCTTCTCAAAAAGCACATGTTAATTTCACCGACCTTAAGAGCGATGATTACTCATAAATCACGGAAAGGTAATATGTACCGTTATCTGCCTTATCTAACGGTAATAAGGACAATGAAATGGAATAAAGTAGCCAAAGCTGCTCTACAGACACCAGTTTCCGAATGGGTTCCAGATAGAGACTTCACATTTTACACAAATCGACACGTACACTTGACATAGTAAAATAAGGTAACGAAAAATAGTCAAGCTTTGGACCCTCAAAACCAATATCGGAAAATGGCATCAGCCAACTAAAACATATTGCAAATGTGAGATGGGATAATACAGATCGCGAATAGGACACACAGTGGAGCGTATTTTGTCGGGTGCATCAGTGTCTAACCTGTAACGCAGATGTTAGTTTGCGTGAAGTCGCATAAGACCTATCCAAAGATGTCCCACCAAAGAAAATCTGGGAATTTTTTTAACGAAGGTGGTTTACGTATTAACTTTTTAACGGACACTGTAGGGATTTATTTTTTCCCTTTATTCTTTGTTTTGTGCCTTTTAATCAAATATAAATTGGTAATTGGTACCTTTAATTATTTTATGTCGATGTGGTACATATATATATATATATATATATATATATATATATATGGGGGGGGAGATTTGCCTTCCTAATTTATTTTGCAACTTATTACCCTCCTGGGAACTTAACTTTAACTCGGGACCGTATATTTTTATTTGTGCTGACGTGCAGTTACACTACATGCACACCCATATATGTGCACTTCTGACACTAAACAATTAGTTGGTGCCGTTTAGCCTCAACCCACTTCTGGCCGCACATGCTAAATATAACGCAAACACCTGCTTCGTATATCAAGATATGTTCTCTTTGATACCATGGTGCTCAAGATTATCTTTCAATTATTCTTTGTTCTGATATTTTAAATATTTACAACAGTTCAGAGTTCCTATTCCAAATATCTATGTTTTGATGATACTTAATCATTTGCATCTACTTCTGACACCAAATTGTTCTACACATCAACTTCTGACACCAACGTTTCAAAGACAATGTCTTATACATACTTATTTGTAAAACCAAAGTACTTGAATTATAGTCAGACGTACTAGTATTTTCACTCCAATATGTCCGCATGATAAGTGAAATATCACTAAAGTCAGTAATAGTTTAAAAACGATTTTCCACTTTTAAATATTGAAGTCTTTCATTTAAAAGAGACTAAGTTTAACAAAACGATAAATGGCATATAGTAACCATTTTAAAGCGATCCAGCCCTAAAAAGTAATCTCTTCCAACACGAAAAGTTTCAAGAGCAGTAGCAACTCTGGGCATCAATTTTTTTTTAAAACTTGATCACCATTTCACGGCAATGGTTGACAAATAAGAAAGAAACCGAAGTTGTACTAATTACTTCCTCCACATGCCGGGAATGGATAGCGAATCCTCGGCTGCAGAGATAGGAGACATGAACAAACCTGTAGGCTATTCCAAATTCATTTGAGACAGTGGCATCTCGCTTCCGGTCATAACTGAAACTGTAACCATTGTTGAGGCTAAGCAGGTTGTAGGTTGCCATAGTGTCCTGAGACAGAAAGGAGTTTAGGAATCCATTGTACACGATGTGTTGTATCTGAGCGATGTTGATCTTTCTCGCCTCCTGGAACAGCTTTTCCACAGTCCAGCCGAGATTTAAGGCCTTGAGTGCGTTCACGATTCGGTTGTGTTCCATCACGAATAGTGTATGGTAAGAAGCGAGCGAGGGCAATACATCCACTCTCACTTCACCTGTGGAAAGAAATCAAACTTCACTGTTTGCTAACTTTATTTAAAGATCGGATATCCTTTGTGCATTACCCAAACGTCTTTATCCTCAGATCTGATATACTTGACTCAGCTGGTGTGTGTGTGAGTGTGAGTGTGTCTGTCTGTCTGTCTTGAGAGGGGTGAGTGTTATGATGCATTCACGTGGAAAAAATCACAATGGGGTTCCACAAGGGATGCTGGACCTTTGTTGCGTTGACACCCCATTACAGATTGACACATTCAGTTAAAATGCCAATAACTCGTGAAAAGATTGTTAAAACAGCAGTCAAAACTTTAGGAATGATAAAAGAGAAATTAATGTTTTCGCCTTAATTGTCTTACCTCGTATTGTCTCATCTCTTTCATCTCCGGTTCCAATATATCGTGTGAAAAGATGTTCTTCTATTAATTTTTGCACAGATACAGAGAAAGGAATTCTTATCCAACATCTTTTTTTGTGGGTAAAATAAAGCAATGTTGCAGACAGATCTTGAACTTCTAGTCCTGACTGTCTGAACATACATACGACCACTGATATCGTTATATCAGTGAGTGATCCACCCCATCAACAGCAGAATGGTTTGAAAGCGGCAGCAAAGGCAGGCTATTTCTAGATATGATTCCGGAAAAGATAGTTGGCCCATCTGCTGCGGCTGGAATCTGACAGTTAGACACTCTATAACAAATTTATATTGGACCTCCAACAACTTTAATCACGAGCTGAATGTGAATAATTTCCTATTTGCATTTTTATGGTAATATTTTAGTGGCTAAGAGAAGAAGGCAAATACAGGATTTACAATAACACGTACACAATTTCAAATTTGAACAATATGGTCAGAACATACCTATTAATGTCAAACAATGAACATTTTTTTCAAAAATGAAACAAGAAAACACCACTATGTTTACAGGAAAAGATATGATAACGAGAAGGTACAGTATTGTACTTTTCTTAATGCGGAAGGTCTATTTAGCAGTGAAATTGGCCATCAGAGCAAGGCACGATGCATAGGTTTTTGGGTGTCCATTTCCACAAAACAAATAATAGTTGTTAACAATGTAAGTGTGTTTGCGCTCATTTGCAGGTAAATTACTATTTTCTGCATGTGTACTATTTGAATCACGGCATTATAACACAATAAGTATACAAGGTAATATATATATATATATATATATATATATATATATATATATATATATATATATAAAGAGATTGGTAACGACTGTTACGACCACAGCTACTAGATAATTACCTCACAACTGAACCTAAGGCATTTTTTCCTTTGCAAGGATAGACATGTAGTTAGATTGATGGATGGATAAAATACACGTATATCTACATACGTGCACACGGGAAGTATTATAAATAGTTCTGAATACTAGCGCGCTGTACAACAAAGTTCTTTATAAGTGAACAGTACGTCAGAAAATCCCCTCAAAGTACCATCCATGCCCCTCTACACACTTAACCATTTCTTAAAGGCCAGTTTGTGTTCGCTTACTGGTATGCTGTTCATACGCTGAAAAAATTAATATCCAACCACATGGCGGCGTTTAACCTTTCTCCACTACCACGTCTTTGATAAAGTGATGCGGCCAAAAATCACTTAGAGCTACATCAGGACAATATGAGAGATGTGAAAACGTTTTGATGCTGTGCTTCTTCAGGCAGTCCGTCAAGACGGCTGATTTATGCATCGGTGCTTTGTAATGGTTACATCGAAAAAGAAACATGTTGCATAAAACTCTCTATAGTCCTACCAATTTTAGCGATGTATGGTCTTTGCTCATGTTATACGATCCAAATTTTATTTTCCTTTTAGTCTGGTTTAATATGGTAAATCTTTGTTGTTGTTGTTTTTTTGTTTCTTTTTCTTCACCTTTGACAATCTCATTCACACGTGTCTGGTGGCTCCATTTCACAGCTGGACAGTATATTGTTGGGCTAGTTCTGCAAAAGACTGTTTTTTATCAGCCGTCAAAAAAATCGCGGGCCCCATCTTACACAAACTATCTAAGCTTCAAAAAATAAAATTGTGATTTTTCGGTGTATTAAAATCAGGTCACGAGTTTTAATTCCCATTACAGTCATATTATCGTTCAGTATATATCTAGCGTTTTCATTAACAACTCTTCACAGCAACCAGTTCCCGCTGACTAATCGCAGAAACCCGGCAGAGTCATTCCAAGGACTTATGAAAATGGTACTAGCAGCTATATCGCTTAGTGCTCAGTGTTAAGATATTGGTCGGCGAGGTGTCAGGATAATGTTACTGGGTGGAACATGTCTGCGACATGATGCCTCAGCGCTAGAGATCACAATAAACTGCCGCACTGCTGACATCGTAGCGAAATGACTGGTAAATTGTTAATGGTATGTTAAAAATCCAAATAACACACACACACACACACGCACTTTAAAATGAGGATCTGGCAGAGAAATACATAAGTAAAGTTCATTGAAGTCATTCTTGTTAATAGTGTCGTTGTCCTAAACGCTACGGGATTTTAGAGTACGCTCTTTCGTTATTGAGCGTTATTTTGTCTATCGATGGGCGTTCAGTTGATTCATAGGTTCAGTGAACCCAAAAGGGCATAATAAAATACTCAGAACATCTCAAATACCACCCATAAATAGATATAAACTTACACATACATACATATATACATACAAACATAAATACGTACAAACATACATACATTCGTCGTCTGATAAACACATACGATTCTGAAAGTCCGCAAAGGGCAAATTTAGGACGACTTTTCCAATAATCCGATAAACCCCGAGTACGTCATCTTGTTAATCTAAAACTTTGTTTATCTGTGTTATCGGTTACCGTGAACAATATGGTTTCACACACATCGCATTGACTTTGTACAAGCCAAACTGGTTCATCAGTTTTTTGCGAAAGGCTTTTAGTATGTCCACTAAGGTAATCAAAATTAACGAGATTCCACTTTTACAACATAACAACTGTACCTGCAAGATGACAGAATTCTCCATCGTGATCAATGGTACAGCGACCGTTGGGATTTGTGGGCAAGTTGTTTCCACGGCTCGTCTTCATGTACTCTAAAATGTTAGAATAATAGATAGCACACATAAATATTTAGAGAGACAAATTAAGAGCGGCAGGATCGGAAAACTATCCATACAAGCGAATGTATATATATATATATATATATATATATATATATATATATATATATATATATATATATATATATAATACGAATCATTAAGCGCGTTACATCTTTTGAAGTGCACTGGATCCAGCACTGGGTCACGTGTGTCGGGGAATAAATGCAACAAACTGACAACCAACATTGCAACAGTAGTTTCTATCTAACCTGAGAATAGTTTCGTATTTTAACACCTCCTTAATTTTTAAGGTAGAAGGCATGAGCCTAAGTATTATAAGCCTAGCGTTTATAAATTCATTCAGAAGCTAAATCTGTAATGTGGTTTACATTTACTTTGAGTTAGGTTTGAAAATGCGTTGGCTTATTTGGTGACTGCCCGTCACAGTTCCACTAGCATTGGAGATTAAATGCTAACCTGGGCTGCAAATGAAAAGCCGAATTGGCTTACGTAATCACGTATGCCTGCCACATAAGTAAATATATAAAAATCGAGATGGCTGAGAGGTGATGACATTGCATCCTAATTTGTTACTATACTAGTGAACTTTAATCATGCATATGGCACATACCGATTCCTTTCGCCTGTTTGTCACAGAAAAATATTCCAAACGGATCATTGTTCTAAATAACTTAACGTAAAAAAGAGGGGTTGGTGGCAGTGTCGGTTCAATATCAAAGTCAACAGTTGTGTAAGGAACTAACCTCAATACCTCAAGCATAATTTCACAAACATACAAAAATCATTAGTTAGTTTTTATTTGTATCTTTAATGTAGAACTATTCTCCTTTTCTGTCATAGGTCACTGTCGGATGAAAATTCACAAAAAGCCCACAGAAAAACAAACAAATATCCAGTGAGATCCGAGAGCTTTCGACTCTAAATAAATCCTTTTCAAAGGCAAATACAAAACAAATACAACATACCCCAAAAAAACCCAGAAAAATTTCTGAGATTAAGAAACATTACATGAATATTTCTACAGTAATAAAACCATGATTTTTTTTTGTTTCAACTAGTTTACTTCAACTTGATGCTGATGCTAAACACTTTGTTATATTGACAAAGAAATGGATGAGCTATATCGCCATCTCTTATTTTTTGTACATTTATGGAACCGCAAATTATATCCCGGACATTTCATTGTTTTGGTAGTAATTATAGGTTATTGCGTGAGTAATAAGCTAATTTAAAGAATTATTTAAAAGAAAATGTGCCGGTTGCAAAAAGATTGTATTTGTGCCGGCTGTAAATAGTTGGCACTGTAATAGTCAAGAAGGTACGAATGAAAGATTTATATATTACATATTATAATTTAAGCAGAAGCTATTTTTAGGAATCGACTGCATTCTTGCCTACATTTGCATCAAAGCTAAAATATTTTGTTTTAATGACACTCGCCAATATTGTGTGTCCCTAGATGGCAGACCGCAAAGTGTACTATTGAATTTATAGACGGGTTGTTTGACTGATAATACTTTACTGACAATCAATCGGTTTAAAACAGGGAATCTCAAGGTCAATATTTAATAGACACCATCTGAAGGTTTGATAATTTAGTGTGTTAGATTTTCCATGTATCCCTACCGCCATCTCTCAATGACGTCAGCTCATTGTTAGTCGAGCCATACACACTGGAGCCGTCGATATAGGAAGTGAGACGGTTCAGCTGCTGACGGAATCCTGAATAATAATAAAAATAATAATAATAATAATTATAATTATAATTATAAACATATTTGACTGATAAAATATGTTGTATTGTTCGAATATATCTGATAACAAAAGCATTCATTAAAGTATAGAGACGGACGGACGGGCAGCATGAATGAGGATTACACAAGTAGAAGGAAGAAAACAAGAATAAACGAACGCTCAAACATCTATCCAATCGTACTTGCATCACTTGGAGCGGTTTGTTCTAACCAATTGAATCTTTTCATGTTTATACTGCTACCGATTCAACGGTGAGTACATCTTTTGAAACCTTTGCTCCAAACCATGGCCATAGTAGAACTTGCAACTGACATGCAGGTAAATATGTAAACATTAACGTCGAATGCTCGGCACTTAATGATGGAAACATTTATGGTCTTAAAGAAATCCTTTCTCGTTTAGCAATGTAGTATTTTAAGTATATAATGCTACAGTAAAATGAGCAAGCGCAATGAACTCTGGGAGTGTTTTTTTTGTGTTCCTCCATGTGACAGAAAGGATTAAAGATGTCCCCATTGTATATGACATCCAGCAAATCATATTTTTTATCGTCATTAAATTATTTTACGGACAGAGAAACAATGAGGCTGGTACCTGGTGTGCAGTCGGGATTTGCAGCTGCCGATCGAACAACAGGCAAGCAAGTCCCGTCGGTAAAATAAGAGTCTCCTGCAGGGATTTTGATTGAAATGCATTCTGGCCTGTGGAAATACAAAATTACCAATATACAAAAAATACTACACAAAATAGTTAACGTTCGTTACCATCAATTAAATATCGAATATAAGCATGGTTCTCCCAGTGGTTAATATTTTAATTGTGCTAAGTGCTTAGGACTGACGATCTCTCTCTCTCCTTCTCTCTCTCTCTCTCTCTCTCTCTCTCCCTCTCATTAATATTTATTTATTTATTTATTTAGTTATTTTATTTATAATACCTACCGAGTCTTATCTTCGCAGGTTTCTATGCATCCATCTTCAACTGAATCAGAAAATTTTAAACTGCAGTTATTTTTAACGAAGCTATTATCGTTGACGAAATGCTTGCAGTGACTGGAATATTTGATTTTTTTTTGACAAGTTTCATAATGTTAAACCCTTATTAACATGAGCTGGATGAAAGTATAGACAGTAATGAGCACACGTTGCAATGTTCAGAAATAAGAGTGATAAGCCAAGCTGAGTATACCTCGTTGGAACATGCGGTGTGTGTGTATATATATATATATATATATATATATATATATATATATATATATATATATATATATATATAATGTGGCATTATGGTAACAAAAAGATATGTCAATTACGTCGAGAAATTCAATGCATGTGCAAGTTCAACATTAATAAGCATATACAAAGAATGGTTTCGTTTATTTTTCTCTTCTTGTTCTTCTTTTTCAACTGCATGAACGTTTGTTCTCGAAAGCCAATCGCTCAAATACAAATATTTGGCAAACTGAGTTATGGATTTTTTTCCCTTTTTTTTTCTTCAATCGTGTGCATTACTTTCCACGAAAACTACATATAGACTTCATGGATTCGTAATGCTCATTACATCAATAAGAAATGTGTTTGCAAACTAATGTATTCACTAAGAAAATCATTTATTTTATTACATCATTTTCTTCAAGAGATTTTCCAAATTTTGAAGAATGTTACTTTCATTCAATGGAAAGCAGACTTAAGGCGTAACCATCTCAGGTGTCATTAATTCGGTTCCTGAAAGGTCACTTACACTTAACTTCTCTGAATGTACTGCCTGAACATTCCAAAAGAGGGATTGTATCTAAATTTTACTATTTTCTCTTTAATTCTTTCTTTCGTTTGTTCCTTTGGGATATTTTATAAATATCATCCGTTGAAGAAAACTAACGTTGGAAACGAAATAGAAAACTTTATCAGATATATTAATCTATTTTCGAAGAAAATATCCAGATTTTCATCCTGTCTGTGCGTGCGCTTGTTTGTTAGTGTCTACGTGTAGCAATTGTATCGTGCTATCCCTTCTGCATTGTTTAATCTTTGAAATTTATCTAATATGGCTGAGCTAGTTTCTCATACCTGTTTCAGTAGGTGTGAAGATGATATCATGGTCAAGAAATTGCCCCATTTGGAACGTGTGTAGAGAGATGGTACCGTTGATCGTAACACCATTTTTATTGCTATGGACGACATTGCTGACCGTTCGTGGGTTGGGTAATGGCCTACCAGTAACACCAGTAACACGCGGCCCTCCAACAGTACCTGTAATAATAATAATAGTAATAATAATAATAATAATAATAATAACCGAACCCTGTCATGACTATGTGTCAAATCCGAGTAAATATTTTAGTTGTCCAATCATTCATATGAGTGTAGTCCTAATTAATGCCCATTGTAAACATTCCCTTATCCACCCCGACATGTAAACGCACCAAAACCATGACAATTTTTGAAATTTTGAAATATTACTGAAACGAGAAAATTACCTTAGTAATCTTTTCGTTTGCGTTACTCACCTTTTTCGTAGGCAGGGCCGATAACTCTTCGCTGGGCCACGAAGCATTTCCCCCATTCGGGATATTGAAGGTTGTTACATGATCCATCGATGGTTCTGTACGGACTTGATGCGTTACATCTGTACACGGTGGGCGATTTACAAACTCCTCTTAAAACGAGGGCATCTTTTATCGCGGATGCCACGGAGTCACTTGTCACTTTTTCAATGGTAAATCCTCTGAGAAAGAAAAAGACAGAAAATAATGAAAATAAATTTAAAGAAAAACGATGTTATTAACTCATTGAAAAAAAAGAGAAGAAACTAATACGTAAAGGAAAGCTAAAAGACGGAAGGTTTAAAAAAAGAAAGAAGGAAGGAAGGGATGCGGGAGAATGCGTACAGAATGTAGGGGAATAGGATTAAAAAATGATGTCACAATATAAAGGAAAAAAATATTCATAGATGAATTAATAACTCGTTTGTTCCTTTATATATTTATACATGCGTCCTATACTTTTGTTAAGTCATGAAAGGTGATGAAGCAACATATAAAAAGGTTCTAGCTTCGAGCCGAGGACTCTTCATACCGAAACCACTCTTACTTCTGATAAATCGACACGCACATAATTCGATTTCCATCGACACTTAACACTTATAAATCTGCCAAGCTCACCGTTGAGGACCTTAATCGATCATACTTTACTTAATTATTTTAACAGAATCAAGTGGGGTGAACTCAAATGCATATATATATATATATATATATATATATATATATATATATATATATATATATATATATATATATATAATCTCACACAGAAAAGAATCAGTTAGCAGAACATGATGGGCAAGATACAGATTTATCCAGATACTTAGTTAACAGTTTATATCATTAATATACTTATTCAAAATGGTAAAAGGTTTCATGTCGAATATACATCCTTCTGTCTCAGCTTCTCAGTATCGTTTTTTTCAGGGTTATTATTATGAAATCGAGAAATCGGATCGCTCATTTTTAAGCAGAACTCGACTTTTGTCCCGTGTGTCATTGTATTGAGCACTCAAATTAATTTACCGACTGGACTTGTGTCTTAATAAATCTTTCCCGAGTATTGTAAAGTCCAGATAAACGGTACTTGTTGATGAACCCTTCTATGTACTTAAAATCCTTATTCGAAAAACAAAATATATGATACACCAGGATTGAAAGTAATCCCACTTGAAACGGATAATAATTAATTTACATTAAGAGATTGAGTGTTGAAAATCTTACTCCTCCAAAAGTCTTTGCGTCATGTACAATATTTGGTTTGCGCTATTGCTTATTTCTTGAGTATTGGGTATGTAGCCGTGACTCTTTTGTAACAGATTTTCATATCTACGTCCTGAACGTCTGCCTGCATCTGAAATAAATAAATAAATAATAAATAATGAATAGGTAAATAAATAAGGTAGCGTGACTTTGCTGATTTCACCAAAATGAACCAAAATGGATTATTCATCAGACATAGAATAAATGCAGATTTCCCAGGCAAACTGAGGTATTGAGGTATTGCCATGTTTAAATGGGCGTGTGACGTCATATTATCATTATTTTTTAAACCAACAATAATTGAACAGACCCGCTCTGGTTTCTTTAAATTTTTCGTTCAAGCAAATGATAGCTTGACTGCAATAGTTGGTGGCAGTAACGTTGCAAGAATAACGAGGGCGGGGTTCTGGGAATTTTACAAGCGGAGTTTAATATCAGGTTCTAATCGGCTGGAAGCTAATACAGACATATGGAAAAAAATTAGTACGTATTGATAAAATTATGACATATTAATAAACTTATGGATTACCATCTTCTTTTATTCGAGCCCCCACGTCTTGTTCCTCAGCTAGGTCGCTGCCTTCACCCCATAAGGCATCATATTTATAAGGTGGGGGGCTCAGAGACGTAACACCATATATGACCAACACCGCCACCAACAGGAGCTCAAAAGATGGCAACGCCATCTATAATAATAATAATAATAATAATAATAATAATGATAATAATGTGAAAGGATTAAATGTACAAAATCAAGTCGTCTCGTAATTGTGCAGAATCAACAAAACTCTGGGTTGAGATTATAATCTGTGAATGTATGATATATTTAAGCCAATCATATTGAACTTCTACCCGGAACAACACAGATAAACATCTGCTTTACACTACAAAAGGTCGCAAGATCCTTTGCACAGCAAGGGCTTCAGTTTTAAACAAACTGCTTTACAGAGTTTGCAATCTCGACTCTAACATATTATTTATATCCTAAAATGGCAAATTCATACAAGATTGAAAAATGTCACGGCAATATAAGACCAATTACCGAGAACAGCTACATCATCCTATAGTCAGGGTAATCTTTATATACATTCCCACCCCTCACGTACCCATTGTATTTAGATTACGAAACTACCATACATAAACATGCCGGTCGAATGCGATACCGGGCGTGCCGTCTTAGTATAACCTAATGATGTATGTATGTATGTATGTATGTATGTATGTATGCTACTTAAAATCTTCTTTCAACTTTGTAAAATTCCTTTAAATTGTCAACATGTAGAATTTGCTAATCAACAACTATTACAGCTAGTATAATAACATCTAACTATGACCTTACGAACTCATCTCTCACTGACAAAGATCTTATATTCTTTCCTGATGTCCATTTTTCGGACTTCATTTGCATTTAAACATTTACCGGTTATCTCTTTATATATCCTGCTTGCTACACCTAATTTTAAGTCTTTTTTCGTATTTTAATTTTCAAGGGATGTATTTTTTATCTGCTATTTTTATCTTCCTTGAAATCTAATTCTCTTTCAAGTTCTTATAATCACTTTAAACAGTGTACAATTGCAGAAGGTCAAAAAGTCATCTTTACTTTGTTGATGACGTTGATGAACATGTTTAAAATTCAATGAATGAAATTGTTCAAATGATAATTATTTGCACAGTGAGGGATTTGCAAGTTCTATTACAACAAACTTAGAAGGTGAATTCAAATAATCACGGAGACAGGTTTCTAATATAGATGGTGCAATATTAATTAATAAAGATTCACTTAAACAGTATTGTAAAATATTGTATCGCAATGAAGACAACGGAAATTCACACAAATTTCTAAACATTATAATCCAAATTATATATTAACACCTACCTCTACATGTGTCAGTAACGTGTTGACGGATCTTGACAACAGCTGTTAAAACCCGCTTCCAAGCAAAAGTAGATAATAAGAGTTCGCAATGAAACAGGCATGCAAACGCTCACCACAAATGACACTAAACAACTCACAATTTAGAGAAGCAGAAAGTATATATACGAAGAACATAACATGCTTTGTGCACACGAACCGGAATTGAAAAGTATGTTTCATTGGTCAAATGGGAACAATATACTGAGTTTCTTGCTTGCAGCCAATGGCATTCAAGCAAAATCCCACACACATTCCAAGCAATTGTTCGTGTCCAAAAAAACGCGAAATGTATATCCCATTTCACCATGACAGAAAAGGAGAACTATGTAAAACTCCTTGGAGAAGATAGAGATGGTCAACTCAAGTGCAAGAATACGCCACTAAAATTGGCTTTTAATGATTTTAATAGGTCATCGGTCAAGCAAAATAAACCTCCTTGCTCTAGATATTAGTGTAGTAAGATGCATGAGATTTTTGTGATACGTAAGACTCTATGTTGTAACGCTTGAAAATGTGCATTTTCCTCCTATACACAATTTTATCGTCTTTTAATCTGATGTTATCGTTTGCATTGTGCATGCTTTGAAAACATAATTGCTGTATTTATAACTTAATGTTTTAAATGTAATCTTTCCGGTGATGTGTCATGTATGTTTCACCTTTTCTAAAATTTTGTATGTTGTATACTATTGTATTGTTTTTGAATCTACTGTTATTACGGTCATGTTTTTGTATAGATGTGTATTGTCTCATTATAGATATCTACTGTCTCTGTACTTGTCCGTTCAATCGTATATATGCATGTATATATGCATCCAACAAAATAAAATACTTTCGTTATGTTATATCGGTAAAATAGCTGGTCTGGAAGTATGTTAGGTAAAACTTTCTTATATCCTGTATCTTGTGAGCCCTTGATAATGAGCATTTTTTTTGTTTGATTTGCCGACTCAAAAGAGCTTATTTCATGAAATAAGATCATAGCGCCGCAACTTGAATCAATGAGGAAAACCTATAGTTAATCACGTAAATGCAATCAGATAGAATTACAACGTTTGTCATGATAGGGCAGAGGTCAAACCTAGCTTAAATATTCTCAGCTTTAGTGGAAGAAAAAATCAATACTGAACCCACTGTTATTGCGAGTACATGAAAGTAAACGTTGCTCATAAACTACTCACGGCCAGGATCTGGTCGAGAGCAAACGTTGAGAAGTGTGGTTGCCTGAAGCCAAAATTTCCTTGCCTCGAGATGCAAGCACCGTATTTTTCTGCCCTGATTACAACGAGAAAATTCGAAGAGAAGAACTTGCACCTGCACAGCGTAGACCATTTACTCCACAAAATGAAAGAGAATAAAGAGAGGTTGGTTCAATGAAGTAACAGTTGTCAATTGGAAAGTATAACATATTAAGTCTAACATTGTAACAAATAGAAAAATAAAATAAAAATATATCATCGAAGAAACAGACGTAACACATAATATTTGCAAACAGTTGAAAAGAAACAAAATAGCCATGATAGTTGGAAACGATCTATCTGGAATGGAAGTTTAGAGGCAGCAATTCAAACGTTATAAAATAGTTAAACAATGGCAAGAGAAGAGTGGGTATGACGGTAAATTTTGCGTTTTCGATTTGGAGAGCGCGTTCTTCATATGCAGCTCAATAGCTGTCGGTACAAGGGCAGTCTAAACAAAAGCGAAAGGCAACGCCTGAGGATCCGATGGTACAACAATCACTGAATGTGCATGCAGCAACTACAACACCTGACCCCTATCACATGGACTTGTAGTTTTTATTGCAATTGTGGTTATAAACGAAAATTTGTTAATCGCTAAACGCTGGTGCAAGATGTCCACGCTATCATAAGCCAAGGAACTCAAAATCGTTCGCCATTGTGCAGAACTTGACGGACTTAATGTTGGGGATTCGATGATTGGTCACCCGTTGTTAAAAATGAAACCGCACTACCGTAACCGTGTATATTTCGACCACGAAGCAAAGGTACTGCCCATATAGAATCAGGACAAACTAATTAAACAAGGTATCAAATCCAGCTAGTGTCATCAGGCCAGTCCAATGACCTTTCTTGTTCTCTTCATCGGTGAGGTACTTGTTAATGTCTTAGCATTCACTGTTTCAAAACATTCCTCTTCTCTGTACTAAGACCAAAAGATGCAAAACAAGTACGCGTCCGCAACGATACGGCTCTGAAAAAAAACGCAATTGGAGACTAATAAATACATTTTTGGAAGCACATTGTTTCATCCCTTCATCTATTGTTAAAATAATGGCAGTCATTTAAAAAAGTGTCTAGCGATATCACTACATATTAAGCTTGCAAAGAAACAATGTTTTAAAGGAATAGATTATTTGAAGGAATAACTCTCATACAGAATTTGCAACAATGCTAAATACACTTGACGTATTTATTCTTATCTTTCTTTGTGTCTCGTTTTCTCTGTATATTTTTGTATTTATCTTTTTATTTAGCTAAGTGTTTCATTTGTATTCATCATTCCAGAAATTGTCTTTTGTATCGATTCCAACCATTATTACGACTTCCGTATTTGGGATACCTCGGATGTTATACTATAATTCACATTATGGATGCAAGTGAATAAACTCAAAGCAAATGCTCTTTATAGCATGAAATGTTTTTATTGTTGAATAGATATTATGAAAGAAGTTTTGAAGATGAATTGTGCAAAGCCAGGTTCAAAGGAATGTGACGATTTAACTAACATAGTAAATTTACTCTTTTAGTGTGCACTAGGCTTGTGCAAAATATATCCTGAAATTTGTGATGTTTCGTTTACTTTGCTCTTTTAGCAGAGTTCAAAAGATCGGAGAGCATTACGCCCGAGACCCATTTAAATGTAAATCGGGTCCCTCCGATATTCTAAATGAGCTGACAGTCTGGCCCGCACAAAATAAACTTGTCTAATTTGCGCAGTAGAAACTTAGAGTCAGCTGACAGATTTTACATCCGGGCAATTCGTTCTTGGCCTGTGCACAAAAATAAAATACTTTGAGTACTGTAAGCATAACTTAGCATGTTGGTTAATTTTTCAAACATTCGTTGGTTTATTCCCATCTCTAATAATAGATAACAACAACGTCGAACCCAGTAGATCCTTAACACCCATGATACCCAACTTAACACATAATTAAAAGAAATAAATGATGAGAGGTGCCATTTATGCTGAAGGTTTTTTCCCCCCCACAAAATGACACGCAAAGAAGGTACAAGAACCATGCGTATTATGACAGTCTCCAGAGCAGGGGGTATGAGAGTAGTGAAGTGGGGCACTATAGGGCAAATGAGAACAAAAGAAGGAAAACACCCTGGTTACGTTTAGGGCAAAGATTTATAGGGCATATGAGAACAAAGAAAGAAAAAATCCCTGGGTACGTTTAGGGCAAAGATTTTTAGGGCATATGAGAACAAAGAAGGAAAAACACCCTGGATACGTTTAGGGCAAAGATTTACAGGATACATGAGAACAAAGAAGGAGAAACACTCTGGACTTGTTTAGAGCAATGATTTATAGGGCAAAGGAGAACAAAGAAGGAAAAACATCTTGGGCCTGTATAGGGCACAAGAGGAATTGAACATGGGGGATATTGGGTCTGTTTACGGACAAGGGAAAGTGGAGTCTCATTAGCGTCTGACGTCACGGTATGGGAGATTGGTAACAATTTTGCAACAATGGTAGGAACAGGTATGCACCGGACTGACCTCAGTCGGGAAGATAGAGGGGACTTAGATTTATATAACACATACAGTAGCCAACATACAGTTACAAACACTTATACAACACTAAACATTCTTTTTTGAGACAAGAAAACAGTTCTTTTCAATGCATATGTGTGGCCCTGAACAGTGCCTTTGGGTTTATGTTAATATTATTCCGTTAAAATAGAGGGCATATCATAGGTTTTCTTCTCTTCCTCAAACTTCTTCTCACTTCTGGGCCGTAAATCAGAACCCTCTTCAAGCAGCCTTGTCTCTCCACATAAATTCTTCTTTTCCAAGTGCTCGTGTCCGTGATCCTAATAATTGTCATTGATGAGTTCACATACATTGGTACGTCAGTACGGAACAGCACTGACGATACGAGAGTAGAGGATTCTACTATGTTGACACCTCTTAGTCTCATCCCATCCCATTTAATTGGTTAAGACTTAGAAGTGACACCCTGGTTTTCTAATGATGTTTTATGCTTTGTGTATCCCTGCCCACCCATAATGTGTTACAAGTCTGTTTGTCTCCAAGACAAATAAAGGTACAAATTTGGTCAGGGTTAGTCTAAGTTTTGTTCATCATATGATAGAGTTTAAATTATCCCAATAAAGTTTGGTCGGTTGTACTCCCTTCCCTATACCTGGGCTGGCATTGGGCCTGGTTTCTATCCTTCCTTACTTCGAACATAGGGGAGTACTATCCACCCTGCGGACTATTTAAATCCCGGGGTAGTTTTCCTTCCCTTTCCCCTGTTTTAATATTGAGTAGTGACTCTGCCAGAGTCATTTTAGTCCAATGTGATGTGTGCTTATGTGTGTTCTGTTGTATTATGTCCCCTTTTTCGTGTATGGACGGCTGTATCTTGGTCAAATCTTCTATGGTTTATTTTCTTATCTAATCCTGTCTGTGTATAATGTTGAATCGTATCCAAAAATATGTGTTAAAAATAATAAAGTGTCTATATGCATATTATCTTTGTACCATGAGTGTATGAGTTGCATTTTGTTATTTGTATCTATATTGTTGTCCAATTATTTTTGTACTGTTGCACCTTAGTACTTGAAAGAGGATTGAAATCTTCCATCAAGCGGACGTGATGGAAAACATTGTTTTGTGCTTTAAGCTTTTACTTGAAAATGCCTTAGCACCTGATATAAGGGATTGAAGTTTTCTGTGTTAGTCCTACATTTATCTCTAATAATTTCTCTTTAGAGTGCACGTTTATGATTGCATACTTATCAAGAGAGAGTTATTATTTTGTTAGTTACAATTATGATTTAGTACAATTATCAGGAGAGAGTTATTCTTTTGTTAGTTACAGTTATGATTTAGTAAAGTTGTATAATTTTCTGGTGTATGTTTCAAGTCATTTCATAGTTACTTTTGAAATACCTTAGCATCCCAAAACGGTCGAAAACCTCTATCACAAGGACGTGATAGAAAACATGTATATAGTGTGTTTAAGTCTTTCGTTCTGTTGTGGAAGTACCTAAGCACTTATGCAGGGATTGAAAATCAACATCACGCGAGCGTGATTTAAACATCATATTTTATTCCGATTTGTATCATTGCTTTTTGTCATTGAATAATATCATATCTATATATGAGGTTATATAAAGAGGATTATTAATTATATTAGGGATATTCTTTTTATTATTGGGAAGATGAGCTGCATTCAATGCTGTTATGTGTAGAGATGATTCTACGTTCGTCCACATCTTGTGACGAGAATAGGTGAAGGGAATGCAATGAACTGCGGTTATTTATAGGGGAAGAAAGGATCGAAACGGATTGAATTTATTCACCAATCCAAACAAGCGTTACAAAATTAAGTCACAACACAGAGTCAGTCTTCCAATCCGAAGAGAGCGGACTGTGACGTCACATTCCCTATATAGATGCGCTAGCGTCTGTGCACAATCAATCCAAGCGACACAGTTTTCAATCATGACGGAACCTAAGAAGACAATGAACTGGGTGCACCGGCTGTGGAGAAGACAAGTGATGGTATAGCAGCGGCTACTCAAGTTAACACAAGTCTACTTGCAGAAGAGGTTGATTTTAATCGGGATTTTGTCGATTTTCTTTCTTCTTCGCAAGAATTTGTTCCGGTACCAGTACCTTCACCACTTTTCCTTCTTTACCACACGTGGATAATTTTAAACAGCGACAGAAAGAAGAATTGGAGAAATTTGTACAGCAGCAAAAGGAAGCAGAACAAACTTTACTTCTTCAACAACAGCGATAAGAAGAAGCAAGAAGGAAACGACAGGAAGAAGAAGCAGAAAAAACAAGGTCTAATAGAGAAGGATAATAAGTCAAACGGCCACGGTACTCTAATACATTTTAGCAGAGTTAAGGAGTCTGAAACAAATGTATTAGACTTCTTTATTATGACCGAATAGAAAATAAGCATCCCTAGCTAAACAACCCAACCCTGTTACTACGCCTGCCATACCGCCCTTAGTTATTTCTACGTAATCATCACCGACAGGAGTCAGTTAAGAAGTAGGCTCGGTAGTGGAAAGGCTTAAGACAGTTAAAGTTGATTACGTCCCATTCCTGAGTTGTTTTTTTAGCCACCCACTTCACTAGAAAAGAGATAGTATATCAATTGCCAAAATCATTTAAAACTCAAAAGAGCCATATTTTATCCATCATGTACGTACGTGAATGTTTGAGTGAGTGCGTGAGTGTAGGTTCTTATTCTAAAAATCAAAATCAAGAGACAATTACGTTTCATGCCTGGTCTACTCTAGTACGAATTTTACAATCCAGTTCACAACACATTAAAAAGTTCATAGGCTTCTTCTGTCTCTGTTTTCACTCTCTCTGGTTTTCTTATACTTTCTTCACTTTCCCAATTTTTACCTCCACATTTTCCTCACTTTCTCCGCATCTTCCTTTCTTCTCATGTGTAACTTTGTGCACATATATGGGTCCTTCCTTTGGGGAGGGAAAGTCTTCTTTTTCCTTTTTCGGAACCCCTCTCCTCTTGCTCCTGTTGTTTCTTAGGGTAATCTGAAGACCAATATCCTTTTTCTTGACAATGATAACAGGTATCATGACTTTTGTCTTTTTTTAGCACCTGATTTGCTTTTTTGACGGTCTGGACACTCTGAAGGCCAATAACTTTCTTCAGATATAGCAAGTATCTTGACATATCTCGAAAGGAGGATGAGTAGTCCGTCGGCTTGTCTAAAGAACATTTTCTTATGACACCTCGCAAAGCTCTGATCATAGGTTCGGACTGAGTGGGCTCTTCCATCGTTCTTCTCGGTTTGAGAGTGACATGAATATTGGAAGAGAATTCACACACCCTTTATATATTCGCTGGTCTGCTATGGATTTACGGTGACCCATGGTGTTTAAAATGTAGTCATTTGACTTTCCACAGTCAAGATGAAACAATCGCACCAATTAGTGAAGAAAGATGAAGAAAGTAAGAGGTAGAAACGTACTTTATCCCCTCGTACAGTGCTGAAGTCTTGGCACAATTCATGCCAGTGATTTTAAAGATGACATGAGTAAACTAGAATCAAGACTCAGCGATTATTCACCCAATCAAAGTTAAACCACCATTAGTAAACCCTGAAAATTACTATTACATTCGAGAGACAGAAAAACGCTCCTCTAGAAAACTTAGAACTACGGCTTACACGTACACAGTGACGCTTAAAGATTTCAAGTCCAACGTACCGCTGAAGAAAGCAGAGGGCTTCATCACCGAGGTGTGGGATTTTTTGTTAACCACTCTGAAACGCCAATCTGAAGCCAAAGAAAACGATCGCATGAGACTTTTCATTCATCACGAAAGTCTGAAATCCCCCGTTTGGATCGAGTTTAGCAACTCAGCAGAATTGAAACCTTCCAAAGTCATCGACAAGATTCAAGACGTGTAACAATCCAACGACAAATTTCACATCATCGATGGAAAAGCCACACTGTTCATGACCCACCTCTCTCCCCAAAGGGACCGGACGCAAGGTGTGATTAGTTGACCACCTTCGTATCACCAAAAAGAGTCTCTCGTCCAAATTAACAATTCTCAAGACCAGATGTGTTTAGCCAAGGCTATCGTGGTGGGACGAACGTATGCCAACAAGAACGACACAGTAGAATGGAAAAGAGACTGAGAGAACATTCCTAACTTCTGCGTAGCTCATCGAGGAGTGTGCAAAAAGTTCATCCAAGAACCTATCTTTAGTCATTGCCCTCACTGCAGCAAGATTTCTGGAAGAGGTGAAAAACTTATTCGAGGACCGAACACGTTGGCCGATTTCGTCCAATGAATCCTCGACCCCATCGACGAGACGTGGAGCCTAGAGTACATCGAACGTTACGGTGATTGTCATCGCCATGCCACAGTGATGGCTCACAATTTCTCGGGATGTGATGGACAGTTTCTTTTGAGATACCATACTGAACAAGGCAACGAACATCCTAAAGTAACTTTGCACGGGGCCAAAATCATTTCCGTGCAAGTGGGACAAGTACATTTTAAAGATTCGATGAACTATTTAGCCATGCCTTTGGGTGGAATGCCTAAAACGTTTGGAATGGCAGAAATGGCCAAAGGTTATTTTCCTCATTTTTTCAATACCCGAGCCAATCACCACGCCGTTCTACCCCATTTGCCTGCGCTCACGACCACGACCCCGATAACATGCGTAGCGAACAACGAGTAGCTTTCTACGCTTTGTTGCAGGATCGCGCCTCAGACCCCTTCGACTTTCAGGAAGAAATGTTAAAGTAGTGTCGTTCTGACGCGGATATTTTACGGCGTTGCTGTGGAAACTTTCGAGAACTATTCATGAAACACGGAGGGGTCGATCCTTTGAAAGAAGCCTGTACCATTGCCAAAGCATGTTCCTTAGGGTACCGCCAACGATTCATGCACGAAAACACCCGGGCTGTCATAAGTCCACAAACAACTAACTTTGTCATACGTCAATAATCGGTAAAAGCCCTACACTGGTTACATTACTTGTGCGACTAGGAAGACAAATGGATTAAGCACGCCCGCAACGGAGGGGGCGCAAAGACCATCGGAACGTATTCGGTAGATGGCTGAGACTTAGAAAACCCAAAGATAGTGTACGAGTTTAACGGTTGCTTATTTCACGGATGTCCCGTCTGTTACCCTGAACGTGGCACTAAAAATCAGTTTTTACAGCGAACCATAGAAGACTTGTACCAGGCCACTTGTCAGCGACGCTTGAAGTTAGAACAGTAAGGATACCAAGTGGTGGAAATGTGGGAACACGAATACGATCACCGTCTGAAAACCGATCCCGAGTTTAAACGCATCGTAGAAAGTTTCAAGCTGGTGGACCCCCTGAACCCGAGAGATAGTTTGTACGGAGGACGGACAAATGCCACCTGTTTGCTGTACCACGTTAATGAAGAGAAAGGAGAAAAAATTAAATACGTGGACGTATGTTCACATATTGT
The DNA here is from genome assembly GCA_028554795.2 of Sinohyriopsis cumingii. NCBI lineage: Eukaryota > Metazoa > Mollusca > Bivalvia > Unionida > Unionidae > Sinohyriopsis > Sinohyriopsis cumingii. Next base: position 64,562,191 of record CM068833.1, on the reverse strand, counting down.
CGCTTTCCTACTGGGCACCAGCAATTGCTGATGGAGCACATCGATCTGGACCAAATTCTACAATACAAAAGCTTCATCAGCGGCAAAGTCTTGCCTCGCACCCACTTGTACCATACCGTGTTACCTCACCATTGCCAAGGAAAACTGATGTTTTCCTTGTGCCATACTTGTGCCGAAATGTGCAACCAAGATCAGCCTTGCAAGCACACCCAGGAAGAAGGCTCCTTGACGGGAACGTGGGTCAGCGCAGAATTGTACAATTGTCTGGACCTGCTATAGCAACGGTTAGAAGCATACGAAATTTACCACTTTCCAAGGGCACAGAAATACCACAAGGGTGACCAAACTCAGAAAGGCATTTTTTGCAGACTGCGTGTATGCCTTTGTGAAACTGAAACAAGAAGCCAGTAGCTATCCTTCCTGATGTCACACTCCCGAAGACCAAAAGACATTCAAAGAGATATACCGGGAGCAAGAGGGCATCACTTTATACCACACTGAGAAAAACGAATACAGGCGATCGTTTGCCAAAGTGATGTTAAATTGCTTGTGAAGTAAAATGGTACAACGATCGGGTTTACCTAAGACGGAATATTTGACATAACCTTCTCGGTACTTCCAGATGGTTCACGACAAAACCAAATACATGAAATACGTGGACGTCGTTCGTGAGGATTTGATCTTAGTCAGTTACTATGTATAAGCCGACGAATTTGGAAATGTCATCATTGCGGCTTACGTCACAGCCCCTGCTCGCTTGAAACTGTACGCAGCTTTAAAACTGTTAGGGGATCGCGTCCGTACTTTGACACGGACAGCTGTATCTACATCGATCGCCCGGTTCAACGTCACCGTGACATCGAAGGAGACCATTTAGGAGCCTGGACAGACGAACACCCCGACAAGAAGATTTTAAGTTTTGCTAGTGACGGTCCTAAACTTTACGGCTACGAATACCGAGACAAACAAGGAGAAGTGTACGCCGAGTGTAGAGTGAAAGGATTGACTCTCAATTATCGCACCGGTAGAGTGGTAAACTTTGGAGTATTGAAAGAAGCCTTGTAGTCTGGAGAGGATGGAATCTTTAAAGTGACCACCTACCATCCGAACAAGATTGTATGTTTACCCACTCACCAAATCGTGAGTTGACTCTTGGAAAAAGTCTATCAAGTCGTGTACCAGAAGCGAGTGGGTCTTACCAATCACTTCACTTTGCCGTATGGACATGTCGGTTTAACGAATTGGTTGTAAGAGGATAACCACCAACAAGAAGGATGACTTCACCACAGCGAGAATCGAATGAGAAACCCAATGAGAACTCCAGGTTCAAACCCTACCATTTTCCGGTCTTCTTGCCTGACTACTGCGATTGTGCCCGTCGATTGGAAACGTTTCAGAAATTGCCCACGGATAGATATTGATTGCCTGCTTCGAATGTACCTACTACTTCGGTCACAAAGGTAAACGAGGCTATTGGCCATGAACCAGTGATTCCAAAAGGAACATATACTTATGGATACTTTACAAGAGGACATTTTGGGCTTGTCTGAGGAGTTGAGAGAACGGTTTTACCGAGAACTGGTCAAAATTCAAGTGAAACGTAAAGAACAATTGTATCCGTTACGTAACCGATGTTTAAACCACTGGTACCTGAATGATATAAAAGGACATATTCAGATGAAAGTGTTCCAGTGGTCAGACATTGTTAAACTACACGTGGTCGAGAAGGATTGGTTTGTTACTCCTGTTTGTATGTACTACAAGGTACACTTACTGCAACGAATTTCAGAGGAAGAGTTAGAGAGTTACCAAAATCTTTTACACAACGTCAACTTAGTGCAAGAGGAGACTTCTGAACGGTGTCTTTTGATGTGCAAGTTAGTAACTTAACTATTTAGATTCGCATCTGGAGTAAAATCATCTCTGTGCAAAAAGTGCACTTATTGATTCAGACAAAAAGAGGTATTAAAACACACTACCATGCCACAAATTTTATCAGAAGGGATTCAACAGATTTCGTGGAAGGAAATCAATGACACTAGTCAGACAGTGGAAGATTACGAACACTTATTACGATAAGTATGTGTGTGTGTGTGCTTATGAGCTCACGTACGTTTGTGTGGATCCTAAAATATTGGGGTTTGTAAGCGCTCACGTACGTTTGTGTGGATAGTAGAGTGTGTGGTTGTTTAACTTTCCTTCTGTGTGGATAGTATAATTGTCGTTTTGTTTGGCTTCTTCGCATGTGTAGATAGTATATTGTGGTTATGTTTTGCTTCTTCCCGTGTGTGGATAGTAGATTTTGTTGTTATGTTTTTGCCTCTTCGCGTGTGTGGATAGTAGATTTTGGGTTTAAGTTTGCTTCTTTCGCGTGTGTGGATAGCATATTTTGGTTAAAGAGAGAGAGGAATGAGACAATAAAAAAGAAGGGTTTGAGAGGCTAGACTGAATGAAAGTCTATGAAAAATTCAGAGTCATTGGCCATCCTGACTGGATGCCAGAAAATGAAGAAAAGAAGAAGATAGGAATATTTGTAAAGATTAGAAGATGGTGGAAAAACTGGAGGAAGTAGAAGAAGAAGAAGCAAAAGAAGTCAAAGACCCTTTTCAGGGCCATTCACATGCCTCGAATAGAGTTGCTTTCTTGTCTCCCATTTTTTTAAAAAATGTTGTTTAAGTGTTTGTCTCTTGTCTGTGTTATCTTTGTACACCCGCTCTTTGCTCAGTATTGTGACGTCACCTCCCCTACTTGCAGCGTTGTTACCAGTCTACCCTACCGTGACGTCAGACGCTATAATACCCCACTTTCCTTTGTCCCTGTACAAACCCAATAGTCCCATGTTCAATTTCTCTTTGTCGCTATAGTGGCCTAGGGTATGCTAAAAAGTACTTATCGCTAAACAGGCCCAATGGGTCTTGTAATGCTAATTCACATTGTGGCTATAACTCTTTTCTCTAGGCCCGGGGGTGGGTGGTCTGTAATGCATTTTTCCATTGTCGCTGAATCGTCCCACTTCACTACTCATACCTGTTCCTACCATTGTTGCAACAGTGTTACCAATCTCCCATACCGTGACGTCAGACGCTATACAGACTCCACTTTCCTTTGTCTGTAAACAGACCCAATATTTCACATTCCGAGTGGCCGAGTGGTCTAAAGCGCTCTCCGTTATGGATCACTGCCATCTTACTTCTGTCTGCGTGGGTTCGAGTCTCGGATTCAGCCAATGTGGGTATGTGAGAAAGCTAATTTGCCAGTAGCTTCTCGTGGGTCGGTGGTTCTTTCCGGGGTTTTCCAGGGTTATTCCTCCACCAGTTATACTGGCCGCCATGTATAGCCTATCTTGTGCTGAAAATGGCGTTACACCCTAGAACAACAACTACATTTTCAATTCCCTTTGTGCCACATACATGCCTAGGGTGGTTTTCCTTCTTGTTCTCCTTTGCCTTATAAATCTTTGCCCTAAACAAGCCCAGGGTGTTTGTCCTTTGTTCTCATATGCCCTATAAATCTTTGCCCTAAACGTACCCAGGGTTTTTCCTTCTTTGTTCTCATTTGCCCTATAGGGCCCTACTTCACTACTTATGAGTCATGATCATCCAGGGCGCGGGCCAGATACATTGTACTGATTTGTACCGTATAAGTTAGCGGATTAAACCAGGTGCATTGCCCGCTTAGCCCACTCCTGCTCTGCAGTGATTAACGTCGAGAAGCCGTAAACTGTGCCAAATCAAGTGTATCTCAAAACAGTTAATTGCCAGAGTTCCTATTTGCTCATGTATAAATGTATTCTTCAGGGACGTTGGAAACTGAATAAAATACATTGATTTCATTTCCATTCAATTTTCACATTTTCTGATATAGCAAGCAGTTTTCGCATTCTATCTAAATTGTGAAAGTTTTGGATGACTTTGCATAAATTCAATTTAAATATGATACGTGTAACTAATTCCATACAACATCCTGTAATGAATTTTATGCCACAATGATCTGGCGCTGTCATGAATCAAAACGTCGAAATTTGCTCTATTCCTTCCTTATTTGTATCATTTAATCAGATGACAGCTGTGTAATATCTCTCGACACTACACCTGCCTCTCCGTTATCGCTCTACCTCCCGATGATCGTCACTCTACCAGTAATACTATAATAGCATAGAATTTATTAGTAGAACCCAGACATTCAGTTTCTAAGGTTTTATATATTCTTTTATGAGAGTATCGCCTTGGACATCGTGCAAATTAATCAGTATAGTGTTCATGCATATATCACAATCAATGACGCTCACTTTTCACATGGATTTTGAATAATATATTTTGCTAAATTAAATAATATGGAATCGAAAGCTCATGATACTGACTGTTGCATTGTTTTATTTTTGAAAGCATTTTCCGATACACTGACTTAACTTCTTTTTCTCTTCATAGCTAAAGTTGAACAAATCTTTTATAATATACATAAAGGCGTACCTACCGCCTAAATTATGTAATATGAGTCCACATTCTTCTTCGTTTCCTTTGTGCAGGACGGTATTCATAACAAATATGTTTTAAAATCCCGGTCACTATGTTTCTATAGCTTACGCCTACATTTAGAGATCATATAAACAATTACACCTCTTCTTCCCCGCCTGCATATAACCGTGCAACTTCATTAATCTTTCCTGGTCTTAGCAAACGTTGAAAAATTCGATTATGTTATGCTATACATACTTGGCGCACCTGCCATCTGACGTATAAGATATTCAAGTCACATTCTTCTTGACCATTGTTGCAGGGAAGTACTCATATCAATTATGTTAATTTTAATTCAAAAAATGCTGTTGTGTTTTCAGAGCTTAGAACGAAATTTGGATTTCATATATCTAATTACACCTCCTCTTTTCCGCCTAGGTATAACCATACAGCATACTGTACAAATGGATGTATCCAAATTAGCCTGATTTAAATAGTGGAAATGTGCAACCGCTTGCCTTCCTTTAAAGCCGACCTCCAAATATTCACATCATGGTGTTTACTTTAATTCGTATCTTTAACTTGTCAGACACATGCCTTCTTAAAACGATCGACTAAATGTAATTGCTTTTTTCTAGTTCATACTGCATGAGTAAGAAATTGAAACGTAAAAAATGATAATTAGGAAAGACTCCAAACACTTTAAATTAAAAGATATATATATATATATATATATATATATATATATATATATATATATATATATATATATATATATATATATATATATTATAGAAGCTAAAACAGTTATGTGCTAAGTTATCATTCATTGTTTTCTCAAAGAAGCACACTTTATTTTTTGAAATAGAATATGGTTAATTCTCCAACTGCAATATTGATATTTTAGTCCATTATGGAAATATATATATATATATATATATATATATATATATATATATATATATATATATATATATATATATATATATATATATATATATACACTTATTAGAGTCAGATTATTTGTTAAAGACGATTGACCAAATATCGTGTTGACTAAGTAATCCTCAACGCAAAATTCGGATAACAACATATACAAACACCTGACAAGATAAAACGACAACGGAACGCATTCAGATAGAGCATTTTAGAAAAGTGACAAATCATTAGAACTAATTTACGTGCGACCAAGCAACGCATGATGAAATATTTAGTTTGGAATATGTCATTGTCATTATAAGTTTTAAAAATGTAAACTTCTTCCGAAAATTAAATTTTTCAATGATTTTGTTTAAATTTATAAGTATTTAAAATGATTGATTAAATATATCCATTCATTTAAATACGGAACACAGCAATAGGACTGATTCCGTTTCGGCTGTTAAGAAAAGGATGAATAATTTGTCAAGTAAATAACATTAGTAGTGAATGGGGTGAGATTAGCGACAATCGGAATTAGCATTGAAAACACCCCCTGGGTAAGATTAGCGACAATGGAAATTTAACATTAACCACCCTGGGTAAGATTATCGACAATGGAAATTTGACATGGGCAAAAAACCCTGGGTAAGATTAGCGACAATGGAATTTAACATTGGAGAAAGGAAAAAAAAAGGAAATATCCATTTTAGCGACAAAGGCATTCGAACAATGGAAAAAAAAAATATCGATTCTAGGGACAAAGGCAATTGAACATGGGGAATAGAGTTTGGGTCTGTCTAGGGACAAGGGGAATTGATCATGGGAATAGAGTTTGGGTTTGTCTAGGGACAAAGGGGAATTGAACATGTTAGAAAAAAAAACTACTTTAGGGACAAGGGGAATTGAACATGGGATTTTTTTTTTTAAAATATTTAAAAAAGGGGTAGGCAATCGAAAGGCTATCTCTTTTCGAGAAATGTGGGTGGCCCTGAAAAGGGCCTTTGGGTTTCTTCTTCTTCTTCTTCTAACTCCTCCACTTCTTCCACCAAGTCCTCACTTTTTCCATTATTCCTTTCTTCTTCTTTTTCTCCTCTGGCATCCAGTCTGGATGGCCCAAGGCTCTAAACTTTTCCTGGACTTTGATCCAATCCTGATTTAGCCTTTCAAAATCAGCCTGTTTCTTTTTGTTTTCCTGATCTTTTCTTTCTTTATTCCATCTCTCTTTAATCTTCTTTACCTCTACCTCCTTCTTTACCTTCTTTACCTCTACCACTTTTCTCATCAACTCCTCTCCTTTCCTCAGTCTTTCCTGACCTCTCTCCACAAAAGAGCACTCTGTCCCATGTGACATATTTTCAAGAAAGCACCTGACTTTGCTTGCATTGTCAAGTGCTTCCTTTAGGCTTCCCACTCTGACATAGGTGGGATTTATCATACCTCTCAATCTCTTTTCCTTCTCTTCTATCATTTCTGCTATCACTTCTTTTGCTACGTTTAGGCATTTAGCGTAGTCCAGATACTCTGCTATCTGCCATTCTTTTTCTAGTCTCTCCACTACATAGATACCATCCATTATCCAATTGTATATATGTACCAAATTGTTGAACAACTCACTTGCAACCACCATCTTCGTTTTTATTATTCCGTAGAATGGTTCGAACATCAAACCTTGTGGGTTCTTATAGTTAAAGTACGGACGTGAAGGAAAACATCCCCTAAAAACATAAAATTGATCTTACCTAGATCATGACCAAACAACGCGCGGACGTGAAGGAAAACATCCCCTACTTTTCTCATTTCATATAATATACTATCCACATAAGTGAAGCAACAATAAACAAACCCCAAATCTACTATTTACACACGCAAATCATTAAAACAAAATCCATAATCTACTATCCACACAATCGTACGTGAGCGGTTACAAAACCCGAACTATACTCTCCACATACGCTAAGAAACAATAAACAAAATCCATAATCTACTATCCACACAATCGTACGTGAGCGGTTACAAAACCCAAACTATACTCTCCACATACGCTAAGAAACAATAAACAAACCCATAATCTACTATTCACACAAACTTACGTTACAAACACAAACACACAAACACATACACTCGCGCTATGCAAAAAGAGTCAGTGTTTATATTCACACTACTCTACCTACACACATTGGCAAATTGATGGTTATTTCTTTTCTAGAGTATTGGGTAGCCCTGAAAAGGGCTGTTTTTTGGAACTTCATGGACACCTGGTTAATGATGGCACCTTCCAGGCCTGGCGCCACATACACATCTTGTTCTCCAGTTGCTTTTTACTTTTTGGGGGGAGAGAGCAGAGGGAGGATAAATAGCTTCAGAATCCCAATTTTCTGTCTCTGGGATTCTGAAATTTCTTCTTCTCTCCCTTTCCTCCTCTTCTTTGTTTCTTCTCTCCTCCTCCTCTTCCTTGTATCTTCTCTCCTCCTCTTCTTTGTTTCTTCTCTCCTCCTCTTTCATCCTTCCCTCTTCCACAATGGCTTCCGCGGCCAGTTCGTTCAACAGGCGCCTGGCATAATCCAGATGCACATGAAGTTCCAACAGTTTCGCTAGTCTGGTGTTCATTCTGGTGTTGATCAATCAACAAGGGTAGCTGGACTGCCGAACGAGTTTAAATTTATGCTAAAAGTGCGGACGTGAAGGAAAACATCCCCCTAAAAACATAAAATTGATCTTACCTAGATCATGACCAAACAACGCGCGGACCTAAAAGAAACACTCACTCACTTTTTTATACTACCCATTCCTATTCTAAAAAATTTTTTCATTAATCACTTCAATATACTATTCTTATACGCAAAGCAATCCAATCAAACCCCCCAAATCTACTCTCCCCACACCTCAAACAGCCAAAAAAACATGATCTTAATCTACTATCCACACCAACGTACGTGATATGTTACAAACACAAACACACAAACACATACACTCGCACTATTAAAAAAAGAGTGTTTATATTCACACTACTCTACCTACACACATTGGCAAATTGATGGTTATTTCTTTTCTAGAGTATTGGGGTAGCCCTGAAAAGGGCTGTGTTTTTTTGTTTTTTTTTTGTTTGCTATGGCAATCTTTTAGTTTCTAAGAATGCGATGTCCTCTGAGGACAGACTTTCTGGCGATAGGTCTGCTTCTTCGGAAAGAGAAGAAGAACTCTTTGGTGTCGATACGACAATCGACAAAGCCTCTGTCAGGTTCAGGTTGCTGCTGCTGCTGCTGCTGTTGCTGTTGTTGTTGCTGTTGCTGCTGCTGTCTCTGAAGTCTGTACTTCTCTGTCCATTCTTCTTTCTCCCTGTTCACTTCTTCTCTGAAGAGCTCTTCTATCAGGTCTTCAGTAACTTTTAACATTCTCACATTCTCTATCTCTTCTGGCTTCGGTATCAGACTGTGTCTGACCCTATGCAAATTCACGTAGGCTTCGTTTAGCTTAGCTAGTTTGGAGCACATCTTCGTAGGAGGATGAGTCGACAATGGATGGTTAGACTGGAAACAACCCGGTTCTTAAAGTCAAAGCGCGGACGTGAAGGAAAACATCCCTCCACGGTTTTCGAGCCGCAACGTTCAATGAGTGTCATGAGAGGGATAGTAAGAAGTCAAAGAGCATGAATCAACATTCTTATAGCCAAACATAAGACAAAGGCATTTTTTTCAAAACACAACATTTTTTATTCAAAATCACTTAACATTAACCAAGAACTCTAACATTTTTTAACAATAATCCAACAATATAACATCAAACATTTTTTTCAAATGACAAACATTTTTTTCAATTTACACTCTACTTTGAACAGGGTTGGCAACGTTGTGAATGAAATTGTGATTTCCACTGTTGCAAGTCATTGAGTCATGGATGGACACTACGTTTCCTAGCTGAAGACAACAAAATAACCATACTAGTCACAAAATCAACGATTTACTTTCTCATCGTTTCTAGAAAAATCACGATCAAAATAAGTCACTAAATGTTCTTTTGCTGATAATAAGTGATCAATTTTGATCTCGACTTTCTCTTTCAATTTGTCAAAGAGGGCATTGATGTAATGGATGTCTCGAGTCGTTAATGGAGGACAGAAATGTTCACGCAAGTCTTTATACCACCAACGTAACACGTCTTTTTTAAACAGACTCCAAGCTTCGTCCAGATATTCGTTGAATTTTTCTTCTTGCTTGATGTTTTGACATCCATAGTAATCATGCTTCATCCATATCGTAATTGTGTCTGCCAGGTATGTAGCACAGTAGGAGACCAATTGCTGTTCTTGTTCTGGACATCTCGACTTGATCACGATGTCCTTTTCGTCTTTGTGTTGGGATTCTCCTTCCACGGTCTCCTCACATTCCATCTTCAAAGCTTCTCCACTAGGTAAAGAGGGAGAACAGTCTTCCATAGCTTCTAATAGTCTAGAATGACTTCTTTCAAACTGTTGATTTCTATGGTATTATCGAATTCTGCATACAGGATGACGTTCACTGTCTCTTTCAGTGGTTCTGTAAACTGAAGTTCCACACGAATCTGGCCTGATTTTATGGGGTGGAAATGTCCCTCGTCGCTGCCCTGGTCTGGAGTGAAATCGAAAGCCCACAAAGCATAGCCTTCTGCGTAATCTTCGTACGTAATGCCGTGACTGGTGTTGGTTCCTAACTGTCCGGTGGCTTCGTACAGGCACAAGTACGACCTCAAGTAATTCTTCTTGTCAAAGTTAGGTTCGAAAGGTCGGGTACACAAGGTCTTGCCATCGCGACTGACTTCGATTTTCTTCACGTCGAAGTGATGAAAGTTGAAAGGATTTTGAGTGAAGGCTCCGTTGAAGGCTGAATTCAGGACCATACCAAGGATTAAACGTTTGGGTAACTGTCCTTGAAACAGATGATCTTCGATCATGGATTGTTGGTTAGCGGGAATGGTGAACGTTTTCACTTCCACACGTCGTATGGGATACTTGGCGGTCGTTCTGCTCAACGTCTGACTGATGTCGTTTCCCACTTTAGGTAACACTTCCACGCGTCGTACGTAGAGTTTGGCCTCCTCGATTTTGCTTTTGGGATTGCCACCAGTAGTAGCATCACCATCAGCCAACAAATGGAAAGCGGCACTGCTGCGATTCAGTCTCAAGCGGACATTTACACCGTTCAGCAAATATTTCTCTTGCAACCACATGTCCAAATGCAAACGATCCATCAGTTCTAAACTCTTTCCATTTAATATTGTGTTTCTTCGTTATACAAATCCCTCATTGGTGTCTGCTTTTTTTTTTTGGGTCTTCACTAATACCTGTTTTATCAAAATCGTCCGCTTCGTCAGGTTCTCATAGCACGCAAGCATTGAGATGGGTGTTCTTGGCATCTATTCCGTACGTCAAAAGATTTTCCAGGTAGGCACGGTAAGGGTAAGTATCCATGCTGCTGCTGACCAGTTTGTTATTCAAGTACAAGTCCACTGAGCTGAACAAGGAATGCATGAAATTATTGACGGGAGCTACTTTCTCTTCGCCGCTTATAGAATCTCCTCCCTTATCTAGAACTTTGACTTTCAAGTACAAGTAACTACTATTCAGATCGATGTAATCTTCGGGCTGTCCCTTGATTTCAAACTCGATGGGAGCGGAATCCGTCAATGAGGAGACGGGATGAAATTCCACCCACTGGGATTCTTGCATCGTCATCATGGTGGGGGGCATGGCAAACAGATCCAGTTCCGACTTGAAACAGGCGCATGACTCTCGGTGCATCATTTTTTTTTTTGTTGGTGTGTGTCAATAATCGAGAACGTCTAAGTCTCGAACGGTTCTTCTTTTCTTGATCTTTCTCGCTTTAGACGTGTGAAGTCTGGTGAAAGGGTGTTTTCTTCGTCGTCTCTTTCTGCCTTGTCCTTGCTGAATGCCTGACTCGGTAGCGTGCAGGGCATTTATAGGTGTGTCTCGTTGGCCCAAAAGGTCTTTACCCGTTTGTAGCAAGACATTTTTGCCTGCCCTCATGAAAGCTTCTTTAGGGTTTTGTTTGTCGATGATGACATTTTGGAGAAATTCTTTGCCTTGCGTCAGTGCCGCATCTTTCAAGGCGTGCAATCCGCGTGTCACCATCGGTTTCAACACCGGAGCCACCGAACGAAAGGCCGATTTTAACATATCTCCTAAACCGTGTCCTCGCTGTCGAGCAACCCCACGGTACACTGGATACATGACTTACGAGTCGTGAGAGAACCGTTTTCGAAAATGGAGTTTCACCGTGACTTTTCCTTTGGTGAATGAAATATTTTGTCCCAAATCTCCTTTTATAGCAATGTTGACCGTGTCCAAATACGACTTGCTGACAGGCAAATAGTGAGGATGGACAAATTCGCGGTGGCCGTGATAAGTGTTTCCACCTTCCTCGTCAGTGGCCGTGGCAGAATTTACTTTGAAAGGAATGACACGAAGTAAGGGCACGGAGGTGTGTCCCACCACGTTGTACTCCACCACATCGGAGTACACGAAGATCAAATTCAGTCCCTGGTTCAGTTCTACCGGGAAACGAAAATACCTCGCAAAATGCCCGTTGTTGTCAATGTCTGCTATGTGAATCTTTTTGGTCTGATTATCGGTGACCATATTGAGGTCTCCACCCAAAATGTCATACAATTCAGGGCAAAATTTAATACGTATACTTTTTTCCTCACTTTCAAATTTGATGAGTAGACGGTGAGACAGTTTGTGGTACTCAATGGTGACACGTTTTTTTAGTCCGGTCAGAACTTTGTCAAAGGCTTCATAGAATTTGTCAGCGATGGCCTCCACCAGATGTTGACCACTAAAATAATGGCCTGAATTAATTTTAAAGTGATAAATGTAAAAAGGAGGAGAAGTGTCACTGCTGCTGCGGGGTATTGGGGTCTTGGGAAGTGATTTATGTTGAGAAGTGGTCGTCATGGTTTGCTGCACTGTTGGGTCCAGAATTTCGACGTCAAAAGTGTTTTGAGTTTCAGTGATGTTTTTGATTTGTGTTGCGTGAATCATTTCTACCAAAGCCACTTCCCAATGGGCTTCGTGATCTAAGGGGATGGCCCGAGGTAATTTGGCCGTGTAACAGCACAACGTGTTGTGGGGAAACACCTCCATGGAACTGTCACTGGGTAAGGTTAAGTAAAATTGGTTTTGGTGACTCATAATTCCAGAGTTATGTGGCTGTCCAAGGGGTTACTGGACGTCAGAGGCGTGTCTCCGCTCAAAATGGGGTTCTGGTTGTGGTTGGAGTGGTGACTGGCACTGGCACTGGACACAAGGTTCCCGTGGTTTCCGTTCGAGGAGAATTTCAGGGAGGGATTGGGAAGCAGGTAACCGATGCAACTGCTCAATAAAATGGTCCACAATTGTTTGTCTCCTTGTTGCAAACTCAAATTGGCAATGGCTGCCCCGATGACAAAATACACCACGAAGATTTGGCAGAAAAAGACGATTTGCGTTTTAGGCACACGTTCTCCACACCACACCCACAAGGGTTGTTTTTGTAAATCTTGCACAGAAGAACTAGGTGAAGGTGTGGTCGACGTAGCTGCGTCTTTGTGAAAGGGCATGATGGTCACTTCTTTTTATAGTCGATGACTTGCGAAGCGTCGATCCAAGAATCAAAACTGGGTGGATATCCTTTCCAACGTACTTTGACTTCTTTGACACGTCGTTTGCCCACTTTACGGGTTCTGCGTTCGAGAATGCTTTCGATGTCGTACACGTCGTCTTCTTTTTTGGTGACACGTTGTAACTCGGGCAAATAAAACGTTCCTTTGAGCACTTCTCCGTTCATGTCTTCCAATTTATAGACGGCAGGATGACGGCCATGCACTCGTCCAGTGACGCGAAACAATTCGGTCGTCCAGTTAGGTAAGTAACCTTTGTCGAAAGTGCGTTTGGTTTTGCCAATGCGCACCCAATCTCCTACGGCCAACTCTCCACTTTTCTTGGGGACAGCCCTCGTCGGGGACGTACCAAACAGGCGCTCAAACACCAACACTTCGTTGTCGGGAGTCACGTCTTCCGGGGCACGTCCGATGCTTCGATGGTAAGATTGGTTGTACGCTTGCACCAGGTGCGGTAAGATGTCGAGGTACTTCAGAGTGTGGTGATGTGTACAATATTTCCACATGCGTTCTTTCAAAGTGCGTTGAAAACGTTCCACGATGCTGGCTTTGGTTTCAGGATTGTCGGTGGTAAAAAAATGAATGTCACGTTTCTTTAATTCTTTTTGGAAAGCTTGGTTCAGAAATTCTTAAAATCTTTCAGAGTGGGTAGAGCTGCTTCCTAATCCCTTTGTCCGTTTGACATCGAAGAGGGTGACGACCGCTTTGTTTCAACACCCGTTGCAGGGCTCGCACTAACTCGCTGCTCGATTTGGAAGTCAAGGGCACGACCCAGGCAAATTTGGAAAAGACGTCGATGACACAAAACAAATATTTGTAGCCACGATTGTAGCTGGCCAAACGAGAGACATCGGCTAAATCGGCTAGCCATTGACGATCGATGCCTTCCACTCGGGTGCGACTTCTGGCAAACTTGCGTCGAATGGGTTTGTGTAAAGTGTAGGTAGCTTGTTCTTTTAACCATCGTTGCACTTGAGGTAAACGGAGACTTTTCAATCGAGTTTTGGCAGCACGATACAATTTTTGAACTCCTGCGTAACCTGCAGGATGCGAGGGATCGTAGTAAATGCTGGCTAAGACTTTTTCCATTTTTTTTGTGTTTGTGTGTTAATAAGACACCCACTCTTGGAGGATGCTACTCTTTTTCTCTTGGGGTACTTTCTTGGATTGCAATGCTTTGCGTGTGCGACCGGCAATAGGTGTTGAAGAGGAGGATGTCTGAGCGGGGGATATCGGTTCTTGTTTCACTTCTGTCTTCACTTCTGTCTTCACTTTCTTTTTCTCTTGTGATGAAGAAGGGGTGGCCATCATCTTTTTAATCCATCCAATTCTGGAGGTAGGTAGTGTTGTTAACTTGCGTACTTTTTCTGGTGGAGTTTGAAACCCTTCCTCTTCTTCTCCTTTTTCTGTCTTGGTCACTAGTAGTGGTGGTACTGGTACTGGTACTGGCGATGGTGCTGGACTTTTCATCAAGGTCTTAAAATCTTTCAGAGTTGGTAGAGCTGTTTCGTCTAAAGCTTTCTGGTGAAAGAGTTGCAGTCGTTGCAAGAGTTTACCGTACTTTTGCGATTTTTCTGTTTCGGACAAATCTTGGTGATCCATCAAGGACTGCAATTCGTTTTGTAACTGGGACATCTCGCTCAAATGGGGATTGGGAGGTAAATGCGGGGTGCGTTTTTCTTGCCAACGATGGTATTCCATCCATCGTTTGTAAGGCACTAAAGCTAGTTTTCGTCCTTCCATGGGGTTATCAGGGGTCGATTCTGAGATCTTGGGACTTCCGAGGGCCTTTTGATCTTGCTCCCACCAGTCCTCCCAACATGGTTCCCAAGACTCCTTTCAGTAAGGGACCTAGCAGGAGGGGTAAAATGCCTCCACGTTGGACCAACATCTTCTTCTTTTGACGAATGGGAAATTTCTTTTGAACCATTTGGCGAAGAACGTGACGATGTTTACCTAAGCATTGTTTCTGGTGTTTGGACAAAGGGATCGTGCCTTTCAAGACGTTCAAACAGCATTCGCACACGGTATCGATGACCTCTTTGGAGGCCGATTGAATGAGTTTTTTTCGTAGGGGTGGAGAAGCTTTGGACAGGACAGATAACATGTCCCCATGTTTAACTAAACGAGGAGGCAGACCTTTTCTTTTCTTTCCTAGGGGCTGTTTAGTAGAGGGATGTTTTCTGGAGGGTGACATCTTTGAGTCTTCAGCACCAGAAACACTGATACCCCTACTTGGTCACAGACCTTTTTTATACTGGAACGGGTCGCCACTGATTGTCTTTACGTCGTATCAGTTTGAGGACAGGCATGACACGTCGTGCAGGGGTACGTAACGGACTAAATCGAGCCAGTTCTTGCTTCGACAAATCCAGTAAACTTTGTAACATCCCCGATCTTTCTTGGACTTTGATTTTGGGAGAAGGTACTTTGTGAGCAGCAGCCACTGCCACTAAATTGGAGGGTCCTGCCACTGGGGAAGTTCTTTTTGGGGTCATCAACGGAGATGTTCTTGGTGTGATCAACGTCTCCAAGTACTCTTCAGTTCTTGGTGTCATCAACGGAGAAGTGGATGAACGTGAGCCTGCCGGAGACGCAGTCACCGCCGTGGCAGGTCGTGGTTTGCGAGTGTAAAGTTGCGTCCTGGCCGAAGAAGTGCCTCTCTTGCGACTAGTTTTCTTCTGTGGACTTTTCTTTTTCTGGGGGCTTCTTTTCTTTTTCCGGGCTGGTGGTGTCTGGTAAGAGTAGGGTCCCGCCACTGGAGAAGTTCTCCTTGGGGACCTAGTCTTTTTCTTCGTCTTGGAGCTTCGTTTGAATTTTCACTTGGGGAGAAGTTTGGGGGTATTAGGATCCCATCTTAAGAGAGAGCGAATGATGACCCCTCCTAGAGTACCGCTTCCTCCAGAAATGATTTGTTTTTTTTTCCTTTCAAAATGATTTGTTTTTTGGTTTGAGTGTCGATGCGGGGATCGGCCAGTTGGACCAAAGCGACTTTGTTTCGATCAAAAAAGCGTTCGGTTTGAAGAGGAATCTGAATGATCCCTTGGAGTAATTGACGTGCCGTCACCGTGAACCATCGTAAGACTTCTCTGAGACTAGCTTCTAAGACACGAGCTCGTATTTGTGGATTTTTTTCTCGACTGATGCCATACAAGGCAAGAATCAATTTGACGGGAAGATGCGACTGAAGGGACGTCATGTTCAAAATGTGTGTGAGACAGACGAAAAGGGTCTGAGGTTTTTATAGATTTTTTTTTGTGGAGTGAAATTAAGTCGATGACGGAGACGTGTACAGGACAGGCCCTCCGTCTTGGCCCCAGTGGTGAAACAAGTGCGTACGAAATCGCAAATCCTCGGGGGTCGTAGGTTTCAAATCGACGAGTAAATAGGCGTGTGGAGTTTGAGTGGCATCGACGTACGCCTGAGTCAGCCAAGGCGTTCCAAACTGTTTGGCTAAGACTTGCACTTGCGATTTATCTCGAGGGCTTTTAAACAAGACCACGTAATGCGCATTGAGACTGATTGTGTGATGAGCTTTACTTTGTTGAAACAAATTTTGGGTGATGTAAACGACACTGGCATTACGGTGATGCCCTTTGCGCGTGAACCACAGTTTAATTTCTTCTTCATCTTCTCCTAACATGTCGTCAAAAATGACCAAATGGGTTTGACGGGAGTCAGAGACGATGCCGTCGTCTTCTTTAGGAATGCCTTCTACAAACACGATGGAATCGCCTTGACTTTCTCGCAAGAGGCTGTATGCCGATTGCCACTCTTTGTAACACCACACGATCCACTGAGGAGGTCGATCGATCAAATGATGTTTATGTTCGATCAAACGTTTGACGAATTCGGTTTTGCCTGAACCGCTAGGTCCAGCAATGAGCATGTTAAAGGGATGGCGAAGATACAAAGCCTCCCAACTGGCACGATCTAAGTGTTCGTCGATGACTTTGACAGTAGAGGAAGAGGGAGCAGAGACAGCAGAGGTAGCCATAGTGTCTGGAATGTCACTTGTGACACGAAAACAAACAAGACGAGAGTTTATATACTTTTTTTCAGAACACGTTAATTGAATGTTTCAAACATGAATACGAAAGACAAAAAAATACAAAGGCTTAAGTACAAGGATAAAAGGCACATGATAACCATTAACGTGGAATGAACACAAGTGTCTGTACAACATGTTTTGGGTAATGTTCTGACCAGTTCTATAGGGGGCAAGGTCACACAAGTGTCCTCCCGAAAGGGTCTTTCAGGCCTGTCCACGACAGTCCTGTCCTGGGTGACGGGTTCTTCTGGCACCGTCACTAACACAGGTTGAAAAGTCGCAAGGCTCACAATCGCATTCCACTTCAGAAGCCCCACTTGAATTGTGCCTTTCTAAACTTGTTTTGTGTTTCTCTTAAAGTATTCATCTTGTTCGCTCGGTCTTGGTAGTCACAATGAACTATCGGTCTTGCCTAGGGTTCCTTTTTATACACAGACCAATACCGACGTGTCCATACGGTAAGGTGAAATGATTGGGAAGTCGCACTCGCTTCTGGTACACGATTTAATAGACTTTTTCCAAGGGTCGACTGGCGATGTGGTGAGTGGGTAAACTTACAATTTTGTTCGGTTGATAGGTGGTCACTTTAAAGTGTTCATCTTCTCTAGACTGCAAGGCTTCTTTCAATACCCCAAATTTCACCACACGACTGGTACGATAATTCAGAGTCAATCCTTTCACTTTACACGTCGTGTGCAATTCTCCTTGTGGGTCCCGGTATTCGTACCCGTAATTTTTGGGACCACCACTGACGAAACTTAGAATCTTGTCGTCTGGATGTTCGTCTGTCGAGGCTCCTAAACGGTCTCCTTCGATGTCAGGGTGCTGTTGACTCGGGTGATGGATGTAAATGCAACTGTCCATGTCAAAGTATAGGACACGTTCCCCTAACAGTTCTAAAGCTTCGTACAATTTTAAGCGAGCATGAGCTGTCACGTAAGCCGCAATGATGACATTTCCAAAGGGGTCGTCTTGTACAAAGTCCAGATCTTCTTCGTAATTGACCAAGATCAAATCGTCGCGAACGACGTCCACGTGTTTCATGTATTTGGTTTTGTCGTGAATCATCTGAAAGTAGCGGGAAGGTTCTGTCAAAGATTCCGTCTAGGGTAAACACGGTCGTTGTGCCATTTTACCCCACAAGCAATTTAACATCACTTTGGCAAACGACCGCCTGCCTTCGTTTTTCTCGATGTGGACTTAAGAGATGCCTTCTTGTTCATACTATTTCTCTTTGAATGTCTTTTCGTCTTCGGAAGTGTGACACCAGGAAGGATAGCCGCTGGCTTCTTGCTTCAGTTTCAAAAAGGCATCCACGTAGTCGGCGAAAATGCCTTTCTGACTGGGGTCACCCTTGTGGTATTGTTGTGTCTTGGGAAAGTGGCAAATTTCGTACACTTCTAACAGTTGGTATCCCATGTCCAGAGCTTTAAACAATTCTACGCTGACCCAGGTTCCCGTCAAGGCCCGTTCTTCCTGGGTATGCTGACAAGGTTGGTCTTGGTTGCACGTTTCGGCACAAGTACGGCACAATGGAAACATCAGTTTGCCTTGACAATGGTGAGGTAAGACGGGATGGTATAGGTTCGTGGGAGGCAAAACTTTACACTTGATCAAGCCTTCGTATTGTCGAATGTTTTTCAGGTCGATGTGTTCCGTGAACAATTGTGGGTGCCCTGCAGGAAAGGGACAATATTTGCACACGTAAGGATACAGCGAACACACGTCCAAGTATTTGATTTCTTTTCCTTTCTCTTCGTCGGCTTGGTACAGCAAACAGGTGGCATTGGTCCTTCTTCCGTACAAACTATCCCTCGGGTTTAGGGGGTCCATCAGCTTGTAACTTTACACGGCACGTTTAAACTCGGGATCGGTTTTCATACGGTGATCGTACTCGTGTTCCCACATTTCCACCACTTGGTATCCTTGCTGTTCTAACTTTAGGCGTCGCTGACAAGTGTCCTGGTACAAGTCTTCCATGGTTCGTTGTAAAAACTGATTTTTAGTGTTACGATCAGGGTAACAGACGGGACATCCGTGAAATAGGCAACCGTTAAACTCGTACACGATCTTGGGGTTTTCTAAGTCCCAGCCATCGATCGAATACGTTCCAATGGTCTTTTCGCCTCCTCCGTTGCGGGCATGCTGAATCCATTTGTCTTCCTTGTCGCACAAGTAATGTAACCAACGTAGGGCTTTGACCGAGTATTGACGTTTGACATAGTGGGTCGTTTGAGGACTGATGACAGCCACGGTGTTTTCAGGCATGAATCGTTGTCGATACACTAAGGAACACGCTTTGGCAATGGTGCAAGCTTCTTTCAAAGGATCGACCCCTCCGTGTTCCATGAACAGTTCTCGAAATTTTCCACAGCAACGCCGTAAAATGTCCACGTCGGAACGACAATACTTTAACATTTCTTCCTGAAAGTCGAAAGGGTCGGAGGCGTGAGTCTGGTACCAAGCGTAGAAAGCTTCTCGTTGTTCGGTACGCATGTTGTCGGGGTCGTAATAGTGAGCCTCAGGCAAATGGGGTAGAACGGCGTGTTGATTGGCTTCCGTATTGAAAAAGTGTGGAAAGTACCCTTTAGCCATTTCTGTCATTCCAAACGTTTTAGGCATTCGACTCAAAGGCATGGCCAAATAGCTCATCGAATCTTTAAACTGCACTTGTGCCACTTGCATGAAAATGATTTTGGCTCCGTTCAAAGTGACTTTAGGACGTTCGGTGCCTTGTTCCGTATAGTATCTGAGAAGAAACTGTCCATCGTATCCGGAGAAATTGTGAGCCATCACTGTGGCATGACGATGACAATCTCCGTAACGTTCGATGTCCTCTTGGCTCCACGTCTTGTCGATGGGATCTAAGACCCATTGGGCAAATTCGGCTAACGTGTTCGGTCCTCGAAAGATTTTTTCACGCCCTCCGGGAATCTTGCTGCAGTGAGGGCAATGACTGAAGATAGGTTCTTGAATGCACTTCTCGCACGCTCGATGAGCCACGCAGAAATTAGGAATGTGAATGCCAGTCTCTTGCATGCATTCGAAATCGAAAAAGATGAAATTGCCTTTCTTCTTGTGACCGTCCTCTTTCTCTGGTGGGGGTTGGTATTTTTGCACGTAGCATTCGTGTTGCAGGTCCACGATGTGGTGACAAATGTGACATGTTTTTTTTTTTCCTGAACACACGTGTGTCTTGGCATTGTTGGTACGTAGGCCTTGTCGACACGTAGGGCACAATCTCAGCAGTTGACAAGCACATTTCTGCTGTGAACCTTGCGTCTTCAGATGTTGTTGGTAAGAGGCAGGGCTGACAAACGTGCGCAGACAAGCAGGACAATGTACTCTTTCTTGTCCTTCTCTCAGACAGGGTGGAGAGGCCAAACATCCTGGGCATTTCCATCCGCAATGTTTGTGTTGCTCTCGATTGTTATAGCCATAGTCACATTTCTCACAGTAATAACTGTATCCCAGGAATCCAGTGATAGTGGTAATGGTATCGAAATGGTCATCGTGATAATAGACATGAATGTATTTTCTGTCCTTAAAGTCTTTCCCTCGAAACAACAGAGGTCCGCGCATTTCTTGAGGGTGCACTTTCAAGGTGTAGAGTGAAGCTAGGACATCTTGCAATTTCTGCATCTCAGGAATGCCACAGGGTGTGTCTTTGGACAGTCCGGCTTGTTGTAACAGGAGTTCTGCTTCGTTTCGTTGTTTGGCTCGGTCGGATCGTTGAATAGTTTTCCAGGCTCTTTTCCATTCTACCGTGTCGTTCTTGTTGGCATAGGTTCGTCCCACAACGATGGCTCGGGCTAAACACATCTGGTCTTGATAATTGTGAATTTGGACGAGACTCTTTTTGGTGTTGCGAAGGTCGTTCACCAATAACACCTTATTGCGTTGTCCGGTCCCTTGAGGAGGAGAGACGTGAGCCATTTTCAGTGTGGCTTTACCATCGGTGATGTCAAACTGGTCATTAGATTGTTGTACGTGTTGAATCTTGTCCATGACTTTGGAAGGGGTTAGTTCTGCGGGTCTGCTAAACTCGATCCAAACAGGGGATTTCAAGCTGTCGTGATCTATGGATAGTGTCAAGCGATCGTCTTCTTTGGGTTGACATTGTCGCTTGAGTGCGGTGAGCAAAGAATCCCACATCTCGGTGATAAACCCTTCTGCTTTCTCCAATGGTACGTCGGACTTGAAATCTTTAAACTTCACTGTGTAGGTGTAAGCCGTGGTTCTAAATTTTCTAGAGGAGCGCTTTTCCGTCTCTCGAATGGAATAGTACTTTTCAGGGTTGACTAAGGGTGGTGAACTTGGTTTAGAGGGTTCGGATTCTGGTTCACTCATGTCCTCTTCAAAATCACTGGCATGAATTTGTGCCAAGCCTTCAGCTCTGGTACGAGGCGATAGATCACGTTTCTGCCTCTTACTTTTTTCTTCTTTCTTCTCGAATGAATAGGATCGTTTCATCTTGAGTGCAAAACGTCAAATGACTCAAGTTTAAACACCATAGACTAATTTATAGTCATGGCAAACCAGCGTATATAAAAAGGGTGTGTGTCTTGTCCTTTCACTATTCATTTCACTCTCAAACCGAGCACAACGATGGAAGAGACTACCCAGATGAAACGTTTCATCAGAGCTTTACGAGGGGTCATTAGAAAATTCTCTTCAGACCAGCCGACGGACTACTCTCCTTCCTTTCGAGATAAAAGTCAAGATACTTGCTATATCTGTCAGAAGAAAGGACATTGGTCTTCAGAGTGTCCAGACCGTCAAAAAAAAAAAAAAACAGGGGCTAGAAAAGACAAAAATCAAGATACCTGTTACTATTGTCAAGAAAAAGGACACTGGTCTCCAGATTGCCCAAAAAAGAAACAAGAGGAGTCGGAAGAAAAGAGGGATTCTTCAGAAGAAGAGAGAGATTCTTCAGAGGAAGAAAGCAGCCAGGTGAAGAAAAGGAAACAGGAGAAGAAAAGAAGGGAAGAAAGTGAGGAGGAAGAGGAGGAAAAGACTGTGACAGTGAAGAAATTGAAAAAAAAGAGAGAGTAAAAAAAAGAAACAGAAGAAGTGAATGTAATTTATAAAGTGTCCTGTTGTGAATTGTGAATTGGATTGTAACTATGG
This sequence comes from Sinohyriopsis cumingii, assembly GCA_028554795.2. Taxonomy (NCBI): domain Eukaryota; kingdom Metazoa; phylum Mollusca; class Bivalvia; order Unionida; family Unionidae; genus Sinohyriopsis; species Sinohyriopsis cumingii. Next base: position 64,539,982 of record CM068833.1, on the reverse strand, counting down.
AGAAAAGAATACATTAATTATATAAGGTAAGTGTCTTTGAGTTTTGATTTTAAATAAGAAGCTACACTCACACACTCATACACAGACACGTACTATAAGGGTAAAATGTTTTTTTTTGTTGATTTTTGAGTTATTGGCAAATTGAAAGGCTATCTCTTTTCGAGAGAAGTGGGTGGCCCTGAAAAGGGCCTTTTTTGGTGTAGGGGTGAGTTTAAGCAATCAACTTTAACTGTCTTAAGCCTTTGCCACGGCCGAGGCCTACGTCTGATGATGATGATTGGGTTGAAATCACTAAGGGTGGTACGATAGTCTTAGTCACAGGGTTGGCGTGTTTAGCTCGGGAAGGTCGTATTCTCTTCGGTCGTGATAAAGAAGTCTGATACATTTGTTTCAGACTTCTTAACTCCGCTAAAATGTCCAACAGTACCGTGGCCGTTTGATTTTCCCCCTCTTGTTTCTTTGCTGCTACTTCTTCTTCTTGTTGTTTTTTTCTTACCTCTTCTTGTTGCTGTTGCTGTTGCTGTAGGAGAAAAGCTTGTTCCGCTTCCTTTTGTCGTTGCATAAATTTCTCCAATTCTTCTTTCTGTCTCTGTCTAAAATTCTCCACTTGCGGTAATGAAGAATGAGACGAAGGTTCCGGAACAAATTCTTGCGAGGTAAGAAAATCCACAAAATCCCAATGTACCTCTTCTGAAAGTAAGTCCGGGTTCCCTTGGGCGGTCTCCACTGCTGGTGCACCCCAGTGAATCGTTTTCTGAGTTTCCGTCATGTTGAATCACTGTCTCGCATCGATTGACTGCACACATGCGCTAGCGAATCTATATAGACCACGTGACGTCACAGACTGCTCTCTTCGGATTGGATGCGGGCTGACTGAATTTTGTCACGCGTGTTTGGATTGGTCAATGAACTCAATCCGTTTCAATCCTTCCTCTCCCTATAAATAAGCGCAGTTCAGTGCAATCACTCACCTGTTCTCGGAGCCTCAAGATGTGGACCGACGTTCAATCTTCCACCCTTGTGTCAACAATGATGTTCAGGACGGACATACCCATGTATGTCCGATCCAAGTGGACTGTTGTCGATAAGACAGATACTAGTCTATAGATGAGAAGAGTTTACATAGAAAGACAAGGATGCCTCAAGAGGGTACTTGTGTATGGACCCGCAGTTAGAAGGAGTTTAAGAAGAAGAAGATGTGACAGATGCCGTCTATGTTAATATTAACATAAAACCAAAGGCCCTTTTCAGGGCCACCCACATTTCTCGAAAAGAGACTGACTTTCCATTGCCTACCCCTTTTTTAAAATTTAAAAAAAAAAAAAAATCCCATGTTCAATTCCCCTTGTCCCTAAAGTAGTTTTTTTTTCTAACATGTTCAATTCCCCTTTGTCCCTAGACAAACCCAAACTCTATACCCATGTTCAATTCCCCTTGTCCCTAGACAGACCCAAACTATATTACCCATGTTCAATTGCCTTTGTCACTAGAATCGATATTTTTTTTCCATTGTTCGAATGCTTTTGTCGCTAGAATGGATATTTCCTTTTTTTTCCTTTGTCCAATGTTAAATTCCATTGTCGCTAATCTTACCCAGGGTTTTTTGCCCATGTTAAATTTCCATTGTCGCTAATCTTACCCAGGGTGGTTAATGTTAAATTTCCATTGTCGCTAATCTTACCCAGGGGGTGTTTTTAATGCTAATTCCCATTGTCGCTAATCTCACCCCATTCACTACTAACATTGATATAAAAAGTTAAGGCACAATAATAAAGCAAGGATGTAGGTCAGTCTAAAACATTCTTAGCTGTCAACAAGTTTAGGAATCCCGTAGTGAAATCGCATTATCCTACATTAAGATAGAAGTATAGATGTTTACCTCCATTAATAATGATCTTAATATTTAATCTAACATCATAGACGAATATTAGCTATGAATTATTTTGTTTACAAAATAAATGCGACTGGTCAGGTACACCATTAACTTGATTTTGTAGAAAGGTCAGTTACAAAATACAGATATACATGACATATAATCATTGAAGAAAGCCCAGAAACAATATAAAACATAACATTTATATAAGGAAAAAGTTTCGAATTTTGTTATGAGATGGCTTGGATACTTCTTTATAAATTATCGCTTATGGGGAGGGACATATTAGTACTAGTGTGACTAGTATGTAGTGATTAAGCAGTGATTTGTCAGACATTGATAGGAGCAGAGAGTCACCAGTGTTACCAAACTGTAACGTGTGTGACATTTCTTAAAGGACTTTACAACTTGCACTTTCCTTATTGTTCCACTCAACCCGAGATGTTATTAATATGAAGTAATAAACTATTATGCAAGGGTGAAAACAATAAGGGTTCTCTTATTATTTTATCAGTCGTTAGATCACCTGGCCGTATGCGCATGCGGGATCATCATATGAACATATATTCATCGTTTGTCTCACGTCATGCTTCCGTTCATCTACAATTGCGTGTTACCATTCTGGAGTCGAAATACTGGTCCTTGAAATATGGGTATCTCATAAACGAGGTCATTCTAATGAGGTGATCTGCATGTAATCGGCCCGTAGAAATAAGATTTCTGATCTGTTTTTTTTTATCAGCTAGGAATATATGCTTGTATCGATAAGTTTTAATAATGGATAAAATTCATACATAATAATGAGATAACAATGCATCTGACGGGTTATCACTCTAGAGGTCACATTCCTAATAAGATCTTGATGAAAACTCAGAATATATGCTCCAACGAGTTTCATAATGAGCGAACGTTAAGGTGATCTTGCTTCTGATTAGCTCACCTGCTTGCGCCTCAAGAAGGCATATTTCTGCGATACGTTTCTCAAACTTTAGATACGGGTTTGTAATATTACGATCTTGCCTCGGTTTGATAATATTAACGAGATGACCTAACATTCTGGTGGTCAGATTTCTGATCCAATTTTAATTACATATTGAATATACATTTATGTCACGAAGATCTCAAACCAGTTCAACGAGATCTATGCATGTTAATGAGGTGATCGAGCATATGAATAACCGACAGTGTAGCCATTCTGGAGGCCAGCATTCTGATCCTCTTTGCAATATTTACATACGTCAACACGATCTCGGAATAGTACGGCGAGGTCTATACATATTAACGAGACGATATTGTCTCTGATTGCCAGAGCTTTATACCAATATGGCAACCATATTTACTTCTGGTCTTATTTTGGTCATACTTGAAATGTCGGCTTATATCAAGATCTTTGATGGGTTCGACAATGAGCGAGATCCGCTCATAGTAATTGTGTAAACATTGATCTAAGTTGCTTAACTTGTTACTCCTCTGTGATCCGAGTTTGACCAGAACTTTAATAGTATGCTTATGTCAGCAAGATATTGGACTGTATAATTATCAGGTGATTTTACATGCGACTTTTATTAGCCTGAAGCCCATGATTTTAATCCGTATTTGATGAACATTTGAATATGGACGTATAGAGCAAGCCCTTGCTCAGTTTTTAAAGCAAGCGGGGTTCACATATATCAATGAGATTACTTTGCATGTGATTGACTGATCGTGTTATCACTCTTTGTCTAGCAAATGTATTATTACCAAAATCTGGACGAATTCGATTGTGTTCAAGGGAATGGGCGTATTAATTATGCATGCATTTTTGGACAATACCTGTCAGGATAAAGTAAAATAGGCAAAAAATATATGATAGAAGATTTGGAATAGTTCACATAGGATGTTTTGCTGCATAGGCCTGCTTTGTCAAATGATTAATATATTATGTACTTCCACTGATGTTGTCAACAGCAACCATAGTAAGTCTAATCCAACTATAAGAATTGTTTACCTCCCGTTCACTCACGATTTCTGCATCGCACCTTTACGGAACCTATCCAGAACCTCGAAAGAGGAAATATGATCACAGTGACCTATTTTTCTTGGTTAACATGAGCTAATAGCCAAAATTACAGTGTATACATTTATTGATGAAGCTAGATCAGAGGTTCGTTGTCAAAACTTTCATCGCCATCTATGGAAGATAAAACAAACCTATTTGTTGTCTTCAGTTTAACATGGAAGATAAATCACACCTATTTGTTGTCTTCAGTTTAACATGGAAGATAAATCACACCTATTTGTTGTCTTCAGTTTAACATGGAAGATAAATCACACCTATTTGTTGTCTTCAGTTTAACATGGATGCTAATGTTTATATTTTCCTGGAATAACTTCACAACTGAAGGTATTATGCTTCATGTAACTGGCAAAGGTGTTCTTTGAACCATTATAAACCATAAACTAAAGCATACATTACGGCGACCTACTTTCTAGTAAGTTTATTACTTTATTTTTTCACGATTATCGTTAGTGTTAGGTAGTGTATATTTCCTTGCATAATTTAAGGTTTTGGCCTTGGAGATTCACTCAGAGTGTTCTTTGCATGATTATCGAAACGCAAATGGAAGGACACTAACAGTTACCACTCTTCTTACACTAATTGTAATATTGTTAAAATGTTAAACCGAACATTCGTGTAAGTATCATCAAATAATTTGACCAATAGACATGTCAACTTTGTGGAACTTGGTGAGAGTGTTTTGTGGGTCAAACTTACGTTTCTGGCATTAGCTCATTTAGTCTTGCAATTAACTAGTCTTTGCTCATTCCAAGTATTATACGAAACAATATTAAAATACATTTCAGACATCACTCTCAATTATGAATATTTCTTTATTCATTTTTTGATTTTATGCAAAACTTTGAAAATGTAGAAACTATTTTATCTGATTAATGGCATTATTTTAGGTTATATTTATACCTACATTTTAAGAATATGGCGGTAGTCGTTTTAAATCAACGTTGCCAGCGTTTATTTCCTGCCAGTTTGCACACAAACAGGATGCCGAAGTAAACAAGTTTAAAACATATTTCGACAGTGCGTATCATCTTGAAACTATAATTGTACCACCAGCAACGCTTATTATGTTCATAAGCGTAATCAGTCTTTACTTGATGAGAAATGGAAGGTGGATTAATAAATCTAACGCAAATAAAAGTCCCATGATGATTCAAATGTAACTCATTACATAATATATTCCGAAAACATGGCAAAATGATGAATATGCAGTTGATGTATCATACAATTACTGATCTGTCTGTCTGTGTGTCTGTGAGTCTGTCTCTTTATATATATATATATATATATATATATATATATATATATATATATATATATATATATATATATATATATATATATATATATATATTTGGTATTGTGTTTTGGATATTGTTCATGAGTTAATGCTATGTATATTTACTTTTTATATTGTGATTGACCTTTCATTATATTTTGAGATCATTATTGCTTGAAGGAAAACATGTTTGCTTGAATCTGAGTTCAGGACAATGGTATCTTCTCCTGGGAAAAACCTGTTAAATCTAATAATTTGTACGCTCTTGAATAAATTTCGACCTTGTTTACAACACAGAATGTTCTGGAAATCATCTTGACGGGACACTCATCCTGGTTTATTAGTTGTGTCTTTGTTTTTGTATACAAAGGTAGTCATGAATATAATTATTCATTCCTATCTGTGGCGTGCGGGTGTTTTTGTTATTACATTGTAATGGCTTATTATCGACGACAAAGTGATGATCGACATCCGTATTATAGCCCGGATCGAGCGAATATAAAATATATTAATTGATGGAATGAGTAGAGCTCTGAACAGAGATATAGAATAGAACAACATGTACCCACGTTAACAAAATATTACAATTTAATCATTATGGTAAACAACATAAAATTGTACAAGCCCATCTGTGAGATTGGCCTCAACTAGATAATAAATTAATTCATTATATTAAACTGCAATTTAGTGTTGTTTACTTAGATACGGAAAAGTTTCAATACAAATCGAGTGTTTCGAACTAATTGTTCAGCATGTCTGCATATTCTGATCCGGCTGTTAACCACTCTCTAGATTCAACGAAGCTTGTCGTTAAAGTCGACTTGTACAGCCTCACTCTGTTCCCTTTGGCCTTTGCTCTTCGTTCGGATTCGTTAATCCGCCAGGGGCCTTACTATTTAATGTAGAAACTTTCCATTCGAAGTTCTGAAGTGGAATTTCTTACGTGCGAACGTTTTGATGTGGAGTATATTTTTCTGGTATATTGTTCTGATAAATGCAATACGCACGCTAAATTTATATTCGGCATAACCACCCGAATGAAATACATCTCTCTCTCTCTCTCTGTCTCATCTTATCGATCTCTGTCTCTCTGTGTTTCTCTGCCTCTCACTCTATCTCTCTGTCTGTCACTCTCTCTGTCTGTCTCGTTTACTAGTTAACTTCAGAGATAGCCACATTGTATTTTAAAACAGACACTAACTGATAATACGGTTTCAGATCACAACCTGATGTCGTATTTGCCTACATTCACGAGCTAAGTGTTTTATTGTTCTGATAGACAGAGTAACATATAACAAGGAAATGAAAGCATTTATTTAACAGTTCTATTTTTCATCACTAATTGATCTTTAACATAGTCTGTTCTCACCTAATAAATACTTACGTCCTTGCAGTGTGAACTATTGAAGACAATTAAATTCAGGTCATTATTTTAAGACTCATATAAACATAATGTATGAAATTAAGACTAATAAATTCCAACAATTATTTTCAGACTCATATCAAAGACAAATTGAATGAAATTAAGACCTTGTACTTCCGTGATTCGCTTCCTCCCCACTTTAGCAGAGCCGTCCCTTTACCGATTCCTCTGTGTCTCTCTCAGACTTCTAACTACACTTTTCTTGGAAAAATTAGTACTACTTACTACCTTCGGAGCCAAGATCCTTTAATCTCTTGCAAAGCTTTGACTAATATTGCGGTGCAGGATCTTTGTAAAACATGAGACTTCGCAAGGATGGAAACACACCACAATGCGTTAACTTATCCAGTCGAAATATAGGTTTATCAAACGCCATTATAACACAGGTTTGGAAAGTTTAACATTCTTCTCTCTTTCCTTAATAATCTGCAAATTTTCATCTTATGGCAAATATTGCAGCAAGTGCAAACGCTGTTTCTGCAATATTTAAACCGTAGATACTTTTGACAAATGAAACCATTTCACCCCCTCGTGATCTGTACTCTGACAGTTACCAAACAGAACTCTGATAACAATCCATCATAACCTCACCAGAGAAATTAGTGTACGCTACGCCATAGATTTAATTCTGTGTCAAATCGAATACATTAATTTGCGTGTATGTTTGTGTGTGTGTGGTGTTTATTTTTAACGTAAATTTAACAATTTAAGTCATATCGCAACGATGTCTGCAGTGTGGCAGTTTCGGAACAAATAAGTACAAAAAGTCATACACAACTTTGTTGTATCATATTTTGACTAGAAAAGGTGGAAGCTGGGATTACTGCATCAACAGAAGTTTCAACGTTTCTTGCATAAAAAGTATCACTAAATAGCATACAATTACTTGAATTAATTTATGATATGCTTATGTTTGAAATACAGTTAACCACTGGCAAAATAATTTTCATCATTCTTTCATTCTTATATTTTCATTGGTGAAGAATGCATCCATATATTACTGCGCCAACAGAAAGTATACCTGCAACAAGAAATACGAGCGCTTTGTGACTTAGGTCAAATAAATGTGTGCATTAATGACATGAAAATTACTTCAACCGGACGAAATCTGACACGTCGCCATTCGCATCTATTTGAAGTTACGTCTCCGTATTATCGTAAGAGAAATGATACACTACCTACGACGCATTACTCAATCTGACTCCCTCTTTAGTCAGATAAGGCCAAGTAATTTACAAAGTCTCAAAAATTTAATTTACTGCAATTGATTAGGTAATCTCAAATCCTACCGCTCTCTAACGTTACTGACAGTTGTATGATTCACACATGAATAGAGTTGGTTGAATGAAAGATAAATTTACAACAGTTTTTGAACTAGAGGTGGGGTAGGGTGATGAACTGACGAGTGTGTTCAGTCTCACTATATATATATATATATATATATATATATATATATATATATATATATATATATATATATATATATATATATATCCTTAATCGCAAAAAGTGATATTTCTCATTTGAATAATAGTATAAAATGCATCTGTAAGCAATGGATAAAATTAAGAACTTTATTCTCCATACACATTGATGTTATTGAATATATATATATATATATATATATATATATATATATATATATATATATATATATATATATATATATATATATATATATATATATATATATATATGGTGTGTGTGTGTGTGTCCCCAAAAGTCAATTTATCTTTCCATGAAATATATCAAACTTTGGGAGGACAGCAAATATAAATATTTAGAAATTAAACATTTGCCAGATATTAATTACACTTCAACATTTGACAAACGTTATTTCCCTTTAACATTTTAGCTTTTCCATCTCTAAGAGGTTAATTAAGTGTTAACTGATACAGCATCGGCTTATGATACATTTGGCTAACATATAGAATATTGATAATGATGTACTTTCTTCTCATACCAGATCAGGGTACGTACACACTGCCATCTCACCTCTGTATGCGTGGGTTCGAGTATAGGATTCGGCCAATGTGGGTATGTGATAAAGCTTGCCAGTAGCGTCTCGTGGGTCGATGGTTCTTCCCGGGATTTTCCCGGGTTCTTCCTCCACCATTAATACCTGCCGCCATGCCTAGCCTATCGTGTGCTGAAAAATGGCGTTAAACCCCATAACAACAACAAACAACGTACACACCAGAATCAATGTTCTTGCGAGAGTGCTAGAACATTTCTCTGTTAGTTTGATCTGTTGTTAGCATATGGATTAGGATCGATTCAAAGGGAGTGTTCGGTATGGTTGTATGTGCTGCTATGTCAGGTCTAAATTATGGATTTTATTCATATTGAAACTAACTTCTTGTATTATGAGTATTCCCTCTCTTACCTTTAATGATACTCCGACCTACATCCATATTGTATCGAGTACTTATCCAATAAATGTAGTTTGTTGAACGTATTTTGATAGGCATCGTATGTATTCAGCAAATGGAGACGGACACTTGGTTTGTCTTGGGGTGGGTATAAGTACCAGTGAGAGGAGGGAATGGTGGCAGGTTTGAAATATGCAATGGAAACCGTACAGATTATCAATGGCAAACCATAGAAATTGATGTAATTAGTGCTGATTTTGTAGCAGTTGTTTCGTGTTGTTGCTATTAATGTTGATTTAGTTGATGTGCACAAATGGAACATATAGGGATCATCAGTTAAGTATGTTGGCTGAGATAGGAGTGAAGAGCATGATCATAAAACGACAAAACTGGCTTTCCAGTGGTGCTGGTGCTACTATGCCATCCCATCCATCTACTGGAATATTAACCCCGTCTAGATCACTCCCCTCAAGGCTAGAAATGAAAAATCTTTTCAGTGCCGTTTTGTCCGCGAGTAAAACTTCATTCTTTCTGAGAGAACCGCCCTAACATCGAAACACACAGACCCCACACACACACACACACACACACACACACATACTCCAGGGATCCAAAGCTGATCATGTAGATTTACGAATATAAAACAAAGATGTTAATGCATGATATTACATCTATAGTTGTATCACCCGTGCACGTTCCAAACTTTGGTCATACTTAAGTTATTGTTTTATATAAATCTAAATTGTCGTTTTAGGAAAATGTACAAAAATGAAAATTATTTTACATTCACAAAACTTGATCGTGTTAGTCAAGGCTATTTGAAAATGTAATTATTGTTTAGTATGTTTTCATTTGTAGCTTTTGAATTAGTGTACAAATCGTAATCAAATATCACGTAAGAAAAAGAAAAATGTACAGATTTAGCATGATATGCAGGTTACTAGTATTTTGGACGGAGTGAAAGAGAACGAGACATAAAGACAGATAGATAAATAGATAGGTAGGTAGATCTAATGATTTTAAAATTTAAATTGGTAAAATTGAATGAATACAAAAATAAACTTATATTTATAAATAGCCCTAAAGGTAACGACATATTTCTTAGTGAGATGTTCCCCGTTATTTTGGACATAAAGCGTGAGTATTACAAAGTACACAGGAAAGTTAGCACAAGAAAGATAAAAAAAATTTCCCAACCAAATTACAGACTTATTTCTTTATTTAGCTGTGTAAGCAAAATCAAGGAAAGGGTCAGTTGTAAACATGTATACAATTACTTGCATGAAAATGATCTTATTTTAAGTTCAAGAAAAGTTTAATAGGAAAAGCCACAAATAGCTGAGAATAATTTAATCATCCGAGAAATGTGGTGTAAACAAGCATATTGAAACACACACACACACACACACACACACACACACACAGTAGATTACAAATTATAGCGGTTTAGAGGGGAAAATTTCACCGACCGTCAAACCCAGTATAGCCTTAACACCAGCCGAGCGCTCTACACTTGCGATATCCGAGCAGACACCCCCAGTCCTATCCGTTACACCTTTACTCTGCCTTCAGAGACATGTCTCTGAGTAGAGACAAGTCCCTGAGTATAGACAAGTCTCTGAGTCTCAAGATCTAGTTTCCACCTAACTGCATCCTCCCTATTCGGTTTTATATGCATATGCGAAATCTTGCTCACAGGGCCAAATATAGCAGGGAGAAACGCAAGATCAGACCGGGGATCTAACCTGGGACCTACCTAACTATAAACCAGCGTTCTATCCACTTGAGCTATCCTAGCCGACAGACCCAGTCCTACCCAATGAAGTAGTCAAATGATTGCCATTACCGTTTAGGTGATGAAAATCACATTGTGAAGGATCATATTCATTAAATATACCTTACACTACTATGCTGGAGAGACTAACGTCGATAACAACAATCTGGGTATGATTTAGACCATAATCCGTGATAAGCAAGTGCATGCATGTACACATACATATGTTAGAGAATGGAAGAGTATTCATGGATAATATTTATTTAAGAATTATCTAAGCAGCAAATAACACGAGTAACTCGATAACTTACTCCTGTAATTATTGTTGATCCCTAAAGCTGCAATGTATTCCAGAAGATTAAGCCGTGTTGAAGTACACATCTATGAAACTAACCTCACTTGAGTAGGCTCATGAGTATAAACGCAGTCAAAATACTCAATAATACTACTCATTTGTATCTAGTTACAGGGCAAAACAGCAAAATATCTTAAGATTATAAGGAATAAAGGAGACCTTAACTTGAACTTGGCCTATGGTTAGAGCGTCCGCCTCGGAAGCGGGAGGTCGTGGGTTCGATGCCCGGCCGAGTGATACCAAATACTTACAAAAATGGTACTTACAGCTGCCTCGCTTGGCGCTCAGCATTACGAGGTTAGTGTTAGGACTGGTCGGCATGGTGTCAGGATAATGTGACTGGGTGGGACATCATGCTGCATGTCTGTGGCATGATGCCCAAGTGCTAGGCACCACTATAAAATGCCGCACTGCAGACATCGTAGCGATATGACTGCAATTTTTTTAAAGCTACGTTTAAAATCCAAATCACACACACACAGACACATTTGAACGTACAGAAGAATGGCTGTTGAAGCACATTATCGACTGCATATTGTGGTCTATATGCTTCCCATTAATAAAGAGGTACAAAGTAAATAACAAAATACAAATGTGAATACAACCAAGCTAATAGAGAAACTACATGAAAGAACTAAACAAGCACAAGGAATCCGGGTGGCCAAGTTGTCTAAAGCCATCTTGCCTCTGTCCGCTTGGTTTCGTTTCTCAGGCTCGGACAGTGTGGGTATGTGAGGAAGTTTGCCAGTGGCTTCCCGTGGGTCGGTTGTTCTTCTTCGGGGTTTTCCCGGGTTATTCCTCCAGGAATCATTCTGTCCGCAATGTATAGCCTATCATTCGCTGAAAGATGGTGCTAAACCCCAAACAACAGCAAGAAAAGGAAAAATACCCCTTCTTGAGAAGTAAAGTCTCTTTTATCATCGGCAATGGCACGTTCAAAGTAAACCCTTAGAGAGCTCATAGACAATAGGTAATCTTCTATACATTATACACTCTTGAAAGTGTTGGGTGTTATATAACACCTAGCACTATTTCAGGAATTTTTTTTTCATTTCTAAACTTTGTCAATTTTCATTTTTCATTTCTTTTTTCATTTATGTATTTTTGCATAGTCATATTTTGCATTTTGAACTGAATGTTTCGATTAATATAGACTTCCCCTGATAATATGTTGTGGGAAGCAAATTTTGGGTGGTTTTAAACTGTGTAGATTAAATAATCTACATAGATACTTTTAAGGACACAGGATATAATTAGGGGGCCTGGAAAGACCAACGTGAGTACTACTCACTCAAACCTGTTTAAATGCCAGTGCTCTAATTACACAACAATGTCGGCTCAGCCGGTGCAGTCAACCGGAACTAAGCTTAACGCATTTTTCATGACCAAACTAGAGAGAAGCGAGATAGCGAAAAGACTAGTAGCATACCACCACCACCCCATGGGTGCCAGATAATAGATTTTGGGGATACAACACAGTGCCCAAGACAATCGGAGAGCCTTAAGACTCTGAAAACCCAGGGGATAGAAGAAAAAAAAAAACAGTACTGACGGTCAGCAAAATGGAGGGATCAATAAGTACATAATCTATCCAAAGGTCATTGAAACTCCAATTCTGAAAACAAATGAATTAGACGTCAAAGGGGTGACAGCAAAAATCACAACTGCTACCCCTATAATCACAGAGGTAGAGCCCAGACTAACAGACATCTTTGTCTCAGTTCTCCCTCTCGAGATAGGCACTAGTGAAATAATCCACAAAATTGAAACTAAACTCAAATCACAAGTGAGAGCAAATAAAATGGCAACCGTTTGGGGGTTCCAAAATGTAAAAACGGGGGTCAGGATCCTAAAAGAGGAGGCTAAAAAGACCCTAGCCTACTTCTACGTCACGGGATGTCTTCTCAAGACGTGATATAGGGACTGTGAGATAGATATATTATGCCCTCGGTACAAGCAGGTTGGCTACAGGTAAAAGGACTGTAATAACCAGCCCATGGCAGCAACTTACGCAGCTAAGACTGCAAATAACGTAATAAACCTAGGTGCAGACGAAAATGAAGGCCTACAAGAAGAAACAGGAAACTTCCTAACAGATCTTAAACATATAAAGCTCCAAAGTAACAACAATGAGGGAATATAGACAGTAGACATACAATGCACACCAGGGACTAATGATATGCAAGACAAACAAGAGACAAACGTAATGCAGTGTAATGTAACATAAGAAACTGCAACTAACGACCACGTGTCTATCTACTCGAAATATTTATACTACCCGATAAACGTACCCAAAATTAAAACGATTATCAAATTTCAAGTGACAAGTGACTGTACATTTGTGTGTATACACTACTTTAGCCTGGGATCCGGAAACCCTAGAAATACTTTCCCCCATCCAGCTCAGGAATTAGTTCTCCATTAATTCAGGTATTTACTATCTGACGGGTTTCCTGTTATTTCCTTTCCATACAACTTTGCAAATCCTAAGTGACATTCTCTCTGTAGGTCTTGCTATTTGTTTAAAGTTTTATAGTTGTGTTCTGTATTTTACTTTGAGTGAGCTGTTATGGTCAAATTTCGTGACTTGTATTTATTTTTTATATTTTATTTATTTACAGTCAGTGCATGAGTGCTTCTCTCTCTCTCTCTCTCTCTCTCTCTCTCTCTCTCTCTCTCTCTCTCTCTCTCTTACCAGTTTTCCATATACATAAATGTATTTCTTTCAGGATTTCGAATTCCTTAATGGCAATTCTTTTATGTTACTGTTGGAAAGTGCTAGTTAGGACCTGTGGGGCTCTTGTTTTCCAGTTGCTCGTTTCCTTCTCAGTTCTTTTCCATTTGCACTTGTTCTCTTTGTATCTCGTCTCCTCCGTTACTAATTCCTTGCTCTTAGTTTTCCATATTGACTGTTTCTCTTCGTGCAGCGTGTGTATTTATTTTCTCTATTGCGAGTCTTATCGCTTGCATCTTATCCCTTTAAATTCATTTTACATATAGGAAGGGCAGTATTTCACCGAATGTTTTTCTATGGACTGGCTCCACGGTCAAGAATCGCCTGTGTTCTCGCGCGCCAGCCGGACACTAGAATCTTTTCCTTATCGGATTCGGTCTAATAATATTTTGTGTAAAATAAATGTTGCAAAACTGAAATTTTAATTTCTTTTTTGCTTGTTTTCATTGATTAAATGTAGATAAATTAGTATCCCAATCAATATTTTCAAAGTATTTGATATAGTCAAATGTTCACTTGTTTAAATCCCCATCCCGTAAAGATGGCGAGTTTGGTAGTAGTCAGATTGTAATTCAGTATGATTTCTATTCACATCGATTCCGTAGGCTTGCGCCGTACTTGTCATTGCTAAAACTTTCTCTCTGATCACAACGGTTATTTCTGAATGTCTTTTTCAACATACAGTTAATACGCGGTTTGGTTGGGGTAGAGCCTGCTGTAACTTATTTTGCCGTACCGGCTTTTTGTTGGTCTGGAGGCCATCCGGAAGGCGGATATTCTCATCACACAACCGTTTGTATGGATAATAAGGGATTGACGCCCAATCATCGTTGTTTTATTATACAGTATATAGCTCAATATGCACTTTTACGAGTTCAACTGTTTTAAAGGAATAATTTTCAATGAAAAAATATAAAATTGTATTAAAAATATAAAATAGAAGCTTGACGTATTTATGATTTATTTATTCATTTATTTATTTATTTATTTATTTATCCTAATTGTTATAAACTAGAATTAATTAAGAGTTCATATGTTCCTGCTATGAAATATTATCAAATGTTTACCGTGGGAAGTTGACTCATTCAGAAAATGGAAGCAACCTATACTATGCTAGAAGAGTCGATCGACACCCGTGACTTTTGTTAAAGTACTATTGACGTCATCAGTTGGCTAGAATAGGTCTAATAGCATGTTCTACCTTTGGACAGGTAGAAAATGCATTGGAAGCCTAACTTGCATATTTAACTTCAATGTTCAGTTTTCAGTGGCTGTATATAGTTGACTTAATAATGCCAATTATAACGCACATTTGAAGCACCAGGCTTCTAAGCAAGATACTCCTATTCAGAGAATGTTTTCGTTAAACAACAAGGCTTGTCAAGTAGAAATGAAGTAGTAAGGGGGCGGGGTGGTGGTGTGGCACCACCTAGTTTTTTCTCCTATTTTCTTTACCAACGTGTTGGGGTGCATCCGAGCGCTCTTTTTCCACTTTTCTTTACCAACGGGGGCACCTCAAGATATTTTTTTTAATTGTCCCTTTTTCAAATGGACAACAAAAAATGGCGGGGGTGAAACCATTTTTATATCATAGCGATAAACATCACCCTCTCGAAGAGGATGTATAAAATTAACTCAAAATACTAATGACCCCTCACAGGCAATACAAATTCTTCACCCAATTTAACAGATAGTAATCAAGCACCACACTAGATGGTAAAAAAAATCTATTATTCTATATCTTCCCTATGTAAAGCCCATGTAATCACGCGAAACAACCAGCAGCAAGTGACATATATTAGCCCAGACTAAACCTTACCTTTGTTTATGTTGAATGATATACCGCTTTTACGTTTGAACATAGTTTAAAACCTTCGGTTGCTCCAATATATCGCTGGAGGTGAGTTAACTAGCTGGGTGACAATCTGATCCAACTGCCCACAATGAGATTGGAAACATCATTTAAAAACTCGGGTCCGGTTGCCCAGGCAAGATGAGTGCATGCGCTACTAGTTTTTGTAGTCGTTGTGCTACAGCGCTATTGATAATGTTTTGGAAAATTGCTTGTATTTCTGCCTTACTCATCAATGATACGCTGGACTTTGTGATAACCAGCGAATAGGTCACGTGGGCGTTTAATTACCGCGTTTGAGTATTCTCCAAACGATATTTAACAGCAACTGAGTCTTACCACACCCTGTCAGGACTATGATTACACTGGTCAACAGTGAAATCATTACTGACTTGAAAAGGCCCTAATCTGTAGTATTTTGGTGTGCCGAACACGAATATAACCGTGAAAAATTTGTATTGGCTCTCGTTTTGAAGATATTCATATACCTCATTTTCTATGTTTCACTGTGTAAATTTCTCCAGTAGGACTGCAGCAACATCCGGAATAATGATGTAACATTGCATAATACCATCATGCTCACATCATCCACAGTTGATTGCATCATTTTCTGATGCAATGCAATACTAATGCCATGCGGCTGCTGAAGTAAGTTGACGTCAGCAGTGTACTATACATGTGTAGGCCTATTATACTAATGCCAGGCGGCTGCTGAAGCTGACGTAAGCAGTGTACTATATAAAGCCCAATCAGATAGGTTCAGCATTTAAAATATTTTAGACGTTGTGCGAGACAGTTCAAGCTACTGTTACATAAAACTTATTATTTTATCCATTTACGTACAATAAAGAACAGTAATGCCTCGAAAGTGTGTTAATACCGCGGACAATTTTTGCTATATTTGTGGGGAAGTGACATTTGCCAACCAGAAGAAAAGTATCAATTCTCAAGTGAAGAAGGCATATCATCTTTACTTCGGATGCAAGGTTGGTGACCAAGACAAGCCTTGGGCTCCGCATATATGCTGTGCTACATGTACAACACAGCTTTCACAGTGGTTGAATTGCAAAAGGTCATCAATACCGTTTGCAGTCCCAATGGTGTGGAGAGAGCCAAGCAACCACCTAAATGACTGTTACTTCTGCTTGGTTCCTCCTCTTTCCGGCGGAATAACGAAGCGAAAGAAGTCGAGAATAGTCTACCCAAACATTCCGTCTGCATTGAGACCAGTTCCACATGGTGAGGGACTTCCTATTCCAGAACCTCCAGCAGAATATTCTCTTGATTCATCTGACGAAGACAAAGGTGAGTCGACCTGTTCTTCTCCTGGTCCATCAGCATGCAGTGATCCAGATTTTCACTGTGGTGCATCATCAACCCCACACAGAATAACACAGGAAGAACTAAATGACCTGATTCGTGATTTGGACTTATCAAAGAACAAGGCAGAATTGCTAGGATCAAGACTCCAACAATGGAATCTTCTAGAAGAAGATGTCACAATTACTGCATATCGAAAGCGCCACCAGCAATTGGAGCCTTTCTTCAGAAAGGAAAGTAATCTGATATTCTGTTCCGATATTGAGGGCCTCATGAATGCTTTAAAAATCACTCATGACCCACAAGAATGGAGACTATTTGTGGACTCTTCGAAACTGAGTCTCAAGGCTGTGCTTTTGCACAATGGAAACATTCTTCCATCTATTCCAGTAGCGTATGCTGTCCACATGAAAGAGACATACGATAACTTAAGGCAGCTACTGAATTCCATTGAGTATAACAAGTACAGCTGGCACCTCTGTGGTGATTTGAAGGTAGTTGCCCTTTTAATGGGACTGCAGCAAGGATATACAAAATACATGTGTTTCTTATGCGAGTGGGATAGCCGAGCAAGGGAAATGCACTACATGAGGAAGGAATGGACTCACAGGCAGAATGTAGCCATTCGAGAGAAGAATATCCAACACCCAGCTCTGGTTGAGGCTCAGAAAATCTTGCTACCACCCCTTCACATCAAACTAGGTTTGATGAAGAACTTCGTGAAAGCCATTGACCGGACTTTGCCAGCATTCCGATACCTGCATGAAAAATTCCCTCGACTCAGCGAAGCAAAGATTAAAGAGGGAGTTTTTGTGGGTCCTCAGATTCGAGAGCTTTTCAAAGATGACCGGTTCAACAACTTGCTGGAAGGTGACGCGAAACAAGCATGGAATGCTTTTCGCCTAGTTTCTACAAACTTCCTCGGAACTGTTAGGGCAGAAAACTATAAGGAACTAGTAGAAGACATGTTGATGAAGTATAAGAAACTTGGCTGCAATATGTCTCTAAAGATTCACTTCCTTCATTCCCATTTGGATTTCTTTCCTAGCAACTGTGGTATTGTTAGTGATGAACACGGCGAATGTTTTCATCAAGATATCGCAACAATGGAACAAAGATACCAGGGAAAATGGTCCACTACAATGCTGGCTGACTACTGCTGGACACTCCTCAGAGATGCTCCCGAACAGCTGTACAAGAGACAGGCGAAGAAATCTAAGATGTAGTCAATGACTTGATTTTTTATAGGTAGGCTATTACAGTTGACCTTTTACTATTGGAATGCATTTCGTTATGTAAACATTAATTTCTTGCAGATTACAAAAAACTAGAGCCAATTTTGCAATTTGACTGTCATATTCGTGTTCAGCACATAAAAATTGATAAGAATTGACTAATTTTATTTCAGTAACATGACTTTTGTAAAAATTTGTTGTCCAGTAATTATCGATCGGACACTGTTTGGCAAGGCCTCGTTTTGTTTGACCAGCGCGAGTTGTTTTGTTTATATGTTAAACTCTTTGGGGTGATGTGGTCGTTCAATTTATCTACTACTATGCTTTTACAATGTCCATATGTTTATATTGTCTGCGCTGGTGCAGTACATGAGGGCGAATTACTGGACAACAAATTTTTACAAAAGTCATGTTACTGAAATAAAATTAGTCAATTCTTATCAATTTTTATGTGCTGAACACGAATATGACAGTCAAATTGCAAAATTGGCTCTAGTTTTTTTGTAATCTGCAAGAAATTAATGTTTACATAACGAAATGCATTCCAATAGTAAAAGGTCAACTGTAATAGCCTACCTATAAAAAATCAAGTCATTGACTACATCTTAGATTTCTTCGCCTGTCTCTTGTACAGCTGTTCGGGAGCATCTCTGAGGAGTGTCCAGCAGTAGTCAGCCAGCATTGTAGTGGACCATTTTCCCTGGTATCTTTGTTCCATTGTTGCGATATCTTGATGAAAACGTTCGCCGTGTTCATCACTAACAATACCACAGTTGCTAGGAAAGAAATCCAAATGGGAATGAAGGAAGTGAATCTTTAGAGACATATTGCAGCCAAGTTTCTTATACTTCATCAACATGTCTTCTACTAGTTCCTTATAGTTTTCTGCCCTAACATTTCCGAGGAAGTTTGTAGAAACTAGGCGAAAAGCATTCCATGCTTGTTTCGCGTCACCTTCCAGCAAGTTGTTGAACCGGTCATCTTTGAAAAGCTCTCGAATCTGAGGACCCACAAAAACTCCCTCTTTAATCTTTGCTTCGCTGAGTCGAGGGAATTTTTCATGCAGGTATCGGAATGCTGGCAAAGTCCGGTCAATGGCTTTCACGAAGTTCTTCATCAAACCTAGTTTGATGTGAAGGGGTGGTAGCAAGATTTTCTGAGCCTCAACCAGAGCTGGGTGTTGGATATTCTTCTCTCGAATGGCTACATTCTGCCTGTGAGTCCATTCCTTCCTCATGTAGTGCATTTCCCTTGCTCGGCTATCCCACTCGCATAAGAAACACATGTATTTTGTATATCCTTGCTGCAGTCCCATTAAAAGGGCAACTACCTTCAAATCACCACAGAGGTGCCAGCTGTACTTGTTATACTCAATGGAATTCAGTAGCTGCCTTAAGTTATCGTATGTCTCTTTCATGTGGACAGCATACGCTACTGGAATAGATGGAAGAATGTTTCCATTGTGCAAAAGCACAGCCTTGAGACTCAGTTTCGAAGAGTCCACAAATAGTCTCCATTCTTGTGGGTCATGAGTGATTTTTAAAGCATTCATGAGGCCCTCAATATCGGAACAGAATATCAGATTACTTTCCTTTCTGAAGAAAGGCTCCAATTGCTGGTGGCGCTTTCGATATGCAGTAATTGTGACATCTTCTTCTAGAAGATTCCATTGTTGGAGTCTTGATCCTAGCAATTCTGCCTTGTTCTTTCATAAGTCCAAATCACGAATCAGGTCATTTAGTTCTTCCTGTGTTATTCTGTGTGGGGTTGATGATGCACCACAGTGAAAATCTGGATCACTGCATGCTGATGGACCAGGAGAAGAACAGGTCGACTCACCTTTGTCTTCGTCAGATGAATCAAGAGAATATTCTGCTGGAGGTTCTGGAATAGGAAGTCCCTCACCATGTGGAACTGGTCTCAATGCAGACGGAATGTTTGGGTAGACTATTCTCGACTTCTTTCGCTTCGTTATTCCGCCGGAAAGAGGAGGAACCAAGCAGAAGTAACAGTCATTTAGGTGGTTGCTTGGCTCTCTCCACACCATTGGGACTGCAAACGGCATTGATGACCTTTTGCAATTCAACCACTGTGAAAGCTGTGTTGTACATGTAGCACAGCATATATGCGGAGCCCAAGGCTTGTCTTGGTCACCAACCTTGCATCCGAAGTAAAGATGATATGCCTTCTTCACTTGAGAATTGATACTTTTCTTCTGGTTGGCAAATGTCACTTCCCCACAAATATAGCAAAAATTGTCCGCGGTATTAACACACTTTCGAGGCATTACTGTTCTTTATTGTACGTAAATGGATAAAATAATAAGTTTTATGTAACAGTAGCTTGAACTGTCTCGCACAACGTCTAAAATATTTTAAATGCTGAACCTATCTGATTGGGCTTTATATAGTACACTGCTTACGTCAGCTTCAGCAGCCGCCTGGCATTAGTATAATAGGCCTACACATGTATAGTACACTGCTGACGTCAACTTACTTCAGCAGCCGCATGGCATTAGTATTGCATTGCATCAGAAAATGATGCAATCAACTGTGGATGATGTGAGCATGATGGTATTATGCAATGTTACATCATTATTCCGGATGTTGCTGCAGTCCTACTGGAGAAATTTACACAGTGAAACATAGAAAATGAGGTATATGAATATCTTCAAAACGAGAGCCAATACAAATTTTTCACGGTTATATTCGTGTTCGGCACACCAAAATACTACAGATTAGGGCCTTTTCAAGTCAGTAATGATTTCACTGTTGACCAGTGTTATTGACAGAAAATAAACGTCTTTCAATCACCGGAGTGTGCGTTCGGTGTGTGTACGAAAAAATATAAATATGTGTCCATTACACACGTAGTTCACCCGAGGTCGGTTCCGGGATAGCCAGCTATCCACGGACGTGATATCATATCGTTGGGGACGAGTCCATCACCGCCGTGGGCGAAATACCTTGCAGAGAAAAAATTACATGGGTATAATTACTTTGGCACTGGGACTCGACTGGATATAATTAGATCCCAGTGATGTTAGGAGACTCGGTGAGAATCCAGTCAACGAGATAGATCGCCCAGGTTACCGACACGATCTTGCATACTGTAGTTATCTTTTAGTCGTGCTATCCATAACCGACCGCGTACTCATTGACGTGTGAAGCAAGATCAGTCCACCAAACACGCGAGAAAATCTTGCACAGTGGTTAATAACAGCCGCGATGCAGGCCAAGTTAGGAAAGGGTTTCTAATCAATCAGCATGGTCGATAGGTCATACGGTCCACCAATGCCATCTCCGAGATTTATGGGTATATGTTTTGCTACTGTTTAGCAATCTTTATACTTCTTCGTTTATTCGTTTTGATTGTTTTTCGATTGTGCTCGATTCATGTGCAGATTCTTGCTCCGTCCATCTCAGTGATTCTTCCTGAGCTTCATTACTCCAAGTTTGATGTTCTTGATATTTTGTTTTCACTTCAAGCTCAAATTCCTCACACTCATTATCTGCTGCCCTAACCTAATTAAGCCTTTCCGATATACCCACTTGTAAGCTGATGTCTTGTTGGAACAAACAACATAATTTTACCAACTTGTTGACAGACCAAGCTCGTTAAATATTACAACACGTGGTAACTTTCACTTGTATTGACATGGTGTCGTTGCCTTGACCTACTCTTCTTGGATCTATGGACCTACTGAGCTCGCTCGTAATTTTTTTTTATAGTCACCTCTTCTGTTCCTTTTAGCGCTGATACTTTTTACGCTGTTGTCTACAGCGGTCTTTTCGTGCAGTTTGCGGCCCTCTAAAACATTTGGAATCAGTCGGACTGTCCATGATCGCCATGATGACGTTGCTTCTCATACACTTCTATGACAGCACTGGCAAACATTGCATATGAATGTTAAATTGATGCTATGAAACGCGGACGCGTGAGACACATTCGTGTAAAGACCCGCAAGATATTTACCCGTGCAAGTTCCAGTCAAATCATTGGTGAAAGAACTCTACTGATTATTAGTGATTCGTGCAACCATGTCACAAAACTCAACGCACGTGTAGTCGGAGGTACACCAAATCCCAAGAATATGTCCAAGATCATGCGCGCCAATGCAGCGGAATATCAACATTTTACTATTGTCTCGGATCCCTTTATGCACATGTGCGTATCGGTGAGTCAAAAAGATTGCATCGGAGTTTTTATGCCGACCTAGTGCAAATATCTGATCGGGAATGACTTGATTCTCAAGCATCTAATAGCCGTAGACGATAAAATTGTTTTCGTTTGCATCCAAATCGTCAAATGTAGGTGCTTCATTGATGGTGGAAAGAAGATCAATGGTTATGTTGCCACCGTTTCTCAACGATATTTTAAAACTCAACGCATTTTGAAAGTCTTTTAAAACATCATAATGCGACTGATGTCCGGTGGCACAAGCACGTATAGCCGATCCCACTTTAACCATCGTAAAATCAAATTCAAAAGCAGTTGAATTTTACCCGATTCAGCGGGGCAAATGATTAGTGTACGAACTCAGTTTGGAAACATGTCAGCGTGCTTGGATGGTTTGGGTGTTGCCTACGCCGAAAAGTCAATTACTCTGGAATCTTTGTTTCTGCTGAAAGCAGGTATCTATTTCCTCTTTTCGGATAGCATTGAATAATATAGAATATTAATATAATACAATAATGTTTACATATTGTGTACATTGTCGCGCTGAAACAAATACCGCAAATCCATCTGAAGTTCAAACATGTAAAGGACGAGCAGCGATTACTTGAACTCGTGTTCGATGTGAAGTAAAGATGTTCACGTTTGTGGACAGCAAGCCCGCTCGTGGACGCAAACGTGCACGGTTTGGTTTAGAAAATGTCGTCGGTGATATCACTGCTGCATTAGTACAACTACCTGGAACACCATGGAGTAATGCTCTCGGTGAAAGCTCTTTCCTATATACGATCACTATCATTATGGTACCTGACGTCATATATAATTTCATTCTAGCAACCAGCCAAAGCCTGGTGATACACCTGTTGAGTCGTGTGCAGGCTGTGTGTTACCGACATGACCTCGTCTATAAAGTATCCAACGATATATGTGGACGTCAACGCGCCAAAGTGGACTTCTTCCATTACCTGAATGCGATTGCAGGACCAGGTGCTTGAGAAAACATCTCAAGATGATTTGTATGAAGTATGAAGGCCAAGATTGCACTTGGATGCTCCGACTAAAGGCAAATATTACTGATGAACAAGCAAGAAACACAAAAAGCCGGGCATTATACAAATATAATAATGCCTTATTGAATATTTCATATTTGAAATCGACGTGGAAAAATTAGCAAGTGTGGCAAAGTTCACTCATGTTGTTGCTCGAACATGGTTGGCGAAACAATCGTTGTGGTAAATTTACCTGGCAGAACCTAGAAAGATTTCACGTGGTTGATTTGATGTCCGAACACGAAGTGAGGTTCGTATGGCTGATTTATCGTTTCTTCCAGATACTTGGGTCATTGATCGACAGGGTCTTTACCTCACCTACAAGAACGCACTAACCATTGTCATGTTGTCAGCAGATACAAGGACGTGGAGTCGTCGACGCCAACAGATTCTGTAAGTGTCTCAGACAAACTCGAACGTATCTGTAAACATTCACTACTTACACGGCCAAGATTATTAAAAGTGGACCTTGGTACAGAATTTCTCATATCTCTTTCTGAATTGTTGACCAAACACCGTGTGAATTCGGGTGATACGTGCCAACATTCATGCTAATGTGGAACATTTTAATCGCACACCTGCGGAACGGTTATTTGGATATCAGTACGCGCGGAAATTGATTTTGAGGTCGGTCTCGGAGTGTAGAACAATCTCGAACCGCAGTGCGATCTCACGAATGAGGAGCACTTCTTACATTAGTCATAGCAGCAATAAAAATGAAATGATGTGGAAGATTGGATTAAAACCAGCTAATGCGATTCGACAAAAGGTTTGCACATTAACTCAGCAAATTATCTCACACTATGCACCGTTGCAACCACGCGGAGGCAAGTTTGTTTGATGTCCGTATGCACCAGGAGAGTAGAATGCGGACAATATTGTGCTACTGACCTGGTATTGTATGTCAATGTATTTACGATTTCGGAAAGATTTATGCTCCACGACAACAAACATTACCGTTTCGGGCCGTCAACCAGCTGACGTCTTCCACGAGAGGTAAAGCGTCCCAGCTGACTAATTGTAAATCGTTTCAGCGACTACGTAACTACCACCAACGTTTGTTTTGATGCACCACTTTATTAGGTTGAGATTTCATCGGAGAGTATCCATCGCGTGGTATTCAGCAGAGATAAATTCACTGTAGTGAATTGGTAAACACCTATGAAATGTTTCTGACACAGTATCATATTTGCAGTGCGTTCAAAGTCACGTCGATCTCGAGAACATACCGGGTACAGTTCGTGTTTGAGGTCCTTTTGCACATAACCCTTAGAAGACTTTTTCCTCTCTTTTTTTTTCGGAGGCGTATGGACAAACAACATAAAAATACATTTTAGGTCGCAGTCCCACATTGTCTTAGACTGACTTTTTACCCGATCATTCGTCTTTAAACTTACGAACAACCTCTCTATTGGTGCTATTAAACAACGAATGTTCTTTCAAATATCTGCTGGTATCAAATTCAAATGCCAAGCATGGTTCTGCCATGTCCTTGTACATATTGATGGTTGTGATATGCATCAGCATCGAGTCATTGTCAGAGCACAGCATCTTGACCCGATCCTGGTAAAACGGCTTGTCTTGTCATTGTAAAACTCATACACTAGAAGCGTTAACAAGTCCAACTAATGAAGAACCGACATAGACTGGTTTTGTTAGCTTCATGTTATTTTGACCATTAAATATATTTCTGGATTCAAATGCTAAGTCAGCGATGAACCTTCAAAATTTGTCTTGTTCACTCTCATGTTTCTCGGAACACAAAGTTCATGAGCTTGTAAAAGTGCTTCTCAAACTTATCCGTGACCTTTGTTGTCAGATCCGCTTTCATCTGGATATAATGCGCCAACCAAGCTTCCTGGCAAAATTCAGTTTGCGATGGATCATGGTTACACACATACACAATAGCAGATACAACTTGAGCTTTCACACATGCAGTACCTGTGTCTGGTTCTAAGAATTGGTACTAATTTGGTGCATTCAGTGTATTTTAGGCTGGATTCATCACGTACCAGGCATAGTATAATTGTTGTGCGCATCAGACTAATGGTCAGGGTATTCTAGATCAACTTCAAAGAAGTATCCATTGTTAATTTTGATGTTGAAATCGTTTATGTGTGTGAGAAGCAAAGCTTCCTTGATTTTAATGTAACTGTTCGGGGCAACGTGGTCATAATGGTTCACGTTTGGGATGTTGGCGCGCGCATATCTGTGACTCTCCATTGTATCCCGCCACGAAGAGAGCGCTCAATGAACATATTTTGGTCAATGTGGCTGAGCAGTTTCAGCTTGATTTGTTTTTTTTAAAAAATGCTTTCAAACCCATTCAGGGTGATGACAAGTAATGTACAGTTCCTATCTTGTACAAGTGCATAGCAGTATCACGACCATTCTCAAATTTCACAAGCAACAACACATCGGTGCGCAGATACCGGTCATGATAGTCACCCATGTTTTTGCATTCGAATGAAGACAAAACCTTGTTAGCAATGTCATAATCATTATTTGAGATGCTTCCCTTGACTGTGATGAGTTAAACGCTTCAGTGAGTGTCAAATGAGTTTCGGCAACCTTGTCCCAGTAGCTCATGTACTCCTATGGATACATACTTTTTCTCATCTCCAGTGCCTTTTTATTTCTGTACAAAAACCCATAGTGACCGCCAACAGTAACAAAAAACTGTAAACAGCCTCAGTCAAATAAT
This sequence comes from Sinohyriopsis cumingii, assembly GCA_028554795.2. Taxonomy (NCBI): domain Eukaryota; kingdom Metazoa; phylum Mollusca; class Bivalvia; order Unionida; family Unionidae; genus Sinohyriopsis; species Sinohyriopsis cumingii. The sequence goes on along the minus strand of CM068833.1, from coordinate 64,513,780 downwards.
TAAAAATGTCTATTTCAGGGTCCACATAGCGAAATTCCTTTGCGGTGATAGCTAAAATATCCTTCAGAAATAAATTCCCTGTAAATAACCTGAAATGATCCGTGAGTGAGTACGATGCCGACAAGACTGTGTCAGAATGTCGTACGAATCCAATAATGTCAATGGTATTGTAAATTTCATCAATGCAATCGGGTTGTTCATGTTCGACAACAGCCATTAATAATTTCCTTTTGAGCTCGCGATTGTTCACATCAATATTGTATTATTTGGTAAAACAATTATTTTCATATTCTATTCCTATATAGTTTAAGTGATCTGTGCTTGGATATCTTCACCATTACAGCTAGGGTATTCTCTAAAATAATACAACATTTCGGACTCTTCAGATACCGTGAACTATTTAGTCACATATCCTATTTTTACCTGTCCTATATGATGCAAATTGTTTTCTTCTTGTTTCTTCATAATCATGGCCTAGTTTATTCCTTCACAATTCTAAGGTTCCTCACAAGTTAATCAATTTATCAATGTGTTATGCTTTTGTCTCTAAAAACGCATATAACATATATTATGCCTCTTTGATAAATCGATATGATACATTCAAACGAAAAAAGCGATTGTCGCTTCTCGTTTGGTAGTTTAATACAATTTCTGATGACCTCTACAAACATCTTCAAAATAACATTAGCGTCAATCCGATTATGTAATTATAAGCCACGTTACTTATTTAATATGAAAGTAAACCTCTCTGTCTAAGCTGTGCTTTTTGAACTAGTTGTTTGAACTTTTGGCACGAGACTAGTTGTAAGCACGTGAAGGTTTTCAGTCAACTAATGTGTGCTGTCAATATCACTTTCAGAGACGATTCAAAGATTATTTGTGCCACATATCCACTACAGAAAACGACTTACAATCATCTAATTTGCATTCGCACGTCACACTTTTCCAGATAGACTCGTTAGTCTTCTTACCCATAAACTTGAATTCGAATCAGATGTATTGCATCTGAAGTGAAAAAATCGCTTGAAAATATGTGGTGAGCCCCTCCGTTTATGAGCTAATATAGATACATACGCCACTACTATTCATGCATCACGTATCGGTAAGCATAGATAATAGTTGTAGGCCGACCGGATATTTCTAGCCCCTTCGCCAGAAATATTTTAGCTATTTTTCCATATTAGCAAAATTTGTTCTAATTTGGTGCTGATTAAATCAAAATTGATCACACCTCTCTGAATTTTAACGCACGTAAGATCGATAGTTTTGATAATATCTTCATCAGTTGTGGATGATGTAATCAAGCAGCTATCTTTTATGGCCTGCGAAACATTGATCTACCACTGTCTTCAATGTAACCGGAAACAGTCTAAAGAATGTGTCTGCGTTTTGAAAATTTTCATGGATTATTAATGCTAAAGATCGTGTCTTCGTTTCGATTATTAATGCTAAGCATCCACGGATCGCACATTGTACTTCGCTTTCTTGTCATATCATTGTCGGGTAAAGGCTGTGGCTCTGGGTCAGGACCGAAAGGGGGAAAAAGCCACTGTCTGACACTACTATTTGTATTATGTGCAACAACAATAGTTGTTTTATCTTTCTCTTTCTGTTATATACTGCATCCTTTTTGGCATAAAGTTGCAACGTTGAGTCACTTTAAAAATCAAAATGCTGCTTATTAAAGAAGTCTCACTCTCTCTTCGCTTTGTTCAACATTCCCGCCTAAAATTCCTTCCCAATAGCTGATGTAAAGTATTCTATCGTGTCATAATTGCAATTGCATGCAAAAAGAATCCGTTTGCTATAAAAACAAATAATTACAATGTCTTTTAAGTTGCGACTGTATTAAGCATCTGTTTTGTGTATGCTAATTTCTATTTGGTGTAAAGAGAAGATATTCTTGAAATTATAAATTAACCTACTGAAGACACACTTCCAACCAAGTACGTTGTCGGTTAGAAAAAGGGTCAAATCTTGTTCTACGTACAAATTTGCCCAGAAAAATGCAAAAGCATGATTTGTAGAAAGGTCCCCGCTTTCACACTTGATGCTTATTTTGCGATTATGTAACGTGGCTGTCTCCTCCGAGGCCTCGATTGCCCTGTAGAAAGCGCATAAAGAGATTTTTTATATCAAAATACAGGTTTGAAAAAAATACTGTTTCTTTAGAGCCAAACATTAAAAGAAACAGCTGAATTAGAAGAAGACACGTGTTTGCATGTAATTGTCCCTCGTACTTTCATTAGTATTTCAGACACGTATGTCAATAGTGATAACAAACTCAAGATCATGATGCACATGTCCAAAACAAGCAAATAATTCCAATCGTCGTCATAGGAAAAAAATATATGAAACTGCCATTGAAAATATGTACAAATTCCTTGAAGAGTTGCACCAACATTGCATAAATATCCTATCTGAATTTAAGGTCAAAACACTCTGTTTGAAATGAGGTTTCTCACAGGTAAATCTATTCAGTAGGAGCCATTTAAATATACCATTATTCAATGAACTATGTCCGACCTTTTCATATTAAACGTATTAGTTAAAACAGGAGTCAAAATTAATAGAACTCAACACAGAGCCTGCTATAGTGACCTCGTATTACGACAAGCCTAATTTGGAAGTTATTTGAATATTTATTAAATAGAAAGACAAATAAATTTTTGCACGAAATGCAATCTGGGAATCTGAAGAATGTTTAATAAAATTTCTTCTCGCCCCTGTACAAAAGCACAAAACATCTTTGCGAGGTACTTTACGTTTCTAAAAGGTACAGTTGAGTGAGCTGTAAGAGCATTTTGTTAAAACAATGCATTTTTCTCGTTATTCGCGAGAAAACATTACAATTTTTGAACTTTAATATCTATTAATGTTCACATTAAACCAGGCATACGATTTGAATTGAACGTAAAAGAATGAAGACAAGTTTAAGAGTACTAGAAACGGCCTAGATATTCGTGTATCATAAATGGCTATCGAAATTTGCCAAGAGAATCGATGCAGTAATAAAGTATAATAGTCTTTTTACCATTCAGATGGTCTGTATTAGTATGTGTCAAGAAAACATAATTTGTTTAATTTTAATTGGTTTGCAAGATAAATTCATTTAAAAAGTGTCCTTCAAAGATAACAATCAATACTTTGCCAAGATCTCTGATTAGGCCGTGGTTTGTTCAGAAATGCATTTGTTTGTCCGTGTGACAATAGTTAAAACGGAATGGATAGCTCATACGACTGGATCAGTTATTGTAATTTAAGATAATCAGATCTTTCGAGGACATAGCTTGTAACATTACACGCGATGTATTCAGAAACGTATTTGCATGTGCATGTGTTAGCAAGCACATACTTTCTATCCCCCTATGTAAAGGCATGTAGCTACAGTGCAGATAGAGAAAAGGAATCCCCTCAACTGAAATAAGCAATTTATTTAGCAAGTTGATGCTGACAGAACCTGATGCAGCCTGCTCAGTTTGAGTCGACTTATCTATCTGTGTCATAGGACAGTGTAGTTGGATAAGTGAGCAATAAATTGGCATACAACATTTACGGAAAAATGAATTTCTCTTTCTTGTAACCAATGTATATTTCAATAAACGATTATAATGACATGAACAACTAAAGTAACAACAACGGGAGATTATGCACGAATGTTTATTTCAATTGAAATCTGTGAACAACAATCTGAATCACTAAAGACTCGTACAAGGTTGGAAATATTTAACGTCTTTCATAAAGTTCAAAAAGAAAGATAAACTGAAATGTAAGATTATGTAATATGTATCACATGATAAAAGTGACAATGTAACTCACTAAGGACAGTCAAATAGTATAAAAACTGACTTAAAATTACATTGGGATACCTTAGTCATTATGTCGTGCTGTCGTTAGTTATGTCAGTAGGTGTTATAAAACGTGCGTAATATTGGAGAATATTATATATATATATATATATATATATATATATATATATATATATATATATATATATATATATATATGAACCACCGTAACGCAGGTTATAATCTCAGGCTCTACACCAAAATTATGCGGGTTACAGTCCTTTCTCATGATCTGCCTGTGTATGTCACCGTGCTATTTTCTCGGGCAGGGCACGTTACTCCAGTTGCTAAGGAAATGTATAACCCATATGCGTTCCTGTGTGGTAAAACATCAAACGAAACCAAACGAATGTTTCATCTCAATAACACAGTAGCCATTTGATACATTCATACATTTAAAACACATTATGCACAGAAATGAAGCAATGAAAGTATTTATACAGAAATCGAAACTATTCCTTTCGATGCCAAACGCTTTCTTTCAAATGCCGAGACATGTCGTCAAATGACAAAACATATTACAGTATTAAAGTCATGTCATGACGTGAAGCACTATTGTTGTTTTACTGATTTCTTGATTGATTGATTGATTGTTTTTTTAACGGCGCATCAGCACTGTTAGGCTATTATGCGCCAAACAAAGTGTTATTTGTATAATCTTTTAAAACTTATAAAAGGTCCTATATCGACCAGCGATATAAAAGAACAAATGGTTGAAATTAAAAACGGTAAGATGGTAACGGTGCAAAATAAAGCTTCCCGATCAACGAGAGATGTAAAAAAGATGAATATGTATTAAAATGGGACGGTATATATATTGCATAAAACTGCACAAGGTGATAGCATAAAAGTCGGAGTTTAGAGTAAATATTTACGGCTTTCAGGAACTCTATAATACGAGTGATGTTTATAGTATCAAAAAGTTCTTTCATGTCATGCACAATGTAATAACGATTGCGCGTAGGTTGTTGGTCGAAGCACTCTATCATAAAGTGCTTGTCAGTGAATGGTTCATTGCAAGAAACGCACTCTGGTGGGTCTTCACCTTTTAGTATGTGAGTGTGGATGATATAAGCATGACCAATTCGGATTCTTGCAATGACTAACTCCTCCCTACGAATGGTTCTGTAGGAAGGAGTCCATTCTCCTAGAGTTGGTTTGATTGCGTGAAGTTTGTTATTTACAGCATCATTCCATGATACCTGCCACTTCTGACGTAAGAACTTTCTGAGACAAGGTTTAAAATCAGTATATGGCATTTTAAAATCAGATGGTTCTTGAGTAAGGGCCATTTTAGCAGCGCGATCTGCTTTTTCGTTACCTTTAATACCAATGTGGCTAGGTAACCAACAGTATATTATATTGTGGGAGACACTCAGCTCGGTATTTTTTACGAGTATGTTTTTCAATAATGGGTTCTCCAGTTTTCTATTGTGTAGTGACTGGAGTACTGATAGCGAGTCGGAGAAGATGACACTGTTTAAAATACGGTTCTTTTCTATATGTTGCAGAGCAAGGTCTATTGCTCTGATTTCGGCTGTAAAAATTGATGTTCCATTTGGTAAGCGAACTTGCGTTGTGTGATTTCCATAAAAAAAAGGATGCAGCAGCCTTTTCCTCATCCTTTGATCCATCAGTGTAAATTCTGGTGTAGTTTCTAAATTCGGTGAGGAGTTCATGGTAAGAGTTGTGGAAGATAGAAGGGTTTGTTTCGGATTTTTTTCCATCGTGTAGCGTAAAACGTACTTTTGGTTGTTTAATTAGCCAGGGTGGTGTTTCGGAGATGGACGTTTTCTGAATTTTAGAAAGATCTATATTTGTAGTGTCAAGGCTGGATGATATTCTAATGCCAAAGGAAGGTATGGCGTTTGGTTTATTTTCGTATAAAGTTTTGTATTTGGGTTGAAAAACAGCCGAAAAAGCAGGACTCAGAGGGTTTGATTTTAATTTGAGAGCATACTGTGCGGAAAGCATTTCTCTACGATGAGATAACGGTGGTTCATTCGCTTCAGCTAGAAGGCTTTCACACGGGGATGTTTTAAATGCTCCCAGAGCCAGTCTTATTCCCTGATGATGAATTGGATCAAGCATTTTAAGATACGATTTTCTGGCTGAACCATACACAACGCAACCATAGTCCAGTTTGGAGCGAATAAACGTTCTGTATAAATTCAGGATGACTTTTCTATCAGCACCCCAGTCAGTGTGCGCTACTACTTTAAGTAGGTTAAGTGCTTTTAACCATTTAGCTTTTAAGTTCTTTAGGTGTGGAATAAAAGTCAGTTTTCTGTCAAAGAGTATACCTAAAAATTTTGTTTCCTCAACAACTGGAATAGGTGTTCCATCCAGCGTGAGGTTCGGTTCATCGTGATGTTTTCGTAACTGACAGAAATGCATGCATACCGTTTTTGATTTCGAGAATTTGAAACCGTTTGCATTGGCCCAATTTTGAATTTTGTTTATATTTTGCTGCAGTTGTCTTTCAATTGTATGCATTTGCTTTGACCGATAACATATTAAATCATCAACGTATAACGAGCAATCCACACCAGGAGTCAAACACTTGGTTGCTATTAATTTTGATGTTAAAGAGCGTCACAGATAAAATGCTGCCCTGGGGCACACCCATCTCTTGCTCGTGCAGATCTGAGTGTGTAGAGCCCACTCGTACTTTGAATTCTCTGTCGGAGAGAAAGTTGGATATGAAAGTACTGATTTCTAACCACAATTCGGCGTAATTGCCATCGTAGGGGAAGACAATATACTATTGCATTTTACAGTTTTTGACGATTACTTGTGTGAATTTAATGCAGTTAACACTACTATTCATTACATGATTTTCCCTGATATTATAACAATTGTGTGTATAACAATAACGTTTCTCAAAAATAAGACACAATAACATTTTAGAACTTTCTATTTTACAGAAAGCATTAATTTTTATATCGCCATTTGTACATAGAACAAGAGATATAAACTAATTTAGTGTGCCTAAAATTGACCCGTCCAGTTCGACTTCGCATGCATCACAATCTAAATTTCGTTACATTTAAAAATATAATAATGGCAGTCAGGTAATCAATGAAAATATTTGAACTTTGCACACGCACACACACACACACACACACACATGCACCACCTACCATCAAATTTTCTAATTCTGGATCTGTTAAAAAAACCACATCAACTATCCGACAAACTCGGTTACAATAGAAATCAAAACTCATCTTGTGATTTTATATATAATATAATGGTTTTGAGATTATATGGAAACAGGCTGGTGTCAAGTGAAAACTTTCCTGAAGGTAAAACTAACTTAAATCTAAATATTACAACAGCTATTTTGATAAGTGGAATTATGTATTCGCGCTATTATGCACTTCTGAGTAAATTAATGGAACCACCAAACTCTCAGCTCGTTGTCTGCAACAGTTAACAATAAATATATTTTTTAAGGGAGGGACAGTATTATGCAATCATCTTTTGATTCAGCGAAGGGTTAATGATCTGTCTAAATATACAAAAATTAACGACAAATATACTGGGTGCATTAACTTCCTGCATCTAAACCGCTCGATCAAGGCCTTAATAATGTTTATCTTCATTTCCATGTTTGTTGTCTGTGATGTAAAACTGTATAAATGCCGGTTTTGTTTGAAATAATTACGTCACGTTGGTGTTTCGTTCATTTGATACGTTTTGACTGGAAATATGTCCCCCCCCCAATGTCCGTGATGTCCACTTTCTAATGTTTCACTTTGTGTAGGTTGATAATTTGTTTGTGGCTCACGTGCTGCTCACATCTTTGCAAGCAAATGTTTAATCGGATCATCCTTTGACTATTGCGTCGCAAATTGTAAACAATCTTACTTGTAAATGATGGCTATTTTAGCCTTCGTCAAGCCCGTAGTGGCTAATTTTTAGCAATAACTCAAAATGGAACAAAGAGGAGATGACATGTCATCTCTAACAGGAAAGGCAAGCAACAGAACTCGAATAATTTCCTCAGTTTTGTGTCTTTAAAGCGGCATTATAAAATGAGTATGCTGCTGTTTTGTTAATAGTTGCAACGTCGTCGAGTGTTAATCTCAAGACCTATTATGTTACAAGAACCTGGTTATCACACATATGGTCAACTTTGTTTATCACACATATGGTCTACACTGTGTATCAGTGTAGACCATATGTGTGTGTATCACACACGTGACCTGTCCAAAAACTTACCATTTTGGGACCTATCACTTCGATTACCTCTGAGTCTCTTTACGAGAGTAGACGCTATTGCACTCACGTTGGAAAAAGAGGAGAAAGCTATACATCGATTGATGTTTAAAGGAAAAACATCCCCGTTCTTCCTGATTGATATTTCATGGATTTTAAAAGAGACCAGATATATCATAGATATTTTTAAAATTAAATTTAAAAAACATTGCCGATAACTACATTCATATTTCTTATAGTATTGTTCGCATCATTTTTAATTCATTAATTGCACTCTGAGGTGTTACTATTGTACATTCTTGTCGAATTTAGTTTCCCTATTTTAATATCTTCTAAAGTTTGTTTACAAGGACAAATTCAAGTTCTAGCACATGGGAACAGCTGTTTCCAATTTTATGTATGTTTTTGGGAGCGCTTTTTCGATAATACTACATGCAAAGAAAGATAGGCCGATGCACATACAAGTAGCATCAAGGTAAATTAATATTCTCACCACATTTCATGTTGCAATAGTACACAAGTCACCTTGTACCTGTCCCTCGTTCAGATGAACTTAATAACTGAAGATGAGAACTGACAGTAACGGTCGTCATCAATATGAATAGGCAGGTTTCAGAGGTAGAGTGACATACTGCGATACGCTAACATTTGCGTAAAAATAACCCTCCCTGCGAGTCGACATTGTTCATGCACAGCCTGGTAATTTTTTTCTTCTCTTTAGTGTTGCAAGTTAAATGACGAAACCTATCACGGGTTTAAAGTCACGCCATGGCGTGAAACATTTTTGTTGTTTTATTGATTTCTAACCACAAGTAAATACCCTCGTAGAGTAAGACCATATACTGTAGCATTTCACCGTTTTGACGACTACTTGTGAGACTTTAATACAGTTAACACTACTATTCATTACAGGAATTTTCCCTGGTATCATTATAACAATTGTTTATATCACAATAACTTATCTCGAAAATAAGACTCAACAACATTTTGAGACTTTCTATTTGACAGAAATCATTAATTGTTATACTGCCCTTTATAAACAGAACAAGAGATAGAGACCAATTTTGTGTGTCTAAAAGTGTCCAGTTCGACTTCGCATGTATCACAATCTAAAGTTCGTTACATATAAAAAACATAATAAAGGCAATCAGGTAATCAATGAAAATGTTCATCTTTGCACACACACACACACACACACACACACGCACACACACACACACACACACACACACACACACATCAACACACACTCCCGCCACCACCCATCACATTTTTTAATTCTGAACTTGTGAAAAATCATCGATCATCCGGCAAATGTTTTGATATAACGCATTACCTTTTAAATCTTTGGTTTCTTTAACATTGTAGTATGTGAGTGGTTTGGATTTTTAACGTAGTGCTTTTAGCACTTTTTAAGTCATATTACTACAATGTTCGCAGTGTGGCAGTATATAGTTATGTCTAGCATTGGCACATCATGCCGCAGATATGTAGAATGATATCCCATCATGTCACGTTATCCTGACACCAGTCCAACTAGTCCCAACACTAACCTCTTAATGCTGAGAGCCTAGCGAGGCAGCTCTTAGTACCATTTGTATCAGCCTTTGGTATGACTAGCCGTGGTTCGATCCCGCGACCTCCCGCATCTGAGGCGGACGCTATAACCACCTAGGCCACAGGAACGGTCACATTTTTAGTGAATATGAGGAGAACTTATACAATCTAATTACGACAAATTCGGTAGGAATAGAAAACAAAACCTCATTTCGTACTTTGATATATGTTACAATGGTTTCCTGATTATTTGGAAACAGTTTGATGTCACGCAGAAACATTCCTGATGGTGCAACTTGCTTACATCTGACATATTACAACAGCTATTTTGATAAATGGAGTTACTTATGCATACCACTGCATACTTTTGAGTACATGTATGGAAACATCAAACCGTCAGTTTGTTTTTTGAAGCGACAGTTAACAATAAATATATTTCTTAAGCGAGGGTCAATATTATGCGGTCATCCTTTGATTTAGCGAAGGGTTAATGATCTGTCTAAATACACAAAAATGAACGACAAATATACTGGATACACTTACTTCCTTCATCTAAACCGCATCTATCCAGTAGGCGTGAATTGCTAAAATTACAACATGTCATATTTATTGACAAGCGAGTGCACAGAAATAAATGTGCATTCATCTCTAACGATTATCTACCAGGAAAGTTTTGCACAAAACATTATTCATATTAGATAAATGTATCACCTGCAAGCGGCGGCTATGATATGTTGTTACTCACCCCACGTCACCCCAGTGTAAAGGCATGTGGCTACAGTGCTGATGGAGAAAAGCAATCCCCTCCACTGAAATAAGCAATTTATTTAGCAAGTTGACGATAACAGAACCTGATGCAGTCTGCTCAGTTGAGTCGACTTATCTATCTGTGTCATAGGACAGTGTAGTTGGATAAGTGAGCAATAAATTGGCACACAACTTTTACGGAAAAATGAATTTCTCTTTCTTGTAACCAATGTATATTTCAATAAACGATTATAATGACATGAACAACTAAAGTAACAACAACGGGAGATTATGCACGAATGCTTATTTAAATTGAAATCTGTGAACAACAATCTGAATCACTAAAGCCTCGTACAAGGTGGGATCTATCTAATGTCTTTCGTAAAATTTAGAAAAATAAACTGAAATGTAAGATTATGGAATATGTATCACATGACAAAAGTGTCAATGTTACTCACTAAGGACGGTAAATTAGTATAAAGGTGACTTAAAAATATATTGGGATACATAAGTCATTATGTTGTGCTGTCGATAGTTATGTTACTAGGTGTTATAAAACGTTTGTAATATTGGAGAATAATATATATATTATGATCTGCCTGTGAATGCCACCGTGTTATTTTCTCGGGCAGTGTACGTTACTCCATTTGCTAAGGAAATTTATAACCCATATGCGTTCCCGTGTTGTATTACATCAAGCGAGAACAAACGAACGTTTCATCTCAATAACATAGTAGCCATTTGTTACATTCATACATTTAAAACAGATTATGCACAGAAGTGAAGCAATGAAAGTATTTATACAGACATCGAAACTATTCCTTTCGATGCCAAACACTTTCTTTCAAACGCCTAGACAAGTCGTCAAATGACGAAACATATCACGGTATTAAAGTCATGTCATGACGTGAAGCATTTTTGTTGTTTTATTGATTTCTAACCACAATTCGGCGTAATTGCTTTCGTACAGGAAGACAATAAATTATTGCATTTAACCGGTTATGACGATTACTTGTGAGAATTTAATGCAGTTAACACTACTATTTCTGACGGGAATGTTCTCTGGTATCATTATAACAGTTGTTTATATCACAATAACTTCTCTCGAAAATAAGTCTCACCAACATTTTAAGACTTTCTATTTGACAGAAATAATCAATTGTTATATCGCCTTTTGTAAATAGAACAAGAGATAGAGACCAATTTAGTGAGCCTAAACTTGGCCTGTCTAGTTCGACTTCGCTTGTATCACAATCTAAAGTTCGTTACATGTAAATGAACAAACATAAAAAAGGCAATGAGGTAATCAATAAAAAAGTTCAACTTTGCACACGCATAAACACACACACACACACACACACACACACACACACATACACACACACTCCCGCCACCACCCATCACATTTTCTAAATCTGAACCCGTTGAAAAACATCGAGTATCCGGCCTATGTTTTAGTATAACGCATTACCTTTTAAATCTTTGATATACTTAACATTGTATTGTAGTATGTGTGTGGTTTGGATTTTTAACGTAGTGCTTTTAACAATTTTTAATTCATATTACTACGATGTCCGCAGTGTGAGAGTTTATAGTGATATCTAGCATTGGGGCGTCATGCCGCAGACTTGTAGAATGATGTCCCATCCTGTCACGTTATCCTAACACCAGGCCGACCAGTCCTAACACTAACCTCTTAATGCTGAGAACCTAGCGAGGCAGCTGGTAATACCATTTTTATCAGTCTTTGGTATGACTGGCAGTGGTTTGTTCCCGCGACCTCCCGCATCCGAGGCGGACGCTATAACCACTTAGGCCACAAGAAAGGTCACATTTTTAGTGGATATGAGGAGAAATTAAACAATCCAATTACGACAAACTTGGTAGGAATAGAAAACAAAATCTCATCTAGTACTTTGATATATGTTACAAAGGTTTCCTCATTATTTGGAAACAGTTTAATGTCACGCAGAAACATTCCTGATGGTGGAACTTGCTTATATCTGAAAAATTAAAACAGCTATTTTGATAAATGGAGTTAGTTATGCACACCATTATGCCCTGCTGAGTACATGTTTGGAAACATCAAACCGTCAGTTTGTTTTTTTAAGCGACAGTTAACAATAAATATATTTCTTAAGAGAAGGACAATATTATGCGGTCATCCTTTGATTTAGCGAAGGGTTAATGATCTGTCTAAATATACAAAAATGAACGACAAATATATTGGATACACTTACTTCCTGCATCTAAACCGGATCTATCCAGTAGGCGTGAATTGCTAAAATTACAACATGTCATATTTATTGACAAGCTAGTGCACAGAAATAAATGTGCATTCATCTCTAACGATTATCTACCAGGAACGTTTTGCACAAAACATTATTCATATTAGATAAATGTATCACCTGCAAGCGGCGGCTATGATATGGTGTTACTCACCCCACCCCACCCCCGTGTAAAGATATGTGGCTACAGTGCTGATGGAGAAAAGCAATCCCCTCCACTGAAATAAGCAATTCATTTAGCAAGTTGATGATGACAGAACCTGATGCAGTCTGCTCAGTTGAGTTGACTTATATATAAGTGTCATAGGACAGTGTAGTTGGATAAGTGAGGGATAAATTGGCATATACATTTTACAGAAAAATGAATTTCTCTTTCTTGTAACCAATGTATATTTCAATAAACGATTACAATGATATGCACAATTAAAGTAACAACAACGGGAGATTATGCACGAATGCTTATTTAAATTGAAATCTGTGAGTAGTAAATGGGGATAGATTAGCGACAATGGAAATTAGCATTACAGAGACCCCTGGGTCAGATTAGCGACAATGGAAATTTAACATGGCGAAAAATCGTGGGTCAGATTAGCGACAAGGGAAATTAACATGGGGAATAAATCGTGGGTCACTCTAGCGACAAGGGGAATTTAACATGGAACTATAGTGTGGGTCTATCTAGCGACAAGGGGAAATTAACATGGGGAATAGAGTTTGGGCTTGTCTAGGGACAATGGGAAATTTAACATGGGGAATAGATCGTGGGACTGTCTAGGGACAATGGGAAATTTAACATTACGGAAACCCCTGGGGGATATAGCCTCAAGGGAATTTAACATATGGAAATTGAACATGGTGGATCTGTATAGCGTCAAGGGGAATTGAACATGGTGGGACTATCTAGGGACAATGATGGTAGAGGGTCAAACACAACAGAGACAGAAACATACAAACACTAGTACAAGCGTGGGATTTATATATAAAGCGTTACCAAGACCTGAAATCTTGCTGGGGTGTTCAAAAATTTGCATAATTGTAATGATGCTATAAATAGCTATAATCAAGGAAATGATCAACGACAAAATGGATGTGACTAAAAGTAACGTTAAAATGACGAAATTGTCCCAGAATTTAAAGGAAAATAAACATATCCCCGAAAATTAAGTTACAATGGTTTAGACTAAAATGGATAAAATTAGTAACTACTTACAATATCAACTTCTGTGACGATCGTGGATAAATACCTATGTGTCTATAATCAGCTGAAATTCCTATGAAATCCCACTATCTATTTATAGCTCCAACTTGTGGGTTTTTCCTTTGGAGAATCCCACTATCTTTTTATAGCCTCAGCTTGAGTGACGTTCCTGTTTATGAATTCTAGTATATATGTATAGCTACAAAATGTGGAAATCCCCAAGTCGATATTTATAGTCTCAAAATTTCCAGCGTCAGTGACGTCACTGTACTGAACACTAGGGGATAAATGGCAACAGTGTTGCAAGTAGCTGACCTGAATACGCGCTACTGTAGGTAGGTAGGTAGAGTGTATCTGATAGGGATAAAGTGAGTTTTATAGGGACAAACAGAGACCAATACACACACACACACACACACACAACATACGCGCACAGACACACACACACACACACACACAGAGGGAAGAGGAAAAAACAAACCCCAAAATACACTATCCACACTCGGGAGGAAGAAAAAAACCCAACCAAATATACGATCTACACAACGTACGCGAACAAACACACACACACACACACACACACACACACAACATACGCGCGCAGACTCACACACACACACACACACACACACACACACACACAGAGGGAAGAGGAAAAAAACAAACCCCAACTATACTATCCACACTCGGGAGGAAGAAAAAAAAACAACCAAATATACGATCTACACAACGCACGCGAACACACACACATACACACACACACACACACACACACACAGAGGGAAGAGGAAAAAACAAACCCCAAATATACTATCAACACAGAAGGGAGATAATACAAACCCCAAATAAACTATCCACACAAACGTACGCGAACGCATACAAACCCGAAATATACTATCAACACAGAAGGGAGATAATACAAACCCCAAATAAACTATCCACACAAACGTACGCGAACGCATACAAACCCAAAATATACTATCCACACAACGTCGCTAACGCATACAAACTCCAAATATGCTATCCACACTCGGGAAGAAGAAGAAAAAACAACCAAATATACGATCTACACAACGTACGCGAACACACACACACACACACACACACTCACACACACACACACACACTCACACAGAGGGAAGAGGAAAAAACAAACCCCAAATATACTATCAACACAGAAGGGAGATAATACAAACCCCAAATAAACTATCCACACAAACGTACGCGAACGCATACAAACCCCAAATACACTATCAACACAGAAGGGAGATAATACAAACCTTAAATAAACTATCCACACAAATGTACGCGAACGCATACAAACCCCAAATACACTATCAACACAGAAGGGAGATAATACAAACCCCAAATAAACTATCCACACAAACGTACGCGAACGCATACAAACCCCAAATATACTATCCACACAACGTCGCTAACGCATACAAACCGCAAATATACTATCCACACTCGGGAGGAAGAAGAAGAAAAACAACCAAATATGCGATCTACACAAAGTACGCGAACACACACACACACACACACACACACACACACACACGCACACCACAGAGGGAAGAAGAAGAAAACCATTATACACTATCCACACGCAGTGAAGAAATAACCCTTTATATATATACTATCAACAGAGAGTGAAGAAAATAACCCATTATATTCCATCAACACAGAGTGAAGAAGAAAAAGTTTTTTGAAAGCACCTAAGCCCTCACCTGCAATGACCAACTCTGCCAAACACCTACACCCCACCCACCCCCACTCCCAACACTACAAAACCCATTTAACCCGTTATTTTACGGCATCAGTGTGTGATTTAGGAAACATCAAGACACAAAATGATGGACGAATAGACTGACTATTGTTTACGGACTTGCATGCCTAAAGAGCGTGCGTGAAGGAAAACATCCTTCCATTTCAATTCTAACTAAAACATGATCCAGAGGGATAGAGAGAGGTGAAAGAGCACAATTTCATAAAGTGTGAGTAAAAACAAAACACGCCATCCTTATTATACAATGTCAAGACCAAGAGACACTTACATTTTCTTTCTGGTCTATTCTCTTTTAGAAGGTAGTATGAAATTTCACATCAGGGCCAACGCATCGGCTCACATTGTCAATTTTTCCATTTCCATGTTTTTACTGGCACAAGTTCCTCATCATCTTCAATTTCTTCTTCTTCTGAATCCCTCTTCTCTGTTTCGTCTTGTTTTTGTTTCTTCTCTTTTCTCGTAGGGCACTCTGAATTCCAGTGTCCTTTCTCCTGACAACGATATTAGGTATCTTGACTTTTGTCTCTCTTTCTTAGACGAAGCAGGTATTCTGGAGACAAATACCCATTTACCTTTGCAGATATAGCAAACTTCATTAGCACTTACACACTTTCGTATGACTCTCATCAAATCAACGACCAAAAGAGTAAGTTTTGTTGCCACTTTCGCATGTGAATTATGCTTTCGTATGACTTTTAGCAAATATTTGACCAGCAGGTCGATCTGTGCTGACTCTTCCATCTACTTGATCGTTTGAGAGCGGAATGAATACTCTGACGCTAAGACACTCTCCTTATATACATGGACCTGCTGCGTATGAAACCTAGTCAAATGTAATTTTGCAATAAGATGAAACGATTTCATTGAGGAAGTAAAAAGCAATGATGTACCGTATCGCCTCACACAAAACCTGAAGTTTTAGTTCAAATCCGTGTCAGCGATTTCGAAGACGATATAACTGAGCTTTAATCAATGCTCTCCAATTATGCCACAAAACCACGAGTCCTGATTCACGCCAAAAGAAATTTCGTTCGGTCCATAGAAAATAGTATCACATCTGAGAAACGCAAAAACGAACTTCCAGAAAACTGAGAACGACGGCTTACACCTACAACGTAAATGTGTGAGTTCAAGTAGTGCGTAAAACTTAGTCAAATTAGATTTTTATAGTCAAGACGAAACGATCTCTTTTCGAACAAGAAAGCAGACACCAAGCGACAATGGCGATCCGTGTCACACAACACTTTTCAAAATGTATATTATCAGAGGTTTGTTCTAGCGATCTGCACGGTTAAATTAAATGTTGATGTATTTTGCAATAAGACGGACACAATTTCCATGGGATCGCCCATGGTACGATTGTTCGTGGATTAGTTTAATTTTTTAAAATATTTTTTATATAAATCGCCTATAGGATAGACCCAGTAAAGCATGGCCATTCTCGTCACTGTCTGAATAGCTACTCAAGTCAATTCGAAGCGAACGCGGTAAGAAAATAAGTATAGCCAATGAAATGGCTTACAACGGGTGATGCATTGTTTTGTTCTAGGGCTGTGTGGCATAATAATCCCTATGTTCTTGCGTTGTTACCATTACAGTGCAGACAGACTGAAATGTGAACTTACAAGCCATCTTTGTATGTGTTGTACCATTTCCTCTTACCACATCAAAATACTGAGCGTCACAGTATTGGTTCGCGTTTTCAAGCTGACCATTTTTTTATATCTCACTTAAACATTTCGACATAAACACTCACATCGGTAGAGTCAGAACAGACGTGTTACAGTATTGAGGGGCATGCTATCTTTTCTTTTTCAAACTAATAAATTTGGGGTTTGTATGAAGTAAAGAACCGAAAGTACAGTGAAGCTCAAGGATGATGACCCAGTCTGTCTGTCTATTGATGCGTGTATTTACTTAAGAAGAAATGTGACCTCTAAAACACAAAGAGATACGGCAAGCATGATTAGATTAAACACAACGATGTTTTCCTTCACGCCCGTGTAATTTAGAGTTTCAATCGTCTTTGAAGACAAACTTGGTCTCCTTTTGTAGGGCTTGAAATAATAAAAAAAAACTGAAAAATCTTAAGCACTTTGCTATAGATAATTTCATCAACAGACCAAACAACATAAATACCGTTACAACAATAGAAAGCCTTAAATCTTCTATCAAAAAGAAATGCATGAAAAAAATTAAAGATTAACGATAACTAACCAATGAAACCGAATTTAACAAAGGCAATGACATGTGAAGAAATGCCTCTCACTTTGGAAAGGTAGGCGAATGTACTCTGTCATGCACCGTCAACTTGAAAAAAATTATAAACAGAGAGAAACCTGAATTCAAAATTCAGTTGTTTCTTTTTCTTCAAAATTATTTCGTTTCTTTTTTCTTTTTTTTTTTGGAACAGATCTAAGCACTAATATAGAGTGGAAAAGGGAAAATGCACATACAAGCTTTGATATTTCTGAAAAAAGGAGGGGATATTCCTAACGTTCATAACCACCTATATATGCTTGGACTTGTCTGTGACTTATCCACAAAACAAGATATACATATTTCTGGTCAAGCTGCAAGTGTGTGCGTGTTTTTGAAAATGGTAAAAATTGAATATACAATTTTCTCGTGACACTTATAAAGTGAAGAGTCTGTGCAAGTGTCAAAAGCCAAAGTCATATAAGTTTTGTATTTTGTACGGCTTGCAAAGATTTCTACTTTAGAAAATGTGAAGTATCACAAGTTATTATCACAAACAGAAGTGGAACATAGGGGCTTGCAAGAAAGAAAATAACCCAGACAGTTGGTGTCATCAAGAGTGCTAGAGACGGTACCCGAACTTGCTTGCCTGCTTACTTGAATTAAAGTGATTTTCGCTCTAATGGAGCATGTATCACTGGTTTAATAACGCACCGCGTGATTTTTAATTACTCCTGGGGAAGGAAAGAGAGCCTCATCCCCCAGGCTTTTATGTACTCACAGACTATTTTTAAATTTAGCCACTCAGGTGTAGGACTAACTAGTCCTTAACAACCTGACTGAAAGACTTTAAACATGAGTGGGAATTGTCTCACCACACACTCATTTTTCTGTCCGAGCGTGGTAAAGGAGGAAAAAGGTGCTCAGCAAGACAGCCATGGATGTTAAGTACTCACCAAAACGCTAGCCCGTACTTATTTCAAATCAAGTCCCGTTTTTGCTAATGGACAATAAAAGGTACCAATAATGTGTTAACCACCTGTGCAATTAGTTCAAATCTAACGAGTCTGTTAAATTTCCTACTTCCTAACATATCTGTCTAATATTAGTACTTAGTGTACATAAAAATAGCCATACTGATCTTATTTTAAATTATTATGTCTAAGCGACATATACCGGTTTGATCACTGTTAGGTTTAAAAAGTTAAGTTTGTTGTGGTGTTCCAATGGGTCAAGTTTGTTTCGAGAATAGTTTAGTCAAGGAGGGATACCAAGCCAAATATGGTTCCCTATTTAATAAAAAGCAATCTTTTGGAGCCCTAAAAAAGTCTGTTTTTTCTGTTAGAAGGTAACACGTCTCTCTTTTGCTTTCACGTTCTTTCCCGCACTCCTAGTCTCATGATTCTTGATATCAGGAAATGCTTAGCCATGATGGGCGGTAATGTAAGCAGCGGTTTCTACCAGTTGACTGAGGGGGTATCCAGTGTAGGCTTGTCTGTAGAATTGGGGAAGAACTCTGACCCCTAATCCCCATTGAGAAGGTCTTGGTTTAAAGGTGTCTAGAGATTTGTAGGCAACGTATTGTATGGCTGTAATAAACTGCCCTGCTATGTTGACGTCATACAATGCTTGATCTAGCCCCATTTCGGTGTACTTCTCAACGAGGGTCAGCGTCCCCCTCCTCCTCAACCGCCTCAATTTCCTCTTCTGGTTCTGATACTAATTCTTCAGTTGAGGTAGATAGTTTCAAATCCGCTGCTATGGTGTCTGTCGCTGTTATTGTTGTTGTGGTTGTTCTTTCAGCTGAGATTGCCTGTAGTATCGGAGTGAGAAAAGAACGTAGTGCCTCCGATAATTACATTTGAGTTTGCCATACCGTTTGTGTAACATAATTGGACCTTTGTTTTGCCACCAAGATAAAGAAATCATTTTTGAATTCAAAACTGTTGTGTTGTGTTGTGTCTCCAGTCTGTCCATCCATTGTCGACTCATTTTCCTACGAAGATGTGCTCAAGATAAGCCAAGTTGAACGAAGCCTATGTGAATTTGCATAGGGTCATGACAAGTCTGATACCGAGACCTGAAGAGATAGACAATATCATAATGTTGAAAGTCACTGAAGACCTGAAAGAAGAGCTCTTCAAGGAGGAATTCAAGAAGGAGAAAGAAGAATGGACGGAGAAGTACAGACTTCATAAACATTAGAGAGAGCAGCAACAGTAGCAGTAGCGTGAACCTGGCAGAGGCTTTGTTAACAGTTTTATCGACACCAAAGAGTTCTTCTTCTCTTTCCGAAGAAGCAGACCTTATCCTGTGAGAAAGCCTGTCGTCAGAGGAGGCCGTCATCTTATAACCTAAGCGATCGCCATAGCTTCAACTTCCCCAAAACAAATTTCAGGGCTACCCCATACTCTCGAAAAGAAATCACATTCCATTGCCTATGATACGTTAGTCAGTTAGAAGAAAAAATACAGAAGTGAGTCTATCAGCACATGATTTCTTTATCTTGGTTAGAAAGTGTGACTCTAAGTTGTTCGTTTCCGTCGCTTATCAAAATTTTAAAAATAGTAATGTTCTGTAAAAAGTGAATGAGTGTTTCTTTTAGGTCTGTGCGTTTTGTTTTCTTTTGTTGGTGATACTATGGATAATGTAAGTTCGGGTACAACGAAATTTAAAGAATTAGGTCCAGAACTCGGTGTGGAGGGAAGAAATATACGCAACAGCAGCGGGAGCAAGAAATGCAGACCTAGCCAGTTAGCACTCCACCCACCTCGAGAACACAAATAACAGCTAGTCAACAGCCGACTATACCTAACAAACAATCCGTCCCGGAAAGAGTGGTGGCAAAACAAAGGTCCAATTATGTTACACAAACGGTATGGCAAACTCAAATGTAATTATCGGAGGCACTACGTTCTTTTCTCACTCCGATACTACAGGCAATCTCAGCTGAAAGAACAACCACAACAACAATAACAGCGACAGACACCATAGCAGCGGATTTGAAACTATCTACCTCAACTGAAGAATTAGTATCAGAACCAGAAGAGGAAATTGAGGCGGTTGAGGAGGAGGGGGACGCTGACCCTCGTTGAGAAGTACACC
This sequence comes from Sinohyriopsis cumingii, assembly GCA_028554795.2. Lineage (NCBI taxonomy): Eukaryota > Metazoa > Mollusca > Bivalvia > Unionida > Unionidae > Sinohyriopsis > Sinohyriopsis cumingii. The sequence goes on along the minus strand of CM068833.1, from coordinate 64,492,828 downwards.
GAAATGGGGCTAGATCAAGCATTGTATGACGTCAACATAGCAGGGCAGTTTATTACAGCCATACAATACGTTGCCTACAAATCTCTAGACACCTTTAAACCAAGACCTTCTCAATGGGGATTAGGGGTCAGAGTTCTTCCCCAATTCTACAGACAAGCCTACACTGGATACCCCCTCAGTCAACTGGTAGAAACCGCTGCTTACATTACCGCTCATCATGGCTACGCATTTCCTGATATCAAGAATCACGAGACTAGGAGTGCGGGAAAGAACGTGAAAGCAAAAGAGAGACGTGTTACCTTCTAACAGAAAAAACAGACTTTTTTTAGGGCTCCAAAAGATTGCTTTTTATTAAATAGGGAACCATATTTGGCTTGGTATCCCTCCTTGACTAAACTATTCTCGAAACAAACTTGACCCATTGGAACACCACAACAAACTTAACTTTTTAAACCTAACAGTGACCAAACTGGTATATGTCGCTTAGACATAATAATTTAAAATAAGATCAGTATGGCTATTTTTATGTACACTAAGTACTAATATTAGACAGATATGTTAGGAAGTAGGAAATTTAACAGACTCGTTAGATTTGAACTAATTGCACAGGTGGTCAACACATTATTGGTACCTTTTATTGTCCATTAGCAAAAACGGGACTTGATTTGAAATAAGTACGGGCTAGCGTTTTGGTGAGTACTTAACATCCATGGCTGTCTTGCTGAGCACCTTTTTCCTCCTTTACCACGCTCGGACAGAAAAATGAGTGTGTGGTGAGACAATTCCCACTCATGTTTAAAGTCTTTCAGTCAGGTTGTTAAGGACTAGTTAGTCCTACACCTGAGTGGCTAAATTTAAAAATAGTCTGTGAGTACATAAAAGCCTGGGGGATGAGGCTCTCTTTCCTTCCCCAGGAGTAATTAAAAATCACGCGGTGCGTTATTAAACCAGTGATACATGCTCCATTAGAGCGAAAATCACTTTAATTCAAGTAAGCAGGCAAGCAAGTTCGGGTACCGTCTCTAGCACTCTTGATGACACCAACTGTCTGGGTTATTTTCTTTCTTGCAAGCCCCTATGTTCCACTTCTGTTTGTGATAATAACTTGTGATACTTCACATTTTCTAAAGTAGAAATCTTTACAAGCCGTACAAAATACAAAACTTATATGACTTTGGCTTTTGACACTTGCACAGACTCTTCACTTTATAAGTGTCACGAGAAAATTGTATATTCAATTTTTACCATTTTCAAAAACACGCACACACTTGCAGCTTGACCAGAAATATGTATATCTTGTTTTGTGGATAAGTCACAGACAAGTCCAAGCATATATAGGTGGTTATGAACGTTAGGAATATCCCCTCCTTTTTTCAGAAATATCAAAGCTTGTATGTGCATTTTCCCTTTTCCACTCTATATTAGTGCTTAGATTTGTTCCAAAAAAAAAAAGAAAAAAGAAACGAAATAATTTTGAAGAAAAAGAAACAACTGAATTTTGAATTCAGGTTTCTCTCTGTTTATAATTTTTTTCAAGTTGACGGTGCATGACAGAGTACATTCGCCTACATTTCCAAAGTGAGAGGCATTTCTTCACATGTCATTGCCTTTATTAAATTCGGTTTCATTGGTTAGTTATCGTTAATCTTTAATTTTTTTCATGCATTTCTTTTTGATAGAAGATTTAAGGCTTTCTATTGTTGTAACGGTATTTATGTTGTTTGGTCTGTTGATGAAATTATCTATAGCAAAGTGCTTAAGATTTTTCAGTTTCTTTTTATTATTTCAAGCCCTACAAAAGGAGACCAAGTTTGTCTTCAAAGACGATTGAAACTCTAAATTACACGGGCGTGAAGGAAAACATCGTTGTGTTTAATCTAATCATGCTTGCCGTATCTCTTTGTGTTTTAGAGGTCATATTTCTTCTTAAGTAAATACACGCATCAATAGACAGACAGATTGGGTCATCATCCTTGAGCTTCACTGTACTTTCGGTTCTTTACTTCATACAAACCCCAAATTTATTAGTTTGAAAAAGAAAAGATAGCATGCCCCTCAATACTGTAACACGTCTGTTCTGACTCTACCGATGTGAGTGTTTATGTCGAAATGTTTAAGTGAGATATAAAAAAATGGTCAGCTTGAAAACGCGAACCAATACTGTGACGCTCAGTATTTTGATGTGGTAAGAGGAAATGGTACAACACATACAAAGAGGGCTTGTAAGTTCACATTTCAGTCTGTCTGCACTGTAATGGCAACAACGCAAGAACATAGGGATTATTATGCCACACAGCCCTAGAACAAAACAATGCATCACCCGTTGTAAGCCATTTCATTGGCTATACTTATTTTCTTACCGCGTTCGCTTCGAATTGACTTGAGTAGCTATTCAGACAGTGACGAGAATGGCCATGCTTTACTGGGTCTATCCTATAGGCGATTTATATAAAAAATATTTTAAAAAATTAAACTAATGCACGAACAATCGTACCATGGGCGATCCCATGGAAATTGTGTCCGTCTTATTGCAAAATACATCAACATTTAATTTAACCGTGCAGATCGCTAGAACAAACCTCTGATAATATACATTTTGAAAAGTGTTGTGTGACACGGATCGCCATTGTCGCTTGGTGTCTGCTTTCTTGTTCGAAAAGAGATCGTTTCGTCTTGACTATAAAAATCTAATTTGACTAAGTTTTACGCACTACTTGAACTCACACATTTACGTTGTAGGTGTAAGCCGTCGTTCTCAGTTTTCTGGAAGTTCGTTTTTGCGTTTCTCAGATGTGATACTATTTTTTATGGACCGAACGAAATTTCTTTTGGCGTGAATCAGGACTCGTGGTTTTGTGGCATAATTGGAGAGCATTGATTAAAGCTCAGTTATATCGTCTTCGAAATCGCTGACACGGATTTGAACTAAAACTTCAGGTTTTGTGTGAGGCGATACGGTACATCATTGCTTTTTACTTCCTCAATGAAATCGTTTCATCTTATTGCAAAATTACATTTGACTAGGTTTCATACGCAGCAAGTCCATGTATATAAGGAGAGTATCTTAGCGTCAGAGTATTCATTCCGCTCTCAAACGATCAAGAAGATGGAAGAGTCAGCACAGATCGACCTGCTGGTCAAATATTTGCTAAAAGTCATACGAAAGCATAATTCACATGCGAAAGTGGCAACAAAACTTACTCTTTTGGTCGTTGATTTGATGAGAGTCATACGAAAGTGTGTAAGTGCTAATGAAGTTTGCTATATCTGCAAAGGTAAATGGGTATTTGTCTCCAGAATACCTGCTTCGTCTAAGAAAGAGAGACAAAAGTCAAGATACCTAATATCGTTGTCAGGAGAAAGGACACTGGAATTCAGAGTGCCCTACGAGAAAAGAGAAGAAACAAAAACAAGACGAAACAGAGAAGAGGGATTCAGAAGAAGAAGAAATTGAAGATGATGAGGAACTTGTGCCAGTAAAAACATGGAAATGGAAAAATTGACAATGTGAGCCGATGCGTTGGCCCTGATGTGAAATTTCATACTACCTTCTAAAAGAGAATAGACCAGAAAGAAAATGTAAGTGTCTCTTGGTCTTGACATTGTATAATAAGGATGGCGTGTTTTGTTTTTACTCACACTTTATGAAATTGTGCTCTTTCACCTCTCTCTATCCCTCTGGATCATGTTTTAGTTAGAATTGAAATGGAAGGATGTTTTCCTTCACGCACGCTCTTTAGGCATGCAAGTCCGTAAACAATAGTCAGTCTATTCGTCCATCATTTTGTGTCTTGATGTTTCCTAAATCACACACTGATGCCGTAAAATAACGGGTTAAATGGGTTTTGTAGTGTTGGGAGTGGGGGTGGGTGGGGTGTAGGTGTTTGGCAGAGTTGGTCATTGCAGGTGAGGGCTTAGGTGCTTTCAAAAAACTTTTTCTTCTTCACTCTGTGTTGATGGAATATAATGGGTTATTTTCTTCACTCTCTGTTGATAGTATATATATAAAGGGTTATTTCTTCACTGCGTGTGGATAGTGTATAATGGTTTTCTTCTTCTTCCCTCTGTGGTGTGCGTGTGTGTGTGTGTGTGTGTGTGTGTGTGTGTGTGTGTTCGCGTACTTTGTGTAGATCGCATATTTGGTTGTTTTTCTTCTTCTTCCTCCCGAGTGTGGATAGTATATTTGCGGTTTGTATGCGTTAGCGACGTTGTGTGGATAGTATATTTGGGGTTTGTATGCGTTCGCGTACGTTTGTGTGGATAGTTTATTTGGGGTTTGTATTATCTCCTTCTGTGTTGATAGTATATTTGGGGTTTGTATGCGTTCGCGTACGTTTGTGTGGATAGTTTATTTGGGGTTTGTATTATCTCCCTTCTGTGTTGATAGTATATTTCGGGTTTGTATGAGTTCGCGTACGTTTGTGTGGATAGTTTATTTGGGGTTTGTATTATCTCCCTTCTTTGTTGATAGTATATTTGGGGTTTGTATGCGTTCGCGTACGTTTGTGTGGATAGTTTATTTGGGGTTTGTATTATCTCCCTTCTGTGTTGATAGTATATTTGGGGTTTGTTTTTCCTCTTCCCTCTGTGTGTGCGTGTGTGTGTGTGTGTGTGTGTGTGTATGTGTGTGTTTTCGCGTACGTTGTGTAGATCGTATATTTGGTTGTTTTTTTTCTTCCTCCCGAGTGTGGATAGTATATTTGGGGTTTGTTTTTTCCTCTCCCTCTGTGTGTGTGTGTGTGTGTGTGTGTGTGAGTCTGCGCGCGTATGTTGTGTGTGTGTGTGTGTGTGTGTGTGTGTGTGTTTGTTCGCGTACGTTGTGTAGATCGTATATTTGGTTGTTTTTTTTCTTCCTCCCGAGTGTGGATAGTATATTTGGGGTTTGTTTTTTCCTCTTCCCTGTGTGTGTGTGTGTGTGTGTGTGTGTGTGTGAGTCTGCGCGCGTATGTTGTGTGTGTGTGTGTGTGTGTTTGTTCGCGTACGTTGTGTAGATCGTATATTTGGTTGGGTTTTGTTTCTTCCTCCCGAGTGTGGATAGTATATTTTGGGGTTTGTTTTTTCCTCTTCCCTCTGTGTGTGTGTGTGTGTGTGTGTGTGTGTGTCTGTGTGTGAGTCTGCGCGCGTATGTTGTGTGTGTGTGTGTGTATTGGTCTCTGTTTGTCCCTATAAAACTCAATTTATCCCTATCAGATACACTCTACCTACCTACCTACAGTAGCGCGTATTCAGGTCAGCCACTTGCAACACTGTTGCCATTTATCCCCTAGTGTTCAGTACAGTGACGTCACTGACGCTGGAAATTTTGAGACTATAAATATCGACTTGGGGATTTCCACATTTTGTAGCTATACATATATACTAGAATTCATAAACAGGAACGTCACTCAAGCTGAGGCTATAAAAAGATAGTGGGATTCTCCAAAGGAAAAACCCACAAGTTGGAGCTATAAATAGATAGTGGGATTTCATAGGAATTTCAGCTGATTATAGACACATAGGTATTTATCCACGATCGTCACAGAAGTTGATATTGTAAGTAGTTACTAATTTTATCCATTTTAGTCTAAACCATTGTAACTTAATTTTCGGGGATATGTTTATTTTCCTTTAAATTCTGGGACAATTTCGTCATTTTAACGTTACTTTTAGTCACATCCATTTTGTCGTTGATCATTTCCTTGATTATAGCTGTTTATAGCATCATTACAATTATGCAAATTTTTGAACACCCCAGCAAGATTTCAGGTCTTGGTAACGCTTTATATATAAATCCCACGCTTGTACTAGTGTTTGTATGTTTCTGTCTCTGTTGTGTTTGACCCTCTACCATCATTGTCCCTAGATAGTCCCACCATGTTCAATTCCCCTTGACGCTATACAGATCCACCATGTTCAATTTCCATATGTTAAATTCCCTTGAGGCTATATCCCCCAGGGGTTTCCGTAATGTTAAATTTCCCATTGTCCCTAGACAGTCCCACGATCTATTCCCCATGTTAAATTTCCCATTGTCCCTAGACAAGCCCAAACTCTATTCCCCATGTTAATTTCTCCTTGTCGCTAGACAGACCCACACTATAGTTCCATGTTAAATTCCCTTTGTCGCTAGAGTGACCCACGATTTATTCCCCATGTTAATTTCCCTTGTCGCTAATCTGACCCACGATTTTTCGCCATGTTAAATTTCCATTGTCGCTAATCTGCCCCAGGGGTCTCTGTAATGCTAATTCCCATTGTCGCTAATCTATCCCCATTTACTACTTCTGTGAACAACAAGCTGAATCGCTAAAGACTCGTACAAGGTCGGATCTAACTAATGTCTTTCATAAAGTTCAAAAAAATAAACTGAAATATAAGATTATGGAATATGTATCACAGGACAAAATTGACAATGTAACTCACTAACGACGGTCAAATATTATAAAGGTGACTTAAAATTAAATTGGAATATATTTGTCATTATAGTTATGTCTCTAGGTTTTAAAACGTGTGTAATATTGGAGAATAATATATATATATATATATATATATATATATATATATATATATATATATATATATATATATATATATATATTATGATCTGCCTGTGTATGCCACCGTGTTATTTTCTCAGGCAGTGCACGTTACTCCAGTTGCTAAGCAAATGTATAACCCGTATGCGTTCCTGTGTGGTAAAACATCAAACGACCAAACGAATGTTTCATTTCAATAACACAGTAGCCATTTGATATATTCATACATTTAAAACAGATTATGCACATAAATGAAGCAATGAAAGGATTTATACAGACGTTGATACTATTCCTTTTGATGCCAAACGCTTTCTTTCAAACGCCGAGACATGTCGTCAAATGATGAAACATATTACGGTATTAAAGTAATGTCATGACGTGAAACACTTTTGTTGTTTTATTGATTTCTAACTACAATTCGGCGTAATTGCTTTCGTAGAGGAAGACAATATACTATTGTACTGGACCGGTTTTGACGATTACTTGTGAGAATTTAATGCAAGTAAAATTGATATTCATTACAGGAATTTTCCCTGGTATCATTATAGCAATTGTTCATATCACAATAACGTATCTCGAAAATAAGACTCAACAACATTTTGAAAATTTATATTTGACAGAAATCATTAATTGTTATATCGCCCTTTGGAAATAGAACAAGAGATAGAGACCAATTTAGTGTGCCTAAAATTGGCGTGTCAAGTTCGACTTCGCATGTATCACAATCTAAACTTAGTTACATGTAAAAAACATAATAAAGGCAATCATGTAATCAATGAAAATTTTCAACTTTGCACACGCGTAAATACACACACACACACACACCCCAGACACCACCAATCACATTTTCTAATTCTGAACCTGTGGAAAAAATAGACTATCCGGCCTATGTTTTGATATAACGCATAACTTTTAAATCTTTGGTATATTTTACATTGAAGTATGTGTGTGGTTTGGAGTTTTAATGTTGTGCTTTTAACAATTTTAAGTCATATTTCTACGATGTCCGCAGTGTGGCAGTTTATAGTAATGTCTATCATTGGGGCAACATGCCCAGGCATGTAGAATGATGTCCCATCCTGTCACGTTGTCCTGACACCAGTCCAACCAGTCCTAACACTAACCTCTTAATTCTGAGAGCCTAGCGAGGTATCTGTTTCTAACCACAATTCGGCGTAATTGCCATCGTAGAGGAAGACAATATACTATTGCATTTGACCGTTTTTGACGATTACTTGTGAGAATTGAATGCAATTAACACTACTATTCGTTACAGGAATTTTCCCTGGTATCATTTTAACAATTGTGTATATAACAATTACGTTTCTCAAAAATAGGAAACAATAACATTTTACGACTCTTATTTTACAGAAAGCATTAATTTTTATATCGCCATTTGTAAATAGAACAAGAGATAGAGACTAAATGAGTGTGCCTAAAATTGACCCGTCCAGTTCGACTTCGTATTCATCATAATCTAAAGTTCGTTACATTTAAAAATATGATAAAAGCAGTCAGGTTATCAATGAAAATATTTGAATTTTGCACCCACCCACACACACACACACACACACGCCACCTGCATTCAAATTTTCTAATTCTAGATCTGTTAAACAAAAACCATCGACTATTCGACAAACTCGGTAACAATAGAAAACAAAACTCATCTTGTGATTTTAGATATGATATAATGGTTTTGAGATTATATGGAAACAGGCTGGTGTCAAGTGGAAACTTTCCTGAAGGTAAAACTAACTTAAATCTGAAATATTACAACAGTTATTTTAATACGTGGAATTATTTATTCGCGCTATTATGCACTTCTTAGTACATTTATGGAACCACCAAACTGTCATCTTGTTGTCTGACGCAACAGTTAACAATAAATGTATTTCTCGAGGGAGGGGCAGTATTATGCAATCATCTTTTCGTTCAGCGAAGGGTAAGATCTGTCTAAATATGCAAAAATTAACGATAAATATACTGAGTGCATTAACTTCCTGCATCTAAACCGCTCGATCAAGGCCTTAATAATGTTTATCTTCATTTCCATCTTGCAGGACACAGCGGTGTCTTTGTTGTCTGTGATGTAAAACTGTATATTGCATCAATGCCGGTTTTGTTTGAAAGAATTACGTCACGTTAGTGTTTCGTTCATTTGACTGTAAATATGCCCCCTCCCCCATGTCCGTGATGTCCACTTTATACTGCTTCACCTTGTGTAGGTTGATAATTTGTTTGTGGCTCACGTGCTGCTCACATCTTTGCAAGCAAAGGTTTAATCGGATCATCCTTTGACTATTGCGTTGCAAATTAGAAACAATCTTCCTTGAAATGATGGCTATTTTAACCTTCTTCAAGTCCGTGGTGGCTAATTTTTAACAATAACTCAAAATGCCACAATGAATAGATGACATGTCATCTCTAACAGGAAAGGCAAGCAATAGTTGCAGAAGGCTGAGCTCGAATAATTTCCTCAGTTTTATCTCAAAGTTGTATTATAAAGTGATTATGCAGCTGTTTTGTTAATAGTTGCAACGTCGTCGTGTATTATTCTCAAGACCTATCATGTTACAAGACCCTGGTAATCACACATAGGGTCAACTTTGTTTATCACACATATGGTCTACACTGTGTATCACACACATGGCCTGTCTCCAAAAACTTACCAGTTTGGGAACTATCACTTCGATTACCTCTGAATCTCTTTACGAGAGTAGACGTTATTACACTCACGTCGGAAAGAGAGCAGAAAGCTCTATATCAGGTGTGGGCAAACTACGGCCCGCGGGCCGCATGCGGCCCGCCAAGGGCTTTCATGCGGTCTGCCAAGGGTTTTCATGCGACCTAGGAACAAGTCATCATTCGCACTGACTCTGTTTATGTTACTCTGTTTATCAAATAAATGTGCTTCTTTTGAAGTTTAAGTTTAAGTTTTCAAACATTAACAACATATTAACAACTGAAAATTAATTATGATGTTATTTAGAAAAACCTTTTGTTTTTGCTATTTCAAATATTAATTATTTTACTTAATGAACTATGCGGCCCGCGACAAGGTGTAAATTTGTGTATGCGGCACTTGTACTGGAAAGTTTGCCCACCTCTGCTCTATATCGAGTGATGTTTAAAGGAAAAAACATCCCCGTTCTTCCTGATTGATATTTCATGGATTTTAAAAGAGACAAGATATATCTTAGATATTGTTAAAATTAAATTTAACAAAAATTGCCGATAACTACGTTTATATTTCTTATAGTATTTTTCGCATCATTTTTAATTCATTAATTGCACTCTGACGTGTTACTATTGTACATTCTTTCCGAATTTAGTTTCCCTATTTTAATAATTTCTAAAGTTTGTTTACAAGGACAAATTCAAGTTCATATCTCTAGCACATGGGAACAGCTATTTCCAATTTTAAGTATGCTTTTTGGAGCGCTTTTTTCCATAATACGACATGCAAAGAAAGATCAGCCGAAGCACGTAAAAATAAGCCGATGCACATACAAGTAGCATCAAGGTAAATTTATATTCTCACCACATTTCTTGTTGCAATAGCACACAAGTTCACCTTATATCTGTCCCTCGTTCAGATGTACTTAATAACTGAAGATGAGAACCGACAGTAATGGTCGTGGATCAATATGAATGGGCAGGTTTTATAGGTAGAGTGACATACGGCGATCCGCTAACATTTGCGTAAAATAACCCTCCTTCTGAGTCGACATTGTTCATGCACAGCCTGGTAATTTTTTTCTTCTCTTTAGTGTTGCAAGTTAAATGACGAAACCTATCACGGGTTTAAAGTCACGCCATGACGTGAAGTATTTTTGTTGTTTTATTTATTTCTCGGCATAAATGGCCTCGTAGAGTAAGACAATATACCGTAGCATTGGACCGTTTTTGACGATTACTTGTGTGACTTTAATGCAGTTAACACTACTATTCATTACAGGACTTTTCCCTGGTATCGTTATAACAGTTTTGTCTATACCAAAACGTTTCTCAAATATAAGACTCACCAACATTTTATGACTTTTTTAAAGAAATCATTATTTTTTTGTATCGCCATTTGTAAATTTAACAAGAGATAGAGACTAATTTAGTGTGCCTAAAATTGTCCAGTCCAGTTCGACTTTGCTTGCATCACAATCTAAAGCTCGTTACATTAAAAAATATTATAAAGAGAATCAGGTAATCAACGAAAATATTAGAACTTTGCACTCACATACACACAAACAAACACACACGCAACCAACCATCGCATTTTCTAATGCTGAATCTGTTTAAAACAAACATCTACTATCCGACAAACTCTGTAATAATAAAAAACAAACTCATCTCGTGGTTTTATATATGAAACAGGCTGGTGTCAAGTTGAAACTTTCCTGAAGGTAGAAGTAACTTCCATCTGAAATATTACAACAGTTATTTTAATACATTGAATTATTTATGCACACCATTATGTACTTCTGAGTACATTTATGGAACCACCAAAATGTCAGCTTGTTGCCTGACGCGACAGTTAACAATAAATGTATTTCTTAAGCGAGGGACAGTATTATGCAATCAACTTTTGATTCAGCGAAGGGTTAATGATCTGTCTAAATATACAAAAATGAACGACAAATAAACTGGGTGCATTAACTTCCTGCATCTAAACCGCTCGATCAAGGCCTTAATAGTGTTTATCTTCGTTTCCATCTGACACGGTACAGCGAGTTTTTGTTGTCATTGATGTAAAACTGTATCAATGCCGGGTCTGTTTTAAATAATCACGTTACGTTAGTGTTTTGTTTATTTGATACTTTTGACTGTAGATATACCCCCAAGGTCCGTGATGTCCCATTTTCTACTGCTTCACATTGTGTAACTTGCTAATTTGTTTTATGGCTCACGTGCTGCTCACATCTTTGCAAGCAACAGTGTAATTTGATCATCCTCAACCTTTTCCATCGCAAACTAGAAAACAATCTTACCTGTAAAATGACTATTTTAACCCCCTTTTCATAATAACTCAAAATAATCACAATGAACAGATGACATATCATCTCTAGCAGGAAGGCAGATAATAGTTACAGAAGGTTGAACTCGAATAATTTCCTTAGTTTTATCATTTTAATATGAATTGGCAGGTTTAATAGGTAGAGTATCGGTTGTCCATGTTGTACGTACATTCACAGTCTTTGTGCAGTCTAAGTTTTCACTGATAGTTCATTCTATTTATTCAAAGATTTCTTGCTCCCAATGGTATACAATTCTCTACAGTCTACACGATTTAAAAATTATTATGCGCTTCATTCGTTGTAAGCTTAGTACAGAAGCAGTAGGGAGGGTGAACAGACCACTTGCTATAAAGTCCATTTATGAAAATAAAATTTCATACTAAAAAATGAAAAAAATGTCAATAACATTAAACCGAAACCTCAAACAGGTATGATAAAGGAGGGTGAAAAGACCACTTGCTTTAAAGTCTAATTATGAAAAATATAATTTCATACGAAAAAATGAAAAATACAAACGTAATAACGTCAAACCGAAGCATCTATCCAAAACCGAGAGTTTCTCTAATTGCTTTAGCTCATTTGTTACTTCATCTTTGTCGTTCGTGTTTTTCGAAATTTGTAATGCGTGTTTTTGTTTACCTTTCGGACACTCATTTGTGGTCGCACCCTCCCTGCTGCTGTAATGTGAGAGTAATTAAATCATTATTGTATCAATAATGAATCTCGTACTGCTAGATTAGCTCGACAGCGACTAGAAACAATTAAAAAATATATCCCTGTTCGTGAATCTGTCAGACAAAAATTATAAGCTCATCAAGAGTCTCAGGTGGAATTTGCAGAAGGTGCAGAGCAAATATTTTAACCAATTCTCGAAACAACAAGGACAATTGTTACAGCAATTGAGGCAACTCACAAAAACTCTTCAAACATTACCTGTTGATATTGCTGGCCGTCTTCAAGCAGTTCAACCACCATCCAGCAATCTCCTCAACCACCCCAGCAACCTCCTCAACCACAACATGAAGATTAGCCACATCCTCTGCCAAGAGCTAGAACTATCATTTCAGATAAATTCAGGTCTGAAGGTATTTCCGATATCAAAGATCTAGACAAAATACTTAATATTGCCGCGTATGGATATCGTGATAGAGATAAGTATGTAAAATTCGACTATGTTAAAACTCTATGAAAAAATCTGATTAGGGATGTATATCCCAAAGCTAATGATATTCCGCAAATCAGATCTGAGGAAGATGTTAATAATTTTATCATCTTTAACCAGAAAGTAAATGAGTATATTGAATAAACAAAACAAGAAAGGAGACAAAAAGACGAAGAAATAAAGCAGCAACTTGAGAAAGAAAAAGCAGAATGGAAACGGTGGAATAAATCACATTCACCATTTATGAAAAAGTGGACATAACAATAAGTGAGGAAGAAGCAGCAACTGGAAGTGGTTTTGGTACTCGAGGAAGTAGTCTTCACTGGAGGAAAAACGAGCCGATACTAATTCCCCAGAAATTATTAATGAAGTAGCTGATATTTGTCAACGATTATTTACAGGAGGTATCATGGATATTAATGTTTATTGGTCTCTCATAGATAAAATCGTTGATGATTATCACAGTGATTGAGAATATACAATTAGATCAGTGACAGTATAATAAGATGATTATACCTAATGCTCAGCGTTGATCTGTAATAGTCAGGGAGATAAATTCGCGATTACCTATGTATAAAGTTACCTAGAGAGATGGATTCGGTGATGTTATTCATGGTCTATTTAGAAGGATAGCCCCAAAAACAATACCGACAGGAAAATAACTGGGACTGAAAGCTATGGACGTTGTTCGTGATAAAGGTATTGGTGATGTTGGTGCTGTTGCTAGTAAAGCGTTCTCAGCGATCAAGGATAGTCTAGCACGATTAATACGAAGAAAACCTCAGCCAGTAACATTACCCAGCACTGAAGTTATGCCTGTAAATGTTAGTCAAATAATAAATCAAGCTGCAAATCAAACACTAGCAGAGTTGGCTGGTGTAACCATGTCAGAAAAGGAAACAAATACGATTGTTAGTCTGATAGCAGGAAGTGGTCTTCGTAATAGATAATAACAATTAAAATAAAGATGTTTAAACGTGTATCCGATCCAGCATTTGATATGGGTGCGCCAGTTCTCAAAGATGAATATGTGAGCGATTATCAATATTATGACGCACGTTTACGAATCGAATTATTAGTTCAAGATACAAGTATATATATTTTACCTGCTGAAACGTTTATTGAAGTAGAATGTAGACTTTTTTAAGAAGATGATACAGCATACGGACTTTTCGATCGACCTGGTTTTGTTAACAATGTAGTTATGGCATTATTCAACAGTGCCATTTACTTGATTGACGTAAAAAATATTGAATCATGTCTCGAAAATGTTGATATTGCTACGACGATATTGGGTTTGGCAGAATATTCCGATGATTACTCGAGGTCAGCTGGTCCATCAATGATGTTTGCAAAGGATGCCACTGATTATCCAAAAAACAGAAATGTAGAAGAGGGTGATGTAAGAGATGCTGCAAGAGCTGCAACTATCAGCGAAGTACTATCAATGAATGACGATTTCAACTTTTGCGCACGTAAATCAATGTTAAACGGAGAACAAAATTTTTCATGTGTGATTCCACTATCACATATATTTGGATTCTGTAGAATTGTTAGAAAACTTAAACTTGGAGCTAAACACACCATGGTACTTGTTAGAAACGCGATCGACAATGATGCAATCTGACGAACCAACGCAGTTGATGCTGGTAAAGTAATACTAACAAAACTTTCGCTGTGGATGCCAGTAATGACTCCATCGATCGACGAATAACAACGACTGTTATCTTTCATGGGTCAAGGCGGTAAATCGGCATAGGCATGGTTGACAATGAAAACAGATAGCGTTCAAAGCAATGTTGATGGCTTATTCACATGGCATGTAGCATCACAGTAAGGAGTATCAGCACAACGACACAAATTTATCGCATTTCATGAGAATGCCCGATTAGATTCGCTGGAACGAAATCCATTGGTATTTGACACACTTGGAGTTTCTGAAGTTACTTTGAGGATAAATGGACATCAAGAACCTTCTGAAGAGGTTTTGCTGAATTTTGAACACAATCATGTTGCACGTGCTTATCATCGGTTGATGATATTCATGGGGCGCGAACAGAATATGGATTCTGGTTTGCAGATTTCCCAGCGGGATTTCACAACGCTGTATCCAGTCTAATATTTTCCATTGGAACACTTAGAACTGTTCAGACAATCAGTCGTTGATATACACTTCCGAGCTCGTGATGCTCGACTGCCCGCTGGCGGTTATAGAGCAATTGCAGTTATTCTCCCAGACAAAACAATGTTACTTGAAGGTGCTGGTGGATGGATGAAAGTCAGTGATGCTCTAGTAGAAAACTTGTAATTAAATCGCTCTTGATATTTATAATGTCATATCATCATGTTAGTGTCAGTCTGACTCCTGGTCAGATTAAAAAGCTTCACTCACTATGAAAAAGAACGGTAAAATAAAAATATCGCTAAAAATGATCAGATCACAGGTGGTCAAAATAAACTATCATGGTCAGAACGTTAACTCAGGCATTTCAACGACGCCAAACAATGAAAGACAGGCGTTAAACTTAATCTGTCTGCGAGCTCCATTAAAGATTCGGTCAAGACTGGCGGTATATTATCACTTCTTGCAGCTATACCAGCGTTAATAGCCGCTGCGGCTCCAGCTGTTGCAAAAGGTGCTGCACCTAGTGTTGATAGAACTGCTGCTGGAATGGTATTAAAGAAAGCAACATCAAAAGGAATAAAGACTTCTAAAACAAAGGGAAAGGGTCTAAGATTGCCGAGAACCGCTTCTTGGTCCGGAAAAGGTCTGAGACTTCCAGGAACACTTAGCTGATTCTTCCTATGGCCAATTTTGATTTACTCGATGCTGCTACAAAATTAAATATAAAAAAATTTCAAAGGAGTTTTTATGCGTGATTAATTACCAAAACAACCAAACCGTGTTGTAACCGGTATCATTAATCTTGATAAAAGTTCCGGTCCTGGTACTCGTTGGGTGGCATACATAATTGATCCACGTTGAATTGTTTATCTTGATCAGTACGGTTGGCTCCATCAAAAGAATTTTTAAAGTACGTAAACACAATAAAACTCCAGCTTGGTATTCAACATTACCAACACAGACAATAACCGACCCACGTGTAATCGTTTATTTTGATCCGCACGGATTGGCTCCACCAAAAGAATTTTTAAATTATGTAAACAAAATAAAAACTCCTATCTGGGACAGGGAATTCAGAATATAAATTTGTATGTAAGCTCATAGATCTTCACGTTAGTCATTGATTTTCAATCCTGGTTCATAATTCTGATTCTAATATGTATTCGGATTATAATATTTATTCCGATTCTGAAAATAACTTTTTTTCTGATAATAATATTTATTAATGATGCTGATTTTCGTATAAAATCTGATATTCTGATGAAATTTAGTCGAAATTCATCGTTTTCTCATTGATTTTAGTATATTTTTTCGTAGAAAATCTGCTAAATTACTTAGTTTCGAAGGGTCAAAACTAACGCAGTTATCTAAGTGATTTTAACTGTAATTGATAATTTTGTTAATTTTGTTCATTTATTAGATGAAATTTAATCAGAATCAGATATAATTTTTTTTTACTTCAGACTGTGTTTCATGAGAAATCATCAAAAATCATCAAAATCAATTAGAAAAGTGCATGATTTTGACCCTTTGAGGATCAGCAATTTAATAGATTTGCCAAGATCATTCGATAATAATAATAATAACAATAATAATAATGATAATAATAATAATACTAATAATAATAATAACAATAATGTTATTTCATAATTCTGATAATAATATTATTCTGATACGAATATTTATTATGTAAGTTCTGTTTTTAGTAGGATTTTCACAATTATGAGCATCATAAACCCTACCAATTAATAAAATCTGACTGATTTTCATGATTTTAAGTAGCATTTACCCTATCAAATTATAAAATATGACTGATTTTCACAATTATGTGTACCATATACCCCATCAAATTTGCGAATCAGTGAAAAACAAGATTATAATATTTATTTTGATAATAATATTTATTTTTATTCAATAAGAATATTTATTTTTGTTCTGATAATAATATTAATTTTTATTATGATAATAATATTTATTATTATGATAATAATATTTATTTTTATTATGATAATAATATTTATTTTGTATTTTTTCCAGATGAGGTTTTCATTACTTTAAGCATCATATAGCCAATCAAATTATAACATCTGACTGACTTTTATTATTTTGAATACAAAATACCAATCATATTGTAAAATCTGTAAAATATAAATTTTGTTATATTATTTTTATTTGTTCCTTGACAAGTTCAAGGGTGAAATTATTATTACGTATTTCCTTTCTTTTTTCGATGAGATTTTTGTTATTTTGAGTATTATTTACCCCATCAATTTGATGAAATTGTTTGATAATCTGTGTAACAAGATAACCGGGTGGGATTGCGGATTTACGACAGAACACTTTTGATGGTGATACAAATGCAATGTTTAATGACGAATGACTTGAATGCTAAAAGAATTATGATTATTACGTGCGTATAATATCAAATTATTGGATCAGTTAACATAATCCGCACGAACAAACTAACCGCGACTCCGATCATTCTGGTCACTCTGGTCAGTTCTACAGGATCGACTCCGATCACTCTGGTCAGCTGAAAATACATCTAACACCGTGTACTATGCATGACACGGGCATATACGATCAAACGTTATGACATACGGTAAGTTACGCAGATTACATTATCGGCACAATAATAACAAAACAATACACAAGTTCAGAAGTGAACCTAACCGTGCCCGACAAGAATCCTACGGTACTAAACATTTCTTAAAAATGCAACTTTATATATTGCTTATATAAATCTCTAATTAAGACACAAACAAGAATAGAAAATATTCGCATGATGCTGCGTAAGCTGAAGCTACATAGAAAATATACAAAAATAGATGTGGTAGTATATTAGTTATATTATCTACACAAAAAGTTACTAACTCACATACATCTACAGCTGAAAATGTGTAAGTCTTTAAGGCAGACCATCACTGACAAGACGTTCTGTAATATAAAGATTTTGACCTACGCTGAGGTATTGATATACGTACGATGCCACAATATATCGTCTGTGCGCTGGAAGCATTCGGTTCTTCCCATCGAAAGCAAATGGCACGTGCGGCATAGGGTGAACCGAACTCACTATTTCGAAATCTTTGTACAATATACATAAATCACCTTCGGGTATCGTTTTGCACAAAACAACGAAACCCGAGTACATGTATTTAATAAATAAAAGGATTTACACTATTCCGTGACAATCTGAACTAAGGCAATATCCTCATCAATTTGATGAAATTGTTTGATAATCTGAAAACTTATGAGTAATATACCCATAATTTTTATTATTTTGAATATCAAATACCTGAAATCTGAGCGAGAATCAGTAAAAAATAAATTTTGTTATGATATATTTTGTTTCTCCTGATTAAGAACGAGGATCGAAAACCAATCACTAACGTGAAAATCTATGATCTTACATACAAATTTATATTCAGAATATTCTGTCTCAAATCAAGCAAGTGTCCGGATTGGTCAGTAAGTCTGAAACTTGTTCGTTACAGAAAATTAATGTGACAGCGCAGATAGACAGGATTAATAGGTTCTTGCAAACATCCAGGCGGTACTAAAGGCGTATGTAAATACAATATATCCTGGTTGAGCCTGATTTGTTTTTGAAGATCTATTTGATAAATGACATCGATTGCATCACACACAAGATTAAATACTATTGTTGATGTTATATTTACAATTCCTGGTGAAATATGACGACTTTAACCGCATGGATCATTGTTATGTTTGAGAATACTTGATGGTGGGTCTATTTTTCTCCAAAACTCAACAATTTGTGAGAAATAGTCATTGATAAGAGCAGTGACTGATTTCTTCAGTTCCTCGGCTTTAAATCCTGGTATATACACTAATAGCCTTTTGAAACAAACAGGAGATCTTAGGATCTTTTTCCTGTTCGACCACAAGTGATTGTCGTTTATCACCCTGATAAGAATAAAGATAATGAGTAGTTAAAAGAGGATCACTGGGATCCATACTTTCTCATTGAACCAAACAAGGAGTGAGAGTGACCTGATTAAAAGCCTGACCAATACACGCGTCAGCTAAAGGAATACTTTCTTATCAACATCATTCTTGAAAGCTTTCTTTGCCATATTCTGGTAACTGCAAAAACTGGAAATAAATCAGGGAATTCTTTTTCAAAAAATTTAATCGATTTCCTGATTCAAGCAAGACTTGTCAGTTGCAAGAGGATTAACCATAACCTTGTCTCCAGATAGGTCGTTGCCTAGTAATAAATGAATACCCTCCACGAGTAAAACAGATACTGTTCTGACTGTCACGGGTCCTGAGACTAAGTCTGATGACAGATTTACGCAACGGAGAGGAACATTAACAAAGCCGCACTCTACTCCCTGAAAAGAAAAACACTCGCAATAGATGAAGACTTCTCAGAAAAAGTACCTGACAATAAAAGGCTCTGAAAAGCTCCTGTGTCCCTTAAACTTTTAAAAGGGATTGGATTGGCCGAATCACCAAAGAGTGATATAGAACCCTTCGATATGAATGGTTCATTATTCTCCGTAATAAAATCAGACTGGGGTTTATTAGACCAAACAAATGTATTGCTTTCAATACATGACCGTGACCTTGATCTCTTAGAAATAAGAGCATGTGGAATAGGTATCTCTTGATTCTGATGCCTTTTTTAAATTGTTGCAATCAGAAATAGCGTGTCCTTTTCTTAGCAATAGGTTTGAGTTTTAGAAGGGCTTTATTAGGCTGAAATAATTTGCCAGAAGACTGTTGAGTAGAGGTCTTATTTACAAAGGAACTTTATGAGTTAAAGAATACTCATCAGCAGCAGCACCAGCAACATTTTCCAAGATTTCAAACTGATGCTCGTCAAGATAAGACTTAATGTCACTATGGACACAGTTTTTGAAATCTTCAAGTAATACAAGTTGTTTGAGACTTTCATAATCTCGTTCAACATTTTTGGCTAAGTACCATCTATGAAATAACTGTTCTTTTCCTCTGGCGAATTCGATATGAGTTTGTCCAGCTTCTTTTCGATAGTTTCTGAAGTTTTGCCGATAAGCTTCAGGGACTAACTCATAACCCCTTAGGATGCATTCTTTAACCACATCATGGTTAATATTTTGGTGAACTGACAGTGAATATCACTAGCCTTACCAGTGAGTACACATTGTAATAACTGATGCTCCCTTGGCCATTTCATATTTATAGCAACTTTTTCAAAAGGAGTAAAGTATTTGTCTATTTCTTTTTATCTGAAAGGGACACTATTTTAATATTCTTTGCAAGATCAAAACGTATATTTGGATTTGTAGCATGAATGTGCTTTCACTTGCCAGTTCCATTTCTTTTATTCTAAATTGATATCTCCTCTCTTTCGCTCGTTATTCCTTATCTAATGGCATTTGCATTTGTTCTTTTTGTAATTGCATTTGTTTTTCTTTTTCTCTTTCTTCCGCTTGTAAATGCCTTTGTTTTTAGTTTTTGTAAATGCATTTGTTTTTCCTTCACTCTTTCCTGATTCTCTCTCTCTCTCCTCTTACTCATATTGTGACTGCATTTGTTTGTCTTGTAACTGTATTTGCATCTCTCTCTTTTTCTCTTTTTCTTCTTTCTGAAGTTCCAGCTCCTTAACTCCGATTCCATCTTGTATTTTAATTATAATTCCTTCATGTCAGAGTCTGTTGCAGACTTACTGATTGGAACCAAAGCACTTTTATCCAAAATATCCTTTTCTACCATATACTTATCCAAAATATTTTTTTATTTCTTGTTTCGTTAAGGACGGCTTTACCTCAGAAAGATCGTATTTTCTGGCAAGTTGAATAAAATTATCTTTTTTGAAAAGATCTAATTGTTCCTTGGTAGGATTTGGAAGAAAGATTTTCTACTCTTGATGACATTTTAGAAAAAGCTTGCCGATTTCACTAACAATTTCAAAAACTAGGGGAATCCAAACCTCAAAAAACAAAATTTTCTGAAATATTCTATAAAAAATTCTAAATTATCCTTAGGACGAGCTCCCCAATTCTTATGGTACGTGTTTAGACTCGAACAAACAGCAACAAAGGAAAGGGTGAAAACAAGAAGCTTTGAAAAATACAATAATTTATTTCCTTGGGAAAAAATTCTGTAATAATGAAAAAATATGAGCTTACGGTTCTAAGAATCAAATCGAAATAATAATAATCCACGAATAAAATTTTAGGACTCCTAATAATATAATGGTCTCATGTGCGAGTCTCGACGAAAAATCCAAGATGGAAGACGATGACGTATCTGTAATATGTAGTGTTGAAGTCTACAGTTCCTTGTAGAAACAAGAAATATCACTTCGGTTTTGGAAAGCTGAATAATTAAGAACCTCACATGAGCACACGTATTTTTCAGGAAAAATGACTTAATCTTTTTGAATGCAAGTAATTTAAAATAACTCCAAACAGCACAACATACAACGTCCAGTGTGGGAACCCAACTAACACTGAAAATATCTCTCCAAAACAAAGGTTATATGGTATTCTAAAACGCAAATGGGGGTCACGTGACTAAGTTCCAGAACCTCGTCCAAATGATGTACTTGTTAAAGATCACTTACACCCAGTGTGGCCTGACGAAAACCAATCATTTTACCCTAAGAAATAAAAAAAATTAAAAATTGTTTACTTATTAAATCAGTAGATCCATCATGACCTCGACAACAACCAATCATTTAAAAAAATATAGAACTTATTTACGTGGTTGCTACTAATTTTGAATCATGGTCAGGATCTAGATCAACGCCTGGTGTTTACAAAACGAACAGTCAAGGTCAAACTATTTTCCGGAAAAAGTATCATCTCTAGTGAATAAATTTACATTATAATAGCAATGCAATAAAAAATGAAATAAATTTATAACTGACAAACAAACAATTAAATTGAAATAAATATATATCATAAGTTGTGAAGTGGGGCGATAGGGCGTCAAGGGGACTTAGCATAACAGGACCCCTGGGTCTGTATAGCGTCTATGTAAATTTAACATGGGAAAAAATCGTGGGCCTGTATAGCGTCAAGGGAAATTTAACATGGGAATAAATTGTGGGCCTGTATAGCGTCAAGGGAAATGGAACAGGGTCGGGACCTTATTTTAATACGGTCCCGACCTGATGGGTCTATGGAAATGGAACAGGGGAGAGGGATAGAACACACACACATACACACACACACACACAAATAAAATAAAAAATGGGGTAGGCAATTGAAAGTCAAGGTCTTTTCGAGATATTGGATGGGCCCTGAAAAGAGCCTTTGGTTTTCCTCTTCTTCTATTTCCTCCACTTCTTCATCCATTCCCTTATCTTTCCTAACAATCCT
The DNA here is from genome assembly GCA_028554795.2 of Sinohyriopsis cumingii. Lineage (NCBI taxonomy): Eukaryota > Metazoa > Mollusca > Bivalvia > Unionida > Unionidae > Sinohyriopsis > Sinohyriopsis cumingii. The sequence goes on along the minus strand of CM068833.1, from coordinate 64,470,677 downwards.
TTCTTCTTCTTCTTTATTTCTGACTCTGGTAACCAGTCAGGATGGCCCAACTCTCTGAACTTGGTCTGTATCTTCATCCAATTCTGATTTAGCCTCTCAAACTCTGTCCGTTTCTTTTTGTTTTCTTGATTTTTTTTTCTTTACTCCATGTCTCTTTAATCTTCTCTACTTCTTCCTCCATTACTTTTCTCATCAGATCTTCCCCTTTCTTCATCTTGTCCAACCCCCATTTTACATTCCTCCACTCTGTCCAGTACAATATCTTTTCTAGGAAGCACCGGACTTGGATGACATGATCCAGTGCTTCCTTCAAACTTCCCACTCTGAAATAAGGTGGGTCAATGAAGCCTCTTGACTTATTGACTTCTTCTTCTATCATCCATGCTATGATTTCTCTTGCTGCCTTTAGACCTTGAACTTGACTGGTTACCAAGTCTTTCATATCTCCATGCCTCCATTCCTTTTCTATTCTTTCTACAACATATTCTACATCCATTATCCAAAAATAGATGTCTCTCAATAGATTAAATAAAGCTGATACTTGAGTCATTTTGTCTCGGTTATTCCGTGGAATGGTTCTAACAACAAACGTTGTGGGTTCTTATAGTTAAAGCGCGGACGTGAAGGAAAACATCCCCTAAAACAAAATTTATATTACCTAGATCATAACCAAACAACGCGCGGACGTGAAGGAAAACATCCCCTACTTTTCTCATTTCATATTATCTACTATCCACATACGTGAAGCAGCAATAAACAAACCCAAAATCTATTATTCACACACGCAAAGCATTAAAATGAAACCCTAATCTACTATTCACACAAACATACCTGATCACTTACAAAGCCCAATAATCTACTATCCACACAAACGTACGTGAGCTTTTACAAACAGAAACACATACACTCACACCACAAAAGAGTCAGTGTTTATATTCACACTACTCTACATACATATATTGGCAAATGGATTACTATATATTTTCTAAAGGTTTGGGTAACCCTGAAAAGGGCTGCTTATTTTGAACTCCAGGGCACCTGGTTAATGATGGCACCTCCCCGGCCTGGCACCACGCACACATCTTCTACTCCAGTCTCCTTTCACTCTTTTTTGGGGGAGTGCAGAGGCGGTATGAGTGGCTTCAGAATCCCAATCTTCTGTCTCTGGGATTCTGAAATTTCCTTCTTGTGTCTGTGGTACAGCCATTCTTCTCTCCTTTTCCTCCTCTTCTTTTTTTCTTCTCTCCTCCTCTTTCATCCATCCCTCTTCGACGATGGCCTCCGCGGCCAGTTCATTTAGTATGAGCCTGGCATATTCCAGGTGCACATGAAGTTCTAACAGTTTCGCTAGCCTTCTACTCATTCTCTAATGTTGATCAATCAACAAGGGTAGCTAGACTGCCGAGCGATTTTCAATTTATAGTTAAAGCGCTAACGTGAAGGAAAACATTCCCCTAAAACCCAAAAGTTATATTACCTAGATCATGACCAAACAACTCGCGGACCTAAAAGAAACACTCACTCACTTTTTTATACTACCCATTACTAATTTAAAAATTTTCATTTTAAAAAATAATATACTATCCACATACGTAAAGTAGCCAAATCAAACCCAAATTTACTATCCCCACACTTTAAACAACAAAAAACATTATCATCACCTACTATCCACACAACGTACGTGAGCGCTTACAATCGCACAAACACACACACACACAGACACACACACATTTTTTAACTAAGCAAGATAAATAATTCATGTGCTTATACACGCACTTCTATTTTTTAACTTCTTATAAGCAATCGATTGTTATTTCTTTTCTAGAGGTATGGGTAGCTCTGAAAAGGGCTGTTTTTTGTTTGCTATGGCAATCTTTTATATTCTAAGAATGCGACGTCCTCTGACGATAGACTTTCTGACGATAGGTCTGCTTCTTCGGAAAGAGAAGAAGAACTCTTTGGTGTCGATACGACAATCGACAAAGCCTCTGTCAGGTTCAGGTTGCTGCTGCTGCTGCTGTTGCTGCTCTCTCTGTTGTTTCTGAAGTCTGTACTTCTCTGTCCATTCTTCTTTCTCCCTGTTCATTTCTTCTCTGAAGAGCTCTTCTATCAGGTCTTCAGTGACTTTTAACATTCTCACATTCTCTATCTCTTCTGGCTTCGGTATCAGACTGTGTCTGACCCTATGCAAATTCACGTAGGCTTCGTCCAGCTTAGCTAGTCTGGAGCACATCTTCGTAGGAAGATGAGTCGACAATGGATGATTAGACTGGAGGCTGTCCCGGCTTTAAAGTCAAAGCGCGGACGTGAAGGAAAACATCCCTGTACGGTTTTCAAGCCGGAACGTTCAATGAGTGTCATGAGAGGGATAGTAAGAAGTCAAAGAGCATGAATCAAGATTCTTATAGCCAAACAAACCACAAAGGCATTTTTTTCTTCAAAACAGAACATTTTTTATTCAAAATCACTTAACACTAACAAACAGCTATAACATTTTTAACAATAATCAAACAATATAACATCAAACTTTTTTTAAATCACAAATATTTTTTCAAGTAACATATTATTTTGGACAGGGCTGACAACGTTGTGAATGAAATTGTGATTTCCACTAATTGAAGTCATTAGGCCATTGATGGACACTACGTTTCCTAGCTTGAGACAAAAGATAAGCATAATGGTCACAAAACCATCGATCTACTTTCACATCGTTTCTAGAAGAAGAACGAGGATCAAAATGAGTCACTAAATGTTCTAAGGAATAGCCCAGGTTGCGATGATGCAGAAAATACACACAGTACTGTCCACACACCAAGGAATCTGTGCCTTGTAATTTCACATTATTGAATCGGGTGGTCTGAGCATTTCTTCTCATAAAGTCAATGATATCGTCTTCCAAAGGAGGTAATCCATACGAATCGAAATATTCCACACATCCTTCTTGAGGAAAGTAGACGGCTACCCAGTGGGTTCCTGGGAGATGACTGTCGTCCGTGTTGATCACATAAGCTTGATGGTCTTGAAGTGTGCGATGAGGGAGTTCATCTTTAGCACAGACGACAGGATTCCAAGTAGCCGTATACGAACTGTGGTTCAAAAGGTAATAAAGTTCCCAGGTATCCATTGATTTGTGTAGTTTTTTTCTTCTTCATAGGTAATAATAAGTGATCAATTCGATCCTGACTTTTTGCTTGAAAATGTCTGACAAATAACCATTTCTTCGCTTCGTCTCCACACTCTGATTCAGGAGAGCTTCGATACGATGGATCTCTTCAGTGGTTAATGGTGGACAAGAATGTTCACGGAAGTCTTTATACCACTGATGCAACACGAGTTCGTCCGAGATGAGACCCCAAGCTTCGTCCAGATACTCGTCCAATTTTTCTTCTTGACTCAGCATTAGGCATTTATCGTGTTGAATTTGACTGGGATGATCTTTTTGACATCCATAGCAATCTTTCTTGATTAATTCCGTAATTTTTTCGACCACGTATTTGGGAAAACAGGAGACTAAATGGGTTTCTTGTTCTGGCCATCTTGACTTCATCATGATAACTTTTTCGTCTTTGTCTTGGGATTCTTCTTCTTCTTCCACAGTCTTCTCACATTCCATGTCCAAAGTTTCTCCACTAGGTAAAGAGGGATAACAGTCTTCCATGGCTTCTAATAATCTAGAATGACTTCTCTCAAACTGTTGATTTATATCGTATTGTCAAATTCTGCATACAGGATGACGTTCACCGTCTCAGTTAGAGCTTCTGCAAACTGAAGTTCCACACGAATCTGGCCGGATTTTATAGGCTGGAAATGTCCCTCGTCTGGAGTGAAATCAAACGCCCATAAAGCATAACCTCCTGCATAATCGTCGTATGTAATGCCGTGAGTGGTGTTGGCTCCTAACTGTCCCGTGGCATCGTACAGGGACAAGAACGACCTCAAGTAATTCTTCTTCTCAAAGTCAGGTTCGAAAGATCGGGTACACAAGGTCTTGCCATCGCGACTGACTTCAATCTTGGACACTTTGTAATGTTTAAACTCAAAAGGATTTTGATCGTGGACTCCGTTGAAGGCTCTATTCTCGACCATACCAAGGATTAAACGTTTGGGTAACTGCCCTTGGAATAGATGATCTTTGATCATGGATCCCTGTCCAGCAGGAATGGTGAAGGTTTTCACTTCCACGCGTCGTATGGGATACTTGGCAGTCGTTCTGCTCAACGTCCGACTAATGTCGTTTCCCACTTTAGGTAACACTTCCACACGTCGTATGTAGAGTCTGGCTTCTTGGATGATGGTTTTGTAACTGTCACTATCAGCCACTAAATGGAAAGTGACGCTGTTACGATTCAGTCTCAGGCGAACATTCACCCCGTTCAGCAAATACTTTTCTTGCAAGCACATGTCCAAATGCAAACGATCCATCAGTTCTAAACTCTGGCCATTTTTTGATTTTGTCTCTTCGTTCTACAAATCCCTCATTGTAGTCTTCTTTTGTATCAATTTCCAATTTGTCAAACTCGCCAGCTTCCCATAAGAAACAAGCATTGAGATGAGTGTTCTTGGCGTCTATTCCGTAAGTCAAGAGATTTTCCAGGTACGTTTGATAAGGGTAAGTATCCATGCTGCTATTGACTAGTTTGTTGTTCAAGTACAAGTCCACTCCGCTAAACAAGGAATGCATGAAATTGTTCACGGGAGCTACTTGCTCGTCATCTATAACACCGCCTGTTTTATCAAGAACTTTGACTTTCAGGTACAAGTAACTGCTGTTCAAATCGATGCAATCTTTGGGCTGTCCTTTGATTTCAAACTCGATGGGAGCGGAATCCGTCAAAAGAGGAGACAAGGTGAAATTCCACCCATTGGGATTCTTGCATGGTCATCATAGTGGGTGGCATGGCAAACAGATCCAGTTCCGACTTGCTACAGGCGCAAGACTCTCGGTGCATCATTTTTTCTGTTTCTCAATACTTTAATAATCGAAAACGTCTAAGTCTCGAACCGTTTTTCTTTTCTTTGTCTTTCTAGCTTTAGACGTGTGAAGTCTGGTGAAAGGGTGTTTTCTTCGTCGTCTTTTTCTGCCTTGTCCTTGCTGTGGAATGCCTGACTCGGTAGCGTGCAGGGCGTTTATAGACGTTTCTCGTCGGCTTAAAAGGTCTTTACCCGTTTGCAGCAAGACATTTTTGCCTGCCCTCAAGAAGGCTTCTTTTGGGTTTTGGAGAAGTTCTTTGCCGTGTGTCAATGCCTCATCTTTCAAGGCGTGCAATCCGCGTGTCACCATCGGTTTCAACACGGGGGCCTCTGAACGAAAGGCTGATTTTAACATATCTCCTAAACCGTGTCCTCGCTGTCGAGCAACGCCTCGGTACACTGGATACATGACTTACGAGTCGTGAGAGAACCGTTTTCGAAAATGGAGTTTCACTGTGACTTTCCCTTTGGTGAATGAAATATTTTGTCCCAGATCTCCTTTTATAGCAATGTTGACCGTGTCCAAATAAGATTTGCTGACGGGCAAATAGTGAGGATGTACAAATTCGCGGTGAACGTGATAAGTGTTTCCACCTTCCTCGTCAGCGAGCGTGGCAGAATCCACTTTGAAAGGAATGACACACAATAACGGTACGGAGGTGTGTCCCACCACGTTATACTCCACCACATCAGAGTACACAAAGATCAAATTCAGGCCCTGGTTCATTTCTACTGGGGCACGAAATAACTTGCTAAAAGAATCGTTGTCGGAAATGACGGGCAATTCGTTTTTCTTCATCATGGCCATCCTCATGCCCATGTCCCCGCCCAACATGTCAAACAATTCAGGACAAAATAAGAAAGACAACATTTTGTGCCCCATCAGGAAATTTCATCAGGAAGTGACGAGCTACTTTGTGGTACTCCAGGGTGACACTTTTTCTGACACTCTCCAAAGCTTTCAGAAACACGACATTAAACCTGGAGCTAATGGTGCTGACCAAATGTTGACCACTAAAATAATAGCCTGGGGGAATGATGGTCGTCTTTTGAGTTTCTGAGTTATATATTTTGTTATCATATTTGACGTGGGTATTCAAGTACTGTTGCATTTGCTCGTCATGAACTTCCACTCGAAAAACATTTTGATTGGGAAGGACATTGAGGACTTGAGTCGGGCGAATGATTTCTACCAAAGCAACTTCCCAATGGGCTTTGTGATCTAATTTCATAGCCTGAGGTAATTTGGCCCTGTAACAGCACAACGTGTTATTGGGAAATACCTCCATGGAACAGTCACTGGGTAAGGTTAAGTAAAATTGGTTAGTGTGACTCATAATTCCAGAGTTCTGGGGCTGTCCGAGGGGTTACTGGAAATCAGAGGAGTGTCTCCGCCCAAAATGGGGTTGTTGTTGTTGGAGTGGTGACTGGCACTGGCACTGGACACAAGGTTCCCGTTGTTCCCGTTCGAGGAGAATTTCAGGGAGGGATTGAGAAGCAGGTAACCGATGCAACTGCTCAATAAAATAGTCCAAAATTGTTTGTCTCCTTGTTGCAAACTCAAATTGGCAATGGCTGCCCCGATGACACAATACACCACGAAGATTTGGCAGAAAAAGACTATTTGCGTTTCAGGCACACGTTCTCCATACCACACCCACAAGGGTTGTTTCTGTAAATCTTGCACAGAAGAACTGGGTGAAGGAGTGGTCGACGTAGCTGCGTCTGTGTGAAAGGGCATGATGGTCACTTCTTTTTATAGCCGATGACTTGCGAAGCGTCGATCCAAGAATCAAAACTGGGTGGATATCCTTTCCAAAGTACTTTGACTTCTTTGACACGTCGTTTACCCACTTTACGGGTTCTGCGTTCGAGAATGCTTTCGATGTCGTACACGTCGTCTTCTTTTTTGGTGACACGTTGTAACTCTGGCAAATAAAACGTTCCTTTGAGCACTTCTCCGTTCATGTCTTCCAATTTATAGACGGCAGGATGACTGCCATGCACTCGTCCAGTGACACGAAACAATTCGGTCGTCCAGTTAGGTAAGTAACCTTTGTCGAAAGTGCGTTTGGTTTTGCCAATGCGCACCCAATCTCCTACGGTTAACACTCCACTTTTCTTGGGGACAGCTCTCGTCGGTGACGTACCAAACAGACACTCAAACACCAGCACTGCGTTCTCGGGAGTTACTTCTTGCGGGGCACGTCCAATGCTTCGATGGTAAGATTGGTTGTACGCTTGCACCAGGTGCGGTAAGATGTCGATGTACTTCAGAGTGTGGTGATGCGTAAAATATTTCCACATGTGTTCTTTCAAAGTGCGTTGGAAACGTTCCACGATGCTGGCTTTGGTTTCAGGATTCTCGGTGGTAAAAAAATGAATGTCACGTTTCTTTAACTCTTTTTAGAAAGCTTGGTTCAGAAATTCGGTACCTTTGTCTGTTTGCCATCGAAGAGCGTGACGACTGCTTTGTTTCAACACCCGTTGCAGGGCTAGCACTAACTCGCTGCTCGATTTGGAAGTCAAGGGTACTACCCAGGCAAATTTGGAAAAGCAAAACAAATATTTGTAGCCGCGATTGTAGCTGGCTAAATGATAGACATTGGCTAAATCGGTTTGCCATTGATGATCGATGCCTTCCACTAGGGTGCGACTTCTGGAAAACTTGCGTCGAATGGGTTTGTGTAAGTGTAAGTAGCTTGTTCTTGTAACCATCGTTGCACTTGAGGTAAACGGAGACTTTTCAGTCGAGTTTTGGCAGCACGATAAAATTTTTGAACTCCTGCGTAACCTGCAGGATGGGAGGGATCGTAGTAAATGTTGGCTAACACTTTTTCCATTTTTTGTTTGTTTGTTAATAAGGCACCCACTCCTGGAGGATGCTACTCTTTTTCTCTTGGGGTATTTTCTTGGATTGCAATGCTTTGCATGTGCGACCAGCAATAGGTGTCGAGGTGGAGGACGTCTGAACAGGGGATATAGGCTCTTGTTTCACTTCGGTCTTCACCCTCTTTTTCTCTTCTGATGAAGAAGGGCTGGTCATCATCTTTTTAATCCATCCAATTCTGGAGGTAGGTGGTGTTGTTAACTTGCGTACTTTTTCTGGTGGAGTTTGAAACCCTTCTTATTCTCCTTTTTCTGTCTTGGTCACTGGTAGTAGTGATGATGCTGGACTTTTCATGAAGGTCTTAAAATCTTTCAGAGTGGGAAGAGCTGTTTCGTCTGAGGCTTTCTGGTGAAAGAGTTGCAGTCGTTGCAAGAGTTGACCGTACTTTTGCGATTTTTCTGTTTCGGACAAATCAAGGTTTGCAATTCGTGTTGTAACTGGGACATCTCGCTCAAATGGGGATTGGGAGGTAAATGCGGGGTGCGTTGTTCTTGCCAACGATGGTATTCCATCCATCGTTTGTAAGGTACTAAAGCTAGTTTTCGTCATTCCATGGGATGTCAGGGGTCGATTCTGAGATCTTGGGACTTCAGAGGGTCTTTTTATCTTGCTCCCATCAGTCCTCCCAACATGGTTCCCAAGACTCCTTTTAGTAATGGGCCTAACAAGAGAAGTAAAATTCCTCCACGTTGGAGAAACATCTTCTTCTTTTGTCCGATGGGAATTTTCTTTTGAACCATTTGGCGAAGAACGTGACGATGTTTGCCTAAGCATTGTTTCTGGTGTTTGGACAAAGAGATCGTGCCTTTCAAGACGTTCAAACAACATTCGCACACGGTATCGATGACCTCTTTGGAGGCTGATTGAATGAGTTTTTTCGTAGGGGTGGAGAAGCTTTGGGCAGGACAGATAACATGTCCCCATGTTTGACTAAACGTGGAGGCAGTCCTTTCCTTTTCTTTCCTTGGGGTTGTTTAGAAGAGGGATGTTTTCTGGAGGGTGACATCTTCAGGAGCACCAAAACACTGATACCCCTACTCGGTCACACACCGTTTTTATACTGGAACGCGTCGCCACTGATTGTCTTTACGTCGTATTAACTTCAGGAGAGACATGACACGTCGTGCAGGGGTACGCAACGGACTAAATTGAGCCAGTTCTTGCTTGGACAAATCCAGTAAACTTTGTAACATGCCCGATCTTTCTTGAACTTTGATTTTGGGAGAAGGTACTTTGTGAGCAGCAGCCACTGCCACTAAATTGGAGGGTCCTGCCACTGGAGAAGTTCTTGGGGTCATCAACGGAGAAGTGAATAAAACTGAGGCTACCGGAGACGCAGTCACTGACGTTGCAGTTCGTGGTTTGCGAGTGTAAGGTTGCGTCCTGGCCGAAGTGCCTCTCTTGCGACTAGATTTTTGTGGACTCTTCTTTTTCTGGAGACTTTTTCTCTGCTTCTTTTTCTGGGGGCTTCTTTTCTTTTTCCAGGGTGGTGTCTGGTAAGAGGAGGGTCCCGCCACTGGAGAAGTTCTTGGAGACACGACTCTCCTTGGGGACCTGGTCTTGACACCGTGGCTCTTTTTCTTGTTCTTGGAGCTTAGTTTGACTTTTTTCTTGGGGAGAACTTTGGGGGCATTAGGATCCCATCTTAAGAGAGAGCGAATGATCACCCCTCCTAGAGTACCGCTCCCTCCAGGTTTCAAAATGATTTGTTTTTTTCGTTTGAGTGTCGATGCGGGGATCGGCCAGTTGGGTCAAAGCGACTTTGTTTCGATCAAAAAAGCGTTTGGTTTGATGAGGAATCTGAATGGTCCCTTGTAGCAATTGACGTGCTATCACCGGGAACCATCGTAAGACTTCTTTGAGACAAGCTTCTAAGACACGAGCTCGTATTTGTGGGTTTTTTTCTCGACTGATGCCATACAAGGCACGAATCAATTTGACGGGGAGATGTGACTGAAGGGACGTCATGTTGACGCTGTGTGAGACAGACGAAAAGTGTTTGAGGTTTTTATAGATTTTTTTTGGAGTGAAGTTAAGTCCAGGACGGAGACGTGTACAGGACAGGCCCTCCGTCTTGGCACCAGTGGTGAAACAATTGGGTACGAAATCGCAAATCATCGGGGATCGTAGGTTTCAAATGGAAGGGTAAATAAGCGTGTGGAGTTTGAGTGGCATCGTCGTACGCCTGAGTCAGCCAAGGCGTTCCTAACTGTTTGGCTAAGACTTGCACTTGCGATTTATCTCGAGGGCTTTTAAACAAGACCAATTTTGAGTGATGTAAACGACACTGACATTACGTTGATGCCCTTTGCGCGTGAACCACAGTTTAATTTCTTCTTCTTCTTCTCCTAACATGTCGTGGAAAATGACCAAATGGGTTTGACGGGTGTCAGAGACGATTCCGTCGTCTTCTTTAGGAATGCCTTCCACAAACACGATGGAATCGCCTTGACTTTCTCGCAAGAGGCTGTACGCCGATTGCCACTCTTTGTAACACCATACGATGCGTTGAGGCGGTCGATCGATCAAATGATGTTTATGTTCGATCAAACGTTTGACGAATTCGGTTTTGCCTGAACCGCTAGGTCCAGCAATTAGCATGTTAAAGGGATGACGAAGATACAAAGCCTCCCAACTGGCACGATCTAAGTGTTCGTCGATGACTTTGACAGTGGAGGAAGAGGGAGCAGAGACAGCAGAGGTAGCCATAGTGTTAGGAATGTCACTTGTGACACGAAACAGACAAGACAAGAGTTTGTATACTTTTTCAGGACACGTTTATTGAATGTTTTAAACATGAACACGAAAGACAAAAATACATAAAAGCCAAAGGCTTAAGTACAACGATAAAAGGCACATGAAAACCATCAACGTGGAATAGAAACAAGTGTCTGTACAACATGTTTTGGGTAATGTTCTGACCAGTTCTATAGGGGGTAAGGTCACACAAGTGTTCTCCCGAAAGGGTCTTTCAGGCATGTCCACGACAGTCCTATCCTGGGTGACGGGTTCTTCTTCTGGCACTGTCACTAACACAGATTGAAAAGTGACCTTTTTCCTTGAACAACTCTCGTGCATACTGGGCCACTTCTTGGGTCTAAGCCTCAAAACCCCCTTTTTTCCAGGCACGGACATATGTCCAATGGGGGTGTAAGTCACAAGCTACACATACATCGTCATACACGTCTTCGGTAGCTAAAAGTTGACGAATCTTTTTTCCCGTAGAGATCGAGAAGTATCCAGATGAAAACGCAAGGCTTTGAGCAAAAGGAGTCTTTCGTGACCATTTAAGGACATTTGGGTGGTAAGTACTGTTCGGAAAGAGTCCACAAGGAATCGGCTGGTAAACGAAATCCTAGAAAACAAGTCACTAAGACACACACTATGCGCCGACCCAAATTGAATGGATACAGTTCTTGTAATAATCGATGGTAATGATCCACGGTTTGAATATGGTCATTGAGTTCCTGCCACGGAATCTGTTCAATTACATGTGATAAAAGTCGTGGCATGGATTCCTGTTTTATAGTCTCTTTGTTTCGGAAGCAATACACGTACTTTCTAGCCAGAGATCGTCGTTCTCCAGTGGGAAATTTAAATGCTCCAAACTGTAATCTACAGTTCAAACTTCGTTTAGAAGTTTCCTCTTCAGCTAAGCAGATTCCACGTAATAGACATTTGTAATCCTTTAACTCGTCTTCCTCAATGCCTTGCACTAGGTGAATCTCGACGTAACCAAAATGATGAACATTTTGATCATTCACTAACTCAAAGTGTTGAACAAGATCTGACCACTGAAACAATTTCTGACGAATCAGTTCTCTTATACCATTCAGATACCAGTGGTTCAAACACCGGTGACGTAACGGATGCAATTGGTCTTTACGTTTGACTTGTATTTTGATAAGTTCTCGGTAAATGCGTTCTCTCAACTCCACAGGCAAAGCACGAATGTTCTATTGTAAAGTATCCATTTAAATATATTGCCCTACTAAGGGTAAGTAATGACAACTGGGAGACCATAGGGCATGTTCCAGGTAGGCTGAATCTTGCGGTTCCCAGTGGTGAAGTGACACACCGCAACTGAAGCACTTGACTTTATCCCCTTCGCCCAAGTAGTAAAATCCGGCTCTGGCTAATTCTTCGGGGGTCGGTCCTCCCAGATACTTAGGCCATTTTCCTTTGAACGATTGAAAACAATTGTCAAAGATGCAGTATTCCGACAAACGCACAGGGAACGAATATTCGTCTTTCACAGGTTCCTTTCGATGAGGGCTGGTTGACATGGACAGGAGTTTGCACAGGGCTAGATGACATTCGTAGGGAGGTAGACGTGAAGGTGGACATCCACATTGACCATGAAACCCAGTAAAGTGTCCAAGAAGACAAGCGGCATCGCTTTCGCATCCCTCAGGTTTGACACGCACAGCATCATTTTCCATGATAGTGGCAGTGAGAACAAAGTTCCCATGATGCTTTACGGCATCGCTAAGGTCACAGCGTACAGCATCGTTCCCATCGCAAGGCTCACAATCGCATTCCACTTCAGAGGCCACAAACTGGAATTGTGCAAATCTGAACTTGTTTTGTGTTTCTCTGAAAGTAAGCAGCAGGGAAGTTGTACAGACCAGGTGGCTCAGATAAATTTAACCCTCCCATCAAACATTTATCCGTAGAAGCCTCAGAAAGCAGAAATAACGCCTCCTGCGCAAATTAATCCGCAAAATTTCAACCCAAAGTGCATTTTCAGACATAAAAAAAAACAGCATTTTTTTTGGGGGGGGGTATTGTAAAATTTGTGTGTGATTGCAAGATCGGGTTGCGGATACTAATTTTATTTCACATTAAAACAATATCATTGAAAATAAGATGAGTAAAAAAACTAGCACAGTTGGAGAGCCTCATTCGGCTAGATTAGTGCGAGAAGAATTAGCGGCAGTAAGGAAACTTATTCCGACAAAACGATTATTTAAGAAAAAAGTTCGTGAGTACGATGATGAGCAACATCATATTGGTGAAGTATCGTCAAAGTGGTTGAGTCCAGTCACCGGAGTTATCGAACAAGTAGCATACGGCAAACAAAAGAAAGATAAGGAACTTAGAGATCTTGGGCTTATTCCTATGACAAAAGATATCGAGCAACACACTCGATTTGTTCCTGGTCAGCTTGAGCGGATTCATCAAGAACAAACTCAAGTGCGTCAAGCACAAGCACAAGCACAAGTGCGAGCACAAACACAAAAGTTACAAGGACAATTGCAGCAAGCACGAACAAAAGCACAGGTGAAAGCGCAAACACAAGCGTTGCAAGATCAGTTACAGCAAGCACAAGCACAAGCACAGAAACAAGAAGAAGAACAAGAAGAAAGATTAAGGATCCCAGGCTCCAGTAAATTTACCGATGATACTATCGCAGAAATAAAATCAATGAAACCGAATGAGGTTGTGAAATTTACTGCAGAAAATTATATGAAAGATAAACGAAAAAAATTTATGAAACCTAATACCGCCGAAAATGTATCATTTGCGCAATGGACCAAGTGGATATACTATATCCACAATGATGTCACAACGGTTAAAAACGATCCAGAATATCCTAATTTTTTATCTGCTGTGAACAATTATGGAATATTGCATCAACCTGAATCATTATCGCTACCTTCATCTAGCAAAATTGAAACTAAACCAAAGAAATTTGAACCAGAGGATTTTCCAAAAATCGGACAAAAATCATCAATGCCATTACAAGTCTTTACCGACGATGCTCTTGAACAATTTAGGGACGAAGATAAATTAATTCAAATAGCTAGATTCGGTTTTATGGAACCAGAAAAATATTTGAATCCACAACATCAGCTTTCAAGACCGACAAGAAGCCAGTGGATTCCTACTGTGTATTTTGCTTCTGTGGGTAAACCTACAAACACAAAAGATCCTGGGTATGTAAATATTTTAGCAAAAATAAATCTATTAGATTTAGAAGAAAAAATATTACCTGAGAAACCAAAAACAGGAAGCGGATATTCAGTTTGTCCCGACAATGTTGTCAACGACGTATCTCGCCTCGAAGTATTAATCGGAGGAAAACGAGCTGGAAATAACTCTCGCGAAATAATCAACGAAGCTTCAGATATTTGTCAGCGATTATTCCGTGGTAATGTAATTGATTCTCATATTTATAAGGAACTTATTGACGAGCTCATTGATTAAAACAACATAATTGAAATAATATGATTATTCACAAACATCAACGCAGACCTAATCAGGTCCGCATAGTAAACTCTAGATTGCCAGTATACAAATATATTCACGGCAATGGATTCGGCGATATCATTGGAAGTCTTGTCACTCGAGTAGCACCTAAGATTGGTCCCGTGTTCAAACAATTAGGATTAAAAGCAATAGGAAAGATTGGCGAGACCGCTGTTTCTGGTATTAGCAATTTGGCTAGTAAAGGATTCAACGCTGTCAAAAGTAAAATATTAAATTTAATACGTAAAAAACGGCCAGTCAAATTACCTATCACCAGCGAAATGCCGCCCGAAATTAGCAAAACCATAAACGACGCAGCAAATAAGAAAATAAACGATCTAGCACAGGAAGTTGCTAAGGCAAATATAATGCATGAAATTGCAAACACAAATCTAGCAAACACAAATCTAGCGCATGAAATTGCAAACACAAATCTTGGAAATACAAGTTTCATTTCAGGAGATGGTCTTCGTTTTAGACGATATCATTAATAATAATGTTCGCAAGAGTGTCAAATGAAGTGTTTGACATGGACGAGCCTGTAGGTAGGGATACATCAGTACGAGATTTCCAGTATTTTTCATATATTGCGGTTGAACCAAATACACCTAATCGCTTGGAAATTCAAGTTCACGATACAACAAGATATTTTCTTCCATCTGAGGCATATATCGAAGTTATTGGGGAGATTGTAAAGTTAGATGGTACCAATTATAATAATGATTTTAGAGTCGGATTTGTCAACAACGGCATTATTGCGTTATTCAAGAGCGCCACTTACATGATTGACGGAAGAGAGATTGAGTCAATTACTAATGATGTTGATTTGGCAACGACGATAATAGGCCTAGCTAGATACTCGGATGATTTTACTAGATCAGCTGGCCCTAGTATGATGTTTGCCAAAGATAATTCTGATCGTCCCGATAGTAGGCAGCACAACGTCAGGAGACCGAGAAATCACGCTAATAATGCTGACGCTGATGTCGAAGATATGATTATTAGTAATAATACTGATTATAATCTCGGATTTGCCACGCGAAAGTTTATGCTAGCAGGGGATAACAGAAGATTTGCTTGTGCTATTCCGTTATCTCATATATTTGGATTTTGTAGGCATTTCAGAAAAATTATTTATGGAGCAAAACACACAGTTACGTTTATTAGAAAAGAAAATAGCAACGATGTTATTTGGCGAGAAGGTGCCGTCGATTACGCTACCGGCGTGATAGGTCTCAATGATGCCGCGAATAATAACGGCATAATAAGATTACTAAAATTTACCTTGTGGATGCCAGCGATAACTCCATCAATAATCGAGGAAGAAAAATTATTATCATTCATGAACCAAGGTGGTAAATCTGTGATGTCATGGCTGACAACAACAACAGATTCCACAACTACCAATATTAACGGCGATTACACTTGGCGTATTGCATCGCAGCAAGGAACATCTGCACCAAGGCATATCTTTATTGCATTTCTACGTACTCAAAGATATCATCAACTATATAGTCATATGATATTTGATAATATTGGAGCAACAAACGTTTCACTAAGAATAAACGGTCAACAGGAGCCATCAGAGGAAATATCCATTGATTTTGAAAATTATTCTACAGCCCGTGCGTATCATCGATTGTTAAGTTTCATGGGTCGCGATCAAAATATTGATACTGGTTTGCAAATATCACAACTAGATTTTAATAAACTTTATCCCATCTATTACTTTTCATTGGAACATCTCGATTTGGTAAAACAATCTGTTGTCGATATTCATTTCAAAACCAGAATTAACACTGGAGGGCTTAACCACAAGGTAATTGCAATAATCCTTAGTGATAGAACAATGATTCTAGAAGGCATCAGTGGTAGAATGAGAGTCATCGACGCGCCCGTAGAAAATATGTGATAAATTCTAAATTTAGATAAAGTGATTATTAATATGCCATACGAACACGTCAGCGTAACACTGACCCCGGGTCAGATAAAAAAACTTCAAGCAGCAACAAAAGCGCGGAGAGGGTTGAAATTAATCTTGAAAAATAATCAGATTCACGGTGGACCTAACAAACTATCACTGACACGAGGTCAACACGGACGATTTACCAAAGCCAGATCAGCGAATTCTGGTCTTCATGTAACTCTCTCCATTGGCGCAGTGAAAGATATGATAAAGGTAGGTGGCTTCCTTCCTTTTCTATTGCCTTTATTAGCTCCGTTGATAACGGGCGCGTTATCAGCGACGGCTGGATTTGGAGTTAAAAAATTATTAGACAAAGTTACCGGAGGAAGATACGGTAAAAAAAAATACCATCGCGGATCCGGCCTGAGACTAGGACGACCTCCAATGTACTGATCCGGCCTAAGATCATCGCGCCATCATCGAATTTAGATTTAATCAATGAAGCAAAGAAAAAGAAAATAAGATTTTTCAGAGGAGTATTCATGCGAGATCAATTACCGGACAAACCAAACTCTACCGAGACAGGAATAATTAACCTCGATAAAAATTCCGGCCCTGGCACTCACTGGGTTGCGTACGCGATTAATCCTCGCGAAATCATTTACTTTGATTCGTATGGACTAGCACCACCAAACGAATTTTTCAAATATATTTCCTCGCTGAAACTTCCAGTTTGGTATTCAACACTTCCAACGCAAACATCAACCGATCCACCAATATGCGGTCCAGAATCAATTAACGTTCTTGATGCAATTTCAAAATCATCCCGCCCTTATCACAAAATTTTATTTGAATATACCGTAGATAAATATCATGGTTGACATTTATGGTAGATCTCTCTTTAGAAAGAAAGAAGAAACAGATGAAGAAAAAAAAATCGATACATCAAATTTTGCAACCAAGAAAGACATTAACAATCTTCTATCGTTGGCAGAGATAAATCCTGGCGAAATTGCTGTTTTTCAAAATACCGAAGGTCGATTACAAACTAGCAATGTCAAAGTAACTGATATGATTAGCCGAGATGAATATAACGAACGCATCAAGCAATTTACTCAGTTATCAGATTCAGTAACAAAATCTATCACTGACGTTACTAATATTATCGCAAGTTTACCATCAAAGGCAAATATCGCAGATGTAGAAAAATCTGATAAAGAACTATCAGCGACATTATTGTTAAAGTTGGATAAGGCAGTCTACAATGAAGATCAGGAAAAACTTACAAAGCAACTAACTAAACTAACTAACGATCTTAAAAAACTCGATGAAACCTTAAAACAACTTAGCAAGAAAGTTGATGATAATACAAAGAAAACAACTGATACTTCATTCGTCGCAGATCAACTAACAAAGAAAAAAGTTGATCAGGAATTGCACGATGACCTCATTGATAAAGTAGGAAAGATCAACGAAGATATTACTAATATTATCGCTGACGTTTCTGAAATAAAAACCACAATGGATAAGAAAGGCGATAAAGTGTTATACGACGATCTTAGCAAGACGACAAAGAAAATTAGCGATGATATTGCAAAAATCAATAAGCACATCGAATCGTTACGTGGAAGTGATAATTACGATGATCTTGTTGAAAAAACAAAATCCATCAATGATGATATTGCCAAGATAAATAAAGATATCGAGGCGGTGCGTTCACTAACATTTCAAAAAGCTGATAAAACATCACACGACGATCTTAGCGATAAAACAAAGAAAATTAGTGCTGATATTGAAACGATGCGTGTGTTAATGAATCAGAAAGACGAGAAAACAAAATCTATAAATGATGATATTGATCAAATCAGCAAAGATATTGAAACAGTTCGCGGATTAGTGAACCAAAAAATTGATAAAACATCACACGATGATCTCGGTGAAAAACTAACAAGAACAACCAGGGACGTTACTAACATTCTTGCCGATGTCACAAAGATAAATACTGCAATAAGTGAAAAAGTTGATAAATCATCACACGACGAGAAAACAAAATCCATTAATGATAATATCAATCAAATCAACAAGGACATTGAAACGGTTCGTGGATTAACTCATCAAAAAATTGATAAAACATCACACGACGAGAAAATAAAATCCATCAGTGATGATATTACTAAAGTTAGTAAGGACATTGAAGCAGTTCGTGGATTAACACAACAGAAAGTCGATAAATCATCACACAATGATCTTGGTGAAAAACTAACAAGAACAACCAGGGACGTTACTAACATTCTTGCTGATATTAACGCAGTTCGTGGATTAGCGAATCAAAAAGTTGATAAATCATCACACGATGAGAAAACAAAATCCATCAGTGATGATATTGAAGTAGTTCGTGGATTAACGCAGCAGAAAGTCGATAAATTATTATATGATGAGAAAACAAAATCCATTAGCGATGATATTACTAAGATTAGTAAGAACATTGAAGCAGTTCGTGGATTAACACAACAGAAAATCGATAAATCACCACACGACAATCTTGGTGAAAAACTAACAAGAACAACCAGGGATGTTACTAACATTCTTGCTGATATTAACGCAGTTCGTGGATTAGCAAATCAAAAAGTTGATAAATCATTGCACGACGAGAAAACAAAGAAGATTGATGAGGATATTAACGCAGTTCGTGGATTAGCAAATCAAAAAGTTGATAAATCATTGCACGACGAGAAAACAAAGAAGATTGATGAGGACATTGAAGTAGTTCGTGGATTAGCAAATCAAAAAGTTGATAAATCATTACACGACGAAAAAACAAAGAAGATTGATGAGGATATTACTAAGATTAGTAAGGACATTGAAGTAGTTCGTGGATTAGCAAATCAAAAAGTTGATAAATCATTACACGACGAAAAAACAAAGAAGATTGATGAGGATATTAACGCAGTTCGTGTATTAGCAAATCAAAAAGTTGATAAATCATTACACGACGAAAAAACAAAGAAAATCAGTGATGATATTACTAAAGTTAGTAAGGACATTGAAGCAGTTCGTGGATTAACACAGCAGAAAGTCGATAAATCATCACACAATGATCTTGGTGAAAAACTAACAAGAACAACCAAGGATGTTACTAACATTCTCGCCGATGTTACAAAGATAAATACCGCAATGGTTCAGAAAGTTGATAAAACATCACACGACGAGAAAACAAAATCCATCAACGATGATATTAACGCGGTTCGTGAATTAGCTAATCAAAAAGTTGATAAATCATCACACGACGAGAAAACAAAGAAAATCGTTGAAGATATCGCCAAAATCAACAGCGACGTTGAAACAGTTCGTGGATTAGCAAATCAAAAAGTTGATAAATCATCACATGATAATCTCCTAAAAAGAACGAAGAAAATCGGCGATGATGTTACTGGTATTCTCGCAGATGTTACCAAGATAAATACCGTAATGGAAAAAAAAGTTGATGAAACATCACATAATTTTCTTGACGAGAAAACAAAAAAAATCAACGAGGATATTATCAAAATTAATGAAGAAATTTCCGTGATACGTCAAATCATTAATGGAAAGGTCGATAAAACATCACACGACGATCTTGACGAGAGAGTAAAATCTATCAACGAAGAAATTGCTAAGGTAAATACAGCAATAAGTGAAAAAGTTGATACGACATTGTACGACAAAGAAATTCTAAGTATCAACACAAAATTATCAAAATTGAAAATTAATAAACTTTCGAAATTTAATATACCAGATCAAGTAGTGGCAGATAATTTATCCTGTCACGTGTCATTTGTGTTGGGGGCACAAGATCTTATCTGGACACCTGAAAATGATTCTTTTTCTTTTACCGCGCCGATACAAGGTATTTATCGAATATATATTCTCGCCGGAAAAACAAAACTTAGCGTGAAGGCTGTCAAATACAGCATTTGTGAATATTATCCTGGATTTTTTATTATTTCCATGAACAAAAATGATACTGAGACTTTCAGATTAACACCGCCGGATAGAACCACCACGGGACAAGTGTTTTATTTTGTAATTTTCGAATTTTTAGCCACGTGGCATGAAATTCCTCCATCAACAATAGTTGTTGAAATAGGGAAACCCCAACCAGCTGAAAAAATTCCATTAATCAAATATTAGCTAGATAAAAAACCAACTAGCTGAAAATTTACTAAGAATTGGCTAGATAAATAACTAATAAATGACCGCATCGGATTATCGATATAATCTTGCGCGATCATGGCAAGATTCGCTAAAAAAAGAAATAGACGAGTATCAAATAAAAATAAAGAAATATCAGCGCAGATTAGTTACTATTGATGTTGTTGTTTATACTGCATCAGCTATAATCGCCGGTGCGGGTATTGTTTTATCCGTAGTAACAACAATCGCGCCGATCGTAGCAACGATAATAATTTCATCAACAACAACGATAGCCGGCGTTCTCAATATCATTGCAAGAAAAATATCTTCGTGCACAAGTGAGAAACTATTATCGTACAAAAATAAACTAACTAAGATCAATGACGCATATTCGAAGTTATCATCGCTGATTTCCGAAAGTCTCAACGATGGAGTTATATCCGATATAGAATTTTATTCGATGATCAGCATCTACTCTGAGATTGAACAAATGAATAATAATAATGTCCGAGTTAGTCCAGATAATGACAAACACAACACCGCCGACAACAACGTTAATATCACTAAGCTCAACTAATCCAGAATTTAGTATTAGTTTTCCAACTCCAATTAGCGTCAAGGAAATGGCATTGATACAACTTCGTGTTTATAATAGCTGGCCTAATATCCGATCAAAATCATTCGGTAAATTATTATCAAACAATTCACTTGTTGTTGCTGATAAGAAACACGCCGATGGAACTCCTAGTTGGTTTGTTGTTAGTATACCAACTGGCAGCTATGAGATTGAGCAAATTGATAAAGAATTCAACACTAGAATATCGAATATTACTGGCGATGCTCATCCAGGAATAAAGATATCAGCACATGAACCAACGTTATCATCAATCATTGAAGTAAAATCGCCATACATGGTAGATATTTACCGTTCATCTATCAGGTCGGTATTAGGCTGGCCTGATATTCCGCCTGGTAGAATAACAACACCAGAACCAAAGAAGACCGACTTTATCAGCAATGAAAAAAACTACCATGGAATTGACTTGGACTATATTGATCAATATGAGAAAACTAAGGCGAGTTTTGATTTTTCATCAGGATCAGTTTATATGCTAGATTTGTTCGAGGATAGCATTACAATATTATTTGTTAAAATTATCGACAAATACGAAGGACAAAAAGATCTACTGGAACATTATTTCCAAGAGTGCGTATTTAATGTACAAACTTCGTGTAACGAAATTATAATAACAACAGAGCGGATAAATAAATTAGCCGCTGATATGGAACTTATTAACAACCTAGCAACGGGCTATATACAAAACAGCGCCGTCTTTGGTATGGGTTTTATTATTAACGCGTTTATGCAACGACATAATCTAACCGAGAGGACGTTGCCAAATTATAAGTTTCCCGGCTATAACGTTGATGAGATGAGAAAATTTGTCACTGATACAGTCGATAGGTTATTTCCTAAATTAC
Source organism: Sinohyriopsis cumingii (assembly GCA_028554795.2). Lineage (NCBI taxonomy): Eukaryota > Metazoa > Mollusca > Bivalvia > Unionida > Unionidae > Sinohyriopsis > Sinohyriopsis cumingii. The sequence goes on along the minus strand of CM068833.1, from coordinate 64,449,003 downwards.
ACGACGCGTGGGTTAAGAAGAAATCACAAGCAGAATCAGTCTTGATGCATGATAATGATGGAATTGGACAAGGAAGACATATTTCTCCTGGGATAGTTAATATAACCGAAGTTATTGCTGTTTATCTTCATGCTGATGTTGTAGAAGGTAGCTATAATGTTGATCCTGCAATATCAAAAGCGAAGCAGGGATTTATATTATACACATTCTCTCCTAATGTCTCTCCTGGTTACTTGATAATAAAGGAGCCGGTTAATCCGTTTTACCTACGCTGTCATAATCGATTATTATCAAGAATAAATTTCAAACTAACAAATCAAGATGGAAATTTACTTGATATTCGCGGAGAAACATTAAGTATCAGCTTGTTGGTGAGATCGTAAGCGAAAGTTTTTGATTTTTAAATCTGTATCCCAGGGAAAAACAAACGAAAAAAATAAATAAAACCCAGGAGAATTTTCAAAAATTAATCTTTTTTTTTTTATTTTGCAAATTTATGCCGTTTTAGGAATCAAGGATTCTCTTGCTTTATTCTCATCAACAAGTTTTTTCAACTGTCTAACGCGCGAACTTGTAATTTTTCTTGATTCGTATGCGTCGGATAAAATTAATCTAGCTTTTTCTACTAGCGTTGATAATTTAACAAAATCCTCGATGTGATCATCACTGACCGTTGCAAGTGATTGGTACATCGCAATTTGAATTTTCTTTATTAATTTATATTCTGACGGCAGGGTATATTTATATTCGAGTCTTCCTAGAATAATTGTTTCGAATTCTGATCTGATTTTATTCACATCAAGATCCGATGGGAGATCTATTTTTCTTTTCAAACTATTAATCTCTCCCATAATATCGTTTATTATTTCTTCGTCCATTATACTAATTTTGTAGTATTTAATTATTCTTCATCGTCATCAAATATTATTGGAACATAGAAGAATCTGATCCACTCGCCGAGATTGTAGGAAAATGTTCTGTGGTTTATTCCCTCCGCTACTCGCCATATCGATACTGGAGTAATTTCATAAAATTTCGCAGCAGCATATATCGACTCAAATGCAATTTCTTCATTTGTTTCTTGATTTACCGACTTAACTGACTTGGCATCTTTCGGATATTTTCCAGTGTTACCCGAGGAACAATTTTCACTTTGAGTCACGGCTCGAAGATTAGTTAATTCATTATTAAGTTTATTTCCGTCAATGTGATCTATAACCAAATTATCCTTGATGAGTCCATGGAAACATTCGAATACGAATCTATGAACGAAGTAACCTGTTCTTCTTCGTTTATTATTTTTGGCGATTGAAAATTTGAGATATCCATTCATATTAATATTACCAACAAGATTTTTTGTTCTGATGTGTCTCACATTTCCATCCTTGGATGCTTCATAATCATCAATGATGGGATGCGATCTATATTCACTCATAGGAATCGTTGATTTTACTTCCATATACTATATTTTATACTTCTAAATCATAATTTGCTTTGAAACGATTAATATAATCTTCTTCACAAGAAATTACTGAGGAAGATTTCTTTTCATAATATCTCCGTAGTTCACGATATTTCTTTCCTCCACAAGAAAAACACAATCTTGTCTTTCCTCGAATACCAACTTGGCAAACCAAACATCGTTGTGGTCCTTTGTTGCCTCGTCGAACTTCGTATATATGAGCGCCGCAATATTCACCTCTGCAAGATTTGTCACATGATTTTGTTGATCCAACTATTATCCAAGCGCATTGCTTCATTATTATAATTTAAACATTTGTCTAAAATATAATAATGGATTTATTTGATCTTGATGAGGCAGAATATATCATTCCTGAAGTTGATCGTGCGAAGAAAGAATTTTTCGATGATGGAGCAATTCATGTTTGGTCAACTTGGAAAACTAACTTCATTGATGCTACGATGAATCTGGAGCGAGCGAAAAAGATAATCGAGCATATAAAATCTGAACACAAAGAAGAGCGATTTATCTTTGGAATAAAATTTATTGCACAAATGCCCGATGACACTTGGATTATTCGCGATAAACGAGATCCAGTACGCGGCGGTAAGAAAAATGTCGTTCTTGATAAGAATTCGAAACCGGGATTGTTATTAGGGATTGATGGTCCTTATTACGCTAGAGCTTATCCTTCCAGTGCTGTAGTTTATGGAATTTATCGGCTAAATAATAATCCTGATGCGAAAAATTTACCCGCGATGAAAGAATCACCGATGATAAATTGCGTTGCCGAGCGCGTCATCGAGCATATGAAAAATGCTCGTCGCGGATCTGGTCTAACTCAATTAAGACTGGATAAAATTAATTCATGGGCAAAGACAGTCGCTGATGGCGCATCGATTGATGATGTTGCTGCGTTGAGTAAAAAACTTAAATTTCCTATTACGGTTAAAACACTATCGGGTGAAATATTATATTCGTCGCCGTATAATTCTCGAGGAACACCAATCGAAATTGTTGATCATAATTCACATGCGTGGACTCAGTCAGTGATGATATTCCCGAAGGATCGTGTTGTTAAATTCTATCCCGCGGAATCTTCCACGGATGTTGGAAAAGACAATTCTGATGCAATGTTCCGATATATCAAATTATTAGCCGCATCTGATCCAATATCGGTTTGGTTATTTTCTAGCGAAGAAAGATACGATCAATTTATCTTGCCACGCGGAGATATTTACCGTGATGAAATACTGCATGAAGCGATGAAAAATATCGCAGAGAAATATTCATCAAATCCAGATCAGTTGCTGACAAATTGTTTTACTGTTCCGTCTGTTGCCGCTCACGCTGCTAGAGAAAGAAATTCGTGGAAACCTACGAGGAATGAGTTTCTTAATGATATTCAACTTAGTTGTATCGAATACGGCCATGGAGGATTATGGAATACCAAATATTATTTCGAAGATATGATTTCTGTTGACATGAGCGCGTGCTATCCTGGAAGTTTCCTCGGATATGGCGATTGTGCGGATTATTTTGCTAAATTCGGTCATCCTACTAACGAGATGACGAGAGTGGCAATTAATGGACCATTACCCGATTTTGTTATGACCGGATTCGCTCATGTTACTTCATTCAAGTTTGCTGAGAATTTACATAAGATTTGCTATATTTGGTTTGGTCGGCATTTATCTCAACGCAAATGGGTCCCTACGGTATTATTGAGATATATGCTGGATTCGTCGATGTTGATATCGCTGACGGTGAGCGAGGCGATTATATCCTACAGGAAACAAACTGAAGTGTGGTTACCCACGGACTGCGAAAACGCGAAAGATATTGGAAGAAAAATCATTGGTAAATTCACTCAAGGAGGATCAGTTGATCATAAGCATAGACACGCTAGATTATTCATCAATGATGCTGAGATGGATTTTATTATTGCCGATACAGTATCGCGTGGAATATTTTGCAACAGAGAAAATATTATTATTGATGGAACGAAGTTAGGTACCGTGATTACTTATCTCGATGGAGAGTCAGCGCAGTATACTCATTTAAGATCATCGATGCTCGCTTATGTGAGTATCAATTTACTATCAATGATAAATAAATTTTCTGATATCGCGGTAAGAGTTGCAACGGATTCGTTTTATATCAATAAAAAATATCAGTGTAGGTTGGAAAATTTAATCACCGATGGTTCTTGGGGAACCTGGAGAATAAAAAATGAGGATATTCTAGATTATTGCGAAGATGCTGATGTGGAAGATTGTGATAAGTTTCATAAAGACCAATGCGATGAAGTATCAACAGCCGCATCTGCGTTTGATCCGATTTCACGAAACAAATTTGTTTATCTGAATGGTCCTGGCGGTAGTGGTAAAACAACAAGAGCAATAAACTTATTTTCAAATTCTGATATGATCGTGTTGACTCCAACTCACAGACTAGCGCGAGAAATAAAGCAGCGTGGCGTTAGTTCTTGTACTTATCACAGTTATTTCAAATATAGTGGTGGATTGTGGGATCCAGCTCGAATGGGAAACAAATATATCAACAAAATTATAATATTTGATGAAATTTGCACAGTAAATTTAGTTTTGTTAAAATCATTCCTGAGTTGGCTAGAAGAAAAAAACACCGCAGTAATAATGTGCGGCGATCACGGCCAACCTGATCCTATTGATGGCGAATCTCCTCATAGATGGCTTAGAAATTTTGTGGATTATTATGAAGAGATTGATGCTGATTATAGATCTAATGATATTTTACTGACCGAGTTTAAAAAAATGATTCGGTTGCAACCTAATAAATTTCAATGTGATGTGATGAGAAAAATAATTGATGAGACTCCGATGGATAATTTTCTAACTTTGTGGCGTCCGGATCATTTGATTGTGGCTAGTAGAAAAATTATTCGCGATGCTATTCAGGAAATACTATTTAAGCTTCACTGTGAGAAATTTCCAACGTTGCAGGTACCATTATGCTATAGGCCAGCTGATACTAGGAAACAAAATATTAATGTTATTTTGCCATGCGGAGAAGAAAAAATAATGGTTTTGAACGATATTATTTTCGTTGATATTAATCTTGTCAATGATGCGATAAGCGCAGAAAGATCGCCGTGGAAACTCGGATATGCAGCAACGATACATTCATCACAAGGATTAACAGTAGATGGCCAAGTTTGGATTGTCGATGATAGAATTTCCTGGTCAAATTTAGTTTATCTAGCTGTTTCTCGAGTAAGAAAATTATCTCAGCTAGGTAGAATTAAATTTCACATTAACGAAGATGGCGGTAATTGAGTATCTTTTGGAATTACTTGTAATTCTTCTTTGGTAAATCCGCGTTGTGGTGCTAATGAATCTAGAAAATAAATTGCCGGTCTTCCCGATGATCTTGTTACGGCTGATATTTTATGTGTCGTAACACTCCAGTTTGGATCAGTTGCTCTTTTTCTGCCACCTTCGGCTTCTCCTTCCTTATACAAATACCTTACAATAACGCTACCTAACACCGGCGAAATTATTGAACTTCGCTTTAGTGGTATTTTTGTTTTTGTAATTGCAATTGCGGGTTTCATTGATATCGTTCGTGTTACTTCGTTATTTAGCGCATTAATCACGTGAGGTAATCTTGTTACCCAATCGTGAGATCGTTTATCTTGAATAAATTCTCTCGCGTACTGATATCCGAATAATCGTTCCGCTAACGTTTTGTTGAATCTTTCAACGATGGCTTGATTGCGATGAACACCAACTATGCCACGTCGGATTTTAACACTATTCTTTTTCATTAACGCAGTAACTGCGCCAAGAAATTCTCGTCCTGGATCAATCTGGAGAAGATTCGGCCATGTTAGTGGAGATCGAGAGTAAATTTTCTCAAATGCATTTGCTATTTCCGTTGCTGTTTTATTCGATAGTGGTTCTGCTTCTTTGTATCTGCTAGCAATATCAACAACCGTCAGAACATATTTGTATGTGATTCCATTAACGGTATCGTGAGGAAGAAACATTAAATCGGCTTGATGAACTTCGTTAGGTACACTAACGGAAAAATTCGCGTATGGTATTTTTTTGGGAGGAGGAAGATAAATTTGCCAAACAGCTTGCTTTGATAACCATGATGCAGCGGTGGAGTGTTTTACTTTTGCGGCCTTGGCAAGTTTGGCAATTGCTGATTTTCCTTTCCAGAATCCTCGCGGAGAATAATATATTTGCTCCATTATAAATTACCAGCACCGAGAACTAATTTACCTTTCATTGCTCCTTTTATCAACCAAGTTGCCAATTTTTCTTTGAATTTTTTATTAGGAATGGCGTCTATTGCGTGAATTAGCTTCACATCAGCGAGATGTCTTTGTTGTAAATCTCCGCTGCGATATGCAAGATCGTGATAATAGCATGCGTTATCAATAGCATTTACTGGTTCTTCACCAGGATTTGGTTGATTATTATTATTAAGTCTTATATCTAGCCTTGTGCCAGGTCCGCAGTAATTGTATCCTGGCAAATGTTTCTCTCCGGGATATTTCGCCCAGGGCAATCCTGGCAGATTTTTCATGGAGGCGGCAATGTCTCCTCCGGTTCTTCTATCTTTTTTTTAACAAATCTAAATTTGCTTGTTCCACAAACCGCACATTCACCTCTGATTGCATTCCTGTTGTTGCGCGTAACGACTTCGATTGGATTTAGCGTAGCAGTTCGAGTGCGACACTTAACACAATATGAATCCATAATATTCTAATAACATGAATGTAATTGATTTTTCAGCCACGAAAAAACGCGAACAAATAAAACACACCGAGGCATTACCAAATTCGATTAGAATGATAATCATTGGACCATCTGGTTCTGGAAAGACGCAGTTGTTACTAAATTTGATAATGAGATGGTTAAAATGGGATAAATTGTATTTGGTTGCGCCATCCGTTGATGATCAGCGATGTTATCAAGTACTAAAGGAATTTAGCGATAATACTGAGGATGGCACAATAGAATTTATAACGGACATCAATGAAACTCCATCAGTGGAAAGTTTAGACGGCGATACTAATAATCTTGTTGTTTTCGATGATGTGATGCTGGATAAGCAAACTAACCCAGCTAGGATATTCTCGCGTGGCCGACACAAGAACACCGATGTGATTTACGTGACACAGCGATATACGCAAATTCCGAAGGTAATTAGAGATAATTGTAATATTTTATCAGTTTTCAATGGAGTTGATACTCACACGCTGAGGAATATCCATCAAACTTGGTGCAACGGCGACATGGACATAAATAAGTTTAAAAATTTCTTTAGTCACGCTCAGGCAACACCGCACGGATTTGTCACGATTAATCTTCATGATCCTCGTAGTAGGTATCGAATCGGTCTTGATCAAATTTACTCATAAAATTGCAACCCAATCTTGCAATCACACACAAATTTCACAATACCCCCCCCCCCCAAAAAAAATGCTGTTTTTTTTTATGCCTGAAAATGCACTTTGGGTTGAAATTTTGCGGATTAATTTGCGCAGGAGGCGTTATTTCTGCTTTCTGAGGCTTCTACGGATAAATGTTTGATGGGAGGGTTAAATTTATCTGAGCCACCTGGTCTGTACAACTTCCCTGCTGCTGAAAGTATTCATCTTGTTCGCTTGGTCTTGATAGTCACAATGAACTATCGATCTTGACCATAGCCCCCAAGGGTCGACTGACGATGTGGTGGGTGGGTAAACGTACAATTTTTGGGGGCTGATAGGTGGTCACTTTAAAGTGTTCATCTTCTCTAGACTGCAAGGCTTCTTTCAATACGTCAAAGTTCACCAATCCACTGGCACGATAATTCAGAGTCAATCCTTTCACTTTACACTTCGTGTGTACTTCTCCTTGTTTGCCTGGTATTCGTAGCCGTAATTTTTAGGACCGCCACTGGCGAAACTTAGAATCTTGTCGTCGGGGTGCTCGTCTGTCCAGGCTCCTAAACGGTCTCCTTCGATGGTAGGGTGCTGTTGACTCGGGTGATGGATGTAGATGCAACTGTCCGTGCCAAAGTACAGGACACGTTCCCCTAACAGTTCTAAAGCTTCGTACAATTTTAAGCGAGCATGAGCTGTCACGTAAGCCGCAGTGATGACATTTCCAAAGGGGTCGTCTTGTACAAAGTCCAGATCTTCTTCGTAATTCACTAAGATCAAATTCTCGCGAATGACGTCCACGTGTTTCATGAATTTGGTTTTGTCGTGAATCATCTGGAAGTAGCGGGAAGGTTCGGTATTCCGTCTTGGGTAAACACGGTCGTTGTGCCATTTTACCCCACAAGCAATTTAACATCACTTTGGCAAACGATCGCCTGCCTTCGTTTTTCTCGATGTGGTCTAAAGTAATGCCTTCTTGTGCCCAGTATTTCTCTTTGAATTGTATTTGGTCTTCGGGAGTGTGACACCAGGACGGATAGCCGCTGGCTTCTTGTTTCAGTTTCAAAAAGGCATCCACGTAGTCTGCGAAAATGCCTTTCTGCGTGGGGTCACCCTTGTGGTATTGTTGTGTCTTGGGAACGTGACAAATTTCGTACACTTCTAACAGTTGGTATCCCATGTCCAGAGCTTTGAACAATTCTACGCTGACCCAGGTTCCCGTCAAGGCCCGTTCTTCCTGGGTGTGCTAACAAGTCTGGTCTTGGTTGCACGTTTCGGCACAAGTACGGCACAAAGGAAACATCAGTTTACCTTGGCAATGGTGAGGTAAGACGGGATGGTACAAGTCCGTGGGAGGCAAAACTTTACACTTGATCAGACCTTCGTATTGTCGAATGTTTTTCAGGTCGATGTGTTCCGTGAACAATTGTGGGTGCCCTGCAGGAAAGCGACAATATTTGCACACGTAGGGATACAGCGAAGACACGTCCAAGTATTTCATTTCTTCTCCTTTCTCTTCGTTGGTTTGGTACAGCAAACAGGTGGCATTGGTTCTTCCTCCGTACAAACTATCCCTCGGGTTCAGCGGGTCCATGAACTGGCAACTTTCCACGAGGCGTTTAAACTCACGTTCGGTTTTCAAACGGTGATCGTACTCGTGTTCCCACATTTCCACCACTTGGTATCCTTCCTGTTCTAACTTTAGGCGTCGCTGACAAGTGTCCTGGTACAAATCTTCCATGGTTCGTTGTAAAAACTGATTTTTAGTGCCACGGTCAGGGTAACAGACGGGACATCCGTGAAATAAGCAACCGTTAAACTCGTACACGATCTTGGGGTTTTCTAAGTCCCCACCATCGACCGAATGCGTTCCGATGGTATTTTCGCCCCCTCCGTTGCGGGCATGCTGAATCCATTTGTCTTCCTTGTCGCACAAGTAATGTAACCAGCGTAGGGCTTTGACCGAGTATTGACGTTTGACATAGTTGGTCGTTTGAGGACTGATGACAGCCACGGTGTTTTCAGGCATGAATCGTTGCCGGTAGACTAAGGAACACGCTTTGGCAATGGTGCAAGCTTCTTTCAAAGGATCGACCTCTCCATGTTCCATGAACAGTTCTCGAAATTTTCCACAGCAACGCCGTAAAATGTCCACTTCGGAACGACAACACTTTAGCATTTCTTCCTGAAAGTCAAAAGGGTCTGAGGCGTGAGCCTGGTACCAAGCGTAGAAAGCTTCTCGTTGTTCGTTACTCATGTTGTCGGGGTCGTAGTCTTTAGCCTCAGGCAAATGGGGTAGAACGGCATGTTGATTGGCTTCCGTATTGAAAAAGTGTGGAAAGTACCCTTTAGCCATTTCTGTCATTACAGAAGTTTTAGGCATTCGACTCAAAGGCATGGCCAAGTAACTCATCGAATCTTTAAGCTGCACTTGTCCCACTTGCATGAAAATGATTTTGGCTCCATTCAAAGTGACTTTAGGACGTTCGGTGCCATGTTCCGTATAGTACCTCAAAAGAAACTGTCCATCGTATCCGGAGAAATTGTGAGTCATCACCGTGGCATGACGATGAAAATCTCCGTAACGTTCGATGTCCTCTTGGCTCCACGTCTTGTCGAAGGGGTCTAAGACCCATCGGGCGAAATCGGCTAGCGTGTTCAGTCCTTGAAATATTTTTTCACGCCCTCCAGGAATCTTACTGCAGTGAGGGCAATGACTGAAAATAGGTTCTTGAATGCACTTTTCGCACGCTCGATGAGCCACGCAGAAATTAAGAATGTGAATACCGGTCTCTTGCATGCATTCGAAATCGAAAAAGATGAAATTGCCTTTTTTATTCTTGTGGCCGTCCTCTTTCTTTGGTTGGGATTGGTATTTTTGCACGTAGGATTGGTGTTCCAAGTCCACGATGTGGTGACAAATGTGACATTTTTTCTTTCCTCGACATACGTGTGCCTTGGCATTATTGGTAAGTATGCCTTGTCCACACGTAGGACACAATCTCAGCAGTTGACAAGCACATTTCCTCTGTGAACCTTGCGTCTTCAAATGTTGTTGGTAACAGGCAGGGCTGACAAACGTGCGCAGACAAGTTGAACAATGCACTGGTTCTTGTCCTTCGCTCAGACAGGGTGGAGAGGCCAAACATCCTGAGCATTTCGATCCACAATGTTTGTGTTGCTCTCGATTATTATAACCATAGTCACATTGCTCACAGTAATAACTGTATCCCAGGAATGTGGTGATACTGATAATGGTATCGAAATGTTCATCGTGATGATAGAGGTGAATGTATTTTCCATCTTTAAAGTCTTGGTCTCGAAACAACAGAAGCCCGCGCACTTCTTGAGGGTGCACTTTCAAGGTGTAGAGTGGAGCTAGGATGTCTTGCAAGTTTTGCAGCTCAGGAATGCCACAGGGTGTATCTGTGGACAGACCAGCTTGTTGCAACAGGAGTTCTGCTTCGTTTTGTTGTTAAGCTCGGTCCGATTGTTGAATAGTTTTCCAGGCTCTTTTCCATTCTGCCGTGTCGTTCTTGTTGGCATAGGTTCGTCCCACCAAGATAGCCCTGGCTAAACACATCTGGTCTTGAGGGTTGTGAATTTGGACGAGGCTACGCTTAATGCTGCGAAGGTCGTTCACCAATAACACCTTATTGCGTTGTCCGGTCCCTTGAGGAGGTGAAACGTGGGTCATGTCCAGTGTGGCTTTTCCATCGGTGATGTCAAACTGGTCATTGGATTGTTGCACGTGTTGAATCTTGCCCATGACTTTGGAAGCGGTCAATTCTGCAGGGCTGCTAAACTCGATCCAAGCAGGGGATTTCAAGCCGTCGTGTTGTATGGAAAGTCTCAAGCGATCGTCTTCTTTGGGTTGACATTGTCGCTTGAGTGTGGACTTGAAATTTTTAAACTTCTCCGTGTATTTGTAAACCGTGGTTCTAAATTTTCTTGAGGGAGGCTTTTCCGTCTCTTGAATGGAATAGTACTTTTCAGGGTTGACTAAGGGTGGTGAACTTTGTTTAGAGGGTTTGTATTCTGGTTCACTCATGTCCTCTTCAAAATCACTGGCATGAATTTGTGCCAAGATTTCAGCCCTGGTACGAGGCGATAGATCACGTTTCTGCCTCTTACTTTCTTTTTCTTTCTTCTCATATGAATTGGATCGTTTCATCTTGATAGCAAAATATCAAATGACTAAAGTGTAAACACCATGGACTAATTTATAGACATGGCAGACCAGCGTATATAAAGGGTATGTGTCTTGTCCTTTCACTATTCATTTCACTCTCAAACCGAGTAGAACGATGGAAGAGACTACCCAGATCGAACGTTTCATCAGAGCTTTGCGAGGGGTCATTAGAAAATTTTCTTCAGACCAGCCGTCGGACTACTCTCCTTCCTATCGAGATAAAAGTCAAGATACTTGCTATATCTGTCAGAAGAAAGGGCATTGGTCTTCAGAGTGTCCAGACCATCAAAAAAGCAAAACAGGGGTTAAAAGAGACAAAAGTCAAGATACCTGTTATCATTGTCAAGAAAAAGGACATTGGTCTCCAGATTGTCCAAAAAAGAAACAAGAGGAGTCAGAAGAAGAAGAAAGGGATTATGCAGAGGAAGATGAAGAAGAAGAGAAAGAAAGTAGACAGGTGAAGAAAAAGAAACAGGAGAAGAAGAGAAGAAAGTGAAGAGAAAGAAGAGGAAAAGACTGTAACAGTGAAAAAATTGAAAAAACAGAGAGAGTAAACAAAGAGATAGAAGAAGTCTTATGAACTTTTTAAAGTGATTTGTTCTGAATTGTGAATTGGATTGTAAATATTTATAAAAGAATAAATTAGGTATAAAAAGGTAAGCGTCTTTGGGTTTTGATTTTAAAATAAGAACCTATACTCACGCACTCATACACAGACACGTACTATTAGGTAAAATATTTGTTTTTTTTTAGTTATTGGCAACTGAAAGTCTATCTCTTTTCGAGAGACGTGGGTGGCCCTGAAAAGGGCCTTTTTTTGGTGTAGGGGTGAGTTTAAGCAATCAACTTTAACTGCCTTAAGCCTTTGCCACGGCCTAGGTCTACTTCTGATGATGATGATTTGGTTGAAATCACTATGGGTGGTACGGTAGGCTTAGTCACAGGGCTGGAGTGTTTAGCTCGGGAAGGTCGTATTCTCTTCGGTCGTAATAAAGAAGTCTGATACATTTGTTTCAGACTTCTTAACTCCACTAAAATGTCTAACAGTACCGTGACGGTTTGACTTTCACCCTCTTGTTTCTTTGCTGCTTCTTCTTCTTCTTGTTTTTTTCTTACCTCTTCTTCCTGCTGATGCTGCTGTAGGAGAAAAGCTTGTTCTGCTTCCTTTTGCTGCGATATAAATTTCTCCAATTCTTCTTTCTCTCTCTGTCTAAAATTCTCCACGTGTGGTAATGAAGGAGAAGGTGACGAAGGTTCTGGAACAAATTCTTGCGAGGTAAGAAAATCCACATAATCCCAATTCACCTCTTCTGAAAGTAAGTCCGGGTTCCGTTGGGTAGTCTCAACGGCTGGTACACCCCAATTGATCGTTTTCTGAGTTTCCGTCATGTTGAAAAACTGTCGCATGGATTGACTGCGCACAGGCGCTAGCAAATCTATATAGACTACGTGACGTCACAGACTGGTCTCTTCGGATTGGACGTGGGCTGACTGAATTTTGTAACGCGTGTTTGGATTGGTCAACGAACTCAATCCGTTTGAATCCTTCCTCTTCCTATAAATAAGTGCAGTTCACTGCATTCCTTCACCTATTCTCGGCACCCGCAACATGTGGACCACAGCTAAGTCGTCGACTCTTGTTTCTTCCATGATGTTCCGGACGGACATACCGATGTATGTCCGATCCAAGTGGACAGTTATCCACAGGACAGACACCAGCCTGTGGATGCGAAGAGTCTATGTGGAGAGGCAAGGATGCCTTAAAAGAGTGCTAATCTATGGTCCTACAGTGAGACGAAGTTTAAGAAGAAGATGTCGCAGATGCCCTTTATGTTAGTATACCTTAATATTAACATAAAACCAAAGGCCCTTTTCAGGGCCACTCCAATATCTCGAAAAGACCTTGACTTTCAATTGCCTACCCCATTTTTTATTTTATTTGTGTGTGTGTGTGTGTGTGTGTGTGTGTTCTATCCCTCTCCCCTGTTCCATTTCCATAGACCTATCAGGTCGGGACCTTATTAAAATAGGGTCCCGACCCTGTTCCATTTCCCCTTGACGCTATACAGACCCACGATTTACTCCCATGTTAAATTTCCCTTGACGCTATACAGGCCCAAAATATATTCCCATGTTAAATTCCCTTGACGCTATACAGGCCCACGATTTTTTCCCATGTTAAATTTACACAGACGCTATACAGGCCCAGGGGGTCCTGTAATGCTAATTCCCCTTGACGCCCTATAGCCCCACTTCACTACTATTATATCAGATATAATTAAATCAAATATATATAACACACCACGTGTTTTAATATATTAGTATAGGATCAGACACCCAGTCCTCGATTTCAAAGAGACAAACAATGTAACCAAGCCAATGAGTGACGTGTGCAGCTATTTTGTCGAAGTAGAAGTTGATTATCCTGAAAAGTTACATCATTATCATAACGATTATCCTTGTCTCGCAGAACAAATGGTGATAAATAATGCTATGTTAAAAGAAGAACATTTATCTCCTCGCACAAGTGGACCTTGTACTGTTTCAAAACTAATATCTAATCTATTCAATAAGCGAAACTATGTTTGTCATTATAAAATACTGAAACTTGCTGTTGATGCCGGATTAAAAATTGTAAAGATTCACTTCGTGTTAATGTTTGATCATTCTCGTTGGATGAAATTCTATATTGATTCTAACACTGAGCGATGAGCAAAAGCGACGACAGATTTAGAGAAGGATTTCTTTAAAGCTATGAACAATTAAGTGTACGGAAAGACAGTTAGAATATAAGGAAACGTGTAAATGTTGAAATAATTAATAACAAACGTCGATGTAGGAAAGTGATTAACTCAAATACGTTTGATGGGTTAATAAATATATCTGAAAATCTTGTTCTTGTGAAGAATAAAAAAGGCTAAATTAGTTTTAAATTAAACAGAAATGGCCTAATGCAAATTTGATGTTCACAGATACTGACTCGCTTGTTGGTACGTAAGTATTAAAATTGTCAAAGTGGTTAGTGTATGATTTTCACTACGGCTTTGTAAAACAGAAATGGCCTAATGCAAATGTGATGTTCACAGATACTGACTCGCTTGTTTATGAAATTTATGGAACATATTGTGCTAATAATTATGTTTTATAAGATATCTACGATAATAGACAATTATTTGATTTATCCGCTGTTTCATCAAAAACAGGATTTCATGAGCCATCAAACACAAAAAGTGATTGGAAAGTTTAAAGCTTAATTTAGCTTCAGAATTATCCAGGAATTCGTTGGACATCGTAGTAAAATGTATGCAATATTGACCAATGATGTAAATGACAAAATGGAAAAGGCAAAAGGGTTGAATAATGATCATGTTAGAAACAAGGTACGATTTTGGATGATCATTACAAACAAGCTACGATTTGATCATTACAAACAAGCATTAAATAGAAAAATTAATTGGATAACAAATGGTTTTAGGCCTTATAAACATCTCGTTGTAACAGATGAAGTTACCAAAACTAGATCAAATAATTTTGATGATAAACGTAATAAAAGTAATTAGAGATAACTGTAATAGTTTGGTTGTCTTTAATGGAATCGATTAATATACTCTGCGAAACATCCATCAGACTTGGTGTTCAGGGAACATGGACATGATTAAGTTCAAAAACGTCTTTTCAAAAGCACAAGCTACCCCATACGGATTTATAACAATAAATTTACATGATCCAGTGTCACGATATCGTAAAGGTCTTGATAAAATCTTTGGATAAAAAGATAGCAGCAGGGTGGGTGCGACCACAAATGAGTGCCCGAAAGGTAAACAAAAACAGGTATTAAAATTAATAAAAACACGAACGACAAAGATGAAGTAACAAAATGAGCTAACCCAATTAGAGAAACTCTCTGTTTTGGTTAGATGCTTCGGTTTGACGTTATTACGTTTGTATTTCTCATTTTTTTCGTATGAACTTTGTTTCTTCATAAATATACTTTAAAGCAAGTGGTCTGTTCACCCTCCTATATCATACCTGTTAGAGGTTTCTTTTTAATGTTATTGACATTATTGTTTTCATTTTTTAGTATAAAATTTTATTTTCATAAATGGACTTTAAAGCAAGTGGTCTGTTCACAGTCCCTGCTGCTACAGAGCATCGGTTCAAAAGCGTGACTTAAATATTTTGGTTGAATACAGTTGACAAATTTTGTATGTAATACACATTGTGCATTTATGAACTATAGGTAACTATCAGAGTGCCACTTTCCTGTATTAGCAACTAATGTATTACCAAAAGATACGATAATTGCGATTCGGGAAAGGGTTTAAGTAGCGGTGTGGCAAGAAATAAAAGAATGAATCAAAATTAGGTCAGAGCGAACTAACCCTCCGAGTATGCACAGTTCATACTCGCCCTAGCAATGCTTTCTTCAGTTTCGTTTTGCTAGACAACGGGAGTCCCAATTGGCCATGACATTCTATTGTCTGTAGGCTCCATCGTTTGGTAAAAGGTTATGTGCGTCCTTAATATAAATTGATGGCACAGTCGATCGGTGTAAACGTGCGTCCTCACTTGCATTGCAAAATTTTATATTCCTTAGAATTATTCCTCAATACGCGCCTCGATCCATCAGTTTCCTATACATTTTCTACCATAATTTCTGATATCAGACCATTAATGAGAGAAAGCGAGAAACAAGACATACGAACTTCGTGTATGTTTTACGAATACAATATCATGCAACAATATTGAACAACATTCCGTTCATGCAGGATTTAGTCTTTGTCGATATGACCTGCGTAAACATGTATATTAGAAGCGGGTCTAAAAGTAAATTTCATATTGTTACATATGTATGTATGTATGTATGCACGTACGTACGTACGTACGGATGGATGGATGGTGGATGGATGGATGGATGGATGCATGCGTGCATATGCGTGTGTGCGTGTAAGAGAATATGTATGTATGTATTTATGTGTGTGTTTGTGTGTGTATGTATGTATGTATGTATGTAAGTATGTATGTATATATTTATGCATGCATGAATAAATATAGCTGGCATGAAAGAAATATATATATATATATATATATATATATATATATATATATATATATATATATATATAAGAAGATTTATTTCGTCGAACATGTATTTAAATAATAACTTTATTGGGAAGGAATATGCAGTGGATTTGGAACAAGAAATCGTGTGGTTTATAGTGGAACTGTACATTTAGGAAAAGGAAACATTTTGGACAAAAATAATATAATAACTATAAAATCTGGTATTCTCAATTTGAATTGTAGGATAGAAGGAAGCTGATCCGGTTGCCATAGACACGGTGTAGCTCATAGATATGCTAAGTAAAGTAATTCTAGTACGTTGTAAAGACATGATCTTCAGTCTCCCTTTCCTTTTCAATATTATGCAATAATGAACTTTTTCTAGATATTCCTCTCTTTAAATTAGTTGTGCAGTTTATAAATATGTATTATTTACATCATGTTCGTAGACTAATCAATACTAGTTGTAGACACGGGCAATACTAATGGTACACAATGGAAATACTAATGATTTCTAGGAACAATAATATTGGTAGACAAAGGCAATATCTTTAAGCCAGTATGTCCCATGATAGGCTAAAGAAAATGTAATAAGTTAACATTTCCCAGATATATTGTTAAGCTTCATTTATAATCAGCTAGTGCCTTTTACAAGGTTCTGTCCAACATGTTCGTTTGTAGTTTCCTCAAACTGGATGGACATTTTGGGAAGTAAACACATCGAGCACATATTGTTCGTTACATCGATACCCCCCATCCCCCATTCTTTAGATTTTTGGTGTCGCCTTAGGAGATCCGAATGGTTTGGCATCTTCTCACTTTGGTCATTTTTTAATTTTGAATTTAAATGCTTGAAACTACTTTTCCATAAAGTACTTTTTATTGCGTGCACAAAGGTGTAAAGGAAAGACAGTCCCGTACAAGTGGGTATTTCATTTCATAATATTTCTAGAACTAAAAATGCTCGTTGTTAACGTTTTTTGATGATATTAATTATATGAAATATACGTGGCATATTATTTTAAACATTATATTATTGTGCCAAAATTGGCAAATGATTTCTCTGAAAAGTGTATTCCTTTGAAAACGGTAAATAGGTTGCTTGTCCTTTTCCCTCCCTACCTGAATATTAACCGTTCGGGTGGCCTAGTGGTTAGAGCGTCCGCTTCAGATCCAGGATGTCGCGTGTTCGAACCCCTGCCGAGTCATACCAAGGACTTATTAAAATGGTACTAACAGCTGTCTCGCTAGGCGCTCAGCATTAAGAGGCTAGTGCTAGGACTGGTCGGCCTGGTGTCAGGATAATGTGAATGGGTGGTACATCATACCACATGTCTGCGACATGATGCCCCAGTTCTGGATCGCTATAAATTGCCACACTGCAAACATCGTAGCGATATGACTGAATACATTTTAAAGCTACGATAAAAATCCAAATCACACACACACACACACACATACACACACACACACACACACACACACACACTACCTTAGCATTACTTTAAATTTTTGGTATACATCCAATATAAAATGCATGTATCTGTATGATTTGAATTTTGCACTCATGCATTTCAGATATAAATGCAGACTACTCTACCTTTAGTTATGGGGCTACTAGGATGAAGTAGTAGTTTTGCCTGCAAATTCTTCTGTGATAGATGGAATCATGCCTCAACCTATTTCCCTTCTTAATATTTTTTATCTATTGATACGTTTATTTTAAGCTAACACCTCCATTTTGGAAACAAACTTTCCTCCTCTTTTGACTTGCTTGGGATGGCCACACCTTTCTGTTTTCCTTGGCATTTTGTACTTTTAAATCTCGAAAATTCATCCAAAATTCCAAACAAGTGCTAAAAAGCTGTAATGTACTATGTATGGTCACAGAGCGGCTTAATACCTTACTTTTGGTCACTACACAAAAGAGGAAACTTTTCACCTATAGTATAAAGGGGATAAGGAAGGCTGACATGCATGCGAGAACTATATTTTTACTTCATGTATCTGCGGCTAGTGCAAAGTTTTGAAAAATTATACATTGTGTCATATACATCAGTTTCTGCTGCTAGGTTCTGTGTTTACTGAAATAACTTCAACTCTTAAATTTTAGATTAAACGTATGTCTGAAATCGGACTGGCCCTATCCGATCAATGTTCTATGGGTGTTGTTATGAATTAAACAGGGCACAATTGAAGTAATTCATTGTATTCAAAAGATATGATTTCACTACCATATCACATGTATAAAAACCCGAGGTCACACTGGTACATCATTTCAAAAGAGATTGATACTGTTTGAAATAGCAGGATCTTACGGTCGGACAAAGTAGATAAAGCAAACGAAAAAGTAGATAAAGCAAACGACAAAATAGATAAAGCAAACGAAAAAGAAAATAAAGTCATCACATAAAGTATTGATATAACGAGCAATATCAGTTGTACACTGCATCAGTATGCAATTGTCCTTGAAATGATCTAAAGGGAAATTTATTTATTGATTGATATATGAAAATAAATCAAGAAAAAAGACACAGATCAAAAGATGGACAGGAACACAGATATAAAGATATCATTAAAGATATAGCATTAAAAGATTATAAAGTCAGTACTCAGAAATGTATTTGATTCCTTATTCTTCTAATTCAGTTCAATTGTAATGTTGATATGCATTTTGCATAAAAATATATTAGGAGCTCACTAAAACATTAGAAAAAAATTTGGTCATAGTCGTCACGAATTTTACTTCTTTTCATCACCAGCCTCTCCCTCTATTAGAATTTTCAGGAGTAGGTGCGCCACTTTGTTCGTGAGGTCATCTTTTCCTGTGTCCAAATTCCGCTTGGCGGACTTACTCCAAGGGCTGAGATCCAGTTTTGGTATCTGTGAGCAGGGAACGGCCAGATTCCTGTAAATGTATAGGCTTATAATTAAAGGTGGCCAGTTCAAGCTGTATTTCACGCTTTAATTAAATTCGGACGAAGTTTAAGGGTTTGATTTTTTTCTGATCCTGCAGTTTAAGTAATGAAATATGAATTCACATCTCGATGAAATAATATTTCTTGTATGAAAATACAGCAAAGAAAAGCACCAGCTGTACCTGTAAGAAGGTATTTTGAGTTATTTCCCTTATACCATATGTAATATTTCAAAATGTGTATTAAAGTTTAGAATAAACGACATAAAATGATGACAATTCAAGCAAACCTCGCCTAATGATACTTGTATTCATTCAGTTATCTTACCATTATAAATTACATGCATACACAATATCTTTTTGCATGCCCTTTATTAGTGTTTGCCCTGGATGCGTCAGGTCGCGGGTTCGAACCACGGCCGAGTCATACCAAAGACATAAAAATGGTACTAACAGCTGCCTCACATGGCGTTCAGCATTAAAGGAGACTAGAAATCAAAATTTTCCTTTTACGTATGTAATTCTCTATAGATTTTAATCCGACTGTCATGTTTATAAATTAAATATCGTAAGCGGGTAGTGATTTTATTGCATGGAAGATAACACGATTCCGTAAATTGCCGAGTTTTTCCGAGTTTTGATGAGACGACAGATCACGTGGTACCGTGACGCAATACTAGCCAGTCCTCGAATACAAACATAAACATTGGCGAGCGAGGCAGACGGAAGGAGACCATACTTGGGTTGCACATTCAAAACTTGAACTTGCAGTCTGATATATAAGTTTATGTACTGTACTGGTCAGTGCTTAAAGAAATTTATTATGCACAGGCCCCGGACTGGTGACTTAAATAAACTCAAGCCCTGACTGAAATTCCACAAGCACGGACAGTTCATACCTGTCAACTCTCAAGCCGGGAGAAAAACCTCCCGATTTTGGGGGTATTTCCTCATCTACAGCCCGATCTCGTAATATCTCTAAATTTTTCGCAGCGAAGTCCCGATTATTACATTATGTCTGTCAATTTTCATTTGTCAGAAGAAAAAAACCCAACCCCAAACCATTTATAAACAGATATAACGTATGCAATCCACAGTCTAAACTGCCACACTGCAGACATCGTAGTGATATGACTGAAAAATTGTTAAAGCTACGTTAACAGTTCAAATCCCACGCACACACATCTAAATCCGGCAATGGACGAAATAATTAATATCACACAACAGTTTTTTTTCTTTTTTTCTTCTTCAGTAAATAGAACGTGAAAATTAAACATTATTCAAGTAAATTTCAGATGTTTTTAAACAACTACAACAGTACTATAGTATAAAAAAAATTAAAAGAATAAAATTGTCACCAATTAGCTTAAATGAATGATCACTGTGAAATTTTCTCTGCAAACAAAATCGCATCTCCATTTCCGCCGAAGAAACTCGGCCAGTTAACACCTGACATTCCTCTACCGTATATGTAAAGTTTAATTACCATGATTAAATTACAAGGAATAAAACAAAATATACCATGCAGTATATGTGGCCCTAAAGAACTAATTCTGAATAAATATTTTGTTCAGCAACCAGTGTTACATGCATTAAGACTTAAACCTGAAGTCCATGGCATCGTAAGCAACAACAAAATAGGCATCGTTTATTTTGGCAATCAATTGCTGGTGCTTACACATACACACACTGTCGAACATGGTTTCTTTGAAGTATGTCCGAAGGGCAGTCCTTTTCACAAGATCAATGCAAGGATAAGGAGTCTGTTCATTAGCCACACCGGCTTTATTGTTTGCGTACTTAAATTAAAACTTTAGCTATTTTGCAATTTAGCCAGAGCTGACCAGAATAGGCAAAATGGGCTTGTCCTGGGGGAATAATAAGGCGTATCACATGGAGAAAAGGTACGTCCCATGGGCGCACGCACATTGGGGCAAGGGGTTGGGGGTTTGGTCAATAGTGTCTCCCCTCCCCCCAATTTCTATTGTCAGACATTTAATGTGAAACTTTGACCTCTTTTCTTTTAATCGCTGCTATTTAAACTGCCCAAGGAATAGTTTTATATCAGTTCCAATCATTACAGATTACCGTTTATACATACTACATGTATACAATGATTTTTTTTTTAAATTTGTAATTTTTATAAGATTACTGAAAATTGTGTTTTCTCGAAACAAGACAGGTTTAGAATATTATTTTTGGCAAAGCCTCCATTTGATTAAAATCAAATCTAAATTTCACCTGGGACAGTAGTGATTTGATTTAGATTGTGCCGTGTTAAGGCATGTATGTCAACATCTTGAAAATACATTTACTCATTTCACCAGCGCGATCAAAGTTTCCTCAGGCAAACAATTTTTGTTTCGACAAGCCTGACGGGCACCTCACTTTGAATACAGGATGGGCCGGAACTAAAACCAGAGGGGCCCAGGGTGTCGGGCTATCAGATTTATTTTTAGCACTGCTGGTGTAAATAAAAGATCTGTGAATTGATTGTTGCATTTTGTGGTCACTTACTCGGCCTTCTGCCTATTTTCGTAACTCGCATGTTTAACACTTTTCCCAGGATTTAAAATATTCAACGTTATGTCTGGAACAGCGCCAACTTTTAGTCTAGGCCTAGCATTTGCGTATCTTTGAGCTGCCACATTTTTTCAGAATCCCTCTGGTAACAGTCCTTTGAGAAATGTAACGAGCACATAGTGCTGTATGGTGTTGCTTTGAAATCGACTCGTTTGTAATAAAGTATTCATTCTTTCATTATGCCTTTATCTTTCGGAAAAGAAAAAAAATGTTGTCCACAGGCTTTTCTTAATGTTCTGTTACACCCGTAAGCAACGCAAAACGGTATTGTCTTTTACTCTGGCAACTCCCACTTGGGCTGCTGGAGTCGCTACTATGACGTCACATCCCGAAAGTAACCGAATAGGCGCGGAAATTATGCATACGAGGTCACGGAAATTCAGCTCCTAGAAGATAGGCCAATATTTTAATATTGGCATTACGGTCGCAGATGATACTTCGTAATAAGGTTTTCTGCTATAGTACTTTTATTATTATTCTATATTTCCATTGGTTTCTGGTCTCCTTTAAGCGGTTATTGTTAGGACTCGTCGGCCTAGTGTCATGAATAATGTGACTGAATGGGACATCATGCTACATGTCTGCGGCACGATGCCCCAGTGCTAGATATCACTATAGCGATATGACTGAATCTTTTTTTTAAAGCTACGTTATAAATCCAAATCACACACACACAGAGACACATACACAGATGTCCCCTTTATTTTCAGATGGAAATGCACACTGCTGTATATGTAGTTTTCTTGCTGCTAAGAAAACAAACCGTACCCCTACCCCTGCCTGAGGATTGTTCACGTACGGTACCAATGAAGTACTTCATATTTGTTTAAGGTAACTCAAACAACTATCGTTTCTAAATTGCCTCTTTTCTCTTTTTTTTTCTTCTTTTGATCCCTTTATAATAAGCAACAGATTCTTCATTGTTAAACTCGCTTGTACGCGTACCACTTTCCTAAGGATTTTGCGTTCTCTGTTGTCAAGAGTTCACCCCAAATCCAAAGGAATAGCTGAAATGTTGCGGTCTATTTGGTAAGTTGACACTACATATCACATGTTACTTAAATTCGGAGTAAGTTTAACTCTTCGAATACTTTCTGGTCTCGTTTACTGGTGAATGTACTCATTTAAGACAATGCATCTCTGCTACTGAAACTAGGTCGCTGCTAAATATATTACACTTAAGTGTTACGTTTACGTCAGTTTAGGAAGCCATGTTAACTTCCATATAGTGAATATACGTTTATGTTCGCTTCGTACCAATGTCAGCACCTTCATGATGGTATGCAAAAGAAACTCATCTTTCATTTGGCAAGTATATTTCATTTTACAAATGTTATCAGGGTCTCATGGCAATCCATTTTGACTGTTATTAACGTTGGGAACAATAAAAAGGTCGTACAGAGGGACGTATATATCTCAAAGATTATTTACACCATAAGTCTCTACATTGCCCCCGTTTGAAAGTGTAGAATCATCCCACATCGAAGAATAAAATACACAAAATAATGATATTTTATCGTTATGGACTGATATCCAACATTCCAATATGCACTAAAGATAAATTCGTTACATTTACAAACATACATTCATTTTAACTTGATTCCACCATTTGTTGCTGTATATAATGCTTCATACTTTAACATAAGTCGTCCTTCATAGCCTTTTATAAATTTCTACCTTTCTATTTTCAAACCTTGCCAACACGTTGCTAATGTCTCACTTTGTAATAATGCGATATCCACAAAAACAGTGAGAAAACGGTCACGAAAATTACCAAAATACTATAATCTTACTTTATGGTGTCTGCCGCGAGGAACGCATCTTTAGGGATAACGAAGTTATCGTCATAAACGTTTGCACACAGCACGGCCGAGAGGGATGTTTGTTTTATGGCGGTCAGTTTTGCTGGAACACAATAATTAAAACTGTATTTGTTAAAGATGACAAAGGTGTATTAAAGTCCTTAAGAAAGGAATTAATATAAAAAATAGCATGCATGTCTGAACATATATTTCGGTAAAGAGACACTAGAAGTGCATCTCACTGATTTCAAGAAAAGAAGAAAGGAGTGATACATTATTTTAAAGACATTATTTTTTAGAGAGTTGAAATCATCTATAGTGAAGGACAACAGATTACTAAACCGGAAAACAGCGCTCACCTTTTATAAATTGTACCTCCTCATCTTTAACATCTAGCTTATTGTTTTATTTAGCCGGATAGTCATTACCTTTGGAACATTCTTGACTCACCGATTGAAAACCCTTCCGGTTCCGGCCTCTCAAACCAAAACCTGTCTCCATTTTTGAGGGCCTTGAACTGCGCTAAAAGGATGCAGTTTAGTGTTGGACCGACGATGAGTGTGGAAATCTTTTCGGTGACAAGACCAGTCCACAAGTCTATGTCCATCGGTGATCTGTATGAATTAAGATGTAAATTGATAAATTCACGTAAATTTAAAGGGATCAACCTAGGATTAAGTGTATCATGTCATGTCTATTTGGTTAGTAGAACTGTTTCAAAAAATGAGATTCGTTAGCATTTTTTGCATATGTGCCATGGTCTGCAACATGTCCTTTGTAACATTTTGAAAATACAATTCAATTCATAGTTTTCTTCGCCTCGGCTTAGTGGAAGTGTACTGACTTAAACGTATAAGTGGTGCACTCCATTATTTTCTCTTAGATCTTGTAAACCGTATGTCACATATGCCCTCTTGCTCTTGCGGATAGCTTTTTAATCATTGCAATTAGTTCGATATCAAGTGTTGATATTAAGAATAGTTTGGTACAAGGAGTGTTAGGTGACGTGCGTTGGTGGTGTTGTGGATTAATCAATCTAAATATTGATATAAACAGGGACACTTAAGGCTAATATGAAAAATAATCCACTGAGCCTTTACTCTCCACAAATCTCAACAGTAGATACAGAAACATGTTTTGTTTCTGCATCATTATATTAAATCTCAAGATATGTTGGGCTGGAGCGGTGACTGAGCGGTATAAGACGCTTGACATTACAGATCACTCCCACCTCCTCTCTGTACGCATGGGTACTGATCTAGGCTCGGCCAACGTAGGCATGTGCGTAAGATTGCCAGTAGAAATCCTGATGGTGGGTGGTTCATCCAAGGGTTTTCACGGTTCTTCCTGCACCAGATATTTTGAACGCCTATTATGGTATATCATGTGATGATAAGTGGCATTGAACACATACAACAAAATCTAAATGTATATAACAGGTTAGAAGGACGTCAGCAGATCGTAAACATATTCAGAGAAGGAATTGCATAAGATTAATATTTTAAGAAGATAAATCCTTCCAGAAATAAAACATAACGATATAGTTCTTGAACACAGAGCTAAAGGCAGAAATGTTCGAGTTATATCAATGTATATTAAATAATTTATGACGGTAAAATGTGCATACAATTCTTAAAATTTGCGATCATATTTCCTTATATAAACCATATGCCATCGAAACGTCCAAGATTTAATCGTGTGGTGCATCATCTTGGATGCCCGTAAAAGCATTTAAATCACGAAAAGAATGTCTTATATGATGGGTATTGATCCGCCCAACTAGAATGTGTTCTATTGCCTATGACCATTACTTTGCATCTGCACTGATGGAGGTCAACCCTTCGTGTGTTATGTATCAGTGAGGTATTTGTGTCCTATACACGATCATGACAACGACACAACCACTCTGCGATTTGTTCAGGGATGTCACTATCCAAGGATGAATTTAAATTTCTCGAATCTTGTTTGCCGACTCGCATAATGGAAGATGTCAAGATATTTCATAACATCATGACTGCGGAGCATCTGTGTCTAACTGTGTATGCCCTTTCATTACTTGTGATATATATTTAACTAGGATGCCAACGTTTTGGAATACGTTTTCCCATATTATTTGAACAAAATACGTTGGGACTAAGATTTAGGATCTGAATTGGCTGTCAGACTTAAGGTTTTACAAAGTTTCCGGTGTTTATAGTGAATCTGAAAAGATCATGAAATTTGTGTTGCGTATCCTTGTATTTCAAAGCATTTGCTTTTGACTATAACTTCTGAAGTAAAAAAGGAGAATTTATACGCTTAACGCCAGCAGATTTTGCAACGGGGTGTTCGAACTGTCTGTACACAGGGAACCATGGCCACGATGGAACACTCAATTTACTCTAAGTAATGAAATTTATTCGCAATGCCAACTTGCAAAGTAAACGGAGCTTGCTTCTCTTCAAATGATTTTCTTCATTTATTATTAAAATAATTATTCATTTATTGCAAGTACGCGTGAAACCAAACACCTATTATTTTGGTTTCTGGAGTTAAATCATTAGAGATGTGAGTATATTTGTGCTCACCAAATGAGGAGTTTAGTGAATACAAAGCCTAAACATGTTTTGGCCTTCTTTGTGTTTGTGTGAATGTGTGAGTGATTGTAGAACTGAAAAAAGTTTGTCTTACTGATAGACACTCTTCAGTAGTGCTATGGTGGTGCTATCGTGCCATGTCAGAGATGCCCAAGAACTTGGATCAGCCAGTGATTCACCGCATAATTCTGTCCGGTATTTCCAGTAAGGAGGAATTCCGTGGTCTCTTCCTCTGTTTATGTTTAAGGCCGCCAGGTCATAACTTACACCGTTCGACAAATACAGCTTGTTTCTCGCTCCATCTTCCACGAATCTTTAAACATGTGTGAAGTTTGGATGGTAATAATGTAGAGGATAAAGCATTTGAGGAGAAACAATGTAGCGAGAACTAATTAGTAGATGCTATGATTAGAAGATATGACCTTGTAGGACAAGTTAATACTGTTTGTATAAGATAGAACGAAAACATGTTATGAGGCATTCTATAATCTAATCGTCCGCCGCACGATGAATGAAGCTCGCTCTTTATTCGTTTCTAACGTTAAATGACTGGAGTCTACCATGCGATTGATTGGCTAGATCTCTGTTCCGGAAAGGGTTTTGTTTATTAACAACAATTCTAAAAAAGGCAATCAATAGTACGCATGTGTTATCAGTAGTACTCGTGTGTTATCAGTGGTACTCGTGTGTTATCACTAGTACTCATGTGTTATCAGTAGTACTCGTGTGTTATCAGTAGTACTCGTGTGTTATCACTAGTACTCATGTGTTATCAGTAGTACTCGTGTGTTATCAGTAGTACTCATGTGTTGTCAGTAGTACTCGTGTGTTATCAGTAGTACTCGTGTGTTATCACTAGTACTCATGTGTTATCAGTAGTACTCGTGTGTTATCACTAGTACTCATGTGTTATCAGTAGTACTCGTGTGTTGTCAGCAGTACTCGTGTGTTATCAGTAGTACTCGTGTGTTATCACTAGTACTCATGTGTTATCAGTAGTACTCGTGTGTTATCAGTAGTACTCGTGTGTTATCACTAGTACTCATGTGTTATCAGTAGTACTCGTGTGTTATCAGTTGTACTCGTGTGTTATCACTAGTACTCATGTGTTATCAGTAGTACTCGTGTGTTATCAGTAGTACTCGTGTGTTATCACTAGTACTCATGTGTTATCAGTAGTACTCGTGTGTAGTACTCGTGTGTTATCAGTAATACTCGTGTGTTATCAGTAGTAGTACTCGTGTGTTATCACTAGTACTCATGTGTTATCAGTAGTACTCGTGTGTTATCAGTAGTACTCGTGTGTTATCAGTAGTACTCGTGTGTTGGCGTATTCCATTGTCATCTCAGTTTTTCAATGTCACCTCGAAACTCTACAGTTTGCAGTCTTATTATGCATGCGTGTAATCAAACGTGAAAAAATGAGAGGGACCAAATATTGTTTAATCTGTTAGAGTCTTTACAGCACATGCAACTAGTATCATGTATCAAACTAATGCACTTGATACATTTACATTTCTAAGAAGGAGATGAAAAATTAGTCGAAAAGATCGTACACTGTCCTATTGTAATTTAATTTCAAATCAAATCCACGCATTTTGTGGTTCCATTTCTTTTGTACTGTGTGAGTATCTAGACATCGTCTACCTTTAATATCTATGAACTCTGTCCCTAACCCGTTAGAACATTTTTGTTCTGCCATCATGCAGATGTAATATTTAGTATTTGATTTCGCCCTATCTCAGTGTCTCCAAAACGTGTAAGATACATGTATTGATAGACAGACTTATATATAGTTAGGTACATAGACATACCGATAGATATATATGGATATGTACAAGTAAACAACTCGATGCATATATAGGTACCTGTCGGTTTTAGGGCATTTTGTTTCTGTCATCCATTTCAGCATTCGATGTGCTCCGGTTCTTCCCCTCATGTAAAGCATATGAGGATTAAGATACGTGTTCTCAATATTTTTCAGATCCGGGTCATTGATATCTGTCGTCTCTGTACTCTCTGTGTGAAGTTTCATTTCATTCGTTATCCAGGAATGTCCTATTCTAAACGGCATGGTTATATATATATATATATATATATATATATATATATATATATATATATATATATATATATATATATATAGGAGAGAGAGAGATGTTCATCGATACTAACATCTCCCCGTCCATTCATCTACGCTCTTATTCATCCTTAAATCCATTGATCCAGATGACTCTTTAACCATCCATCATACAACTAATAGACAACTTGCAGCTCGATCCCAATTGTTTATTTATTTCAAATAATATATCTTTAACCAAATCTTTCAATTTGTTTTGTCTCTTTTGTCTCATTTTTATCATTAATTCTCTATCTATCCATCTGGCAAGCTAGATATTTAGATATTTAGATATTGATCTAAAGTTCTTTCTGTTATGTTATGAATATGCCTATTTACGACGCCAATAGATATATAGATATATATATATATATATATATATATATATATATATATATATATATATATATATATATATATATATATTACTTGAGTGAATAATGCTATCAAAACAGTTTACACAAGGTAATGTTGAAATTGTATGAATGTGATAGACCGGAACTATTTTTTACCTGTATGCTATTCCAAAATCATTGGCAATGTCAGTGTTTATGGTCGGGTCGTAGCCTTTGAAGTAAGTCACTCTAGTACCAGTATTGAGGAGGCCATTACTAGTCATGACTTTACGTGTTAGGAGCCAGGAAAGAAACTCATTGTATGTAATGTGCTGAATTTGGGCGATATTTATTTTCCTGGCCTCCTGGAATAATTCCTCTGGATCTGTCCACCCTAGTCCTTTGAGAAGATCCACGATACGATTGTGTTCCTGTACAAATAGTGTGTGGTAGGAGCCAAGACTGGGTACAACATTCACTCTAGAGTCACCTGGGAATGACGGTATGATATGTTTTTTTGGTTTTTTTTGTTTTTTTTTTGTTCAACTTTATCTTAATATTGATTCCACATTACAAATTAAATACATAACCAGCATTCGTTTATTTGTGTGTGTGTCTTTGTACACTCATGCGAGTGACAAAATCGAAAAATATCAATTATTACAGGCGGATAGTTTCTTTTTTGTTCGTCTTGATTGAAAATATTTTTACCTTTATGACAACCATCACATTTTGATTTGAAGTCGATATTTAACGGGCAGTCAAATGCATATTTGTGATGAATGACGATATGATTATTGAAAATGGATTTTAAGCCTTGTCATAATATAGATTCCACATTAAGAAAATAATAAATAATAAGAAAATAATATATATATATATATATATATATATATATATATATATATATATATATATATATATATACATAATAATAATAATAATGATAATAATAAGGACTTTGTATAGCGCCTAATCTTTATAAGCTCTAAGCGCTTTACAACATTAGACAACACCTATAAGATAAAAAACATATAATGATATGATTACAAAAACAAACACCATGAAATTAGAAAACATAAAAAAACATGCTGAGAATACTTAAGGTAGGAAACATTATTAGGTCTTTAAGTTTGTTCTTGCAGTCGAAATAAGTGAGTTCTGAGAGCACTCTTGAATAGGATCACTGTGTCTTTGTGTCTAAGTTCAATGGGCAATTCATTCCACGTTGCTGGGCCCTGGTATGCAAAAGAACGATGTCCATATATGACTTTGTTTTCATAGTGGGAATAATGAGTATATATATATATATATATATATATATATATATATATATATATATATATATATATATTAGCATTCGTATATGTGGTTGGATATCTGTTTGCACGGTGGGGGTTGGGGGGTGGCCGTATCGAGCAATAGCAGTTAATACAAACAGACAGCTTTCTTTTAGCTTTAAAATTAATCGGATGCGACACAATTTTATCTTTATAGCAACCATACAATTTTGATACAGTTAACAATGCATGTTCGTTTAGTACGAGATGAATATTTAATTTTTAATCGGAACCTTTATCTGAACGTTGGTCATACTTGTAGCCATGGGTTTGTCAGTCTAAAATAATTGATTATTTTCTAGATTAAGAAACCTTTATAACTGTCAATATTTTAAACGTATTACTTACTCAAAACAAATTATCCCATTAAGAGAAAAGAAAACAACAGTTGGCAGAATTCCGTAAATAAGATATCAGACTGTCACTTCTTTCCTATATTTCTGTAATTGCTCATCCATGTTGCAGAAACCTTTTCAAAAATACGCTAAATGGCGCGCAGCGTTGGTTAAATTTATAAAATTTCCACTTACGCATATCTTTTTTAAGGCTATCCTATTTGTCCATTATGACAACAGTTGTTGATGGCCACTTTCTCAAGAGTATTCAAAACTCCATTGTTTTACATATTTGTATGTAGTTGGTGACCGCCGCTCATTAGAAAACGACTCGCTTGTGTCCAGCACGTTGCCAGTTCGTATCTTATCTTTCCAGAAACGTACAACAAATGTCTCTTTAACACTGATAAAGCTGTGCATCCATGAGTACATACAATTGCTTGGCAATTTATCTATAATTGAGCAGGAATAAGAATTCCTTAAGCTGACCGCGCTAAGTAAGATTATCCATAGCTTAAAGCATACTGACGTTCTAAGCATGCATTGCCACATGTGTATTTACCATTCAACACACGTGCCCGCAGTACATTGGTACGGCCGTCTTGAACTTACCAGCGACGGAACAACTCTCCCCTGTCACTGTCAGAGTGCACTTCGAATTGTCATCACCTGCTGGGAGGTTGTCACCATCGGAGGCAGTCATATACTCGGGAAAATCTTCAGTTAGAGTAAAGCAAAGAACTCATTATTTCAACAAAAAAATTATACAACCTTTTCGTGGAATATGTAATATGGAATGAATGACAAAATGAGTTTTGGTTTGCCCCAATACATGCTGCTTAGATTAGGCTTGACAGCTAGTCTCATAGTATATTATCTTACAAGTAGGCAGAAAGAACATGCTCAATATGGCGTACATATATGTCTAGGCTAACGGGCAGAACGTATCCCTACGTCCAAACTGAGCGAGTAATTTACTCCGAGTGTGACTATACACGAATCTATCGTTGTATTCATTTCATACCTCTCCTTTTCCGCTTTCCGATATTTTTAAAAGGTTTGGCATTTGTGCCAATTAGTCTTGTATCCTGCTAGAAATATAAATGCTCAGACGTCAGTGAAATGTGTGAGAAGGAAATATGAACATCGGTCTTGAAGACCTTAAGAATGATGTTAGATAAAATTGGTAAGTAGTATTGATACCGAGATCTATAGAAAATATATATCCCATCCAATGCCATTGTATTAGAACCATATACAACTGAATGATGGATGTTCCACCCAAATACATCTTATCTGAACCATATACGTTTGGATATATCGCGTCCGACTTACTTTTTAATTCATGGTAGTCAGGTTAATAATAAAAAGAACAGAAATGCAAGAGATCTGGACTCCTTATATTTTCATTATATTCAATTAATTCCTAATGATAAGAGAATTTCAATATATATATATATATATATATATATATATATATATATATATATATATATATATATATATATATATATAACACGAAGGGATAGCTATGGAAAGATTGAAAGATTGCAGGACAAATTTGGGTTTCGAAATTTGATTAATTCAGCTGCTGAGGAACCATACACATTGGAGGCATCAATGTACGAGGTTATCTGGTTCTCTTGCCGTCGTGGTCCGGCTGTAAATAAATAAATTAAAAATAATAAAAATAAAAAATAAATCAATACAATTGTCTTGGTCAAGGAGTAATGCATATTTAAGAAATTTGTGCACACACGATTTTCAGCAAAATACAGTCTAGTCATCTCATGACGATAACATTATTTTTGTTGATAGCGAAGTAAACGCTTTCTTTTGTGTGTGTGTGTGTGTGTGTGTGTTAGACTCGCTTTTTCCAACAGAGCAGCATCGAATATATTTTTCCAGTAAATGTTTATTTGTTATTGTGTGCTAACACGATTAAAAAAATCAGGCGCCTTGTTCCTACATACAATTATTCAGGAAGTCAGAAGTTATCTCTAATTTACCTCCTGGAGAACAATTTCGAGTTCAAAGCGTTTTCTTGGTGTATTTTCGTTTTAGAAAAAAGTGGAACGTATATTTGTAGCATTTGTTAACACAACTGCTAATTTCATGAAATGTCTGGTACACATATGTGGCTATTAGCGATAAAGCTAATAATATATGACTTTTTTGTTACAGTACTTTCATATTTTGGGGACATCCAAATTGACGAAAATTATTATACCAGGAAAATTTTAAATTCACAGCATCTGAAAATAGATTTTTTTAGGAAACTATTTTCCCAATAATTTAGCTCATACGTATATCCTCGCGAAAATGTCCTGATTTGTATTTTATTTTGTACTTACTCAACGTATTGCAGCTCACGTCCAATGCCGGGGTGGAGCGTTTTACGTTCATGCAGGTTCCGTTTTTAAAGAAACTATCGCCGTTGGGTACGTAAATTGGAATGCACTTCTCTCTGTTGTTTGAAATGAAAGATACATGTAAACAATTTTTGATATAGTGACTTTCCTTATATTAATTACACAAACAGAAGCACAAGTTCGGCCTTGTTTAAATATGCACCCTCTGTCTCTTATTTTCAAGGCAAGTTGAATTCGAAAACCGTTCTGTCTATATATATTTATAAACCTGTCTATCTCACTAATAACATTATGTAATAAACTAATTATGTGTGCATGCTTGCATGTGTATATGGATCTATTTAGAAAGGCTAGAAGGTAGCATATATATATATATATATATATATATATATATATAGAGAGAGAGAGAGAGAGAGAGAGAGAGAGAGAGAGAGAGAGAGAGCGAGGGGGCACGTAGGACTATTAGGTTATATATTTAATGAATCAATCTATGATTTTAAAAAGAACAAACAGTGAAACGTTAAATCGGACTTACGCATTTACGTTTACTTGATTCGTGTCACAACAGTCCAATGTCCCAACATTACTTCCTGAAATTCATCAACATTACAATACAGTTTAAGAGATCTTATCAGAATACATTACAAAAAACACGACCATGGTGGAAACAAGCAAGAAAGAAATCAAATAGAAAGTACGAATAAAGCTATTCGGTTACCTATCAATAGAAACATAAATTTACAGTAACAGAGATATAATTTAGAAACAGAAGAAAATGTTGCAGCTGATAACACCTTCTTTCAAAATTTATATAGCAAACATAATAATAGCAAAAAATTAAGATAAAACAACATATTCGGGTAGAAAAAGAAATTACACCATGTAATAGTGCCTTAAATACAATTTATTTCCGGTATTCACGGATTTTATAGCTTTTATATAACGTGTTCCTTTTTCGTAGAGAATAAATTTTTTGTTAAATGATAACTTTTTATTTTCAGACTAATGGTCTGAACGATGTTTTAACTGTTGGTGATGGTTTTATTGGTATCAACTGCTCTTTTTACTCAGGTACTTAAATTAGTTTTCTTGATTAACTGAAGAATTAAGTTTATATTTTAGTTTTTGGCGTGCATTGCACTTGCAATCTAGATCTTCGATCGTTACGTCTGTTTAAGAAATCCTGAAAATCATTTGTATTGGTGGAAAAAGTTACCGGATATCAGATTGCGAAATTCACATATTTTAAGTCGCTAACGAAGTGGGATCCCGGGTTTGATTCTCTTACTAAACTGGGCCCTAAACGAGATTACTATCATTTGTTTTATTCTTATGTTTGTGATCTTTAATTCATGTGCATCACCTGATTTTCGTTCAGACTTTATGTATATTTCACCCTTAATACCTAAAAACATTTGTGTTCTATATATTTACTTAAAACAACCAGTGCATTTCACAATTGACAACCTAATAGTTACCTTTTCATTATGCTCTCCGTGCAAAATAAATTTTTTATTACATTGCACAGCAAGCTGCAACAGATGTCACTGAGAGGTCCTAATGGTGTCTGAAAGGTTCACGTGTTATACGCTAAATAATTGATTGGGAGACTGCAGTTGGTGACCCAATATATGTTACACAAATAACTGTTACGTGAAGCTCAACAAAACTGTATCACTAATTTAGGAGATACTGTTAAATTAACAGATGTAGTTAATAGTTTGAACAAAGACCTTTTTATACTCAAGTGCGTTTAAATTTGGGGGATAAAAGTGTTTGGACAATTAAGACAAGGAGAGATAAATTCGTAAATTAATAGCCATCGACCAAAAAACTACTAAAAGAGCTAATAAAATCTTATTGTTACAAATGCAGATTGTTGCAAACTGAGAGGAAAATAGAAACAATAGCCTTGTTAAGACAGATTTTTCTGGCATTTAAAAGGTAAAGAACAAGTGAAGCGCCTAACTTCCAAAAGGATTTACAGCAAATCGAACAGGAGATTAAAAAATTAAGCAGATTATCGGACCTGGAGAACATATTCAGATCCCAGGAAGATGATAAAACTTAACAATTCCTCCTAGAAAAGCGATATAAGGATTAGAATAATGACCTGCGTTCAAACGATAATAAAGTCTACGTATACAAACTCTGAGTACAAGATAGTCTGTACAAAGCTAAACGTTTCCTTTTCACACAACCACGTCTAGTAGAGATCGCCTTAAAGAAACCTGAAAATCTGGAAGCAAGCGACATTTCGGAATGAAGGGAATCATATATATATATATATATATATATATATATATATATATATATATATATATATATATATATATATCGCGAAAAACAAATCACTTTATTCCATTCATCTTAGCTTTCAGTGAATTAAGGCTTTCAAGATTTGCCAACATGAGGCACAGAATAACAAAGTATTATGGTGTAAAACGGGGGATATCAAATAATGTAAATAATGTTATGGTAAATTTTCAATAAGTCACAGAAACATATCCTCTCATTTTAACAGTTCCCACTCTCTGCATCACTCAGCAAGTTACATTAAGCGTAACACTGAAAAATCCTTCAGTAATATAAATTCGTAAGTTTACTATAGTTTCTCAAATTAATTAACTAATTAATTATTAGATAAATAATAATTCAATAAAAGATCAATTTAGAAATAAATGCGAATAAAAAACTGTACGGAAAGGTCAAACCTGAATATATCAGATAAGATGTTTGTAAGCTCAGTTTTTTCCTTTTTTATAGTGCGTCAGGTAGACCCTAAACGAATTGTGAACACTGACCATGATTTAATTTTCAAAACGCATTTGCAACAAGCCAGAAACCCGAACAATACGCATTCATTCTATGCCCGAAGCCTTCCGAAAGCTTGAATCTAAACCTATTTACAGATTTGTGTGCTTCACGGTTATAGAACGTGTTAAACAACCTAATTTTGTGATAACACATCCAGACACAATAATTCAAAGTTTTAAATTATCATACTTAAGTATAAATATTCGCTAGGTCTAATTACTGCTCTCACACAAGATGTCAATAACTTTAGCTAGCAATGTTGGCCTCTCTGTCTTATTAACACAGACCTGATCATTCGCGCCCTGCCATAATTGGTCAGAATTGTAAAAGCATGCGACAGTTTTATTTTACAATCTTCCCTGTTTCCCTTCGATTATAAAGCAGTGCTAATTTGTTAAACATTCTTTATCACTTTCGATACAGATATTTGCTCGTATGAGAAAGCATTAGTTGTGACTATCACGTATACCATGATTATTATATTAGTTTATGCCAACGTTCTGATATTACTTGTTACGACAGAGTAATGCATCACAGTTATTAGTAACAATGAAAATTAAATATGTCTCTGCAATTTTGACATGTGAAGATTGTTGTTGTTGTTATAGGTTTACTGCAATTTTTCAGCACGTGATAGTCTGTCTACACATAACGGCCAACATTGGTTGTAGAGGAAAACCCAAGAAAACCCCGATAAGAATCATCGACAAAAGGAAGGTACCTGGCAAATTTTCTCAGACACTGACATGAGACCCGAACCCATGCATACGATTTTGTTGATATGTAGGTAAGTGTGTACCAATGTGTTTTCCTTTTAAAATGACTTTTGATCCTGTTTTGAAGACAATCACTAAATTGAGATGAATACCGACTTTCTGATCCTTTGTCAAAAATGTTGCATTGCCTAAACGCGTCCTTAAGCAGAATTGACCATCCTCTTTGCAAACAATTTAATGTATAATTCCACAAGTGAACATTCTTAAATCGTGAGGTTCAGAATCCCGGTACAGATAAAAATAATATTCACGAGTTTAACGGAAAGGAGCCTCGTGTTGTATACAAAGCTGAAGAAGAATGATCAAGCAGACAGAGGGACAGACAGACAAACGGAATGGCATGCAGAATAAGTCACAGACGAGTATGGTTGTTAAAAACCATTTGACAGGTTGAGTACAACTAAGAACAAATAAATAAATAAATAAAAATACAGGTATAACCTGTGTAAACTGGAGTAGAGATAATGTCATGGTCCAAAAACTGCCCCCACTGGAAAACATGCAGCGAGATCTTCTGATCTAAAGTCGCCTTAGTGCCCGTGTTAGCGTGAACTACATTACTGATGGTTCTTGGGTTGGGCAGAGTTCCGGTTCCGCTTGCAGTATGGGTTCGCGGACTGGATACTCCATCTGGTATTTGAAAATTAATACTTTAAGACCTCGATGATTGATTCATATAATTTACTGGTAAAAATACTTAACAACTTTCTATCACTTAAAATTAAAAGCATTGAAGAAGTTATAACTGGTTCTACATTTCAGATACACCTAATTGGTAGGCAAGTTTTGTTTTTTGTATTATGAGATATCCTAAAACCGAGACATATGCATTTCGATCGAGTATGACAGTATGTAATAGAAAAATGTATAGACATATAGACAGACAGACAGACTAGCAATATAAAACGAAAGGATACAACGAACGAGAGATGGCAGTTAATTAAAGCTTAAAATGTAAAGCAGACAACAACATGTCACGAAAGATAGACAGTAATATATACTTTAGTAGATAATCTACGTACCATCATATTCTGGGTCTAGCAAGCGTCTCTGGGGCCTAAAGGCCATGCCCCACTCTGGATGATCAAGGTTATTGCATGAACCGTCCAATGTCCGGTACATACTTGTCGCTTGTCCGGTGCAATTGAAGAAATTTCTGGCAACGCAAACTGCACGGATTCGGAATATGGCATAGAACGTCTCATGATAAACGATGCTGTTCAATTGGGTTGCTGTATAGCTGAATCAATGATCAATTGTGAATACATCATTAGAAGTCTTGTAGAAGTATATCATAGATTTGGCATACGTGCGTACAAAATGAACATACGTATATATTTCTATGTTAACTAATGCATTAATAAACGAGCACACACACAAACTATACATATGTACACTGCACACTATCACACATACACATACACACATACACATATATATATATATATACAACAAACTTACCTACTTGCATATGGACAAGTACACACATACAGACATATACAGATTATACCTATTTACACTTCATGTGCATTTATAAAAATATAAAACATATTACTCTCCTACTTACCTACCTCCATACATGTACATACCTGCGAAGACATGCTTACCTTTTTAAATACAAAATGCATCAAAAATTGCTGCACATCTGCCTTCATACATACAGAGAGAAAGACAGAGAGACAGACAGACATGGATGCATACATCCATCCATCCATCCATCAGTCCGTCACTCCGTGCCTGCCTGCCTGCATGCTTGCCGACCATCCTATCTACATACATACCTACCTACCTATATTCCTACCTGCATACCTACAGACATACATGCCTACATACACACATACATGCATACATATATACACACATACATACATACATACATACATACATACATACATACATAAACACATACAAAAATACATCCATACATACATACATTAATACATATTTACATAAAAACATACAGACATGCATACACAAATACATACACACATACATACATACATACATACATACATACATACATAAATACATACATACATACATACATACACACACATGCATGCATACACACATACAAACATACATACATGCATGCATGCATACATATGTACATACATACATGTATACATACATACATACATACATATATATATACATACATACATACATACATACATAGATACATAAATTATAAATTAAACAACACCAACACGTAAAATGTAGAATACATACATACATATATGCATACACACATACGTACATACACACATACATATATCCATACATACATACATACATACATACATACATACATACATTCATACACACATACATACACACACATGCATGCATACATACACACATACAAACATACATACATGCATGTATACATACATATATGCATACATACATTCATGCATACATACATGAATACATACATACATACATACATGTATACATACATACATACATACATACGTACATAAATTATAAATTAAACAACACCAACACGTAGAATAGAGAATACATACATACATATATACATACACACATACAAACATACATACATACATACATACACGGTCAACAATATACAGATCCTACTGGCCTTATAACATTTATCCATATCTCTGTCTACAAGAATTTTCTACAGTACATTATGTTTGCACAAACGAACATGTGCAGGTATGAGCACATGAACGGACGGACCAGACGTGGCAGTTCCGGGTTCTCTATAAAAGGAGAAAAGAACGACAAATCACTTTAGACCGTTAAGGCATTTCTTAGAGATGAAGAATAATTTCTCGCAGAGTATTCATTATCCGCAGTAATTAAATAGTTACTATCCGTCCTGTCCCCTCTGGGCAAACTCCCTCCCGAAATTGTGTGCATAAACAAAACCAATCGGGGACAGATCTGGTGATAACGTGAGTCCGGGATAGATCTGGAAAATAACGTAAATCGGGGATAGATCTGGTAAGAACGTCAATCCGGTATAGAACTGGTCGTAAAGTCAATCGGGGATAGATCTGGTAATAACGTCAATCGGGGATAGATCCGGAAACAACGTCATTCAGAGATAGATCTGGTAATAACGTCAAGAACAGTAGCAACGTTGTGATTTAATCAGGTATGTGTGTGCATCTGAGAGAGAGAGAGAGAGAGTACATTGTCTGTTAGTATCTCCAACGTCTTTGAAACCAAGAAAGCATTACTGTCATTGTATTGTCCTGAGTTAAATAAATGTAGTAGCTGGTCAGCGTCTGCAAAGAAAAAATAAAAAGTAAAATTATATTAATGTTTCCTCATATTCGAGGAATCCTACACATTTTCGCTTCCTCTACTATTATAACTACCATAATCATTATCACCGTTATGAATGTGTTTGTAATTCTTCTTCTTCGTCGTCTTCTTCTTCTTCTTCTTCTTCTTATTGTTATTATTATTATTATTATTATTATTATTAATGTTCTTGTTGTTGCTATTGTTGTGATTATTATTGGTGGTGGTGAAGGTGATGGTGTTCTTGTTGTTGTTGATGAAATGTCGTCGCTGTTACTGTCTAACATTTCGAAATTTGTTACCGATATTATGCAATAACCTTCTTTAATCATGGACTATTAAGGTTCCTTGCACAAAATCGGCGTTGACTTATACCTTTATTGAGCGGACACCTGTCTAAAGATGCTGAAACTTTTCTTCCACTTCTCATGAGTGCCTGCTTAAGACGAGTATCACTGTACGTTTTAGATTTATTGAAGATGATAAAGTTTTATTTGCAACCTATCAGAAAATATCTAGATTAAAATTAATTCATAACATCTACTGTCAAGATGCACATCTGGAGATCTCAAATTATACATGAACTGCTCGGTTCTAGTCTGAATTTTGCGTGAATTCGAGGACTGATTTCCAACACCTATTGCCATTTGTTTGTTAGTACTGTAGGAAGTCAAGGGCGTATTTATTTTGTATGTAAGACTCCATTTTATGCTTAGCTAGATTTTAGTGATAGCTTATTGAATATGGGTAGCAGGCGTATTTGTCTAACTAGTAATTATCCAATTATTCAATTATTGGAGCAGACGTCATACTTTACAATCTCACGCGACTTGATGACAGTTACGATTAGTTCCGTAATAAGGACCTTCTTAGATTTCGTAATGTAGAGAATCAACTGGTTATTTTTACGTACGCCTCGTTTAGTAACTTGAGATCGGAATAACACATTGCATTGCGAGTTTCGGTCGTGTTTTGTATTGCAAGTACTAAAATTCACCTCTGAAAGGTTTACTGACAAGAAATAGCATGCAAGTGTGAATTAGTACAGTTTCGTGATATGTGGTTTTTATGTGATTAAAGAAATATTTCATTTATATTGTTTGAGCGTTTAATAATCTTTCAGTAGGCAACGTCTGTTGAATTAGGTACCATCGAAACAAGAAAATATCGACTTTCAAAGCCAGACTCACCCAGAGGTTGATTGATTAACTCCATAGTGGGACCACTTTCTGTAACAGCACAGTCTTTGTACAAGTTGAATAGATTGTGTGCATACTTCGCCCATTTTTGTAATTTCCAAGTAACAAAATCTGAACTCAAATACTTATTTGAATTACCATAATGAGTTAGTCTCTCTCTCTCTCTCTCTCTCTCTCTCTCTCTCTTAAATGTGGCCTTTTGAAAGCAATTCCACTCTGTATAAATTATTGTGCACACCTACAAACTCCCCTAATCCCTGATTTTGGATTACCTAAATATAAGTTTGAAGATGATTGAACTGTTGAGTCTGAGTTAGGATCATGAACTTTGAACAAAACCAATCACAGTAAGTTTTACTTTAGAGATCGTTTTCTGATTGGCTGAAAAGAAACCTCAAATTCAGTCTCAAAAGCTATATACATTTCAACCCAAATTATAGTTTTGAACATATTTATACCTGCGTTGGTGACTTTGTTATTTGTATTTTCTTCAGCTATATCAATCAGAGCCAACCTTACAGCAGCCATGACGTAGTTAGCAAAGACGGAATCGTAATAGTACGTTGCCTGTACTGTGCATGTCAGCACAGATAAAGCCAAACGAAACGTGGTTGCTGACGTCATCTAAAATGAATAAAATGAATATGAATCAGTTATAAAATTATTCATTTTTAAGTTCTGAGCTCTTATTTTAGAGATAAATATAAAATTAAGGAACGAACAAGAATTTATATTTGTTATTAGAAGTCATGAAAAAATTAACCGCCAAGGAAAACCTGGGGCATTTTCTATGACACACTTAAGAATTTTCGTCAATGATTGGAAAAACACACCGGAAATATCCTTTGCA
The DNA here is from genome assembly GCA_028554795.2 of Sinohyriopsis cumingii. Classification (NCBI taxonomy): domain Eukaryota; kingdom Metazoa; phylum Mollusca; class Bivalvia; order Unionida; family Unionidae; genus Sinohyriopsis; species Sinohyriopsis cumingii. Next base: position 64,407,560 of record CM068833.1, on the reverse strand, counting down.
TTCATTTTTACATTGTTTGCGAAACAATTCGGAATGATGCCTTTCCTATTCAAGGTGATTTAAAGTTAGGTAATTTCTCATGGACGAAACATGCATACGTTTCTCATTTGAAGTATTAGATAATTAAAGAACTTTCATTTACGGGACTCGTTAAAGCGTAACACAATAAACGGAAATGTTACATGATTTCACGTGCATTGACTGTAGGTAACACATAAATTACATTCGTCTTTGTCCACTGTAAGGTTTTTCCGCAAAGTTCTCTCTCTCTCTCTCTTTCTCTCTCTCTCTCTCCTACATACACAAAGGCACAACACATGAATGCACGTATACGACGTTCTATACAGAACATGACCATAATAAATTATCTAGAAAGTGAGCAAATTAAATGATCTACAACACAACAATCATTGACGGATACTCCCAATGTTTTTGGTAAGGAGCCCCTGTGCTGACAAACATGCCAGTAGGTCTAGTTTCCTGGATTTAATGCTGTCCTATACGTGTATACGTCCGCGTTAGGAATATTAGCCAGACATAATTTGATCAGCACGCTTATTACATTGATATATATATCAAGATCTGGCCTTGATCTCTTGCTGTTCCGAATATGGCCTAATGCAGCATGAACATAGGAACTCCTCTCTAAATTCGTTGTTCTGCGCAATGGTTGTTGTCCCGTTTACATTAGTGACAGACTCCACCGTCCGCAGTTCACCAAACATTTACGTCTACTGCTCACTTAGACCAGTTTTCTCAAAAGCAAGGCAAACTCATGAGCTTTTTTGTGGCCCACGTGATTTTCGTACTATCTATGCTTCTTACTCATTATTTCAAAGCCAATCATATACTTTAGACTAAAGCAGTAAATAAGAAACAAAAATATTTACCAAAAACACCGAAAAAATCACACAGGATCCTGTCCCCTGTGACAGCAATGGTGCGACTTTTTCCGTAGTCCCAGTATACCTTCCTAAATGCACAACAAAGAGCAAACAAAAAGAAAATACAGAAATAAAGGCATCTAAGAGAACAATACTGTATTATATTGCTCAGAATGGATTCTGATAGGACAAACTGCATACGTACGGATTTTTGACAGAATTCATTGTTTCCCTCAGTAGGTAACCACGCCCTGTCCATTTGCCTTTGTGTGTGCATGCGTGTGTGCAACAAAACTGTCCAGGATTCAAAAGATTAGTTGAATAAGATTCGAACCATGTGTCTATAGTTAAATTTCCGCATTCAGATGAGTACCTGAGATAAAAAGGGAAAATTACATGAAACAATGGCAGGTCTTACAAACGTTTGCATGAACTGGTAGTAAAATATATTACCGATATAACCAACTGCAGTGTTCGTAATCCTATGCAACATTGATAAATGGAATACTTGGTGGAAACAAAGGCAAGTCAAACAAGTTGATTAAAGATTAAACTCGAATCTACGAACTGATATACGCTATACATTATTAAGGGAAACACGCTACTGTAGTCCTCTGTTTAGCGCCTGCGTACACGGAAGTAAACATGTCATGGAATACTGAAGCAGTTATGCATTACTTGTTGCTACACTGGCAAACGGCAATAAAATCTACCTTTTCATCTTGGTATATATTTCTGAGCTAAAACCCGAATAATAAAGATATTGTCGCATGCGAAGTATTTTTTTCTTAAACCCTGCTTGTGCATTGTATATCAGACCATTGCCTTCAGCACATGCGTATATAGGAGTATTCAATATATCAGTAAAGACTTTGCATATAGTATCAATAAGAGATGTACCTCTGTACTTGTTTGGATCGCTCTAGTCATCGCACTTATAGATATAACAGATAATACTCTTCTCCCACTGTTTAAGAAAGTAGCCTGATTCAAAGATTTTTAATAGAACTTTATTCGTGCACTGGTAAAAAAGAGTATCAGGTCCAGATGCTGTGTTTGTGATTTAAAGTAAACTTTTCAAAAATTTCGTCATTTGTAACAGGAGTGTTTAAGTCATCAACCTGTAAGTGAGGTAGTTCTTCATTATTAATACCCAGCTGAAATTTAACATTGATTCTCTCGATTTGATAAGCGCTGTCAGGAATTGCATCGACGTGTTCTTCCGACGCCCGTTCAAAGTTTTCCACGAAAATACAGTTGTGTTATTCATTGGTAGCTGATCTAATGTTGGGCTACGTGTAATGCCGACGTAGCTGAGCCAGCGATATCTCAAGGGTGCCGCCTGTCGGCGCACTAATCGCCATGGGAAATATGACCTTAAAATAACGGCATCATTGTCGACCCCGACACAAACATAGTGGCACTCGAAGTGGTATTTGTAATTATTCTATTAAATCGTAAAATTACTATGTTTATGATTCTCTGTGGAGTCCATTATATAGCTAACACCGGCATATAATTACGGCGATTAACCGCCGACGTCGCTGTACACGTCGTCGTATTTATCAATCACCTCGTTTATTACATACACCCCACAATGGGTTCTGATCGATGAATATCATTCAGCAGGTTGGCCGTACTTAATTCTGATGCCGCTCTAATAATGTTATCGGGACTTGGTTGTAGCTGCGGACCACGGATTCGCTTGCTGGATGCATTTTCGCATGACCACGTAGTTTCATCGCGAGTGATCTTGGAACCCGTAGGTACTAACGTGGTTCTTGGGTCAGCTTGGAGCTCACTGGCGTTTTGACCATTCAGTAAATCTAAACCAGTCATCATCGGCCTTCTTCCCATCCTTATCTAATACCTTACTCTTTCCGGTTAACTCTATAAACCAATTTGTACCTCTCATCAGCGTTCTTCGGAACTCTTCCTGGTAATATGTTGACCTCTGCGGGAAAACACGTTTATAGCAAAATCTGGTGCGTCCTCAAAATCTTTCTTTCGGGTGTCGTCGTTAAAAAGTGCGATTTTGTGGTCGATTGTGATTTATACTAGGGTGCTTGTTCTTCACGTGCAATCATGTAAGCATTATCATTGACTTTATTTGGAGCTTCCCATGCAGCCTGCTCGGCGCGTTCTGCTTACACATGGGCTTCTCTGGGTTCTTCCGGCCTGAGTCCGGCGGCGCCTTGGATTGCCTCAATGTCCCACAGAACACTTGTTAATGTCTGTTCTGTTACTCATGTTGCCGCTGCGATTGCCTTAGAAGGCGTAATTAACTGGGCAAACGTTTGTTTGAATCCCGTGGTGAGATAATCCGTCGTTCACTGACGCGATTGTAATTGCCCTCGTGCACATTCACACGCTGGTAAATATCGTTGTAGCGTTGGCAAACGCTACTGCGCCAGCTGTATATTAAATATATATTCATTATATTGCAAATACATCTTTAAGACGCTGGGAATATTTTTTATTAAAATTTCACATTGACCCGTTGCAGCAATGAGCTTGAGGTTTATGACCTTGAAATTTCAGCATCCATGCGTGGGCTTGTGAGAAAAGAGTTGCAGTTGATACCAAGCAGATGTTCAGTTACCTCAACGGGAGGTCATCCTGCAGAAATGTTGCAAGTTGGCGGTTTTTGTACTGACACTTTGCGCTAGCGCTTTACTAGCACAAAGTGTCAGTATAAAAACCGCCAGCGTCTTGGCGTTACACTCAGGTTATCTGATAATGACGTTACCACGACAATGAACTTGTTGATTATCAATACGATCAACGGTAAATTTGTCTGGAATCATCAGCGGGGTAATCCTATAACATTTCGACGTTGCATTGTCTGCAATGGTTGTTTTGTTGTTGCTCCAAGTCGAAGATGTAATCCATGATGAGATTGCTGCAGTCAGGAAAACGTTTCTTCGTGTCACAACGTCGGTAAGATACTTTCTTTTCTTTCCTATCGAGAATATGCTGACCAACGTGATCCTCGTACCACCATCAAATACAAACCGGACTAATTGTGATAGATACTCGTCACGAGACACGGTAAGATCAACGATACGCATCGTCAGTGATCCAAACGCACTGTGGGTTCATTATGGCTAATCCTTGCGATGAATGCATGGTGACACATTGAGACGACTAATTGCTCTCAGCGAGTTCAACTTCTCACAACGGGAAATTGACTATATCGTTAAGTACAAATTTGAGAGTTGTTTCGGTACCTGACATCGACACGTTGATGTTTTAGCACCGTTTATCCACATATATGTGTACAAGTCCTTGGGGTACTTTAATTTTCTTTATGAACTTTTACCAACTTGCGTTGAAGATTGTCACAAACTTGTTTTCGTGTGACCACGATGATGTCGCTGTAGAATTAGGTAGCATTAAAGTCACCGTATTAGGTTTCATACATTTTTTGACATTACTCCTGATCTCATCTCACGCAGCTCATCAGGTCTGGTCCGACAATCGTTTAGCACTTTCACATAATTAATCAAACTGGACACCAACAAGTCACAGAGATATTTACCAGAAATAGGAAGAGGCCGATCTTGATCACCATACATGATTATGCAACAATGTTTGGTGCTTAACCATGATAAAAACGTTTGTAATGTGTAAACGGGTACAATGCATATTTCGTCCCATATTACAACGCGATGTATATACTTGTTTCCTCTCTCTTTCTCTCTCTCTCTCTCTCTCTCTCTCTCTCTATATATATATATATATATATATATATATATATATATATATATATATATATATATATATATATATATATGGGATTCCATCATGACTCTCCTTTCCATCTGAAACAAAATATGATGAGTCTCGTGTCAGACGCAAGTTCATGAGTGGGGGGTTGACACGATGAAGACTGAGTTATCGACACAATTTTCAAGCAAATTGATGACCCGCATTGTTTTACTATCTGTTTTCAGCCAATATTGTTTCCTTTGTTTACCAGTAGTATTGCCCTAGGCTGCCAGCATTATTACCTGTGTCTACCAGTAGTGTTGCCTAGTCTGCCAGTATTATTACCTTTGTCTACCAGCATTATTGCCCTAGTCTGCCAGTATTATTACCTTTGTCCACGTCAAAAGTAAGGAAACTATGCTTTTTCTTCTTCTCGTGTTTTCGTTCTTTTCTCTGTTGATATCGTTTTTGGAAAACGATTTTCATCGTGCTTTGTGTGGCTTGTATTCGCCATACCTACTTGTTTTACATGTTATTTGTTCTTTTTAATCTAAACAATTCACCCCTATTCCGAAAGAATTGATGAAAATATATGATGTTCTATGTATCCTCACAGAGCGGCTTAATTTTGTCATTTTTTTGACTACATGAAGGTGCAACTTGTTTGTCTATGTTATATATGGGTCGGTGGAGGCCTTTATATGTATTGAAAGATTTTGCTTTCGATAGGTCATGCATATCAGTTTCTGATGATAAATTCGGTGTCGACTAAATAAACGTCAAGTCCCTTATTTAAAATGGAATGTCTTTCTTGAAATAGGAATGGCACTTAATGCCTAGTACTTTCGATGCGTGTTGTTATTTATGAAACAAAACTGAAATGAAGTAATTCATTTTATTCGAAAAATATGATTTTGTTACTGAAGCGTAAGTATCGAAATTGCTGTTCATGTCGCTCCATCACATTTCAATACAGACTGATATTATTTGAAATAGCATACAATGTGCAGGTAGGAAGAAGAAAAAAGGAATACAATGAAAATAAGAACCGAAAGTATATATATAGCGATCAGTACTAGTTATTCTCTCCATTATAATTGGCCATCAAACTATCTAACAAGAAAGGATGGGGAAGGTTACATAAATTACATTTATTTATATGATTAAAATTGTACACTCATGAATTTTAGAGGGGATGGAGAAGGTCTGCATGAGTGCGTGCGTGCGCGAACGGATGTTATTGATTTCATGGGTTTGCTGCTAACAAAAAGAGTTGAAAGAATATACTTTGTGTCACATACATAAGTTCATGCTGTTACATTTTGTGTCTACTATAAGCATTTTAACTCTTTTATTTTAGATGTACGTTCGATCAGTGTTCGATAAGTGTTGATATAAATGAAACAAGACTGAAGTGAAGTAATTTGTTTAATTAGAAAAATGATTTCACTACCAGAGCGCAAGTATTAAAACAGGAATTAAAATTGCTACATCACATTCAAATCCGATTTATATTATTTGAAACAACATAGAATCTTCCGGTAGGACCAAAAATTATGAAACAAAATAAAAGGAAAAAATGGCTTCACAGAAATCACAGATATAACGACCAATAATAGTTATACACTATATTAAGATACAATTGTCCTTGAAATTATCTACAAGGAAATGCATGTATGGACAGATACACAGACACATAGAAATCAATACGGACATAACCTGAAAAAATTATAAAATCATATTCATAAATTTTCATCATGCGTTTTCCTTTTTCCCTTCGCCATCCTCGTCAGCCTCTTCCTCTTTCAGTATTTTTAAGAGTGGGTGCTCCATCTTCATTCATTGTTTAGCTGTATCCTAATTCTGCGTCGCTGTTGTACGCCAAGAGCTCAGATCCACTTTTGGTATCGATGAGCAGGGTAGGGTCGGATTCCTGGAAATATATTGGCATATAAGGATTATCTGCTTGGGTCTGTACTTGTGCGGTCTTTAGATTAACTGATTTCAAGAGAAAAATGGTAGTCTTGTGTTTGGTAGATGCTTTGTGGTCAGGACAATGTCCACCTATTAAACGTCGGTTAGTGCCACCTGCATTTCACATTTTAATTCGGACTAAGTTTAACACTTGGACTAAGTTCTGATCTTGCAAGTTAAATATGTATATGCGAATCCACTTCTCCATTTACTAATTTTTCTTCTGTGCAAAATGCAGTAACGGAAAGCAACCACTGTGCCTGTAGGATGTATTTTATGGAGTCATTTCCCCGTACAGCATACATAGTATTTCAGGAACTAAATTTGTATGACATATTATACTAACTGCTTGAAAATGATGCTACTTAAGAACACTTCAAGATTTTTATAGAAAAAATCTATCAGCTTGAATATTTAATAAAGGTTCTTTCTTGCCTTTCTTACCAAACTTAAAATTACTTTTCATTTCATGTGATTGACCATTATAAATTGCATGCACCGAAAATGTTTATGTTATATGCCCTTTGATTCCGGGTGGAAATGTACACTGCTGAACATGTAGTATTGTTGCAGTTAGGGAATGTAGTACTAACACTTCACATGGATTGTTCTGGGATCAATGAAGTACTGCATATTTGCGCAAGGTAAGGAAACCACACTTTCTCCTCTTAATTTTCTATTTTTTCCTATTTTCTACTTTGATCCTTATATTGCAAGCTACACGCCCATTTTGAAGATAGAATTTCCTCATTTGTTTAACTCTTGTGTACTTGCGTCATTTACCCAAGCGGAATTGTGTTTTCTTTTCTCTAACCTTTACTCCAGTTTGAAAACAAGTGCCACAAAAACCTGCGATTTAATAGCTAAGCGCAACCTACATTTAACGTGTTAGTTAAATTAGTTTAATACTTGGATTAATTTCTGATCTCTCTTATTCGAAAGTATACCCGCTGTAGTGAGTAAAACTTGTGCATAAAATGGGTCACTGTAGCAAATATAGATCACTGTAACACACACAGACTTATATATATATATATATATATATATATATATATATATATATATATATATATATATATATATATATATGCATTGTGAATGCTATTTAAAGCGAGAACCATGCAGATGTCTTAGAGAGGGACGTATGTACAAAATAACAGTAACGTTAACTTGATTGTATGATAATTTGCTGTGCAGTCTGGGTAATCTGTGCTCAGAGGGGCATCAGGCCTTTGTCATAATTTGTTTTTCATAGCTCCTTTCCAGTTTGTACCTTTCTAATATTGTGCCAACACAGCGCTACATTTGACATTATGGCTGTTCCTTTAGAGAACACCTCAATTGATAATCATAATAATAATGATAATAACAATGCGGCATGTCCTATAATACATTCGAATCGTTTTAATTTTATCAGTTCAGCCATTTAATAAGAGCCAGTTTCTATGTCGGTAAACTGCCTCAATCGTTTCATGCTTCATGCTCTCGTTATTTGAGGTCGTCGAGCTAGCCCGATTTGAATACCAGCGTGGAAATGTTTCATTTGGTTGCTCGATTTACAAAATATCATGTGAACACGTGCCTAACTAGCACTATAACGATGGTAAGTATATTCGCTCATTAAATGTGAATATTGCTACTAAACAGATGTCCGTAAAAGAGTGAAAACAACGCTCGCAAACGTCTCTATTAATAATAAAGTTATAATCATACATATAGCTGCCATAGTGATTTCTCTTATTACGCTCAGTTTTTCTAAAACAATAATTAAAACAAACCAGAATACATTAATGGTGTCTCGCTTATTAAAATTCTTTAAGAAAAGAACATATTATGTATATGTCTCAAAGTATATTTGGGAAATATTCACCATAAAATATGGATTCAGGTTAAGAATCAATGAATGATATATTTATTTTGAAAAGAATGTTAACATTCTTTAGTCCGTAATAATCAGTCGAAATTGTCCATTTTAAAGCCCAAAGTTATATTATTTATTAAAATCCCCACAAAAGCATGACTAATCAGGATAAATGACGTTTTACTGTTACAGACTGTACTAAATCATTTATTTAACTCTAGATGGTATTTTATTTTGCCGAAATATCATTAAATTGAACGTTTTCTCGACTCACCGATAGAAAACCATTCCAATTCCGGACTTTCATACCAATATCTGTCTCCATATTTGAGGACTCTGAACTGCGCTCCAAGGATGCAGTTTAGTGTTGGACAGACGATGAGCTGGGACGGCAGTTCCTCAGTGACAAGACCAGTCCACAAGTCTATGTCCTTCTATGATCTGCATGAGTCAAGTCAAAAATTAGCATGTTCAAAGGTATAAATAAAGATCAAATTATGATACAGGGAGATTATGTAACATATAAAGCATATCAAGTAACATATATTTGTACATTAGAAAATGGTATGATACGCTAACATCTTTTGAGTGTGGGCCATTTTCTGCAACGTGTTTAAAATAAAATGCAACCTGTATCTTGTACCTCATCCGCTAAGTGGAAGTTTACCTATTTTATGGTTAAGTGCAAGGCATATATGTTTCTCAGATATATTACACTGTATTTCACAATGACCCATTGCATGGCTCTTGCGAATAACATTCCAGCCAATAGAGTTAGTGCTATCTATGCGGTTGACGCCGAGACATATTTGGGAAAGATATGGTTGGGTGAATTAGGTGGGTCGCTAACCTGCTTAATCAAAGAAAATATTGATATAAACGTTGACCTTAAAGCAAATTGAGACAAAAGGATGCACTCCAATCGTAGCTTTCCCCAAATACCAACAGCCGATACAGACAAATATGTCTCTACATCATTATTAAATATCTTTGTATCTGGTGGTGGTGGAGGAGGGGATTTTGGATTGTGCGCTAGTGGTCTAACAAGGCCAACTTTACAGACCACTCCCGGTTCATTTCTATCCGCTTGAGTTCCGGTCTGAGCTGGGCCAATGTGGGTAGGGGCGAATGTTTGCCAGTTGCTTCTCGAGGGTCGGTGCTTCTTCATGGGGTTTTCACAATGGTTCCAAAACCAAAAATCCTGGCCCTCATTTATAGCCTTTCATTTGCTGAAAATGGCGTTGAACCACACAATTAAATCAAAGCGTAAGTATAAGGGTAAAGAGCTCATAAGCATGTTTTAAGGATGATCAGATAAATAACTAGAAAAAAGATTCGTTTTGAAAATCGGAAAATAAATCTCTCCTCCAATAATCATAAAGATTTAATTCTTCAAGAGAGAGCATGAAGGTAAACATGTTAAATTGATGTAAAAAGATCTAATACTTAAATGATAATGGTAAAATGTAAACAACGCTTTTTATTTATGATCAACTTTCGTCATATAAGCCGAATCCATTCAATATTTGTGTGTGTGTGTGTGTGTTAGAGTGATATATATTTGCTAGAGTGACCCGTTTTATGCACAGAGTGTTACTCACTATATATATATATATATATATATATATATATATATATATATACTTATGTGTGTTTGTGTTTGTGTGTGTGTGTGTGTGTGTGTGTGTAAGTGTGTATGTGTGGTATGAACCGAATGTCAAATGTAAGGTGTTGAAACGTGTGAACCTGAACTGATGATACAATTTGTGTGATATTCCAATGTAGTACAGACGATCTTTGCGTGAGTTTAATTTCTGAGGTACAAATGGAGACAATTTATATGATGTTGCAATGATATTTATCATTGCTTCAAACCGCCTGTCTATGATGCAGACTTAAACGGTTTTTGTGCTTCCAGAAACGTTGTGGTGCCAGCAATGCCCAGGACTTTCACAATCTTTGGATTTCTTTCTCTTGCTTTTATTTAGGGCAGTCTCACGAGTAAAAGAAGTGATCGCCTTTTACGGGGTTTTCTTTGTAAAAACCAATCCATCGTGACCCTCCTGTCTATATATAAAGCTGATTGGTTCCATCTTGGAGCCATCTCTGTGGTAGCAGTATTCCAGGAGGTTAAAGTCCCGAGAAAGATTAGAGAAGGTAGGCAACGTGTCGCAGTTGAATGTCAAAATGTATTTCTGGGAATGAACTTGACGTTACGAAGAATGCTGATTTGTTTCGCATGGGAAACGTTATGAGATCTGAGGTCTTCAAGCATCTCAGTCTCGTTGCTACCGTCCAGATACGGATCTCTATATGAATTGAGATATGTGTTTGAATATCGTAATGGTTGTCTCAAGGAACCGCTTTCAGTGAAGGAGATTATCAGAGTAAGCTTGAAAGATACACACGAAACTCAATTGGCTTTGACATTATGTGGTTTTCCAGGCGATCTCTGAAATGCATTTCGATCATTAAAGGTGATACGTTTCGTAGCTTTTGACCTTCGTCACCGGATGCAAGGATTCAAATTTCTTTCAACAGAACTGTTAATTGAGCCAAGGTTTCAAACTATTCATCTTGAAGATCATCACTTCAATACTCGTTCATTTATATATATATATATATATATATATATATATATATATATATATATATATATATATATATATATATATATATATATATTGTTACGTCTTCAGGCTCGAATAAACAGTAGCGCAGAAAGAGTGAAAACAACAAGCCAATAATTTATTTCCCTGGAAAATTCTGTAACAATGAAATAAAGAGAACTTACGGTTTCATCAATCAAATCCAAAAATAATCCAAGAATAATCCACATATTAAATTGCAAAAGTCCTAGTAATAAATGTTCTAATAATTTCAAGTTCGAATCCTGATGAAAAATCCATGATGGATGACGATGACGTATGATGTAGTCAATACTGTGTTTATATGCAGTTCCTTGTAGAAATACAAATAATGACACTCCGGTGTTAGAAATCTAAATTAAATTTGTAAGCAATGTCTTTCCAAAATTTCTGTAAACACTCCTCAATATTTCCAGAGAAAAAATAATTAATCCTTTTGAAATCCAACTGATCTAATGAAAATTTTGACTCAAAATCTGGCTACAACAAAATAACGTATCTCTATTAAAACTAACAAATGCGCAGTAATGGAAAAACCGGAATTGCGAAATCGAAAGAGTGTCACGTGATGGTGTTATTTCTCCGAGCCCGTGTGTGTGTGTGTGTGTGTGTTTTGCAGGACGGAACGCATATTCATCTTACTGATATATACTCTTCATCAGTTCTATGGTGTTGACTTCGTGCCATGTCAGAGATGTCCAAGAGTCTGGATTAGCCAGGGTTTCGCCATATAATTGTGTGCGGTATTTCCAGTAAGGAGGAATTCCGTTGTCTCTTCCTCTGTTTATTTTCAAAGCCGACAGGTCGAAACTTACACGGTTCTTCACGACCAGCTTGTGCCTCGTTCCATCTTCCACGACTCTTTAAAATGTATGATGTTTGTATGGTCATAGTTTTTCCAAGAAGGCGTTTGAGGAGAGACAATGTACTGTAAGCTCTTTAGTAAATGATACTAACGGAAGATCTTAGAAAACAAATCAACAGATTTTGCACATACCATAGAACAAAAAAGTTTAGGGAAATATCCCAGTATCTAAATTTCTGCCGCAACCTGAATGGAACTTCACTCTTTTATATCGTTTAATAAGGCTAATGTACTATACTATTCATAGACTAGTTTTCCGTTCCTCTAGGAGTCATGAGTATCCACTACCTTTCAGTTGTCACCTCTAAACTCTCTGCCCTACAGCCTCCTCATTCTAGCCAATAAAATAGCCAACTTAAACAGATTTTTATTTTACGAATCTGATATTTTATGATAAAACAATACAAATGCTGCATGTCTGTATCTCTCACGATTTACACTACATTGTTTATCAAACCCCAAATGAATGAACTGGCAAATGTTACATTTCTAATAACTAGGTGGAAATTTAGTTGGAAGGAAGGGAAAATTTGGGTAATACACATCCACTGAATAATTTGGGTTTGTCTCTTTAGCGAATGAAACGAGTAAACAACTTTTAAAATATTTCACAAATTAAAACACTATTATTACAACATAAACCAAATAATATATACTTTTCTAGATAGTTTAACCAGATAAAACGTACACTTTCCTGCAGTAACTTAGTTCAAATTTACTCCACTGTAATATTTTTCTTACTCTGTGTTTCTACAAGTCCTCCATTTTCTGCTTACACCTTCTCTACCCTATAGCTCATTCTTGTTCTGGGATCAGGCATATTTGTTATTGTATCTCCTTCTCTCCGTGTCCTTAATGTATGATATACAAATGCTTAGATAGACAGAGATACAGTTCGATAGATAGACAGATACATATTTTTTAGTTACTCTAAAGCATAAAAAAATATACAAGTAGAGAATTTGATGTAAATAAATTTTGGTGCCTATCCGAGTGAGGACATGTTGTTTCCGTCATTCATTTCAGCATTTGATGTGCCCTGGTTATTCCCCTCATATAAAGCATGTGTGGATCTAGATACGCCCCTCCTCCATGTTATTCAGATCCTATTCATTGATATCTCAGGTATCTGTACTCTATATGTAGCGTCATTTGATTTGATACCCAAGAATGCCCGATTTTAAAAAGAATGGATAAAAAATGTACATTTCAGCCATACTTACATGTCTCCGTCCATTCATTCATTCATTCATTCATTCTTTCATTCATTCATTCATTCATTCATTCATTCATTCATATAACAATACATCCATCCGTTTCTCTTAAACTATCCATCATCGAGCTGGCAAGGTAGCTTTCAGCCCAGTCCCAGCTGTTTATCTATTTCAGTTAATCTATCTTTGAACCAATTCTTTCGATCGTTTCATTCACTTTTCTCTCCTCTTGATTGTATTTCAGGGTTTGCTTTTATCGTGTGTGATATGTATGTGCCGCATCACTGCGCCGGTATCTATCTATCTATATATCTATCTATCTCTATAGATGGATGGATAGATTAATAGTAGTCTATCATAGGATTGAATGATGACATCACATCACCTTAAGCGAGGGAGATATTAAAATTGCACAAATACAATAGAGTAAACATGTAGCAGAACAAATATTTACCTGAATGCTATATCAAAATCATTTGTAATGTCAGTGTTTATTGTGGAGTCGTAGCCTGTCAAGAACGGATGCCCACCACCCCCGTTGAGGCCATTTTTAAACATGACGTCACGTGGTCTGAGCCAGGCAAGAAACTTACTGTATGCAGTGTGCTGAATCTGGGTGATATTTATTTTCCTGGCCTCCTGGAATAATTCATCTGAATTTATCCAACCGTCTCCTTTGAGAAGGTCCACTATGCGATTGTGTTTCTGTACAAATTATGTGGTAGGATCCAAGACTGGGCGTTGTGGAAGTGGAATCTAAAAAATCGCACTGTCTTTCCCAGATGATTCCAGGGTGAATGTTGTATTCACCTTAGAATCATGTGGGAAAGACAGTGCGATTCCACTTACACATAATCAGCATTATGTGTGTGTTTGTGACCATATCCAACAATAGCAATTATTATGCACGGATAGCTTTCTTATTGTTGGGTTGGTTTTTTGAAAATATTTTTCTCATTATAGTAGGCGAATCATCAGATTTTGGTTTGAAGTCGAAGTTATAGGATATTATAAAATGCATAATGTTTTTGTTTTAAAGCTATATCAGCATGATGATGCATGAAATATGGTCGCTTGCATTTTTCGTTCAAAAGGTGTCGACAGCGAAACATTGTACATCACATTCTCTGATATGAGGATCTTTACTTATGACCTTATTCAAGGTACATTACATAATTGAAACGGTCCCTATATTACCCATAAAAAAGGAAAAAAAAAAAAAACACAAACACAAGAGTTTGTAGAATTCAGTATAGAAAACATCAATCTGAAATTTATTTCCTACGTTACTACAACTTCACCTGCATGTTGCAAACAACAGTTTAAAAATTATGATATAAGGTGCTCAGAGTTGTTAGGACATGTTACCTCTCCACCTATGCAATATATCAGCCATAATCTCAAGAGTACTCAAAACTCAGTTGTTGCATATTAGTGCCTGTAGATGGCGACAACAGATAACTATAATTGCCATTTTACATAAACGTTCTACAAACGACTGTTTTACACAGGTAAAGCAGTGCATGCACGTAAACATTTATAAAGCTCAATGCTTCATATATTCATGGTCAGACGCCTACTTACGTTTCATATATATGTCGGATATATACAAGTGGACGTTCTAGCGTGCATTGCCGAATATGTGTATTTATCGTTCGAAACAGCTGGTCGCATTACACGATTATGGCAGTCATAAACTTACCACTAACGGAACGTTTCTTCCTCGCCACTGTCACAGAGCACCCTGAATTGTTAGCACGTGCGGGAAGATTGTCACCTTCAGTGACAGTCATATACTTCGGTAAATCTTACTTTAAAATGAAACTCTGTTTAGAAACTTTAATACATCAAAGAAATTATACCATCTTTTCCTGGATTACATAATATGAAATGTATGCATAAATGAGTTTTTTGGGACCATAATACAGGTTGCTTAATTTTGACTTCATCTAAGAAACAAAAAAACTTCCAGAATGTATAATGGTTTATGAAAGAAGAGATATGATATCGCGTATAGATAGATATTCAATGGTTGCAGACTCGACTTACCCCAACATCCAAATCGAGCGAGTACCTATCCGAGAGGGAGGAAAACACGAATCTCGCTTTATATTTATTGCATACCACCTAGTTTTACGCTTTGCGACATTGTTATTGAAGGTCTTAGCAACGATGTTTGATGAAACTACTATCTAATATTTGATACCGAAATTACTTACCCTTTTAATTAAGGCATTTGTCCATCAATATAAACAGCCATGATATGTAAAAGCATTTATTTAATGGAGAACCATATACAAGTGGATATTGTACCGTAAAGCATCGTATTTAAACCATATGCATATCGATATTCCACCGAATATCATCGTATTCGAAAATACATTAAGTTGATATTCACTCTGTGATACATCCCAGGTCTATAACTACCTAAAATGTTTATTAATGTCCGTTGTCAGACTTATCATCAATTTGATCAGTGGAAGTAACGGAAACTCGAACAATATTTAAAATGAGGAGTGTTAATTTTTAAAACATTTACCCAACTTGTAAACAAATAATGCATAAACTAGTGCATGTGTTCTTTCTCCGTCCTTCATTAAAATTGTTCACGTATATAATAATGCAAAAATGGGAGCGTTGTGCTACATTTCTTCAAATCAATGACTCTTACACAATGACTCTAAAAAGAATTATTTCTTTGGTCACGGTGTACCCCTTCAAACTTTTAAAATTATGTATACAGTTTTGCAAGTGTTTATTAAAGTTACCAAAGGCACAAGACAATAAATTCATATTACTGTATGATTAATCTAAATTTTCTACCTTCTTATTTGGCAGATGCATTCAGCTCTTACTTAAGACTAACATATTTCAAAAAATTTTGCTTATATTAATCTGTGACCATGGAGTCCAAATATATTATTGTGGTAACAGTCATTTATGTATTTAAAACCACGTGAAATAATCGTTCGTAGACGCAAAATTGTGACGCTTAGTTTGCACATGCATGATTGTATTCGTGAATACAGAGGGTTTTAAACCAGAAACAAACAATGAGAGAGACAGAGAGACTTGAATAAACGAAGAAATTTGATCACATTAATGTCAGGAAGCTAGTAGCGATTATAGAAATGCATCAGTTAGACACAATCTCCGCGTGTAATACATTCTATATTGTATAGTGGGGAAAATAAACGGGCGAATTGGCAGTGAAAATTCGAGTGGTAAAGAGGCCTTGAGTTTTGTGCCATACCCAATTTGACGCCGCACTATATGATATTGTGCGATTAAATCTTTAATGCACTCTTCAATCGACATTCACACCTCGGAGGGTGAAATGTGACGCGTTCTGTATCTACGGATTTATAGTCACATTGACTTATACAAGGACATGTACGGCTATAAAGCGGATTTTATTGTCGAGCTTACTTACCATTTCGTTCTATTTCTGCATCCAATGCCAAGTTTTCTTTGAATATTTCTATTATAATTGAAGATATTGTAAGCTGAAGATTTTCTCTCGTTTTATTTCCGCCGATTATTTGATGACGGTATCTGAGTTTAACAGACACGTGTAATATACTGCATCTGAAGTAATTAAAGATGCAGACTGTCTTTTGTGTAACTGCGACATGAAGAAAATATTTGTTAGTTAAGCATGCATCAGAGCATCAGTTTCATACAATAATTTTTAAAGAGACATTTGATGAACTTATAAAAGAAATACCACATATTAGATCAGAAGCTGTCAATATAATTGTACACTTTACGTTGATGTTTCGTTTAAAGAAGAATGAAACCGATTCAGATTATATGACATATTAATATTAAATATACAGTATTAACTTTACCATCCGTTGTATATTTATGAACTCAATTTCTTTGTCAACGATTTTATTTAATGATTTTTCGTCTTTGATTCTATGTCGATTGCAAAATTATATGTAACAGATGTATTTCCACCCCATTGCCTCTTTTCATTTCACACTTTATATGCGTCGATTAAACGTTTTGTCACAACGTGTATAATTAGTAAAATATCATATTTACGGTATTCATCCGTAAGCAAAATCTCAAACGAATAGAAATAACACTAGTACATTAAAAACGGTGTTCCTCCAAGCTAGTTGTAATATGAAAATTAATGTACGGTTCATATTTAGACCCATCACAAATTAATAATTAGATCACTCTCAAGGTAAACATAGTTGTATGCATGAGAGAGAGAGAGAGAGAGAGAGAGAGAGAGAAAGTTAGAGACAGAGAGAGCATAATTATGTACTTGGTTCATACTTATCATCAAGGGGGCTACACAGCTGTAATTCTATACATATTTTCACATAAATATTGATGAAACAGATTTCAAGTTGTGAAGTGTTTCGTAAGCATTTATCTATTTACTTATTTTAGAACTTTGAATTTTGATCATTTTCAAAATAAAGCGTTTGTGTTATGTTCGTGCTAATCATGCATAGTTCTGGTTCTGGTTTGGGTTTCAGTTCCTGTCAATTGTGTAACAATGAGTAAAGCATATTTTAGGCCTTAGCTGAAAGAACAAATGTGCTGTACAGTCAACAGTATAAAACTATCTCACATAAAGACCGTTCAGAGCACATATTATTGAGACATTGCTAACTTGAAGATTTGATGCGCTGTTTATATTTATTGCCGGTACACTGTTATTTTGCTCTCGATGTGCTATCTAATGGTATGTATTCCACTCCAGGCCATTCTTTCATTCTGAATGCAAGCCCGATCCAGTTTGCTTCTGTTTGGTGTTTTAGGACCAATCAATAAAAGTTGGTTAAATAATACCAAGACAACTAGGGGCAAAGTTCTGTGTCCGATCTATGTTGCAACAGACTTCTCTGAAAAAGCAAGTCATTTCTAATGGAAAGATTCAATATCTCCTAAATAAGGTTTTTAACTCAAATTCAATTACTGTTTTACAACAAGACAAAAATCAGATAGGGAAATA
Organism: Sinohyriopsis cumingii; assembly: GCA_028554795.2. Lineage (NCBI taxonomy): Eukaryota > Metazoa > Mollusca > Bivalvia > Unionida > Unionidae > Sinohyriopsis > Sinohyriopsis cumingii. Next base: position 64,389,425 of record CM068833.1, on the reverse strand, counting down.
GGGAAATATCCCTTTTCACAGCCCTCAATCATTTACATGATAGTGATCAGGTAGAAAATATAACGTAGATAGATTATATATATATATATATATATATATATATATATATATATATATATAGAGAGAGAGAGAGAGAGAGAGAGAGAGAGAGAGAGAGAGAGAGAGAGAGAGATGGATGGATGGATGGATAGATAGATAGATATATAGATAGTAATAATAAACAGATTGGAAATATTACAGTATGGCTATTTGCATTAACAGTTACATTTTATATGGAAAAACCTCATATAATGAAAGGCATCTTGAAAGTGATTAAAAGCGGTTTCCATCAGGGCGACACATTCAAAGGTTTCTCTTTTCAAGTATAGACTTATTGGAGAACCTTTATTTATGAAGCTTGTGCTGATAATTCCACATCGGGGTCGCACATGCATTTCGATGGACGTTTTTGTCCTAGGAGGAGAAACAGCTATGATGTGATATTATTAAGTCATTGGGGTTATTTTGTTTCCTGACAGATGTCATACTATATATAATTATAATATCCCAAAGAGTCGATACTCCTTCCTGGAAAAGTTTGTTCCGAGATGTCTATTGTTAAAAGTTTGTAAGAACGTGGATCCATTTAAAGGAACGCAGAAAGACACACACCCATGCACGTGAATGGAATTACAGACGATAGCAATTTTACCAGTTAATATGATATTTGAGTGGGAGATCTGCATTTGGTTAGTTAGGTAACTGTAAGGGAGTCGCTAGAGGTCAGTGCAGATGATCTCTTTGGTATCAGACAATGGATTGTAAAGTCACTTTGTAATGAAGCGCATGTCTACGATTTGAAAGAAAGAGATTACGAATGTTTTTTGCAAGAGGTATAGAGTGATTCATTTCACTTTCTTCAATGATTATGAATATAGTCTGAACACTTTTAATATTTTTCTCATTGAATGAGTGCCCTCGTGTTCTTTTCAATATACCCATCATTCCTTGTTATATACCGAGTGATTTGTCTTACGTAGCACTCGTTCCACCTCTGCACAACGTATGATACAGACAATTACAGACTCATTGATCCTGTTACCATTAGTTCAAATCATTTACTACATGTCCTGTTGAATCGATCACATGATAATGAATCATTGCTATCTGACACTTAGTTCGGATTTAAGAGGTATAATTCTACTTAAATTTGCTTATATGCTTCCATTGTAGTTGCCGCTCTCTGTGGTCCAGAAAAATCCTTGTTTTATACATACTCCAAAGGCGGGTGAATATATATATATATATATATATATATATATATATATATATATATATATATATATATATATATATATTGATCTTGTCAGATACTGGTGTAGTAGTTAAAAAGTTATTCAGTCAGTCCATAAGTTTTATATTTTGGTAAAGAGGTGTCTTGTACTCTTTCTATCTCTTGTATTTGGATGATTTTAACTGTACTTCATGTAAATCTAATATAGAATGTTACATCAATGGTGCATATGAATATTGTATGCTGATGAAAATTGGAAAACCTGATAACTGTTGTTGTATTATATGATACTAAAACGAAGTCGTCTATATTCTCTTTATCCCTAAATGTGTTGATATCTATTTAAAATCCAATGTTTTATTAGTGGAGGTAGTATACACAGTTTAGCACAATTATGTATCTTTGGCACGTAATGTTTGCACCTTGTCTAATGGAGATGCCATTGTGAATCAGAGCAAAACTCTCCGTTAGCATACTGGCATGCTAATGCTTAAAATTTGGTATTTGTAGTTACTTTGTAAATGTGCAAAAAGGTAAAGCTCTATGTCTAGAACTTACTATTAAAACCTATTCTGGCCCACACAATATAATAAGTTTTGGCGGCAACATATGCCTGAAATAACTTTCTCCTACTACCACGTATCTATGGTTTGTCCTGTTTTAGTTATCACCTCTTTTATGGAATGTTTATTTCGTGTCTGCTTGTACTTGTACAAATTTACGTAAATTTACAATTTGATATTGCGGACGCATAACATGAGTTATGATTGGTTAAGTATTGTAATAGTCGTCTATTTGTTTGCTTATTTTTATTTTTTATTTTTGGAGATCAAAGTCTATTTTGATTCATACCTATTCTCCCTTTTTACATTCATTTTTATTACAATCGAAAACAAATGTCAAGTCCATGTTTTTATCATCAACTGGTTCCCAGGTTCAAGTAGATAGCTTTTTATGCAAACCTGCCAAACAAGAGCGTGCGTTTGAAAATTTGGTTAAAGCAAAGCTCAGTTCAACAACAAAACATACGTATGCAACGACTTTGAATCTATATAATAAATTCTTTATAGAAACATTAATTTAATTATGTCTCACCATTTTAATTACCACTCTGACTCTGACTCCCTCAGTGGCTCATTTATTAACAAGTAATATGTAACATCTTCATTATCTAGTTCTGTTTCAGTACCAAACTATCTGCACATACATAATGGGTTGAATAGTTTACTTTCTCATCCCTTATTTATCTATAACTCAAAACTATTTACAAAATATAAAATCGCGTGACTTTCTCTAGTCCATGTGCAATAATATAATAAACAACATCTTTAAACCTCATTGCATACCATTTTAAGCACATTATGTATGGAACAATATTTACTATGGATTTTGTGATTTTCTAAGAAACTCGACTGATTCATCTCTCTTGCGTTCAAACACAGATGAGTACAACTCTAATCTTACCAATTATTTGATTCAGCTCGGTCTAAATCCGGTATTATCTCTGTAACACATTTGCATGCTAACGTATCACTTAAAGAAACACTTCTGTGCAGTTAATTAACTACCAGTTTAATTCAAAGCATAGACAAGTTATCTACTGTTATAGCATCATTCTGCCAAATTTAGGTTTGCCATGATTTACTGCTTTAAGGTGCGACTGATCATTTCAAACAAGGTCACATTCGCTACCATTACAGTAATTAGGTCACTAGATATCAAATGCATTTAAGATATTAGTTATAGCATTCAGTTGGTTCTCAGCATTTTAAAACTTAAATCGTCTGTGATAAGGATTGTTGCCTTCCGATTGATTTGTTGTTTCTTTCAGGTCACGCTGGGTTTGCTGAAGTAGATGTAACATTATTATACCATGGTTATTTGAAGGACCTGACTTCCATCCTGCCAAACCTATGTCATTCAGCCCTATACTATACACATACGATGTCCTACCAACACAATAAACAGCAGCCAAACCATCACGAGGGTCCCTCATTAAATTTTCTCGCTTCTCTACACAAACCAAATTATATCTACTCTAATGCAGGGGCTACAGGACTTGTATCCACAGTGACCCTGACAGACTTGTTCCATTCACTGAAAAAAGTTTTCCATTTATATTATTCCCGGAATTTCTCACATCGTAGCGCATCAGTATTCTGAATACGTAAGGTGACGGAGCTCATGAAACAATCATGCATGGCCCAATGTTTACATTTACGGAATTGTGTACATGTTTTATATAGCTACGATAGAGCCTGTTTATTGCTCATTATATTTGCTTCTAATTTTCAAAATTGTAATAATTTGTTTTAATTTCTTTCCTGACATTAACCAATAATTTCCATAAATATAATACTAAATTGTCTTTCTCTAACTGGATAAAAGGTATATTTGTTGGTGTTTACAAACCTACATTAGTAATAAGATGTACACATTAACAGTTGAACTAAAGTCTTGGTGATAGCGGATTTATGATTCTTTGCTGCTGCCAGAAATATGGCAAAGACCTATTTTCCATATTTCGTTTAAGGCGATTGCATCTTATATATTCAGTTATGTTATGCAGTGTTAATACATTGTATATATTCATCCTGAAGATAGCGTGCTTTCAAATCCGAAGTCATGAATGCGGCCAGTATCAAACAAAAACTTTGGGCTTTCTGTATTTATGCAAGCATGTACATTTCACTGTATATATTTGCTATCAATGATCTGAAGCGTAACTGTTCTATTCTCTCTTCATTTGCCTTTCTTTTGCAAGTACTTTATTCTGTATTGTGTGCGTGCGCGTGAAGTTCCTTCGTCTTCATCGCTTCTAATATCACCTGATCATAACTCCATTTCAAACACTTTAGGTTTATCTATATTTCCTTCTTTCTGCAATACATTAAAAACTTGTACTACATCTCTATCTATACTCGTCTCCATTACACGCGGTCTCAACATAGATTTCATGTATTTCGCTCCAGCATTGTTGCTAAACCATTACACCAACTACCTTGTGACATTCATGCACTCTGTCATAAGACCGTCTTATCTAAGCCATGGTATGGATTATGGCTTCTTATTCTCAGGCCAACGTTAAATCCATAGCACCTTTAAGAGGCACATTACATTACTTTACTGTTATTACGTCATTTCATCTATGTAGTCTACCAGCTTTGCTTTGCTGTTTTATTTTGCACAAGGATTAAGTCACACAGTTTTACCATCAGGTGGGCTAATTTCCTTGAAGTCAGGAAACGTTTATTGTGTGCAGTCTAAAAAATGAACACGATCTATAATACCTTCTTGTATCAACATTCGGGAACATAACACGACTATTAGTCAACGGAGTAGGTAATACAACAAAGTTAATGTATGTTCCCATCTACAGCAACATAGCTTATGAAATGATAAAGAATATGAACAAAGACAGCTAAAGAATGACATAAGTAGAACGATAATTAATTATGTTCTGACACGGAAAATAAAAATTATAAAGAAAAGAAAAGAGACCAAAATTAGAGGCAAAATATCTCTTCATGCCTTATTAATATGTTAGAAGTTCCCTTTCTTGACTTGAAGTTTTGTTTTGAACATGCTTCTAGCTTCTTCTAAATTGCGGACTGTAGAGCCATTATTCATATAAGGTCCAGAATATTTTGTAAGGTAGCAGGTACATGCATAATGTAAGTGGCGTTGAAGTTGTTGTTTTAGCTGCGTTAAAAGCATGTCTTATATGCATCGACACATATTTAGTTTCAATAAAAATGACATAATCAGAGTACATGGACCAAAGTTTAAACGAATCAAATTCATCTTTCTTGTGTTCTGGTTTTTGAATTTTTCAATTTAGGCTGCAGATCTCGTCTAGGTATCATGCTGTCAAGTTTAAAGGACTCTTGATGAATCCAAAGTAATTATTTACATTTATCATACACAATTTTGCGAAGTGTTCATAAACTTGTGAACGCTTTTTAATAAATGAATTAAATGAAATATACATAACATATTATTTTAAACATTAAATTATTGTGCCAAAATTGGCTTATAATTTCTCTGAAAAGTGTATTCCTTGCAAATGGTCAATAGGTCGTTTCTCCTTTTCCCTCCCTACCTAAATATTAACTGCGCGAGTGGCCTAGTCGGTAGAGCGTCCGCTTCGGATCCGGATGGTCGCGGGTTCGAACCCCGGCCAAGTCATCCCAAAGACTTATAAAAATGGTACTTACGCTGCCACGCTAGGCGCTTAGCATGAAGAGGTAAGTATTAAGACTGGTCGTCCTGGTGTCAGGATAATGTGACTGAGTGGGACATCATTCCATGTGTCTGCGACATGATACCACAGTAATGGGGCATAAATTGCCACACTGCTGACATCGTAGCGATATGACTGAAAAGTTAAAGCTACGTTAACAATCCAAATCACACATACATATACGCACACTACTTAATATTACTTTAAATGTCTAGCATACATCCAATTTTAATTGCATGTATCTACTCAATCACTTCAGATATAAATGCACACTACTCATCCTTTAGTTAAGGTGCTACTATGGGATGAAGTAGTATTTTGGCCTGAAAATATTTCTCTGCTAGATGGAATCCTGCCTCTACATATTTCCATTCTTATTCATCCCTTGGTTTTCATTTTTCTAAAATCAATATATACATTTATTATAAGCTAACACCTCCATTTGGGAAACAGACTTTCCTCCTGTATTGACTTGCTTGGGATGGTACACCTTTTTGTTTTCCTTGGCATTTTGTAAAACTCGAAAAGGCATCCAAAATTCCAAACACAAGTGCTGAAAAGATGTAATGCACTATGTATGGTCACAGAGCGGCTTAATTTCTGTCACTACACGAAAGAGGAAAATGTTCACCTATATTATAAAGGGGATAAGGAAGTCTGACATGCATGCTAGAACTATTTTTTTACTTCATGTATCTGCGGCTAGTACAAAGTGTTTAAAAACTATTCTTTGTGTCATATACATAAGTTCCTAATGCTAGGTTCTGTGTTCATTGCAATAACTTCAACTCCTATATTTTAGATCAAACATATCTAAAATCGAACTGGCCCTTACCGGTCAATGTTATATAGGTGCTGTTATGAATGAAACAAGACACAAGTGAAGTAATTCAGTTTATTCAACAAAGGTTATTTCGCTACTAAAGCAAAAGTATAAAAACCTCAGGTCAAATTAGTACAGCAGATTTCAAAACAGATTGATACTGTTTGAAATAGCAGGATCTTACGGTAGAACAAAGTAGATAAAGGAAACGAAAAAGAAAATAAACGCATCACATAAAGTATAGATATGACGAGAAATATTAGTTGTAAACTGCATTTACATGCATTTGTCCTTGAACTGATCCAAAGGGGAATTTACTTATGAGTGATAGATATAATCAAGAGAAAGAGACACATTATAAAAGATGGACAGGAACACAGATATAAAGATATCAATACAGATAGAGCATAAAAAGATTATAAAGTCTGTAATCATAAATGTATTTGATTCCTTCTTCTTCTAATTCAGTCCAACTGTAATGTTAATATGCAGCATAAAAATTTAGTAGGCGATAACTAAAACATTATAAACAAATTTGGTCATAGTCGTCATGATTTTTTCTTCTTTTCATCACCAGTCTCTCCCTCTTCTAAATTTCAAGGAGCATGTGCTCCACCTTGTTTGTGAGGTCATCTTATCCTGTGACCAAATTCTGCTAGGCGGACTTAACCCCAAAGGCTGAGATTTAGGTTTGGTATCTGTGAGCAGGGCACGGCCGGATTCCTGAAAATGTATAGGCTTTTACTTACAGGAAGATGAGTTAAAGCTGTATTTCACATTTTAACTAAATTCCGACGAAGTTTAAGGCTTGGATTATTTTCTGATCCTGCAATTTAAGTATGGATATATGAATTTACATCTCGATGTGCTAATGTTTCTTTCACGAAAATACAGTAAACAAAATCACCAGCTCTACCTATAAAGAAGGTATTTTGAGTTATTTCCCCATACCATAAATAATGTTTCAAGAACAACATTTTTATTTAAGTTTACACTAAACCATATAAAATGATGACAATTCAAGCAAACATCACCTAAAATGATATTAGTATTCATTCAATTATATGACCTTTATAAATTAAATGCATATACAATATGTTTATTATATATCCCTTATTAGCGTCCGCTTCGGATGCGGAAGGTCGCGGGTTCGAACCACGGCAGAGTCTTACCAAAGACTTATAAAAAGGTACTAACAACTGCCTCACTTGGCGTTCAGCTTTAAGAGTTTAATGTTAAGACTGGCCGGCCTAGTGTCAGAATAATATGACTGAGTGGGACATGATCCTACATGTCTGCAGCATGATGCCCTAGTGCTAGATATCACTATAGTGATATCACTGAAGAATGTTTAAAGCTACGTTAAACATCTAAATCACAAACACAGACACACACACGCATATCCCCTTTATTTTCAGATGGAAATCCGCACTGCTGTATATGCATTTTGTTTGCTGCTCAGAAAAAAACCGTACCCCTATCCCTGCCTGAGGATTGTTCACGGTACCAATGAAGTACTTCTTATTTGTCTAAGGTAACTCAAACAACTTTCGTTTCTAAATTATCTCTTTTCTCTTTTTTATTCTTTTGATCCCTTTATTATAAGCTACAGTGTTTTTCATTGTTAAACTCTATTGTACGTGCACCACGTTCCTAAGTATTTTGCGTTTTCTGTTGACAAGAGTTCACCCCAAATCAAAAAGGAGTTCTGAAATGTTTCGGTCGATTTGGTAAGTGGAACCTACATATCACGCGCTACTTAATTGCGGAGTAAGTTTAACTCTTCGAATAAGTTCTGGTCTCGTTTACTGGTGAGTTTACTCGTTTTAGACAATGCATCTGTGATACTGAAACTAGGTCACTGCAAAATATATTACACTTAAGTCTGACGTTTACATCAGATTAAGAAGCAATGTATCTTGCGTGTAGTAAAGATAAGGCTATGTTCGCTTCGTACCAAGTACAACACCTTCATGATGGTATTAAAAAAAAACTCATCTTTCCTTTGACAAGTATATTTCATTTTACAAATGTTTTCAGAGTTTCCTGTCAATCCATGTCGACTGGTATTTAAATTGGGAACAATAAAAAGGTCGTACAGAGGGAAGTTTATCTCTCAAAGAATATTATTTACACCAGAAGTCTCTACATTGTACCCGTTTTAAAGTGTGGAATTATCTCACACCGAAGAATACAACACACAACTAAATGATATTTTATCGTTTTGGGCTGAAATCCAACATCCCAATATGCACGAAACAGAACTTCGTTACATTTACAAAAATACATTCATTTTAACTCGATTCCACCATTTTTTGCTGTACATAACAGGTCAACCTTTATCCTAACTCTTCCTTAATAGCCTTATTTAATTTCTACCTTTCTATTTTAAAACCTTGCCAAGACATTGGTAATGTGTCACTTTGTAATAATGCGATATCCACATAAAAGAGTGAGAAAAATTACAAATATACTACATTCTTACTGTATTGTGACTGCCGCGCGGAACACGTCTTGCGGAATAACGAAGTTGTCATCATAAACGTTCGCACACAGTACAGCTGACAGGGAGGTTTTTTTAATGGCGGTCAGTTTTGCTGAAACATAATTATTAAAACTGTATATGTTAAAGATGACAAAGGTATATTAAAAGCCTTAAAAAAAGAAATTAGTGTAACAAAATTGTTTGCATTTGTCTGAACATATATTTCGAAAAATGACACTAGAAGTTTATCATATCGATTTCAAGAAAAGAAGAAAGGAGTGATACATTATTTTTTAATGACATATTTGTAATATCTTTTATTCGTAGTGGAGAGTTGAAATTATTCATAAGGAAGGACAAAAAACTACTATATCTTGAAAACGACGTTCTACTTTTAAACATTGTGCCTTTTCCTCTTTAACATCCAGCTTATATTTTTATTTAGACGGAGAGTCAATACATTTGATGCGTTCTTGACTCACCGATAGAAAACCCTTCCGGTTCCGGCCTCTCAAACCAATACCTGTCTCCATATTTGAGAGCCTTGAACTGCGCTAAAAGGATGCAGTTTAGTGTTGGACCGACGATGAGTGTGGAAATCTTTTCGGTCATAAGACCAGTCCACAAGTCTATGTCCATTGGTGATCTGTATTAATTAAGATGTAAATTGATATGTTCATGTAAATTATAAAAGCTCAGCCTGTGATAAAGGGATCCTGTAAAAAAAAATATATCACGTCATGTCTATTTGGTTAGTAGAACTGTTTCAAATAGTGAGATTCGTTAACATTTTGTGCATGTGTACCATAGTCTGCAACATGACATCTGTAAATGTTTAAAATACAGTTAAACTCATGGTTTTCCTCGCCACATCTAAGTGGAAGTGTACTGACTTTTAATGGGTTAGTGCATGCCATACATTTTTCTCGGATCTTGTAAACCGTATGTTACAATGATCTACCCTCTTGTTCTTGCGGATATCTTTTTAACTATTGCAATTAGTTCGATATCAAGGGTTGATATTATGAATAGTTTGGGTCGGGGAGTATTAGGTGAAGTACGTGGGTGGTGTTGTGGATTAATCAATCTAAATATTGATAGAAACAGGGACACTTATGGCTAATAAAAATAAGAATACACGAGGAGCTTAGTGAATACATCGCCTAGACATGTGTTGGCCTTCTTTATGTTTCTGTGAATGTGTGAGTGATTTTGAAACGGAAATAAAAGATTTGTCTTACTGATAGGCAATCTGCAGCCGTGCTATGGTGGTGCTGTCGTGCCATGTCAGAGATGCCCAAGAACTTGGATCAGCCAGTGATTCCCCGCATAATTGTGTCCGGTATTTCCAGTAAGGAGGAACTCCGTGGTCTCTTCCTCTGTTTATGTTTAAGGCCGCCAGGTCGAAACTTACACCGTTCGACAAGAACAGCTTGTTTCTCGCTCCATCTTCCATGAATCTTTAAACATAAATGAAGTCTGCATGGTCATAGTTTAGTCGAGAAGGCATTTGAGGAGAAACAACATAGTGAGAGCTAATTAGTACATGCTATGATTGGAAGATATGACCTTTTAGGACAATCAACAATGTTTGTAAATAACGTAGAAAGAACATTGATGTTTTACAGTGTCTAATTGTTCTCCGCACGATGAATGGAGCTTGCTTTTACTCGTTTCTATGTTTAATGACATGAGTGTACCATGCGATTGACAACCTAGATTTCTGTTCCGGAAAGTTTTGCTTATCAACAACAATTCTGAAAAAGGCATGTAGTGCGCATGCGCTATCTCTAGGACGCATGTGTAGGCGAACTCCATTGTCTTCTTAATGTTTAAATCTCACCTCTAAATGCTTCCTTTCGAAGTTTTATTATAACAACCAACAAATGAGCCTAATAAAACTTTTCATTAGCCTACGATCCTGACATGATATTTTAAAAAATGATGTTGTGATATTACAAAATAAAACAATGTTCTATGTCAATGTATCTCAAACGAAACGTTCTAAACTTATGCAGATACGTGCAGTTAAGCAATCATGGACAAATGAGAGGGATAAAATACTGTTTAACCTGTTAGAGTCTTTGCAACACATGCTACTAGAATCACGTATCGAGTAAATGTGCTTGATACATTTACATTTCTAAGAGGGAGATGCAAAATTAGGTGATATTATGTGAAAACGTGAATGTAAAAAAATCGGCAGTATTCGGTTGGCTTATATTTTTAGCAATTGACAGAAGAAAAAAATACTTAATAAATTATTGCACTAATGTTTAACGATATAACGCAAAACAAGGGTAGAGTTGTCAACAAAACAAAGATCCGTTTCAGCTCAAAATGTATTAATTATCTAGCCTCCAGTCTTATTTCCGACAATCAGTCCCCACTATTATATCAGATAATCAGCCTGTAGTCTTATATCCGATAATCAGCAAATGATACAGTAAAATATACATTACTTATCTAGCCCCGAGTCTTATATCCAATATCAGCAGCTGATATAGTACATATACATTACGTATCTATCCCCAAGTCTTATATCCGATAATCAGCAGTTGATATAGTAAAATATGCATTCCTAGATCGTGTCTCCTGTTTAAAGCATAGACTATCCTGCAGTAATTTACTTTCATATCAGCTCAACTACGTTGCCGTTCTTTTTCTTCTGGTTCCATTTGTTTATTTCTTTGTGAGTATCTACACGTCCAATACCTTTAATATCTCTGGACTATGTCCCTAACCCGTTAGCATATTTCATCTGCCATCATACTCATTTAAGATTTGATTTCTTCCTATCTCAGTTCCGCCGAAATACGAAATTGGTATAGATAGACAGGCAGATGTCTAGTTAGATACATGACATATATATATATATATATATATATATATATATATATATATATATATATATATATATATATATATATATATCGATAAGCAAACTACTCGATGTATGAATATTTATATATATACCTATCGGTTTTAGGGCATTTTGTTTCTGTCATCCATTTAAGCATTCGATGTGCCCCGGTTTTTCCTCTCATGTAGAGCATATGAGGATTTAGATACGTCGTCTCAATGTTTTTCAAATCCGGGTCATTGATATCTGCCGTCTCTGTACTCTCTGTGTGAAGTTTCATTTGATTCGGTATCCAAGAATGTCCGATTCTAAAAGATATAGATAGAAATAAATATAGATATATAGTTAGATAGATATATAGATAGAGAGAGAGAGAGAGATTATCATCTTTACTCACATCTCCCGTCCATGCATCCATTATTCCATTCATCCATCTACCCATCGATCTATCTGTCTCTTAAACCAGCCATCATACAACTAGTATATAGCTTGCAGCCCGATCCCAGATGATTTTTTTTATTTCAAATAATATGTCCTTAACCAATTCTTTCAATTTTATTTGTCTCTTTTTCTCACCTTTATAATTATTTCACTATCGATCCATCTGGCTAGCTAGAGGTTTAGACATTTAGATATTGCTCTAAAGTACGTGCTCTTAAGTATACATGTGCCTATTTACCACATCCATATCTATATATATGTGTATAATTATTCGTTATTTGAACGAATGGTGGTATCAAAACTATTTGCACACGGTAATGTTGACACTCTATAAATATATTGGACCAGAACCATATTTTACCTGTATGCTATTCCAAAATCATTGGCAATGTCAGTGTTCTTTGTTGGATCGTAGCCTGTAAAGGAAGTCACCTGGGTACCAGTACTGAGGAGGCCACTACTAGTCATGACGTTACGGGTCAAGAGCCAGGATAGAAATTCATTGTACGTAATGTGCTGAATCTGGGCGATGTTTATTTTCCTGGCCTCCTGGAATAATTGCTCTGAGTTTGTCCATCCTTGTCCCTTGAGAAGGTCCACGATACGATTGTGTTCCTGTACAAATAGTGTGTGGTAGGAACCAAGACTGGGCACAACATTCACTCTGGAGTCACCTGGGAAAGACGGGATAATCATTTATTCTGATGGGGCTTATAAGTCTTGTCATTCTACACGCGCGTATGTGGTCACATCGAGCAGTAAAAGTTAGTATAATTTGACAGCTTTCTTTAAGCTTTCTCATTGTTCGAATTGAACACATTTTTATCTTTATATCAACCGAAAACGTTTGATTCATTTAAAAAGGCATATTCATTTAGCATGCGATGAATATTTAATTTGTAATAATAGGAACCTATATCTGCATGTTGGTCATACTTGTAGCGATTGTTTTTTCTTTCAGTCTAAAATGATTAATTATTTTCTTGATTAGAAAATGTTTATAATTGTCTAAAATTTACACTTCCTACATACTCAGAATTAGATATCCCATTAAGAGTAAAGAAAACAAGAGTTGGAAAAATTCTAAAAATGAGATAATTCTGTCAGTTCTTTCCTTCCTTTCTGTAATTTCACTTCCAAAGATGCAAACCCATTTTAAAAAGTATCCTAACAGCGCTCAGCGTTGGTTGAATATATTAACTTTTACCTTATGTATATCTTTTTAAAGACTACTCTGTTTGTCCATTACGACACCAATTGTAGAAGGTCACTTTCTCAAGAGTCCTTCGAAACTTCATTCTTCTATATATATGTATGTAAATGGCGAGCGCCGCTGATTAGAAAACGACTCTCTTTTGTCAAGTATGTTGCCAGTTCATACCTCATCTTTTCATAAATGTACAAGAAATAACTCTTTAACGCAGATAAAGCAGCGTATGCATGAATACATACAAGTACATGCTTGTTATTTAATCCCTAATTGCGTATGAATAAAAATTCCTAAAACTGACCGCACTAAGTAAGATTATCCATAGCTTAAAGCCTACTGACCGTTTCAAATACACGGCGGACGTTCTAAGCATGCATTACCACATGTGTATTTACCATTCAACACACGTGCCCGCATTACATTGGAATGGCCGTCTTGAACTTACCAGCGATGGAACAACTCTCCCCTGTCACTGTCAGAGTGCACTTCGAATTGTCATCACCTGCTGGGAGGTTGTCACCACCAGATACAGCCATATACTCGGGAAAAGCTTCAGTTAAAATTAATTTAAAAAAAAAAACATTCATTAGTTCATCAAATAAATTATACGATCTTTTCGTGAATTTTTGTAACATGGAATGAATGAAAAACTGAGTTTTGGTGAGCCATAATGCATGCTGCTTAAATTTGGCTTGGTCTTATGTGACAACTAGTCTCATTATTATCTTACAAGTAGGCAGAAAGAACATGCTCAATATGGCTTATATATATGTCTAGGCTAACGGGCAGAACGTATCCCTACGTCCAAATTGAGCGAGCAATTTACTCCGAGTGTGAGCGAACACGAATGTATATTTGTATTAATTTCACACCCCTCCTTTTTCGCTTTCCGATTATTTTCAAAAGGTTTGGGATTTATGTCAGTTGGAATAGTAGCATGTTAGAAATATAAATGCTCGTACGTCAGAGAAAACTTCTTGAAAGTGTGAGAAGGAAATATGAGCATCGGTATTGAAGACCTTGACAGACATGTTAGACAATACTAGTATATAATATAAATTCCGAAATCCATATACAAGTAGATATTCCATCTAATGCCATAGTAGTAGAACCATATACAACTGCATGTTGGACGTTCTCCCGATGCCATCTTATTTGAACCATATACAAGTGGATATATCGTGCCATACTTACGGTCTAATTCAGGGTAGTCGGATTTACAATAAAAAGAATAGAAGTACGAGAATCTGGTTTTCTTCTATTTACATTCAATTCGATTCATTCTTTATGATAAGTTACTTTCAATATATATATATATATATATATATATATATATATATATATATATATATATATATATATATATATATATATATATAACACGAATGGATAGCTATGGACAGATTGAAGGATTGCAGGACAAACTTGGGTTTCGAAGTTGGATTAATTCAGCTGCTGAGGAACCATACACATTGGAGGCATCAATGTACGAGGTTATCTTGTTCTCTTGCTGTCGTGGTCCGGCTGTAAATAAATAAATTTAAAAGAATAAATAAATAAATAAATAAACTGTCTTGGTCCAGCAGTAACATATACTTAAAGAGTTTGTGCACGTACGATATTTGGGAAAATAGACTAGTCATCTCATGACGATAACATTGTTTTTGTTTCTTGCGAAGTAAACGCTTTCATACGTGTGTGTGTGCGTGTGTGTGTGTGTGTGTGTGTGTTTTAGATTCGCTTGCTCCAACAGAGCAAGATCGAATATATTTTCCCGGTAAATGTTTATTTGTTTTTGTGTGCTAACAGGATTAAAAAAAGACAGGCGTCTCGTCCCCAAATAAAATTATTATGGAAGTCTGGAAATTATCTCTAATTTACCTCCCGGAAAACAAGTTCGAATTCTATGCGTTTTCCCGGTGTATTTTCTTTAAAAAAAAAGTGGAATTTATATTCGTAACATACGATAACACAACTGCTAATTTCATGAATTGTTTTGCATACATGCGTGGCTATTAGCGATAAAGCTAATAATATATGCCAATTTTTTACTGCACAGTCGTGTATTTTTGGGACATCAAAGTTGAAGAAAATTAGTATACCAGGAAAGTTTTTAAATTCACCACATCTGAAAATAGATTCTTTAGGAACATATTTTCCAAACAATTTAGTTCATACTTATATCCTGGCGAAAATGTTATGATTTGGATTTGTATTTGTATTTTGTACTTACTCAGCGTATTGCAGCTCACGTCCAATGCCGGGGTGGAACGTTTCACGTTCATGCATGCCCCGTTTTGAAAGAAACTATCGCCGTTGGGTACGTAAATTGGAATGCACTTATCTCTGTTGTTTAGAATGAAAGATACATGTAAATAATTATCGACATAGTGACGTTTCCTTATATTAACTACACAAACAGAAGCATAAGTACGGACTGGTTCAAATATACACCCTCTGTTTCTTATTTTCAAGGCAAGTTGAATTCGAAAATCTCTATATATTTATAAACATATATATCTCAATACTAACATTATGTAATAAACTGAATTTTCGCGTGCAGGCTGGTATGTGTATATGGAGTTATTTATAAAGGCTAGAAGGTATATATATATATATATATATATATAGAGAGAGAGAGAGAGAGAGAGAGAGAGAGAGAGAGAGAGAGATAGAGAGAGAGAGACAGACAGACAGACAGACAGAGAGGCAGACAGACAGAGGCAGAGACAGAGGCACGTAGGGCTATTGGGTTATATATTCAATAAATCAATGTATGATTTTAAAAAGAATAAAAAGTGAAACATTGAATTCCACTTACGTATTTACGTTTACTTGATTTGTGTCACAACACTCCAATGTGGCGCCGTTACTTCCTGAAATTCATCAACGTTAGACTACAATTTCAGAGATCTTTTGATAAGGAAATTTAATACCGCAATACATCTTTTAATCCCATCAAAATAACTTGATAAATAAATATTTGAGAAATTATATTAAAACAAGTTTAAAATGTATGCAGAAAATACTACACCAGTTTAACTCAGCGCCATTACTTTACGTATTTGAAAAGTAAATGAGTATTCAGACCGTCAAGACCAGTAATAGAGAGAAATGTTAAAACAACGAACAGCACGTTTTTAAAGAAATCGTAAGTAGTGGCATAAAACTAATTTCATTGAATTCCTCAGCTTTAAGATGTGTACCAGAATGGTTTCGTGAAGATAACATGAAAGCATCTTCGTTCGTGTCAAGAGATGGTGAGTATTTCCTTGTAAATTAGATACGATAAAAGTAGAATCAAATCTGGGTGTTTGTCCAAATCATATTCAGGAAAATAATTAAAGCAGCAGAAATGGTGTTTCAATGCTTCAGACCAGATGCAAATTACAAATTGCTTTCAATGACTATAATAACATAACAATCAATGCCAAGATAGTACAAGTGCTTCAAAGAAACATTAAATTGCCTATTTCGTGCAGATAAATGAATAAAATTGTTTCCGGCTAAATTTACACGTGAACATATGATACATTTCTACAAGATGGAGCTATATGATTCTAATAAAACAAATCAGGAAGAATTTATGGAAATAAAGCAGTATGTGGTGGCTCGTTATGTCAACAGCTAAAGCAGTCACGAGCCTACAAATGGAAAACTCTGGCATACACCTGGAATCTTTTATACGTTTGGAATGATTGAAAAATCGCGGTGAGTTGTTAGCAATAATGATATGTGTCCCAGATGGTCCTTTGTTCGCTTGTTGATATCACCTTTTGCCAATTTATCAGACGTAAAGATTGTACATTATCAGATGCTACCATTGAAGTAAATGATCTTTACCGTCCTACAGAGAACAATGAGTTCGTCTCAGTTTCCTCAGACTATATATATATATATATATATATATATATATATATATATATATATATATATATATATATATATATATATATAGTAGAAGTTTTAGAAGAACGTTTAAGTCCAGAAAGTGTACAAGTAAAAATGTTGACGTATTACCATAGCTAAGAAGGATATACAATACCGCTGAAAAGATTTTCAAACAAACATGCCCAGGTTAAAAACAATCAAGAAAGAAAGCAAACAGTAAGTACCTTCTATCAAAGTTTAAATAGCAAACATAATAATAGCAAAAAGAGATAAAACAACATATTCGGGTAGTAAAGGAAACGAAACTATATCCTACTGCCTTAAATATTCTTCGTTCTCTTTCTTGTTTGTTTTTATTTTACTTTCTAAAGTTTTTCATACATTTTAACAGCAGA
Source organism: Sinohyriopsis cumingii (assembly GCA_028554795.2). Classification (NCBI taxonomy): domain Eukaryota; kingdom Metazoa; phylum Mollusca; class Bivalvia; order Unionida; family Unionidae; genus Sinohyriopsis; species Sinohyriopsis cumingii. The sequence goes on along the minus strand of CM068833.1, from coordinate 64,371,801 downwards.
TCTCATTCAATTTATTTCAGATGTTCGAGGATTTTCTAGCATTTATATAACCATTTCCTCTAGTTTGCAGAAAAATATTTTTGTTCGAGATAATTTATCTTTTGTCTTACTAATCATCTGGTCAATGTTTAACCTGTAGATGAAGGGTTTATTTGTATTAACTGCACTATTTACTCGTGTACATCAATTAGTTGTCTTGCACAACTGAAGTTTCAATCTAATATTTTCGGATTTTTTATATTTTATTTTGGCGTGCTTTGCACTGGCTGTCTAGAACTTTGATCTATATTTCTATTTACGAAATCCTGAAATTAATTTGCTATGGTAGAAAGAGGTACCAGATATCAGAGTGAAAACTTCGCGTATTTTAATTTGTTAACGGAGTGGGATCCTGGGTTTGTTTCTATTATTGAACTGGGCCCTAAAGGAGTTTACTATGATTTGTTCGATTCTTATGTGTATGATATTTAATTCAAGTGCATCACATCATTTTCGTTCAGACGTTATGTATATGTCACCCTTAATACCTAAAACATATGTGTTCTATATGTTTGCTCAAAACGTCCAGTGCAGTTCACAATTGACAACCCAATAGCTGCCTGTTCACTATGACCTCCATGTAAAATAAATCGTTTATTTCATAGCACAGGAAGCTGCGACAGATATCACTGAGAGATCCTAATGTGGTCTGAAAAGTTCACGTGTTATACATTTAACCATTGATTGGGAGACTGCAGCTGATGACCCAATATATGTTACACAAATAACTGTTATATGAAGCTCGACAAAACTGTATCACTAATTTAGGAGATTATGTTAAATTAACAGATGTAGTTAATAGTTTGAACAATGACCTTAAATTAACAGACGTAGTTAATAGTTTGAAATAAGACCTTAAATTAACAGATGTAGTTAATAGTTTGAAATAAGACCTTAAATTAACAGCCGTAGTTAATAGTTTGAACAATGACCTTAAATTAACAGACGTAGTTAATAGTTTGAAATAAGACCTTAAATTAACAGATGTAGTTAATAGTTTGAAATAAGACCTTAAATTAACAGCCGTAGTTAATAGTTTGAACAAAGACAGTTGAAACTTAATTGCGTTTACATTTGGGGTATGAAAGTCTTTAGACCATTAAGACAAGGAGAGAAAACTTTGGAATTTAACAGCTATCGACAAGAAAACTACTAAAAGAGCTAATCAAATATTTTAACTACAAATGCAGATTGGTGCAAACTGAGAGAAAATAGAAACAATAGCCTTGTTAATGCAAAGTTTCTTCTGTCGTTTAAAAGATAAAGAACAAGTGAAACGCCCAACTTCCAGCCAGATTTACCGCCAAACGAACAGAGGATAAAAGATTGAGCAGATTCTCGGACATGGAGAACATATTCAAATCCCAGGAAGATGATAGCAATTCCTGCTAGAAATGCGACATAAGGATTAGAATAATGACCTGCATCCAAACGATTAAGAGCTCAACAAATAATCAGTGATTTGTACACAAGCATTACTGACTTAAACAAGTGACAGTGCTAATATACTATTTGGTAGCTGATGTAATAAAGTTTACGTATACAAACTCAAAGTACAAAATCGTTTATTATAAGCTAAAAGCCTCCTTTTCACACAACCATGTCTAGTAGAGATCACCTTAAAGAAAGCTGACAATTTTCGAAGCAAGCGACCATTTCCTAAATCATGTAAAATCGGGATACTATATAGTTAACCAAAAAGATATAGAATAATTATTTCGGATTACACTGTTTTTAAATCAGGTTTGACAGAGTTAGGTCAGCATGTTTAAAATAGAAATTACTCTATTGACATCATTAACACTGCTTTCCAAAAAGTATCTTCTCTTACACAACTTGAATCTTTACAATGTAAAATATCATTCCTTTTGTTATTGAATTTAATCCAAGTTTGGCTAATATAGGTAAGATTATCAATACATATTGGGATTTATTACAATTTTCATGTAAAGCGAGTGTAAATCTCTACAAGAAGGCAAACCCATACTTTCTTATAAAAGGACTAAAATTCTTAAAGATTTCCTAATTAATTCCAAACTGGAAGAAAATATCATATAAAATGGGATCATCAACTAAATGTAATAGACCTAGATGTTCGCATTGTTTTTTTTATTAATGAAAATACTTATTTCAACAGTAATAATACGAAAGAAACATTTAATATCCATTGCGATACTAATTGTGCAACATCAAATGTAATTTATTTGATCAGATGCAAAAAATGTGACATCCAGTATATTGGAAAAACCAGTCAGCAAATATCTAAACGTATCAGCTAACAACATAGACCAGACATAAAAAAAAATTATATCGATCAATCCCTATCATCTCACTGTGACAAGAGTTCCCATACTTTGTAAGATTTCTCCTTTCAATCTGATTATCATATGGAACATCTGCTAAAGGAAACCGATTAGATTCACTGACTTTATACGGTATATCCAAAAGGTCTACATTCACAACTCTATACGACAGTCATTAATCAAACTTATTTTTGTGTATTTGTTTGTTTGTTTTTATAATTATGTCCCCAGTTTACAATTAGTCAAGATAATTTTAATATTATTCTAATTTACAGAATAATTCAACTTGTGCAATTTAAAATTAATATCATACAAATTTATTTACTAATTTTTTTAAAAATGAAAGGGCATTTTAAAATTAAATTCTGAATTTATTATGATTAATTATTTATAAAAATATTTTTTTATTTTATGATTATAAGAAACTTTATTATATAATTTGAGTTCTGATGCATTGCTAAACATTCGTCAAAAATATATTAAGGTTTAAGGTATAATATATATTTTTGTTTACAAATGTGCATTATACATAATAAAAATATTAATAAACCTCTTTATTTCTATTTAATCATAATTTATATATATATATATATATATATATATATATATATATATATATATATATATCGCGAAAAAGAAATCACTTTATACCATTGTCATACCTCTCTGTCAATAAAGGTTTCAAAGATTTGCCTCATGAGGCATAGAATAACAAAATAGCGTAAAATGGGGGATATCCAATAATGTAACTAATGTTATGGTATACTTTTAACACAACACAGACACAAATCCTCTTATTTTAATAGTTCCCAGTTTCTGCGTCACTCGGCAAGTTACGTGAAACTTAACATTGAAAAATCTTCAGGTAATATACATTCGCAAATTTACTATTGTTTCTCAAATTAGTTATTTAATAGGCAAAAAATAATTCAGTAAAAATTCACAACTGTGCGCAAAAGTCAAACCTGGCTATATCAGATAAGATGTTTGTGAGCTCAGTTTCTTCCTTTTTCCTTGTTTATATTGCATCAGGTAGACCCTGATCGAATTGGGAACTCTGATCATAATTTAATGTTCAAAACGTGTTTGCAACAAGCCAGGAACCCGCTTAATACGCATACATTCTATGCCAGAAGCTTTCAGAAAGTTTGAATCTACACCTGTTTACAAATAGGTGTGCTTCGAGGTCATAAAACTTGTTATACAAGATAATTTTGTGATAAAATCGTTTGTGATATCCAGACAAAAATATTCAAGATTTTCATTATCATTTTGAACTTAAAATTTTGTTTCATAAAAATATTCAAACCTTTTATCTTCAGCAGTAAAGCTTTGCATTCGCTGGGTATAATTACTGCTCTCAATCACGATGTCAAAATCAACAACAAACTTGAGCTAGCAGTTTTGGTCTCTCTGACTTATTAATGCCATGCTACAGTCTTTTACAACCTTTCCCATTTCCCTTGAACTCTAAAACAGTGCAGGAGCAAATGTGATTTTTTGTTACACATTCTTTAATACTGCCGTTAAGCATGTTCGCTCATATAAATGATACATTAACTATCACGTATACCTTGATTATTAAATTAGTTTACGTTAAGGTTTTGACGTTACTTGTTACCACAGAGTTATTGAATCACAGTTATTAGTACCAATGAAAACTAAATATGCGTATATAATTCTGACATGTGAAGATCGTTGCTGTTATAGGTTTAATGCGATTTGTCAGCACATCATAGTCTATACATGGCGGCCAGAAATATTTGTGGAGGAAACACCCAAGAAAACACAGATAAGAACCACCGACACTACCAAATTTTCTCACATACCCACATTGGCCGAACCTGAGACTCGAACCCATGCCGACGATGTTTTGACATATAGGTGAGAGGGTACTGGCTCCAATGTGTTTTCCTTTTGAAACAAATTTGATCTTGCATTGAAGACAATCACTAAATAGAGATAAATACCAACCTATTGATCTTTTGTCAAAAATGTTGCATTGCTTAAACACTTCTTGAAGCAAAATTAACCATCCTCTTTTCCAAATTTTGAATGTATAGTTTCACAAGAGAACATTCTTACGTCATGAGCTTCAGAGTCTTGGTACAGATAAACATAATATTCACGAGCTTAGCGGAAACGGATCCTCGTGTTGTATACATAAGCTAAAGAAGAACAATCGAGCAGACAGAGGGACAGACAGACACAATATCATGCAGAATAGGACACAGACGGATAGGCAGGTAAAAAGCCATTCGACAGTTGAGTACATCTAAGAAAAAATAAATAAATAAATAGACAGATATAACCTGTGAAAACTGGTGTAGAGATAATATCATGGTCCAAAAACTGTCCCCACTGGAAAACATGCAGCGAGATCTTCTGATCTAAAGTCGTCGTCGTGCCTGTGTTAGCGTGAACTACGTTACTGATGGTTCTTGGGTTAGGCAGAGTTCCGGTTCCGCTTGCAGTATGGATTCGTGGACTCGATACTCCATCTTGTAATTGAAAATTACTAATTTAGAACCTCCATAATTAATTTATAATTTTCAGTGGCAGAAAAACTTCACAATTTTCTATTATTTAAAGTTAAAAGCATTGCAGAAGTTGGGACTGGTTCTGCATTTCAAATATATCTAATTGGTAGGTATGTTTTTTCTTTTATTTTGTGAACCATCATGAAAACAAGGTAGATGCATTTCAATGCAGTATGAAGTACATAATAGATAAAAGCATCGACAGATAGACAAACAGACAGACAAGCAGGTAAAATCGAGAAACGAGAGGATACAACGAAAGAAAGATGGCGGGTAGTTAGAGCTTCGAAACATAGAGCAAACAAATACATATCAAGAAAGACAGACATCAAAATATACGTTTGTAGATACAAATTAATTACCATCATATTCTGGGTTTAGCAAGCGTGTCTGGGGCCTAAAGGCCATTCCCCACTCTGGATGTAAAAGGTTATTGCAGGAACCGTCCAATGTCCGGTACACACTTGTTGCTTGTCCGGTGCAATTGAAGAAATTTCTGGCAACGCAAACGGCACGGCTTCGGAATATGGCATAGAACGTTTCATGATAAACGATGCTGTTGAGTTGGGTTGCTGTATAGTTGAATCTATGATCAAAAGTGCATACATCATTTAGAAGCCTTGTAGAAGTATATCACAGCTTTGGCATACGTGCGTACGAATGCACATACGTATATATTTGTATGTACATTAATGCATAAATACTGGAGCACACATACAAACTATTTATATTTACACTGCACACGCACACAAACACACACACAAACACATACAAACACACACACATACACACACAGATATATATATATATATATATATATATATATATATATATATATATATATATATATATATAAACCACGAACTAACCTACCTGCATACGTACATGACGTACAAGTACACACATACATATATTTACAGACTATACATATTTACACTTCACGTGCATTTATAATAACATATAACTCGCCTACATACCTACCACCATACATGTACACACGTACAGAGTCACGTTTACCTTTTTTAAATACAAAACTAAACGTTGCTACATTCCTGTCTTTATACATACATACATACATACATACATAACTATATACCTACCTACCTATACACACGCACGCGCGCACATACATACATACATACATACATACATACATACATGCATACATACATACTTACTTACTTACATACATAAGAACATATATACATGCATGTATACAAGCAAACGCATTGACATACATGGTCAACATACAAAACCAACTGGCCCGATAACATTTATCCATGTCTTCAATAATAATCTGCAGTATTTTATGTATGCACAAACGAAGATGTGCAGATATCAACGCATGAACGGATGGACGGACAAGCCGTAGTTGTTCCGATTCCTCATTAAATGTGGAAAAGAACGAGAAAATATTTTAGTCCCCTAAGGCCTTTCTTAGGGAAGCATAATAATGTATCGTAGAGTATACATTATTCACAATAATTAAATAGGTACCACCCGTCCCGCCCTCTCCCAGCAACACCCTCCCGAACTAGAGTGCATAAACAAAACTAATCTTGGATAGATCTGGTAATAACGTGAAGAATAGTATCAACATTGTGGTTAAATCAGTGATGTGTGTGCATCAGAGAGAGAGAGAGAGAGAGAGAGAGAGAGTACATTGTCTGTAGTTTCTCCAGCGTCTTTGAAACCAGGAGAGCATTGTTTTCAGTGTACTGTCCTGAGTTAAATAACTGAAGTAGCTGGTCAACGCCTGCAACGAATACATAAAAAGTAAAAGTATATTAATGTTTCCTTATGATCGAGGAATCCTACTCAGTTTTGCTTTCTCTACTACTATTACTACCATAATCATTGACACCGTAATTAATGTGATTATAATTATAAGTATTAGTAGCATTAGTAGTAGTATTGTTGTTGTTGTTGTTTTTGTTGCTTTTGTTATGATCATTATTGGTGGTGGTGAAAGTGGTGGTGTTCATGTTGTTGGTGTTGCAGAAAGCTCGTCGCTGTTACTGTCTAATATGCCCAATAAATTTGTTATGGATATTATGCAAGCATGCACATTTAAGGTTCCTTACACAAAATTTGCATTAACCTTTACTGAGCGACATTTGTCTGTTTTCTTTTACTTCCAATGAGTGCCTGCTTAAGATGAGTATCACCACTGTACGTTTTACACTTCTTGTCGATGATAAAGACGAGTATCACTGTACGTTTTACACTTCTCGTCGATGATAAAGACGAGTATCACTGTACGTTTTACACTTCTTGTCGATGATAAAGACGAGTATCACTGTACGTTTTACACTTCTTGTCGATGATAAAGTGTTATTAGCAATCTATCAGAAAATATCTTGATGACTGCATGAATTAGCGTCGTAATACGGACATTCTCAGATTTCGTAACATAGAGAAGAACTTGGATACTTTGGGTCGTTTAAAAACTTTAGAAAAGAATAATACTTTGCATTGAGAGTTTCGGTCGTGTTTTTTTATTGCGAGTACTAATATTCACCCCTGAACGATTTACTGATGGACCAAACCAATACGAAAAAACCCACAAAAAGAACATACAAGTGTGAAATTATTAGTTTTGTGATGCGTGGTTATTAGGCTACTAAAGATAATATCATTTATATTGTTCGAGATTTACGAATCTTTCAGTAAACAACATCTGTTGAGTTCGGTACCATGGAAATAAGCAAATATTCACTTTCAAATCCACACTCACCCAGAGGTTGATTGACTAGTTCCGTTCTGGGACCCCTTTCCTGTAACAGTACAGTCTCTATATAAGTTGAACAGATTGTATGTATACTTTCGCCCATTTCTGTCATGTCCAAGTGACGAAATGTAAACGCATATAGTTATTTAAATTGCCATTATAAGTCTCTCTCTCTCTCTCTCTCTTAAATTTTACCGTTAGGAAGCGATTCCACTCTGTATACACCATTGTGTACATCTACAAACTCCGTTAATCCGTGCTATTGGATTTCATAAATATAAGTCTGAAGATAATTGAACTGTTGAGTCTGAGTTAGGAGCACGAATTAGGAGCACGAATTTTGAACACAACCAATCACAATAAGTTTTCTTTATAGGTCGCTTTAGAGGTCGCTTTTATTCAAACGATATATCCCCTTTAACCCGAAATATAGTTTTGAACGTTTGCGTTTGTGACTTCGTTGTTTGTATTACCTGTATTACCTGTAGCTATGTCAGTTAGAGCCAACTTTACAGCATCTATGACGTCGTTAGCAAAGACGGAATCGTAATAGTACTGTGCCTGTACTTTGCATGTCAGCACAGCTATTGCCAAAAGAAACGTGGTTGCTGACGTCATCTAAAATGGATACAATGACTATGAATTAGTCGGGAAATTATTCATTTGTAAGTTCTGAGCTCTTATTTTGCAAATTAATATAAAAATAAGGAACTAACAAAAAATTATTATTTGATATTATGAGTCATGAAAACATTTGCCGAAAAAGAAAATCTGATGCACGCTCAAGAATTTTCGTCGATGATCGAAAAAAAACCCCATCGGAAATAAGACATAAGAATCCTTTGCAGCAAACTGTACATTGTTTGCGAAATAACTGAGAATGATTCCGTTCAGATTCAAGGTCATTTAAAGAGTTGGGGAATTTCTTTTGGACGAAACATTCATACGCTTCTCATTTGAAGTTTAAGATTATTTAGGAACGTTCATTTAAGCCACCCGTTAAAGCGTAACTCGATTACACAAGCATGTTTCATGATTTGACGTACATTGACTGAATGTATCACAGCTTAAAACATTATTGTGTGTGCACTGTAAATGTTTTCCACAGAGTTCTCTCTCTCTCTCTCTCTCTCTCTCTCTCATATACATACAAAGAAACACACACACATGAATGCAAGTATACGACGCTCTCTTTAGAACCTGAGCATAACATATTGTCTAAAAAGTCGGCAAACTAAAAGAAATCCATAAAACAACTTAAAATTATATTCACATCATTTAGCGCACATATTCCAATATTTCACATCTAGAAGAGCGCTTTATGGATTTAATACCTCTCTATCACGTAACGTTGTATTTCCTTCCCACAAGACTGACATAATTCTCAATATATAATGTAACATCACCGCGAGAGACATTATTAGTACCTATCAATATGTAACGTAACATCACCGCGATATACATTATTGGTACCTATTTCAAGATATACAACTGATGTATTTTCCTGACAGAAATCACAGAGTAAGAAAGCTTTAAAAAAATCAAACATATGAGGAAACCCCATGTATCAATAGCCGTAAATTCCACGTCAATCCTTAGTTCAATGGAGCGAAAACTCTCAGCACATGTGTGGTCGCCCTATAGGCAAGTCAAGTTGTCGACCTGTTGTTTTATGTGCAATTCAAAAGAGTTTACAGGAAAGAGTGGGAACGGAAACTTTGGTAAAGAAAGAAAGGATGGTCGTTCTTAATCTTAATTAAATTCTTCACGAAGAAACTCTTAAAACAAATCTCATACAAATAATAGTGCTTACCTTCTACGCCTGTGCATGGGTACCAATCTCTACCAATGGCAAAGGAAATCTGCTAGCCTTGGTATATATATCCCCGGATAGGTCTGCCCTTTTGTTGGCACAGCACTGGTTCACTCGCTATACAATAATAGCATCGTCATATCCCAGTATACAAAAAGCAAAACGTATAAAAAGTTCAGTTCGCCAGTAAATCAACTATTTTTAAATTTGCATTGAAATTCTACCGGTACTGCATTGATTATTGAAAATATCGTATCTATGACGCAAATATGTTCAATGCCTGTGGTGGTGTTGGTAACGGTTGCTAGTGTCAATATGGGTTCTTCACTACTGGAATATCACACTTGAAACCATTTACACCAATAAATTTCATGAATTTCGCTTGTCAATTGATAAGAATATACTGCTCAACTTCAATGCGGCCTTAATGCATACATTTCATATCATTTCGAGTTCAGGATGTTTTTGTAACTATGACTTCATGTGCTTTTCTGGCTATATGCAAATTATCTATGTTGTGTTGCTTTACTCGGATCAGTTTAGACATGGCAGTTGCATTGTTTCTTGAGTGATCCTCCTCCTCCTCCTTTCTATCACGTCTATGTCTGCCTGCCATCTTTACTACGATACATCTATGCTGGTGCTGTATCAACTCTCTCAACATCAGCAGATAGTTGTCAGCATCAAACACGGCTTAGGACATTATTTCTTGTATGCAAAAATGTAAATTTAGCTGTATATGTTTACTACGAATGAGCTGATTCTGTCTTTGCTCCATCTCATTTGGTCGTGAAGACCCTATGTTGTTGAATGACTGTTCATGTTCGTTCACTTCTTTGTTCTTCCTGCCTCAGTCATGTCACATCCAGTAGTAATGTAGCCTACCTGTTCCTACCTCCTTTCGAAACACTTTCAGCCTTTACTTTATTTTCTTCTCCCTGAACTACATTCTAAAACTTTCCTTTCAACGGCTCTTATCCATACTCGTCTTCCTTACACACATATCTATATAGATATTACGGAATACGCTCCCTCTTTGCTTCTGAAGGTTTATAACAAACCCTTTGAGAAATTCACACAATCGCACATAACTGCATCTTACCTATCACTATTGACGCCTTTGGAGGAAAATTCACGGGAGGTATGATGGGATCCCTTTTACCGCCAGCTTCCAATGTATGGTCCCTTTAAAGGGCCCATTACTTCGCGGGTAGCAGGGCATGTGATCTCTATATGTGACGAGATGCTTTTTGTGTACACTCTAAACTGTTCAATCCTCAGAATTTTAATACCATTTTGTATACTATTTGGTGCATATGACGCGAATGTTGGATACATGTGCAGGAAAAATAAGGAAGTTACCATACGCTTTGACCTAGAGCAACATCGATTCTTAGGGAACAAAAAAGATATACACAAATACAGGCTAAGGGCGTATAATAATATTCTGTCACGGTAGCTAAACACTGCAAAGGATACTAAAACTACTGGTACTAAGTGTTCTATGTCTGCATTTTATGGTAAAGGTATTAACAAAACACAACAAATAGCTGTAAGGCTTCATGGCTTATTTATACATTAAAATATCCTTTTTTGGACGTGGCTGTTTATCTTGAACATTTTATGCTTGCTTCTTTTAATTATGGAATAGAAAATCAAAAATATATTTCTAAGATCCACATTCACCAGGAAGATGCATATAATTTTGCACGTGACTTTGAATTTGGGGCGTTAAAGTCGTGTCCTTTATTCAACGGCGCATATTGACTTTCAATATTTATTTTGTAAATTGGGCATAATCACTAAAGTTTAAACGGTCAGATTATCTCTCGTGCGTCCAAAAATTACACTTATATTCCCATGTACATGTATATCCTACAGTTTAAGAAAAGTAATTATGTTTTTGTATTGATGGCTAGATGGTGGATTTACAACATTCAACTGTAACGGGATTTGCTGTCTATTGTCAAGAAAATAAAGATGAAATATTTTTTCCATTTTGTACTTTTTTGTCGATAAAATGATTTACAATACGAGCATTGTTTTAGTTTCTCAAACAAATACTTTAGCTGTACAAATACAGATCTAAGAATCTCGTTTCTTTTAGAAACAGTCAGAGGTCAATTGCTTAATCAAAACGTTCAAAGTAGACATTTACTCTTTATTAGGTTGTATCTGGAAATTGTTAACTTCTTATCAATACTGTATAATTCAAGGTAAAATAAATACACACTTCAGGGAAATCGTTTTACGCTTAGTAAGAAAATTCATGAGAAATTCGATGGGTTCACTTCTAACAACAAGATTTCAGTGCATTAACTATCTAAATAATAACTAAATTTAGAAGTTTAAGTCCACGTTTCCTGTCCTGCCCATCAATTTCCATATTATATATATATATATATATATATATATATATATATATATATATATATATATATATATATATATATAATATTAACGACCTCTTGGACGAAATTGGGTCGGTAAAAAAACCGTACGAAATTATTTAACCAAAAGGAATGTCTTCATTAGATGACACGAATGCAGTATTTACATGGACACATACATAATGATTCATGTATACCAATAAATGATTACATTCTAACACAGAAAAGAAAAACCCCTTAAGACTAGCCAAGAGTTAAACAAAAGACAAAAACAAAATAGTAACAATATCGTCTGTATTGATGAATATAATGTCTTTTTCTACGCGAGGTGTTTACTCCAAACTTTACGGCTAGCTTTTTTTTTTTAAATTACGGAATAAATGTCGCTGCAGAATATGATACAGGCGAGGATGTAAATTGTTGAACACGTGATGTTGAATTGGGTACGTGTGCGTTAAAATCGTGATTTTGTTTTATTCATGCTGCATACTTATTTTCAATAAAGATAATACAAGCACACATGTTACAGTTCAAGTACCTTGGACTGAGAAGGAAAAGTGTATATGGTGGATTGGTTACTGAACTTACATCATTCATCAAAAGCCAGACGCTTTAAGATTTACGTCTAGGTGTTATAGACACTTACATAGAAAACATAATATAAACTCTGAAAGGAGTTAAGAGATCATTCTTAAGTTTATCAAAAGTAGCCCTTTTCTTTTTTGTAAGGCCTTCTATCGGAAATTAAAAACCTTTTATCCAGACCGTAGAATTTAAAGCAAAGCATACAAATCGGTTAATCGTTAAATTGTTTATCCATCAAAACTCTGAAGCTAAGTGTTTCTCAGTTATACGGTTCAAGTACAGAGCATATCATAACAATCGGGTATAATGTTCTAAATATTGCCTTGAAGTTTGCATGTCAGTATTAAAATCGTGCCTTTTTTTGATGAGCTATCATTTAATTTTCATCATGCTATTTCTTTCACGTGCGTACAAGCCTATAGAAACGTGATACCAGTCCAACTGCGCAAAACGATCATCGATGAGTGGTTTCTACCCACACGTTGAAACAATACATATACATATACCATGGACAGTTTGAAAAAGTATGTATGTATGCATGCATGTAATATCTACTAAAGTACGCACGTACGTACGTACCTATGTATACATGCATCTATATACTTCGCGATAGATACTGAATTTATAATATTTGTGTGGATCAAGACTATTTATCCTTTATTCCAAAATGCATAACCGCTCCAGTGACCTAAGTGGTTAGAGCGTCCACCTCGGATGCTCGAGATCGAGTCATGCCAAAGACTTCCACAAAATGGTAAACTAGCATTAAAAGGTTCCAAGGTCTCAGGGTAATGTGACTGGATGGAACATGATGCTACATGTTAGCGGCATGATGCTAGACATCACTATAAGCTGCCACACTGCAGACATCGTAGCTACATGACTGGAAAGATTTTAAAGCTACATTTAAATTCCAGATGAAACACACACTCACACAATGCATGGTAATTTATCAGCGTACACAAACCCTTTCAATATATATGGATATATATATATATATATATATATATATATATATATATATATATATATATATATATATAGAGAGAGAGAGAGAGAGAGAGAGAGAGAGAGAGAGAGAGGGAGATTGTTCTGCAACCCGAACAATCAGAAATCAAACAATCGGAAGTTGTATTTCCCATTGCGCTGGTTGGTTTTCATGATTAAACAGATTTAGTTACTTTTATTTTACTTAATCTGAGAAAATGTTAGAATTGAACAATTTTTCTCAAAATGTTAAAAATAGTAATCGACATAAAACATTTTGTCTCTTTGTAACGTAATTCTGTAAAATGCAAGCTGAAACAAAACTGTCAAAACTGCTTAAACTAGATGAGGCCATCCACTGAATACAATCAAAAAGATCATTAAGCTACAAGAAAGAAAAACAAACACTTTCATTGCATGATATTTGTCTCCAGCCTGTCGTCATGGAAATAAAAATGTTGTAGATACTTTATAGTACCAAGTTCCCTGGCGATGACCAATCTAACATTCTCCGCATACGCAGTGAAGTGTTTAAACTTGATTTAAATGTTTCCTGTCCTCTAGTTCTATATCAAGACCTTCAAGATCACTGCCAGTTTGGTAATAAAAGAAATTTAGAATTTCCTACAGAAAAATTATGAGATTTTAATTTCCTCTAAGTATCGGAGAACTATATTTACCGAACTGTTATTGCATACGCAAAACTATATTTACCGGACTGTTATTGCATCCGACTAAGTCTATAGGAAAGCCATTAATTGCTTTCTCTGAAATTTCCTTGGGATTTGATAACCAATGTAACAAGCATTCAAGAGAAAGAAGGATTCAAACATGTATAAGAAATATAACCTTCTGTAAATTCAAATTGTTACCTTTTCCGGGGGATGACGTAAAAGACCTATTGCACTATATATTTCAGTCATTTCATTAAAACGCAATTATACCCCGAAAAGGCAACATAATCCATGATATATTATCATAAGCTGCTTGCGTAGGTAAGTACATAAAATAAGTGATATAGTCTTAGTGTATTGCAACTTAATTAATTAACTGCATTAATACTATTAACAAAGTAGAAAAATAGGTAACTATGTAAGGAATATAATTGGTTATTGTGATTACCATGAGAAAGAGCCTGGAGAAATTGATTCACATAAAAATTGCACTTTCCTATCGTATTATCAGTTCATTATCTAACTGAAATAATGACAAGTCTCCAAACAAATTTAATTATACAGTGATGATCAATTTTTTTAGTTTATTATTATTTTTATTATTAATAAAACACACACACACACACACACACACATATATATATATATATATATATATATATATATATATATATATATATATATATATATATATATATATACGTGTGTTCATGCATGCGTGCGTACATACATACATACATCCGCACGCACACACACAATCACGCACGCACGCACACACACACATACATACATACATACATATATACATACAGACAGACAGACAGACAGAAAGACAGAAACAGACTTTAAAAACTGCTTAATTATCTTGCAGGTTAGAGAGTTCAAGGTAAACTATATTAATTACTTGAGTTATAAAGAGATACTTTAAAGGCCTGTATTTCAAAGAGTTTAATATATAATATATCAAATACTTGAGGTCAGAAAAGTGACTGTAGTATTTCTTCATTGAAAGTCTGTGGTTAGCGGGTTTTCATTTATCGAACAAAATTATTCAATTCTGATTCAGATTCAGAAGAAAAATATCATGAGCGACCAGGTATTTCATTGTCAAAGTAGCCTTGATATTCGTATGTGAACAATATAACTGTCCTCAATACCCCCAAAATGTTAACTATCCGTAATACTATCATGTATATAAGTCACGAAGGACGAAATCAACACATTTACTGTACGTGCGTAAGGTTTATGAGGAAAACGACACTTATCCTCCCGCTACCTGATGCACGATATTTTTTTACCTTGTAGTTATAAAAAGAGACACATCTTCCGTAGGTAGTGAAAAACTCTCTCTCTCTCTCTCTCTCTCTCTCTCTCTCTCTCTCTATATATATATATATATATATATATATATATATATATATATATATATATATATATATATATATATTTATATGTGATATATATGTGTGTCTGTGTGTGTATGTGTGTGTGTGTGTGTGTGGATAACTCGATGTATGCTTGAGTGGATGGATATATGAATGTTCAAGTTACAAAATTCCGGTCGAACAATACAGTTTACGGTTAACGGTTGGTGCCTTTCTGACAAGGAATTTATAAAAGGTTAGATTTAGATAATGCGACCACGATTCCTATCCATCTGCCAATATGGCGTTCACCCCTAGTTTATGAGTAGAAAATATTTCCTTTTTATATCGCTGATTATCAATAGACTTCGTTTGAAATTAATTAACCTCAGAGCTAAAGGTTATAGGGAAATCCTTCCCAGTCGGTGTAGCCAGTGTTTTGGTTTATTTTCCCTGAGTCTGTTTTATCTTTATATGATCAAGATCACAGTGCTGGATTGGTTAATATTCTAGAAGTGTTTTCTTTCTCGTATGTCTAAAAGATAGTCTGCAGGTGCATGGAAGATGTTAGTAATCAGTTTGTAAAATCAGTTTAAATGTTATCCCCTTTAACGCCGAAAACGAAACTACGTCAGAAACAAAAAAATATAATCGTATCAGGCACTTAATTACGATAGAGCGCAAATTTATAATAAGTTTGAAAGCAACTGTATAATTATTTAGTTTTCAAGCTGCATATCCTATATGAATTCTACCTGTTGAATACATACCATGTTCGAGACTCTAAGTATACGGCGGAATTATTCTCAAAAATTATTAATTGGGCCTAATGTTTCAAATCTGATATTACAAGAATGCTTAAATTAGGATGAAATAAAAATAAATAGTTAGCGGCATTCATGGTATCATTTCTGCAATAATATTCAATTAACTCTCCTGCACATATATCTATCTATATATATATATATATATATATATATATATATATATATATATATATATATATATATATATATATATATATATATATATATATATATATATATATATGTGTGTGTGTGTGTGTGTGTGTGTGTGTGTGTGTGTGTGTGTGCATGTGTGTGTGTGTGTGTGTATGTCATTTTGTTATACCTAGTGTAATTACTCAGGTCAAGCACTTAAATATAATGTTTAATTGCGATCATACGTATACTACGACGGAGCTCAAACGTGGCGACAGAAACGCTTTTATGAGTTGGAATAAGAAAGCATGATACCAGAAAATTTGTCTAGTAATATGACTTTTGGCAGTATGAGGGCATCTGTCTGTATCAGTGTAAAAACAAGGAATCCGCAACGTACGACTATTTTCCCGTTTTCCTGGTCGTAATTTCTTTTATGGGTATGCCATCCGTTACTATACCAATGGAAACGAATGAAAGATCAACAACAAAATAATGCTGTAAAGACGTGAAGTAAGCTGCTTTCTAAAGGAACATGACTGAAATAGGGTACTTAGAGTAAAAGGATTTTATTCAGGTCTATTTTAACAGGATACATTGTATTCATCTGTAGGTAACGGTTTACAAGAGTGTTTGTTGGTCTCTATGTCAGTGCGTGTCTATGAGTCTTTTAGAGAGAGAGTGTGTGTCTGTATGTATATATATATATATATATATATATATATATATATATATATATATATATATATATATATATATATGTGTGTGTGTGTGTGTGTGTGTGTGTGTGTGTGTGTGTGTATATGTGTGTGTGTGTGATGTAAAACCGACTAAGGTAGGCCTCAGTCAACAGGTTAGCTAAATTATTTTCATATGTTGGTAATCACGTGCTCTCCAGTTCTCTGTGTATGTGCGTGTGTGTGTCTGTGTGCGTGTGTATGAAAAAACCCCGTCCAGCCAAGGAATCAGTCAATAGGTCAGTTATTTTTATATACTGACTATTATATATTAAAAAAAAACAGAACTAGAGGTAACCTGTTTGAACAATGGGTCTACAGTTAGATTTCTGGATTCAGGCGTGTACCAGAGAAACGTAGAGTTATTGAGTGGAAACTAGGGCAGGTCTGACAAACGTGTGTTGGCAGTGGTAGCAGAATCTATTACAACTACAATTTATTGACCAATTCAAAATTTCTAATTAAACTAACCCAATAGCACGATACACTAGTCATGAAATTCTCTACCTTAATGCACTTATTGCGCATGTTGTTATGTATATTTAATTAATGTTTTATGTACATATGGATTTGTTTAAAAAATGCAGTCCTGTTTAAGGTCAGAGTGTATAGCTGTTTTGTTGAAATCAAATATCATTCAAGAGGAATTGTTTATTTAAAACATATCTTGGAGTTACTAACGTGTTCGTTAACTTTGTTATTAAAATATTACTTTGGATATTTGTGAACACCGTCAGAAATATTCTTGATTATCCTTTGCTAACCCTACATTCGTTCCCCTCTCATTTATTTAATACATGGATAATATTACCTATTCTAATGTATAAGACAGACTCATGATTTTGGAATATTTCTAAACTAATTTGCAGTATTTTATATCATTAATATAAAATAATTATGTCCTGAAGCTACTACGGAAGTAACTTTTATACATTTCTATATACTAATGGATATGCTTCTGAATCAATCAGTTAGAATTTACAGTTAACACTCAACCAGGTTTAGACCAAAGACAGTACCTCCATCAAATTAATCCACACAAACGTATATTCTTTAAATCCTGATGCCAATTTCTGAATGCCAACAGTACGCGGCTCTGAAGCATTATTATTCTAGTTTCGCATTTCAGGAAGATTCGTCTGGAGTTCTGCTGAAGAGATGTTCAGCGGGACTTATCTTTGTAGTCTAATGGGGTGCACTTGTATACCTGATGAAACAGTTATCCAGCTCTGACTTCCAGTTTTGTCCTTTTGCTGCGCAATCTCGATTCGCAACAGGAGACAAAGATTCTGGCGTTCTGTTGCTCCTTTCTCATGTGCCCAAAGCGGGGTTGTCTTTTGATGAAGAGTCCCATTCCCGTGCAAGAACATTTATACGTGGTCAATGACGCACTGCCAGTAATTATCCTTCTGCATAGACAACTGGTTTTCAATGTTTAAGAAGCATATTGGACCGCATAGGCGTGATCATTTAAGATGTGGCGAAGTTAACTTTGTGGGATAGTATTTGTGTGTGTACGTTTACATTTTTTTTTTACACTATACGGATGCACATAAGTATAGAAGGTTTCTCGGTGATTTTATAATGTTTAGCTGAATATTATACAAATGTTACTAACAGGATGATTTAATGTAAATATAGTGCACTCCTTGTAAATAAGCTTATGCGTACTATAACTTCCAAAACGTGGCAGCTAGTGGGAGTTGTTCTCACGCTCGTAGGCTGTTTCTGACAAATCTAGCAGCCAATAATGCAAGCCAGATTCATTAAAGGTTTTGAATTTATTCCACAGAATTGACTGAGTGCCTATTTCTCAACACACTTTTTATAGTTGCTGTACTGAAATGGACACTTTCACAGTTCAGGAACATCACGCTTATCCGCAATAGCAATGGGGAAAAAGTAAATTTAAAATCCCTATTGACTGACATGCAGTTTAAAATCATTTCTAGATGAGCGCGAGATAACTTTATTCCTTTTTTTCTTCTTATTTTCAAGACTCGTGCATAAGGATTAAATAAATCTACAAAGTAATATGTGCAACACCCTACCAAATGATGTTTGTTCGGTTGTTTTATCATCATCATGTTGGGTAAATCGTGCTGAGATAATGGAAGCTAAGTGCCTTTTCCAAGACACACCAAGACAGTCGACCTGTGCGAGCATGCGTGTATACTGTTCTTGGTACGAGTCTGGCGCTCAGTCAGGCCACCGCATCGAGCCTCAATCGGATAGAAGAAAAATAAAACGATGCATAACACAACCTCGATTAAGTGTAAGAAGCATTGTTGGATGGATAATGCTTGAAATGTGATCAACGAATGTTCTCTTAATCGCTTTAAGGACGATATATAGGCTTATAGTACGTTTATTTTATTTTTGCAAACATGAAACGGCATCATATATTATTCTGGCAATAAACCGGAAGTTAAACGGAATCATATTTGTATAGGTTACATATTGAAAAGCTAAATAGCGGATTAAATACATAAATCATTAATCAATGACTTATACATGATTATGGGTACTACGTAAGCAGCTAGCATTACTATTATTAATGATAACAGTCTTTCAAAACCTCTATCAAAACAATAGTAAACATTTGAAGGATGATTTCTCTCTATCTGTCTTTTGTCTGTCTGTCTGTCTGTCTGTCTGTCTGTCTCTGTATACATACATACATATATATATATATATATATATATATATATATATATATATATATATATATATATATATATGAGGTATTCAGAGAATATCATGCAAAAGGGCCAAATATAAAAGTACACATCGTGGAAATATTAGCTACGTTTGCTTCAAACTAGCATATTTGAAATGCATTCTCCGTCAGCTATTTTGTTTGCAACACTGGTAGCTTAGCATTTATAAATGATATGGTTGGTATAAATATGAAACGAGAACATCAACCAAATCTAAACTATGCACATCATGTCAGATATATTATTCAAGTTCGTTTTCCTTTGACAAAATTAATTCCACCCCTTTCTGCCATGTAATAATAGCAATCGAGACACATCAGAATACAAATAGCGTATATAAATCTCAACTTGCCAGTTAATCAATTTTTTTATATATAAAATTTACATTGAAATTCTACATAATATATTGATTCTTGCAAAGATTGTATCCAGAGCTCAAATGTATTAAAGGGCCGTGGTTGTAGTAACAGTTCGTATCGTACGATCTTCGTGAGTGACCTCTGACTCTCGCAATGTCAAATATGGGTCATATTTCCAGCAAATTAGTTTTTCACTGCTCTTGATTCCATTCGCACGAATAAATCTCATTTGAAACTAGATCATTAACCTACTCTAATCTGCTTTACAGGTACTATATTCAAGTTCACTTTATCTTCTGTTCGTTAATTCTAATCATTGCTGATCACCGATTCAATATAAAAGAAAGATCTTATATAAATCTCAGTCTGACATTGAGTTTATATTTCTGTGATTATTGCAAATATCGTATCCATA
Source organism: Sinohyriopsis cumingii (assembly GCA_028554795.2). Classification (NCBI taxonomy): domain Eukaryota; kingdom Metazoa; phylum Mollusca; class Bivalvia; order Unionida; family Unionidae; genus Sinohyriopsis; species Sinohyriopsis cumingii. The sequence continues at coordinate 64,351,203 of CM068833.1, read as the reverse complement.
GCACGTGAATGACCTGACGGTTCCATCCTGCCACGTCTACGTCTGTCTGCCATCTTTACTACCTTGCATGTACGAAAGTCTTCTAGCAACTCCATGAATCACAGCACAAACAGGATGTATGAGAACTCTCTACCATGTTTTCCCACAAAAAACAACCATACGTAGACACTTACTCCGGACTTACAGGAAGTTCCAGGAGATTTGATTCTGTATGGAGTGACTGAGGCATACTTGTTCATTTCACGGAACTCACATTTCCAATGACATTATGCCTGCATGTTCTCCTATCACAATATATTTGAACTGTACACTTGCAAGAAGGCAGTTCTCTGCTTGTTGGAATGTAACATAATTTTTTGCATTGTTCCTTCCCTCTTTTTCCATCCAAGGGTTTCTTGGGTGCTCTCCAATGTTAGAATAGTCCTTTAATGCAATGACTGTTCATTGATCAATATGTGGGGGTCTGTTTTATTTCCTTTTTCTGTTCTAATTTGTGCCTTATAGTTCTCTAACAGTATCGTCTAGGTTATCTTTCTATAATGTTCTATGTGATAGATGTGTTTATTGGTTGCAAAACTCGGTCGGCAGTACCATGTATCAAATTACATTTGTACAAACTTTGTTTCCTGTAGACTATCTTATCCCCTTTGCTTTGAAACTTTAAACCTACAAACAGATGGAATTACACGTCACTCAAAAGTATATCTTACGTCAAACTATCTACTCTTGTACAGTGAAATTACATGGAAGTAGAGTGGGATTCTTGTATCCAGTCAGTTTTCAATGCATGGCCGTTTAAACGTCATGTAATCTACACAAGTGATGAGATGTTTTTGTGTGCGCTCTGTAACGTTCTCTCTTCTACAGTCTAATACATCCTTGTATAGAATTTCTGATATATTAAACAAATGTTGAATAAAGGTGAGCTAAAAAGACAAACGTACCTTACATTTGGACCTACAAAAATTCCATCCTTATGGAACGAAAATGAATATGTACAAAGACAAGCAAAGAGTGACACGTCTCGAACAATAAATACATTCTGGTAGGGAGAAGGATTAGGAAGAGGCATACAATACAGAAAAGAAAAAAATAATAAAACACAACTATATATATGAATACCTCATTAACTGATACAAGCTCGAATCTCACACCTATTTTTTTTTTAAATTTTACTGCTAGCTTATTATTAACTATGGAATGTAGAGTCGTTATTCATGTATGGAAACGTGCGACCAGGTATATGCATATAGTTGCGCACGTTACGTAACATTTGATGTTGGCGTTAAATATCGCGTCTTCTATTAAATGGCGCATATTTACATTCAATATAAATAATATATAAAGGTACACGAACGAAAGTTTAAACTATCAAATTCATCTCTGGTGTGTACAAACGTTTCAGAAACCTATATATTGCATACAATGCATACAGGTACATTGCACATTGTAAGAAAATTAATTATGTATGTCTGTAAGTAAACTAGATGGATGTTGGACTAATTATTTTTTTTCACTTTCTTTACTTTTTTTGTAGATGCACGGAATAAAACACATACACTGACTCAAAAGAGAGCATTATTTAGCTTATCAAGTAAGCCCCTTTGATTCACGAATGGAATTATGGGAGTCTGTTTTTCTTTTAGAAAGAGGCAGACGGTAATTGCTTTGACAAAGCGTTCAAGGTATATGCTTTCCCTTTGATAGGTTTGATCTGGATAATGAAAAACGTCCTATCCAGACCGTATAATTCAAGGTAAAATATATGAACTCTTCATGTGTAACTCTTTACTCTTGCGTAAGGAAATTCGTGAGAAGATTGATTAGATCCCATCATCCATCTGGGTGTCATTGTCCAGCCGAGTATCCTCCCTTTGCGGTGTATATACCATGAAGTATCTGTTGGACAAAAGCAGGGTGAAAACATACTTACCAAATGCTATGACGTAAATGAATGTCTTACGTACGGGAGAAGCGAACGGCGTACACAAAACAAAAATATGAAGAGTAGCAAAATGGTCGAAACAAACAGCAAAAACAACAAATCAAAACTGTTTGCTTTAATAATAAATACTAGGTCCTTTTCTGGACGAATTGACTACTCCAAACTTCCGGCAAGCTTATATTTGATGACGGAATAAAAAGTCATTATCAATTTACGGTAATGACTCAGTCCATCTCTGGTGCGTACAAACGTTTCATGAATAACTAGGTAAAACATTCTAAAGATAGCTTTGAATTTCAAATAAAATCATTACATTTATTCGTAAGAAATATTTAGTCTAATCATACTATAATGAAAATAAACTGCCACATTGCAAACATCGTAGCGATATGACTGAAAAATTGTTAAAGCTACGTTAAAAATCCAAAATCACATCACATCTTGACATGTGTATGCTCCAGAAAACACCAGCAACAGCAATGGGGGAAAACGTTTTCCAGACTGGAGTGTAGTTTAGAATTTCCTAGTTCTCAGTAAACCCAATGCCCACTTCTTAATCTAAGCACAAGAGAATGTTATGAAGGATTTACCTAATTTCGACATAGCGCTCGACGATTTTTGAACCTCAAGCGATGAACCCTACATTTGACCTCGACATAGGGCTCAAAGATATCAGAATCTGAATCGACACTACCTGCACTTGAACAGTAAAAAAGTTGGAAAATGCGTCATTCGAGGGATCAATATGACCAACGCATCTTTAGTTAACATAATCATTATTTGAAAGATATTGGGGACATTATAGCATAATGGCAACGGTGCATATTATGTCAGTGGGTTCTAAAGTCTCTTAGATTGAAATGAAAACGAATTCGAGTATCGACGCAAAATGGCCGGGGGGGGGGATCATTGATGATTATCAGTGGCAATAGTCATTTACCCATCAACCATACTTCTCCGACCAACTTGTATACAACATCCTGTACACAGTTTTCAGAGTATATCGGCGAAAGACGGCGAAGTTGGAGCAATGTAAAGTGTAATAAGTTACAAGGTTAAAGCGGCTTAGTGAGCTGACAAAAAACATACAAAAAATAAAAACTTTAGCAATGACTTACACCTGATGCACTACTTAGCCAGCTAACACGTCAATCTTTGAAAACCGATAGCAAATAATTTTAAACTATCAGGACGATGACGTCGCTAGTATGTTGAGCAAAAGACACACACACACACACATTATATAGAATATGTGTATATTATGTACGCTGTATCAATGATAAACCACGAGATGTTTATTTTTTCATTAAAAGGAAACGAGGCTTGCCGAGTTTCCTTTTAACAAACATTTATACGAGTGGTATATCATTGATACAGCGTACATCGAGTACATATATTTTATTTATATCACAAACAAATACATATATTTGCCCTTTAAATAACACACATTTGTGATTTAAACATGAAAGATGGTTTCAATGATAAAAGTAGAGCAATACACACACTCGGTTAGCTATACCATTCACGTGAATTATTAGCAATTCATGTAAATTAATGCGGGATAGAAACTAAGCGAAATGACGAACCAACAAGAGGTAATTAAAATATTTTAATAGATTTACGGTTGATCAAAGTCATTATTTGGTTTAATAACAGTACCACCTACCATAATCTCTCTCTCTCTCTCTCTCTCTCTCTCTCTCTCTCTCTTTAAAGATAATTATTCTTTACAAAGCACCTGTCTCTTTTCTTAAGCTTTTAATCTAAAATTAATAACTTCTTACGTAGATCGTAAAATTCACAAGTAAAATCCAATCGGGATATCTCTCAATCATTTATCTATCGAGACTCCCCGGCTATTTCTCAAGTATGCACTACATTGTGTTCAGTTCAGGTTGAGTACATATATGAACAACTAGGTATGGTATTGTGAATATGCCTTTAAATTTCGCATGTACGCGATTAAAACGGGACTTTTGTTCATGAGAAAATATTTGATTTCGTCTTATTATCACGCTCATACACAACAAATACCAGATTTTATTAAAGTATATTTATACGCAACAAAGACTAGATTTGATATCATTATATTTAAGTCACACGCGTACAAACTGATAGAAATTTGATACTTGTCCTGACGCGCAAACGACACTTGAGGTATGGTTCCTATCCCAAGTTGAAACTATAATTATGCATGTACCATGGACAGTGCAAAAAGATGTGTGTATATGTGTACGTAGTTATCTAGTGAAGTACGTATGTATGCATTCATATATCTTATATATATCCCAGTGTATGTCTGGAAGTAACTCCTAAATTTTGGGGTTTAAAAATAAAAACTTATCATATGCTTTCACCTCAAGAAATGCCTAACTTAGGTGAGAAGAAAAAATAATATTAGAAACAGACAGTATACATGCTTAATTACATTGTTATACACAAAAAGATATCGACGATAGTAAAGAAATCAAAACTAAATACAAAGAACAATCTAGCAACATTATCGGCATTAATAACAGATATAATGTTCTTTTCTGGATGAATTGATTGCTTTAAACATTTCGGGTAGCTACATTTTAATTAAGAAATAGAAAGTCAGTATCATTGTGAGTGTGTGATTTGGATTTTTAACGTAGCTTTAACAATTTTTCAGTCATATCGCTACGATGTCTGCAGTGTGGCAGTTTATAGTGATGTCTGGCACTGGGGCATCATGCCGCAGACATGTAGCCTGATGTCCCACCCAGTCACATTATCCTGACATCAGGCTGACCAGTCCTAACACTAACCTCGTAATGCTGAGCGCCAAGCGAGGAAGCTGTTAGTACCATTTGTGTAAGTCTTTGGTATGACTCGGCCGGGGATCGAACCCGTGACCTCCCTCATCCGAGGCGGACGCTCTAAGTCAGTATCAATTTACGGTGCAGAATCTGTAGCATGAGCGACATTGTACATGCATATTATTATGCAGGTGATTTTTAATTTTGTATGTGGACATTAAATTGTGATTTTGCTTTATTCATAGCCGCTTTCTTACTTTTAATACAGATAATCATGCGCACATGTTAGAATACCTTCGACTGTGTAACAACAATATATTTCAATGTATCTATTCTTAACATAGAAGACTTATCATCTGAAGCAAAACGGCTTAAAATTTACGTCAAGGAATTATTGATACGGTACAGATAAAAAGCTTGAACATCATAGCAATGACTGTTCGCATTCTTCTCATACTGACATGATTATAATGGCTTTTCGCACCCTTTCCGTAGTGTATTGTCGCAAAACAGACTATCAGAACTGTAATGCGTTAACAGAAATTCTTTAGTTTGTCAATCAATGCACCTCGCTCTTTGTTAAGCTTTATATGGTGGTTTAATTCCTTCTTATCCAGCCCGTGGAAGTCAAATTAAAATTATTTGGAAAACCGCTCAATTATTTATGTAACGAAAGTGCGGCTAATTGTTTCTCATTTATGCAATCCATAGTATTCAATACAGTTTTGGAACAAGGCGGTATGTTAAGAGTCGTTTGATCTATCAAAAATGTCTTTGAATGAATTCGATATAATTCCAAATTAATGTTTTAAGATTGTTACTGAACACTTTGTAATTCCAATGAATAATGTAAATAAATAAATCCATCTCGAATGAAAAGCTTAAGACGACAATAAGGCTGAAAACACATGTGATGGTAGAATAGGAAGTTGTATCCTGAGATAAACTTCTTTACATATCCTCCACTTGACATGCATCTCAATTGTCATTTTCTGAAAATAATCAACTGGAGAGGACATTTCAATTGTGGAAGTGTCTAAGGTCACAATCAACTGGATAGGACATTTCAATTGTGGAAGTGTCTAAGGTCACAATCAACTGGATAGGACATTTCAATTGTGGAAGTGTCTAAGGTCACAATCAACTGGATAGGACATTTCAATTGTGGAAGTGTCTAAGGTAACAATCAAGATATCTTTAACTCAGATTTAAATACATATGTTTACTATCAATATTGATCTGAATATTTAATCCACAATTATACAGAAATATTACGTATGTATAATGTATATAAAATAAATGTCACGGGTCAGGTACACCAAGAAAAAATATATATATATATAATCATGGACAAAGACCAGCAAAGAAAAGCATTAAATATACTTAACACTATATATGTAGAGAGAGAGAGAAATCCTAATAATACCAAATTCAAACAACCGCATAATCGCATAACCTATTTCCGTTTAACTGGTTTTTATTATAGCAAATTCTGCTTAACAGTAATCAAATTGCTTATAATTAAACAATAGTTGGCACAATGCTGGGGAAAATAACTGATATCTCAGTTTGCCTAACGCAAAAGTATTTGTGTAATATAGCATCTGTAATAATGTTGCCGAAATTGATTTACATTGTTGAGATTATTGACTTTATACAATTACAAAGAACAATTTGATATATGTTAGAAGCACAAGATTTTATTAAGTCAATGATATCTATATGCAGCCTGTTGTGATAGAAACGAAAATATTCCAGATACTGTACGTGGCCAAATTCCTTGGCGCTAACAGTTTCACACTCGCCACATACACAGTGAAATGTCTAAATGTCAATGTAATAGATATCTTTATTCAATTTAGGCATCTCTGTACTGAATACAGATCTTCAAATACGATAAAAAGATCATTTCTAGATGAGAATCAAGTAAACTTAAAATTTCCAACGGAATTACGAGACTTTATTTTCTCCTACCTATCGAAGTTCTAATTTAGCCAGGGATCTGTTACTGCATCCTAGATTAGTCTTTAGAAAAGATGTCAATATTAACCACTTATATTTCCTCCAGATTTACTAAGAAATGTAAAGGTATAGCTATATTCAAGAGAAAGCAGCAACTAAACCATAACAAGAAGAATACAATCTCCATGAAGTTCAGATTCTTATCTTTTAAAGAGGATGACAAAGCAAATGTGTAAATCTGCCGGCTGCAGAATGGACTATTACACTAATAATCTCAGTAATTTCATTAAAACGCAACTATTTAAAAAAGAGGCAAAAAGAAATGCCAAAGAAAACATTTACATTAATTGTTATTGATCAAGCATAATACAGTTTTGGTTTTCAATTGTTCGTTGTTGCTTATAGTCTGCAACGTAAATGTAGGACCATTTTCATAGTCGAAATGTAGGTTTTAGTCAGGATGTTTTCACTTATCGCGTACTTGTTTCATAACAGCAATATCAACGGGAACATTTAACTTTAGCAATCCTACGGTTAGCCATGTAGTCTTACATTTCCTCTATATCAACTACATCCATCCCTCACCTCTTAAGGTGACCCGAAGGTAACAATATGGAGGTCTTACATCGGACTATCCTTCTGATCGAACAAGTTCCACCCGAGGAGAGAAAACCATCCGCCAATGTTAAAACATGAATTTTCTTTCTTCTGATACTTCGTTTACTTCACGGGAGGAACATTTCTATCTGAATCTGAATAGAAAACCATTGCATTTTATCTCTACATATGGCTAGATAATCTCTGTCACAATCCACAATGAAACTGATATCGACCTATATATATATATATATATATATATATATATATATATATATATATATATATATATATATATATATATATAAGTGTGTTCATCTTGGAAATATAGAGAACATTTACATTGAAATTGCATCTTTCAAATACATTCCCTCGTTAACATTTTTGCTTGAAACACTGGTAGTTTTAAATATTACTGATGATAGAAAGAATGAAAGGGGTCATTAACCAATCTAAACTCTAGACAGCTTGTCAAATATCATATTCAAGTTCGTTTTTTCTTGCATGCATGGATTCCTTTCATTCTGCCATGTAGTAATAGCAAAAGTGCAGAAGTGTATTCGGTATTTTACGGCTTTCTATGCTTTTCTCAAAATGTGCAAACGAACTATTTTGTGATTTTAAACTGATCGATATGGATATACTATGGCTACTACAATGATCCGACTGTTCCATCCTTGCCACATATATATCTACCTGCTGTCTTTACTATCATGTATGTATCACACTATCAAGCGCAGTACAGACAGGACGCATGGCGATTCTCTATTGGTTTCTTACAGATCTACACAAAGCAAACGTACTTATGACGCTAACGCTGGACTTAACAGGACCATTCAGAAAAGAATTAGAATTTTCCAGGAGCAAGGTTTCTGTGTCAATGCATAGTTTTTCCTTTTAGGGAACCCTTGTTTGAATGCAATGGCCATCGTCCAGTGTCCATTTTTTTAAATACTTTTCTTTGTCTTGCCTTTTTTTTTTTTTTGTTTTTTTTTTTACCTTCACTTGTTTCTTTCAGTTGACTAACAACCGTTTAGAAACCTTTTTGATGCTGATCATCGTGTTCTCTTTGTGAATCGTTACACCAACCGGCATGCAACATTCACTACTTTAGTCATAAAAACATCTTACCTAAAACTAATTACTCTTCTACAAGGACATTCAAATATAACAAGATTCCTGTTCCCAGCCAGTTTTCAATCCATGGACCTTCATCGTCGTGTGATCTATTAGAGTGATGAGATATTTATCGTGAGGGTTCTACAAAACGTCTCTTGTCTATTTTCTAATACAGGCTTGATTTCTGGTAGAGTATACGAACGTTGCACAAAGGTGCAGGGAAAATAGCAAACATTTGGACCTAACGTCTTTCGGATGGAATGACAACGAACATGCGCAACGACAGGCCAAGAGTGACAATTTTAGATCATTAACTACATTCTGACCGTGAGAAGGAGTATAAAGAGGCCTAAAATAAGGAATAAAACAGTTGAATGTATTCACGCCTTAGTAATAGATAAAAGGTCCCTTTCAAGACCAAAAGTGGTTTTCCTAAACTTTATTGCTAGCTTTGCTTTAACTATGGAATATAGAGTCAGTATTCATTTAAGGTCCTGTACATTATTACATGCCTGCAAGCGTGTGGGTGTTAATATGTGTGTTCGTTCCCAAAGCACATATTTGCGTTTAATATACATGCTGTGCACAATTTTATAAGGACGTACATATAACTGATCAATGTCATCTACCGTGTTTACAAACTTTGAGATAACCACAATTGTCTTACACTCTATACGTATATGGGACATTGTAAGAAAAGTAATTGTTTGTCAGTATGGATGGATGGTGGTAACTTGTCTGTAGCGAGCCCCAAAAAGACATGGTCGATTCCATCCAGACATAGTGCTCCAAATCTATGCCTATGACAGTCAGGTATTTTCCAAAGGTGGCATTTTAAAAGGATTGAAATATTTGTTTTTCATTTTTGTATTTTTGTAGAATAAGAAACTTTAAATGAATTAGAGAATTCTTGACATTGTCCAACAAGCTCCTTCGGTTTCCTAATACATTTATGATACTTTACTCCCTTATGGAGAGAGACAGACTATAACTGCTTTAACAGTTCCTCCATCGTAGATGCTTGAGTTTTTGTTAGGCTTTATCTGCAGAACTTTCTTATCCATTCCGTTCATTTAAAAGTAATATGTATGAACTCTACGCTCACGACTTTACGTTTGTGAAAGATATTCATGTAATTTTATGAGAGCCTTTCTTCCAGCCAGATATCAATGCATGGCCCCATTTAAAGTTGAACTAAATTTGCGGTGTACGAAGGAACTGTTTGACAAAGGTGGGTGAAAAATACCGTATGTACCAAAAATTTGTCCAAGAGGCAGATCATCCTTCGAGGACAAGAAATTAGCATGCATAGAGACACTTGAAGAATGATATATGCCTAATATACTCAATTACAATCTGATGCAAGAAAAGGGGAACTATCATGAATAGCAAACAGGATTAACAAGATAATAAAAAACAGTACAAATATATGCTTTAATAATAAGTATAGGATATATTTCTATATGAATTGTCGACTTGAAACTGTATTACTTTATGAGCGACAATCTATGTTTATTGTTGTGCATGTGACGTTGAAGTTTTTTCATTGCCGCACACTTCCTTTTAATAAAGATAAAGTTCGCACACGCCTTACTGCTCCTGTACTTTGGATAGTGTGTGTGTGTGTGTGTGATTTTGCTTTTTAACGTAGCTTGTAAGAAGTTTTCAGTCAGATCGCTACGATGTCTGCGGTAGGCCGTTTATAGTGATATCTAGCACTGGGGAATCATGCCTCAGACATGTAGCATCATGTCCCATCCAGTCACATTATCCTAATATTAGCCCTACCAGTCCTAACACTAACTTCTAAATGCTGAGCGTCTAACTAGGCAGCTATTAGTACACTCTTTGATATCAACCAGCCTGGGTTCGAACCTGTGACCTCCAGCATCCGCTGCGGATGTTCTAGCCAGTAGGCCGCCAGAAACTGTCCTATTCCTAACTAAAGGTTGCTCTATGCATTGGCTCGACTCCAATTAAACCACATCATCAGTTTGTCACCTATAACTATAATATATTCACTCTAAGAAACTACAAAATATCAACAAAACTCAGCAAATGACAAATATCATGGTCAGAAGTTGATAAAGATTTTCACGTCATCTATTGGACAAAATAGTAAAAGGAAAAGCGATATCCTTATATATACAAAAATTATTGGGACTGTATAAGGACAAAAGGAAAGGAACAGGTAAGGTGACGTCACGTTATTGACGAGAGCGGGAAAAAACCTAGAAGGCTTGACAGGAACGGGACTGGTGGGACGGAGACAGAGATAACACTGACAATAGACATTATACAAACAACTATACAACACACTTTAAAAAAAGGCAAGAAAACAACTCTTTTCGAGGCATATGAGTGGCCCTGAAAAGGACCTTTGGTGTTTTATTAACATCATTCCGTTAACATAGAGGGCAACGCATAGGTCTTCTTCTCTTCCTCAAACTTCTTCTGACTTCTGGTCCTTAGATAATGATTCTTTTCAAACAGTCTTGTCTCTCCACATAAATCCTTCTTTTCCAAACGCTCGTATTCGTGATCCTGATAATTGTATATAATGATTTCACATGCATGGGTTAGTCCGTACGGAACAGCATCGACGATACGAGAATAGATGATTCTACGTTTGTCCACATCTTGTGACGAGAACAGGTGAAAGGAATTCAGTGAACTGCGGTTATTTATAAGGGAAGTGCGGATCGAAACGGATTGACATTATTCACCAATCCAAACACGCGTTACAAAATGCAGTCACAACAAGGAGTCGGTCTTCCATTCCGAAGAGAGCAGACAGTGACGTCACATTGTTTATATAGACACGCTGGTGTCTGTGTGCAGTCAATCCATGCGACACAATTTTCAAACATGATGGAAACTAAAAAGACAATGAATTAGGGTACACCGGCCATGGAGACGAGAAGCGATGGAATAGAAGTGGCTACCAATGTCTACACAGGCTTACTTCCATAAGAGGTCGATTTTAATTGGGATTTAGTCGATTTTCTTTCTTCGCAAGAATTGGTTCTGGTACCACTATCTTCTCCACCTTCTCCTTCTTTACCACACGTCGAAGATTTTAAATAGAGACAGAAAGAAGCATTGCAGAAATTTTTACAACAGCAAAAGGAAGCAGAACAAGATTTTCTACTTCAACAGAAACAGCGAGAAGAAGAATGGGCAATAAGGAAACGACAAGAAGAAGCAGCAGAGAAGAAACAAGGTCTATGAGAAAAGGAGAACAGGTGAAGTTCAAACGGTGACGGTACTCTTAGACATTTTAGCAGTGTGAAGGAGTCTGCAACAAATGTATTAGACTTCTTTATTACGACCCAAGAGAAAAAGACCTTCCCGAGCCAAACAACCCAACCCTGTTACTACGCATGCAATACCACCCCACGTGATTTCTACCAAATCATCAGTCCAGAAGTACACCTAGGCTTACGGCAGATAAAGATGATTACGTCCCTTTCCTGAGTTTGTTTTTTAAACAAACAAATACAAAATGGTCCTTTTCAGGACCAGCCACTTCTCTCGAAAAGACATAATATTTCAATTGCCAAATTCAATTAAAACTCGAAAGCCCTTTTTTACCCATGATGTATGTGTGTGAGTGCGTGAGTGTAGATCCATATTCTAAAAATCAAAACCAAGAGACGCTTACGTTTTGTGCCTGGTCTATTCTAGTACAAATTTTACAATCAAATTCACAGCACAATATAAGACTTTAAAAACGTTCATAGACTTCATCTGTGTCCTTCTTCACTCTCTCTGTTGTTTGAATTTCTTCACTTTGACAGTTTTTTCCTCGTTGTCTTCCTCGCTTTCTCTTCGTCTTTTTTTTCTTCTCTCTTATCTCTTTCTGCACGAGTTTGGTTTCTTCCTTTGGGGAGGGTACCTCTTCTTCTTCATGTTCACAACACCTCGCTTCTTCTTGTTCCTGTTGTTTCTTAGGGCATTCTCAAGACCGATATCCTTTTTCTTGATAAGGATAAAAATTATCTTGACTTTTATCTCTTATGGCACCTGTCTTACTTTTGTGACGATCTGGAAATTCTGAAGACCAATGTCTTTTCTTCTTACAGATATCTTGATTTTATCTTGGAAGGACTGTGAGTAGTCAGTCGGCTTGTCTGAAGAAAATTTTCTTATGACACCACGCAAAGCTCTGATCAAAAGTTCGATCTGTGCGGGCTCTTCCATCGTTCTGCTGGATTTGAGAGCGAAATGAATATTGAAAGGAAGACACACACCCTTTATTTATATTCTGGTTTGACATGGATATAAAGTGACCCATGGCGTTTCAAATGTAGCATTTGACCTTTCACAGTCAAGATGAAACGATCTTGTCATTTCGTGGAAAAAGGAGAAGAACGTAAGAGGCAGAAACGTGAGTTATCGCCTCGTACAGTAGCTGAAGTCTTGGCACACATTCGTGCCAGTGTTTTTGAAGATTACATGAGTGAGCCAGAAACCAGACCCAGAGAGTCTACACCTCACCAAAGTTCACCACCATTAGCAAACCCTGAAAAGAACTACCACATTCGAGAGACGGAAAAGCGCTCCTCTAGAACATTTAGAACGACGGCTTACACCTTCACGGTGAAGTTTAAAGATTTCAAGTCCGACGTACCGTTGGATAAAGCAGAGGGCTTTATCATAATGTGTGGGAATTTTTGTTAACCACACTGAAACTACAATATCAGGCCAAAGAAGACGATCGCTTGAGACTTTCCATTCATCACGACAATTTAAAATCCACCGTTTGGATCGAGTTTAGTAGCCCAGCAGAATTAACACCTTCCAAAGTCATCGACTAGATTCAACACGTACAACCACCCAATGACAAGTTTCACATCACCGCTGGAAAAGCGACACTGTTTATGACCCACGTGTCTCTTCCCCAAAGGACAACGCACATAAGGTGTTATTGATCGAAAACCTTCTTAGCACCAAGAAGAGCCTAGTCCAAATTAACAACCCTCAAGTCCTGATGTGTTTAGCCCGTTCCATCGTGGTGGGACAAACGTATGCCGACAAGAACGGCACGTTAGAATGGAAAAGAGACTGGAAAAATGGGAGAAGATTCGAAAATCGAACCGAGTCAAACACCAAGGAGAAGCAGAACTCCTGTTACAACAAGCGGGGCTATAAAAAGACACAACCTGTGGCATTCCTGGAATGTAAAGTTGCACGATGTCCTAGCTCCACGTTACACCTTCAAAGTGCACCCTCAAAAAGTGCGCGACCCTTTGTTGTTTTGAGACAAAGATTTCAAAGACGAAAAACACGAATACGATAACCGTTTGAGAACCGACAGCGAGATTAAACGCATGGTGGAACGTTACAAGCTGGTGGACCCACTGAACCCGAGAGATAGTTTGTACGGAAGACGGACGAATGCCACCTGTTTGCTGTACCACGCTGACGAAGAGAAACGCGAAGAAATCAAATACTTGGACATGTGTTCAATGTATCTTTGCGTGTGCAAATATTGTCGCTTTCCTGCAGGTCAGCCGAAATGGCGGACAGAACACACCGACGAGAAGAATTTCTGTTTCGCTAGTGGCGGTCCTAAACATTATGGCTACGAATACAGAGACAAACAAGGAGAAGTGCACATTGAGTGTAACGTGAAAGGATTGACTCTCAATTATCGCACCAGCCGAGTGGTGAACTTTGGGGTATTGAAAGAAGCAATGCAGTCTGGATAGGATTCAAACTTTAGAATGAAACCCTACGAACCACATAAGATTGTACTTTTACCCACACACCAAATCGTCAGCTGGCCTTTGAAAAAAGTGTATCACACCGTGTGCCAGAAGCAAGTGCGACGTACCAACCACTTCACTATACCGTACGGACATGTCAGTAAAAAAATGGTTCCAAGAGGATAGTCACCAACAAGAAGGATGACTTCGACACAGCAAGAATGGAGTGAGAGACACAAGGAGAACTCCACGTTCAAACCATTCCATTTTCCTGTCTTCTTGCCTGACTATTGTTATTCTGCCAGTCGTTTGGAAACATATCAAAAATGGCCCACAGATAGGGAAGGATTACCTACTTCGAATGTTTTAGGTAGAACTTGATTTGTCTGCTTGGGACCTGAGACTGGATTGGGATACGAAGTATAGTTTTTCAGTTGTGGCCTGAAGTTGCGAATGGATCAATTTATCTATAAAGATTCAGCTATTCTGGTAGCACCTCGATGATCTCAGTACTGTCCTTACCTTTATATGGCCTTTCCACCTATCATACTGCGGTACATTTATGACGGTACCTTAGAGAAGGTAGTTCCGTTGTCCAGGAAGAAAATAAGGAAGACTTCCAAAAGTAGACATAAAAAAGGAAAGATGTACAAACTCGAGACTTCATTATGGCTAGTATATAAAAGGGACAACGTCCAAGATCTATAGTTCATTGTAACTATCAAGACCAAGCGAGAAAGATGAATCCTTTTAAACAGACATCATTCAAGTTCGGTGATTCTCAAGTGGAGTGCGATACTGTGCCTTGCGATGACAGCGATGCAGTAAAGCATCATGGGAACTTTGTTATGACTACTACTACCACTACACCTAACATGGAAAGTGATGATTTGCGTGTCAAATCTGCGAATGTCAACCTTCACGTGAGACCATGCGTCTACCACCCTACGAATGTCATCCAAAACTGAGCAAACTCCTGTAAATTTAACCCTGCTTTCATCGAAAAGAACCCGTGAAAGACGAATAGTTGTTCCCTGTGCGTCTGCCTGAATACTGCCACTTTGAAAATCGTTTTCAAACCTTCCAAGGAAAATGGCCTAAATATCTGGGAGGACCTACCCACGAAGAATTAGCCAGAGCCGGATTTTTCTACTTGGGCAAAGGGGATAAAGTCAAATGATTCAGTTGCCGTGTCTCACTTCACCAGTGGAAAGAACAAGATTCGGCACACCTGGAACATGCTCGATGTTCTCCGAATTGTCACTACCTACCTTTATTGCAACGACCTCTGTAATCCCTGGATGGATAATTTACAAGAGAACATTTGTGGTTTGTCTGTGGAGTTGAGAGAACACATTTACCGAGAGCTGGCAAAAAACAAGTGAAACGCAAAGAACAATTGCATACGTTGCGTCACCGGTGTTTAAACCACTGGTGCCTGAATGGTATAAGAGGACAGATTCGTTTCAAAGTGTTAAATTGGTCGGACATTGATGATTCGCGTGAGATTCATACAGTTTTGGATGCCACTTATTCTACTTACAAGGTGATCCTAATACACCGAATTGCAACGGACGAGTTAGAGGATTACCAACATATTTTACACCAAGAAATCTTGGTTGAAGAGGAAACTTCTGTACGCCATGTGGTGTGTGAGTTAGTGATTAAATCATTTTTGTACGGAACTAAAATAAAACTGATGCTGTTTAAAACGTACACGTATTACCTCCAACAAAAAAGATTCGCCCCTGGAGTAAAATAATTTCTGTACAGAAAGTGAATTTATCGTGTCAATCAAAAAGACGTATAACAACAGGCTACGATTTCACAACCTGTGTCACTCGTGATTCAACAGATTCCGTGGAAAGAAATCAATAAGAGTATTAAAAAAGTGGAAGATTACCAACACTTACTACGAGAATTGTGTAAATTAAATTGGATTCGTCGTGTGATGTGTGTTAGTGACTTGTTTTCTGGGATTTCGTTTACCAGCCGATTCCATTTGGACTCTTTACGAACAGTACTTACCACCAAATAAAACATGAAAGTGGTTATTTTAAATGTCTACGAGAGACTCATTTTGTTAAACGCCTTGCATTTTCATATGGGTATTTATCGACCTCTACGGGTAAAAATTATTCGTCAACTTTTAGGACCGACAATGTGTATGACGATGTGTGTGTAGCGTGTGACTTACACTCTCATTGGACAGATGGACGTGATTGGAAAACATGGGACTTTGAGGCTTGGACTAAAGAAGTGGCTCATTATGCCCAAGAGTTGTGATCCTCCATTCAAACGTCCAGGGAAAAATCTAACTTTTAAACCTGTGTTAGTGACAGTGCTAGAAGAACTCGTCACCGAGGCCATCAACTCCCTTCCGGACAGGACTGTCATGGACATTCCCCAATGACCGTTCCTGGATGACACTTGTGTGACATTACCCCATGTAGAGACTGTAAAAACATTACACACTGTCCCTAGGACACCTTCGTTACCAAAAACATGTTGTACACAGACTTGTTGTAAAGAAACATGTTGTACAGAGACTTGTTTATATTCCACTGTGATCGTTTAGATGTGTTATTTTTATCTTCGTTCTTAATCATTAGGCTTTTATGTACTTTTATATTTTGTGTTACATTTTAATCTGCAAGAAACGTGTCCTGAAAAAATATATACACTCTTCTCTTGTTTGTATTCGTGTCAAAAGTGACATTTCTTGCACTAAGGCTACCTCTACTGTCTCTGCTACCTCTTGCTCCACTTTCAAAGTCATCGACGAACACTTAGATCGTGCCAGTTGTGAGGTCTTGTATATTCGCCATCCGTTTAACATTTCAATTGCCGGGCCTAGCAGTTCAAGCAAAACCGAATTTGTCAAACGTTTGATCGAACATGAACATCATTTGATCATGAAAGGGAACGTACTAAAAGGCATGTTTTCCTTGCCCGAGTTACAAAGTGTCACCAAAAAGGAAGACCACGTGTACGACATCGAACGCATTCTCGAAAGAAGAAATCAAGAAGTGGGAAAAAAATTATGTCAAAGAAGTCAAAGTACGTTGGAAAGGATATCTTCCCAGTTTGATTCTTGGATCGACACTTCGCAAGTCATCGACTATGAAAAGAAGCTATCATCATGCCATTTCACACAGCCTCAGATACCGCTACCACTGTACAGACCACTCTTTCACAGAGTTCTTCTATGCAAGATCTACAAAAGCAATCATTGTGGGTGTGGTATGGAGAACGTGTGCCTAAAACGCAAATCGTCTTTTCCTGCCAAATCTTTGTGGTGGATGGTGTCATTGGTGCAACCATTCCCATTCTGAGTTGTAACATGAAGACCATATTACTAAAACATGGAGACCATTTTACTAAGCAGTTGCATCGGTTACCTTCTTCCCAAACCTTCCCTGAAATACTCTTCAAACGGAAACAACGGGAGCCTTGCATCCAACGTCAGTCACTCCCCCATCAGTCACCACTCCAACAACAACAATCTTCTTTTAGACACTACTCTCACTTCGAGTGACCCCTCTGACAGCCGCATCACTCTGGAATTATGAACAACAACGATCAATTTTACTTAACGTTACCCAGTGACAGTTTAATGGATGTGTTTCCCAATATGAATTTGTATTGTTACACGGCCAAATTACCTCACGACATTCAATTGGATCACGAGGCCTATTGGAAAGTGGCTTTGGTGGAAATGATTCACCATACACGAATCAAAAACATCACTGAAACTAAAAAAAAATTAAGGTCGAAATTACGGACGAAACATTGCAACAAGCCATGATTTCCACTAAACAACATTTTTAATTCACTGCAAATCGAGCAATACCCAACACTGTTCACATATTGTACATCTATGAGTTTAAAATTAACTAAATTGCTGACAGACTCAGTGCAACATTTGACAAATCCTGACGACCGAAGTGAACCAACCTGTCACCATGGAGTACCATAAAGTAGGTCGTCGCCTACGGACGAAATTTCCGGAGGAATAAAGTATAGGTATTAGATTTTGCCCTGAATTGTATGACATTTTGGGAGCGGACGTCAATATAGTCAAGGATGTCAAGAACATAAGAAATATGCCAACCTTTGGCAACAACCTGGATTTTGCAAAACATTTTTGTTCCTCTGTAGAACTGAACCAAGGACTGAATTTGACCTTTGTGTACTCCGATGTGACGAAGTATAACATGGTGGGACACACCTCTGTATCGTTACTACGTGTCATTCCTTTCAAAGTAGATTCTGCCAGAAAGTCTGACGAGGAAAGTGGAAAAACCTACCACGTTCACCGTGAATTTGTAAATCCTCATTTTTTGACCGTTTGTAAGTCGTATTTTGACGCTGTCAACATTACTATAAAAGGAGATCTGGGACAAAGTATTCCATTCATCAAAGGGAAAGCCACGGTGAAACTCCATTTTCGAAAACAAATCTCTAACGAATCGTAAGTCTTGTATCCAGTGTACCGTGGCGTTGCTCGACAGCGAGGACATTGTTTAGGAGATATGTTGAAATCAGCCTTTTATTCTGTGTCCCCCGTTTTGAAACCGATGGTGACACGATAATTGCATGATGACAGATGCCGCATTGACTCAGGGTAAAATATTTCTCCAAAATGTCATCATCGACAAACAAAACCCGAAAGAAGCTTTCTTAAGAGCATCTAAAATGTCTTGTTGCAAACGGCAAAGACATTTTGGGCCGACGAGAAACGCCTATAAATGCTCTGGGCGCTGCCGAGTCAAGCATTCCTACTTCCCTGACGCCAGAGCAACAGCAAAGCAGAAAGAGACGAAAAGGTAAATGATTTAATATTCATAAAGCTAGAAAGACTACGAAAAAAACCGTCCGAGATTTAGACGTTTTTGATTATTGAATCATGGAGACAAGATATGATGTACTGAGTCTTGTCCCTGTTCCATGTCAGGACTAGATATGTTTGCCATGCCACCCACCATGATGACGATGCAAAAATAACAATGGGTCGAGTTTCATCCCATCTACCCATTGACAGATTCATCAACCATCGAGTTTTAAATTAAAGGACAGCCCTAAGATTACATCGATCTGAATAGCTGGTACTTGTATTTGAAAGTCAGAGTGATCGAAAACGACAATAATGCTAATCAAGCTGAAGAGGATAAATTAGCAATCGTCCACAATGTCATGCATTCCTTGTTCAGCGAAGTGGAGTTGTATTTGAATAACAAGCTAGTCAGCAGCAGCATGGATGCTTACTCTTACCGAGCGTACATGGAAATTTTCTTCCCGTACGGAATAGAAGCCTTGAACACCCATACGGATGCCTGCGTGGTATGGAAACCTGACAGGAGACTTTTAGATGATATTACTGGTCACAATGATGGATTTACCGTCCGTAAAAAGAAAATCACACCAGCGGATAGCAGTTTAGATCTAATGGATCGTTTACAGTTGGACATGTGGTTGCAAGAGAAGTATTTGCTGAACGGTGTGAATGTTCGCCTGAGACTGAATCGTAGCAGTACCGCCTTCCATTTGATAACTGATGATGCTACCAAATACAAAACCATTATCCAAGAAGCTCGACTCTACGTACGACAAGTGGAAGTGTTACCTAAAGTGGGAAACGACATAAGTCACACTTTGAACAGAACCACTGCCAAGTATCCGATACGATGCGTGGAAGTGAAAACGTTCACCATTCCCAAGGGATGGCGATCCATGATCTAAGATCATCTGTTCCAAGGACAGTTACCCAAACGTTTAATCATTGGCATCGTCGAGAAAGAAGCCCTCAAAGGAGCTGCTAATAAAAATCATTTCAACTTTCATCACTTCAATGTATCCAAGATGGAGGTCAGTCGCGATGACAAGACCTTGTGTACCAGACCCTTTGAACCTATGTTTGTGCGGTAGACTTATTTGAGATCGTACTTGTCCTTGTACGAAGCCACCGGACAGTTAGGAACCAACACCAGTCACGGAATAACCTAAGATGATTACGCAAGAGGCTATGTTTTGTGGGCTTTTGATTTCACTCCAGACCAAGGCAGCGATAAGGGACATTTCCACGCTATAAAATATGGGACGATTCGTGGGGAACTTCAGCTTGCAACCGAGCTGACGAAGACAGTGAATGTTATCCTGTATGCTCAATTTCATAATACCATAGAAATCAACAGTTTGAGAGAAGTCATTCTAGACTATTAAAGACTGTACAGGACTGGGTTATCACCTGCATTTCACCGAATGGTAATAAAGAGTTGTTTCCACATTTTTAACGGTCCACCTAAGTTTTACTCAAGTTGTCACTGTTTTGTCATCGCGTTTTGGGGGATGCCAGAGCCTCGCTGGGTGGCTGGCTTGGGATGAATTGCAAATTTACCTACATCTGGATTTACGTCTACTGCTCACTATGGCCAGTTTTCCCAAAAGCAAGGTAGACTCGTGCTCTTTTTCGTAGCCCACGTGCTTTTAGTACTATCCACGCTTCATACTCACTATTTCAAAGCCAAACATATACTTCACAACAAAGCAGTGAAAAAGAAACAACAGATTTTTACAAAAAAGTGAAAGCCCCACTGAACATGTCCATTTTGACATCAATTGGTGCGACTTTTTCCGTAGTCCCAGTAATGATAAAAATAATAATAATAATAATGAGGACTTTGTATAGCGCCTAATCTTTAGAAGCCCTAAGCGCTTTACAAGATTAGACAACACCTATAAGATAAAAAACATATAATAATATTATTACAAAAACAAACACCATGAAATTAGAAAAACATTAAAAAATAAAAGATAAAAACATGCTGAGAATATTTCAGGTAGGAAACATTATTAAGTCTTTAAGTTTGTTCTTGTAGTCGAAATAAGTGAGTTTTGAGAGCCCTCTTGAATGTGATCACTGTGTCTTTGTGTCTAAGTTCAGTGGGCAATTCATTCCACGTTGCTGGACCCTGGTATGCAAAAGAACGTTGTCCATATGACTTTGTTTTCATAGTGGGAATAATGAGTATACGATTGTCAGAAGAGGAGCGTAAATTTCTTGTTGGTGTGTACACATGGGTGAGATCGGATAGGTATGTAGGACTAGAGTCCGACAGTGAAACTTAGCACGGAGAACAAATTTTGTTTTTTGATTCTGGAAACAAGAATCAGTATA
The DNA here is from genome assembly GCA_028554795.2 of Sinohyriopsis cumingii. Taxonomy (NCBI): domain Eukaryota; kingdom Metazoa; phylum Mollusca; class Bivalvia; order Unionida; family Unionidae; genus Sinohyriopsis; species Sinohyriopsis cumingii. The sequence continues at coordinate 64,329,912 of CM068833.1, read as the reverse complement.
CCTTCCTTTTCAAGCCAAATCAACTTTAATATACAAAGGCAAATGCACACCAAAGAACAAACAATAAAATACAGAAATAAAGCAGTATAACTGAACAATACTGTAGTATATTGTTCAAATTGGCTACTGATAGGCAAAACTATTTATGCAGTGTTCTTTTACAGGTTACATTGTTTTCATCAGTAGGTGGTAACCACGCCCTGTCCTTTTGCCTTTGTGTGTGCATGCGGGTGTGTAGTAAAACTTTTCAGGACTCCAATATCAGCTGCAAAAGATACAGCCTATTCGTACAATGAGTATACAGTTAAATTTCCGTATTCAGATGAGTACCTGAGATAAATTGGGAAATTTACATGAAACAATGGCTGGTCTTGCAAACGTATGCTTACACCGGTAGTCAAATATATTGCCAGCATCACCAATTGCAACGTTCGTAATCAAAAAAAAACTTTGAGAAATGGAATACTTCGTGGAAACAAAGTCAAGTCAAATAAGTATGTGTACAGTCTTAGTAACATGTATTATTACGACTACTACTTGTAGTATTCGTATTCCCAATAAACTCACAGAATACACTAGAATCTACGAACTAATGTGCGCATCATATTATCAAGGAAAACACACTTATGTAGTCCTATATTTAGCGCATGCGTACACGGAAGTAATCATAAGTCATGGAATGATGAGACAGTTTGACTCAGATCACAATTTTTCATTACCCACGAATGTTGTCCCGGTATATTTTAGAGCTTTTTCCCCCGGTCTCCTTTTCCTGGTAATACAAGAATTAGATATACCATTCTTGGTATGGATTTAAAGGTAATTGCTTCTTTCTAAGCATATGAGCTTATGGTGTGGTTGTCTGTGTGTGTTTTGGTAACAGTGTACATTGAGCAATAAGGCCATGGTGATGACCCTGAAGTGAAATATGTGTTCCATTGTAAGTTGTTTTGCTTACAGTTCAGCCTCTCAAATGAATGCCGGTGAAACTACGACAAGAACTTCACTGTGAATGCCATATGTAAAGGTATTTCAGATTAACTTATGATTTATGTTGATTGGATAACATTGGAAAGTTCAGTACTGAGAAACAAATGTAGTGAATATATAATAAAATTAACTGTGTTCTGAGTCCAGTTATGCAAACGGCAATTCAATCTATCTTTTCTTGTCAGTATATATTTCTGCCCTAAAACCTGAACAATAAAGATATTGTCGCATACAGAGCATTTTGTCCTAAACCCTGCCTCTGCTTCGTCTATCAGACCTTTGTATTCCGCCCACTTGTATACAAGAGTATTCAATATAACAATAAAGACTTTGCATAGAGTATCAATAAGAGAAATACCTCTGTAGCTGTTTGGATCGTTCTTGTCACCGTACTTATATATAGGACAGGTAATGCTCGTCTCCCACTTTTTAAGAATATAGACTGATTCCAACAAAAAAAATAATAGAGTTTTAAGGAACGGTAAGATCGTTTTATACGTTCCATGATAAGAACGAGTAGGTATCACAATAGGTTTCTACTTTTTTATTTTAAGTAAGCTTCTGACAAATTCATCATTTGTAATAGGAGTATTTATCAACATGGAAGTGAGGTATTTCTACATCATCAATCTTTTCGATTATTGACTTATGTTGACTTATGTTATCTGTATAAGTTAGGGAGAATCAATAGTGTCGCAAACAGTAATTCTTTTATCATAGTTTGCCTGATAGCATTCTTTATACCACCAAGGTGGTTGTTTTGTCATCATGTCAGGTGCCGTACCTCTAGTCTGAAAAATTGAACCTGTATTCTGATGTAACTGAACTAATTATTCTGAGAGAGAAGTCGATATCAATTTCAAGATATCTGAATAGATCATTATTTGTCTTCATAGGCTGTGCTAAACATGTTTCCAAAATGATTGTATATTGTCTTCAGTAAGACAATAATATTCCCATGTTGTAAAGATACTAGTATAGTGAGAGTGTGATTTGGATTTTTAACGTGGCTTTAACAATTCTCAAATCAAATCGCTACGATGTCTGCAGTGTGGCAGTTTTTAGTGATGTCTAGCACTGAGGTATCATACCACAGACGTAGCATCATGTCCCATCCAGTCACATTATCTTAATACCAGGCCGACTAGTCCTAACATTAACCTCTTAATGCTGAACGACAAGCGAGGCAGCTGCATATACCATTTTTAGAAGTCTTTGGAATGACTAGGCCGGGATTCCAGCCAGCAGCCTCCCGCTTCCGAGGCGGAGGCACAAACCACTTAAGCCACCAGAGCGATATATACAAGTATCGATATCAATTTTCACTACATCACATTAGGTTGCTAGATCTGGCAATAATATGAATCAAAGTACATCCTTTTTGTTGTTGAGTTTAATTATGGTGGCGTGCGCACAATTGTGCATGTGCCACTTAGGTACATGCTACAAATATTTCTTGAATGCAAAGCATGTTGTTTCCTTTAATGTTGAAACCTCTTGACGCTGAAACCAACAACCTTGCGATATTCACACACTCACTCATAAGAGCATAGTATGTAAACCTATTTTGTCTTGTGCAAGGATATTTATGGAATCTATGATGGACTCCATTTTCTAGCCAGCTTTTGATGCATGGCCCCTTTTACGAGGCCAATTACTTCACAGACCTCAAGTCATATGATATAGGTATGTGACGAGAGTTTTTGTGTGCGCTCTGCAAAGTTCTCTGTTCCGTTCGTTATTACATCCTTGCATTGAAATTATGGGATATGACAAGAATGTTGCACAAAGATGTGGGGAAAATAAGAAAGTTACCATACCTTTTCACTTGAAACAACGTTTTGCTTATTGAACAACAACAAAAAAAAAAAGTCTGGCCAAGGGTGACACCCGTAGAAAAATATTACATTCTGACACGGAAACTGGTAATGAAGAGGCCCCAAATCCAGAAAACAAAAGAACATAAAAATTATTGCTGCATGCCTTCATGCCCTTTTAATTGATTTTGAATTTGTTCCTAAGTTTTTGCCGCTAGCTTCCCTTTAATTACGGAATATATTTCATGAGCTATCAGATTTAATTTCATCATCATCATCATCATCATCATCATCATCATCATCATCAGTCCCGTAGTCTGGAAGACCGCTGGGGCACCGCACAAGACCTAACAACCAGCTTCCTCCATCTCTCTCGATTTTCCGTCTTTCTCAGTGAGTCGCTCAGTGTCAAGCCTGTCCACTCTCGAATGTTATCTTCCCACATCTTTCTTTGCCTGCCTCTCTTTCTTCTTCCTTATACAGTGCCTTGTAGGATTGTCTTGGCAAGTCTTGAAGATCGTGAGACATGCCCATACCACTGCAGTTTCCATTAGTCCCAATGGCTTGTCTTATCCTTTGCCGTATTTCTTCATTGGTGATATGGTCTTTGCATGTGACGCCGAGGATCTTTCGGAAACGTCTTATCTCTGTAGCCTGTATCCTTTTCTCCAAGTCCGCTGTTATGGTCCATGATTTGCAGGCATAGAGAAATATGGAGATCACCAGTGAGTGCACCAGTCAGACTTTCGAGCTGAGTGCGATGTTCTTGTCCTTCCAGATGGGTTTCAGTTTTGTCAGCGCTGCTGTTGTCTGTGCAATCAAGGAGAGTATTTCAGGCGTCAATCCTTCATCTGTTATAATTGAACCCAAATAATTGAAGCTCTGGACTGTTTATAGCTTTGTACCTTGGACCCTGATGTCAGTGCTGATGCCCTTGAAGTTGTTGGTCATCATTTTGGTCTTCTCTGCATTAATTTCCATGCCATAAGCTGCAGAGGTTTTATCAGTGCTCTTAGTAAGATAGCTAATTATTGCTCATTTCCTGCTAGTCCATCAATGTCATCAGCAAAACGTAAGTTGGTGATTGTTCTGCCTCCAATACCGACTGTCCCTGTATGCTTATCAAGCGCGTCTACCATGATTCTCTCCAGAAAGATGTTGAATAGTATGGGAGAGAGTAGACAGCCTTGTCTGACTCCGACTGTCGTTCTGAACCAGTCCCCTATACGTTGACACAAATACGTACAAAGACGAAATCTTATATCATTATATTTCTTTCACGTGCATGCAAAATGATATCAAATGCATATTTGTCCAATCGCACAAAAGGTTACTTGGCGCACGGTATCTGCTCAAAGTTGACACAACAAATATTTATGTACCAAAGGACCAGTGTTAAAAGATATGAATAGTTGTATGTATGTATGTATGCATGTATGTATATATGTATGTATGTATGTATGTATGTATGTATGTATGTATGTATGTATGTATGTATGTCTGTATGTATGTATGTATGCATGCATGCATGCATGCATGCATGCATGCATGCATGTATGTATGTATGTATGTATGTATGTATGTATGTATGTATGTATGTATGTATGTATGTATGTATGTATGTATGTATGTATGTCTGTATGTATGTATGTATGTATGTATGTATGTATGCATGTATGTATGTATGTATGTACGTATGTATGTGTATGTATGCATGGATTCATGTATGTATACGTGTATATATGTTTGTATGTATGTATGCATATATGTATGTATACATATATGTATGTATGTTGTCATGAATATCGATTTAACTATATCTGATCTAATATATATCTATTTCAATTTAATTGTTTGTTTGTCAGTTTTAAATCTTTTTTTATTATATGTCATTGTAATGTAAATTTATTGACTAGAGATGATACCTTTTTAAGAAAATAGTCTGACCGTGACTGTTAATTTTGTAAACACCAGGTGTTGACCTAAATCCTGACCTTAATTCAAAATTAGTAGCAACCACGTAAATAAGTTCTGTTTTCATTTTAAAATGATTGGTTGTTGTCGAGGTCATGATGGAACTACATGTATAAACTATTTTTTATATTTTTTTATTTCTTAGAGTACAATGATTGGTTTTCGTCAGGGCCACACTGGGTGTACGTGATCTTTAATAAGTGCATAATTTTGACAGAATCTGGAACATGATCACGTGACCCCTTTTTCTCTTTAGAATACTATATAACCTTTGTTTTTTGAGATATATTCTCAGAGTTAGTTGTGTTCTTACACCGGAAGACGTATGTATTGCTGTTTGGAGTTATTTAATATTACTTGGATTCAAAAGGATTAATTCTTTTTTTCCCAGGAAAATACGTGTGCTCGTATGAAATTATTGAACAAGGACATCTTTTATAAAAATCTTTTCAGATTTCCAAAAGCGGAGTGATATTTCTTGTTTCTATAAGGAACTGTAGATTTCAACACTACATATTACAGCATACGTCATCGTCTTCCATCTTGGTTTATTTGTCGGGACTCGAACTTGAAATCATTAAAACAATTTGTTATTAAGACTTCAAAAAATTTATTCTTGGATTATTTTTGGATTGATTCTATAAAACCGTAAGTTCAAAGTATTGTTTAACTTACTGAATAGGCGTGGAACATACTGGCTAGTACGTACAATGAATGTAAAGAGTTTTGATATGAATGAAACAAAACTCAAGTGAAGTAATGATTTTTATTTAAATAAATGATTTTGATACTAAACAGCAAGTCTGCAAACTGCATTTAAAATTGCTCCATCACTCTTTCATTCAAGTGGATATTATTTTAAATAGCATACAAACTGCAGCTCGGACGAAGAAGAAATAGGAAAATAAAGAAAACGAAAGCATATAAGAGAAGATAGATATAATGACCAATAATAGTTATACACTATATTGAGATACAATTTTCCTTGAAATGGTCTAAAATGAATGTGCATTTATGATGGTTATGCAATGCATCTCATTAAGAAAAAAATCAGGCACACATAATAAAGGATGGGCACAGACAGATAGAAAGAAAGATACAGCAAATACGCAGTATTTGATTCCTTCTTATTCTAATTCAGTCCTATATGGAAAAGGTGCTCACTAAGACATTAGAAATATGTGATCATGATGTTCCTGCTTTTTGTTTCTTTTCTGCACCGTCCTCTCCCTCGTTCAGAATTTCCAGGGAGTAGGTCACTATCTTGTTCTGGATTTCGTATCTTGTGTCGGAAGTCCTCCCCAGTGTTTTACTAAAAGGGCTAAGATTCAGTTTTGGTATCGATGAGCAGGGAAGGCCAGGGTTCATGGAAATGGATAAGCGTATAATTATTATGTGTATCTGTGTGTGTGTGTGGTTGATGGTGATGGTGTTTTTATTTTTTAAGGGTGATGAACTCTTTTAGGTAGATGCTTTGAGGTGAGGACAAAATCCACCTGCTACAAGTAGGTCAGTGCAACCTGCATTTTACCCGTTAATTACGTTCAGAATAAGTTTAACACTTCGATTACTTTATGATATTGCAACCTAAATATGCATATGTGAATTCATTTCCCCATGAACTAATTTTTCAAAAATGTAAAATGCAGTAAAGGAAAGCAACTTCAATACTTGTCGGAAGCATTTTATTAAGTTATTTCCCTTACACCTTACAACTATATCAAGAACGAAATTTGTGTTAAACCGATGGTGAATAATTTTATAGTAGAGTTAAGAAGGTTTCAAATTTGATAAAGGTTCTTTTTGATTTTTCTGTCCCAGTATAAGAGGTTGCGGGTTAGAATCCTGGTCGAGTCATATCAAAGAATATAAACAATGGCGCTAACAGCTGCCTCGCTAGGCGCTTACCAATAAGAGGTTAGTGTTAGGATTGATCAGCCTGGTGTCAGAATAATGTGACTGGGTGGGGCATAATGCTACATGTATGTGGCATGATGCCTCAGTGCTAGACATCAGTATATACTGTCAAACGTGCGGCATCGTAGCGATATGACTGAAACATTGTTAAAGCTACCTTAAAAATCCAAATCACACAATCACACTCATACACTCTCCCAACATTAACTTTCTCTTGTTCCTCTTTTCTCCTTTGGTTCCTTCATTATAAGCTAGACGTTTATTTGAAAACATAATTTTCTCTCTGGCTTAACTCTCTTGTGCTTGCATAACATTCAAAGACTTTGTGAGCTTTCTTTTCTCAAAGGTTCACACCAAATGCAAAACCAAGTGTTGAAAAGCTACGATCTACTTGGTCAGTGCATCATTTCCTGCGTTAGTTAAATTCAGATTAAGTTTAACAATTGGATTAATTTATAATTCCTTTTATTTGTTAGTGGATCCGAGTTAGAGATTGCAGCTATCCTTTGCTTCTGAAATTAGGTCACTGTAACAGCATAATGAATTTATGGTTATGTTCTCTTGATGCCAAATACAGCACCTGTATGTTGGCATGCGAAAAGCAACTCATGTTTCAGTTGGCTAATATGTATTCTTTACGAAAGAGTTATTTGGGATCTTTTTCCGTTGCATTTTGGTTGGAATTTGATCATGAAACATAAAAAGATCTTAGAGAAGGATGTATATCTCTCAAAGATTTCATAAGTCAAAGACAGCACCCATATAACGGAAGTTAAATTAATTTTATCAGTGTAGACAATTAAACAGTACTCAGGGTAAGTTTGTATGTCTGGAAATGGTGTGAATCCTTGCATTCTCTCATTTTCCGAGGTCATAGTTCGATTCCGATTTGACAACTAGCGAGAAATATCTCATTCGGTTCCATAATTTGCAAAACGTCTTGTGAACATCTTTCAAGCGGTGTCTAATTCGCACTCCAAAGATGGTAAGTATGTAGATGTTTTAAAGGTCACTAGCCACATCTATTGTACAAACGTGTATAATTTTTATAGTCATACAAAACGCATTTGATATGTTTGCACACCATAAAAATGTTTAAATATACTTAAAATCCGATTCTTTTAAATGAAACACAATTTTTCGGCAACCTCTGTAAACATTCGGTAGTTTCCGCATGCCAGAAAGGATATGATGTACATGTATCCCTTCAATTCAACCTAGCCATTCAAGTATTTAATCTCCCCACATAAATGTCTATTTGATATATCTTACGATCGTGCTTTTCTACAGCAAATATGGTGCACTGTGTTGCGTATGGATATAACTAAAAGAGTGATGATGGGACAAAAGAATTCTTTCTTTTTCCGAAAGACCCCATTTACCAGAAAAAAGTGGATTGAGACTGTGTGATAGAATACAGTGAGGGATCGGAAAGTCCTAAATCCTCCTAAGTCCCGTAGAAACCTCTATGGTGCACATGAGAAGAGGGAAAGAAAGAGCGTAAGCAAAATAAATCAAATAATGGATTAAAGTACAGTACTATTACTGCAGATATAAATTATTAATGTTTAAAATAATCAGAATACTTTTTAAACGTACAGATTCTAGATTTTGAACAAATTCTTTGATTAGCATTATTATAACCAATATGAACTCAAAACGATTTTTATAAAAAAAAGAATAATGAGGTATTACTCTGGGACGTTTATCGTTTGTAGGTGTACAACTCTTTAGAGTCAGTCATTTATATATATATATATATATATATATATATATATATATATATATATATATATATATATATATATATATATATATATATATATATATATATATATATATATATATATATAATCGGGACACGATAAAATATTTTTTTCCTGTCTCAGAACTGATGATGAAACTATTTTCATCGAAGCATATGTCCCAAGACTTAAGAAACTAAATAAGCTTGTCTTGAATTTGTGCCCGCCCTCCCCCCACTGCACTGTACAATAAAATAGATAACAAAACACTTATTTGAACATAAAATGAAAGAAACTAACCTTGCACTGTTATTATTTATTCCTTCTTTTTTCATCATGCAAAATTTATTAAAGAAAATACATATCTCCTCTAGCTCCGTGAATGTAGCATATGCCGACTGGCGTATGTATCCTTAGTAGTGAATGCGGCCACTATAGGGACAATGGGACTTACCATTAAAAACACCCCTGGGCCACTATAGGGACTATGTAAATTTAACATGGGCAATATTGTCATACCACTATAGGGACAATGGAATTTAACATGGGAATAGATTTTGGGCTTGTCTAGGGACAAGGGGAATTTAACATGGGAGAAAAAAAACTACTTTAGGAACAAGATGAATTGAACATGGGAGAAAAAAAAATAGCAATTCTAGGGACAAGGGGAATTGAACATGGGAATAGAGTTTGGGCCTGTCTAGGGACTAGGGGAAATGGAACAGGGTCGGGACTTTATTTTAATGGGTCCCTATTTTTTGTTTTTTTAAAAAATAAAAAAATTAAAAAATGGGGTAGGCAATTGAAAGTCCATCTCTTTTCGTGAGATTGGAGCGGCCCTGAAAAGGGCCTTTGGGTTTCATCATCATCTTCTTCTTTTATTTCCTCCACTGCTTCCACCAAGTTCTCACTTTTGCCAGTATTCCTTTCTTCTTCTTCTTCTCCTTCTCTGGCATCTAGTCTGGATGACCTATTGCTCGGAATTTCTCCTGTATTATGATCCAATTGTTGTTGAGTTTGTCAAAGGCCTCTTTTTTCTTTAAGTTTTCCTTATCCTTTCGTTCTTTATTCCACTTGTCTTTGATCTTCTTTGCTTCTTCCTCCATTACTTTTCTCATAAGTTCTTCCGATTTCTTAAGCTGGTCCAGGCCGTTTTTGACAAAGGACCACTCCGTCCATTCCATTACGTCTTCCAAAAAGCATTTGCATAGGGTCAGACACAGTCTGAAGTCTGTACTTCTCTGTCCATTCTTCTTTCTCCCTGTTCACTTCTTCTCTGAAGAGCTTTTCTATCAGGTCTTCAGTGACTTTTAACATTCTCACATTCTCTATCTCTTCTGGCTTCGGTATCAGACTGTGTCTGACCCTATGCAAATTCACGTAGGCTTCGTTTAGCTTAGCTAGTTTGGAGCACATCTTCGTAGGAGGATGAGTCGGCAATGGATGGTTAGACTGGAAACTACCCCGCTTTTTAAAGTCAAAGCGCGGACGTGAGGGAAAACATCCCTACACGGTTTTAGAGTCGGAACGTTCAATGAGTGTCATGAGAGGGATAGTAAGAAGTCAAAGAGCATGCATCAATATTCTTATAGCCAAACAAAAAGACAAGGCATTTTTTTTCAAAACAACATTTTTTTATTCAAAATCACTTAACACTAACAAACAACTCTAACATTTTTAACAATAATCCAACAATATAACATCAAACATTTTTTTCTTCAAATAACAAACATTTTTTTCCAACTAACACATTATTTTCGACAAGGCTGACAACGTTGTGAATGAAATTGTGATTTCTACTGTTGGAAGTCATTAGGCCATTGATGGACACTACGTTTCCTAGCTTGAGACAAAAGATAAGCATAATGGTCACAAAACCATCGATCTACTTTTACATCGTTTCTAGAAGAAGAACGAGGATCAAAATGAGTCATTAAATGTTCTAAGGAATAACCCAGGCTGCGATGATGCAGAAAATACACACAATAATGTCCACACACAAAGGAATCTGTGCCTTTAATTTCACATTATTGAATCGGACGGTCTGAGCATTTCTTCTCATAAAGTCAATGATATCGTCTTCCAAAGGAGGCAATCCATACGAATTGAAATATTCCACACATCCTTCTTGAGGAAAGTAGACGGCTACCCAGTGGGTTCCTGGGAGATGACTGTCGTCCTTGTTGATCACATAAGCTAGATGGTCTTGAGGTTTACGATGAGGGAGTTTATCACAGACGACAGGATTCCAAGAAGCCGTGTACGAGCTGTGTTTCAAAAGGTAATAAAGTTCCCAGGTATCCATTGATTTGTGTGTTTTTTTCTTCACAGGTATTAATAAGTGATCAATTCGATCCTGACATTTTGCTTGAAAATGTCTGACAAGTAAAAGGCGTTTAGCTCCGACTCCTTACTCTGGTCCAAGAGAGATTCGATGCGACGGCACTCCAGAGACGTTAATGGAGGAGAAGAATGTTTATCCAGGCCTTTATACCACTCGTTCAACACGAATTCTATTTCGATGTGATCCCAAGCTTTGTCCAGATATTCGTCCAATTTTTCTTCTTGATTTAACATCAGACATTTGTCGTGTTGAATTTGACTGGGATGATCGTTGTGACATCCATAACACTCTTCGTTGATCAATTCTTTCATTATATCTGCCAGGAATGTAGCAAAACAGGAGGCTAAATGGGCTTTTTGTTCTGGCCATCTCGACTTCATCATGATAACTTCTTCGTCTTTGTCTTGAGATTCTTCTTCTCCGGTCTCCTCACATTCCATCTCCAAACTTTCTCCACTAGGTAAAGAGGGATAACAGTCTTCCATGGCTTCTAATAGTCTAGAATGACTTCTCTCAAACTGTTGATTTCTATGGTATTGTCAAATTCTGCATACAGGAGGACGTTCACTGTGTGATCTGGAGGTGGATTTGCAAACTGAAGTTCCACACGAATCTGACCGGATTTTATAGGGTGGAAATGTCCCTCGTCGCTGCCTTGGTCTGGAGTGAAATCAAAACCCCACAAAGCATAGCCTCCTGCATAATCGTCGTACGATATACCGTGACTGGTGTTGGTTCCTAACTGTCCGGTGGCTTCGTACAGGGACAAGTACGATCTCAAATAATTCTTCGCGACACCAAAGTTAGGCTCAAAGGGTCGGGTACACAAGGTCTTGCCGTCGCGACTGACTTCGATCTTGGACACATTGTAATGTTGAAACTCAAAAGGATTTTGATCGTGGGTTCCGTTGAAGGCTGAATTCCTGACGATACCAACAATCAGACGCTTGGGTAACTGTCCTTGGAACAGATGATCTTCGATTATAGATCGCTGTCCAGCGGAAATGGTGAACGTTTTCACTTCTACCCGTCGTATCGGATACTTGGCGGTCGTTCTGCTCAACGTCTGACTGACGTCATTTCCCACTGTAGGCAACACTTCAACACGACGCACGTAAAGTCGGGCTTCTTGAATGATAGTTTTGTATTCATTGGCATGGGCCATCAAATGGAAAGCGGCACTGCTACGATTCAGTCTCAGACGGATATCCACCCCGTTGAGCAAATACTTTTCTTGTAACCACATGTCCAAATGCAAACGATCCATCAGTTCTAAACTTCGCCCTTGCAGAATTTTCTTACGACGGTCGTTAAACCCCACATTGTGAGGATTGTCATCTTCTGTTAGGGCTGTGTCGTTAAACGTGGCTACACCTGCCGTGTCAGGTTTCCATACCACGCAAGCATCAAGATGAGTATTATTGGCTTCTTTTCCGTACGTCAAGAGATTTTCCAGGTAGGCACGATATGGGTACGTATCCATGCTGCTACTGACCAGTTTGTTGTTCAAGTACAAGTCCACTTCGCTGAACAAGGAATGCATGAAATTGTTGACAGGAGCTTCTCTAGCATCGCCTCCTGGATTGGTGTTGTCCGTTTTGATCACTTTCACTTTCAAGTACAGGTAACTGCTATTCAGATCGATGTAATCTTCGGGCTGTCCTTTGATTTCAAACTCGATGGGAGCGGAATCCGTCAAAGAGGAGACGGGATGAAATTCCACCCACTGGGATTCTTGCATGGCCATCATGGTGGGGTGGGTGGCAAACAGATCCAGTTCCGACTTGGAACAGGCGTATGACTCTCGGTGCATCATTTTTTTTTGTTGCTGTCTCTCAATAATCGAAAACGTCTAAGTCTCGAACGGTTCTTCTTTTCTTTGTCTTTCTAGCTTTAGAAGTGTGCAGTCTGGTGAAAGGGTGTTTTCTTCGTCGTCTTTTTCTGCCTTGTCCTTGCTGAATGCCTGACTCGGTAGCGTGCGGAACATTTATAAGTGTTTCTCGTCGGCCCAAAAGGTCTTTGCCCGATTGCAACAAGACATTTTTGCCTGCCCTCATGAAGGCTTCTTTGGGGTTTTGTTTGTCGATGATGACATTTTGGAGAAATTCTTTGCCTTGCGTCAATGCCGCATCTTTCAAGGCGTGCAATCCGCGTGTCACCATCGGTTTCAACACCGGGGCCACCGAAAGAAAGGCCGATTTTAACATATCTCCTAAACCGTGTCCTCGCTGTCGAGCAACCCCTCGGTACACTGGATACATGACTTACGAGTCGTGAGAGAACCGTTTTCGAAAATGGAGTTTCACCGTGACTTTTCCTTTGGTGAATGGAATATTTTGTCCCAGATCTCCCTTTAGAGCAATGTTGACCGTGTCCAAATACGACTTACTGACAGGTAAATAGTGAGGATGTACAAATTCGCGGTGAAAGTGGTAAGTGTTTCCACCTTCCTCTTCAGCGGTCGTGGCAGAGTCCACTTTGAAAGGAATGACACGCAGTAACGGCACAGAGGTGTGTCCCACCACGTTATACTCCACCACTTCGGAATACACAAGCATCAAATTCAGTCCTTGGTTCAGTTCTACCGGGGCACGAAATAACTTGGTAAAAGACTCGTTGTCGTAAATGATTGGTAATTCCTTTTTCTTGATCATGGCCATTCTCATGTCCATGTCTCCGCCCAACATGTCAAACAATTCAGGACAAAATAAAATGGACACGATTTTACTCCCGTCAAATTTCATCACGAAGCGACGAGCTGCTTTGTGGTATTCCATGGTGACACTTTTTTTGACACTTTCCAAAGCTTTCATAAACACGACATTAAACCTGGAGGCTATGGTGCTGACCAAATGTTGACCACTAAAATAATAGCCTGGGGGAATGAACAAGTGATAGGTGGTGTACTTTTGATTTTTTGTGCCAGGGGTTTTCTTGTCATATTTGCCGTAGGTATCCAAGTACAGTTGCAATGGTTCGTCATGAACTTCCACATCAAAAAAATTTTGATTGGGAAGGACATTGAGGACTTGGGTCGGGTGAATAATTTCTACTAAAGCCACTTCCCAATGGGCTTCGTGATCTAATTGGATGGCCTGAGGTAATTTGTCCATGTAACAGCACAACGTGTTGTTGGGAGACACCTCTATGGAACTGTCACTGGGTAAGGTTAAGTAAAACTGGTTGTTATTGTTCATAATTCCAGAGTTCTGTTTCTGTCCGAGGGGTTACTGGACGTCAGAGGAGTGTCTCCGCCCAAAATGGGGTTGTTATTGTTGTTGGAGTGGTGACTGACACTGGCACTGGACACAAGGTTCCCGTTGTTCCCGTTCGAGGTGAATTTCAGGGAGGGATTAGGAAGCAGGTAACCGATGTAACTGCTCAATAAAATGGTCCACAATTGTTTGTCTCCTTGTTGCAACCTCAAATTGGCAATGGCTGCCCCGATGACACAATACACCACGAAGATTTGGCAGAAAAAGACGATTTGCGTTTTAGGCACACGTTCTCGACACCACACACGCAAGGGTTGTTTCTGTAAATCTTGCAGAGAAGAACTGGGTGAAGGAGTGATCGACGTAGCTGCGTCTGTGTGAAAGGGCATGATGGTCACTTCTTTTTATAGTCGTTGACTTGCGAAGCGTCGGTCCAAGAATCAAAACCGGGCGGATATCCTTTCCAACGTACTTTGACTTCTTTGACACGTCGTTTGCCTACTTTACGGGTTCTGCGTTCGAGAATGCTTTCGATGTCGTACACGTCGTCTTCTTTTTTGGTGACACGTTGTAACTAGGGCAAATAAAACGTTCCTTTGAGCACTTCTTCGTTCATGTCTTCCAATTTATAGACGGCAGGATGACGGCCATGCACTCGTCAGTGACACGAAACAATTCGGTAGTCCAGTTAAGTAAGTACATTTGTCGAAAGTGCGTTTGGTTTTGCCAATGCGTACCCAATCTCCTACGGCCAACACTCCACTTTTCTTGGGGACAGCCCTCGTCGGGGACGTACCAAACAGGCGCTCAAACACCAGCACTTCGTTTTCGGGAGTCACTTCTTGCGGGGCACGTCCAATGCTTCGATGGTAAGATTGGTTGTACGCTTGCACCAGGTGCGGTAAGATGTCGATGTACTTCAGAGTGTGGTGATGCGTAAAATATTTCCACATGCGTTCTTTCAAAGTGCGTTGAAAACGTTCCACGATGCTGGCTTTGGTTTCAGGATTCTCGGTGGTAAAAAAATGAATGTCACGTTTCTTTAATTCTTTTTGGAAAGCTTGGTTCAGAAATTCGGTGCCTTTGTCCGTTTGCCATCGAAGAGGGTGACGACCGCTTTGTATCTACACCCGTTGCAGGGCTCGCACTAACTCGCTCCTCGATTTGGAAGTCAAGGGCACGACCCAGGCAAATTTGGAAAAGACGTCGATGACACAAAACAAATATTTGTACCCGCGATTGTAGCTGGCTAAATGAGATACATCGGCTAAATCGGCTTGCCATTGATGATCGATGCCTTCCACTCGGGTGCGACTTCTGGAAAACTTGCGTCGAATGGGTTTGTGTAAAGTGTAGGTAGCTTGTTCTTGTAACCATCGTTGCACTTTTGTAATGCTTTGCGTGTGCGGCCGGCAATAGGTGTCGAGGAGGAGGAGGAGGATGTCTGAACAGGCGATATTTGTTCTTGTTTCACTTCTGTCTTCACCTTCTTTTTCTCTTCTGATGAAGAAGGGGTTGTCATCATCTTTTTAATCCATCCAATTCTGGAGGTAGGTGGTGTTGTTAACTTGCGTACTTTTTCTGGTGGAGTTTGAAACCCTTCTTCTTCTTCTTCTTTTTCTGTCTTGGTAACTGGTAGTGGTGGTAGTGGTACTGGTGATGGTGCTGGACTTTTCATCAAGGTCTTAAAATCTTTCAGAGTGGGTAGATCTGTTTCGTCTAAAGCTTTCTGGTGAAAGAGTTGCAGTCGTTGCAAGAGTTGACCGTACTTTTGCGATTTTTCTGTTTCGGACAAATCTTGGCGATCCATCAAGGACTGCAATTCGTGTTGCAACTGGGACATTTCGCTCAAATGGGGATTGGGAGGTAAATGTGGCGTGCGTTGTTCTTGCCAACGATGGTATTCCATCCATCGTTTGTAAGGCACTAAAGCTAGTTTTCGTCCTTCCATGGGATGTCAGGGGTCGATTCTGAGATTTTGGGACTTCAGAGGGCCTTTTTATCTTCCTCCCACCAGTCCTCCCAACATGGTTCCCAAGACTCCTTTCAGCAATAGGCCTAGCAAGAGGGGTAAAATTCCTCCACGTTGGAACAACATCTTCTTTTTTTGACGAAGGGGAATTTTCTTTTGAATCATTTGGCGAAGAACGTGACGATGTTTGCCTAAGCATTGTTTCTGGTGTTTGGACAAAGGGATCGTGCCTTTCAAGACGTTCAAACAACATTCGCACACGGTATCGATGACCTCTCTGAAGGCTGATTGAATGAGTTTTTTTCGTAGGGGTGGAGAAGCTTTGAACAGGACAGATAACATGTCCCCATTTTTGACTAAACGAGGAGGCAGTCCTTTCCTTTTCTTTCCTTGGGTTTTAGAAGAGGGATGTTTTCTGGAGGGTGACATCTTTGAGTCTTCAGCACCAAAAACACTGATACCCCTACTTATTCACAGACCTTTCTTATACTGGAACGCGTCGCCACTGATTGTCTTTACATCGTATCAACTTGAGGACAGGTATGACACGTAGTGCAGGGGCACGCAACGGACTAAATCGAGCCAGTTCTTGCTTGGACAAATCCAGTAAACTTTGTAACATGCCCGATCTCTCTTGGACTTTGATTTTGGGAGAAGGTACTTTGTGAGCAGCGGCCACTGCCGCTAAATTGGAGGGTCCTGCCACTGGGGAAGTTCTTGGGGTCATCAACGGAGACGTTCTTGGTGTGATCAACGTCTTCAAGTACTTTTCAGATCTTGGTGTCATCAACGGAGAAGTGACTGAACCTGAGGCTACCGGAGACGTGGTCACCGTCGTGACAGGTCGTGGTTTGCGAGTGTAAGGTTGCGTCCTGGTTGAAGTGCCTCTCTTGCGACTAGTTTTCTTCTGTGGGCTTTTCTTATTCTGGGGACTTTTTCCCTGTTTCTTTTTCTGGGGGCTTTTCTTTTTGCGGGGTGGTGTCTGGTAAGAGGAGGGTCCCGCCACTGGAGAAGTTCTTGGAGACACGTTTCTCCTTGGGGACTTGGTCTTGCCACCGTGGCTCTTTTTCTTCTTCTTCGAGCTTCGTTTCACTTCTTTTTTCTTGGGAAGAACTTTGGGAGCATTAGGATCCCATCTTAAGAGAGAGCGAATGATGACCCATCCTAGAGTACCGCTCCCTCCAGGTTTCAAAATGATTTGTTTTTTCGTTTGAGTGTCGATGCGGGCATCGGCCAGTTGGGTCAAAGCGACTTTGTTTCGATCAAAAAAGCGTTTGGTTTGATGAGGAATCTGAATGATCCCTTATAGTAATTGACGTGCTGTCACCGTGAACCATCGTAAGACTTCTTTGAGACTAGCTTCTAAGACACGAGCTCGTATTTGTGGATTTTTTTCTCGACTGATGCCATACAAGGCACGAATCAATTTGACGTGATGATGTGACTGAATGGACGTCATGTTCAAACTGTGTGAGACAGACGAAAAGTGTAAGAGGTTTTAATAGATTTTTTTTTTGGAGTGAAATTAAGTCGAGGACGGAGACGTGTACAGGACAGGCCCTCCGTCTTGGCACCAGTGGTGAAACAAGTGGGTACGAAATCGCAAATCATCGGGGTCGTAGGTTTCAAATCGACGAGTAAATAGGCGTGTGGTGTTTGGGTGGCATCGTCGTACGCCTGAGTCAGCCAAGGCGTCATTAACTGTTTGGCTAAGACTTGCACTTGCGATTTATCTCGAGGGCTTTTAAACAAGACCACGTAATGCCCATTGAGACTGATGGTGCGATGGGCTTTACTTTCTTGAAACAAATTTTGGGTGATGTAAACGACACTGGCATTACGGTGATGCCCTTTGCGCATGAACCACAGTTTAATTTCTTCTTCGTCTTCTCCTAACATGTCGTCGAAAATGACTAAATGGGTTTGACGGGAGTCAGAGACGATTCCGCCGTCTTCTTTAGGAATGCCTTCCAATAACACGATGGAATCGCCTTGACTTTCTCGCAAGAGGCTGTACGCCGATTGCCACTCTTTGTAACACCACACGATGCTTTGAGGTGGACGATCGATCAAATGATGTTTATGTTCGATCAAACGTTTGACGAATTCGGTTTTGCCTGAACCGCTAGGTCCAGCAATGAGCATGTTAAAGGGATGGCGAAGATACAAAGCCTCCCAACTGGCACGATCTAAGTGTTCGTCGATGACTTTGACAGTGGAGGAAGAGGGAGCAGAGAGAGCAGAGGTAGCCATAGTGTTAGGAATGTCACTTGTGACATGAAAACAAACGAGACAAGAGTTTATATACTTTTTTCAGGACACGTTTATTGAATGTTTTAAACATGAACACGAAAGACAAAAATACGTAAAAGCCAAAGGCTTAAGTACAACGATAAAAGGCACATGATAACCATCAACGTGGAATAAAAACAACTGTCTGTACAACATGTTTGGGTAATGTTCTGACCAGTTCTATAGGGGGTAAGGTCACACAAGTGTCCTCCCGAAAGGGTCTTTCAGGCCTGTACACGACAGTCCTGTCCTGGGTGACGGGTTCTTCTTCTGGCACCGTCACTAACACAGGTTGAAAAGTAACATTTTTCTTTGGACGTTGAAAGGAAGGATCACAACTCTCGTGCATACTGGGCCACTTCTTGGGTCCAAGCCTCAAAATCCCATTTTTTCCAGGCACGGACATCTGTCCAGTGGGGGTGTAAGTCACAAGCTACACATACATCGTCATACACGTCTTGCGTAGCTAAAAGTTGACGAATCTTTTTTTCCCGTAGAGGTCGAGAAGTATCCAGAAGAAAACGTAAGGCTTTGAGCAAAATGAGTCTCTCGTCAACATTTAAAGGCACCACTTTCATGTTGAATGGGGTGGTAAATACTGTTCGTAAAGGGTCCACAAGAAATCGGCTGGTAAACGAAATCCCAGAAAACAAGTCACTAAGACACACACTATGCGTTGTCCCAAATTGAACGGATACAGTTCTCGTAATGATTGATGGTAATGATCCACGGTTTGAATATGGTCATTGAGTTCCTTCCACGGAATCTATTCAATCACTTGTGACATGAGCCGTGGCATGGATTCCTGACTTTATAGTCTCTTTATTTCAGGAAGCAATAAAGGTACTTTCTAACTAGACATCTTCGATCTCCAGTGGGGAATCTAAATCTTGCATACTGTAACCTACACTTCAGAGTTTGTTTAGATGTTTCGTCTTCCGCTAAGCAGATTCCACGTAAAATATGTTGGTAATCCTTTAACCCGTCTTCTTCAATGAGTTGCTCTAGGTGAATCTCGAAGTAATCAAAATGATGAACATTTAGTTCATTCACAAACTGAAAGTGTTGAAAAAGGTCTGACCACTGAAACGATTTCTGACGAATCAGTCCTCTTATACCATTCAGGTACCAGTGGTTAAAGATCTGGTGACGTAACGGATGCAACTGTTCTTTACGTTTGACTTGTATTTTGACCAGCTCTCGGTAAATGCGTTCTCTCAACTCCACAGGCAAAGCACGAATGTTCTGTTGTAAAGTATCCATGAATAGGTCAGTCCGTACAATTCACAATCTTCTCCTAGAGCAAAAGTAATCCACATAGTGAGTAATTTCTGACCACTGCCATTCAGGGTAACGTCCAAGAATCTCACTGAACTCTTTTGATGTAAACGGTCTAGAGTGATATAATAGGATGAATACACAATTGACCCAGAGAAATCTAACACACTGGTTGACTTTTTTCACTTTTCTCTTGTGAATTTCTCGGCACAAAAGTTCTACAGTTACCCATTGAGATTTCACTCTGGCAAACCCCTGCCAAACTTCCTTGTAAATCTTCTCTTGCAGTTCTTTAAGTAATGATTCAATATCGTTTTTGAAATGAAGTTTAAATACTGGTCTCGGTGATGTCCAACATTTGACTCCTAACCAGTCTTTTTTCTTCTTCTTCAACGACATGGTAAGTTACTTCAATGTCTCGGTCCCACTAAGGGTAAGTAATGACAATTCGGTGACCAATGAGTATGTTCTAGGTAGGCCGAATCTTGCGTTTCCCAGTGGTGAAGTGACACACCGCGACTGAAGCACTTGACTTTATCCCCTTCGCCCAAGTAGAAAAATCCGGCTCTGGCTAATTCTTCAGGGGTCGGTCCTCCCAGATACTTAGGCCATTTTCCTTTTGAACGATTGAAGACGATTTTCAAAGTCGCAGTATTCCGACAAACGCACAGGAAACGAATATTCGCCTTTCACAGGTTCGTTTCGATGAGGGTTGGGTGACATGGACAGGAGTTTGCTGAGGGCTGGATGACATCCGTAGGGGGTAGACGTGAAGGTGGACATTCACCTTTAAAATGAAACCCAGTAAAGTGTCCAAGAGGACGAGCGGCATCGCTTTCGCATCCCTCAGGTTTGACACGCACAGCATCACTTTCCATGATAGGGGTAGTGAGAACAAAGTTCCCATGATGCTTTACGGCATCGCTAAGGTCACAGCGTACAGCATCGTTCCCATCGCAAGGCTCACAATCGCATTCCACTTCAGAAGCCCCAAACTTGAATTGTGCCTTTCTGAACTTGTTTTGTGTTTCTCTGAAAGTATTCATCTTGTTCGTTTGGTCTTGGTAGTCACAATGAACTATCGATCTTGCCAAGGGTTCCTTTTTATATACAGACCAATACCAACGTGTCCATACGGTAAGGTAAAATGATTGGGAAGTCGCACTCGCTTCTGGTACACGATTTGATGGACTTTTTCTAAGGGTCGACTGACGATGTGTTGAGTGGATAAACGTACAGTCACTTTAAAGTGTTCATCTTCTCTAGACTGCAGAGCTTCTTTCAATACGCCAAAGTTCACCACTCGACTGGTACGATAATTCAGAGTCAATCATTTCACTTTACACGCCGTGTGCACTTCTCCTTGTTTATCCCGGTATTCATAACCGTAATTTTTAGGACCACCACTGGCGAAACTTAGAATCATGTCGTCGGTGTGTTCGTCTGTCCAGGCTGCTAAACGGTCTCCTTCGATGTCAGGGTGCTGTTGACTCGGGTGATCGATGTAAATGCAACTGTCCGTGTCAAAGTACAGGACACGTTCCCCTAACAGTTCTAAAGCTTCGTATACTTTTAAGCGAGCATGAGCTGTCACGTAAGCCGCAATGATGACATTTCCAAAGGGGTCGTCTTGTACAAAGTCCAGATCTTCTTCGTAATTCACTAAGATCAAATCCTCGCGAACGACGTCCACGTGTTCCATGAATTTGGTTTTGTCGTGAATCATCTGGAAATAGCGGGAAGGTTCGGTCAAATATTCCGTCTTGGGTGAACACGGTCGTTGTGCCATTTTACCCCACCAAGCAATTTAACATCACTTTGGCAAACGATCGCCTGCCTTCGTTTTTCTCGATGTGATCTAAAGTAATGCCTTCTTGTGCCCAGTATTTCTCTGTGAATGTCTTTTCGTCTTCGGGAGTGTGACACCAGGAAGGATAGCCACTAGCTTCTTGCTTCAGTTTCAAAAAGGCATCCACGTAGTCTGCGAAATTGCCTTTCTGCGTGGGGTCACCCTTGTGGTATTGTTGTGTCTTGGAAAAGTGGCAAATTTCATACACTTCTAACAGTTGGTATCCCATGTCCAAAGCTTTGAATAATTCTACGCTGACCCACGTCCCGGTCAAGGCCCGTTCTTCCTGGGTGTGCTGACAAGGTTGGTCTTGGTTGCACGTTTCGGCACAAGTACGGCACAAAGGAAACATCAGTTTGCCTTGGCAATGGTGAGGTAACACGGGATGGTACAAGTCGGTGGGAGGCAAAACTTTGCACTTGATCAAGCCTTCGTATTGTCGAATGTTTTTCAGGTCGATGTGTTCGGTGAACAATTGTGGGTGTCCTGCAGGAAAGTGACAATATTTGCACACGTAGGGATACAGCGAACACACGTCCAAGTATTTGATTTCTTCTCCTTTCTCTTCGCCGACTTGGTACAGCAAACAGGTGACATTGGTCCTTCCTCCGTACAAACTATCCCTAGGGTTCAGGGGGTCCATGAACTGGTAACTTTCCCCGAGGTGTTTAAACTCGGGATCGGTTTTCAAACGGTGATCGTACTCGTGTTCCCACATTTCCACCACTTGGTGTCCTTGCTGTTCTAACTTTAGGCGTCGCTGACAAGTGTCCTGGTACAAGTCATGGTTCGTTGTAAAAACTGATTTTTAGTGCCGCGATCAGGGTAACAGACGGGGCATCCGGGAAATAAGCAACCGTTAAACTCGTACACGGTCTGGGGGTTTTCTAAGTCCCAGCCATCGACCGAATGCGTTCCAATGGTCTTTTCGCCCCCTCCGTTGCGAGCATGTTGAATCCACTTGTCTTCCTTATCGCACAAGTAATGTAACCAGCGTAGGGCTTTGACCGAGTATTGACGTTTGACATAGTGGGTCGTTTGAGGACTGATGACAGCCACGGTGTTTTCAGGCATGAATCGTTGCCTGTACACTAAGGAACACGCTTTGGCAATGGTGCAAGCTTCTTTCAAAGGATCGACCCCTCCGTGTTCCATGAACAGTTCTCGAAATTTTCCACAGCAACGCCGTAAAATGTCCACGTCAGAACGACAATACTTTAGCATTTCTTCCTGAAAGTCGAAAGGGTCGGAGGCGTGAGTCTGGTACCAAGCATAGAAAGCTTCTCGTTGTTCGGTACGCATGTTGTCGGGGTCGTAATAGTGAGCCTCAGGCAAATGGGGTAGAACGGCGTGTTGATTGGCTTCCGTATTGAAAAAGTGTGGAAAGTACCCTTTAGCCATTTCTGTCATTCCAAACGTTTTAGGCATTCGACTCAAAGGCATGGCCAAGTAACTCATCGAATCTTTAAACTGCACTTGTCCCACTTGCATGAAAATTATTTTGGCTCCGTTCAAAGTGACTTTAGGACGTTGGGTGCCATGTTCCGTATAGTACCTCAAAAGAAACTGTCCATCGTATCCGGAGAAATTGTGAGCCATCACCGTGGCCTGGCGATGACAATCTCCGTAACGTTCCATGACCTCTTGGCTCCACGTCTTGTCGATGGGGTCTAAGACCCATCGGGCGAAATCGGCTAGCGTGTTCGGTCCTCGAAAGATGTGTTCACGTCCTCCAGGAATCTTACTGCAGTGAGGGCAATGACTGAAAATAGGTTCTTGAATGCACTTATCCCACGCTCGATGAGCCACGCAGAAATTAGGAATGTGAATGCCGGTCTCTTGCATGCATTCGAAATCGAAAAAGATGAAATTGCCTTTCTTCTTGTGACCGTCTTCTTTCTCTGGATGGGATTGGTATTTTTGCACGTAGCATTGGTGTTCCAAGTCCACGATGTGGTGACAAATGTGACATTTTTTTCTTTCCTGAACATACGTGTGGCTTGGTACTATTGGTACGTATGCCTTGTCCACACGTAGGGCACAATCTCAGCAGTTGACAAGCACATTTCTTCTGTGAACCTTGCGTCTTCAAATGTTGTTGGTAACAGGCATGGCTGACAAACGTGCGCAGACAAGTTGAACAATGCACTGGTTCTTGTCCTTCGCTCAGACAGGGTGGAGAGGCCAAACATCATGAGCATTTCGATCCACAATGCTTGTGTTGCTCTCGATTGTTATAACCATAGTCACATTTCTCACAATAATATCTGTATCCCAGGAATCCAGTGATACTGGTAATGGTATCAAAATGGTCATCGCGATAATAGAGGTGAATGTATTTTCCATCTTTAAAGTCTTGGCCTCGAAACAACAGACGCCCGCGTACTTCTTGAGGGTACACTTTCAAGGTGTAGCGTG
Source organism: Sinohyriopsis cumingii (assembly GCA_028554795.2). Lineage (NCBI taxonomy): Eukaryota > Metazoa > Mollusca > Bivalvia > Unionida > Unionidae > Sinohyriopsis > Sinohyriopsis cumingii. The sequence goes on along the minus strand of CM068833.1, from coordinate 64,306,101 downwards.
GAGCTATGATATCTTGCAATTTTTGCATTTCAGGAATGCCACTGGGTTTGTCTTTGGGCAAGTCGGCTTGTTGCAACAGGAGTTCTGCTTCGTTTCGTTGTTTGGCTCGGTCCGATTTTCGAATGTTCTCCCAGGCTCTTTTCCATTCTGTCGTGTCGTTTTTGTCGACATAGGTTCGTCCCACCACAATGGCACGGGCTAAACACATCTGGTCCTGAGGGTTGTTAATTCGGACGAGGCTCTTTTTGGTGGTGCGAAGGTCGTTCACCAATAAGACCTTTTTGCGGCCAGTCCCTTGATGAGGAGAGACGTGGGTCATGTCCAGTGTGGCTTTTCCATCGGTGTTGTCAAACTGGTCATTGGATTGTTGCACGTGTTGAATCTTGTCCATGACTTTGGAAGCGGTCAATTTTGCAGGGCTGCTAAACTCGATCCAAACAGGGGATTTCAAACCGTCGTATTGTATGGAAAGTCTCAAGCGATCGTCTTCTTTGGGTTGACATTGTCGCTTGAGTGTGGTAAGCAAAGAATCCCACACCCCGGTGATGAACCATTCTGCTTTCTCTAAGGGTATGTCGGACTTGAAAACTTTAAACTTCACCGTGTATTTGTAAGCCGTGGTTCTAAATTTTCTAGAGGAGCGCTTTTCTGTCTCTTGAATGGAATAGTATTTTTCAGGGTTAACTAAGAGCGGTGAACTTTGTTTAGAGGGTTCGGATTCTGGTTCACTCATGTCCTTTTCAAAATCACTGGCATGAATTTGTGCCAAGACTTCAGCTCTGGTACGAGGCGATAGACCACGTTTCTGCCTCTTACTTTCTTCTTCTTTCTTCTTGAATAAATTGGATCGTTTTATCTTGATAGCAAAACGTCAAATGACTAAAGTTTAAACACCATGGACTAATTTATAGTCATGGCAGACCAGCGTATATAAAAGGGTGTGTGTCTTGTCCTTTCACTATTCATTTCACTCTCAAACCGAGCACAACGATGGAAGAGACTACACAAATCGAACGTTTCATCAGAGCTTTGCGAGGGGTCATTAGGAAATTCTCTTCAGACCAGCCGACAGACTACTCTCCTTCCTTGCGAGATAAATGTCAAGATACTTGCTATATCTGTCAGAAGAAAGGGCAATGGTCTTCAGAGTGTCCAGACCGTCAAAAAAGAACAAAAGGGCTTAGAAAAGACAAAAGTCAAGATACCTGTTATTATTGTCAAGAAAAAGGACATTGGTCTCCAGATTGCCCCCAAAAAAAACAAGAGGAGTCAGAAGAAGAGAGGGATTCTTCAGAGGAAGAAGAAGAGGAGGAAGAAAGCAGACAGGTGAAGAAAAAGAAACAGGAGAAGAAAAGAAGAAGGGAAGAAAGTGAGGAGGAAGAAGAGGAAAAGCCTGTGACGGTGAAGAAGTTCAAAAAACAGAGAGACTAAACAATGAGACAGAAGAAGTGTATGAACTTTTTAAAGTGCTCTGTTGTGAATTGTGAATTGGATTGTTAATATTTATAAAAGAATAAATTAAGTATTAAAAGGTAAGTGTCTTTGGGTTTTGATTTTAAAATAAGAACGTACACTCACACACTCATAAACACGTACTATAGGGGTAAAATGGGTTTTTTTGGGGTTATTGGCAATTGAAAGTCTATCTCTTTTCGAGAGACGTGGGTGGCGCTGGAAAGGGCCTTTTTTGGTGTAGGGGTGAGTTTAAGCAATCAACTTTAACTGTCTTAAGCCTTTGCCACGGCCGAGGCCTACTTCTGGACTGCGTACTGTTGATGATGGTTTGGTTGAAATCACTAAGGGTGGTACGGTAGGCTTAGTCACAGGGTTGGAGTGTTTAGCTCGGGAAGGTCGTATTCTCTTCGGTCGTGATAAAGAAGTCTGATACATTTGTTTCAGACTTCTTAACTCCACTGAATTGTCTAACAGTACTGTGACCGTTTGATTTTCACACCCTTGTTTCTTTGCTGCTACTTCTTCTTGTTGTTGTTTTTTTCTTACCTCTTCTTCTTGCTGAAGGAAGAAAAGCTTGTTCGCTTCCTTTTGCTGTTGTATAAATTTCTCCAATTCTTCTTTCTGTCTCTGTCTAAAATTCTCCACGTGCGGTAATGAAGAAGGTGACGAAGGTTCCGGAACAAATTCTTGCGAGGTAAGAAAATCCACAAAATCCCTATTCACCTCTTCTGAAAGTAAGTCCGGGTTCCCTTGGGTAGTCTCCACCGTCGGTGCACCCCAATTTATCGTTTTCTGAGTTTCCGTCATGTTGAATAACTGTCGCATGAATTGACTGCACACAGACGCTAGCAAATCTATATAGACTACGTGACGTCACAGACTGCTCTCTTCGGATTGGACGTGGGCTGACTGAATTTTGTAACGCGTGTTTGGATTGGTCAACAAACTCAATCCGTTTCAATCCTTTCTCTCCCTATAAATAAGTGCAGTTCACTGCATTGATTCACCTGTTCTCGGCGCCTCAACATGTGGACCGATGTGCAGTTTTCAACGCTTGTGTAAACGATGATGTTCAGGACGGACATACCCATGTACGTCCGATCCAAGTGGGCAGTTGTCCATAGGACCGACACGAGCCTATGGATACGTAGGATTTACGTGGAGAGGCAAGGATGCCTGAAAAGAGTTTTAGTTTCTGGACCTACCATTCGACGAAGCCTAAGAAGAAGAAGATGTTCCAGATGCCCTTTATGTTAAGGGCATATTAACATAAACCCAAAGGCCCTTTTCAGGGCCACTCCAATCTCTCGAAATGAGATAGACTTTCAATTGCATACCCCATTTTTTTATTTTTTATTTTTTAAAAAAACAAAAAAAATAGAGACCCATCAGGTATGGAAGGTATTAAAATAGGGTCCCGATCCTGTTCCATTTCCCCTAGTCCCTAGACAGGCCCAAACTCTATTCCCATGTTCAATTCCCCTTGTCCCTAAAGTAGTTTTTTTCTCCCATGTTAAATTCCCCTTGTCCCTAGACAAGCCCAAAATCTATCCCCATGTTAAATTCCATTGTCCGTATAGTGGTATGAGAATATTGCCCATGTTAAATTTATATAGTCCCTATAGTGGCCCAGGGGTGTTTTTAATGGCAAGTTCCATTGTCCCTATAGTGGCCCCATTCACTACTATCCTTACTGTAGTGTTTATCACTTATGTCATATAACAAAATCGCAAAATAGACAAATATCACCCGATTGCTTGAAGAAACCTCCCATTCCCGCATTATACGTTATAAGGTGCAAAATGAACAGGACTGTATTGTATCAAGGTTACCTATACGAGCGTATCTCGCAAATAAACATCAATATTTGAAAATACATGCACTGTGAGTGCAAATGATAATATTTTCGCTAGCAAGGCTTGCAAAAGTATTATTAAAGCAAGTTTCTGCTGTAAATACTATTTATCATACGATCATCAATGAACGTTTGTATCAATTATGATTACATATGACAAACAAATAGATGATAAATAAACGCAACTGGAAGCGAACAATAAATTCATTGTTTAAACTTACCGACAGGATATCAAATATAAAGGATTACAAAGCCTGCCAACGACGGAAACTGACTTTGGATTCTCTGAAGTTTGCCAATCTTTTTTAGGAAGTTGGCCGTCATAAGGAAACCATCTTTGGTTCCTCTGGGTTCCTTTAAATGTGTAGATTTCTTGTTTTTACAAAGTCGGCCGAGATAAGGAAACCAGCATTCATTCCTTTTTCCCTGTATTAACGTGAAAGTAAATCTGATGTAAAAATAAAAATGTTAGAGTATGGCCGTCGACCTTTAAAATTGAATATTTGACGAAATGTCTTTAATTTGTATTAGACTGATGTTGTTTAAATCGACCCTTAAAGTTACCAATAGACTTAAATCTAATTTGGCAGACGCCGAGAGGAACACATCGCGCGTAATAACGAAGCTGCCATCATACGCATTAGCACAGTATAGCTGACAAGGAGGTTTCTTTTATGGCGTTCAATTGTTCTGAAACACAATTATTAGCACTACATATGTTAACGATGCCACGCTTACTAAAATCCTTAGATAAAGAAATTATTATAACAAAATATTAGGTTTATGTCAGAAAATACATTTCAGTAAAATAAATCTAAATGTAAATAATAGCTATTTCAAGAATAGAACAAGGAATGATAACTTATTACAAAAGAAATTTTCACAAACTTTTATCAGTAATATACAGTTGAAATAGTCCATAAGAAAGCACACAGAACTAATAATCGGGACGGAAAGAGGTTCTACTGTAACATATGTACTACCTCAACCTTTAACGTGCATTTTGATTAAGTCTGGCTGACCTATATAAATTAAAGTACACATGATTAGTAATCTGGAAAAAAGTTGTAATGTTAAAAATTCTCATCATTAACATCTAACGTTTATTTTGATTTATCCGGATAGTGAATACATTTCATGCTTCTTCGAATCACCGATAGAAAATCCTTCTGGTTCCGGCCTCTCACACCAGTACCTGCCTCCATATCTGAGGGCTCTGAACTGCGCTGCAAGGATACAGTTCACAGTAGGACCAACGATAGTGTGGAAGGCTTTTCCTCTTTGATAAGACCAATCAGTAGGTCTATGTTCTTTGGTGATCTGTATGAATTAAGACATAATTTAAATGTTGATATATACAAAAACAAAATCAACCAAATAATGAAGGGATGCTGTAATAAAAAATATCACATACTGTATATTTGGTTAGTGGAACGCTTTCAAAAGGTGAGATTATCCAACACTTTTGTGTACCATCATCTGCAACTTATTTAAAATAATATGCAGCACGTATTTGTTCAACTTCCTTTGAGAGGGATGCAGCTATCCAATGATGAATCTGTTTTTCCGAACTTGTTTGTCGACTCGTATAACTTCAAAAGTCAGTATAGGGAACCTTTATTTCAGAACCGGCTGGGGGCAAAGTGCCTCTGACTGCTTTATCTGCTCTTAGGTACATAATATATATTGACCAGGCAGCCAGCGGTAGGTATTGCTTACTATCCAGATTTATATTAGGATATCACGATTTTTTCTCTCTAAGAATATTATCAATTAGAACACGTTTAATTAATAATTTGAACAACCAAATCGACCTATATGAAATACTGAACATAACAATAATACTGATCTTGCTTCTAGGTGTTAAGTCAGGGATGGGTAATTTCTTAAGTAACCAACATTTTCTATAAGCTAAGACAAACTTTAGAACATGGATGAGGGTAATACTTCATTGCTAGAAAATTCTAATTGTCAAGATAAAATATCTTACTTTAATTATAATAAACAAACACGGTAAACATGAGGTACAATATATCGTTCAATTGGGAATGCCAATGTCCTAGATCCAGATCCAAATAAATGTATTTCCCTCGATTGATATTGACCCTAATATTTTACCCAAACCAATAGAGGGATATTAACTATGTATTATTAGTTTATAAAATAAACGTTATTTGTCAGGTACACAATAAACTTGATTTTCGACAAGGTCATCTCAAAAATACAAGTGTACATAACATAGAATCATGGACCGCAATCTAAGAAATACAAATTAAATATACATTAAATAAGATAGAACGAATTTCATAAGTAAGTTCCAAATTTCAACCCATTGTCTTATTAGCTGTATTCTCTCATTATAAGACTATTAGAAATATGCAAACAAGTTTTTCTTATTAATACCTTAAACGAAAATACAACATTAATTTCTTATATAGATATATATATATATATATATATATATATATATATATATATATATATATATATATATATATATATATATATATATATATATATATATGACTTATAAAAGCCCTTCTCAAGGACGTCGTCTTTGAAGAAATTATTGTTATAGGCGCAAATATATTAAATTACTATGGTGTGGTAGTGGTGGTAACGGCTATTATCTTAATTACTATGTTACATTAACATCAGCCTTTTTCATGATGTCAACTAAGGGTTCGCTTTTCTCCGTTTAGCTGCATACCATTGGCAGGCTACACTTGAAGCTATTCACACAAATACATCTCATGACTATGATTATCCAATTAACACATATCTACTACTCAATAACACCGCACTCTTGCCGCATGTATCTGAAACATTTTTAAGCACATGATATTGTGCAATTATCAATTTAGATTTAAGAATACCGTGGTTATTTCAATGCTCTGACTGTTCCATCCTGTCCAATCTACCTCTGTCTGCCAGATTTTCTATCATACAGCTATATGGATGTTCTACCAACTCCATCACCGTAGGCAGAAAGTAAGAGGGCTGTCTACCAAATTTTCTCTGTGATATACTCAAAACAAATGTATATGGACACTAATGCAGGGTTATGTGATCATTTAAGTAAACGATAACGAAATCTTCGCAAGCGCATGGGTTCTGTGCTAATTGATGCAGACATACTTATTACTTTCAATGAACCAACGTTTTCGTTTTCATTATTTCTGGAAGTCTAGCATCACATTCTATTATAGTTTTGGACTCGTAAGATATCTGCTGTCTGTTCGTTTTCATCTACATACAAATGCTTGCATGTGCTCCTTTCCATTCAAGAGTTTATTTAATGTTATGCAATGGTATTATAAAATTACAATACAATGAAAGGTCATCGCTCAGTATCTTTGATTTTTGTGTGTGGGGTGTAGTTAATACTGTGGTATTGGGTATCGTTTTCGCTGCTTTTAGTTGACCAATAATCACCTCTAACGCCATTGCTACATTCTCTTTGTATAGTGTGTTTATTGTTTACAATCCTTGATTGCCAATAATATCATATGACTGTTTGACTTTTATACACAAACAAATTATCTGTAGCAGATTGTAATTGCCGCAGGAGTATTCCGGTAGAAACGTGGAATGTAGTTAAACAAAGGCCACACATTCCGATATTTTGACGGAACGGAGTTAAACAGTTCAAAAAGGTAACGAGCCGATGCTGTGAAGACTACCGGCTATGATAAATATATCAATGTTCCATATCAAATATCAGTATTGTCAAAAGAAATGTCTGTCTAAACCGAAAATCGAAAATAATAATTTTAATTGTACAATTAATTTCAAAGATATTAATGAATTATATTTGTTACCGGTACGGACAAACATTTCATCGTTACTGTATGAAAAATATTCATAAAATGATCGCACAAACTAACGGGTTTGCACTACCATTTTCAAGGACAGAATGTGCATTACCATCTAAAATCATACAATATAAGCCTGTCCACGAAAAGAATACCAGCTAAATGGTTTTACTGACTTGTTGACAGTGTTGAAAATTAGGTTTATTCACACGTGCAGAGGTATTGCTAGAGGGAATAATTGTTTTGATAAACCTATCAATACTCCATACAAAATAGCATTGCTATCAAAATGCATGACCCATGCATACATCAACATGCTATGTTGTAATTTTAAATGTAGCTTTGACAATTTTAGTGAAATATATTGGAAACTAGAACGGAGAAAAATGTGTAATTTACAAAATAAGAATTATATGTGAACAAAGATCACACAAAGTAAACAACTGACTTCACCATTTTAATGGATATGATGTATAGGACCATTTTTGTTAATAAAATTCTCGAACAAATTATAATCATACAAGGTAAACATGTCTGCCTTCCAAAATGTAGCCGTTTATGTATTTAGAATTTAATATAATATTAAATTGGAAACTTCTTGTAAAATTAACTGTATGAGTATATTATTTAGAAATTAAGATGATACTACTAGTTCCATTATAAGCGCTTTATATCGTCCGATTGAGCTTCAGCTTTCACGACAGTTGGTTATGAAACGAAAGGAAAAAACTGTTTGACTGTTAAGGGAATCTTCCTATCCTGGATTGATCGTATGTCTATTAGCAGACACAGACAAACAAACAAACAAACACTTACACTAGACACACACGCACACACACACACACACACACACACTCTCTCTCTCTCTCTCTCTCTCTCTCTCTCTCACACACACACACACACACACACACACACAAAGAGAGGAAGATAGAGAGTGAAAAGACAGAATTTCTTAGGTCCGTCGTGCAAATATTAGAAAGGCAAAGTATATGGGCACATAATTAAAACAAAGACCAACATTGTGTTTGATGTGGCCACTTTCGTGACTTTGTACTGACGATGAATGATATTAGTGAACCAAATATTTGCTATGTATTTACAGCATAACCTAACTATTTGGACAAAGTCTATTGAGTAAACGTGCTAAGAACTTGAACAATGCGACATAGCGTATAATACAGTTTTGGGGCTGCAACCGCCATAAACAGACTTACAGATATATCATTTCGAGAGAAATGTTGTATAATTCCCTATCAAATTGTAAATTATGAAAGCAGATAATTATTTCATGCAACTGTTATCAGGTATACGCTCTGCAAACATTGGATGAAAAATCGGATTGAAAGTTTAGTTGCGCAAAATAGTTTATAGTGGGTAGACGCGTTATTTAGGACAGAACATGTGATTTTAGTAAAAGTGTTGATTCGGTGGTGCGACCAGTAGAAGTGTAGGCTGATGTGTAACATCGGCTAATCGGGGGAAGCTAAATTTTATATTGTAGAACATTATAGTATTAAAGAATAGATGATGATAACACTAACAAGCTTATCTTCGATTTTCTATTCAAATGTTTTATACAATGGAATTCCTACAATATTTTGAAGGCCTAATTATAAAATTAGGAAGACCCATAAAGAAGTACGTTTAAAATATATTAATAATGCGAACTGAAGTAGCTTTGTAATCTAGGTCAACTTATTCATGACCCTTGAGTATAAACTTTTGTGATTGTGTTCCTGCGGGTATTGTAGAGGTTAGTCAGGTAAATTATATTATTCGATGGTCATCATACTATTATTTTCTAATGAGTTGTAGTCAAAACGGTTATATGCATATTTACATAAAGAAAAAAATGTCTGTACTTTAAGGTAAATGTCGACGACCGCATTTTCAAACAAAATTAAACAAAATGGTATGCTTTCTTCTAAGATTTATTTGTGAAATACTTATGTGTTAAACCTTTAGTATAGTATGTGTAACCAGAATGTATTATTTAAATATGACTACTAATTCTCACTCTGTTGTAATGGGTTCTTAAGCAGATATAATATGGGATAATGTTAATATACAAATTGATGTAAATTATCTATGCAATCACTAGGTGCCTTGGACCGTTTTGTAGGCCAAAGTGGTTAGAGCGTCCACCTCACCTGGTGTCAGGATAATCTGACTTGGTGGAACTGACCCGTTTCTAGTGCCACTTCAGTAATGTCTTTAGCTTTCTTTTCTTCTTTTCCATCACAGACAAAATCATTCACTTTTTGTTTTCAAAATCTAATGAAATATAGGCTTTCCCTTCATTTCATGTTTCATTTTGCCAAGAAGATCTTTGTTTTCATTTCAATAAATCTTTCTCCGTTTTGGTAGCCAATGTAATTAACTAATACCTTCAAAACTACCTTTAGGGTTTCAGTTAAGCATGAGTCATGTAGTATCATAGTAATGGTATTTCATATGAAGTATGCTTAGATTTATCACAACAATTAATCCACATAGCGAGACTGATTCAGGTGAGAGTAAACTTCATTGACATTTCATCATCCAAGAGATTCACTCATCCATAAAACAGTAGTAGACTTTGTAGTATGATTCTTGGCTTCTCTCGTGAAATCAATCCATCCCTCATCCGGTCAATATGGATGGAAACTCCTTCGTCTGTTTACCTATTTTGAACTTTGTTTAGCCTAATTCAGTCAAAATATCGGAATTTGATACTTTTGTTTAACCCCATTACATCATATTACCGAAATGCACCGGCGGCAATGTTTTTACTACAAACATCTCACGCAAACTTATTCAATCTTTTATAAAGAATTTCATGGAAAGTATGACGAGTTCCATTTTCCAAATCAGCGTTCAAAGCATAGGCTTTTTCTAACGGGTTACAGACTTCAGGTGTTTCAAGTCATTTGATTACACTACGTGACGTGATCTTTTTTGCGTGCTCTCAGCTGAGCGCTCCTTGCAGTCATTCCATCATAATCCCTGTCATATACAGTTGCAGCTTACCTAAGTCAGAACCTGGAACACTAATGTTAATGACTTCTTCTTCAATGTCATTAATAAACATGGAAAAAAGAAATGCTTCAAGCATTCTCCTTGACACAATTCAATACAATAGAGAAGATCATTTAGCTATGAGAATGAAGACAAAAAACACCTTAAGTTGCATACTATTTTTCTTATGATTCTAAAACTTCTATATGACACTTTGACATTATCCTCAACACAGCGAATTGTTTATAAGTGATTCAAACAAATACCTTTTAGTTTATTTTCGCAATGAATCAAGCTTTTCTACGGTGGGAGAGCGATTGTTTCTATTTTGTCGTTACAAACGTAGCATTTTCTATAGCAATATGTGAATATTTTCTTCTAGGAAACACAACACTGATTTGGTCATGGTGCTGTTATTGTATTCGATGCTAGACTTTAGGAACGTCATTAATATTTATCTGTGATGACTCTTCTAGATGTGTTAACCAATGAAGAGTGTTACCTGCACTAAACAGAAAGTAGCATTAAAACCTAACCAACAAATACAATCTCTTTTAAGTTGATATTATTGGTTTATACGGAAAATGAATAAGCTAACGTGTGATTTGTGCCGGTTCCAGAAAGGACTTTTTTCACTAAAATATATAATGAGAATATCATGAAACAGAAGACTAACCTAAGGATCCAGTTCTAACCCAAGGATGTTTTTTCGAATCTTTCATTTACTTGACGGACGCAATACTGCTCTGGGAATCTGAATCGACAAAAGGCTAGATAATGCCTGAATCCGAATCAACAAACTTTACACCTGATCTCGACATGGGGTTAGACGACGTCTTAATCGCAATTGACAAACTGTTAGGTATATTTAATTTGCACTGATTGTTTGTTAGGATTTTTTAGTTTCGTTATATGCTATGAATAACCGTATTTTGAACTTGAACTTGTCCAAAATCATATTCATTTTCACCTGACCTAAATCGTTGATTGTGGGTTTGTAGTGAACATGTTTGTCTCAAACTGAGTCCAGAACTATAGAAATCCTCCATGAAGTGACGAATCTACCTGTTTTTTATTACATGGATTATTATAATTTTAGAAATGGACTTCAAAATTATAAGTAACATTTTAAATGGCAAACATTTGGAGGCTTCCAGGGGGACATTTTTCATTCATTAATCAATTTTTTAAAATGGAAAATGCTAGGTATAACCTGAGATCATAATTATAGGATTATATGATCTAGCAAAATCAGTTGTATAATTGTAGTGCCCAGTAATTAAGTTGGTGCTTGAATTTTATATATCCAAATGTATTAATTCACGGGATTTTTCTCTGGAAATACAAAGTACATTTCTGGAAACAGAGACTTGCATTTATAGTCACATTTCGAATAAGAATGCATTCTTGGATGGTATTATTGTACTGTAATGAAGCTAACGACTGTTGGAACATCACAGCCACACAGGCCACCACATTTATATCAACACATCCAGCATTGGTTTTAATTTAGATTTCCACTAAACGTTATTCAGAAAAATGTGCGATAGCATGATTGCTTACAGGAGGTCAGTCACTCAAGGCCGGGAGAGTTTCTATAGTCTGCAGTTTGAAAATAAAGCTAATATTTACTAAGCGTTTTTCACTGAATCTTGTGAGTTTATTTTCAGCTTCAATTGCATTAATAAACTTGTCGGAATATATATATATATATATATATATATATATATATATATATATATATATATATATATATATATATATATATATATATATATAGGACATGTATCCTTAATTCTAAGGATTATTTGTAATTTAAATTCGCAATGACGTTAGTTTCGTTTTACATTTTCACTTTGTATTATAGGAAAATATATTATTTGATGAATTGTATAAAAACTTATTTCTTCTCACACTTTTCTATTAGTTGTTGTTGATCATAGAGTCGTAACAAACATCAGAACCTATCTAGATATGGGGCTAAATTAGCTTTGAATTTGAATCTATAAACCTTACACCTGATAAGTTTAGATGAACGCTTGGTGACTTGATTTATTTTTCTTATTGAAAAACTTATTCACAAGCATTAAACAAACTAGAAAAGTAATATGGGCAACACCATAATAGCTGATCCTTGCTTAGTTGTTTGATACGGCACTTTCAGAGCATTGTTGGCTAAAACTATGCTGAGGTCATGGTGTCTACGACACAAGTAGGCAGGTAACCCATGCTTGCCTGCGCAGATATTTATCCCGACACAATTAGATACGAGTCTGATCCTCAACCGAGCTATCGGCCACCCTCAGTTGATGTATAAGACACCCTCATAAATTGCTGATAGATCACTTAATAACATCAGCGAAAAGACAAGGGCCAGCTTCATATATTTTAGTCACCCACCCACAGTCGTTCAAATGGAGTTACCGACAATAAACGGCGAAGTGAAAGAAATATCAATTTTATAGACTACAAGATGAAAGCTACATAGTTGCCTAAATCATCAAATCTTGGAGTTCAAAATAACAACAACAGATACCTTAGTTATTAATCGGTCATACAAAGCTCGATAACATCAAAATGCCCTGTAATTTTATTTTATTTTTGATAAATATCTAATAGCATAACATAGTATACAGTATTAACGGCGAAATTAAATACAATTTCCAGTATATGTACTACTTAGTTATATAATATTTATATAGTTTATCATGTTAGCCTATCCAGACCTTTTATAGACTAATATAACATTTTATAAACAGGATGACGTCGCTAAAATTATAACTATGTTTCCTTGCCTCATATCTATCAGAGTCGACTAGAACACAGCTATATATCCCATCCAACAGGAACTAATTTCCACGTTGTATTGATCATGAACGTGCCTTAGGCTTGGGATGAATACCAGACATCTGACCATCCAGGACTACTGACCTCCTAAGGTTTCGTGGTCAGTCATCTAAGGAGTTTAGGAGCTCGGTCATCTTAGGTGATTGACCACCTTCACAATTAGCATATGCTCAATAGCTATCATTATAAATATTTGATAACAAGATAAAAGTTGGTTTCGTTTCAAGGAATTTCGTGCCCCCCTTTTAGCTTAAGCCAACATTCCAAACACAATTAATAACTCAAGACCTAGATGGATGCAAATATTTTATAAAACAAGTGTAAATATATTCAGCACAAGTCCTCGATCTCCGCTCAGTAGAATTATAGATGTTATTTACCATAACTGGTCCAACTCCCATTTAAGGTATTAGCTCATTATATGACAGTCCGCGAACTATTTGTGCGAGTGAAAGTTTTTTGAGCCGTTCTAGTAGGAATCGGCTTCTTTCTTTCTTCCCACTTCTATTTCTTTCGTCACATTTCTGATTCCTTTCTGCCACTTTTTTTTTTTGCACTTCTACATCCGTCTTATTTTGTGCTGGCACGGCTTCCTGTATGGATGAGACAAGGGACACAACCGGCTACAGCCCTTGCTATACATTCAGACACGCGAACTAATTCTCTTACAGATTTTAAGTCAGATAAATGGGCGACCAACCTTACAAGGTCGTGTGTTCAAACACAAATGTCGTTAGATAACTTAGCATTTTTACAGTACTACGTAATAAAAACGGTATTTCTATCAAAATGGTAACACCACCATTTAAATATTGACAATTTCTTTACAGTAATCTACGACATAATTATGTATTCATACAGCTTGAGTCATAAGAATTAATGAAGACATACCTACCTCAATCGGAGGCTATGCTCGTACGGCTATACATCCATGCTTATTACACTCTACGAAATGCAATAGAATTTTAAAACTCAGTGAAAAAGATAATAACAGATATCTGAATGCAACATATTCTACTACATTCATTTAAATATGCAATTCGTCCAGGATATCATGTTACCTGTCGAAGCTCTCAAATTCCAAGTTCTTATACTCGGATTTGATTTTTCCCTTTCAATCCACTTCCGCCCATTTCGGTTCATTGAGCTTTGAACACGGTGCATGATACGTTTCGTGTCAAATTCTCTGCCAAATTGAATGAAGTCTTATACGAATGCTCAAGTTTCCAGCTTAACTTTTTGGTTTCCGCAAACATTCTTTGTTAGCCTTTCAGGGTGTTTTTTTGATTGGTTTACTCACTTCCTTTGAATGTGCTGTCGGAGCTTCATTGTTCCCAGCACTTGATATAAACTAAAGTCAACTTGACATATATATATATATATATATATATATATATATATATATATATATATATATATATATATATATATATATATATATATATATATATATATATATATATATATATGTGTGTGTGTGTGTGTGTGTGTGTGTGTGTGTATTTTCAGCTTCAATTGCATTAATAAACTATATATATATATATAAGAAATGTGTCCTTAATTATAAAGATTGTTTGTAATTTAAATTCGCAATAACGTTAGTTTCGTTTTACATTTTCACTTTGTGTTATAGGAAAATATATTATTTGATGAATTGTATATAAACTTGTTTCTTCTTCTCACACTATTTTATTAGTTGTTGTTGATCATAGAGTCGTAACAAACATCAGAACCTATCTCAATATGGGCTAAATTATAATATGTGTACGTGTATGTATATATATATATATTGATGTAATTACACAACTAGACAAATATTTTCTTTGGGAAGTAATGATGTTTGAAGCATCTTCTGCGCCACCTAGGATGTCGTTTGGCACTTCAATGATTTAGTTCGGATTCACATTCACTCATCATAATTAACATTGATCACTACGATGTCGGTTGTTATAAACCAATATATGCAACACATTATTATGACATCTGTGTCTGTAATATCAAGATGTATCATTATTTAGAGTTTGTGCATGATTATCTCGCTGTGTTAAATCAATTTTTAGAAAATACATTTCATACAAACATGAATGTTGCGATATTTGATGCTCGATGAGATCGTAAAATTCGATGTAAAGTACACCATTCTTCATCCTAATCTAACTGCGCATTACACAGAAGAACCGTATGATAAACTGAAGCGGCTAAAGACCATCGGTTAGTGTGCAATACTCCGTGAACATGAACATATCAAAGAATTGAATCATGTCTGAGACTAACATCATTAGTTATACTTGCTTGTATTGTTGAAGAAATATAATTGATGGTATCGTTGAAGAAATTCAAGCTAAAGTGAAACAACAATATGATAAACAAGTTATAAATGGACGACAGCTTAAATTGTTTAATAATGTTGTGAATGAGTGAAAATGTGGACTTTGGTTTACCCTTTATACAACAAATAACTTATTTGATAATAAAAATTATTATTATTATTATTATTATTATTATTATTATTATCACCAGCATTATTATTATTATTATTGCTAGATTGCAACAATGTTTTTATTTATTTTCCTTTGACGTACTTATTATATGTTTTGTGAGTTGAAGCTGTCCAACTCAGCCAACATAGCGGCACATTGATTTGCAGTCAGCATGTAATAGTCAGTGGATTTCGAATACAATTTTGTAATCCTACATAAACTATTACACGTCTCTGTCATGATCGCAGGATGACAACTCAATTTTCTTAGAGGTCTCGCTGATAATATTTTGCCACCAGCACCAACTGCTCCAGCGATAATAGATACCGGACTAACAACTAGTCCGACAGCAAAACCCCGACCGTGAATGTGTGGATCATTTCCAGTCACATCAAGCCTTACAGTGGCGGCAGGTTTATATACCATATGCGACGTCAATCATTCCGCTGTAGTATTCGTTGGGGTTTGTCGATTTCTGTGCAAAATTGATTTTCTGCGTCGTTTATATTTTTACATTGATTCTGCTGAGAGTCCGTTATATTCCTACCCTGACATGCTTGTCATTGATGTAATCAAACAGACAATGCAATCAAGCAATTGTGTATAAAAGTTCAATTCAATAACATAGTCTGCTTGAGGTAGAATTGGGTCATCGGGATTACATTTAAAACAGCATTTTACGAAGTTATTTTACTGCAACGATCATATCCATAGGTCTTTTCCAATTTTGTTATCCTTCCGCTGACGGGAGTGCGGTGCGCTGGACGTTAGCAGTGCATTTTGTCTCGCAGTATATTGTAAGTCGATAAAAACCATTGTGTAGTTCAAGTAAAAAGTGAAATTACTCGTCTCGTCCTATTTCCCTTCAAGTTCCGGCTCCAGATGCGACTAGGTGTGGAAGTCGCTGATGTAAGTCTGTTCTTGGATTATTAATTAAACCAAAAGCCTGGTGTATTCCGCCGCTTTATTGTTCATCGTGATTATGTCCGAATCAAGCCATGTCTCCAACTCTATTATTTTATACGTCATTGGGTTGCGACTAACCTGATTACTGATTTATAAACATTATAACCATTTAGGCTTACATGTACACCATCATGTGGGGTGTCTGAGTTCTCCATCTGCTTATCGAAATCTTCCTTTCTAAAATCATGATGGCAGAGTTCACCAACTTCACCACAAACTTCTCTGATTTCATACTTAGTTAGATCAAGATCAGTTTTTAACGATCTAATTTCACTTTATGTTTGTTCCATTGTTTCCAGAGGTATCAGCTTCGTGGCAATATCAACAAGTTTCCATGGAATTTAATGGGGTTTCCAGCAATTCGTTGAATGAACTATCGATGAAAAACAGCTTAGCTATGAATGTGTTGGTGCCGATCTTGGCAATTTCTACTTCAGATTCGAACGTTTAACGTTACCCCTTGTTGTTTCCAGCGCGCTTAATTTCATGTCAATATAAGCAAATTTTGTTGTAACAACATTGGTCTTTCCAAAACATTTCATTGGTGGATTTAGATTCCTACTGGACATCGTTTCGTAAAGGGTTAAATGCCTTTACAGGTTCACCGCGTTTATATTTATTTACAGCAGTTTGGACGTCCACGTATTTTCTTGTCGCCACGTCCTGGTTTAATTCCTGTTTGGGCAAGGCGACACTACTTGTCGTTCATGTTTAGTCATCCCCTCGTTTTATCTCCGCGAGAGAAAGACCGCCCTTCTATTTAAAGTAATAATATCAATCACTTTAACGTTGCTAGATTTTATCGGGCCAAATGATTTTGAAACGCGACAAATGCGTCCATCTCTAGCCTGTTGTAGTCCACAAACGCGGTTAAATTGTATTTCGTGGCAACGTTTGTTGCATCTACGAATGCAGTTTGTTTTAAAGGCTCTCCACGCGTTTGATGGTTCAAAACTGTCGGTGGTCATAGTGTTATTTCAATTACGGCAACTATTAATTACCTGGACAGTCGCAACGTTATACACGTAGATGTGTCGTACATTTGTGGAACGACGTCAATGGATGGGTCACGTTTCTTACTGCAATAATTGCCGCTATAACTTCTACCCAAAATATAGGATGATCTATCGCAGTTTTTATTGGCAGCGTTGATTCTGACATTTTTTAATTGAGGCAGACTATAAGAATTAAAATATATGTCGTTGCGTGGATTTATGTAATAAGCGAAAAAGCTTATTCCAAACATTTATGCGAATCTAGGTTAATTATTCCCGTGTCATGGGTCCGTTGTACATACGTTAAATTGTCGCGCTTAAGACATCTCCCCATCTTAATTTGTGTCATCGGTGCCATTTCAAGTAAATCAAAAATTGATAACTGCGCTATCTGGGCAGTCGTAACCCTTTACCTAACCATAATATTAGACCCCGGACTCCTTCTTTTGCCCCGAACCAGTTCACTTATTTCCGTTGCTATGTGCTGTTTTAGTGCCGGCATATCCTACAGCCCCAAGTGTGTAGCTATAATAGCGGCAGCCTTTTCAGCGGCAAGCAGTGCGGTATTGCTGCAAAAATTGGGAATATTACACTATGGTTATTGATTTATTGATTATTGGTTATTGTACACTTTTTTATTCATCTTATTTGGTCTACTCTTTGAGTGGTCGGAAGTTAAGGATTGGATGATGCTCTGTGAGTCACTTGTATTACTGTTTCCGTTTTTGGCTTGGCTGTGCGGAAATTTAGTGATATTATAGCCATCAATTATAAAGTGAATATGACACACCCGTCCCGTAATCTTAGACCAAATGAGATACCTATTTCGGGATGACTGTTCCTGTTACTATTTTATCATGTGTAAATCTGTGTGAATCTGGTTGTAGTATTTGTTCTAGAGGTAGTTTAGTATTGTTCACTTTAGGTCTACTGGATCGTCCTGATTGTTACCTAATTCTCGGAATCTGAAGTCAGTTATTGACATAGTCATAGATCACGCGCACAGGCGTCTTGGTTGAACCGTTTAATTTCCGGATTTATTTATGTGATATGTAAGTCTTTCTTTAGGTCTTAAATTATTTTACCACGCGGTATATTACTGTTCGTTCTTTTGCAGAATGGATTATGGTACGTTGCGAGGGCTTTGGTTGTGATATGATTAGGGTCGTGTACTGATACTCGAGAGAGCATGATTTGTTTAATCCTTAGCTCAAGGCTAGGATCTCCTTTCGATATTGGTCTTTTGAATCTTTTTTTTTTTTTTTTTTGTTGTTGTTGTTGCTTAATACTCCGGTGCGCGCATGTATCGCATTTGATTAGACTATATCCAATTTACGGAAATGTGAGTCGATCGCTGATCCATATACTTGACAGCCATAGAGAGCCATAGACATGATTGACTCATATGAGCGCCACGTAGAGGTCCAAGAACGTTGTTTGGTCTGCTCCCCAGTCTGCATCTCTGAAGCTGCGGGGCAAATTGATGTCTCGATTGTACCGTTTGACGAGTTCTTTGATAGGTTGCCCAAGTGCGCCTAAGAATATTGCTTGATTTTGAAACTTTACAATTACTCCAATTAGGGTTAGCTTTGGCGGTCGTGGGAGGATACTAACCCCTGGTATAAACACTATGCCTATTGTTGTTTTTTTTTGTTGGTGCTAGTTATCAGTTACAATTATTGGATTATGTGATTTATCCTGGTATGTTCGGGGATATGGGTTTATTTTGCCTCTCTTTTTTTAATTATTGTTCATATTGCCTTAGAAGTCAAACACGACATGATGGGCATGTGTTGTTTTATTTAGAAACAGCATAATTATGGATACTAAATTTTATACCTGATTTTAGAAAGAAAACTGTCTAATAACGTATCATTGTAATCTGAAATAACGCAGAAACTATGGTTGACAGTGCTGCCCGGTACTTATGAGATTTCCGTTTGTGTGTGCTTACACACGCACTTGTATATATGCAACACACATGTACAAATCAACTTGTAATAGGTTGCAACTAAACCATTAAGATTGATAAAGACATGCTCCAAATGGACCGTAGTCAACAAATTTGTCTACGTTCACATAACATCTCTCTCTCTCTCTCTCTCTCTCTCTCTCTCTCTCTCTCTCTCTCTCGTCAAGGAAACTCTTAATCAAATATAGATGGAAGTATATATGTGCATGATATCCCGAATCACATTTAGGCAGATGGTTTATAGAGAGAGACACATTCCCTTCATACAGCTACACCATTCTGATATAACATCGATGCACACAAGCCACAAGCGACACTTGCCCTTGCCGATTAAGGGGTGTACAGTCATATATGTTTGCAGATGCATGGAGACGTTTTGAAATATATCAATACTAATCTCTTTAGATCCAATTTACTTGATAAACATGCTAACCCTTTATTACTAAGGAACCCACAATTTCATTTATTTCGCTGGAGAGACGCGGTTGCTTAATTGGTACAGTGTCTGAATTGTAATCCACCTGTCTCCTGCGTGATACTTTCATTAACCATAGCTCCGGGGAGGAGGACTGTCATGGTGTGTCATTGGAAACACATCTAACGTCCACTTATGTGGCATTAGAAAACCATCAATATCTGTCAATGCCACTCACACACCCGGGCATTGTTTACAACATTGATATCTAGTTAGTAGAAATTGATAATTTCACGAAATAATATTGCAATAAATATCTATAAAGTAGTAATTCAAAATCTCGAATAGATAACAATTTGAGTGATCCATCACAAACACGTGACAAGTGGAACATAATCTAGAACTAAAGAAAGTATTGATGTTACCAGAAACATTCAGTCAGTACTCCGTCAAAGAGAAATAATTTAGATAAATATATTCATTTTCAAAATGTTGCTGACAATTTGAAATGACCAAGAGAGCATTGGATTCTATTTTTAAACGTGTACATATTGGTAGATCCCATGAAGCCTATACTTCACTGTCAGTACAACAAAACGCTTCTAATGATGTGGCTATGGAATCTCTCTTGAAAGGTAATGCGTTGCTATCTGATGCAAAACGTCAAAGTTTTAGGAATTGTAAAAAAACAAAAACAAAAACAACTGGACATATCAAAGTCAAATTGGCAAGAAAAAAGGAACAATTATTTGAGGTGTGGTGCTATGCAAGAAACGTTATTCAAGGCTAAGATAACTTCAGACAACCCATATTAGTGGAAGAGTTTAAAAACAGTTGCGTTTGTAGTGACAGTTAGACCTACCATGATAAAAAAAGCTCGAAATCTAGGACAATTATGTACAGCTGAAAATTATACTTTGAATCGCACACTTTCATTTGTCAATATGAATTACTCTCTGCTTGCGTTTTAACAAAAATAAATATTAAAAAATTAATAAATAATTGTTTTAAGAAACAAAATTAAAAATAAATATCTCTGTCTCACACAAGCACTTCAAATCTCAATCTGGCTGAAGCTATAGCCTTTACCGAACACAATCTTGAATGTTTTAGAGTGACGACTGACCTACATCCTGGTTTTATTATTGTATCTTGCTTTTCATATTAATGTTACTTCCTTGAACAAGTATTACCTCTTACTTTAACATCCGAACATGAATCATTCTTATTGACTGATCAGATTTTAATTTGGGTAATACTCTTGCATTGGACCAAGCAATTGGAATTGTAGTGAATTCAGTCAAGAATATTTTGGATAACAGTAGTGTCAAAAACTGTTATCACATCACCATAGCCACTTGAATTTAATTAGAATTATACACATTTAAACTTGTGGTAGAGTGCTTCGGACTACGTGGATTTAATTCAGAATAATCTAAGTTCATTTCAAATTATCACTTTGTATTTTCGGGAAATAAGTTATTTGTTGAATTTGAAAATTATTTGTTGTTGGTAGCTATTTTTATTTAATTAAATTAAAACCAAAGTATCTGTCTGTATATATATATATATATATATATATATATATATATATATATATATATATATAGACAGAAAGAGAGAGAGTCAGAAACAGATCTGAGAAACACATTGCACATTATACACTTCTATACTTCTCAACTTAATGTTATGTTGCTTCTAGATGTAGTGATACCGTTACCTGCAAATTGTTCACTAACAGATGAAGGTCTGCGCCTATGTATTTGCCAAAAATAAGGCGACCAAGTTTTCTCATCTTAATTTGCCTGTTTTTGTTCTTATGTTATGATGCCTTTACTATACACTAAATGCCCATCTAGGAAACAGACTTTCGTCTTGATTCTAACTCGCTTGTACTAGCTATACCTGCTCGTTATCATTAGCATTGTGTGCTTTGTATTCTACACAAATTTACCCCAAATCCGTATTATTGTCCTAATATCATACACTACACAATGAAGGAAAGGCCTTTATTAATTTTACATAGAGGAGGACGGGGGCTGGGCTATGTCTAAGGAAAGAGCATTACTGGCTTCACAAATGTGCGGCTAATGAAACGTGTCGAAATATTACTATACCTTATGTCAACATAGGTCATGGATATCAATTCCTGCTCCTTTGTTATGTGCTTACTATTCATGTCCTTTACTTCGATGAAACGACTCTTTGCGAAAGGTGTGGCACATTCAGATAAGTAGGTTTCAATGTAGGTTTGATGTGCGTTCGATGGTTGTTGATATGAATCGAAATAACACTTAAGTAAAGTAATTCATTTTATTCAAAATAGAAGATTTTGTTACTGAGGTACATGGATGAAAAATGCAGTTCTTATGTTCAGTCACATTTCATTACAGTTTATATTGTTCCATCATATATCAATACACATTTATATTATTTTAAATAAAATCCGAATATACACTAAGAAATAGCAGAAGAAAAAGAGACTAAAGGCATCCTAAAACATAGATATAACGACCAATACTAGTTATACGGTATGTAAAGCTACAATTGTCCTTTATTTGATCTAAAGGATAATGCATTTATATTATATATGTCAATGCATCTCAGCAAGAAAAACACGCTCACAGACAAATGAAGGACCGGTACACAGACATAGGATAAATGAAAACTATAGCATTACACATTAGTACTCAGAAATATATTTAATTCCTTTTTATTCTCAGTCCAAAAGTAGTTATAAAAGGAATCATGTATAAATATCTGCATAAAGCTATATTAAACATTATAAAAATGTGATAAATCTTTTAACTCCTCGTCATCGTCACAGATTCCCTCTATACAAATGATTATGAATAGGTGCACCACTGTGTTCTGGAGTTTAAGTTGTGTTTTAACCCTGATTGGTTGTTGGACTCCAAAGGCTGAGATCCAGTTTTGGTATATGTAAGCATGTAAGGGCCAAATTCCTGAAAATTTATACGCATATAATTATTATTATTATTATTATTATTATTATTATCATATATGTGTGTGTGTGTGTGTGTGTGTGTGTGTGTGTGTGTGTGTGTGTGTGTGTGTGTCTTTGAGGGGAAATGGTCTGGTCCGGTGCGCGCGCACTTGGATTCGATACTACATATTTGTTTCAGTTAAGGAGTCACTACTCATCTTTTTTGTTCTTCTCTTTTGTTCTCCTTTCTGATAAACTGCACTTCTACTTTGAAAACATATTTTCCTCATTTTTATTCAGTTTCTTTCGTCAACGTCCTAGACATTTTTTGCCTTTTGTCGTCCAAAATTTATCACAAATCCAAACGAAGTGCGTAAAGATAGATGCCTGTTAAACTTAATATTTGATGAATCTCTACAAATTGTAATTAACCGGTACTAACATAGTGAAAAACCATCCCAAAGATACCAATATACCGTCATCGTACCTGTCAGACGCCGAGAGGAACACATCTTGCGTAATAACGAAGGTGCTATTATACACATTAGCACACAGTACAGATGATAGGGTCACTGCTCTAATGGCGGTTAACTTGCCTGAAAGATAATTATTAAAACAGACCTGTATACTTTAAAGATGAATTGCCTATGAAATCCTTTTAAAACGTTTATTAATGAAAACATCATGGATATGTCTGAAACTAAGACCGGAAACTGTGACACTAAAACGGTATCTCACATGTATTTCAATAAAATAACGAAGGAGTGATAATCTATTTTTTAAAGATTAATATTTTAACAATCTTTTATAGTAATAACCAGTTTAATTTTTCTGTAAGAAAGCATAAAGGGCGAGTAATCCGATAAAAGGATGTTATATTGTTGCGGATTGTGTATTACCCCGTCCTTAACATTCAGGATATATTTTGAATTAACCGGATAGTCAATATATGTCATGCTTTCACGACTCACCGATAGAAAATCCTTCCGGCTCAGGCCTCTCATACCAATACCTGTCTCCATATTTGAGGGCTCTAAACTGCTTTGCAAGGATGCAATTTAGTGTTGGACCGACGTTAAATTGGGAGGGTATCTCCTCGCTGACAAGACCAGTCCAAAGGTCTATGTCCTTCGGTGATCTGTATGATTTAAGACGTAAATTGATCAGTTCATGAATTTAACAAATCAAGAAATGATAATGCTCTCTCACGGACTATCTATTTTCCAAGCAGAACTGTTTCAAATGATGAGATTCACTGGCATTTTATGGGTGCCTGCCGTCGTCTACAACATGTTTAATATAAAATGCGACCCGGTATTTTCTCTCTTTCATCTTAATGTAAGTGCACCGATTTAAATGGATATGTGCACGCCATATACGTTTTCTCAAATACAGAACAAAATATTTCAAAATGATTTACTGCCTAGCTTTTGTGGATAACGTTTGAGCCATTTCATTTAATACGCTCTCCTGGTTTGATGTGGAGAAAGGTTGGGTGTGTAGAGGGTAGGTGAAATGGATAGGTCGGATTTGAAAGGAACTTAACGCTAAAACTGACTGTTTGAGGAAAGAATGTACTGCATCCTTCCTTTTCCCTAATCCCAATTTTTTATGCAGAAACATATATTATTATTAAATGTTTAGGTATGGTGTTGGGGATGGCTGAGTGGTCTATGATGCTCAACTTTACAGATCACTCATATGTCATATCTGTCCGTATGGGTTTGAGTCTCGTGTCAGCCAAGGATGGCATGTGCGAAAGCGTGCCATTAACTATCAGATGGTCGTTGGCTCTACCCGGGGCTTCCAACATGATATGCAATAGTCGCCATGTATAGCCTATTAAAAACAAGAACACCTGACCAATCCGTATATATACGGGCAAAATGCACTTCAGCAGGTTGTAAAAATGTAACGATAAGGTATTGCAACAAAGTTTAAAATTTAAGAAGATAAAGCTTTCCAAATGATCACAAGATATAGTACTGATAGATAGAATTAGGCGGTAAAGATCTTAAAATAATTAAAAAAATCTCAAAATAAATGATAACGGATAAAGCAACTTTCAATTATTTGCCGAATTTGTTATGTAAACCGCATTACTTCGAAACGACTAAGATGGTATCTTGCGGTACATAAACATTAAGTCCCGTAATATAATTTAAATCAAGTATTGAGTGTCTTAAATGATGTAAATTGATCCACGACAACACTGTGTTCTATTTTCAGCTAACATGGCAGGACATCTTGCCGACCCGAACAATTTTAGAAGTTAGTTTAGTGCATACCCTTGTTACTGCATAACTCCTCTTACTGCTTTATCTACCCTTTATTTATCCTTAATAAATATTTACCGATTATGAAAGCAAATTAGGTTCGTCAACGATATCGGATATGAATAGAATGTCCAATTTCCGGTTTTGCGCGAATTTCAGTGTAGAAACTGAGTCTGAAAAGTTCCTGAAATTTGTGATTATTGGGATCCATTGTAGTTCAAACGATTTCTAGTGAGAATGGATTTTCTGATGCACAAATGAAAACTTTTTCCGCTTGCCGGCACGACAGGCTGCCAAGTGATGCTGAAACCGTCTGTACACATGGACAAAAGACCAATATAGACCGCTGTTATTTCACTGAATTTACTCTGGAAAAGAAAATTGATTATGGACTGTTTGAATTGCATATGGTCAATCTTAGCTGATAACCAAGTGAATCGGGAATTTAGAACTTAACAGTTTGGTAAACTATTTGAGTTCCTTCCATATGAAGACGAAATGATTCGCGGAAAAATTAAATTAAATTTGTTTTCAGAGTGCATAATGTTAGTCATTTGTGTTTAAAGAAAGTAGCATATGCAAAAGTACAATTCGAGCGATAGGGTTGTTGTTCTATTGCGGGCATGATATCGCCAGTTATGAACTAGTAGATTAGTATCGTATACGACACAATGTTACAATGATAATATGAAACAGAATTATTTTGTGAACCAGACTATGAACATGGCTTCACTTTTTATCCATTCACAGAACGAAAATTAGGAAGTGTTTTCTCCATTCTGTTTGCAGAGATGATGGAGTTTTCATTCCAGATGCTCAAACCTTTATCCATTCTTTACAAGTGTATTTCCTACAATAACGTCTGCTTGGGGCAGTCTCAGGAGTAAGGTAAGTGGTCGCGCTGTTGGGAGATTATCTCACTGCAAAACTCCCCTCCTTGACCGTCCTGAACATGTATACGGCAAATAGGTATCTTCTTGACGTCGATTTTTTGCAGGTCAATTTTGTTGACAAATGGTAGATAAAAGCGTCGCAGTTGAACGTCTCAATTAAGTGTTTCAAAGAAAATCAACTTGATGTTACGGAGAATTCTTATTTGTTTCGCGTGGTGTGCGTAACGAACTCTGAGATTTTGAAACATTTCTGTCCAGTTTCAGACGTCCAAATCTCTTGATTGCACGATACGTTTAGATGCGTTTAGAGTAAATAATCAACGTTTGACACCATGAATCGTTTTGAGAGACGCAGATTATTAGAGGGAGTTTTACAGATGCTCGCAACAAGTAATTGACCGCTACTAATTGTTTAGACCCTCCATGCTTCTCCAGCCAATTCCGGAAATGCATTTCTGTCATTAAATGTTATAGGATCCGTAGTTTTATATTATCGTCACTGGATTCAAGGGTCTTAGCAAATTTCTTTGACTCTAACAACTATATTCTGCCTAGACACTGGCTGAATAATTACTAGCCCATTTACAGATCGGCCCAAAACTCATTTAGAAGACTATTACTCGGTCACCCATCATAAAAAATGAACAAACAAGCATATAATTAATGGTTTCAGTTTGGTTTCAGTATGTCTTAAAATTAATAGATCAAATTAATCGCTTCCATTTTTTTGTTATATTGTCTGTTTTTAAAGGGGGTCATTATGCTTCTTGTTAAGTTCAGTTTTATTTCTGTTTTGTGTTTTGTCATGGTTCCATTATATACAGTCGACTCATATCTGATAATGCTTTTAAAAACAAATATTAAGATGAACTGATTCATTCATGTTGATCTTATGTATTTTGCTGTACCATTTATAATGTCAGCATGCAAAGAAAAGGATCGTTCTTCTCTTTGCAAACATTATTTCAATTCTTACGAAAATAATGATGTATACGTGTCAATTACATATTTTTAACAAAACACGAGCTACTTTAGTCTATATAGTGATACAGATAAGCATAGTTCTGCACACAAAATGATGACTTTAATGAGAACAGTGCTTAAAAGTGTGTTTGTCTTTATGAGTGTGTGTAATTGACAATAGGAAAGAACATTCATCTTACTCATAGACACTCCTCAGCAGTGCTATGGTGATGTTGTCGTGCCGTGTTAAGGATGTCCAAGAGCTTGGATCGGCCAGAGATTCCCCACAATATTCTGTCCGGTATCTCCAGTAGGGAGGAATTCCGTGATCTCTTCCCCTGTTTATGTTCAAAGCCGCCAGGTCGAAACTTATACCGTTCCGGAGGAACAGCTTGTTCCTCGCTCCATCTTCAACGAATCTTTAAAAGTTATGAAGTTTTCATGGTCATATTTTATTCCAGAATGTGTTAGTGAAGAAGAGACAATATAGTGTGAGCTAATCAGTATGTTATGATTGGAAGATATAACCTTATAGGGAAAATCAAAACCAGACACAACAAGGAAAGAAACCATTTGGTGAAATTCTATGCTGTCTAAATGTGTCTTTCAAGCTGACTGGGACTCATTCTTCAATTATTTATATCGCTTAATGATACAAGTGTAATATGCGGTGTGTAGGACAGTTATCTGTTGGGGACGGTTTGCGTATCAGCAAAAATGCTGAAATAGGCAATCAATGATATAATTAATATATAAGCGTTCTCTATGAGTTTTTTGTAAGTGAATTCCGTATTCTTCTCGATTTTTTGTTTTCATCTTTAAACATTCAGCCCTTCCGTCTGACAGTACCAACCAATAGCCACAGCCTAATGCAACAGTCAATTATTTTTAGGAATCTGACATGATATTATTAAAAAGTTATACGTCTGTATATATAACGAAATAAACTACATTCATTAAAATACACCGAGGTGTGCTAACACGGAGACATTAGCGATTTCAAATAAAGTTTAATCGTTTATTGGCTATAACTCTCACAACATTATCCAATCCCAAACTAAATTAGCTTCGTACATTAGCAATGTATAACGCAGAATGTGGACAATTACACGGCAGTAGGTAAAAACGTTGAGAATAAAAATCTGAAGTATTCTGTTTATTTGCTTCTTTAGAGAAAGAAAAAAATGAAACAGCTCTTTTAAACGTTATTTTTTAATTTCTAAAATGAAGCTCAAGGTTTTTACGAAAGGAAAGATTATATTTCAGTTCAATATGCATTGCTTATAAATACCCAGTCTTTCTGTATATATATATATATATATATATATATATATATATATATATATATGTTACTGCATTTGTATGGGAAAATATGAACGAGTTTCCCGAATGGAAACACTGCACGACTTTGAGAGTGCAGTATATCCATCCAACAACACAAGTCCATATTGTCCCAAACAAATGCAGTAACGTTTTTATTATATGCTCATTTTCTTACTCTACCTAAGGCATAATTATATAAACACAAATACACAACAAGAAACGAAGTAACTTAATGAATGCTGTATTCCAAACTAAATACACAACCGCAGATTCATCACTACACAACATTATTAATGCGCAAAAACCTCAGCCCAGAAAATTAATAACTTAGTAGCGCTCTAGACAAAGCTTTCGAAAGAAAATGGCGTTCTGGTCTTCTTAAAATTGAAATTCAGAGTCATATTGTGAATGAATCCTAAATTGCAACAACTTTTCCATCTGATTTGGAATGAATAGATGTTGGTATTTTTGTGGATTCTACGAAATTTCGTGATTATGGAATGGATTTATCTGTGCCAATTCTACATGAAATACATCGGATTGAAGCAGCGAGGGAGAAGCGTGTTGATATCTGCAAGTGTGTTTTTTATATGTCAATGAATGTTTGAAATTATTATTTGGGATATATATTTTTGTCTTTCAATTGCAGCTATCGAAGAAACGCTATGGAATATAATATTCATTTTAATTTGAGTAAAGTAAGGAGGCTGTAATTGCACTTAAAAGAGTAAAAATTACTGTACAATTTTGAGATGTGTAATCAAGCCTGAGAACCCATGACATGGCTGATCTAATCTGGATTTGCAGAACTAAGAAGGTACATTTTGAGGAAAAATTGTACGTATATTTTGCCATTCGTATTACCAGCTAATGAAGACAGTGTATGCATTGTCACTAGCTCGTTATTTGTAGGTACCCAGCAATTTATAAAATTTGGCGTCTATTCCCTGCCTTAATCCAAACTATTGTATCAAAACAGTTAACGTGGAATACATCAAAGCAGCTGGTAAACCACGAAACATCTATTTTAGTTCATAAAGAAACAAATTTAACCAACCGAAACGTAAAGCGCCTACTACGTAAGTGTACATGATTCATTTACAAGTCAAAAGTGCTGGCTTGGCGTCTGCGTCCATTGTTTGTTTACAATAGAACGTAGTTCGTTTATGAGTACAATATGTAGTGCGAGCGAGTTCAGTATCGTAAAATACTGAACCCTTTACACAATATAAAGTCAACGGAAAACAAAATGATGTGTTGTGATGTGATTTGGATTTGTAACGTAGCTTTAACAATTTTTCAGTCGTATCGCTACGATGTCTGCAATGTCGCAGTTAATAGTGATGTCTAGCACTCGGGCATCATGCCACAGACATGTAGTGTGTTGTCCCACCCAGTCATCGAGGCAGCTATTAGTACAATTTTTGTAAGTCCTTGGTACGACTAGGCCGGGAATCGAACCCACGACCTCCCGTGTCGGAGGCGAATGCTTTAATAACTAGGCCACAGGAGCGGTATAAAAGACAATGAGTATAGATAGATAGATAGATAGATAGAGATAGATAGATAGATAGATAGATAGATAGATAGAAAGATAGATAGGAAGATATTCAGATGGAAAGATCTTCAATTTTACTATAACAGTTAACATATACTAGCCACAACACGATGAAGAATGAAGGTATATATATATATATATATATATATATATATATATATATATATATATATATATAGAGAGAGAGAGAGAGAGAGAGAGAGAGAGAGAGAGAGAGAGAGAGAGATTGATATATAGATATAAGATAGATAGATATATAAACAGACAGATGGATAGATAGATATACCTATCAGTCCGAGGACATTTTGTTCCTGTCATCCATTTCAGCAATCGATTTGCCCCTGTTCTTCCTCTCATATAAAGCATATGTGGATTTAGATATGTGTCCTCTATTGGTTTCACATCCGGGTCATTGATATTTGAAATTTCATTAATCTCTGTCTGTAGCTTCATCAGATTCGATATCCAGGAATGTCCGATTCTAAACGAAATGAACAGAAAATGTACACATGTCTTTTCTTCCAAACTTTCATCTCTCCATCAAATTATCCATCCGTCTCACGAACAACAACAACAACAACAATAATAATAATAATAATAGTAATAATAATAATAATGGCTTAGTAAGCTAAGCTTCAGGAGCTCTAGGTTCTTTACAAAATTAATAACACAAACACATCACAACGACGACAATGTTACAAAACATGCAACATGAAATTACAGAACAAAACAGCCATACTGACACTACTTATGGAAGTAAACATTAATTTTCTAAGTCTCTTACTGTAGTCGAGATAGATTTATTTTAAGAGCACAAATTGGTGAGATCAAAGTGTTCATGTCTTTAAGATATATGGGTAATTTATTCCATATAGTTTGTTCCCGATACACAAAAGAACATTATCCACAGTGAGCAGAATTTGTGCTCTGTTCCAGATCGACCAAATAACTAGTGAAAGGTACACAGCCTTGCAATATGTGCTTTTGAATGTTCTATGGAGCACATACGTTTTAGTGGCATCAACAAAGAGAAGACTGCAGATGAAGCGCATGCGTCTCAGCTCCATATATGCAGTCTTGAATATGTTCAATTCAACTTCGTGTAATGTTACCGTACTGTCAAGAGTGGCACATAGGTTTCGTGAATTTATTGTTGTTATTGCTGATACTTATTAAATGAGGTAAAGGAAGTGAATATGATTCTTTTGCGTGGTGATCAAGATGGATTCAGTTGTATAATCATTCATCTTAGCGTTTTAATTGTCAATCATTAGTTCACATCGGAAATGCCCCTCTCTAAACTATAGCTGTTATTCTTAACTTCAGTTGAGCAGCTAGATTTGTATATTTATGTGACATCAGTGTACAGTTGTTGAGACCCCGGATGACGATCTATGAAAATGTGAAGAGAATGAGCGCATAGAATGGAGAGAATTGGGCCGAAATAAAGAGTCATGTGGAACAAAAAACGGGGATCAACTGGACTGGAATGTTTTCCATTTACGGACACAATCTGTGTCCTCTTGATTGAGTAGGACCGTCTTAAGACTATATCATCAATACCTAATTCCTGTTGGAGAAGGATAAGTTATATATCATGGTCAATTGTTTCAATGAAGCGGACAAGTCAAGAGGATGAGGACTGTAATCTTTTCACGATCCGAAGCAGAGAGAAGATAGTTTCAAACTCTCAGAAGGTTAGTTTCAGTATTATGCCGAGAGCTATATGTGACCTATACATTCATGAATATAGTCTGAATTTGGAGATATCAGTTGTGATAGGACAACGTTTGTTTAGATGAACGACAAGGTATATTCAGAACTAGTTCTTTAAATGATCAGAATCAAGTGTATTTTCCTTAAGAAGAGGGTTTGCAATAGCATTTTTCAGAGATTGTGGAAATTTCCTGGATGATAGAGAAATGTTTTTAATATCGGTTAGTGTCTGCAATATTGAATCTAAGAACTCAAGTATCAGCGATGTCAGAATCGAATTTAGTTAAATTGATTTTGGAGTGCTCTTCATCGCAGTTGTATGTAACAAATACATAGCAAAAGGTTCATGTGCTATTAAAGATTGCTATGTATATGTTGTATCCCTTCTGTATGATCATGACGATATGTCAATTAAAATTGTATTGTCAAGCTTATGTCCAATGGATTGAACTTTGTCAATGAGGCTCTATAACGTCGACAGGAAAGTAAGTAGTTGAAAATTGTATGTATTTAATCCTTGACATTAGGGTGTTTGCAGTTGGGCTTGTCAGCTATCTTAGTGCTGCAGTAGACTATTTGGTTGCATCAAATATGTGATATTCCTCTCCATAGCTTGATCGATCTGCTTATGAATATATATATATATATATATATATATATATATATATATATATATATATATATATATATATATATATATATATATATATATATATATATATATATATATATATAATTGAGAAGAAAGTGCAGAAACATATCTCAAACCGGTTTAAACCAAAGAAAAACATTAAAATTGCATTCATATAAGGAGTAAACATAGTACAAGAACTATTTACCGGAATGCTATTCCAAACTCATTGGCAATGTCAGTATTTATTGTAGAATTGTACCCTG
The DNA here is from genome assembly GCA_028554795.2 of Sinohyriopsis cumingii. NCBI lineage: Eukaryota > Metazoa > Mollusca > Bivalvia > Unionida > Unionidae > Sinohyriopsis > Sinohyriopsis cumingii. The sequence continues at coordinate 64,273,731 of CM068833.1, read as the reverse complement.
TAAAGAACGTGCCTGCAGCACTCGCACTGAGGTAATTTTTTACCGCGACGTCACCTGATAGGAGCCAGGCAAGAAATTGAGTGTATGTAATGTGCTGAATCTGGGCGATGTTTATTTTCCTGGCCTCCTGGAATAATTCCTCCGAGTTTGTCCATCCTTTTCCCTTGAGAAGGTTTACAATACGGTTGTGTTCCTGTACAAACAGTGTGTGGTAAGAACCGAGGCTGGGTACAACATTCACTCTGGCGTCACCTGCGAATGAGAGTACGGTCGTTTGAATTATTCGGGTTGTATGCCTTTTCACAAAATGGAATCGACATTGGAAGACAAATACATAATCCTCATTCGTGTGTGTGTGTGTGTGTGTGTGTCTATTATGTATGACCGTATTGAATAATATAAATTCCATGCGGGTATTTCTTTTTCGGATGGGCTGAAATTCATCAAATGTTGATTTTGAAATCGAAATATAAATACCTGCTCTACGAGCATACTCTTGAAGTGGCGTTTAAAAGAATTGCATTTTTATTGCAAATATCAGTACGATGATGCACTAAATGAGGTCGCATGCATCTTTTACTCAAATGGTTAAGATAGCATAGGGACTATTTCGGTCTCAAATATGTTGATTTTCTGTCCCTAAAACGTGATCACAGTGCATTTTCTAGTTGAAAACTATTCCATTCAAGTTGAGGTGCACGTTAAGGCAAATTCAATAACTTATCTTCCTATGACAAAACAACGTTTATATAGGACGATTTTATACATTTTAATGTATTTTTCATTACACGCTGCCAATTAGTTTTTTTTGACGTTTTCTTCCATTAGTGTAGCTTGCAATGAACGTGTATTTCCTTAATAGTTCGAGTCTATATCAGAATGCATGTCATAATTTTGGAATTGGTCTCACTGTCAGAAATAATTTGTTGTGTTTTAGATAAGAAAAAGTTTATAAATGTAAATATTTTAAATTTTCTACTAACTTCAAATTAAATATCCGATAAAAGGAAAACAAGCAAGAGTGGGTAGAATTCTGTACATAAGACATTAATCATTGATATTTTTTCATACATGATACATCAGCGTGTAATTGCATACCTACATGTCTGTAACTTTTACTTACACGATGCCAAATACATTTTCAAAACGTTGGTAAAAGGCACTCAGATTTCATTGAACACGTTCACCTTGCATCTATTCAATAGATCGGTCATATCGTTTTGCAAGGAATGATATTCGGCCAATATAACACAGAGTTTAAATGGTCACTTTCTCAAGAATCATCAAAGCTCAGTTATTTTAAATTTGTTACTGTAGTTGGCGACCATACCTTATTACGAATCAACTCGATTTCAGTTTCAGTAGCCACTTTACATATCATCTTTATAAACGCGTGCCACAGATATATATTTTACACAGGTAAAGCGGTACATGCAAGAAAACGTACAATTACATGCTTGACACCTTGTCCAAAACTGAATGAGTAAGAATACATAAAGCGGAACAATCTGCATCAGTATATTTATGGCCTGAATCCTACTTACCGTTTCTTATAGGTATTAGATAAAGATATATAGGTGGACCTTTAAAGGGCATGCAATGCCGCACGTGTCTTTAACGTTCAACAGAGTTAGTCGTATTGTTTGCCTTAAACTTACCAGCAACGGAACAACTCTCCCCAGTCACCGTCAAAGAGCACGATGAATTGTCATCACTAGCTGGCAAGTTGTTTCCCACAGAGACAGCCATATACTCCGGAGAATCTTAAGTTAAAATTGAACAAAACTGAATGGACAATTTCTTTCATAATAACAATTATACAACCTTTCAACGGATTACGTAATATTTAAAGAATGTATGAATGAGTTTTCGTTACCCCAAATACGAGCTGCTTAGTTTAGGGTTGATCAGATAAAAGAAATATTTTCAACGTTTGTTGTGATGCCAGTTGGCTAAACCATTATGTCTGATGTGACGTAGACGTATTTCGAGGTCATCAGGCTGAATGTACAAATCGAGGAGTACATTCCTCAGAGTTGGAACAAAACACGAATCTAGCTTTTTATGTTTTGCATACCTTTCACTTTTTACCTCTGGCGAGTATTTTCAAAAATGTTTTGAGATTTAGGCGCGTTGGACTCATGGCATGTTGGAAATATAAAAGCTAGGACATCAGCGAACAGGTTTTGATAAGGACTTATGGATTGAATATCGTTATAGAAAGTCTTAACAATTTTAATAGATGCTAATTTGTCTGGAATATTTGATACGGACATTATTTAGGCAATACATATTGCCATCATATGTGTTTTATTTCATTACGAACTGCATTTGACTAGTATTCCATCACATGTCATCGCAGTTGAACAATGTACATGTGGATATGTCACCCGATATCATTGTTCTCGAATCATAGAAAACCCAATATCATTTTATTCAAATCACATCTGAAACGCTCCGGTGGCCTAGTGGTTATAGCGTCCGTCTCTAATGCGGGAGGTCGCGGGTTTGATCCCGGACCGAGTTATAAGAAAGACTTCTAAAAATGGGACTAACAGCTGCCTCGCTTGGAGCTCAGCATTAAGAGTTTAGTGCTATAACTCGTAGGCCTGGTGTCAGGATAATGTGACTGGGAGGACATCATGCTACATATCTGAGGCATGATGCCCCAGTGCTAGACATCACTACAAACTGCCACACTGCAGACATCACATCAATATGACTGAAAGATTGTTAAAGCTATGTTACAAATCCAAATCATACAAATCACATATGAGCGGATATTCAACCGAACATCATAGTATAAGTAATACATTTGACACTATTGTGGCCCCGTGGACAATACATAGAACAGTGATACACGACGTTTGGCCTTCCGGTACTTATCTTCGATCACCGTCTCAAACATAAGAGGCTTTACATAGCAGAAGCTTACACAGAAAAGTAAAGACATACATACATACATACATACATACATACATACATACATACATACATACATACATACATGCATGCATGCATGCATACATACACAGCATTATGATACAGGTTACAGAATTCTAATCGTACTCTACCCGGATCCACAGGTGAATCTGTGCCCATCTCAATGCCTTTAAGCACCGATTTATTTATTTATCTCGATCATGAACCATGTCACAGTCTCGGTGGTATAGACATCCATGCATAACAGACACGCCCACGTATCCACCTAGCCTAGTAATTTATTGTCATCTTTGCACAGTTAAACTGTATTCCTAACAGAGACATCGAGGTATATTGAAATCAGTATTGTGAATTACATCTATAATCCAAAGAGACGAGAAAATGCTATCCCTCGATTCTACAAAAGAAAGCTTGATATGACTAACATTAGGTTTATTAATACGAAACAAATAACATAATCATACAGGTTACAAAAAAATTAATTCGGACTCTTCGGAGATTCGAACCCAGGTCCGTAGGTAAACGGCACCAATCGCCTTGCCCATAAACACTTAAAATTATATATATATATATATATATATATATATATATATATATATATATATATATATATATATATATATATATATATATATATGACGAAGGAATAGTTATAGAGAGAGTGAGAGGAGAACGAACTTGGGTTTCGTAGCTTATATAATTCAGCCGCTGAGGAACCATAAACATTTGAAGCATCAATGTAGGAGGTTATCTGGTTCTCCTGCTGTCTTGGTCCAGCTGAAAAAAATAAAGAAATATACTTATATATATATATATATATATATATATATATATATATATATATATACATATATATATATATATATATATATATATATATATATATATATATATATATATATATATATATATATATATATATATATATATATATATATATATATATATATATATATATATATATATATATTATGTGCTGGTAAATGTTGGTATTGTAGTAATGTACACTTACAGCTATATATCTGCATAAAATAGCCGTTGCAGCCGTCTCCACCTCACCCCATCCCACCCAAACAAAATTTACATGATGCAAGAAGCGGCCTCTAATTTACCTCCAGGAGAATAATCTCCAGTTCTAAGATTTTCTTGGATGCAAAACCTTTTTGTTCTTTTTAAACAAGTGCAACAGGTGCTATAGAAATTTAATTCAGGATGGTATTTCAGGGAATTTTAGACACAAACGTATGGCCAATAAGTGCACAATTAATAATAGTCTTGTTACTGTACTGTCATTTATTGTTTGGGACATAAGCTTAAAAGACATTTGGGGGGAACAAAAAGACATTTGTTTGGTTTTTTAGTTTCATTGACTGCGTAAGTGGTTACGAGTCCATCGAAGAATAGCCAATAATTACAAAACTAATAATATGGTTTCTTGTTACTGTCCTGACATTTATTTTGGGGTACATAAGTTTTAATACTTTTGAGAGAAAAAAGTACATTTTGCTTGGTTATTTTGTTTCGCTGCGGAAGAAGTAACGAGTGAATCCATTGACGAATAATCGTAAGTTGCTTCTGAAATGCATGATTTGATGTGACCATAAAATCGATGAAAATTATTATGCCAGGAAAAGTTGTAAATTCACTGTATTTTATGTTTTATTTTTCAGAAAGCATTTCTCCTCTGATTTCGCAAACTGTTTCCACATACTTTTATTATCGCGAGGATTTTCTGATTTTATATTCATTTGATACTTACTCAGCGAACTGCAGTTCACATTCAATGCTGGGGCGGAACGTTTCACGTTCATGCAGGTGCCATTTTTAAAGAAACCGTCGCCGCTTGGTACGTAAATTGGAATGCACTTGTTACTGTTAATTCAAATGGAAAAGACTTGTAAATAATTTTCGAGAAAGGTGACTTTTGCTAAAGCTACATCGTCTCACTTTTTTCCAAAGTAAATCAAACTGAATGGCCCTTTTATATATCTATCTTACCACTAAACTTTGTTCAAATTATATATCATAAGATATGTATGCATGCTTAAATGTGTATATGCACCGATTTAGGTAGGCTAGAAAGAGAGAGAGAGAGAGAGAGAGAGAGGGACAGAGATCAACAGTATGAGATATGTATATGTTGGTGGCATTCTAAACGCAAATTGAGTATATCTCTAAAAGGCACTTACGTATTTACGGATTGATTGCTCGGTTTACAGCATTGAATTGTTCCACCGTTCGGTGCTGAAATTGTCCAATAATGAACACCGTTAGAGAGATATGATCTGATCATAGAGAGTTTTAATATAGTACACAATATTCAGAATGGATGCAACTCATGAGATTACTACACCAGTCTGATTCAATATCATTACGTCACAAATTACAACGTTACAAGAGTAGCCAGACGTTGAAGGCGAACCCCACAGCAAAACAGTTAAAAATGAATAATACTTTCCTTTTAATAACAAATAAATAAAAAAATAATTGCAATAATTGCAAAAAGATACATTGCAGTTAATTTAATAGAAGCAACAGAAATGGTTTTTGAGAAGTCAAAATGAAACAAATATCGAGAACGAGATGGTGCGTATTTTTTATAAATATTATTGAAAGAAGAAACAATAAATATTAATTTAGGCAACGAACGATATTCAGGGGAATAATGAAAGCAATAAAACATGTCTGCCAAATATTTAAGAGAAGATTCAGATTGAACATTGCTTTCAATGACCATTACATTAAACGACTTACCAAAATATTTAAAACGGTTCAAAACGAAAAAAATCTACATTATATATTTACTGTTTGTAAATAAACAAACTGATATTATACAACAAAGTGAAGATCTCGTAGGCTTTGTCGGGTGCAAACATGTCAATAAGGAAAAGGTAGAATTTATCGAAAAGAATCTTCGATTAAAAAAAAGCACACTGTGACTCCATGCACGAAGCAGCTAAAGCAAAACTGAAAACAATTACAGAAACATGGAACCTTTCAAGCCATTACAAGGACTGCAAAATAGCGGTGCTTTGTTAGTAATAAAGATGTATCTTCCTGGTTGGTCTTCAGTTGGCTTGTTGATATCGCCTATTGACAATTTAGCAGACATAAAGTATGTTCTGATCTGTAAGTACGGGTTTCTCTTAAATAAACATATACATCTTCCGAAAACATAGCTTGTATTTTCCCTGTTACTTACTTATGTATATATTAGTATATTGTAGTAGTAAAATACAAAGAAGAACAAAACTTAAAAACTTAATTAAGAAAATGGTTAACCTATATTCTAAGTCTCCATATTTAGGAGGAATGGGATTTTGCTACACAGGCTTTAATATAGATATTGTAAATCGGAAAATGCAGGCATAAATAACACCCAGTTATATGAAAAGGCCAACAATGGAGACAAGTACAATAATGGGATTTTCTCAAAATATGTTTTCGCAGAATATGTTTATAAACAAAAACAACGCAATGCTTTCAGGCTAACATTTAAGGAACGGTACTCTTAAAAGATACTGTTTAATAAAAGAAATTATTAGTAAAATAAGTCAAAGAGTCGGTGATAAGCGAAACAGTGAATTCTTCATAACGTCCTTTGACACAAAAACATATATAGTGGTCGTTTGAGCAGAACATTAATCCAAGAACGTTTTATCACCCACCATTGAACTGTAAAATGAGTTGAAACTTTAGCATAACTGATATTGGTATACAATAATCATATTTCATCTAGCTAAGCAGACAAGACAGAAAGCACATCAATGTACGGATCAACCTATTCATTTGCCAATCAAACTATTCATTTAGAACGCATACCTTTACAATCAAGGAAACAGAAAAATTTTGAAATACAATAAAAAGTCACAAATTGTATTTACATCTTTAATCAAAGTGTAAACATCAAACATAATAATGATAAAGGAAGGTAAAATATATCCTGCTCTTTACGTAGTCAGCTCACCATCAATGAACACGGATATATGTGCTTTTTCCTTTGTGGATAACTCAAATTAATATGAATCAATGTTCCTTACGTCCTTTTCATTTTGTTAATGAAACAACCAGCACAGTTTATTCCGACAGTTGTTGTAATCTTTCTCATCATGGTAACTATAATGTTCTCAACGTTGTCTCTAAATATACGTCAAGTATATTAGGTGTCCAGCTAATTCCACATTTTACTTGCAAACATCTTACCTTCTGTTTCTTCAATACAGCAATCCATTTCTGGAACTCTTTTTTATTTGCTTATATTTCTTATATATGGCGTTTTATGGGGGATGTTTTTCTTATATATATTTTGCTTTTAATTTGTTGACTTTCATTGCTTTTTATACGTTTCAGCAGTAATTCTCATACATTTGATGTTTGATTTTGATATATGTTATAGCATTTATGTAACCGGTTTATCTTGTGTAGTGAAAAATACGCTTAATGCAGATAATGTATTTATTTTCTTAATTACCATCAGATCAACATTTGCGGCTTTTGCCTATTGATATAAATTGCCTATCTACTCGAGTTTTCAATGATGGGTCCAGTTTATATTTTAGTTTTTTGTTGTACATTGCACAGACTCTCTACATCTTTAATATACACTTCTATTTAAGACATCCTCAAGGTCAGTTGTTGTGGTAGAAAAAAAAACGTACAATACATCAGCTTGCAAAGTTTCGAATAGTTAATTGTTGAACACAAATGTTTCTTTTGTGGGTTTTTTATTGAATGGGGACCGTAAAATGTTACTGACATTATTGTTTCTTTTTTTGTTGGCGTATAATTCACATAGCATTACCTGAACTTCGTCGAGATTTTAGACAAGTTCAGCCTAAACACCTTAAAACATGTGTTCTATACAAATATCAGTGCTATATGCCATAAGAAGTTCCGAGTTATTCCTCTGATTTCATATGAATTCGTTCTCTACTTTGGTACCCAGTATCGGTATTTGCACTGTTGAACGTTAAACTATATACAGTATGTATTTTTGATCTAATATTTACAGCGCATAAAGACCTTCATCTTCTTAGAAACAAGACACAACTTATTATATCTAAAAACACTCACAATAATCTATCGGCGATTTGTAATCTAAATACAAATGATTTTGTCGTTCACAAATTGATAGGTGTCAAAAAAATTAAACTGGAATTTTTGTATAAAAATGATGTGATGTTTTGAAAACAAAGTCTAACTAATAATATATGGAACTTAAAGGTACAAACTATGGCTGACCTATAGATAGTAGAATTAGACAATTAGATCATAGAAGTAGCTAACTGGAAACATCTTGACTCACGAGATGAATGGAAGCAATTCAGATGATATATAATTGTTCATGATACAGCTAGTTAGATTTTAAAAACGTTTTACTATGTTGTTGTTTAGCCTTGAACAAAGTGATCGTCAGGTTATTCCAATTGGTACCTTTGACAGTTCGCAAGACTAACCAAACGAGGAACAATATTACTCAACTGCAAGTATCTACGAATTTCAACAAACCGATCTTCAGGCACAGTTTAAAAGTGTCTAATATTTGAAAGGCGTAGCCATTCAGAGTATTTGCTTAAGTGGTTGAAGTAAAGATTAACTTTACTCAGTAGACTCATCGACATCATGTCGTTTGAGATGTTCCTGTGAGTTATTAGTCTAGGTCTTCAGAGGCGAGACTGCGGTGAGTGAGCATGGGAACGACCCAATATAAGTGAAGCAACTACCTGTTGCAGCTAATTGGATGTGCAAAGACAGGCTGGTGCTCAAGACTTTGGAGGATAATCTCTGTGGACTATTAAGACATGGAAACAGAAAGCAGACAGTAAATTAACAGTTAACTACCACAGTATTAATACATTAACTAATACAATATTGTATCTACAATGGCAGATTGTGGCAATTCGAGAGAAATAAATATTTTTTGATTCATTCTACCTGTTAAGACATAAGAGTATTCTGCAATCTAAACATAGCACAGAGTAAGAGAAATGATGGCTTCAAGACATGCGTCAAACTGATCAAGAGCTGACATACAAAAAAGTAATCAATGTCTTAAACATAAAAGTTACAGACCTAAAATAGAAGATGCATGCCAGGATATTTTTTGAATATTACACATCAAAGTTATTGAAAATGTTACAGTTCGAAAATTTAAGAACGTGTTACCTACTTATTATGAAAAATCAGATATAGATAAATGAGATTAAGGTGACGACTAAGAGATGGTTAATAATTATCTGTATGGTACAAATTGGTACTGATGCGATAAATCAAACATGATATAGATGGAAAAAAAATTGATCTAATTTTCAAAAACATAAACGTTTATGGAGAAAATTTATAACAATATTCTTGCATAATGTAGTATCGTTCAGAAAAATAAAAGGAAATATAGATAGATTCAGTGCAAAATTGAACACGGATAGAAAAGGTGCGACATTGGCTGTAAGTAATGTATCAATGAAAATTAAGTTTACAAATAATCAAAGTGATTTTGATTAAAAAAGCACAATAATGCATTGATGTATATATCCTAATGATTTTTGAACGTATCCAAATCACATATACCCGGATGATATCAATTAAGAATATACGGATGAAATTTCAATTGTTTGAAATTCACAAACACCGGAGCTAGGAGCTGCTTTCAATCTATATGATGATATGATTGTTAGACATTTTTACGTCTGATACAGCAAGGCATACATTGGTTACTATTTATCCATTTAACTAAGCTTAGTCACTTTATGCTGAATATAAATATTAGTAAATCATTATGGCATTAAAGCGAACAAAAGTAGGCTTATACACAGGTAACTTAATTTGTTTCGTATTTGACACAAATATTATTACACAGCATTAGAGCAAAAAACAAACGGCTTGCATGCATAACATTCCCTAAAAGGAAAATAAAATATTTATTAATAGTGTAAAGTAAACACGTACATAATGCCTAGAATAAAACAATTTGTAACATTTGGTTAGAACGACAATGAAGAATACATCCTGGCTGGATATTTTAAAATGTCAACAGTATACAAGTTGGTTACAGTTAAATAGTCTAACTGCAACATCGAGTATTATCGGAGAAGCAATATCAAACGGTTTAGCATAGCAGAAAACGAATACATTTTAAAATTAATTTGACCACAAGGGTCTTATAAAGACCCAAAAGGGTGTAAGGCATCATATAATAATTTTAAATATGACTGAAATCTGATCAAACAGAACTCAGACTTTTGATTATAGGTCTAAATTGTCTCAATGCTTCAGAAAGTAAGACTCAATAAGAAAGTGCTTAAACAACATGGACGAGTATGTAGTCTATAATAATAATAATATTAATACTACTACTACTAATAATAATAATAATAATAGTAATAATAATAATAATAATAATAATAATAAATTACAACACAACGCATTCACAGTATTTAATTGTAAATCTGAATCAGTGGTCAAAGTTCAACTGAGTGCTTTAAATACAGCATAATTATTGTGCACTATAAACAAATTATAATTGTGTTCCTCCTAAATGTGGAGAAAAGGATTAATATTGCTCATAATTTGAACAGTAAGATACTCTTCAAGGACATAAACTTTATCGTAGTATTACCCTGTTTATTACTTTCTGCTACGTTTCATAAAGCGATGCATATCAAACGTGATTTATTTGTAAAGCTACGATAAATGTCTTGGTCTTTCACACTTCAATGAGCATTTTATCCTTATTATTTTAAAATAGAAACATTCTTCAATATATTTCCCTATAACAGGAAACATATTATTTTCTCCGCGATATCCCCTTCCTTTGATTTTCAGTCCAAATTTTCAATGCACCTAACAGATGATTTGTGATGGTATTTTAAAATCTGTAACTGTTATCAACAGTATAAAGTAATCCTTTTTCATATAAGCACATTTTCTCCAAATACAAAAGTAAAGGCACGTACGTATGACTATCAGCTGTTCTCAAAAACTAGTTCTGCTTAATTATAAAATTGAATTTCAATAATTCTCTCTTCCATGTTAGAGATTTGTAATTGTCGTGTTTTCGTAGTTAATTTCGAACAGATTTAATTTTATAATTCGCTTGTAAACGTCTTGCATTCCACATTGTTAGATCATCCTGAACAGAAACGTTGTCATGAAACAATTGTGTTCAATTTTATATTAACAACTGCCATAATGCAAGGATCTAAGTGTCGTGTATTGCTTTTCTGTATTCAATAACAAACATGTTCACAACGATAAGATTATAAACAAAGCAACAAGAAATTACAGACCAAAACGCATGCTGACAATAATTAATTTGACTAATTCTTTAAGACTAATCTTGTAAGCAAAGTAATTGCATTTGAAAAGCACTCTTGAATACATTTACGTTGTCCTTCTCTCTATGATATGTGAGCAATTAATTCTTGCAGTTATTATGTAAGGAAAAGAACGGTGTGCATCTGACTTCATTTTTTACAGTGAGAAGAATGAGTATAGGAGTGTCAGAAGAGGAGCGTAAGTTGTTACATGGAACGTACACAGGGTGAGACAGATTGGTATACTGGACCGGAGCCGGTCAGATAAATGTAGGAGAATGAACATAATTTGTGTTCGCTTCTAGATGCGACAGGTAACTACTGAAAGGTACAGAGCAAGGAGTGGTGTGACAAGTTTTATGTACTCTAACGAGGATCCGATCTGTAATGTTTTGAACTTGATGAAGATTCTGTAGTAGATACCCTGACGAACACGATATGGGTGAATTAGAATAGTCCGATTCTGAAAGTACTATGGAACACGCGAACGTTTCTGAAATTTTGTTTTGGCATAAATGAGACGTTAGAAATAGGGCTCTAGCTCTTTAAATCATTCGGTTTTGTTTCCAAACATTCTTGTAAAATAAATGGAAGGTTGACAAGAGAGAGAAAAGGCTTTAAAATAGCACTTTTGAAAAATGATGGAAACTCCAAGTATGAGAGTGACATATTGATACCATTGGATAGTGAGGGCACTATTGAAGCTAAGCACTCAAGCAGCAGTGATGTTGGAATTGGATCGAGTTCATTTGTCTTTGACATGTCCTTGATTACACTTGCATTTACCAAATCTATAGAAACTGGTTCAGAGATGTTAAACGTTACCGTGTATATCCTGTATCCCATATGTGTGGTCATTATTAGATAAATACTTTTTTGTTAAGTTTATCTCTAACGGATTGAACTTTGTCGTGGAGGAAATTTGTAAACAGATTTTTCAGGTCAGGTCGACTGGAGAGAAGATTGCTGAAAGTAGTGTACATTGTTCGTAATCCCGAAGACCTCTTTTCAGTTTGAACTTTCGATTTTATTATTCTAGTACGCTGCTTTTGCTGCATGAGTTAATGACATTCTTTTCTACAGCTTGACAGATCTGCGTGTGAATTGTAAGACTGGTGGGAAGACGTTCATGGGTCACGAGCGGAGGCTCTAGATTATCATCATGTCTATGAGGATTCCATTCAATAACGTGGCCATGTTTATAGGCTGGCTAAATGACCTCTTTGAGGCTGACAATGTTAATGGAATGTAGGTCTTATGTACATGTGTTTTCAAGACAGGCAAAGTGAAAGTTGAAATCTCCAAGGAAATTCAGATTACTACATATCGAAACTCTATACTCAAGGAGGTTAGGAAATTGATCTAAAAATACAGATTGAGTCAGCATGCATTTTCAATTAGCATGAAGGCGGTATTGATGAAAAAATGGACTGATCATTGTTCCATTGATAGCGCGATTTTTACCAGTTCAAACTATGCATGTTCGAAATTAAATGATACAGTGTAGTTAAGACAGTTATTACCGAGTTCTTTGCAGTTACAGCAATTCGTCCTCCGTGAAAGTGCCGTGGGAACGACTTAATGGAGTAAACGTAGGGTGTCAGATCCACACGAATTGAGTCATATCAACTGTGAAACCATTCATTTTTGTAATAAAATGACCGGACATATATTTCATGCCTTTTATTGTCGTAGTGACCTTTACATTTTCTTTCAGGAAACATTTTAAACCTTTGAGCCTCATGCACATAAATAAAGACTATAGTTCTTCGTCTGATTACTAAAATCAGTCAAGATAAAAAGTGCTGCGAACATTTGAACGAAAACAGAATGCCAAACAAAGAAAAAATCTTCTGATATTCATTCGCAACTTTACTAGCGCTTTTTTTTCTTCAAATTAATTTAAAAATTAACTACTAGCTATCAGTTCATATATTAATTAAGAACTAAAGTTGAATAAAATAAAGAACGGTAGTCAAAATGAAAGTCCAAAGTTGATGCAAGAGATATTATGTTTGCGTTCTTAGTTTTGCCTTTTTTTTCGTTATGTCTCATTAGGCTGGTTTTTCGCCTGTTGTGAACTCTGACTATAACCTAATTTTCAAATGGTTTCGCAGGAAGCCAGGAACCTGTGCGGTAGCCATTCTGTATATACTAGAAGCTTTTAAGTGATTCATACAGCTTAAAACAGATTTTAGAGTCTGGATCACAGACATTTTCAGATAACTCACTTTTGTGCGACAATATACAAACAACGAATTTCAAGTGTTATTTCTCATAATGTACTTAAATTTTCTTTCATAAGACATATTCAACCCTTTTAATTCCAGAGACAGTAATACATGCCTCTGTGCTTTCGGTTTAAGTACTGTTATCTATGAAGACGAAATGCACTACTGCTACAAAAAGGTGAATGAAACTGACAAGCTTTGGAAAATTTCAAAGTGATAATTTTGGACTTCTTGGCTAACTGAAACAAAGCTGAACATTCTCTTAAAATTATTGCTCACATGTTTACAATCTTCTCATTTCCCTTGGTTTCTAAGGTTGTGCCGGAGCAAAAAGGAGACTTTGTTACACAGTCTTTAATACTTTACGTAAGGATGTTCACTTGTATAAATAACGTAATAACAACGCACATGACGTATACCATGATTATTAACTCAGTTTACGTAACCGTCCTGAAGTTACGTGGTTACCACAGAGTGCTGCATCAACATCAAAACAAGAATGTGTTTAAATAGTTTTATCTTGTAACTATTGTTGTGTTTTTGCCAGTTTAACGTCACTTGTCAATACAAGTTAGGCTATAAATGACAAGCAGTATAACAACTAAAGGACAAACGCAGAAATAGAGCTAACACTACACTGGAAGATAGTAGCAAGCTTTTTCACATACGCACATTGGCCTAGAAGAGACTGGAACGCTTTCGGACAGAGGTGATATGGCAATAATCGGTAAAGGCGATCGTTTTAACACTTTTGACTACATGCTATAAACATGATAAATGCAACACAACCTGTGAAATTTGATGTTCACCTTTGCAGACTTGAAGTTGAGACGTCTGATGCGTCTTGATAACGTCCACGATGAGAACATATTAACTCGGCATATTACAGGCCTCTCGATGTATTTGAGGAATCTCATATTTATACAATTTAATTTTTTAACTTCTCAATAAATATTCAACAACGATGTTACTGACATCAAGTGAAAGGCTACTGTTTGCAAAAAGACAATTTTAAAAATAACTTCATGTCAAGCAAAGCCGAAATGCACAGCAACCAACTAAGCTTCGTGACTTTTAGATTACGTAGATCCTTCATTAGGGAAACATAATCATCTTTCCTCCGCCAAAATCAATATATCAAGATTACATCCTTAAATAGTGACGTACTTGTCCTGATACAGATAAAAATAAAAATCGCAACCTTAATGAATGCGTTGCGTCAGGTTGTATACCAGAGTTAAAAAGAACGATGGAACAAGGGACAGGTGCAGTGTTATGAAGAATAAAATTCAGACCGACAGGCATGTGAAATACCAATGAAATATGATTGGATTTAAGAATACAGAAGTAAATAAATTAATGAATTAATTATTTAGTTAATTAACTATTAAATTAATTATTTAGTTAATTAATTAACTAATAAGGTGTAACCTGTATAGACTGGTGTAGAGATAAGGTCATGGTCAAGAAACTGTCCCCACTGGAATATATGCAGCGAAGCCCTTGCATCTAAAGTCGTTGAAGTGCCTTTGTTAGCGTGAATTACGTTACTGATGGTTCTTGGGTTGGGCAGAGTTTTCGTTCCACTTGCAGTACGGTTTCGCGGACTAGATATTCCATCTGTTAATTGAAAATTACTAATGTATTACTTCAATAATTATTTCATATAATTGCGTCGCAGACATACTTCACAATTTTTTTATTATCTGACTCAGTCTTAACTGGTCGTGCAGGCTGAATAGATCTGATTGGAAGTTTGTTTTGTTTTTGCTAGAAATCCTGAAAACGATAAAGATATATTTCAATGTCATATCACAGTTTATAGAATATAGATATATGCATAGATGGACGGACAGCGAACGTTACAAAAAGAAGGATACAAAAATGAGCGATGATAGATAGTTAAAGTGAAAAGCAAAATAAAGCAGATAAACACATGTCATGAAAGACAAACAGTGAGTAACATAAACATTAGTAGACACATTACCATCATATGCTGGGCTTAGAAGGCGACTCTGTGGCCTAAAGGCCATGCCCCACTCTGGATGTAAAAGGTTATTGCAGGAACCGTCCAATGTCCGGTACGCACTCGTCCCTTGTCCGGTGCAATTGAAGAAATTCCTGGCAACGCAGATCCCTCGCATTCGGAATATCGCATAGAATGTCTCATGAAACAGGATGCTGTTCAGTTTCGCTAATGTGTAATTAAATCTAAGCAACAAAGTGTATAAATAATTTAGAAGCACTATAGAAAAGGCGTACATACAAATACACACACGAAGATACTTATGTGTAAGTTAATGCATACTTACGTTCTCACACATGCACACTAGATAGATAGTGCATACGTACAGAGGGATACGTTCACTTTTTAAAATACAAAATACATACAACATTCCTACATACTTGCCTACTTACAACATTTGTATATGCAGACATGTATACGTTTACATACATAAATACACTCAGGGACTTACAAATCATCTTGCGCAACTCCCTAGATAACCTCAAATTTGCAAAGTACTAGTCCACTGGCAACTTCTCAAAACTGAGAGGAATACAATATACATCGGTACAATATCGCAAATACAGCAATAGTCTGCGAGTTAATTTGCCAACAAGTGGTCGTGTTCAACTTGATATGATTTATGTTATGCAAGTTTTATACCCTGCGATCTCGCCATCCTACATGCTATTACATAGTTCATTCTTCTTGTATGTGTGATTTCCAGTTTGTACTCAATGTCAAGGTCTGTATCGCATACCTGCCTACGTTTTCATTCAACTATTGTATGTGTGATTTCCAGTTTGTACTCAATGTCAAGGTCTGTAACGCATACCTGCCTACGGTTTCATTCAACTATCGTATGTGTGCTTTCCAGTTTGTACTCAATGTCAAGGTCTGTATCGCATACCTGCCTAAGGTTTCATTCAACTATTGTATGTGTGATTTCCAGTTTGTACTCAATGTCAAGGTCTGTATCGCATACCTGCCTAAGGTTTCATTCAACTATTGCATGTGTGATTTCCAGTTTGTACTCAATGTCATGGTCTGTAACGCATACTTGCCTAAGGTTTCATTCAACTATTGTATGTGTGATTTCCAGTTTGTACTCAATGTCAAGGTCTGTATCGCATACCTGCCTACGGTTTCATTCAACTATTGTATGTGTGATTTCCAGTTTGTACTCAATGTCAAGGTCTGTATCGCGTACCTGCCTACGGTTTCATTCACCTATTGTATGTATGATTTCCAGTTTGTACTCAATGTCAAGGTCTGTATCGCATACCTGCCTACGGTTTCATTCAACTATTGTATGTGTGATTTCCAGTTTGTACTCAATGGCAAGGTCTGTATCGCATTTTATCACGCAGAAGACGTGATCAAAAGAATATGTACTATTTACAGAAATTTTTGACAAATAAGGAATAAATATTTATATGCTAACTTCTAAGTTACATCGTTATCGTGATATTTTTGCATGTCATAGATTCTTCGACTTTCTGTTTCTAAACTAGGATAAGGCAAGATCGTTTAGATGCATGTGGACGTTTAATGGCGAGTACGTGTTAATCGCTAAAGGCAAAACTCGTACGATTACTTTGACAGGTATGTGTTTGGAAATAAAAGGTTTATTATGTTTTGGAATCTTGCACACACAGTCGACGTCTATATTTTGTTTACGTAATATAGCAGACTCGATACATGCAGCTTGGTATGGTTGAAGATGTGCCAAAAGAGATATAAATGAAACAAACGTTCAATAATTGAAATGCTATTTTCTAAAGGTTAACCATAATACCATATTTTGTCTTGTTTTACTCATGTTTGGGCGAGCTCAAATTATCCTAGGGAAGATTCAGCTTGACCCGGGAAAGCTGACTTTATAAATGTTTTATATCAGTGCTACGAATATAGATCTATACATACATACATACATACATACATACATACATACATGCATCCATCCATCCATCCATACATACATACATACATACATACATACATACATACATACATGCATACATGAACAACAGTTTATAATTCGACACTTGAAAACATGTTCCATTTAATAAGTGATGAAACCATAAAACGTTTATATGTCTAAGGCACTGTATAGGATGCTTCACCAGAAAATAAATCTGTCGACCCATTTTTCATAATAATTAATTAATTACTACCTGTCCCGTCACCGAACCCATAAATAAATTGAATAAGGATATAGCTGGTAATGCATTAATATCATCCAAAAATGCATATATGTTGCAAATGATGTGTTTGCATCTGAGAGAGAGAGATAGAGAGAGTTTGGAGTACGTGTTCTGTAGTATGCTCAACGTCTTCGAAACCAGGACAGCGTTGTTTTCAGTGAATTGCCTCTTGTGAAATAACTGTAGTTGCAGGTCAGCCGCTGTAAATCAAATAGCAGCAAAATATAAAGAATCATTTAAAGGTAAACACGATTGTGAGTGAGGAATCCTACTCCATTTCCATCTGCTGATGCTGCTACTACTAATACTACTACTAGCACCATAATCATCATCGTCATCATCAGCATCATTAGT
The DNA here is from genome assembly GCA_028554795.2 of Sinohyriopsis cumingii. Taxonomy (NCBI): domain Eukaryota; kingdom Metazoa; phylum Mollusca; class Bivalvia; order Unionida; family Unionidae; genus Sinohyriopsis; species Sinohyriopsis cumingii. The sequence goes on along the minus strand of CM068833.1, from coordinate 64,255,679 downwards.
TGTAGCAGCAGTGCGGAGGTTAGTGTATTATTATTATCATTATTTATTATTATTATTATTATTATTATTATTATTATTATTATCCTTGCATTGTGATTGTTCATTTTAAACCTTCCTTACATGTCTGGTCACAGATAATATGCAAAATCCCTTCTTAAAATGGCACCATTTAATATCCCATAAACATAATTGTTGTAGAATTGAATGATTATTAAGCACACGTCTGTCTCCAGATTAACCTTTGTTCAGCAGACACCTGTATACAAATTAACATTTATTAAGCAGACACCTGTCGCTAGATACTGATTCTTTATTTCACTTCCTATACGTGGCTGCATAAGTTCAGTTTCAGTGTACCTTTTAAACTCATGATAAACGGTAAGTCTCTTAGCAATCTGAAGGATAGATTTAATTCAGAACATCTACTGATAAGATACCCATCTTGAGACCTCACATTAATACAACATTGCTTAGTTGTGGTCTTGACATTTGGATGAATTCGACCCTTGAGTTTCCACAGATTATTGCCAATGTAAAGGTACTTGCTATTCATTTGCTTGTACTGTAATACATCAGTGATTGATATTTGTATGTACGTCTATGGTTTCTTACATTTAAGTGTTTATTTGTTGATTGTGGGGAGTAGATGTTAGGATGATATTGCTCATCAGGAGGAAAGAGCCAGTGCATTGAGGCAAAAGTCATAATATATGTGACAAGACTTTAATATATCATGGATTAGTTTCATGGAAAGGAGGTTCTCAAATTAAATCATGTAAATATAGTTAGTATACGTGTTAAGTATTTTGAAAGAGGATTAATTATTTGTATTGAGAGTTTGATATTTGCATTCTATTACATGGCCTGAAGTACTTATATTCAGCCAAAATACGCTTACGTATCAATAATTCGAATGTGTAACCAAAAAAATCATGCATGTTTGAAATTATTATAATTTCGTGATGGGTAATCGTAATGTGATTAGAGATAAATTACATGTAGTACTTACGGGCCTTTCAGTTGACTCTAACTTGTCTAGAGGTGTATGGAAATAGGGGACAAATGGACTGTCAAGCTAGACCTACGCATAAACCTTTTGATTCACTTCGAAGTGAAACCCCTTGTGTGTAAACATTAAGTCTGTATACAAGTTGAGTTGTATATATTTTATGTATCTTTACGTGCATTTGTTCAACTATTTTAAGCTCACTTCCTTCGAGGCCATGTCCGTGCACCAAGTTCTCTCTCTCTCTCTCTCTCTCTCTCTCTCTAAAAAACTTGGTAACATCTCCACTCTTTATAACCCATTGAGCATATATACAAACGCACGTCAACAACAACCGCATATTTCAATACCTAAATATAATTCTGAAGATTATTGAAGTTTTGCGTCTGAATTAGGAGCTTGAACTTTGAACAAAACCAAATACAACATGTTTAACCTGTGAAGATTAGATTAAGATTGGCTGAAAACAAATCTCAAACGCATACGTTTCGTCATCTTCATTACAGAATATGTCTTCAAAAGTGATCAGACCTTCCTTAGAAACTGTCTCATTTGTCGCTCCTACTGGAATTTCAGCTAGAGCCAGTTTTACAGCAGATGTGACTTCTGCAGCAAATTTGGGATCGAAGTAGTAAATTGCCTGTGCTGTGGATGTCAGCACAGAGATAAGCAAAAGGAACGTGATAGTTGATGTCATCTGAAAAAGAGAAACTTTCATCATGTCATAATAGTTACTGTTGTGTGTGTGTGTGTGTGTGTGTGTGTGTGTGTGTGTGTGTGTGTGTGTGAATCGGATTTAACAACTTTTCATTCATATCGCTACGATGTCTGCAGTGCGGCAGGGTATAGTGACGTCTACCACCCAGTCACATTATCCTGACACCAGGCTGACTCGACCTAACACTAACCTATTCATGCTAGGAGCCTAGCAAGGCAATTGTTAGAACCATTTTTTATAAGACTTCGGTATAATTTGGCCGGGGTTCGAAACCTAGGCCTCCCTCATTCGAGACTGACGCTCTAAACACTAGGCCACCGGAGCGGTCCACATCTGTTGTAAATGTTTCATTTATTTAAAATATTATTCGACCGAAAACAAACTAATCCATATCATATTTTATACTAACCAATATCATATTTTATACTAATCGATATTACATTTTATACTAATCAATATCACATTTTATACAAATCAAAATCGTATTTTATATTTAGGAGTCAAAACGAATTTACGCTCAAAGAGACGCTGACGTATAGCCGACAACACGCTCAAGACTTTATGTCCATGATCGGAAAAACACACAGGACATATGACTGAATAGTCATTTGCATTCACGCAATACGAAATAGCATGATATGATGCCATTTGTTTTCAGTATCAACGAAAGTGTCACGACCCATCTACAGTATTATGAATAATACGACAAAAAGGTACGTATTAAGACTTTCGAGTCCCAAGTCAGTTTTACGCTGATACTATAAACACATACAATAAATGGATATAAACATTTTATAACACAAACAAAAAACTTTATTTCGTAAATATATCTATCACAAGTCATCAATCTCTGCATAAGGGGCCCCGAGTGGATGAGTGGTCTAAAGGGCTCACCGTTACGGATCACTGCCATCTCACCTCTGTCTGCGTGGGTTCGAGTGGCGGGTTTGGCCTATGTTGGTATGTGAGAAAGCTTGCCCTGAGCTTGTCGTGGGTCGGTGCTTCTTTCCGGGGCTTTCCCGGATTCTTCCTCCACCATTAATACTGGCCGCCATGTATAGCCTATATTGTGCTGAAAAATGGCGTTAAACCTAACAACAACAACAATCAACCTCTGCATTAAAAAAAATTCTAACTTCCATTTAACATCTTATCTCATCATGCGAAATTCCACTATTTGTAAGGCAGTCAGTCTTTGTTGGGTCTCTCTTATACGCATTTACTTCCACCTTTCTTCCCTACGTCCGCTCCGGTGGCCTAGTGGTTAGTGCGTCCGCCTCGGATGCGGGAGGTCGTGGGTTCGATCCCTGATCGAGTCATACCAAAGACTTACAAAATTGGTACTAACAGCTGCCTCGCTTTTGGCGCTCAGCATTAAGAGGTTATTGTTAGGACTGGTCGGCCTCGTGTCAGAATAATGTGACTGGGTGGGACATCATGCTACATGTCTGCGGCTTGATGCCCCAGTGCTAGATATCACTATAAACTACCACATTGTAGATATCGTAGCGATATGACTGAAACATTGTTAAAGCTACGTTAAAAATCCAAATCACATCACATCACATCTTCCCTACGAGTTTATTCTGAGTTTTCGGTGTCAATGAGTAAAACTACAAAATTAGCTCACTAACCGTCACGCACATGACTTTTCATCAGTCTATTGATGGCTGTGTTAGATTTGTCTATGCATATTGATTCTAGTACTGCGTCCAATGAACATTATTTTGACACAAAAAGCATAACAATATATGATGAAGAAAATGTACTTAGAGATTTGCACATCGTTGTGTATCGCACATTATGTATTTTGTCCTGGTTATCTGCATCCATTGAAAGACAAAGAACTTTTTGTTTGCTCTATTTTCATGGGATTGGTGTAGTTAGTTGCACAGTAACTCATTTGGTTTGGAAGATGATGCACAGGGCATGTATTATGCACAGATACAAATATTTGTATTGTACGAGAACGCTACCAAAATGCCTGAGAGGAGTCTCGTCAGGCAGTGGTTTTCATTCGTAATTTAACTTAATAATTATTTACCATGTGCATGTTGAGTTGAATATCGCTCACTCCACAAGGCAAAGAGCTTTTCAATATCATTTCAACTTTAAGGTAAGCTCAATTTTGACCAATGTATTTACACTCTATGCTGTAGTTTTATATATCATTAGCATTATAGAATTGAAAATGGGCATGAAACAGAACAGTTACTTTGAAACAAAGTTAATTACTGAAAAAGTGTTGGTAGCATACAACCCTCCCCCCTCGTTGCCAAGTCATTGACTTCTATGACAACCAATCAGAGAATTGTCCAAGACAAGCGGACATGCTAACCGCCCTATCGGGCATTGGGGCCATACTATACGATGTAGAAGAGCTTCAAAAACGGGATGGGGAAATTTTTCCTATATGCGAGATGGACCAACCCATTAATGCCCAAATAGATAATTGAAGTGATCGGAACATGAGCAAAGTACCCCACTTTAATTTTACAAAAACACAACAGGTCATCAAATGGGAGATTTCGCGAATCGGCATATTTTGTTTTAAAGTTTTGCATTCATGTGCGTGCAGTCGACACATGCCATCTGTATATTTGTTCTACTTGCAGACTATACGTGAGTATGACATTTTGCTCCTTTGGAATCATCATCTGGTTGTGTAAAAAAAAACAAAAAACATTCTTCTTAAAAATGAAACACATCCTGAGTCTGTCTAAGGATTTATGTTCATATCTTCTTCCTGTAAACAATGGTATATTCAATAGTAACCATGTACTTTAAACAAAAATTGATTAAATGCTTTCCAAAAGCAGGGCCGTGCAGATACCTAAGCAATTTGCTCGGAGCCTCGCCCACCCAGGGGGCCAACACACACAGTCAAACACGGCGAATTCTGCCGGCCGAAAGCTCTTTTTTGTTTGTTTTTTTGTTAAAGAGAACCAGTTATAACATGCATTACAGCACGAAGTAACTAATGACAATGTGAGACAGGGAAATAAAAGGAAGTGGGATGACGGGTGAATCATCCTGCTATATTGTTTCTACCTGTAATGCGATTCACTTGACTGACGTGAGTTTTATATGACTTCGTCAGTTTGTCACTTTCTCTTGGTTTGAAACGTCAGTCGTCAGGCATATATTCTGCATGAAAAGGATCTGTGAGCGGTGATCTGCCGATGTCTTCCAAATTGAAAATAATTCACGCGTGCCGTATTTAAAGACGGAAATATGGAAATACTGCTGAGAAATTAGTGCTTTGGTTGAAGATTATCAGTACTACAGTAGTATTCAGCAAGTACTGCATTTCAGTACTTTACATTTCTAGTTGGACGATATACCCCTGAAGTCGTCAAAGCATTGCATAGTACGTGGAAAGAATTGAAATGAAACGCACATATCCATCAGGTGCGTCAAAGCTAAAAATCAGCAAAGCAAAAAAGGAGCTCTGCAAAAAGGGAGGCAAACCTTATTTGATGTTGGAATTACGACGACTCCCAAGACATCAGATGCCCCTTCCAGTAGCCCATCAACTCAGAAAGAAGATGACCCTGACATTAAATTTTTTGTTCCAGCAGCTATAGAGAGTTTAGAAGCTGATACCACTGGTCATGACTTAGGAAGTTCAGCAAAAAGCCAAAGTGCAGGTGCATCTGTTACTGGTAACAGTGCTGACAGTGACGGTACAAGTGCACCATCCATTTTCGAGGACAGTCAAGTCACTGAAATTGGTGAGAGTGATAATACTTCTTCAAGGCCAACTTGAGCAGTTTTGTTACAGCCATTTGACATTGGGGAATTTGAAACTGAAACATTCTTACCCACTCAGCGGGAAAATTATGTCAAGGCTGGACACATTTCCTTTCCAATATCTGGTTTGAAAGGTAAAATGCCAAATGGGAAACCATTTTCGCGAGATTGGCTTGTATTTAGCCGAGCAAAAATGGCACTATTTTGTTTGCCATGTCGATTATTGTCACATGAATGTCAGGTTCAACGCTTGACTTCATCACTTGCAATGACGGAAGGATGGGGACCAGTGACGAAATGGAAGAATCTTATCAATCGTATTCCTGAGCTAGAGCATTGAAAAGCCCATAAACAGTGCGACATTCCGTGGCGTGAATTAGAAGTTCGAGTGACGAATGATCGGTTAATTGAATATTTTCTAGATCGCCATATCATCACCGAAGCAGCTGCATGGACAAAAATTCTAGAACTAATCTTGAATGTGGTTCTGTTTCTTGGTGAACGTGGATTGGCTTTTCGCGGAAAGTCCGACATTATTGGAGATCATCATAACGGAAATGTCGTACGACTGCTAGAACTGATTTCGCATTATGATCCAGTTCTCAAGGAACGTGTGATGAAAGTTGAACGGTCACAGGAAAAGGGTCAAAAGCTTCAAGCGCATTATCTCTCAAATCGTTCTCAAAATGAATTCATTGGACTTTGTGCCGCTGAAGTTCGGAGACGAAACGTAGAAGAGTGTGAATCTGCAAAGTATTTGTCAATTATGTTTGATGCCACCCTTGATGTGAGTCATACTGAACAAACTATTTTTGTCATACGATACGTACATGAAGAACTTCAAAAACTTTACATCGAAGAGCGGTTTTTCATCTTTGCAGATTGTGCAAAAAAAAAAGACTGGATCTGATATTGCAAGATTAGTCCTGGAGACTTTGGAAACGTTGAAAATTCACTTTTATGACTGCCGTTGCCAAGGCTATGACAATGGAACCAACATGACAGGAAATTACAAAGGTGTTCAATCAGTTTTCCTGAAGAAAAATCCACTGTCTATATTTTCACCATGTGGCTGTCATTCATTTAATTTGTGGGGACTGAATGCTGCCTGAAGCTGCACAGATGCTAAGACCTTCTTTGCAATTGTTCAAACTGTGTATACCATCTTCTCTGCTAGTCCACAACGCTGGGAATTATAGCAAAAGAAGCAGCATGGTGTGTCTCTGCATGGGCAATCTGGGACGCGATGGACTGAGAGACTTGATAGCATTCGCCCCTTCTCTAATCATTTGTGTGGAATCATTGCCTCTTTGGAAGAAGTTCAGAGCTTGAATCTGACTGCAAAAACACGAAATAATGTGGAAGGTGCCATATGATATATGAAATCCTACAATGTGTCATCATGGCAGGCATTTGGATGAAAGTCCTCACATTGATTGATTGCTACAACCAGGTCATTCAGGAAAGAAAGGAAACTATTGATGTTGAGGTGAAACATATTGAAGCATTGATAAGTCACCTCACATCTGCTCGGGATAAATGGCCAACAATTTTGAAAGAAGCCAAAATAGTGACAGTGTCTGCAAAAATCAGTTCTGAATTTTCAATCCATCGGATAGTGAAACGTAAACATTTCGGGGAACTGTTTTTTTATCACATTATTGATTCAGTTATTGGTGGACTTACAGTTCGTTTCACAGCCATTTAAAAAAATCTTGGCTACATTCTCTTTCTTGTGGGAGTATCAGAAACAGTCTGAAGATGAAATTAAGAGTGCCTGTTTTGACTTTTCGAATAAATATTCATGTGACTTAACTGAAACCGAACTGTCTGAAGAACTGCTTCATATGAACAAAAATCATGCAGCAAATGTTGGTGAGATACCTCTTTCTCCATTTAACTTGTTGAACAAGATTTCAGAACTGAAGTTTGGTGAACTCTTCAGAAATGTAGTGATAGTGCTGCTTATTTTCTCTTCAATACCAGTAACAGTTGCCTCAAATGAGTGTTCTTTCAGTATATTGAAACTCATCAAGAATTTCTTGCGCTCAACTATGGGACAAGAACGAACTAGTGATCTTGCCATTTTGAGTATTGAGTGTGAATTAGCGGGAAAACTTTATTTCCATGATATCATTGAGGAATTTACACACACAAGTGAGTGCAAGAAAAATGACCTTGTAACAGAAGAAAGCTGGACATCTTATAATCGGCTATTTATTTATCTTTTTAATTTTGGGGTGAGGGCTAAAGTCTGAATGATACTCGGGGGCCCCAAAGTCTCTGCACGGCCCTGTCCACAAGCAGGGATGATGTGCAAAGAAGCCTACGTGAAGTAGTCTTCGTGAACGATAAAAGTGTGTGTCATGCTTAAATACTAGGTCAAACAATTTTGCTATTTCTTTTGAAGGTATATGTGGTGGGTAGACTACATCCATTAAGTTAATGAACAGTTGATTATTATCAGGTATAACAGTCTTTCTCACCTATTCTTTGCATGGAGGATAGAGGTAGAAGGGAGAAATTATTGCATAGTATTTGCTTATACTTCCTTTTCTTTGCATCCATACAGATTTTAAAATAAAAAGCTTCAACGATATAAAATTTCATAAAATATTGTTATTTTATTAAAATTCATGAATAATATCCTGAGAAAAAGTCAGACCCCATATTTGGTTATCCTCTGAGTTTATCGTGAGCCAGAACGATATATTGTCAATCAATTGAGCGATAAACAAGTAGAAGTCTCATTAATGCATTACCATGAAACAAATAGTGTCTTATTTTATTTTACAGTGCGTCAAAACATATAGTAGATTCGCACAACAAGACATCACAAATATCATTTTTTATTTCTCCAGTTATTTCAAATAGTATATCTTCTTACTTTTGGAATCTTTCTGTTCAAGACTTTATCACCAACGTATTATTATTATTATTATTATTATTGAACGAAGCCTATATAGAGCTGAGTGGACACTCTGTCCACGAATCAAGAACACACTCTCTCTCTCTCGCTCTCTCTCTCTTTCTCTCTCTCTCTCTCCTATATACACAAAGATAACCACAGTTGCATGCACGATTACAGATGTTGCCTGTACATCTTGATGATATTAAATTCTTAGAAACTCAACAAATTAAACTAAATGCAAAACACCAATCAAATTGTACAACGCTGAACACAGATTCCAATATTTCGTATTTAGAAGGCCGCTTTATGCCTTCCTGTCCTTCTGTCATGAAACATTATTACTGGCCATGGCACAAGATGGTCATGAGTATCAGTGTGTAAGGTACCATCAACGTTATTATTCCTTCGTTCGAGTTCTACAGAATGACACATGAAGAAAGTTAGAAAGCTAGGCTAAATCTTTAAAACGTAGCGGAACCAGAAACGCTGTAGAAACCATAAATTCGAAGACTATCTGCAATTCAATGAAAAGGAAACTAAGTATACCTGAATGGTCATCGTTTCCACGAGCCAAGAGGTCGCTCCAGGATTCCATGTGTATTTCAAGTGTTATTACAGGTATTACAGGAAAGAGACGGAATGGAAGTTTCGGTAAGGAAAAGAGGTATGAGAGGACACGTATATATTTTAAGAAAAGCTAGAGAAAGGATGGTTATTTTTACATCGTTCATTTATTTTTAATGCGGAGACTCTATAAAATAATGATATTAATGCTTGCACTTACCTTCAAAACATCTGTCAAAGCAACATCTCAACGAAACGTTATTGAAATATGTTGAATTTATACACGAACACGCATATATGTATATATATATATACACACCATTGGCTTCACTTCTTCGCAGTATGGCCTTATGAAAAGCTCCTGATTAGTGGTGTTTAATGAAAAGCTCCCGATTAGTGTGGCTTAGTGAAAGCTTCCTATACAAAGGGTTTTAGATAACACGCTGCAATTTATTATTCAGAATACGGACCAATGAACTTATTAAGTAAATACAAAAGTACAAAGTATTGCCTTAAGCTTTTATATATCAAATCTTAAGGCATGAACTATAATTTCTTATCTGCGGATTAGAGTGGCTTAATGAAAATCTCCTGATTCGTGTGTCTTAAAGAAAATCTCTTGAAGAAAAGGATGCAAAACAATGCTACAATTTACAAATCAGTACATGGACAAAGGAACTTGATAAGCAAATATAACAGTTTATCATATTACCTAATTAGTTGTATTCTCTCATTGTCAGAGAATTCAATATATGCAGAACAACTATGAGAACAGTTTCCTATTTCAACTCCAAGCAAAACTGAAATACACATTTGTTTGGTAGGCATGGTTACGGAATGGTAGATGGACTTGGTATCCATTTATAATAACTACTTCCATGAAAATAGTCAGGCCTTGTGAAAATGAAGAATAAATACAATAATGAACAGACTCTGTGTTTGTGTTTGTGTTTTTGTAAATGTGTGTGTGTATCTGCAAATCAGATTCTCGTTTTTAGTATTTAATCATAAGTTATATTGTCACAAAATCCAATGCAGTATTCTATATCATATTGCATTGTAAAAATTGTCAATACAAAACGGAAGAAGCAGTAATTGCCATCCAACTTTATTTAGACAATGACATTTTGCTCCTTTTAGCCCCTCTCAAAATCCACTTTGGGTGTAAATATCTGAATAAAATAAGACTAAAATATTTCACACTTAGCAAATCTGACAAATACCATCGACCAACGCCTCCCTCTCTCTGTCTCAGTCTCTGTCTGTTTGTCTGTTTCTCTCTCTCTCTCTCTCTCTCTCTCTCTCTCTTCTCATACGCACACAAAGGTACACTCATGGGCTTATACGAATACAGACGTTTTCTATATAATTTGACCACAATCAACTCAGCAAATGAAACGACATCCACAACTCAGTTTAATATATATTTGAGACCACTGACCATAAATTTCTATGTTTCACAGTTAGATGTGCTCTTTATGGCTTTGCACTCATCAGTCATAAAATTAATATTTGTCCAGGCCACCATTATTAATATGTAATGCACCATCACTGCAAGATGCGTACTTATACATTTTTCAAATTAAGCAATTGAATCAAGGAGTTGCTCCACGATTCTAAGTGCATTTTAAGTGCGTTTACAGGCCAGATACGGAATGGAAATGTTCGTAATGAAATATAAGATAAGGAAAGAAAATTACCTGTTGAAACACCAGCTAGAGAATGATGATTATTCTTACTCTGTTAATTACGATCATGATGACGAGTCTCTTCGAAAATTACTTACATTAACATTAGTGCTTCCTTTTCATTGTTTCTGTTAAACCACCATCTCTATGAAAGGCTACTGAAATATGTTGGCCTTATATATATAAAGAATACAAATCATATGGCGAATTACAATACTTTCAAGTGCACTGGATCCATCAAGGGATCCCGTGTGTCAGGGATTGATTAATTTAAATGCAATAAACTAACAACGAACAGTGCGAAACTAATATATAGCTAGCCTGAGTGCTTTCGACCCTTTAATGAATCATTTTCAAATGCAAATACCAAACATAGACAAGACAAACAAATAAATCAGAAAAACGGTTTTGTTTGCGACACTTTACATGGCTGTTCGCCGTGTTCATATAGAGCACATAAGTCTTGCTTCATGATATAAATATGCGAGGTAGATGGTATAAACGTCACATTTTTGATTCGCATTAGTAAGGAAAAGTGATTATAGATCGGCGAGAGTAATCAAATGGAAGTAATTCCCATACACCTTTAATACACGTTAATGCTTGCAAAAAAGGTTACGGGTGATCTTAAGTTATAATGCGCAAAGGGAAATATGAGATAATCATCAAACAGCTAAAATCTAGTTTACAGTTCTTATAGCTTCTAATACGTAAATCTATAATCGATATATTATTTTCATGGGGTAATTCGAGTATCCCAGACGCAGATTAAGACAAACATGTTTAGATTAACAATGACCTGAATCTTTAGTTCACGCTCGCAGGGAACACGTGTAGCTGAGAATTATATTGTTCACCAAAATAAATGGCCCTAGTCAGTTACATAATTAATGAAATGGCAGGAAAATCGTTTAGATGCTGACCTCATAACGGCATATAGGTCAACATCCAAAGAAGCAAAGAAAGCTGTAAAAAGAGTCAGTGGTGATGCTGCAAGGCACATATATGAGGAGCTGTACAACAAGGAAGGGGGTAATGCTTTTAAAACGATCGCATAAGGCAGGCAAATGAGCAATCGCGATAAACAATCAGTAAACATGATTAAAAAAAATAAGGAACGCACAAATTTGACAAATGCGGAAATCATTTGGTGTAGGTGGAAATTATAATAATTGGAGGAATTGCTTAATATAGAAAATGCCAGGAAACCATTGCAGAACTTTATTCTTGAGGAAGGTCTATATAATGATATCTCTCACAGACAGATTGAGTCCGCAATAATACAGAAGAAGAAACAAGCAGCGGGGCCAAATGAAACCAGATTAGAGATGTTAAAAATTCTTGGGCAGGATGGTGTAGATCGGTTGTAGAAGCATTTTCATTTTCATGTTCAAGTGATACGTATTTGATAAGAAATACACGCTCAACATGTATTAGTCATTGTCTGAAATTATTTCCAGAATAAACTGCAACTCGGATTTAAAAGTGCGTATGCAACGAACCATTACTGTGTTTAAACATCACGCAATCGTAACCGTCAGGCATCTGTGAAAGCGTCACCCAGTAAAGGAACATTTGACTTCACTTTGTATACAGTTTACTAGCACGGTTCATTACATTCTTCTATGTACACTTCAAGCTTCAGCCAGAACCCTTTCAATCCCCACAACTCTCTCTCTCTCTCTCTCTCTCTCTCTCTCTCTCTCTCTCTCTCTCTCTCTCTCTCCTATACACACAAAGATAACCACATATGCATGCACGAATACAGATATAGCCTGTACACCTTGATGACATTAAATTCTTAGAATTCTTCGAGCTTTTACCAGAACGAAATCTCTCTCTCTCTCTCATATACACTCAATGATAAACACAGATACATGCACGAATACAGACGATGACTGTACACATTGATGATATTCTTAGAAACTCTTTGACTTCTTCACGAGGAGACCTAACAAAAGATTTATATTAATAATTGCACTTACCTTCAAAACATCTGTTAAAGCACCATCTGAATGAAATGCTAAGGAACTCTGTTGTGCTTATACAGGCAAACGCATATATATATATATATATATATATATATATATATATATATATATATATATATATATATATATATATATATATATAACTCACGGCTAGGTCTGCCCTTTTGTTGGCACAGTAATGGTTCACTGGACTTAAAAATAAAAGCAGTGTTCGCAAGTTTACCTGAACAAGAATAAGAAATTAAAATATTCAGTTTGCAAGTTAGCAATTTCTTTTAATTTGTATTTGACCAACACAGGTACACCATATATTATTGAATATAGTATAACCATTGCGCAACTATATTAAATTACTGCATTGTTGTGGTAGTGGTAACGGCTATTATCTTAGTTACTCTATGACAGTGTCCTATAACATTTTCAAAATGTCAACTATGGATTACTTTTTCTTCGTTTAGTTCTAGAATAATTGGCGTATCATACTGGAAGCTATTTACATAAATAATTCTCATAACTTTGGCTTGCCAATTAACACGTATATATTGCTCAATAACATCGCATTCGCACTTCATATATCTAAAACAAATTTCAAGCACAGGATATTGTGAAATTATCAATTTAGATTAGAAATACCGAGGTTACTTGAGTGATCAGACTGTTCCATCTACCTCTGCCTGCCATATTTTCTACCATGCACCTATGAAGGTGGTATACCAACTCCATCAACGGTGGCAGAAACCATGATACTTATCAGTACAATTGTATATGTTATATACACAAAGCAAATGTACTTGGAAACTAACGCAGTAGTTACATATCATTTCAGTAAAGAATGAGATTTTTTTCATGGTTCTGTACAATGTGATGCAGACATATTTATTACTTGCACTGAACTCTAGATTCTACAGACATTATTCCTGGAAGTATCACACAGAGTGTATTAGTGTTTTGAACTCATAAGATGACTGCTCTGCTCGTTGTCATTAACATACAAATTATTGCATGTCCTCCATTCGAATCAAGAGTTTCTTGCATGTTATAGAATTGTATAATATAATTTAAATGCAGTGAATGGTCATCCCTCAGTATCTTTGCTTTGTTATGGGTCTCTTTTTTAGGGGTATAGTTTTCATGTTTCTTCACCTCCAACACCAATACTAAGTTGTATCTGTGTACTGTGTTTATTGTTTACGATCCCAGATCGCCAAAATATCAATCGACCTTTTGACTTTTAGACACCAATAAAATGTTCAGCAGTAGAGAATTTCAGCAGGAGTTTTCCGGTAGTGTAAGGAATGTGTTAAACAAAGGTCACACGTTCCGATATTTTGACTGATTGCAGTTAAACAAGGTAAACTGCAAATGTTTTAAGGGATTGAGGGACGAATGGATTTCACAAATGAAATAAATTTAACATTATATAGTCTAATATCTTTTTATGGTGAGTGAATGCTTGATATTTTATAAGAATCATGTCAATTAGGTTTTGCTGTTTAGAATAGGTATTATGACATTTTATAAAATCATGTTAATTAGGTTTTTCTGTGTAGAATAGGTGTTATGACAAATCTATCAATATTCCATGCAAAATCATTACTATCAAAAGACATGGCCCAAGAGGGAACCGACATGAATAATTATAATTGTAAAATTAATTTTAACGATATTATTGAATTAAATTGGTTACCAGTATTGACAAATGTTTCTTTTCTACAATATAAGAAATATTCATAACCATTGATGGTACTATTTAAACCTCATGCATTCTAGTTTGAAAATATATAGTATGCATTACCATTTTGACTGACTAATAAATTTCATAGAGCTATTCACAATCGTACAAGACAAACCAGTCCACGATCAAGTTTACAAGATAAATCGTTATACTGACTTATCTGTAATGTTGACAATTGAGTTTACTTGCACGGGGGGACGTGATGCCTGAGGGAATAATTGTTTTCATGAATCTATCAATACTCCATACAAAACAGCATTACTATAAAATAGTATGACCCATGCACACATCGACATGTCTGGTTGTAACTTTAAATGTAGCTTTAATAATTTTAATGAAAAATGGAAACTTATGAACTCGTTAAATTAAACGCAACAACAGAAATCTATTTTATGCACTTTATATGTACTAAGGAACTTAAAATTTCACGGTAACTGATAATGAAACTAAATTCTTTATTATTATATGAATCTTGCTATCATGAATTTAAAACACAAATATATATATATATATATATATATATATATATATATATATATATATATATATATATATATATATATATATAATATCGAGCGAAATGTTGTATAATTCCTTATCAAATGGAAAGATATGAAAGCGAAAAATTACTTCCTGCAAAATGCTATCACTTCTACGCTTGGATACAAACACACGGATGTAACATTTAGCTCCGCCCAATACTTTTTAGTGGGTAGATACGTTATTTAAGGCAGAACAGATCGTTTTGTAACAGTTTAGATTATGTGGTGCGAGCTGTAGAATTGTAGGCATATGTGAAATATTTGTAGATGACTAATCGGGTGAACATGGTATACAATCATATTGATTATTTTTCCTTAAAATTTCATTTTTCAGAACATTATAATTTTTAAAGAAGAGATTATAAAACTAATACGTTTATCTTGGATTTAACAATGAAACATTTTAAACAATGCACGTTTGTAAAGCCCGTTAAATCTTAACATGATTGTGAAGGCTTAATTTTGCAAATTGGTAAAACACAGAAAGACGTAATTGTAAAATATATCACTAAAGCAAACTGGAGTAACGTTGTGATACAGGTGGAATTAGTCATGACCCTTGAGTAAAAACTTGTGTGATTTTGTTCCGGCGGGTATTGTAGAGGACAAAGTCAGGTAGATTATAAAATTCAATTGCCATCATTTTGTTCTGAGTTGTAGTCAACGATATTATATGGACATTTCCATAAATAAAAAATTGTCAAGAATGCTTGGTAAATCTCATCGACCACACTTTCAACGAAAATTAAAGAACATTACATGTTGTTGTTTTTTTCTTCTAACTTTTCTTTGTGAAATACTTATGTGTTACACCCTTAGTATATTATGTGTAACCAGCACATATTATTTGTTGTTGTTGTTTGTTTTGTTGTTTTAGGGTTCAACGCCATTTGTCAGCACAAGATAGGCTATACATGGCGGCCAGTATAACTGGTGGAGGAAGAACCCTGGAAAACCCAGGGAAGAACCACCGACCCACGAGAAGCTACTGGCAGGCTTTCCCACGTACCCACGCTAGCCGAGCCTTGGACTCGAACCCACGCAGACAGAGGTGAGATGGCAGTGATCCGGAACGGTGAGCGCTTTAGACCACTCGGCCACTCGGGGCCCCCACTTATTATTTGAATATGACTACTAATTCTCACTTTAATGTAATGGGTTCTTAAGCAGATATAATATGGGTTAATGTTAACACACATATGGATGTAAATTACCTATCCAATCACTTGTCGCCATGGACCTATCTGATGATCTAAGTGGTTAGCGAGTCCACCAAGTATCCCGGAAGACGCGGGTTCGAACCGGGTCATTACAAAATCTTATACAGTTAGTAATAATAGCTGACTGGATAGACGCTCAGCATTAAGAGATTGTTGTTAAGACTGGTCGGCCTTGTGTCAGAATAATCTGACTTTTTTGTGGGGGGGGGGCTCTCTTATTTGATCTTTTCAGGCCAGTACAGGAGTCCCCCCTGCCCTACTTGTATTTTTGCTGAAACTTACTTGTATCATTATGGAATAATCTGACAGGATGGTTCATGATGCCTCTTGTTTTCAGTACGATGGCCCAGTTCAATGCAACAATATAAGCTGTCACAACTCAGACATCGTCGCAATATGACTCAAATTCTTAAACATACGTTAAAAGTCCACACACACACACACACACACACACACACACACACACGTTAGATGTCTCTATTTTGTAATTTTTTGATTACATTTTTTATTTGTTGTACAATTTTATTTTGTGTTTCCTTTATTCTTTTTCCTTAACATGTACGCACGCACACGGATTTCGTAATGAAGCGTAAAGGGAGAGAACTTTTATGCAGTGATTATCCGTTATTTATTAGCTAAACTACATACTAACCGAGATTAAATATATAACATAACTCAGATAATCTATGCTTAATTGTCATACATTATAAACGTAATAACACATACTCATGAAATGAAAGCTGTGTTAAACGAATAGCTCCAACCTTCAGATATTGAAAACACGAAGTAAAGAGATATTAAAGGAAAAGACATAAAGTTGACATATACATTTATTTTATGCGTTAAATAAAGAATAAATATTTACTCATTATTTTGTATGTACTCGTAGCGCAAATTCTCTTTCTTTTGATCTGAACTTGCAATACTCATAGGCGAAACCTATAATGCTAATAACATATATTGAGTATCATCAAAAGATGAAAGACTAATTTTAACTATTAGTCGCAAAACAGATGATGATAATGACTTAAAATTAAACTCCTTTAGATTCTAAGAAACAATGTATATTACTGTCACTTTAGCATTATCTTTCTCTTTCTTTTCTTCTTTTCCAGCACAGACAAAATCATATATTTTTGTCTCAGAACTCCAATAAAGTATGGGCTTTCTAATCATATACACTTTTATTTAATGGAGAACATATTTGTTTTCTTTTCAGGAAATGTTTCTTCGCTTTGGTAGCCAATGTAATTACAATTGCAATTATGCACAGGTCATGTCTTTTGATAATACGGGTATTTCATGCGAATTATTGATAGATTTAACACAACAAGTAATCTTCAGAACAACACGTTTTCGGGTGAGAGTAAACTTAATTGACTTGTTCATGCAAGAGATTTACTCATCCATGCAAAAGTAATAGACTGTGTAGTGTGACCTTGGCTTTACTCTTGATATCAACCAATCCCTCACTCCGTCAATATGGTTGTTTATTTCCTCGACAGTTTACATAGTTTTACCTTTGTTTTACCCCACTGAGTCAAAATATCGGACCATGATACTTTGACTAATCTCCATTACACCGCACTACCGGAAAACAACAGGTGGTATTTCCCTACTACTAACATCTCACATAAGATTAATTTCTCATAAGTATAGACAGTCATGGATAATATGATGTGATCCAGTTCTCCAGTCAGCTTTCAAAGCATGGGCTCTTCCTAACGGCTCAAGTCCTTCACGGGTTTCACGCCTTTGATCACAGCACGCGACAATATGTTTTTTACGTGCGCTGAAATACGCTTTCTCGCAACATCAACTCCCTCACTCCTTGTCTAGAAGCTTAGGTATTCCACACAATGCTGTTGAGATAATTGCTAAGGTGACTTACATTTAGATCTTAAATAACGTTTTTTCTTGTGGAATGTAAATGAGTATACAGAAAGACAGGCAAAAAATCATTCTTGTTTCCCTCAGTGCATATTCTATTTCAATAACGATAATGTAAATAGGACATAATGACAAACGTTAATACCATCAAATTTGTCCCACGTACATACATACTTTTATTAAAACTTAACTTGCCTTGCTGCGTGCATACACATTAGAGAGTAATACAAACAATTTATATCTGTTTTAGTACGAAAATATATATATTGGACTTGTAAAATACGTCTGAAACTAGACGGTTGGGGAATTACATTTGGTTGCTGTTCTCAAGTAAATAAAGGTGTTATTGATACTGCAAATACTTCGGAATCCAATGCAGTGAAAGTTCGTAATTCCGGTACTGACATGGGTTCGTTGCAACTGTTTATCACCTTATACGCAGATGATCTATCAATATTTTCTGAATCAAAAAAGGGTAAGTAAACGTACTAAGTGCCATGAGAACATATTATGATAAGTGAGGACTTACCTTAATACATATAAAATAAAAATTATAATGGTCTGCAATATTAGATAATTCTTTATTATTCTATAAAATAGCATGGAAAATGACTAAGTACTCTGAGTATGTATTGTAATAAGTGGCGCCCTAAAGTTCATACAAAAATAAAAATTCAATTATGATGATATCAGCTGATTCTTTAGTCTTCTATAAAGGTGTATGGTTAGAGGTTGTTAAATTTTGTATTTCTTGGAATTGAATTTACAACAATTGGTACTTTCCAACTTGCTCGAAAATTTTTAAGTAAACAAGCATCAAAATAATTTTTGCAATCGATAAATAATTATACAAATGTGGCAATTAAATGCTTAAATAAGAACATGGACGAGGCTACAAAGCATCGCACTAGATCAAAATATTTTATAATTATCGCTACTTCCTTGAAGACGAGTATCTCTTTTTCTTAGAATGCCAATATTATTTGCCACAAAGAAATAAGTATATCAACTCTTAATTTTGGCGAGGTTGAAAAGTATTAAATTATTGAATTTTACCCAACCTAGCGATGTTATAAATCTGGGAAAACATCTTCATATAACACTAATTGAGCGCAATTAGATCACGAATACTACTTAAAGTTACCTTTTCATTTTCAATGTTTAATACATGCATTACCGTGTCATACTTTTGTGCTTATATACTATTAAATAAAGTGTGCTGAATACTGCTTATATTCAAAGCACACATTTTTGTTTTCATCCGCAGGAGCTTGTGATGACGCTCGCGCAGTTGATTCTGGAGTATTTTGAAGGCTACAAATTACTATGTCGTATTCTTAAATAGTATCATACACCATGTGTACACAAATGCAGGCGTCTATATGAGTGTAAGTGTTTATGGGTACACGCAAATTCATATATAATGGGTGTGTGTGATTTGTACTTTTGACGTAGCTTTAGCAATTTTTCAGTCATATTGGTACCATGTCTGCAGCGTGGAAGGTTCTGATGATGTCTAGCGATGGGGCATCATGACGCAAATATTTAGCATCGTGTCCCATCCAGTCACATTATCTTGACTCCAGGCCGAACACACCTAACTCGAACCTCTTAATGTTGAGCACCTATCGAAGCAGCTGTTAGGACCATTTTTATAACTGTTTGGTATGACTCGGCCGAGGTTCGAATCAGGTTTAGATAATCATATTCAACAGCAGTCGGCTTACGTTATAATTGAATAATATTTGTCAAGAACTATACACTATAATCTACTTCGAACAGTTCATCGCTAGCGAAAATAATTTTGTAACATTAAAGCTTTGTTGAGATTATCCATTTGATTACAATGAAGGTAATTAAGCTATAAAAATGAAAAATACTTACTATTTATCTTAAGCCTGTCGTCACCGAAACAAAGAAATTCTAGAAACTGCATATGACCACATCATTGGCTATGACAGCTTGGCATTATCCACAACCCAGCGAAATGTTTATAATTGATTTAAACAAATCCCTTTATATTTCCACGGAATCAAGACTGTCTACGTCAAGAAAGAATCGTTCCTAGCTTGTCCGTAAAAAAACCGTAGCATCTTCTACAGCAGTATGTAATTATTTTCTTCTAGGCATCACATCTCTGATTTGGTTAAGGAATCCGTGTTTAAGCTTCAGTAATATCATTAAAAAATAGCTCTGATGATTCTTCTAGATTTGCTAAGCAATGTAGTAAGTTACCTGCACCCAAGAGAAAGCAGCGTTAAATCATGACCAAGAAATACAAACTGTATTAAGTTCAGATTGTTCCCTTTTGCGGAGGATGACAGAGAAACCTTGTGATATTTGCCTGGTCTGAAAGGACTATTTCACAAAAATATATAACAAAATATAATGATCCAGAAGACTTGCCTTACTATTTAGCGAATTCCACCAACGGAGGGAATAACAATAATTATATTTCTGCGAATATTCCATTGTTTGATGTGAGAAACACTGTTTGCGTTATCTTGACTTTAATTCTCACTTCCGTAAGTTGCTTTTCACATGTTCACTTTTTATTCAAGGAAAATACAATATTTGCTGAATTTTACAAAACTTATTTCTTCTCACTCGTTTATATTACTTGCTTTAAGACCATAGCGCCGTAATAAAAATTAGACACTGATCTTGGTAAAGGGCTAAATGATATTTGAATCTGAATCGAGAAACCTTACACCTGACGGCGACATAAGGCTACATGAGAGCTGTGTAATGTTATTTATTTTTCTTATTTACAAACATTACACACATGGATTAAACATAATTAAAAAGTAATATCTCCAACTTCCTGTTAACTGATCCTTGTTTAGTTGTTTAATATGGCACATTGCTGGCTAAATCATGCTGAGATGATAGAAATGACGTGGCTTTTAATGATACAGGCTCACGCAGCTGACCCATGATTGCCTTCGCAGATTGTGATTCCGCAAAAGTTCGCTACAAGTTTGATCCTGCAACGAGCTAGAACCACCTTACATACAATGTATATAAGACACTTACTAACTCAATTCCCACAGATAATGTATAGAGGACACATACTAACTCATTACCACAGATAATGTATATAAGACACTTACTAACTCATTACCACAGATAATGTATATAACACACTTACTAACTCATTACCCACAGATAATGTATATAAGACACTTGCTAACTCATTACCAACAGATAATGTATATAACACACTTCCTAACCCATTACCGACAGATAATGTATATAAGACACTTACTAACTCATTACCACAGATCATGTATATAATACACTTACTAACTCATTACCCACAGATAATGTATATAAGACACTTGCTAACTCATTACTAACAGATAATGTATATAAGACACTTCCTAACTCATTACCCACAGATAATGTATATAAGACACTTGCTAACTCATTACCCACAGATAATATATATAAGACACTTATTAACTCATTACCCACAGATAATGTACAAAAGACACTAACTCATTACCCACAGATAATGTATAGAGGACACTTACTAACTCATTACCCACATATAATGTATATAGGACCCTTACTAACTCATTACCACAGATAACGTATATAAGACACTTACTAACTCATTACCACAGATAACGTATATAAGACACTTACTAACTCATTATCCACATATAATGTATATAAGACACTAACTCATTACCCACAGATAATGTATAGAGGACACTTGCTAACTTATTACCCACAGATAATGTATATAAGACACTTACTAACTCATTACCCACAGATAATGTATATAAGACACTTACTAACTCATTACACACAGATAATGTATATAAGACACTTACTAACTCATTACACACAGATAACATATATAAAACACTTACTAACTCATTACCCACAGATAATGTATATAAGACACTAACTCATTACCACAGAAAACGTATAAAAGACACTTACTAACTCATTACGACAGATACAATATATAAGACACGTACTAACTCACAACCCACTGATAATGTATAGAGGACACTTACTAACTCATTATCCACAGATAATGTATATAAGACACTTACTAACTCATTAGCCACAGATAATGTATAGAGGACACATACTAACTCATTAACCACATATACTGTATATAAGACACGTACTAACTCATTACCACAAATAATGTATAAAAGACACTTACTAACTCATTACTCACAGATAATATATAGAGGTCACTAACTAACTCATTACCCACAGATAATGTATAAAAGACACTTACTAACTCATCACCCACATATAATGTATATGAGACACTTACTCATTACCCACATATAATGTATATAAGACACTTGCTAACTCATTACCAACAGATAATGTATAGAAGACACTTCCTAACTCATTACCCACAGATAATGTACATAAGACACTTACTAACTCATTACCCACAGATAATGTCTACAGTACACTTACCAACTCATCAGAAACAGATAATGTATATAAGACACTTACTAATTCATCACCCACAGATAATGTATAGAGGACACTCACTACTAACTCATTACATACAGATAATGTATATAAGACACTTACTAACTCATTACCCACAGATAATATATAGAGGACACTTACTAACTCATTACACACAGATAATGTATATAAGACATTTACTAACTCATTACAGCAGATAACGTATATAAGACACTTACTAACTCATTACCACAGATAACATATCTAAAACACTTACTAACTCATTACCCACAGATAATTTATGTAAGATACTTACTAACTCATTACCCACAGATAATGTATAGAGCACACTTACTAACTCAATACCCAGAGATAATGTATATAAGACACTTACTAACTCATTAACCACAAACAATGTATAGAGGACACTTACTAACTCATTACCCACATTTACTGTATATAAGACACGTACTAACTCATTACCACAGATAATGTATAAAATACACTTACTAACTCATTACCCACAGATAATGTATAGAGGACACTTACTAACTCATTACCCACAGATAATGTATATAAGACACTTACTAACTCATTACCACAGATAATGTATATAAGACACTTACTAACTCATTACCCACATATAATGTATAGAGTACACTTACTAACTTATTGCCGACAGACAATGTATATAAGACAATTACTAACTCACTACCCACAGATAATGTATATAAGACACTAACTCATTACCACAGATAATGTATATAAGACTCTAACTCATTACCCACAGATAATGTATAGAGGACACTTACTAACTCATTACACACAGATAATGTATATAAGACACTTACTAACTCATTACCCACAGATAATGTATAGAGGACACTTACTACTAACTCATTACCCACAGATAATGTATATAAGACACTTACTAACTCATTACCCACAGATAATGTATAGAAGACACTTACTAACTCATTACCCACAGGTAATGTATATAAGACACTTACTAACTCATTCCCACAGATAATGTATAAAAGACACTTACTAATTCATTACCCAAAGATAATGTATAGAGGACACTTACTAACTCATTACCCACATATACTCTATATAAGACACTTACTAACTCATTACCATAGATAATGTATAAAAGACAATTAATAACTCATTACCCAAAGATAATGTATAGAGGACATTTACTAACTCATTACCCACAGATAATGTATAGAGGACACTTACTAACTCATTACCCACAGAAAATATATAGAGGACACTTACTAACTCATTACCCACAGATAATGTATAGAGGACACTTACTAACTCATTACCCACATATAATGTATATAAGACACTTACTAACTCATTACCCACAGATAACGTATATAAGACACTTACTAACTCATTACCCACAGATCATGTATAGAAGACACTTACTAACTCATTACCAACATATAATATATAAGACACTTACTAACTCATTACCCACAGGTAATGTATATAAGACACTTACTAACTCATTCCCACAGATAATGTATAAAAGACACTTACTAATTCATTACCCAAAGATAATGTATAGAGGACACTTACTAACTCATTACCCACATATACTCTATATAAGACACTTACTAACTCATTACCATAGATAATGTATAAAAGACAATTAATAACTCATTACCCAAAGATAATGTATAGAGGACATTTACTAACTCATTACCCACAGATAATGTATAGAGGACACTTACTAACTCATTACCCACAGAAAATATATAGAGGACACTTACTAACTCATTACCCACAGATAATGTATAGAGGACACTTACTAACTCATTACCCACATATAATGTATATAAGACACTTACTAACTCATTACCCACAGATAACGTATATAAGACACTTACTAACTCATTACCCACAGATCATGTATAGAGGACACTTACTAACTCATTACCAACATATAATATATAAGACACTTACTAACTCATTACCTACAGGTAATGTATATAAGACACTTTCTAACTCATTACAGACAGATAATGTATATAAGACACTTGCTAACTCATTACCACAGATAATGTATATAAGACACTAACTCATTACCCACAGATAATGTATATAAGACACTTACTAACTCATTGCCCACAGATAATGTATAGAGGACACTTACTAACTCATATCCACATATATAGTATATAAGACACTTCCTAACTCATCACCCACAGATAATGTATATAAGACACTTGCTAACTCATTACCACAGATAACGTATATAAGACACTTACTAACTCATTACCCACATATAATGTATATAAGACACTAACTAACTCATTACCCACAGATAATGTATAGAGGACACTTACTAACTCATTACCCACATATACTGTATATAAGACACTTAATAATTCGTTACCACAGATAATGTATAAAAGACACGTACTAACTCATTACCCACAGATAATGTATAGAGGACACTTCCTAACTCATTACACACAGATAATGTATATAAGATACTTACTAACTCATTACCCACTGATAATGTGTATAAGACACTTACTAACTCATTACCCACTGATAATGTATATAAGACACATGCTAACTCATTACCACAGATAACGTATATAAGACACTTACTAACTCATTACCACAGATAATGTATATAAGACACTTACTAACTCATTACCCACTGATAATGCATATAAGATACTTGCTAACTCATTATCACAGATAACGTATATAAGACACTTGCTAACTCATTACCCACATATAATGTATATAAGACACTTACTAACTCATTACCCACATATACTGTATATAAGACATTTACTAACTCATTACCACAGATAATGTATATAAGACACTTACTAACTCATTACCCACTGATAATGTATATAAGACACTAACTCATTACCCACAGATAATGTATATAAGACACATGCTAACTCATTACCACAGATAACGTATATAAGACACTTACTAACTCATTACCACATATGACGTATATAAGACACTTGCTAACTCATTACCACAGATAACATATATAAGCCACTAACTCATTACCCAGATATAATGTATATAAGACACTTACTAACTCATTACCCACATATACTGTATATAAGACACTTACTAACTCTTTACCACAGATAATGTATATAAGCCACTAACTCATTACCCAGATATAATGTATATAAGACACTTACTAACTCATTACCCACATATACTGTATATAAGACACTTACTAACTCTTTACCACAGATAATGTATATAAGACACTTACTTACTCATTACCCACAGATAATGTATATAAGACACTTGCTAACTCATTACCCACTGATAATGTATATAAGACACTTACTAACTCATTACCCACATATAATGTATATAAAACACTTACTAACTCGTAATAGATCACTTGATAATATCATTGAAGATGCTAGGCTAGCTTCACAGATTTTAATCGCCCATCCCCGGTCATTCCAAGGCAGTTACCGGCGAAAGTCGGCGAGGTTTAAGAAAGATAACATTAAATACACTACAGAACGAGAGCTACTTATGTAACCAAGAAACTCCCCAGATGCATAACCACATAATTGATTAATCAATTATACTTACAAGGTGTAAGTTATTTAGTGGCCTAAGTATCATATTGTGAACTACAAAATCATCCAGATATACAAATTATTAATCACTGACATACACAGTTACTAGTACATACACTACTTAGCTATGTAATATATCGATAAGTTATCAAATTAGTCTACCCAGACCTTTAAGAAACAATTTTAACCTGTTATAAACACGATGACGTCGCAATAATTATATATGTTATATCTGTCTTACCCGGCCTCATATTTATCACAGTCGACTAGAACGCAGCTATAAATCCCTGAGAAAAGGAAATAATGTCCCAGGTTAATAGATCATAAACGTGCCTCAGGCTAGAGATAAATACCAAACGACTGACCATCCAGGACTTCTGACCTCCAATATAAAAAGTCGACCGACCTCCTAGAATATCGGGGTCAACCATGTAAAGAATGTAAGAGGTTAGTCATCTTAACCACCTTCACAATTAATACATCCGCAATAGCAATCATTATAAATAATTTGAAAAATTTAAAAAATTGTTTCATTTCAAGGAATTTCGAGCCCTAATTTAGCTTAAGCCGACATTCCAAACATATATAACTGAAGACCCAATGAATATAAAATGTTATAAGACAAGTGCAAATAGTCGATATAGTAAATATATTCAGCTGAAGTCCTCTCTCTTTGCTCTGTACAATTTTATGTATTATTTACTCTGGTTGGTCCATTTCCCATTTAACATATTAACATGAAAGTCCACCAATTATTTGCGAGAGTAAAACTGTATTGGGCTGCTCGAATAGGTATCTGCTTCCTTTTTTCTTATATTTCTTTCTTCACTCTTAAGACCTCTTTTCTTCTACTTCTATTCTTATGTTCCGCTTCTACATCCGGCCGCTTTCGTGCTGGCACAGCTTGCTGTAGGAATGACACAAGGGACACAACCTCTTACAGCCTTGCTCCACCTTCAGGTAATCGAGTAATTTCTCTCATAGATTTGATGTAATTACACTACAAGACAGATATCTTATCCCAGGGAAGTAGTGATGTTTGAAGTCTCTGAGCCTCCGAGGATGTCGTTTGGCTCCGTAAGTACTCCGTTGAAAGTGACATTTACTCATCGTAATTAAAATGTCTCAATACGATGTCGATTGACCGTAACAACATTTGTAACATTTTAACATTTAACATCGGTGTTTGTAATATCAAGGTGTACCATTAATTAAGGATTTGAGCTTGACAGTGTCATTTTGTAAAATTAGTTTTGAAAACGTACATTTAATATAAGCATGAGTGTTGATATTGCAGATTTGATACTCGATAATATCGTAAAACTCGATGAAAGGTACAACATTCTTCATCGAAATCTAACTGCGCGTTATATAGTAGAAAGGTATAATACGTTACAGCAACTAAAAACCAACGTTTGGTGTTTACTATCTCTTGAACGTAAACCTATGAAAAAATTGAATCCTCCATGTTTGAGACCAAAATACCTGGAATGATTAGTTACAATTCGTTGTATCGTTGTATCGTTGACGAAATTCAAGCTGAAGTCAAACACCAAGATGCGAAACGAGTTATAAATGGTCATCATCTTCAATCGCTGAAACCAAAAATGTAAGAGAACATTCGGACAGATTTGACCGTTATACATCTATTTCATAAGTCATTGAGTGTCCGCTAACCCGATTACCGGACTTATTAACTTATAGCCGTTTAGGTTTGCATGCACGCCATCATGAGAGGGAGGTCTTGTCTCTCGCTCCACTTTTCCACATCTTCTTTTCTAAACTCACGAGGGCGAGTCAACTAACTTCACCCCATTCTTTTCTGATCTCTATTTGGTTAGATCAATATCAGCTTGTAACAAGCTAATTTCATTTAGTGATCTTTCAATTGCTTCCAGAGTTGTTAGTTTCTATTAAATATAATGGGGCTCCCAATAATTCTTTGACTAATTCACTTGGTAGTGTGTTGATACTGATCTTGACAATGTCTACTTCATATATTACCCTCTGTTACTTCAAGTGCCGTTAGTTTCGTATCAACGTGTGCAAATTATGTAGTAACAACATTGGGCTTTCCCAAAAAATTCAAAATAATTTTAGAGTCTTTCTGTACATTCTTACTTAAACGGTTAAATGCCTTGACATTTCATGTAGTATATATTTATGTACAGCAGTTTGTTTACTTCTGGGTTGCGCATAGCGACAATCGTATTGTCGCTCATTTTCAGTACTCCCGGAGCTTCAGCGAGAAAAACACGACTTTGTCTTTCATCTACGATAAGTTCAAGAGCCATCCCAGAGGCACTAATTTTATATACCTCGTAGATTTGGGCTAAATTACCGACGACCGACCCTCACACTTAAGTCATAATATCAATCATATTAACGCTGCTAGATTTTATTTTGCCAAATTGAATTTAAAACACAAAATGTTCGCCCTTGTCTACCCTACTCTAGCGTCAGTTGTAGAAACTTTTGATGTGTCCACGAAAGCAGTTTGTATGCCGGCTTTCTGCGCGTTTGATCGCCGATAAATATATGTGGTCATAATGTTATTTCAATTACAGAATTTGGTATTTACCAAGACAGGATTTAGCGTTATACACTTAGCTGAAATGGACGGATATCTACAGATTGGTATAATTTTCCACGTCAGTAAATGCGGCTATAGTCTATACCCCCATGTAGGAGGCTCTATCACGGTTTGTGTTGGCAGAGTTGATATACTTGATAAATGATCGTGCTGGAAACGAATTAAAATATATAACGTTGCGTGGATTAATGCTAAAAACAGCCCAGTTGGTACCGAACATTCGTGCCAATCTAGATTAAGTATTCCTGATTCATGGATCCGTTGCTCATCATGTAACAAAACGCGCATAAAAACACCTCTTCAGTACTAGATTTGTCTTTTCTCTGCAATTTCAACTAAACCAAATTTAACACTGGGGCTTCCTGGGTAGTCGTAATCATTTCCCGGACTTTCGGGTTAACTACTGACTCCGGCCTGTTTATTTTGCCCTGGGAAATGTTTGCCCCCAGCCCACATTGCTTTTTCTTATGATTTTGTGCCAGCATATCCAGAGGGCAGATAGCGTTGTTCCCATTCCACCACACGGTTTGCGTGCCTCGCTGAAATGAATCGCCTGTCGCTCAGTTAGCGCTACTTTATTTGTCCCTCCCCACCAGCTATGTGTTTGATAATTGCAGTGTTGCTCCAAAATTGTTGTTGGCGTAGTTTTATTATTTGGTTTTGATTTTCAGTAAAACATCAACACGATTGTATGTGCTGCTGGGCTGTTTTAATTGTTAATTCACGTATGACCAATTAGAATGCAAGCACACCGAGCTAGCTCGCCGGATAATTGTTTTCCACAGGGACGTCAACGACTTACTTTCGACCAAAACGATTTCAAGAAGTAGGATTTTGTCCGAAACTATGACAGTGAAACATTTATCCGCAACACACCAATTGGAAACACCCCAAAGCATGCTGGCCAATGTATCTCTAAGACGGATTGTCTGAATAAATTCAGATGTTTCAGTGAAACGTAATAAATTCGGTATAACGTTGTGAGATCCTTATGAAATATCGGAAGTCCTGAGTCAACGTTCTGGTGCGTCCCAAGAAACTCATTAGTCTGTCTTATGCTCAAGCGACATTATTCTACTGAAATCATGCGACGACTTCATCGTATGGTTCTTGATGCCCGTATAATCTTAGCAATCCTTCAAAGATGTTAACATTGTCAAACAACACTGTCGCATATCTTCAAACGCTATAAATACATTTCGCGGTGTAGAAACCTCCAGCTGAATGCAATCTGCCACGTGAACAGACATGCTACACCTTAAACATCATTTGTAGATATTGTAAGCCAACGCAGCGTAGGCAGCGTAGATTGACTGCCGCGACGCTTGAAAATGAGTAATCGTTGTTACTCGGACATTGGTGGTTACACTGATAAAATTGTCGTTGTCGGCATCCACGGCGTCTATTTTGTCATGGTAACCCGTCTGTGTATTTTCGCACTTGCATCGTCAACGGCACCTTCGTCGTGCCAAGATGTCGAATCTCAAATATCACGTGGTGTCAGCAGAACCTTCATTTAGCCCCAAAAGTAAAATTTTAACAACCCAGCAAAATCCGAAGTAGAATTATGCAACTGAATTGGCCTGTTGAGTTAATTTGTGATCCACCTCTTGAAAAACCCATCATAAAGGTTGTATTTTTCCATGGACTACAACATTATTTCTCTGTCTTGAAATATTATAAGGGTGATCATCGGCATTATCCGTGATGTCTTTTGCGAACATCATTTAGGGTCCAGAGATACGAGATTAATCATCGAGGTATCGTGCGATTGCAAGTACTGTCATTGCCATATCAACGTTGTCCAGCCATTCTTTGATTTCCTTCCTGTCCATTATGTAGCGCGGGCGTTGTTAGATAACGTGATCATCAACAAAACTACCACATAACCTATCGACATCTGTTTTCACGAGATTTCCTTCGACCTAAATAAACGGTTCAACGAACAAGACCTGTTTGTATCATAAACCTGTAATTCTATTCGGTTCCATTGATTTTGCACAAGAACACCATAAAGATAATATTGATATTCACGAATGGATTCAATCTGCAACACCGATGCGTCCATGTCAAATGCGGAATTTGATATAAGTTTGAACATTTAATATTAAAGTATATATGAACAATTGGCTGTTCGTGCGCTGTTGCCGGCAGCATGATTCCCATAACGTTATTGTCTGGAATCATCAAAATTATTTAGACATATTGCTACTGCGGTAATCATTATTTATTGTTATGTGTGACCTTATCTTACACAATTGGCAGTGGCAGCACCGCCGCAGAAAGAAAGCGATCCCATTGAAGACCACTAATTGTGAACACGTTCTTTGTCACAGATAAACATATACCATTCTGTTTCATGATCGCCCGGACAATACCAACGGCATTCTCACCTATCCTTTTGGCCAGTGACATTCCATGTTCATTAGTCACTGGAGCAAAGCTACTAAATAATTTCTAAGAAAACATCGCCAGGTTAATCTCCGTTATAAACTCGATACACAGCCAAGTCTCAACTTACCTTCCTGATGGGTGTTCTTGATCCCTTGACTGCTGTGTTACCCTGTACGAACGCCACTGTTTATTTCATTGAGTGCGATTAATTCATCATGATATACAAACTACTGACAATAGTCTCTTATTGTAAATCAAACAAATGTTCACTTGATCTTTCAGTGTAAATCTCACGCGAAAAAGAATAATGTCGTAACATCGCAGAAACACAGGCTGCGTAGGCACCACCATGATTAAGTCGTCCGGAGACACATTCGGGGACCAACTGTATAAGTATAACCTTCCCGGGCAACGTTGTTACCAGGAATACCGCTGTCGCCGATAAAATCATCCATCGGCGGCCTCTTACGTGTGACGTTATGCAATAGATGCTCAGTACTATAAGACGTACATCGCGATCGCGATCAAGAGAATTATGCACGGCTAGTTCTCCATTTGCAAGTGCTAACTATAAAAAAACACGGTCTTGATCAATGACACTCCTACGTTGATGCGATCGCGATGTCGAACTGTCATTGCGATTTTGAAATCCTGCCCCAATATCGCAAAGTTGGTAATTCCATCTGCGTGCCATTCAGGCGAGGCCATTCCATCGCCGCACGTTCGCGTTTTCCATTAAAAAGACAAGTGTGTTATTCGATGGTAACCCACCAAAAGGTGCCAATCTAATATTGTGCCAATTGTAATACACACGTTGCTCAGACGGCGCTATATCATGTGTGCAACCGGGATGCGCTATAATCGAGGTGGAACTTATAACAACAAAATTCCTCCCTCGTCGACATCGACACTATCGTCGTGGTACTCGGAATGATATTTGCAATTATTGTTTGAAATCTAAGAATGACTCTACTATATCGATAACACGGCCGTGTAATTGTGGATATTATTATCCCTCGTCACCGTGCGTGTCGTCATATTTATAAATCACCTCGTTGATCTCATACACATACGGGTCCATGAACCTGCTGGTGTACAACAGCTGACATACTGATGATGATTCGTTGATGACATCGTGGGAATTGTTGCCAGGACGTAAACTCCCTCATTGGGATTTCTAATCGATCAATTTTGTCTATCAGGTTCGTTGAATGAAATTATGATACCGCACCAATAACGTTATCCGGACTTGGTAGTGGCCGCGGACAACCGATTCTCTTGCCGGATGTTTTTTTTTGCCTGACTCTTTCCGGTAATTTTTCTATAAACCAAACTTTGTACAACTCATCAACGTCTTTGTGAATCCTTCCATGTAATAAACATTAACCTCTGCGAACAAAATCTTTTATAACAGATTCGGGTGCGTTCTAAAAAGTGTTTCGTCAGTCGTACTCGTTTAAAAAATGTGATTTTGTGTTCAATGCAGATTTTTATTTGTGTGGTTGTTCCTTACGTGAAAATTTATGAACAATCTCGTCAACGTCATCACGAGACTCCGTTCAGCTTGCCTCTTTGATTTATTCTGGCATGACTGCGAAAGAGACTAGGATTCTTCCAATGTTCCCCGGATGACCCTTTAGTGTGTATCGCGATAGCTGATGTTTCCGCGGCTTAATCAACTGGGCGAACGTTTGTTCTAATCCCGCGGTGCATCAGAAGCTTGTAAAAATCGTAGTGTTGCCAGAAGCTACTGCGCTAGTTTTCTGCTCAATTCATTATATTTCAACTACATCTATAAGTCGATATGTATATTTTTTCAATGCCAATTCGGTATTACACTAGTGCTGACATCAACATGCTAATAAAAGGTTCATTTTTCATACGACAGAAAAAGATATTAAAACGTTTTTTCAAGACCTTATCTACGGTAAAGCATTTGGTATTAAAATTTCCGTGATGTGTGAGTCTGCTCTGTTGAACATGAATAACATATTGGCTTTGTCACATTTCCTTTGTGGAATCTGAGAGGATTATTGTTTGAGATGTAACACTGTAACACGTATATGCTTTTATATCTACCCTTTGAAAACATCGCGTTGAAATGGATTATTACTCAAGCATGACGTCGTCGTATACGACTAAGTTGTTATTAACGCCAAGATGTCGTTGATAGCAGGTGCCTCTTTGTTGCTGTTAATAAATTCAAGTTGTAGTCTCGCAGGAGGTTATAACAACTAATCAGCTGCTGTTGGAAAAACTTGGAATAACTTGTCGCATTGTTTCATTATCTAGTGCGTAGAAAAAAAGACCAAGACGATATTATGATCGGAGCACACATAATCAAGTAAAGACATTGAGTGATATCTGAACTGATATAGTTATGATTAATAGTGTCTATATAACTCTAATTAATTTTATAGTGGGCGGCCTAAGAAGACATTATTTTGAGATACCCGCTGATCCACATGTGTCAGACTCCAAGCAGGGCTCGGGGTCATGTCTGTTATAAAAACGTTTGCATTACCCGCCCACCTTTTGCTGCCGTACGCGCTCCCCTGACACAATACAATTTAGTAGACCAAGCCGTCCCTGATGTATGTATGTATGTATGTATGTATGTATATATGACATGAATATGGTTTGGATTTAGTTTTTTTATAAATCGAATGGAATATGGTAGACCAATATCGGCAAGGAAAGGAAAGTTTGGGACACGAAAAGTATAATAACCTCAAAATCCAATCATCCAGATTTGTATTTTAGGGAAATATAAATATGAACGATTCGTTGAAGACCACTGTGTAACATATAGGACCTCTGAGGAACGTAATTCTATGTAATTTGTTGTATATATGATCTTTCTTCCCCCTTTCTTTTTTAATGCTATGCAAGATTGGTCCTTTTTAGCTTTTCTTCTTTTTACATTTTCGTGTATAATTTATAAAGATAAGTTATTAACACCTTTCTCGTGGATTAAGCAATAATACTGGAAGATAATGTCTATAATACTGGTAGACAAGGGCAATCATAGTGGTAGGCACGAGTATTACTACTGGTACGCAAAGCAGATATACTGGTAACAACGGAATTAATGCTGGACGACAAGGGCAATAGTATCGGTAGACAACGATAATAATATTGGCAGACAGCAGCAATAGTACCGGTAAACGTATAAAATTTGTATTTGTCAGAATTGTAAACCTCTGGTAATGTTTGCATCCTTCCTTTCAAATCTTTCGTTCGTAATTTCCTCGTCAAAGCTGGCCATTCTGTGCAGTAACCCAATAGTCACATATTGCCTGTTCTATCGATACAAGCCCCCACCGTTATTTTGGATTTGTGTGTTGTTGCAGCAGTTCCGTTAAACATAGGATATTTTGGCATGTCCCACATAACGGCTATCTCATTGACACGAACTATCTGAACTGTGGTAGCCTCCACATCTCGGAAATCAGATTTATGTTATATTCATGCCCGATATAAGTTGAATTTTAGGATCTCACTTCTTTGGTTTTATTTAATTTTCAATTTAAATACTTAAAATCACTTTTCCATGGACTAAGTTAAGACACTACTGTACCCGTTGGCATTTCAGTGAGTTTTCTCACTTACACAATGCATATTATTTCAAAACCTTAATATTACTAACTTTAAAAGTGTTTGCTTGTGACAATGATAAGATTTATAAATGAAATATTTTGTATGATTTAAAATTTTGATACCAAATTGGCATAATGATTTCTCATTGAAATGTTTAATCGCGTTTAAAATTTTATATAGGCTATTTCTTCTCCCTTCCGAACTTTAAATTGCTTTTAATTTCAGGTATACATCCGTCAAATATTACATGTATCTATATGATTTAACTGCACATTCTTGAATTTCATATATAAATGCAGACTAGTCTACCTGTACTTATGTCACTACAAGGGAAGGAAGTAATACTGCTGCCTGCAAATTCGTCTCTAAAAGATGGAGTCCTGTCTCTACGTATTTGTTAAATGTAAGGCGACCTAACTTTCTCTTCTTAATTTCACCGTTTTCATTCTTTTCTGTATTGGTAGCTTTATTTGATCTATCCATGTGTCGTTGCCTGTAAGGTATGATAGATAAATGCATTGATGGATAGACAGATATATAGTTCGCTAGACAGACAGAAAGACAAATATAGGTACCTATCGGACAGAGGACATTTGTTTCCGTCATCCATTTAAGCATTCGATATGCCCCTGTTCTTCCCCTCATATAGAGCATATGAGTATTGATATACGTATCCCCAGTGTTTGTTTTCATCCGGGTCATTGATATCTGACGTGTCTGTACTCTCTGTGTATAGCTTCATTTGGTTCGTTATCTAGGAATTTCCCATTCTAAATAAAATTAAGACAACATGTAAATATCGATGTTATTATACCTGCATACATCTCTCCGTCCATTAATATATCCATGCTTCTACTCATCCATACACCCATTTATCCGTCCTTCTCTCTACAGATCCGTCATTCCCATTGTTTATTGATTTCAAATTATGAATTTTTAAACTTTTTTTAAAAATCATATCCGTCACTTTTTTCTGCTCTTAATATTTTTTCTCTCTATTTTTTCATCTGATCTGTTTTGCTCTAACGTTCTTCTTTTCTTCGTGTATGCTACGTATATGTCGATTCACCAGATATGTATACAGATGATATCACAACATGCTAAACGTAGAAATAGACTAGAACAAATATTTACCTGAATCCGACTCCAAATTCATTTTCAATGTCAGTATTGATTGTGGATTCATAGCCTGTAAAATACAGGCCTCCACCACCCGATTGATGCCATTTTTAGTGATAACGTCACGTGATAGGAGCCAGGCGAGAAACTCGGTGCATGTAATGTACTGGATTTGGGCGATATTTATTTGTCTAGCCTCCTTGAATAATTAATGTGAGTCGATCCACCATTGTCCTTTGAGAAGGTCCACAATGCACTTGTGTTACTGTACAAAGACTGTGTGGTAGGAGCCAAGACTGGGCACAATATTCACCCTGGAATCATTTGGGAAAGATAGTAAGTTCGTTTAAACGCACTGGGTTTTTAAGCCTCAATATAATGTATTTTCCATATTTAAAAAGTAAATACATGCTTAGCATTCATGTGTACGTGTGTCCATATAGATAAATAGCAGATATTACATATGGACAGATTTCTTAATGTTTCTCTTGCCAATCAGTCCTTAATATCAGCAAAGCGATGCATGAAATGTCCTTGCTTGCATATCGCTTTCAAAAGAAGTCGACAACGAAAACCTTTGACCTTTACAGTCTCAGATGTGATGAGTTTCTGTACCTAAAATCTGATCACGGTGCATTTCATAAATGAAAACTGTCTCATTTAAACGAAACCTGTCTCAGTTGTGTCGGGCGTGAGAACACATATATTAGATTCTTCTACTATTTCAAAACAATATCATTTGCATTGAAATAAATTATATATTTTCAGGCATTCTCCATTTCTAGACTTTCTCATCTTTTCTTACACTGCCATGGATGTTTAATATTTCAACAATCCCAACCTTTAACTGTTTGCTGGTGATGCTATCTATCTTACGATGGATTTTAAAGTCTGAAGTGATTTATTTTTCTTCGCAGCGAAAACTTGTTAACAGTAATAATTTAAACATTTAACTAACTTCAAATTATATATCCCATTAAAAGAAAGAAACAAACACAAGTTTTTGCTGAATTTCTCACAGGGCACATCAATCTTATTTGTATTTAATACGTTACTGTAATTTCAAGTGCATATTGCAATCATCAGCTTGAAAATGTTGTGATAATAGGTTCTCAGATTTGTTTGAATATGCTATATCTCAACCTATGCAAGATATCGGTCATCAGCTTAAGAGTGCTCAAAACTCAATTATTTGTATATATTTTTTTGTTGATTCCAACAACCATTCATTACAAAGCACCTCTCTGGTGTCTAGCTAGTTACCAGTTTACACAAACATATCACAAATGTATTTTTTCCACAAGGCAGTACGTGTGTGATTACATAAGATTCTAAACTGTGTATGAAATATAATACACAGCAATATTCATAGCATGGAGCCTACTTACGGTTGCACAAATGAGACTTGTGTATTTACCGCTCAAAACACGTGATTACATTACACAGGTATTCCATCTGTAAACTTACCAGCAACGAAACAATTCTCACCTACCACTGTCACAGAGCAAGCTGAATTGTCAGCAGTTGCGGGAAGGTTGTCACCTTCAGAGAAAGCCATATAGTCCGGATGATCTTAAGTTCAATGAAACAAAGAATGTATGGGTAGATTTATTTCATCACAGAAACTACACAAATTCTTCTTGGATCACGTAATATGTAATTAAAGCATTTTCATGAGCCAGACTGCATGCTGCTTATTTTGTGCCTGAACTCGTAAGAGAAATAATCTCAGAGGTATAAGTAGACTGTACCAACAAGTTTGATATGCTGTTAAATTAGTTTAGGCTATCAGACTGAACGTACCCTTCATCCAAATCAAGCGATTATATTCCTCCAAGTGGGAACAGAACACGAATCATGCGTCATCTAAATTGCTTACCGCCCCTTCAGAATATTTTCAAAATGTTCGTCTTTTACAAGTTAGATACCTTAAGCGCTCGGAAGCATTGAAAACATCATGAGTGTGTCATAATGACATATGGATTAACATTTTTGTTTGAAAGCCTCATATATGCAAAGAGAAATAGAAGGAAAGAGACAAATCTGGGTTTCGTAGCTTGATTAATTATGCCGCTGAGGATTCATAAATATCGAAAGCATCAATATACAAGGTTATCTGGTTTTCTTGTTCGACTATTAATAAATGACTAAATTAAAGAAATAAATACATAAATAAATAAATATACAAAATAAATATCATCTCCTGTTGTCCCTGCCAAGCAGTTAAATATTATTAATTAAAGAGTTTGTGCAGTACAAAGTTCTGCAAAAATGTTTGTCATCTCATAACAGTAACATTGATATTTTTATAACAAAATTTTCTGAGTAACACTTGTATATGTGTGTCTTTGTGTGTTTTAAATTCACCTGTTTCAACAGAGCAACAGCCAACATACATGCCAGTAAATGTTGATTATCGTATTGATGTGATAACAGGCTCAATCCAAATAGAAAATGCAGAGGTCTAGTCCACCATTTTTTCACTGGTAATTTGCCTGCAACGTACATCCGGTAGAACGGTCTAGAATTGATTCGTTCTTTTGGGGTTTAAACTGTTTCTTGTCTTCAAAGAAGTAAAACTTACGTTATTAAGACTTGTTGAAACATCTGGTAAATTCAAGAGTTGTGAGAATGCAAATATGGCTACTAATGACAACACTATATGGTTTTCTTGTTTACTGTACTTACAATTTTTCGGGACGTCAATTTCAAAACCTTTGAGACCAATAACATTTTCACCGATAACTGAATATCGTGATTGCTGAAGCGATTATGAGTGTGGCTCTTAAAGGATCTTTTTTCATTCGGTGTAAATTGTGTGGCTTGTTGCGACCACACAATCACGAAACATTTTTAAATTAGCAATATCTGAAGTTTGATTGTTCAGTTAACATCTTCCGATTAATTTCTGCAAATTGTTTATGCTCGCGAACCTGTTCAGTACGTCATGAAGTTTTAGATCCCTCACATGTGCAGAGGTGTGTACTTCGGGTTAATTGAAGCTGTTAAACAACTCATTTCCGTCAGAAAAAAATAGAGACATGTACTAATTTCAAACATATTTTGATCATAATAATGCACTTCGTATTTTCTTTCAGGAACAACTTCAAAAACAGTTCAGCGTCAGACACAGCAATGAATCCCTACATCGTTTGTGTTTAATACCTACTATCAGTCACGATGAAATGCATTGATGTCAATTTGGAAGTAAAACGGCATGTCATTACATTTTAATATGAACTTAGCTACTAATTTGGCTTTCATGACGGCTTAAAAGGTAATAAATGACCACAACCCTTTGCTAAATTTCTAATATCTTTACAAACCTCTGATTTTAAATCACTTTGCACCAATTTTACACATATATGTACGACATTCTTATTTTGCAAGTGGCATACATCATGGACTAATGATGTCAACAACAATCTCGATGTGGTGAAACCTTCCTTAGGTGAATAGCTCCCCTCGTCCGTAGGGACGAGGAGGTCATTGCACGACTTAGAATCCGCCATCTTTGCATAAGCTACTACTGCATAACAAACGGTTAAGATCCAACTTTCTATTTCAACAATGACATTTGAACATGTCTTCAAAACTGTTTGTATTACTTACAAACTTTCATAAGTTAAAATAAAAGATATTTTTTCCAAAACTTCATTTATAGTTTAACCAGCGGATATTCTTAAATCTCGAAATCCATTGTCCCTGGTAAAGAGACATAGATACGATTCACGACTTAAAAGAATTCGGTGTCTCGCGTTCTAAGCAAGGTCAAGTAAAACAATCGAACAGACAGACAAACGGACAGGCCCTATGCCATGCAGTTTTAACTGATTCCAGTTCGAACATATCTAATTGATAGGTTGGATTTTGTCGTTCGTTTTTTATATTGTAAGAAATCCTCAAAATGAGGCAGATGCATTTTTGTATATAGCAGGTAGATATATGGATCACAATAAAATCATAGGAAAATGAAACAAGAATGTGAGATTGCACGTGTGTGTGTTCTGGATCTTTAAAGAAACGTTAAAGAGTGTACAGTCACATCGCTATGATATCTGCAGTGTGATGTCTAGTACTGGCTCATCAAACGTCAGACACATGGCATTATGAATCCCACAGTCGCATTATCCAGGCACCAAGCCTACCAGTTTTAACAGCAACCTCCTATTGCTGAACGCCAAGCGAGGCAGCTGCTAGTACCATTTTTAAAAGCCTTTGATATGATTCGGCCGGAGTTCGAACTGAGGACATCCCGCATCTAAGGTGAAAGATCTAGCCATATTGGCCATTGAATAAGAATGAAGATAATTAAAGAGGACAAAAATAAAGCATCCAAACCCGCGTCAAGTCAGACTGAACCTAAACATGCCATAATAGATTCAGATGAATTACCATCATATTCAGGGTTTAGAAAGCGACTTTGGGGCCTAAAGACCATGCCCCACTATAGATGGTTATGGATATGGCAGGAACTATATAATGTCCTGTATGCACTCGTCTGTTGTCTGGTGCAGTTGATTACATTCCTGGTAACGCAAACCCCACGTGTCCGGAATATGGCATATATATAGTGTCGCGTGATACACGATGCTGTTCAATTGGGTGCCTGTGATGTTGAATCTAAGACAACAACTGGATAATCATTGAGAAGCGTTGTTGAACATTAACATGTGTGCGAGCGAATGCTCACCAGTATATAATTATATGTACATTAATGCATTTAGACATTCAATATATGCATACTTGTTGTGTACATACATTCATAGAAAATATTTAACCTATTTATGTGCACGTACGCACATACAGATAAAGACCTTTTACATACAAAATAGACACAGCCTAACTGCATGCCTACCTACCTAACTACCGATAGACATCACACATACATGCATACATACATACATACATGCATACTAAGATTTATGCATGTCAACGGATGAAGCCTTCGAAATTAAACATCTCTCGACAGGCGCATTAACGGGATTATCATTTTCGTAAGACCTTATACGAAGGATACGTAAATTTTATGGTTTTAATTTACATTGTTATGATCTATTTGAGGTATATTTATTACAGGTGAGTATAGGTCAATCAATAAAATTCATGATTTCAACGCCCACCTACCAAGGTGATTATAATATGCATGGGTCCTAATATGTTTTGTACCATAGGTAAATATTGACTTTGTGTTCCATGACTAAACAAGCTGGTCGTAAAATTTCCATGCGTATTATGTCTATTTTCTCGCACTCAAATACTTTAAATTCATATTGACGTACTATATCAGTACTATACAAGTTTTCGACTTTTTTT
Organism: Sinohyriopsis cumingii; assembly: GCA_028554795.2. Taxonomy (NCBI): domain Eukaryota; kingdom Metazoa; phylum Mollusca; class Bivalvia; order Unionida; family Unionidae; genus Sinohyriopsis; species Sinohyriopsis cumingii. The sequence goes on along the minus strand of CM068833.1, from coordinate 64,214,591 downwards.
CTGATGTAGATATCTCGCTTCCTCTCATATGATGAATGTGCTATATACCAATTTCTTATTTCTTTTCCATCGTATTCAAAAATACAATTAAACTGACTTAAACAATGAAACTTAGAAACCTGTTGGAAACGAAAGATGATTTAAATTATGTTTCGAAAAAATGGTTTAGATGTTGCAGGTGTTAATCAATAAAAAGGAGTACTTTCTAGAATGATTAGAGGAACATTGCGTAGGGTAGTGAATGGTTGGTAAGTTGATTAAATTTCGTCTGCTAAAATGTTTTCTTAAACACATATCCAACCCAAATCTGAATGGCAAATTAATTGTGCTGTTGTCATTGTTACTATTTCAATCGATCCAACACTGTTTCAGAGTAACGTATTGTACTTAGAATGATTTTGAAAATAAATTTTCATGATAAGATTTATGATTGAGGTATAGACGTTGGATTTAGTCTTATCTTCAGAGAAAGGAAGAAATCTTCGATTACCTTCGTTTTAAGTAATTTAAGAAAATGTATATTGATTGGACTAGTTGGTTACCGTATTACAAATTGTCGGCCTCAGAATGAAAACATGCTATATACGCCATGTATAGTAACCTGCTGCCTAGTGGTTATATGTTTAGGTATGTGATTTATATATAAAAGATTCCTTATGCATCATGTCATGTCGGGTATGCCCGTACAATTATTTGTCCTGATGATGCAAATAGATTTAAACAGGGGAAACTATCTCTTAATGAAACTAAAGTGGACGTGATACATGAACATTGTTTTTCTTCAATGTATTTTGCACCGTAAAATTAAAATCCGAGGCACATTCTCTGTCCCAGTTATACGTATTTAAGATAACATATTTATGTAGTTTCGCTGTCATTCAAAAAAAAAGTTCATTGATATTTCTGAAGAATACTGCATAGTATTCCTACATAAATAATAAAGTTGCTTGGTATGTGTGTCATTAGTAAGGACAATAATTTCCAGCCCATCCACAGCATCAAATAAATGGAGACTCTACTACAGAAGAGAGACCGACAAACGTAAAAGTACCTGTCGTCATTGTCATGAAAATGACATTGGTCAACAATGTGTCCCAAAAAGCTAAAAATAACGAGAGGAAGGGGAAGTTTAAGATGCCGAATAATTGGATACAGGACAAGACATATAAGATACACCATTTCCAATGAAGAAATTCAAAACAGGACGACAATGAATAAAGTGAGTTTTCGGACGTGTTTTGAAATTTTTTAAAGTTTTGCTCATAAAAAGTTAGTTTATGTCTTGATACGATTCACAAGAACACTTTTACAGACAAAGAAATATTTAACTGATAGGTATTGGCAATCCAATTTTGGCGTTTTCAAACTCGAACAAAACAATTAAATGTGCAGAACAAGCAACTTTGGCTTCACGTGTCAAATTCAGACCTATTTGACATACCTCTCTCAAACTGAGCATCAATAAAGTGTCACTGGGCCTATTAAATCCAGAGTGAGAAAATGGCCCCCGTCCCCAAAATAATCCCAGAAACAAGCAAAAGCGTCATGTATTTGTAACAAAGTGAACCAAACTGATATTGAATATTTTGCAGCAATCTTTCTTATCAAAGAACTTTTAGTGCAGAGATATGTGTTAATGGGTGTGAACATCTTCTCTCGTCGTCATTTCTCATTCGCATAAAATCTAACAGAACTGTCGTGACCACCTGTATATACCGCCATGTCAGACACTTTCATCATCCTCTCCGTTTCGGTCTTTATATTATACATTGTAAACCAGAACTACAGCTCATATCCATAGTCATCTCGCGTACACAGGTCTCCGTATAGATTTTACGTTTGTGATCCCTCTTTGTTATAAAATTATTGCGGCATTCCCACAGTGTCCAAAAGCAGCATCTGAGGAACAAATATTTACTATTTTGCAGGCACATTTAAAGGAGGAGCCTCCTTTGAAATGGCTAATTACTTCAAGGGTTTCATCTCATTTAATATATGTGGTGTGATGCGTTTTCTGCACACGTTTAAAACGTTATCGAAACAACCTTTTGCTACTTGCTTTTATATAACTTCTGGAATGACATGAATGCTGGACAAAAGTGCGGGACAATATCAAACGTCAATCTTATGGAGCCTTAAAGAATATACACAAAGAATTGCAGAGAGTGTGGTGCATGCAATATTTAATGATGATGAAACCTAACATACAAAACATCCCAACAAAACACACAATTACAACTGCATGTCTTCATGCAATATTAATTGATATATGTAACGTTATAGACCTGATTATTTCATGACACTTTTAAGTTCTCTTCTTATTAAGCTTCTTTCAAACAACACTGCTCTACAATAGTTCGAATTCGTCTCCTTCAGAGATAACATGTGCTATTTATTATGGATTTTGATTTGAATTGATTATGAAACAAAATGCAAAAACCTATTGTGCATATAAATACATAATTTAGTCCTTATTCAATGTCTACTCGCCGATTCTTTGTTTATCTCTTACATTCATTAAATGGAGCATCTCTTTTAACTGTCCAACGATAGTCTACAAGTATTGATCGGCTCGATTTGCCCAGAGGACGTTTCTCCATTGTTGCTATGTCCTAGTGAAATCTCTCGCCGTACTTGTTGTTCAATGCTCCGAAGTTCGGTGAAAACAAAATATCTCGATGAGAGTGCAAACAAAGTATATTTAATGACATTTTGCAACCAAGCCATTAGAGTACTTTGAGTAGGTATTCCACTAACATCCTGTAGTTATTGTTGCCACTAACCGGAAGGCTTTCCATGCTGTTTGTTCCTTGCCACGCAGTGAACGGTAAAATACATCATCTCGAAGAAGTTCACGAATCTAAGTCCCCCAAAAAACTTCCTTTATCTTCGCTTTAAGTAACCTTAGGAGTGTTCCATCGAAGGACTTGAAAGCTGCGTGTGTTTTGTCCATGGCCTTGACAAAGTTCTTTATCAGACCAAGTTCGATGAGCAAGGGTGGTAACAAAATCTTCCTTAATTCAACAAGTGGCGGATCAAATTCATCTCGCATGCGCAAAATCTTTGAGAAACAACACATGTCTTAACACGAACATGTACATTGAACAGTGTAATTATGTTTGTCTGTCTGTACGCATGTACGTAAGGATGTTGGACCTGAAGCATTCATATGAAGCAAGACAGTTAAAACTTTGCGTTCATATTGTATGATGTAATACAAAAAAAGGAATTGTTGATGCTGACAACATCTAGATCTTGAAATCTAAGGTGATCAAACATTCACCAAAAAGTGATAGTTTAACATTTAATGAAATATTTGTCTATATCTTTTGTATTTTGCTGTTGATAAACTGAAATAAAACAAAAAATACTTAAAACATGGTTAAAACATAATATGTCTGGCAAGATCCTTACATTAAAAGGTGAAGCTGTGCAACTCTCATAAGTTTAATTTAATCCCTTCATCCGGGTAGGTTTCAATGCACGTACCATTTTAAAGGGACTAAAGTATAGAGGTTACATATCATATGCTATGTCCAGACAATCAGCTTCTCTTAAAGGTATCGTTTGGATTAGCATTCTTTTCATAAAGAGCGTTCTTTAGTACAACTTCCTTTTGTTGAAGAGACATTTATACCACACTGATAAGTATATATATATATATATATATATATATATATATATATATATATATATATATACACACATTTTGTTATAGATAACGTTTGTTATGAAGTAAAAGATGGGTATTATGGACGTTGTAGAGAATAAAAGGTTGAACTTCATGGCAGTGAATATTTAGCATTCTCTACAGCGTGACACATTTACAATGCTTTTCTTTCCATTTCAATATTTTTTCCCTAGCTACGCTGAATGAAATACTAAAAAGAGTTAAAAGAAATTATTTATTTTCTTAATGAAATAAACTACCTCACACCTTCTTTAGGATTTATATGGGAAATTCATAATACTTATTGACCCCGTAAAATTGAAAAGAATACCTTTAAAGAAATACCGTTCAGTCGGTAAAAAATTCGTTACGGTATCCATATAAACTTTACTGTTTCTCTATTGAATCATGCATTATATCCAGTTAAAGTTTAAAGATATTTAGGAAAACCAAGGTAACATAATTTAATTTGGCTCTGGATTTCGTATGTGAGCAGTAAAATCGTGAATTTTATGAATCAGCAGGTATTCAATTTCACCATATTATGCCGCAATTAAAAAGAGGTTATATAAGTACATTTTTACCTTACATTTCCAAGAGGTTATATAAGTACATTTTTACCATACATTTCCAAGAGCTTATATAAGAACATTTATACCCAACAAGGATTAGATTTTATATCGTTATATTTCTTACATGTGTGCTCATGATTATACTTGTCCTACTGAGCATATCGACAATTGTCTGGTTTATATCCCATATTGGAACTGAATATACATGCAGCATGAAAAGCATACATGGACGTGCTTTCGATACGTCAAAACCCTTTTCCAGTTATAGAATAAAAGGTCTATTTCACTAAAGGTGCAGACCATATCATGAGCGACAGGTTACAGTAGCATAGTCGTAGCCTTGAAGTGTATATCAGGACGAATGTAATCGTGTCCTCAATATCGAAGCTGTATTGAATTTGAACAATAGCATCATGTAAATGCGTCAAAACGACGAACGTTAAATCAGCACATTTGCTTCACCTGTGTAATACCTGTTAATTCAATGACACGTCCCGTTGCAAAGAACGATACCGCATGTACAATTTATATCCTATATTTAAATATTAACCATAAATATACCTACATTGGACAGTGTATGCATGTATGTATGTATGCATGTATATATGTATGTATGTATGTGTGTGTGTGTGTACGTACGTACGCACGCACTCACGCACGCACGTATGTACGTACGTACGTACGTATGTATGTATGTATGTATGTATGTATGTATGTATGTTTGGCTTGATAGATAAATCGATGAAAGTTTTAATGGATGGATACGTGGAAGCTCAAGTTACAAAATTAAATTCCAGCAATAGCTTACGATTGGTGGTTGATGCCTTTTGTAGAATATTGTCACCAATATAGTACAAAGATATTGGGGGCCCCGAGCGACCGAGTGGTCTAAAGCGCTGTCCGTTACGGATCACTGCCATCTCACCTCTGTCTGCGTGGATTCGAGTCTCGGATTCAGCCAATGTGGTATGTCAGAAAGCTTGCCAGTAGCTTCTCGTGGGTCGGTGGTTCTTTTCGGGGTTTTCCCGGGTTCTTCCTCCACCATTAATACTGGCCGCCATGTATGGCCTATCGTGTGCTGAAAAATTTGGCTTGTCCTAAGCTTACGATTTTAAATCCTCAACACTCTATTTTAGGTCACAAAATTGAACCTACTTTGTTTTCTTGCATGACTTTCGATAAATTGTTCAATTATCTGACGAATTCAGGTATCTGTGCATGGATCTCCATGATGATAATTGCAGGCCAATGTCCTCTTGAATTGACAATTATATTCCCTGTTTGACAAACATATGGGAGACATAACGAAGTATAGACGTGATCGTTTTAGAATCTGCTCTCTCTCTCTCTCTCATAATCTACTATAGAAGTCACGATAAGATCTAATTATCCGATGTTACTCGTGAAAACAATAACTGGCAGTGTCGGGTGTGTTACTAACTGGCATACAGCACAGTTCATTTTAATCTTTTCCATATCCCTGTCTATTCCGGGTCGGGACACTTTAGTACACACTGTTTCATTCCAGAGATTCCTGGATGTTTCTAATGGCTAAATGGTACAATGTGTTCCCAGGTCACACGCAGTTTCCAACCGTAAACAACTTGCGAAGTGGCAGGTCTTATTTGCATTGTACATGGTGCTATTTTTCATTCAAGATACTGTCTCTGAAACTTCCCGATTCTCGATCCTTATCTGAAATTCTGCCAATTTCGAGAGAAAAATGTCACATATTCACAAACGAGCCGTTTCATTGCGACTCTTGGTCTGTCCTATTTGAATTTCGCATGAAATATTCAAATAAAAACAATATTTAAGTACAGAAACTTTATCTATTAATAAGTCACCCAGCAATTATATTTTATATTGTAATTTTCTCTATAATTTTGGTCTCTTTATTATTCTTTAAGATTTTTCTTTCTGTGTCTGAACTTAATTAATTATCGATTTATGCATAACACTCTTACCAGTCCTTCTGTATATCTTTTTCTTGTTCCCTTGGGTGAGACGTTGCTTTAAGTCACAATGTAAGAAACTTTGTTATTACCGCGATACGTTTGTGCAGCGTTCGGGTCATATGCCAGAGATTCTATAGAAGTGGGTATCAGGGAACGAAGCAGAGAACTATTTAGAGTCTACGTTTAAAGGAGCCATCAATTGAAATCTTCCTGGATAAAGGGGTTCCGTTATGCATCCCATAAGTTTCCATGCACAAGGGAAAATAGTTTTACGTAGGATGCTCTTTTGAGTAAATGTGTGAATGTCACATGTTCGTAGTTGTACCGTTTCGACAACAAAGAGTGTAAAATTATGCGTATGAAACAAACGTTTTTATAAATGTAATTTAATAAAAGTATTGCCAAAAAGATGTTTCTAGTGATATAAACATTTACCATATATCACGTTATACAAAGGCAACTTAGTAATTATCGCTGAGGAAATTATTAGTCAACTAGATGAAAGAAACAAACTTTTCAATGGAGCGACAGAAAGAAAAGAGAAACAAAACCTACCGAGTAATGGCTAGTAATTTCATTCAGATTATATTATTTCATTGTAGAGCATCCACGAAATACATCAATGTAAAGAGACGCCAAAGCGGGCATTTATATGGACCTGACAACAAGCAAAGAATCGCCATCTTAAGAGTACACTATTCTAATATACTGTGATGAGAGCATCGAGGTTAATGTCAATGGAACCGTGCGCTTAATGCAAGGAACAAGTATGTTTGAATCATTTATCACAGGACCATCACCACTGTAATAGAGTTAAAATGCAAATTACAGCATTATACTGCATATTTCTAGAAAAACATAGGAAGCCATAATTTCATAAACACAACCTGGGTTTGAAATGGTTTAGAATGTATGCAATAAGGCTGCATTGATATTAAGCATGATATTTGTGTAAATGGCAAAGAAATTCATTAGCTTTATTTCTGTGTAATGTGCAATGTAATATTAAAGTGGTATGGAACCATACAGCGGGAAACATAACCCATATTCGGCTTTTTGATAACGTCAGAGATCGCTGTCACAAAGATATGCAATACCAGGCGTTGCCACAACCAGATTAATGTATTATGTGAGTGTTATGGATGCGATATGTTCAATAATCAATGTAGTGTCAGCAAAATTTTAATGGAAAACGTCTGATCGACTGATAAGCTGGGCTTTTTATACACTATTTTTAGAATCGGACAGCATGATTACTATTGTTATTTAACAACTGAACCAGTACAGTACCAACAAAGGGGAGACCTACCGGGGATAGGTATAAATTCGTAGCAATCCAACGGTATTACATAGCCTTTCATAGAGAAAGTGCTTGAACGTCTGTCTTTTGAAACGTCTTTCCTCGTGATGAAATTAATTAATAGACTAAGAATAACCATCTTTTCTCTAGCTTCTCTTACGACATCTATTTTTCTCTCTTGTCCTTTTCCTTTAGAAATATTTTCAATCCCTCTCTTTCCAGTAAATTTACTTCGACTGTTTATTTTTTTTTCTTTACCGTTATATTTGAGGATATACTGACAGTTTTGGACCAAAATTGTACAAAATTAATGTGATCTAAAGTAATAGCTTTCCGTCACTGACTTTGAAATCAAGAACAATATTCAATTGTTCAATTTAACTTTATCACATGTTTGTAATTTGCAAATTACATGATGTTAAAACTTAGTAATGGTCATTCATCTACGTGTTTATAAATTTAAGCTGTAAATTGCAATCAAATGTATTAGCGATGATGACTAATGTATTTTGTCTTCAGATTTACTTATCAAATACATACCAATTCGCCGATAAAATCCCAAATCTTAATTCGGATAAATTCATATTGAATGTGCAACTTTAAAAAATAACAATTAAAATGGAGAAGATTTGACTGAACTTAAAAGTCGAACGTTTGGATGCTTTTAAACTGTGGTAAATAATTTTAATGAAATACAACATGACCTGGTGATGATTCTAAATAAAGAAATAAATGTCCATCCTCAACATTTAACTTCCACACAGAAAGGTAGTTGCCCCTTAAAACAAATGTGCTGACAGAATGTGTCGCTTGAGTTCACAGGGACGCAACCTAATAAAAAAAAATTTCTAAAGATATCTCTCAGTTGATGTCCTCTTCCGTTTATTTACAGCTAAAGATAGATGGCGTTGGTTTTCAAGTGATCATAATGCTAGATGGCATTCATTTACAAACGATACCATCATGCTAAATGGCATTTGTTTACAAGTGATGTCATTATGGTAGATTGTGTTGGTTTACAAGTGACCCTTTCTTATCATAATTTAAAATTGATGTCAATTACCAGGAAAAATTTAACTACATGAAACCTTTGAGCAACATGCTTCCGAAATGACTGAAAACAAATGTTACTATAGGTATGATAGGAGTGTGAGCGATTTCTCAGAGAGCGCCAATGGGAACACCACCGTGAATTTCTACCAAAATCCATTTCTGCAATATTTTGGGCAAGGTGTTACAGAGCACTTGGGAAACTGGCTTAAAATGTCGGAAATCTGTTTAAAATGCAGCAAGCACAACATCAATTGTTAAATAGTAATCATGTGAATAAATCAGCAAAAGTAAGGTAAATAATAGTTCTTTAATAATCTGATACTTGACAAGATAAACTTAGGAATTTTAGTCTAAGAGAAAATCATCAAACCAACTGCATAACTTTTAAGATTAAAATCATCACATAAATTGTAAATAAACTGCATCTATCATGATGTCATCATTTGTAAATATTAGTAAACGTGTAGTTTTTTGTCAACGCATGTAAAAATACGCCTTCTAGAAAGATATATTGTGATTTTTAAAAAAGCGTTGTCTAGCATGATTCCGTTGATTACAAACAAATGCCATTTAGCTTGATGCCATTATTTTAAACTTACGATGTTTAGCATGCTGTCATCGCTTGTAAACAAACACCATCTAGCATGACGGAAAATTATGGAAATGTAAATAAAATGGAGAGTTCTGTAATAAAATGATCATGGTAACTGTGTAGAAATATCAGACCGAATTAGGTAATACAAGTTATATATTAATATTATGCTTAAAGCGAGAGATTTTTAAATAATTTGTCCAGGAGAAAATCAATTAAAACTTTGAATGACTTTAAAGATGACTGGCATAAAATATCAAGTTATATCCTAAACAATACACACATTAATGCAAAGAAATCCTCCCTCACATCGACCGAAATGTTTGGCAGTGTTGCAGATCGTTCACCATCGTATCCTTAATCGTAAATTGTTTAATGACTTCTAATTCTGAATGATCACTTTGTTTAGTTAGTGTCACGTTTATTTTTGCAAAATTAAAACATACGTCTTGAAAAACGTTATTTTTTTACAACTAACTTGGTTATTCATATTCATTTTGTCCTTTGTTGATGACGTCAACTATCACGTTCCTTTTGGCTGTCTCTGTGCTGACATGCGCAGTACAGGGACGTACTACTACGATACCACCTTTGCTGCAAACGTTGTAGCTGCCGTAAAGTTGGCTCTGACTAACATAGCACAAGCAACAGAAGGTACGATTATGTTTTCAACCAATCACAAAATGATCTCACAAGTAAAGCTTGTTATGATTGGCCGGGGTCAAAGTTCATGACCCTAAATCAGGCTCAACAGTTTAATCATATTCAGACTTGTATTAAAGTATCGAAAAACGGGTGGGGGAAGCAGGAGTTTCGAGTTCTGCACAATGGTTTGTATAGAGTGAGATTGCTACCAAACGGATCAAATTTGAGATTGAGAGAGCGAGAGAGTGAACGAAAGATAGAGACTTAGTATAACAATTTAAATAATTAATTGCATTCAAAGTTCATTACTTTGACATAGTATTGTGTAGAATGGGAGCCGAATATCATAGCATGGTGTCCAGTGGGAGCTGAATATTGCTGAGAAATGCGCGAAAATGTTCATATACTATACTGAATTAGTATATAGTCTGTACAGTCACAATAAGGGCTACCAATACTTAGCGAATCAAACAAGTTGTGGATGAGTGTAGCTTTTACAGTCCAAATTTCTCATATTTCCATGGGTCTCAACATAACAGTCCTTGTCATCTGAAGGGTTACTAAATTCTCAAACACTAATAATTTTATGTCAAAATATCTACATGATTCAATATGTTAGAAAATGTAAGGGGGGGGGGGTGATTTTACGAAACTAATCGGTGCAGTTATAAAGTCTCGTGCATTTGACCTTTGACCGCATCTGCTAGAAGTTGGATATTTGCTTGGTGTGACAAATATCTTCCCAAGGCTTGCTTCCCGCATTCAACAAGCAATACATAAAAAGGAGACGTACATACAATCTGCCACCAGGCTAGATTTATTACAGAACTAACAAACAAATGGTTATATCTGGCGGGAAATCGAATTCTCACAAAAGTCATGACGAGAACCCAGCAGTGTATTATTACTTTGAGATTTACAGACATGCATTGTATAATTAGACCATATAAACAAATTTTCGCCTTGATATTTTCAGATATACTGCTAATGAAACTTTATCATCCGCAGTGAGTCTCAAATGCACATTAAAAATCCTCTTAAACAGGAACGTACAAGATTAAATAACATCTACAGACATGTGCCCGCTCTCTAAAAGTTACGTTCTACAATAATGGGGTGTAGGAAAACTTAAAAATGCATACTTAAGGAAGGTTATTGAATACTATCGATGACCAGATTTCTCAAGCAGGTTAAATCGTAATGGCAACTAGTTAGCTGTAACAATAACAACAACAATAAGAAAATCAACAACAACATTAATAATAATAATCATAATCATAATAATAATAATAGCGGTGATATTGATTATGATAGTAATATTAGTAGTAGTAGTAGTAGTAGTAGTAGTTAGAGAAGATGGAAAAAGGAGTGAGGCTCTTCAAGATCAAAGAAACATTAATCTACTTTTAATTTTATTACAAACTTTTATATTCATTTTGCTGCCGTTTGGCTTGCAGACCCTGTCCAGCTGCTCCAGTTATTTGACTCTGGAAAATACAATGAAAACAACACGGCCCTGGTTTCAAAAACGATGGATATACTGAAGACAATGTATTCTCTCTCTCTCTCTCTCTCTCTCTCTCTCTCTCTCTCTCTCACACACACACACACACACACACACGCACACTCCAAAATGACTATATTACGTAATTGATGCTATTAGACCATAACCCTATTGGAATTTGTATGTACACATATATGGGGGGATAAGGCACGGGATGAAACGTGCATATGCCATTACTATGAATAATGGATACTCTATGAAAACATGCGGAACTACTACGGCTTGTCCTTTCCTTCAAGTACTTATATCTACAAATATGCTTTCGTGTATATAAAATGGAGCGCAGATCATTCTTGAAGATAGAAAATAAAATAATAAATATAAGCGATTTCGGAACAGTTGGAAGAACATATTGTCGACCATGTATGTATCTGTGTATGTGTGTATATATGTATGTATGTGTGTGTGTGTGTGTGTGTGTGTGTGTGTGTGTGTGTGTGGACGGATGGATGGATGGACGGATGTTTGTTTGCATATATGCATGCATAAATGAATGTATGTACGTATGTTTTGTATGTATGTTTGTATGTATGTATGCATGTATGTATGTATGTATGGATGGATGGATGGATGGATGGATGGATTTATGGATGGATGGATGAATGGATGAATGGATGCATGGATGGACGGATGGATGGATGGTTGGATTGATGGATAGATGGATGTATGTATGTGTGTTTGCATATATGCATGCATGCATGCATGAATGTATGTATGTATGTATGTATGTATGTATGTATGCACGTACGTATGTATGTATTTATGTATGTATCTATGTATGTATACGCACATATGCACGTAGGCAAATAGGTAGACACAGAGACATTTTGTATTTCGCAAAGTGTATGTCTGTGTATGTGTGCATATAACTATGTAGCAACGTAGGTACATATATGGTTTGCATGTATAAATACATATGCAGTGTAATCCTATATAGTTTGTATGTGTGTATATGTATGTATGCATTAATTTACATATAAATGTATACGTATGTGAATTCGTGCGCACGCATGCTAATGCTGCGATATGCTTTTACAGCAATTCTAAACGATCAAACACCTTTTCTTTGATTCAGCTATACGGACTCCCAATTGAACAACATCGTGTATAATGAGACACTATAGGCCATATTCCAAAGCCGAGGGGTTTGCGTTGTGAAGAATTTCGATTGCACCGGACAAGCGACGAGTGTGTACCGGACATTGGACGGATCCTGCAATAACTTGAATCATCCAGAGTGGGGCATGGCTTTTAGACCACAAAGACGCTTGCTAAACCAACAATATGATGGTAAATAATCCGTACCTATTAACGTTTATTTTGCTGTATGTCTTTCTTTACATGTATGTATCTGCTCTATTTATGTCATCTTTAATTACAAACCATTTCTCGTTTGTCCAATACTTTCTTTTCTCTCTCTCATTAACTGCTTCTCTGTCTATATCTGCATGTATTTATATAGTATACGCTGCAATATTATATTGAATTTCATGATTTCTTACAAAATAAAAGGACCGCTCCGGTGGCCTAGTGCTCATCGGCCTCGGATGCGGACGGTCGTGGGTTCAGTCCCCGGCAGAGACTTACCAAAGTCTGCGGCATGATGTCCCTGTGCTAAACATCACTATAAACTGCCATATGTATGCATAGTGGCGATATGACTGCAATATGGTTAAAGCTACGTTAAAGATTAAAATCATATACAAACACAAAATAAAAGATGTAACATTCATATCATTATTGAAATTATGCAACCTGTTAAAATGCACCAATACTTTTAATTTCAGATAATAGAAATATGTGAAATATTTCTTACAGTCATTTATATGAATCAATCATCGAAGTATTAAATTAGAAATTTTCAATTACCAGATGGAGTATCGAGTCCGCGAATCCATACTGTAAGCGGAACGGGAACTCTGCCCAACCCAAAAACCATCAGTAACGTAATTCATGCTAACAAAGGCACTTCAACGACTTTGGATCAGAAGATCTCGCTTCATATTTCCAGTGGGGACAGTTTCTGGACCATGACATTATCTCTACACCAGTTTCCACAGGTTATACCTGTACTTTTATTTATTTATTTATTTATTTATTTATTTATTTGATTTTAGATCCACTGTCAAGTGGTTTTTCGCTTGTCCGTCTCTCAGTTTGTGCTTTAATCTACATGCCTTTGTTCGATTGTTCTTTTATACCTTGATATTCAACATGAGGTACCACTTTCGTTGAGGGTGAATAATAATAATAATAATAATAATAATAATAATAATAATAATATTATTATTATTATTATTATACCTTTTATTGTAATTATTTTTATTATTATTATTATTATTATTAGTATACCTTTTATTGTAATTATTTTTATTATTATTATTGTTATTATTATTATTATTACCATTATTATTACTATGCCTTTTATTATAATTATTATTATTATTATTATTATTACCATTATTATTATTATTATGCCTTTTATTATGATTATTATTATTGTTATTATAATTATTATTATTATTATTATTATTACCATTATTATTATTATTATACCTTTTATTATAATTATTATTATTATTATTATTATTATTATTATTATTATTATTATTACCATTATTATTATTATTATACCTTTTATTATAATTATTATTATTATTATTATTATTATTATTATTATTATTATTAACTCATGTATGTTACTTCTTAAAATTACGATGTTCTTTTGTTATGCACTATTATATCTTTTTGTAACGCATGATGTATGTATCATGGGTTAGTAGCCTATATTGCAAATATACACTATTATGATTATTATCATTATCAATACAGGGAATATGCTTTAAGGAATTAGATAGGTGATAAAATATTGAACAGTAATTTCCCATCTGATCTTCGTTATCAATTTCAATACATGATAGAAAGCATTATGTCCATTAGTTATAACAAAATGAATGTAGTTAAAGACTCAAATACATGAACAAAAATTTCAAGTAAATGTATTCCAATTGTTTAGTATTGTCGCTACCTACTTGACTTATGTTGCCTTTTGAAATTAATATCTGAACTCGATACAACTAACACACACTGCAGACGGATTTGATTCCAAGTCGAATAATATCAAGTGAAATATCTAACTGCACTGAATGACATTGAATCCTCTGTCGATTGGTCTTGCAAACTATGAAAGATGTCGAGTGCATTAAGACTGTCAACCGCTAAGTCACATGATAAATAACAACATAATACAATGGTTTGGAAATCTGAACAGCGGTACTATTAGCAAAGACTTTATATAAATTTTTGCATTGATTCCGATTCATCGATGTTACCTGCTACAGATTTGATTGTTTCATTTGCAATACCTATACATTGGCATGTGTTTGTAGTGTTCAAATTCCTTAAATTATTTGCATCTAGCAAACTATATATGATATTTTCCTAGAAAAATACCATTTTTTTCTAGTTTTTCTTGTCCATCTATGAAAATCCGTGTTTTATTTAGATAAACAAATATGATAGATGATGGTGAGGTTTTAGAGATACAAAACTTTGCACGCGATTGTTATGAAATGCAAGCATCAGCTGAGATATGAGTTGATGATACTGAATCTGTTTAAAATTTTAACAGTGTATATCTTCATAGTGGTTTTGACGACCAAGGTATACGACAATTTTATACAGGACATGACAATATTGAAAGAATGGAAACAAAATTAGAGGATCTTCTTATAACTTCTAATGACAGATATAGCTTTTGTCCTTGTCAATAGCTGTAGACAACACATATGTCTTGAGGTATTACGGATGAAGCATACCTAAATTATGGAGTAACATCAGGTGATGCACATGAATTAAAGATAAAAAACATATGCAGAAAAAAGTGATAGTAAACACTCTTATGGCCCAGTTCAATAGTAACTTAAAAATGGAATCTTCTTCTTTTCATCAGTGTGCTGTTTTTGGACTATATTTAGTTCTTTTGTATTCCTTTATTACCTGTGGTGAAAGATCAACTCAGAGTTTGCTTCAAATTGGGTAAAATATAATTTTTAGGCTTAAACGGTCTCCCAAAACTTCCACTATAGATGTCCTAATGTCTGAGGAATCTGTGAACCATTCACCTTTTTACTTTTCCATAAAATACCTTGCTATCTTTTAGTAATGTTGTACTTCATGAAATAGTATTTTTTTTAAAACAAATATCCTTACATGTTCGTTTAAAATGTGTGTTCTTTTTCGTAAACTTTCTTGCAAACGCATATTTTGATAAATCATCCATTGTTGTACTGCATCCATTGTTTATCCTTGCATATGCTTCCGTGCATATAGCTATAACATGTTGGAGTTGTGGGCTATTTAGAGAGCCATTTTTCAATTCAATGTATTTTGGTTTCTTTTTTCTCCTTAATTCCTACAATATTTTGTTTTTATTTTAGTACTTTCTTTTTGTTACAATACACAGACTTTCTTGACCGTAGAAAAGGTGACTTCAGTAGCTGAATCTGCTGATTTAATAGCCTCTGGTATTATCATTTATATAGACGCAGCACACGCAGATCGTACTTTAGTCGGATAAACTGACATTAGGCGGTATCAAGAAGCCAAAAAAGACCACATGGGACTAATATTTCCAAAAACACACCGCTCTTTCTAAATCAGTCTAAACGAGTTAAGGTTTAATTCGAAGTTTGTTATTTCTAGAATTGCCTTGGCTTCATTTGCTTCATATACAGAGAAACCACGTGATTTTATAACTCAATATATGTTTTCCATAAATTCCATCCCTTTGAAATTGATGCATTTGGCTAAACCTCATAAAGATTATGTGATCTTTAAATGTGAATTTAGCCTCAAGGAACATTTTTCATTTACCCACACCAAATAAGGAACTGTATCCTTTCTTCACATTCAACCGTTTAAAACATGTTGGTACTTCGATAATGTTATGGTCATTGAAAGCAATGTGTAATCTGCATCTTGCTTGAAACAATGAAATAGACAATTCATGTTGCTTGAATTATTATCCTGTATGTCGTCAGTACAGCTAACTTTGATCATACGTTTATCCAATCAAATTATAAAACATCATCTCTTGACACCGACGATATTGCTTACGTGGTAATTTCATGAAATGTCTCTCTTCAACTCTCATTGTTGATGTATTCAATGCAAGGTAGTTTTCAGACATTATTTAAGATTTATTAAAAGTAAAGTATTGTTCGTACTCTAAATGTTTCGACATTCTACTCGTATGTAGGGCCTAGCTACACTTTTTTTAATTTTTTGCAATTTCTACAGTAATCGCGTTGAATCAGACTGGAATCGTAATTTATTCTCTGGAGTCCGTTTGGAACATTGTTTTATTCGAATTTCTCAGTTTATCAGCTTATTTGCTGTGGGTTGAAATATGTGTTGTTGTATTAAATTTCATTAAAGTCATATCTCTCAATTTGTATTCTACTGTTCATTATTTTCAGGACTTAACGGTGCCACATTGAGCTGCTGTGAAACGAATCCTGCAAACGTCGATACGTAAGTGCGATTTAAAGTTTCATGTTTTGGATCGGTATGTTAAATATGTCACCAACATACTGATTACCTCTTTATCTCACTCTCTCTCTCTCTCTCTCTCTCTCTCTCTCTCTATATATATATATATATATATATATATATATATATATATATAGCATTGCAAAATGTTTGTGTTATGATGGATCGATAGTTTATTTCGACTTTCATTGCATAAAGACAAGACAGTAGTTAGTCGGACTGTGGTTTTTTTATCTCGATTTGCCTTGGAATTTATAAGACGGTACAAATTCAGACAAGACAGTGGTTTTGCTTAAATATATGTAGTAAAGTGTACCAAAAATCACCAAACACAAATATTATTTACAAAGCATCGTTCGTTTCAAACAACAGGGTGAAGTGCGCTCCGATTTACGTACCCAACGGCGATGGTTTCTTTGCGAATGGCACCTGCATGAACGTGCCACGTTCAGCACCGGCGTTGGAGGGGAATTGCAATAAGCCTAGTAAGTATCAAACTTCTACAAAACTATTACATTTTCAGAAGGTTATAACTATGGGTTAAATTAGTGGTAACATGCTTCATAAAATACAAACTTCAGATGTTATGAATTTACAGTTTTCCTACTTTACTAATTTTCGTCCATTGTATGCTTATTATAAACCACTCATTTCAGAATAAAATGAGAACTGATCTTTCAGTAGACACATTCTTAACCACTTCTTCAAGCTATGAAATTGAATTACCGATGAACAATTTATGTTTATGAAAATGTCGGAAATTGATATCACCAAAAATAACTGACAATAGAGTAACACGATGGTCATTTATAAATAATTTAGTCGTAAATGGCCATTATTTTCTTCGAAACATTTCCCTGAATTTCACAAATATTTTATGAAGTCTCACAAACATAAGCTCCACTTTTATAAACATAGTATGTTTTCCTATATATCAAAAATTCAGGGAATCAAGACGCCTCCATCGCCTATTTTGTTTCAGCATGTTAAGACATCAAAAACATACTCAAAATTTACGGACTAAGTAAGTTTGATGTTGCTTTGTTGAACCAGGTGAATGTAACACACACAGACACACACACACACACACACACACACACACACACACACACAGACACATGAAGCGTTGTCAGAATACATGGTTATCAACATTTTCAATGTTACGGTTATCAGATGACTAGACAGTACTTTTCTCAAAATCTTTTCATACACAATCTCACTAATTAATAATTTATTGCTGCTGGATCTAGACAATAGGAGAAAACATATGTATTTCTGTATTTATTTACATCCGGACAAAGACAGCAAGTGAACAAGATAACCTCATACATCGATGGTTCCAATGTGTATGGTTCCTCAGCGGCAGAATTAATCAAGCTACGAAACCCAAGTTTGTCTTGCAATCATTCTTTCTTATCAAAACTAGTCTATTGTGATTACGAATATATGGAATAGAATAGAAATAAAAGTTATATTCATTGTAAACCTTTCCCATACTCAAATCAAATGTAAGATTGATATGATGTAATCCTGTTGAACATCAATTTATACATGGTTCGAATTATAATGACATCGGGCGAAACATCCTATTTGTATCAAAATATACGCCGAGCCTCATTCTCTCAGGAGACCAGGCCTAAACAAAGGAGCATGCTTTTGTGGCTCACGGAAGATCATTGATACATTCATTCCATATTACGTGATCTAATAAAAGATGTTATTATTTCTTTTGATGAAATAATGAGTCTAAACAGAAGTATTTTATTTGATTTCAAGATTTTCCTGAGTATATGGCTGTCACAGACGGAAACAACCTTCCTGCAAATAATGACACTTCGGAGTGTACTTTGACTGTGACAGGAGAGAGCTGTTCCATTGCTGGTAAGTTTATAGCAGCCCTACCTGTGGCATGCGACCACCTCTATTGAACAGTGAATACACATATATAGCAACGCATGCTTAGAACAACCGCCTTTATATAGCAAATATCTATATGAAACGGTATGTAGGCTTCAGGAATTCATTATACCTAAGAGAATGGAAAGCTTTATAACTTATTATTCATATACAGTGAGGAATAAAGTAACATCTATGAAATTGTACGTATTAATGGACGCACTGCTTTGTTTCTGTTAAAGAATAATGCGTTATTCCTTTCCAAAAACGCGATGTGTAAACTGGCAACTTCCAGGAAACAAGTATGTCGTTATCAATGCGTTGTGGTAGTTAATTGCAGGACAAAATTACTATAAAACATTACAAACACATCGCAAGATAATCACATATTCATTTTTAATAGCCAATTACATCGGCTTAAAATCAAATTTGATTTCATGTTATAAAGATAAAAATATGTTCAACCCAGCCGAACAAAGACGAAAAATCTTCGTATGTGACAATTTCAATGTTCGATATGGCCAGACACACGCATGCAGACAGACACTCACATTTATCCGAATGTTGATTATATATTATGTTTTAATGTTGAATTTATATTATCATAAAGTTGAAATCCCTTCAAGCTCAAATACTCATACTGTCATCCACAGGTGACTCCAGGGTGAATGTTGTGCCCAGTCTTGGCTCCTACCACACGCTATTTGTACAGGAACACAATCGTATTGTGAACCTTCTCAAAGGACTAGGGTGGACAGATCAAGAGGAATTATTCCAGGAGGCCAGGAAAATAAATATCGCCCAGATTCAGCACATTACATACAATGAGTTTCTTTCCTGGCTCCTAACACGTAAAGTCATGACTGACAACAGCTTAATCATTACTGGCGCTAGGGCCAGTTACTTTACAGGCTATGACCCTACAATAAACACTGACATTGCCAATGATTTTGGAATAGCATACAGGTAAATAGTTTTTATATACCTGTTCTGTAGTATATGCATAGTTTCACTGTTTCAACATTCCTTTATACTGTTTCGCCGAGTTTCCTGTTGATAAAAAATTTTCCATCGAGTGGTATATCAATGATACAGCAGACATGCTATACATATATCATATTTATATTACATATAAATACACATAGTTGCCCTTTCAACGGAGTTAAAAAATACCCAGGCAACTGTGTATTGACGGAGTGAATGAACTTCTCACATCCTTAACTAGAGTGCCCACTTCAAAACGTAGTTATGTGCCTTTTTCTTGCTGTTCACAATCACCTTTTACAAACTGATAGGTTGATTGTTCTCTTTCACGAGTTTCTATTTTTATTGACGCTGAAAAATTCAAGATAAGACACACTTAAGATTTAAACATAAAAGCTAGATTTCATGAAGGATGTATAGAACTACAAACAACGGCTTGCTTCTTGTACTCTGAACGCACAATAACTCAAACTATGGCGTATGGGAGTTAGTGTGTATTATAAACTAAACGAAATGACAATCCATTAATAACTAATTAAAATAGTTTAATATATTTACAGTTGATCTAAGTAATTATTCTGCTCCAATCAACATTACTAACAAACATAATATTGCTAGAGCGATGGATGTACAAGTGGGTGGATGGATGAATTCATGGATGAAATGATGGACAGGCAGAATAAAGTATTTATAGTAATATATATATATATATATATATATATATATATATATATATATATATATATATATATATATATATATATTCTATCCATATCGTTTAGAATTGGACATTCCTGGATACCGAATCAAATGAAGCTACATACAGATTCTCCGGAAACGTCAGATATCAATGACCCGGATGTTAAAAACATTGAGGACACGTATCTAAATCCACATATGCTTTATATGAGGGCAAGAACCGGGGCCAATCGATTGGTAAAATGGTTGACAGAAACAAAATGCCCTCGCACCGACAGGTACATCTCTCATTGAATCTCTCTCTCTCTCTCTCTCTCTCTCTCTCTCTATATATATATATATATATATATATATATATATATATATCGTTTCCATGTTCATGTTCGTATTTTAAATAGAAACTGACAATCAATTGATATTGCATCTAACCATATTTATGTGTATCATCTGTATATTTTTCTATCTTCCATCAGAGAAGTTATGATGGGGTTAGAACAAATTTTAAATGTTTGTGATCCCAGAACGAGACATTCTAACGGGTCAGGGACGGAGATAATATACATTAGAATCAGAGGACGTATACACATGCATGCATTAAGATATAAATGGAAAAATAAAGAGCCAAAGACATGGTTGTATATTTAAATTAAATTATAGGAAGACCTTGAACGATTTAATCGGGATAAAATATCTCGAATAGTGTTTTGAGTATGTCAACTGCTGCTTAGCTTTAAGACGAAATGTAAGTTTCATTCATCGTGCGGCATAAATTAGGATTCCGGGATATTTCACAAAATATTCTATGATAAATGCAACAGTTTTGATTCCTCCTATAATGTTATATCTTCTGATCATAGGATCTGCTAATTAGGTCACTGCAATGTCTCTCTTCAATCTCCTTATTGAATGAATTATGACCATGAAACCTGTATATATGTTTAAAGATTAATGGAAGATGGAGCGAGGAACAAGTTGTTCTTGAAGAACGGTGTAAGTTTCGACCTGGCGGCCCTAAATATAAACAGAGGGAGAGATCATGGACTTCCTCCTTACTGGAAATACAGGATAGACTTATGTGGGGAAACCCTGACTGATCCAGGCTCTTGGACGTCTCTGACAAGGCACGATAACGTTACCATAGCTCTCTTGAAAAGTGTCTATAAGTAAGATAAATACTCTTTACATACACACACACACACACACACACACACACACACACACACACACATCAAAGACAAAAACATTTACGCTGCGTATTCACTAAGTTAATCCAATATGTGCACAACAATATGCACATTTCTAATGACTTTACTATAGAAGCTAAATGCATGCTTGGCAATATACATATAACTTCTCTGAATGAATAACTACTTTACTAAGAGATGAAACAATTACTTTCAAAAATATTCCCAAATGTTTATTTCATAGTCAAATGTGTATTAAAGGTATCTAAACGGTACATAAATCAGTCAGGGGCAAACTGTAGACAACCTATTGTGAAATAAGAGTTCTCCATTACCGACGTATTAAATTATATGAGTCACCTCTCCAGTAGCCTAATGGATCGAACGTCCACCTCAGTTTCGGAAGATGGCTTTCAAACCCCGGCCGAGTCATTTCAGAAGCTTTTCCAAAATGGGACTAACAGCTGCCTCGCTAGACGCTCATTATTGAGAGGTTAGTGCTAGCACTGGTTGGACTGGTGTCAGGATAACATGACAGGATGGAACATTATTCTACGTGTCTGCGGCATGATGCCCCAATGCTAGATATCACTACAAACTGCCACATTGCAGACATCGTAGCGACATGCCTGACATATTGTTAATGCTAGCTACGTTAAATATCCAAATCACACACATACATTATACTAATCGGCAAACAAGCTCGGGGAAATCAAATTAATCCTTAGCGTATAGGACACACGCAACTGTTAGGTAACACAAGAATGGATAAATTTGACCAGAATGTATACATTGCCATGTTAATACAAAAGACGACGCGTTCTTGTGGAAGTGATCAGGTTCCATCATGTAACACATTTGTTTGTTTCCTTTATATTCTATTCTGGACGATTTACCACAACATAAAACTTTGAAATTTTCGAAGGAATGCGGTTTCAAATAAGGAAATTTAATCGTCTATTTTAAGAACTGTATGCATTTTTAAAGTTATCGTTTATATTCTATGTCATTTACATAACTTTAACATCTCTACATTTTAGCTCTGTCTTTATATAGTATATATTTGTGATTTTCTGTGAGGCATTATGTGTCTAATGTATTAATTATTTTTGCAAATACATATCTGCACATGTTTACAACCTGCTGACGTTCCTTTTGCCATGATATATATTCGGTTAGGTTTGGAGTGAAGAGAGCATCAAAGTCAAGTGAACCTGATCCATTTCCAACACCACTGCTGCTTGAGTGCTTACATCCGGTATTGCCTTCACTAACTGATGTTATTAATACCTCTCTTTCATCCGGGGAATTCCCATCATTTTTCAAAACTGCCATTGTAAAGCCTCTGCTAACGAAACCAACACTAGACCATAACGATTTAAATAACTACCGCCCAGTTTCTAATATCCCATTCATATCAAAAATCTTAGAAAAGGTTGTTCTATCCCAGCTTGTATCTCATCTAAATTCAAACAGTCTTTATAGCAATGTACAATCTGCATATCGACCTTGCTACAGTACTGAAACTACTCTTCTAAAAGTAGTTAATGACATTCTCTCTGTGTTGGATAGCAGTAAGATTACAGTCCTCACCCTCCTTGATTTGTCTGCAGCATTTGACACTATATACCATTATATACTACTTCACCGTCTCCAGCATGTATTTGGCATTCATGATACAGCCTTACTGTACTTCAAGTCCTACATGGTCAGCAGGACACAAATTGTATATGCAACTAGGTTACACTCCAGCCCAGTTGATCTATGTTGCGGTGTTCCACAGGGGTCTGAACGTGGACCTGTTTTCTTCATTCTTTACACACAAGCGCTCTCAAGTGTCATAGATCATCATCCAGTGTCTCGCCAATTGTACGCTGATGACACCCAAATATACAAATCTAGCCACCCCACTGAAGTTTTTGCTACCATCCAAGGTGTTGAAAGGCGCATTTCTAATGTGAAATCATGGATTACATGTAACAAGGTCCAGATGAATGATGATAAAACTGAGGCCATTCTGATCACAACACAAAGACTTTCTCATTCACATCCTTTACCTCAAACAATAAATAGCAGCTACGCCAACATAAAATTTACACAATCCGTATGAAATCTAGGTGTTACTCTGGACAGTACTCTCACATTCCAACAACATGTCATGAACATATGCTTGGCTGCATACCTTGAGCTGAGATGCATCAGCGCAATTCGCAAATATCTTTCAGTTGATGCCACTAAAACACTTGTGTGTTCATTAGTACTTTCAAGACTGGTCTATTGTAACTCACTCCTGTTTGGTTCATCTCAATGTCTTCTCCAGAAACTTCAAAAAGTTCAAAACACTGCTGCTTGGATCATACTTGGAGTACCACGATCAGATCACACCTCCCCGCTGCGCTGTACCCAACACTGGCTATCCATTCGATCCAGAATCAAATACACAATTTGTTCTCTGCTTTACGTTTCACTGTCGGACTCTAGTCCAACATACCTATCCAATCTCACCCAAGTGTATACACCAGCAAGATACTTACGCTCCTCTTCTGACAATCGTATATTCATTATTCCCACTATGAAAACAAAGTCATATGGACAGCGTTCTTTTGTATTCCAGGGCCCAGCAACGTGGAATGAATTGCCCACTGAACATAGACACAAAGAAACAGCAATCAGATATCAGACGACTCTCAAAACTCACTTATTTCGACTGCAAGAACAAAATTAAAGACCTAATAATGTTTCCTACCTGAAATATTCTCAACATGTTTTTAATTTTTTAATGTCTTTCTAATTTAATGGTGTTTGTTTTTGTAATAATATTATTATATTTATTTTTGATATTATAGGTGTTGTCTAATGTTGTAAAGCGCTTCGAGCTTCTAAAGATTAGGCGCTATACAAAGTCCTCATTATTCTTATTATTATATGTAGATCTTTTTTATTTACACCTGCATATTATTTCACCTCTTGATTTATACAGATCACCGATGGATATAGACTTATAGACTGGTATTATGACCGAATTCGTTTCCACAGCAATTGTCGGTCCAACACTAAATTGCATCCTTCTTGCGCAGTTCAAGGCACTCAGAAATGGCGACAGATATTGGTTTGAGAGGCCGGAACCGGAAGGGGTTTCTCTCGGTGAGGATAGAAAACATAATGTGTAATGATTATCCCGCTAAATAAAAAGCAAGCTTGATGTTAAAGATGAGGTAGTATAATGTTTAAATTCGAGCGTATTTTTCCGGATAATTAATCTTCTGTGCTATCTAATGAATGATTTAATCCGTCTATTACATATAAAAGATAACAAGATGTTTTGTATTTTATTATTTAATTTATCAGTTAGTGTTCTTTTTCGGAAGTTCAAATCATTCACTGATACTATCACCTTTTCCGAAAGATATTTTCAGAAATATGCATACTATTTTTATATTCATTTTTTTTAAAAAGTATTTTAACATACGTTTATAATTTCTTACATATAGAAGTTTAATAGTCTTGTTTCAGCAAAACTAACTGGCATAAAACAAACCTCCCTGTCAGCGGTATTGTGTGCGAATGTGTATGACGCCACCTTCGTTATTCCGGCAAACGCCTTCCTCGCGGGAGACACCAAGTAAGATCACAGTATATAGGTCATTTTCACTTCGTTTTCTCACATCGCATCATTACAAAAGAAAGATATTAATGTTGTGGTTTCCCGGTTTAAGATAGAAAGGTCGAAACAATTCACGATGGACTGGTTTTGATAAAGACTTGTTATGCCTCTGAGTATAGATTACCCAGTATATACAGCAAATTATCATGCAATAAAGTAAACATTGCTATATTATTGTAAATTTATCTGAATTGGCCTCAGAGTTTGTTGAAAGTTTCGGTATCAGTCGAAAGAGAAACAAGTATCTTTACTTTATAGAATTCATTTTTTGATATGAAATAATTAAATACTTTCAACGGCACGCATGTACAGTTTTCTTCTGGAAACAATCTTCCTTAAAGACAAACGTTCCTCTGAAAGACCAATTAATAGTTCTCATTTTAATGCCATCTAAAATGAAAGATAATAGCCAACTGACACAGGGGTCATTTTGCACACCACCAGGGGGGGGGGGGGTATGTGAGACGAGATGTACGAATATATATGTAGAGAGAGAGAGAGAGAGAGAGAGAGAGAGCAATTAAAGTCTAACATGCAGTTTGCACTGACCAAACCTACTTGTAGCAGGTGTATGTTGCTCTAACCTAAAAGTAGCTGCCGAAAATGGTGCATACCTTATCCTAAGCAAACACGAAACTATTTGCCGAATGAACAGTTTTCATCGCGTATTAAATATGAACAGCACAACCATCAACCACCACCACCCACCACACATTAAATAATTATAAACATATACATTTCTAGGAATGTGCCCCTTCCCTGCTCACAGATACCAAAACTGGACCTCAGCCCTTGGAGTAGATCCGTAAAGCGGAATTTGGACACAGGTAAAGATGAATTCGAGAACAAGTTGGTTCACCTGCTTCTGGAAATTCTGAAAGAGGGAGAGGCTGGCAATAGACATGACGACTCTGATTACATTTTTATAATATTTTAGTGAACACCTTCTGCATATTTATGCACAATCAATATAAAATTAAGAATAGAACTGAATTAAATAAGACTGAAACAAATAAAGATCTTAATACTGATGCTTGAATCTTTCTTTGCTATATCTTTCATTACATATATATATATATATATATATATATATATATATATATATATATATATATATATATATATATTTCTGCCCATCACATTTTATGAGTGCTTGTTTCTATTTTTCTGTTGAATATATCTATGGAAAATACATTTTCCTTTAGCTCGTTTCAATGAAAATGTTACATGTAGGACTTCTTTCGTGCCTTTCCTCTTCTTTTTCTTATTTGTTCTTCCTGCAGAATGTATGTTAATTCAAGCAACATCAAAGTATTTGGAAATGTGATTTGGTCTGTGCTTTACACACTTGTGCATTAGGAGAAAAATTATCTTCTTTGAATAAAATGAACTACTTCACTTGAGTTTTGTTTCATTCGTGTCATGACTCTTCGAACAATGATTGAACGTACTACTAATGATGGGCTACTCTGACTTAAAACAAATTTATATTAATCTACAATAAAGGAGTTGAAGATTAGTAGACACAGAACTGAGCAGCAGGATCTGATGTGCATGAAACAAAGTATCGACTTTCAACACGTTTCATTAGCCGCAGATACATGAAGTCAATAATACCAGTCATCGATCGGATGCCATCATACCCATTCCCTCTGTAACATAGAAAAAGACATTTCTTTGTTTTTGAAGTCAATACAGCTTTTAAGATTTTTGCTTCGCAAATGAAGGAATATGTTATAATAAAATGCATCAATAGCAGAAGAGCAAATCTAACAGCCCCCCCCCCCCATTAAAACACCAAGCAAACCAAAATAAAAAACAAAGAAACCAAAATTAACAGTCAAAAAAAGAACAAAAGAAAGACACCCACTCAAAAAAGTCTCACGGTCAAACTAAGACGAGAAAGCTTGCAGACCTTATTTTTACGACATATGTAGAGGGAGGATAACATGTTTCAGAGAATCAGTCAGTCTAGAGTAATATGAATTTATAGCTGAAATTCATGAGTGTACGTTTCAAATAATATCGATACATGTAACGCATAAAGGTTGTATACTAAAGTTAGGGAGGTAAAAGAAAGAAGCAATCTTTATAAAATGTACAAAGGACTAAACACTCGACAGAAATCATTAAGACAATTTTGCCATTATAATATAAAGTTTAAAATATTAGTTTCATTTATATGTCATCAACATGCATTAAAATGTGAGTATTAAGTTCTTGAAATGTCATGCATTGTGTAAACGAGATACGTCATTAAAAC
The DNA here is from genome assembly GCA_028554795.2 of Sinohyriopsis cumingii. Lineage (NCBI taxonomy): Eukaryota > Metazoa > Mollusca > Bivalvia > Unionida > Unionidae > Sinohyriopsis > Sinohyriopsis cumingii. Next base: position 64,186,994 of record CM068833.1, on the reverse strand, counting down.
AGAGGTTGAGTAGAGTCTTTCCTTCACTCAAGCATACATGCGATAAGAATTGCTTAATGGAAAAGTAGTTTCAGGCATTAAAATTGAATATTATGTAACGACAAAAATGATATCTTAAAATTCAAAATATACTGGTAGTTATCATTCAATTTTGGTGTCGGGGATGATGAGACTTCCACGTGTCAGATAGTTCGTGTTCATGAGGGTGCCATTATCTGGAACAACGTCTGCCATGAACATGCCAATATCCTAAGTTTCGATGTAACAGTCAACATGCGTATAATGTATTTACTGCCTGGAATGGACATCCTTTATTAAACAACTCCCAGTGAACAGCTTATTTGAAAGGCTAAAAAGTCAGTATAGTATTACAGGAATGAATTGCGAAAATATCTATGGGAAATGATACATGATGAATTGCCCCTTGGCAACCAAGGAAACTACTGACTTAGTGATATTGCCTTGTAAGCCAGTATTATGACATTCCCTTCGGTATTATTACCATTGTCTACACGTAGTATTACTCTTCTCAACCAGAAAAGGTAGCGTTATATCCATTGTCCAACCGCAGTATTGTCCTGTACTAGAAGCATTGTAATTGTCTATAAGCATTATTGCCCTTGGATATCAATAGTATTTGTCTAGTCTACCAGTATTATTGCCAAAACTACAAATAAATAACTTCTGTTTATAAACTGTATAAAGAATTAGATAGGAAAAGCTATAAAACTCCCATTATTGCATGTCATTAAAAATAAAATAAAGAAAGACGGCCATTTCAAAAACAAATTACCAATAATTATTTAGTGCATGATATAAGCTACCCTGCGGTCTACATATAACGAATCGATTTCCATGTAGCTTATAATACAATTTCAGATAACTAGAGTCTCTAGTAATTATCTTTTTGTCTCAAAAGTTTCATTTCATTACATATATCAGTCCAGTTCTAGTTCTTATAGATATTTTGTGTTCGAAATAATATATTCTTACCTACTACTGTTGTTGTTTCACTACAGTTCAACATAATAAAATTTCTTACCAATTTATAATGCTCATCTCCACTATATGTATTGATAAGCTAGATTAACAACTCATTATATTATGCTGTCTGCATTTTGCAGTCGACACTTTTGTCCACTAATTATATGATAATACGAGTCATGCATACATACATACATACATGCGTTGTTTTGTAGCATCTTGTGTGGTATTCTTTATATTTGTTCATTCATTTGAAAAGTTGTTTTCTAAAATTTCTTTTTGCAAGGTCTAGGTTCGATTTGCTTTTGATTAAACTAAATGTTAACTCCTTTAAATTATGAAGATAGGTAGAAATTCATCCCTTATATGTACGCAAATATACTGTAAGTTATTTTTCACTATTCAAATTAATTTGTAAGATTGCTCCTTTGAGAGAGACTGCTTTGGCATAATGCCGTACAAATAGCCTTTCAGCTTTTATTTCCGTCCAAATCTTCTTGTAAAATAGACGGATGTGAACAAGATAGAGTAAAGAAATAATTAAACAAAGAGAGACCAAGCATGCAAAAAGATAATATATGGCAATGGAACAATGAACAGAGATAATAATGTCGTACAAACCTTATTATCCATGTCGAGATGAAATAGGGATAAATCTTCGAAAACATGAACATTCATAAAATCAATCGCAAAACCTGTAACACAAAAATGAAAAAGTAAAAGATACAAAGAAAGGTACAATTTGGTTGGGGTTTTCATCAGTCTTTGTTTATGCATATTTGGAAAGTAAACTGTAATGTTTCATAAGTGGTGGTGTTGCTGTTTTAATATAATCCTCTTAATTTGGTTCCATAATTATTACCTTAATTTAACGGAGTCAGCGACATCCAGTTGCTGTAAACGATGTTAAATTTGGTTTATATCTAGCCTCCGATGTACATAATGAACAATCAACAAAGTACAGTTTACAAATTACTGTCTGATATCACATGAACATTTGCATGCCAGAAATGTTAACACTCAACAGAGGTGACAACAAGCTGATATATAAGGCATAACAATCATCAACTCAGTTTACCATGTGGCTTTAAAAATCAGCCTTCTTTGAAGATTTACTCTGGAATCCTCCATCAAAAATGGTTATTGAATAAAATCTCAAAATAATTATCGCAGCATCTCGTTGCCAGTCCACAACCGAGTACCTAATAATTTCCTTTTTAATGTGCTTTTCACGCAAGATAAATGGCTTTCTTCAGCGATTGGCATATAAATTTTCAAGGTCCAAATGATATATGAGAGGTACCAGTGAGTTATAAATTTGAGCGTTGAAATTGAGAGGGGCAGACAGAGACAGAGATAGAGACTGCACTGGTTTTAGCATGGAAGCAACCCAATAAGATACATGTCTGAGATTGGAGGATAAAAGGATTTGGATTATCAAGACAGAGAGAGAAAGTAGTGAGTACATTAACAACGATTGATTCGAGTACTACAAAATGAACTATAAAATCATACACTATAGCTATAAACTGATTGTGGCAAACTGATGAGGCAATGTTTCGGTATCATTACCCTTGTTCAGACGGAACTTCTTCTGCCATTCAAATATTACACAGAGTAAGGAAAATAACGAGCGAACTATCTAATATCCAGTAGTATATAAAACCAATCGAAAATATGATAAAAGGTCAGATAGATCATTTGAATTCCAACATGGACGCAAATCCCATAAAGACGACGGAACTTTATAAATCCTCATGGAAGAACAAGATAACGACTATTATAATGACATACATCCAATCGATCGAGAGTCTAAAGCGTTAATACCTCTCCGTCATGCGGGGAATTCCCGTCATTTTTCAAAACTACTTTCTGATCTCCAATTCATATAAACTATAAGAAATAATTGTTCTTTCCCAGCTTTTATCTCATCTGAATTCAAACAGTCTTTTTAGCCATGTAAAATCTGAATATCGCCCACGCCACAGTACTGACACTACGCTTCTAAAAGTAGTTAATAACATTAACTCTGCTTTGGATAGCGGAAATATTACAGTAATCACCTTCCAAGATCTGTCTGCAGGATTTGACACAATGGACCATTATAAATTACTACACCGTCTCCAGCATGCATTTGGCATTCATGATACAGCCTTAATGTGGTTCAAGTCCTACTTGGTCAGCAAGACACAAATTGTGTATGCAAATGGAATACACTCCAGCCCAGTTAATCTATGTTGTGCTGTTCCACAGGGGTCTGTTCTTGTACCTGTTCTCTTCATTCTGTACACTCAGCCACTCTCAAGTGTGATAGACCATAATCAAGTGTCTCACCAACTGTAGGCGGACGATACCCAAAGTTACAAATCTAGCCATCCGAATGAAGTTGATCCTATCATCTAAGGTGTTGAGAGGTTCATTTCTAATGTGGAATCATGGATGACATGTAACAAGATACAGATGAATGATGATAAAATTGAGACCATTCTGATCATAACACAAAGACTTTTTCACTCACACACTTGACATCAAACAATAAATATAAGTAACACCAACATTACATTTACAGTCAGTATCAAACTTAAGTGTCACTCTGAACAGTACTTCCACGTTGCACCAGCATGTCATGAACATATGCGAGTTTGCCTACCTTGAGTTGATACGGTTCTGCTCCATTCGTAAATATCTTACAGTAAATGACAATAACACACTTGTATATTCATTGGTACTTCACAACTGGACTATTGTAACTCAGTTATGTCTGGTTCATCTCAATATCTACTAAAGAAACTTCAAAAAGTTCAAAACACAGCTGCTCGGAACATACTTAGAGTACCACGATCAGAACTCACCTCCCCCGCTGCTCTGTAGCCTACACTGGCTAGCCATTCCAAAATGCTACGTTTCACTGACTGACTCCAGTCCAACATACCTACCCGACCTCACCCGTGTGTACACACCAGCAAGATACTTACGCTACGCTTCTGACAATCGTATACTCATTACTCCCACTACGAAAAGAAGTCAAATGGACAAAGTTCTTTTGCATACCCTGGCCCAGCATCGTGACATTAATCGCCCACTGAACATAAACATAATGACACAGTGATCCCATTGAAGAGTGCTCCTAAAGCTCTCTTATTTCGACTGCAAGAACACAAATTTAAAGAGCTAATCATGCTAACTAATCTGAAATATGTACAGCATGTTTTTATGTTTTCTAATTTCATGTGTACGTTTTCTGTTATAATATCATTATATATGTTTTATATGGGTGTTGTCTAATGTTGTAAAGCGCTTAGAGCTCTTAAAGATTAGGAGCTATACAATGTCCTCATTATTATTATTATTATTATTATTATTATTATTATTATTATTATTGGTAGTAGTAGTGATTTTAGCGCATACAGTTCTGACATACAGAATTATATTGACTTAATGGTCTTTAAATAAGTATTAGAAAAGAGTGTCAAGTAGCAAGCGTTGTGAAATCCACAAATAATTTATTTTAATCGGATAATAGCCAAGAATGTTATCTTTGCTTTCAAGATTCGCCTGAATTAAATAATTTGACTAAATAAATTCCATTCCAAAGTGATTAATGGACAAAGCAATTGTGTAGCTTACATATATATATATATATATATATATATATATATATATATATATATATATATAATAACAACGTTCTAGAAAAATCTTAGTTATAATTAGAAAGTCTGTTATTAAAATTATAATAAAGAGCATCATGGACATTGATTTAGGCCATGACTATAAAAATAATAGCTAACTTACATTCATAGACAAATTATTTGCAATGTATTACTTGTTTACAGAAATAAATACTCAATGTTTTATGTCAGGTAGAAAATGAATTTCATATTTCGGACAAGACGAAATCCAAATACAAAAAGGCATAGCATATAACGAAATAAATAGAAAAACAAATACGAAAAAACTAGCCAAAACAAAGCAAATTCAATACGCATAGCAGAATATATATTATGCAAATCAATTCAATTAATGTCCTCTTCGTAGATCTCAGTGATTTTTTCGGGACTAGCCACATAAGAGATACAATGGTACTGAATGGAGAATATCCAAAACTGTAAACAATGTTATGATAAATATGAAATGAAACACAGAAAATAAATCAGTTTATTTTCACTATTCCGAACGTATACATCACTTAACAAGTAACATGAAGGTTAGCACTGTAAAGTCTCCCGTGATCCCTTAGAACTGGTCAACGGATTTATTTAATTAATAGGTAGTAAATATTAATAAATTATTTAAGGGATATGTGAGAGTAAAATTACGGTACTCAAAAACATACGAGATTAGATGTTTGTGATCTTTGTTTTAATTTCTATTTGTGTCTGTTCGAACTTAGATTATGAAACATGAGCTGGATAACAGTTTCAAACGTTTCTCAGCAAGACAGAAACACGTGCAATAGCCATTAATTATCTCAGAGCCTTTTCAGTGCAGAATAAAGATTAAAGCTAATTATATTTACAAATTTATTTACTCCTTGAACATAGAACCTGCTAAACGGCTCAATTATGTGAAAAAGTCCAGTAAAATTATCAAATTTCATATTATGATTATACACTTAAAATTTTATCTAGAATTAAAAATTTTAAACCTTGAAGCATCAAACGCAGCATTAAATGACTAATCAATTAATTAAGCATTCATTAAAGCACTGGATCTCATTGCTAGTGCCAATCAAGTTGAATAGCACTTCTGGTACATTGGTAGGAAAACGGAATCCCTAGAAAATTTACAAAATAGCATTAGCTAGAAACTTTGGCTTGTAGGGCTAACTGATATAAATGATCATCCCTGCCCTGTATTACTAAATCAAAATAATAAATCAGATATGTAGAAACAAGGCAAATGATTTGCAAATTCCAGTGTTTTCTAAAGAAGTGCCGGACGAAGTATGAGACTTTACTACATGTATTTATATTCTCCGTAATGATATTCGCTCGTGTAAACAACGCATTGACCGCGCACATGAAATATACCATGCTTATTATATTAGATTAATTCGTCCTTTTAACTTGACTTGTTAGCATACAGTATCGCATTACAGTTATTATTAACTACAGAAACTAAAAATGATTGTTGATGCCGCTGATGATGCTTTTGTTAGTTTAATGTCCTTTTTTCAGCACATGATTGGCTATACAAAGCGACCAGTATAACTGGTGAACGAACAACCCAGGAAACCAACACCATACGTGAAACTAATGGCAACCATTCTCCTGTAATCACTTTTGGCAAGGCCTGTAGCTGGATCCCATATGGACAGCGCGTAGATAGCAAGGATATTAGGTCATTTATGATGAATAAGAATAGCAATAATGATATCGATGTTCCTTGTCCTATCTCTTATTTTACTGAGCTTGGTTTAGAATGATGGCCGTTGAGCAAACTAAGGGCCTTAACCTTTCAAAAAGAATTTCTAATCAATCTCCAGTTTTCTTTTAACTCCGAGATATAATAGCTTATAAAAGAGGACATCATGCCATACCATAGTAAAGGCTTTGCGATGTCCAGGAATACAGTAAAAACGTTTGAGACACCTTCTAAATAATGGGCTAATCTCTCTTTTATAATAGAGGCTGCAGTGATGTCATTGCATTTGCCTCTAAATCCTTGTTGTAATTGGTGAGGGACATTGATCCTTTCTCTAAAAAGAGTTAGCATCTTCAACAAATTTGTTTTAATATCTTTTCAAAAACGGAAACGATTCATATATATATATATATATATATATATATATATACATATATATATATATATATATATATATATATATATATATATATATATATATATATATATATATATACATACATATATATATATATATATATATATATATATATATATATATATATATATATATATATATATATATATATAGAGTTATTAATATCTAGCCCGACTTTTCCCCCACCTTTAAAGATACGTATAACGTTTACAGTTTTGAAGTAGCCGGGATAAGTTTCCAGTGACATTCTGCGATTGTGAACTTTCCACAAAATATTATTAACCGCTTGTTGGCAAAAATCAAGTGCTCTGTATATATTTTATCGTCTCCACATGTTTTATATTTCTTCAGTTCTGTTAGAGCCTCTTCAATGTCTTTCTGTAATATGGTTTCACACATATTGCTATCTGCTCCGTCATCAATATTAGAATCCACGGTATTCTTTATCATGTTCCTAATTTAAGCTGCAAACGATTTGTAAAAATGAATATCTGTTGTTTCAGTTCCTAAAGTTCTAAAATCCTGGCGCCACGCGTCACGAATCAAATCAGGGTCCCGTATTATTTCTCCTTCCACTTTTAGATTTGTGATATATTGTCCCTTCTTATGAAGCCTTACTTTTCTATAGAATTTTCCTACATCCAGTTCTGCAGCTTTTTCTAGCTTATCGAATTCTTCCTGTTCATATTGGTATTTGCCTTGTTTAGTTGGTTTCTGAATTTTCTGTTAGCATTTTTGTATTCTGCATACATTGTCAAATGTGTACCTCATGGCCGTTTGCTTTTATCCACATCGTTCTTTTCCTTCTCATCTCTTTATGTAGTTCAGCCACATTAATAAATTTCCAGTAAGGGTTAAGGTGAGACAGGAAGGTTTTCTTTAGAAGAAATTTGTTATCTCCATTGTGTAAAACAGTCGCAACAGTTACAAGGGCGTTTTGTACATCTGACATATTCTGTAAGAATAGTTCCATAGAATTTAAGTGTATGTTGGTTTCACTTCTGTACCGCTGTTGCTATTCTGAAGAAGCATTTCGTCAGTTGATTGAACATTATATGTAGATTATGGTGATTCCATTAGATCTTCTGGAAGTAACAACTCTGCTCTTGCAGGTACATTATCAGATAGACTTAGATAATGATCATCTTCAGTATTGGCTCTACGGACTAAATCTATTTTGGAGGAGGGTATCAAATTGAGTCAATCACGGACGAGTGTTTGCCGTCAGTTGAGCAATATGTATGTCAGAGAATTAGGCAAAAAAAATAACTTGGTTTTGCCTCAGAACTATTTGACTAGTTCTCGTTGTACATGCGTACAACGTTATCTAGGATGAATACGTGTTTTCCCAGGTATGCGACTGTATTAACATGTACCTCGCCAGAAATTACTTGCGACGAAAGCACATTAATAACATGATATGCACGGGAATTTTACCCTGAATTTTACTCATTCTCCTATGGATTTCAGTAAGATCGATTTCTAAACCGACACTGGTTGTTTTGGGTCACGTCAGGGAGTGTACGCTCTCCATTATTCTCCAGGCATAGGGGTAAGTGTTACATTTACGTTTCATTTCATATGCGAAGCTTATTCGGTTGTACTGTCTTATCGCGTAATGCATTTATTAAACGCAGATTTGAAATACACGTCACTATTAGAGGTTAATGTATTAGCATATATCTAGAGATTTTACAGAAACTATTATTATGACCAATTCGGTTTTATTGTAGCTCATTGTGGTTGTCGCGGTGATAGTGACTGTCGCTGTGACTGTGACTATGACTAAGACTAGAGCTGACTAGAATTTACTAGAGATGTCTGACCTGTCTGAAGCTGTCTAAAGTTGTTTAGATATGTCTGGAGTTTCCATAGTATTTAAGGCTGCGTGCTGTTGATACGTATGTATGTATGTACGCATGTCTGTGCCAAGGACGTAGATGTAGCAAATTCAAAACGGTTCTGTATGATGTCTGTAAGTGTATACGTATGAATGTACATGTGGTGTATCCATAAAGGGTGCGAGCGGCCGATAAGAGTGTGTGCCAAACCAAGGAATTGTGCGACTGTACAAGGGGTCTAGAAGCATACGTTTTTTTTTCTTCAATAATTGTTCCAATTGCATTTTTGTATTCATAAGATTATTTTGAATCTTAGTTGTGTTCATAAGATTATTTTGAATCTTAGTTGCATTCATAAGATTGTTGTGAATCTTGTGTTCATACGATTATTTTGAATCTTAATAGGAGTTCATATTTGAGATTATGTGAATCTCTGCTGTAGTGTAGGATACTGTTTGAAACGTATTTGCAGTCCATGAAGTTTCTTGGATCTGTACTTCATATTGATTTCATATTTTGGTTTATTTTCAATGTGTGAATGTTGTGTATAGTGATTTGAGTCAATCGTATGTTGAATGCGTGAAAGAATCATTGTATTCTTACATCATATATTTTTCCTTTTTAATTCATTTCATAAATTTCCATCTTTCTCACATTCTGTTTGTCTTCTTCATTAAGCCAAAAGACCCACTCGGTTTCTAATCTGCGACAATGTATAACCTGGTATTCCAGAAGGGGAAATATCATATGTTGACATGATATGCTTATTTTTAAGAGAAGAATGTATTATGTAACATTTACCGTTTGTACCTTTTTTAAATCACTTTTTTTGTAGCTCTGCATTAAAGTCACCTCAGATAATCACTAAACCCTTTTGACTATATTCATCATAAAGGCATTCCACAGTTTCCATAATTTCTTTATAATCATCTAATGAGGCGTATTTGCAAGGAAACCGCACACAGAACAAAACCAGTTTGATAGCGCGCAGGCTAATTTCAACTGCAATATCTCTATCGTTTCCGATTTTATTCATAGGACGAAACGGTAGTGATTTCCGATAGAAAATCCCAATTAATCCAAATATTAAGGCATGTTTTCTTTCCCATGGATATGTATCTATTACGTTATCCGTTCTCGAAAAAGCAGTAAATTCCCCGTCAACGCTTTCAAAACATTGCATTTGCTCTAGATGTAGCCAATGCTACTGTATTAACAGTATATGTACCTTATGAAAAATAATGAACAAAAATAGGGCGTTCCTGTCATAATGCCCTTCGCATTCCAAGTCATGTTATGTTTAGAATAGTAATTTAAAAAGTAAACGAACGCTTCTCCACATGCAATTTAGGGACACGGGATCATTTATATGTCGTACCATTCTCTATATAATACTAAATCAGGCCTAAATCCCTGCTGGTAGGCAGATTTTCCGGAACAGTAACACGAACGGTAAATGTTTCTCCGTTCATATTTTTACTCCTCGATTGTATGCATGTTAGCATATTACAGTGGATAATTTCTAGTTTCCGATAATTAATTTTGATTAGTTTGATGTTCTTTCTCAACAATTTTCTTTTCACATGTCCTTCATTTATCTGCTTCACCTATTACAGTAGGTGTAGTAGTGCATGGGGTTTGTCCTACCTGAGATTGCATCAAACCTTCAGTACGAATTACGCCTGTTGTTAGCCTGAAAACGCTTAAGCCGGTATTTCTATGTTCTTGTTGATCTGACAAAATCCTATTGCGTGAGTCTAGACGATGGCTATCAATTACACTTGTGTTCGGAACTGTATTTGGTGTACCAGATGTATTTGACGATGGTCAAGAAGATCTGATCATATTTCTATAAGAGCAAGACAACTGTATAAAGTTTCCAAGTTGGTGCACTTAATGTCTCAATTTTGTTTATCGTTTACAGCCTATAGCTTTTCGATTATCACCGTCTGGCTCTTTATTACATCTACCAATACATGTAGGTCTGATTCCAAACGCAATTCCGACTAACTTTCTTTGTCAATGCTTGATTCGAATCTTTTAACTGTCTCACCTTACTTTGAATCATCTCATCCAAACGATCGATGTCCTTCCCCATTCTCTTCATCTCTTCTATAATAATTGCACAATTGACATGTTGTTCAACTTTTGCAAATTGTTTCAGGTCAATTAATTTTTCATAATGCAATATGGGAATGATGGTTACATCTCTTTCATTTTGACTATTAATTCCACAATGACCTATTGATATCCTCTTGATTGATCCAAGACACTCGACTGACCAGTTTCTTGACTATTTTCTTGCAAATTCTATAAGCAACTCAAACCGTCTGTTCTACTAGGCTTCCTTTTTCCAATCCTAAACATACGTGTCTTTGCTTTGTTACATATATATGATTTATTTCATATTTATTTTAATTTAATTGATTGTCAGTTTTAAATATTTTTATTCTATTATATGCTCTTACAATGTTTTTTTTTTTTCATTAGAGATGAATTTTTTGCAGAACATTTGCTGACCTGAATTATCCTTTATGTAAACACCAAGTGTTGATCTAATTCCTGACCTTGTTTCAGAATTTATAGCAACCTTCGTAAACATGTTCTATTTTATTTTAAAATGATTGGTTTTCGTCAGGGTCATGTTTGGTGTACGTCACATAAACACCATCATGTGACCACACCCCTTTTCGATTGCGCAATTCCGGTTTTTCTATTGCTGCGCATATGTTAGTTTTAATAAAGATGAATATAGAGAGATTTCTCAGGTTTTGGCTTTTTTACACTGATGTCAAGTTATTTTGTTGTAGCCAGATTTTGAGTTATAATCTTCTTCAGATTAGTTGGATTTCAATAGGAATAATTGATTTTTCCCTGGAAATATTTTGAGGTGTGCTCACACAGAGATTTTAGAAATGCACTGCTTATAAATTTAATTTTGATTTCCAAAACTGGAGTGTCATTATTTGTATTTCTACAAGGAACTGTAAATGAGCACAGTACAGAATACAGCATTCGTCATCGTCATCCATCTTGGATTTTTCTTCAGGATTCGAACTTGAAATTATTAGAACATTTATTACTAGGACTTTTGCAATTTAATTCGAGGATTATTCTATAGTTGTGTTTGGATTTGATTCTTGAAACCGTAAGTTCTTCTCCTTTTTTAATTTTTGCATAATTTTTCCATGGAAATAAATTATTTGTTAAATTTAAAAATCCTGTTCTTTTCACTCTTTCTGCGTTACTGTTTATCCGACCCTAAACTGGTAACAACTTCGCTAGTACTCCTATCTCCCTCTAGAAAATGAAATATTTCATATATGTATTCTGCTATTTTTACTGGAGCGCTATCAGAACGTGATGTCCTCTCCACCAGTCGACTAGAAGGATAACTTGGATCTCTGAGTGTACCAATATCACGTAAAGAACTAAGAATATAGCGAAGGGACGATACGTCAAGACTATTCGATATTTCACGCTTGAATGACTTTCTAATTTGCCATATTTTTCTTATTTCGGCAAGGATACAGCGTTCTAATTTAGAAGCGCACGGTTTATCACTATCTGGATCCTGGGTATCCTGAGTATCCATGGTATCCATTCTTGTCATTATAATCATATATCAATCAATGGCCGCTATTTTGTAGGAAATTATTTTCAATAGCATATACAATACTGGACATGCTAGGTAATCATAACTTAAAGTGTTATATGTTCCTTATAACATTAACTTTAGCACATGCTGACGCACTCCTTCCAGTTCATGTCAGAGGTAATATCCCAGCATATACTATCTATAGATGGGCACCGAGTGGCTGAGCGGTCTAAAGCGCTCTCCGTTAGGGATCACTGCCATCTCACCTCCGTCTGCGTTGGTTCGAGTCTCGGATTCAGCCAATGTGGGTATGTCAGAAAACTTGCCAGTAGCTTCTCGTGGGTCGGTGGTTCTTTCCAGGGTTTTCCAGGGTTAATCCTCCAGCAATAATACTGACCGCCATGTATAGCATATCGTGTGCTCAACATGTCTCCAACATCACAAAAGATTCAACAGACACTTATAAAATACACGATGACGACACGTCCTTTCATAGCCTGATACATCGAAATGGCGTAAACAAAGTATAAAAGGAAAATCCAATTTCCTTGAAGAGTAGTTTATATAAAACTATAGTACACATACAATTCTGATCTCAAGGTATTCACACAGCAAATTATCAACAGTGGAATAAAAAAAAAAACACTTCTCATTACTCTTGCAGGTCTGCATAATTCTCCAGAGCTCGTAAACATAAAGTCCATCTTGTCTACCATCTTGTTTATTTTATATTTGTATTAAGGGGCCAATTATTTGTGTTACTTTACTTTCTTACTTTTCTAATAAGTCTCGAAGTACGATTCTATTTAGATGCATCTTCTTCCTTTGTAATATACTTTTCATTATTGATCTCAAATGAGTCGAAATCTGTTTGTCTTGCCAATATTACCTAATTTACAAGACAACCTATATTCTCTTTATTCTCTTTCTTCTTGACCAATCTCCGTTATATGAACAGTTCCATACATTTTCAAGGTCATTTTAAGCTTTTGAATTTGACTCCTACAAAAAAAAATATTTCACATATTTAATATATGATATATGTCACCCTCATTATTTAATGTTTTTATCAATTATATTTCAACAACACGTTTATTAAAGGGAACCATTCTATCTTAATAAATATGCCATTGGCAAATTATTTGTCAAAAATCAAGTGGGAATTTTTTTTGGTTGGGGTAGTTGTGGGGTGGGAGTGGTGGGGGCGAGTAGCCTAGTAGTCTAAAGCGGGATCGCTACCATCTCACCTCAGTATGCAAGGGTTCTCGTGGGTCGATGGTTATTTCCGAGGTTTTCTCGGGTTCTTCTGCCATTAATACTGAGTGCAATGTACAAACTATCTTGTGCTGAAAATGGCTTTAAGCCCATAACACCAACATTGTTTCGGTTTGTTTCTTTTTTTGTTTTAAAGTCGAAACAAAATATAACTTGTTTGGGATGGGAGAGTATGTAAGAACTCCTTTTGCAGAGCTGCAACTGTTGTAGAGGAAATATAAAAATATAAACATTAATTAGTATCGTCAGTGGAACATACATGGAAATTACTGGTAAACACTTAATGAGTGTGACCAGGCATATAAATGGATTTAAAAAAGATCAAGAAATTATGAAAAAGTTGGACAAATGCTGGATCAGATAAAATATCAAAGTCATTCTCAAATGAAATACTACCAGGAATAACACCTTTGATGAGTAAGTTGTTTGTAAGTGATAACTTAAACGAATTAAAGAATCAGTTGAAAAAATACAAATTAACATCAACCTGATTCAGATAATTGAAATATTTTTATTTTGAAGTTTAGATTACGTATGTAAATATTAAGTCCTAGTTCGATAACGTTTGAAAAGGACAGCGCGAACGAAGAGACAATGTCCGAAGTCTTAAAATACCAGGTTATAGTTATGTTAGAAAGTCAATAATTAGAAATACTATTTAAGTCATGTGTAGCTTGAAGAAAGCTCGAAGGTAACATGGAAATAATTCCGTTATAACTCGAATGTATCTTAAAATAACTCAAAGGTAACGTTAACAGGATGAAAAGAGATTTTGTTTCCAAAACATTTAACACACTTCCATGACTTTATAATGCAAATGAATTCTGAAGGATTCTGAGATCCTGCACATGCGAATACCGTTCAGTAATAGTAACAACGTTCCTAAGTGAAACTGATCAAGATATGGACTTTAAACAATAATCAAAAAATGATCCCGTATGTCAATGGATATAATGAACGTATGTAATTTATCAACATATATTATTGATAAATAGATTTATCAACCAATATGATTTATCACACTATTTGACTGCCAATTGGCATTATAAACTGGATTGATTGATGCATGCATCTATCAACATATACAATCAATTCATGAAATTTTAAGAAAGTATGACCGATACAAAGATTTCTAAAAAAGAAGATGGTCAGTGCATGGTTCATCAACAAGAATGAATGCTTGTCAAACATAGGGTGGCATTGCTTTAGACTGATTTTCACAAATATAGTGACATTGCATTTAAATTTAAAATGGAAACTGTAATGGTATTTATCTCGTGTCAAACTTTTTATTGCTACGTGATATTTCAGATTCCACACACCCAATCTGCATCATGGTTCCATGGAAAGACTGTTGCAACCTTTGTCAGTATTAATATGGTTTCACATTTAAGGCTGTTTTCTTTGTTGAGAAGAATATCGCACAAAGGAAAAATACTTCGTTCATAATGTCCATTTATCTGTCCCATTGGCAAAAGTCTAATATTGCAGTTTATAAAAAAAAGCATATTCTCTTGCTTACATCATCGAAGCATACCAGACGTTGCCTATACGTTCACCGTTGATCATAATATACTCCATCTGATTAACAGTATAATCATAAACTAAACATTCTACGTTTCATCCGAACCACTTCATAGTCGGTGGGATAATGGAGTAATTTTTGTCTGATTGTACCCTTTTTTCTATGATTATGATCGCAGTGCTTTATGTAATAATTTTTCTGTCCGTATTTTTGTGTTTCTATTGAAGTTCATTTTTTCATCCACATATTTTAACCAGGATGCATGGAAATTTATTAGCGATAACAGACCAAACGCCAAGACCACGGATATATTGTCATAATTCTTTGAGTACCATTTTACTAGTAGGACAAACATCTCATTTTAAGTGATTATAGAGGACATGTTGTAAATAAACTAATTAGTTAGCTGGTACTTTGAAAAAGAGTAAAAAAACAATGACTTTTCTTTCATTTTATATCATATAAATGTGTGTGTGTGTGTGTGTATGTGTGTTTTATGTATGATGCTATAGCTCCTCCGGGTCAGAGATTTCAAATATATTTAATGTGTACAAGTTCGGAAAGGGCCTCATTCATGTATGACTAGAAACTGTGCAGTGCAGGTGGTTTGATCGATTATAAAATGCAATGTCAGTAGTTACTTATGATTCAAAATCTATCATTATGCGACCGTGTATATCAATGTGAACATGGTTACGACTTTGGTATGTAGGCCTTTGAAATCACGAATTTTCCTAATTGACATATATTTGCTTTTGTCATGAATGTTTAAACGATCATTTTTCCTTCTCTTGCGTATTCTCATTAGGAAATGATACGCTTCTCTTATCACACTCGTTGATATTTGATACATGTTTAATTTAGTAACACATATGCATTGGACAGTGTAAATAAAGTTTTTGTCTTCGGATGAATGTACGTGTATATATGTAGGTATGGCTGAAGTGAAAAATGGAAGGACTTTTGAATGAGTAGATAAACAGATGCTGACGTTCAAAAGTCAATCTTGAGAAAAGCAGTTTACGATGCTGTATCTGCCAGTTTAACTATCGCAAAAGGTGACCTATGGTGGACACGATGGCGATCCATCTGTCCGTATGGCATCTTTATGGTGTTTATTCTAAAGATCCCGAACGTAGATGAACAAACGTTCTAGAAAGAAATTAAGACAAGATCATTGGGTCAAAGTGATGATTGATGATATGAACGATGCATGGTTAGCCTTCAACGAATGAATATTTTGATCTGCATTTACATGCAAAGGGCGTGGATATAGATCAAAGTATGAGTCGTATATTAAAAATGACATCCTAGCATCCATACATACCAGGAATATTATACACGAGAAGCAACAAAAGTGAAGATGTTTTGGCTTTTTACATGGCTGTAAAAATAATGTTCAAAGTCATTCGCATATGCAATACTATCAGGAATAACACCTTTGATGAGTAAGTTGTTTGTAACTGATAACTTAAACAAATTAAACAATGAGCTGAACAAATACAAATTAACATCAAGGTGATTCAGATAATTTAAATGTTTGTATTTCTTACTTTCAAGGTCTTTAGTCATTTAGTGTCAGAGTATCTTCGTGTCTGTAATTTGTAAGGAACAGAATCACAAGAAAATTATCATTGAGTGAAAACAGTGATTTATGTATTCCAATATTTTCGAAATAGTATTTAAGTATTCTTTTATTAAGCCTGTAATATTTTATAAAATCATTTGAAAAAATTATATTAAACAAGCAACTTCTAATGTTTCAGCTTTATAAACTTTACCTCTAAAACTGTCTTATATTGAGCAATCATCATTTTTCGACAAACTAATGTTTGTAAGTATTAGTTGTGATTATTCTATGTCATAATATTTTGTTAGCTTTATATGATTTGTGTCAACCTTGTAGAATTTTTTTCAACCTTGTATAATTTGGGTTAACCAAACTTACTTTGTTTTAGTATTTATTATACATGTTTTCTTTAAAGTAGTAGATGTTAACCTTGCGCATATTTGCTCGTATTTTGTTCGTTTCACCAGCAAGGTCATAATGAAAACAAGCTGCTGCCTGGTTAGATTCCGCTGGATAAATAATAATAATAATAATAATAATAATAATAATAATAATGATAATAATAATAATAATAATAATAATAATAATAATAATATTATTATTATTATTATTATTATTATTATTATTATTATTATTATTCAAGGGTGCAAGGAAGGCATTGATTATTCGGCAGAGTCAATGGTTCAGCACACAAAAGTCAAAACTTATAACTGTCGGAGAGAATGTGAACATTATTTTAATGAAATTTTAGCAATGGAAATAGCAGGTCCAGTTGAAGCAGTAGTGCCAATCTGTATGTATGCATGAATTCATGTATGTATGTATCACTCGTATTGTGCTGTGATTAGTGGGTAAGAGTCTTTCATTGAGTTATCTCCCTTACACAATACATATTATTTCAAGAACTTAAAACACTTTTCAATTCTTGTTTCTGACTACACGATTTATAAATGAGATATTATACTAAACCTTAAATTGATTCAATGATTTCTCCTTGAAACGTTTGGTGATCTAAACATCTCACATTGGTTAATTTTTCATTTTAATTTCAGGAATACAGGCAATTAAAAATTATAAGTATTGATATGATTCAAATTATACACTGTTGATTTTCGGATACAAAAAAAAAAAAAATATATATATATATATATATATATATATATATATATATATATATATATTTTGAAATATAAGTAGAGTATTTGCCTAGATCTTAATATGATTTAGAGCGAAATTGTAATCAAATTCGACTTTCACAAAACGCCAAAACATTGAGTACAATCTCAGTTCATGGATAATGTAACTAAACGTACGTCTTTACAGCAAGTTTTTTTTTCCAATACGTAAAATTATTGTACTTGCGTTTAGACAGACCTAAGAGACCTTTTACATAGGAAAACTCGTTTCGGTTATGTACCTGCTACGGATTAGAAGTTTTATGAATGTAAAGCTAGTCAGTTTAATTTTGCCAGAATGTCGCACTTTCAAATGCAACTAAATTGAAAAGATAGGAAACAAATTGAGAAATGACGAGGAGTTACTCCGCTTTACATTCATATCAAATGTAATCTACTAAATGTAGTGTATAGCATTCACAAAATAAAATGTAAAAAGAGCAATGAATGTTGTGAAATAAATTTAGCGGGAACAATAATTTGTCGAGTGAACCATCTTATTATCTCCATATGAAGTACAATGCTTCATAGATATCCATGGAGAAGCTATAGAACTATATACGTTTACAATATTACGGCATACACACCATCAAGCACCAATGAAAAAGGACAATAATTAGAATAGAAATTACTGGAGCTTAGCGATTTATCAATTTGTGCATCTTCAAGCAATGACCATAATATGAACTAAGCCGCAGCTCATCAGCTAAAGCCACTCGAAGCGACACATTACTTTCCTAAAAGGATTAGTGATTTTGCGGTTTAAAGTCATTTTAAGCACATGATGGGAAATACATAACGGCAAGTATATTTCTTGGAGGAAGAGAACAGAAAGAAGCAACAGCCAGCTGGAGCCTACTGATAGGCCTTCTCACATATCCATATTCATCGAGCCAAGTTTCGACCCCACGCGAACATAGGTGAGATCCGAGTAATCTGTAAAGGCGAGCTCCTTGGCACACTCGGTTCTGTCCGAAAAGTATTTCCCTGATAGTATAAGGCGATTTCATTTTAACTGCTGAGTGTTGAAAGCATGTTGGTCCATATGTTTTTAGAAGTAGCCACTGTGACAACCATTTTTGCAAAAATATATGTGACACCTTTCATTTTGAAAAAACAATATACCATTAGAAGACTTCTGGTGAAACAGTCATACCGATGTGTATATCCGTTCGGGAGAAATGGTGAACAAACAATTATATTGTATGACATACGTTTTAGACCGAAGAGGTTTATGATGTATTGGCAAGATAGCTAGAATAATATCACCATGCCAAACGCTCATTATCTTTGTATTTCTGTAACAATGATAATAACTGAATCTCGTTTTTCACTGAATATAATGAATATTTGTTATTGTTCAGAAATTTTACAAAACTTATCTTTGGAATCAAAGAATTAGTCAAGAAGATTGATCTTGGACTTTTCAAATCAAAGACGTTTCTGTTTCGATAACTTAAAAAATCCACGGTCATTATATCCAAATGAACAAAACCATAATGATTCTAGAACTGATTCCCTAACAGTCAACAACAGCAAAGCAACACATTCCGATAATTCCATGTGTCAATGCAACATTATCGAATCTTATTTTATGCTCAGCAGTGAATTACTCTATTTTCTAATTAAAATAATATTGATATTTCACTGTAGTGAAAAAATAACAATACTTTTTCACTA
This sequence comes from Sinohyriopsis cumingii, assembly GCA_028554795.2. Taxonomy (NCBI): domain Eukaryota; kingdom Metazoa; phylum Mollusca; class Bivalvia; order Unionida; family Unionidae; genus Sinohyriopsis; species Sinohyriopsis cumingii. The sequence goes on along the minus strand of CM068833.1, from coordinate 64,167,561 downwards.
CAGGAACTACTTTTTGGGTCAGAACATACTTACCTCCCTTTGATTTTCTGTCAGTGAACTACTTTTTCCTTATGTAGTGGTTGTTTTCTTATTAATAATCACTGTCTGTTATCCTTGAAACTTGTAGTTTGTTATTCTGGAAATATCAGTTAATTTGTATTAATCTGATGTGAACTAATTTTGTGCGCAGGTACACATAGCACAGCAAAACATGTACTGTAAACAACATTTCATCTCATGGGTGAAAAACTCGTGGAGTCGCCACTCGTGAAAATATTGAGTTTTTCATCCACTCGATGAAATATATCCGTTATTCACTCGTTTTAAGGAAATATCCTCTATATATTTCTCAAAATCTGGTGAAATCTTTCTGAAGATCTTTAACGTTGATAGTGATAGGCATAAGACTGAAATTGGTGGGTGCCTAGTTCAAGCATAACTTCCTGAAATATTCCTTTAAAAATTGACCCTTGATCAGATTGGACAGATTTGGAGAAGCCAGAAGAATTAAACAACTTTATCAATATATTTCAAAGATAAAATTTTGGAAATATTGCGGACACATGCATTATAGTCAACAAGTATCTGTTGCCTGACTTATTCTTATCACAGGGACTAACACATTCTGTAATTTTTCTGCAAATGATCCGTCAGATGCAAGGTATGTTTGCATATGCGCCAAAACTAAGATCTTCTCACATCAAACGGGATTTTACACTTAACGTCGTGTAATGCATACAAAATCAAAAGAAGATATCACATGGGATATACGGTATTCAATTTCTTTTCTAGTCGATGAAATCGTGACTGTTATATCGAGGTAAATATTTAACTCTAGCATATTATCCTCAAAATAAGTAACAACAACGTCAGCACATTTATTTCAAGTATTTATAAACCGTTACTTAATGACACTTATCCTCGCCACCCAACGATACATGACGCATTTAATAAACTCTTAAGTAATTTTAAGTATAAAGTATACGTCCTAGTTATGCCGGTTTAATAAACTGACCTGTCAATCCATCCACTTCGTCAATATATACATAGTATAAAGGTGATAAATGTAAAGGTTATATCCCATCTTGACCAGAGATTTCAAGGTACAATGTATGAATTCCACAGAAATAGCCTCTAGAATGTATGCTTAGAAGGTACAATGTATGAATTCCACAGAAATAGCCTCTAGAATGTATGCTTAGAAGGTACAATGTATGAATTCCACAGAAATAGCCTCAAGTATGTATGCTTAGAAGGTACAATGTATGAATTCCACAGAAATATCCTCAAGTATGTATGCTTAGAAGGTACAATGTATGAATTCCACAGAAATAGCCTCTAGAATGTATGCTTAGAAGGTACAATGTATGAATTCCACAGAAATATCCTCTAGAATGTATGCTTAGAAGCTATAAGACGGCCTTATTTAATTACGAACTATAAAAAAAATATTTACTTATGGTTCGATGTACTTTATGAGCGAATGGTTACATTATTACGAATGTGACCTTTATCATATGGGCGTTGACATGACTCTTTTTACATGTATGTATGTATGTATGTATGCATGTATGTGTGTGTATGTATGTATGTATGTATGTATGTATGTATGTATGTATTCATGTATGCATGTATGTATGTATGTGTGTATTGCTCGTATTATCATGAGATTTGTGGATAAGAGATATTTTGTTTGTAATTCATTATCTCCATTACACAATGCAGACTAATTCAAGCACTTAAAACTTGTTAATGCTTATTAATAATGATAATAATAATAATAACAATAATAATAATATTTATAAATGAAATAGTATAACAAACTTTATATTATAATGCCAAACGATTAGTCGGTCATACATGTTAAAGAGGCTGATTCTCCCGTTTTCCGTCCCATTTAAAATTACTTCTAATTTAAGGTACACGACCATTATAAATTATAACTGTTCGTATGATTTAAAGTGTACTCTATTGAATTTCAGATATAAATTCTTTTGGGCACGAGCTAGCTGCAACGTGGCTGTCTCTTCATTTTTAAGAACGTAATTAAATCATAACAGCCAAATATGTCCAGAATATAAGTATCTCACTGTCGTTTTTAGTTTCATTTTAAATACATGGAACCACTTTTCTATCAATTGTCTTTTATTTTATGTAAAATGGAATAAAGAAAATCAAATAATATACATGAGCATATTTATTTAATTTATCTCCCTTTACAATGTTCCTATGTCTAATTGTTGAAAATAATGATTAGATTTGTAAATTATATTTGATATTATCCATAAGTTATTATACCACAATTGGCATAATCATGTCATTTTAAAATAGTAATCAATTGAAAATATGGTATCGGTTGTTTCTTATTGTCCCCCACCCAGCGTAAAATTATATTTAATTTTATGTATACAAACATTATAAATTATGATCTGATTTAAATTGTATGCTATTGCATTCCAGATACAAATGCACACTACTCTCCCTTCAGTTATGGTGATGCTAGGGGATGTAGTAGTACGTGTGCCTGCAAAGTTTTTTCTGGAAGATGAAATCCTGCCTCAGAATATTTGACAAAGACAGGTTAGCAAGTTGCTGCTTCATTACATTTCCTTTTTGCTCTTTTCTCCATTCATACTTTTATTATAAGATTTATATTTATCCATTTTGGAATCAGAATTTCCTCGAGTTTATAACTCGCTGTTACTTGATATACCACTTCTTTTTAATGACATTTTATGCATTTTATTTTCAAACATTCACCCCAAATTCAAAAGAAGTGATGACAATATATGATCTACAATGAATGGTTGCACAACAGTGTATTACCTTAATTTATTCACTACACAGATGGCATGAGGAAGGTTTGCCGGCGTGCGAGGACGGATGTTATTGTTTTCGTCTATCTTACGCTATTGACACGTGTTTATACTTTGTGTTAAGATGGGTCACGTACATAAGTAATTGCTCCTGTGTCCGAATTCCGCTTTGCTACTTTCGAACAAAGATAGGGGTGCAATATTGATATCTATCAGCATGGAAGGGCCGGGTGCTGGAAATTCATGTGCATATAATTATTATATATGTGCTTGTGTGTGTGTGTGCGTCTGTGTGTGTGTGTGAGTCCGTGCGTCTGTGTGTGTGTGTGTGTGTGTGTGTGTGTGTGATGTAGATGCTGTCTTTATCTTTAATCCAGATGCAAAATGTTCAGGAGACAAAGTGTTTCTTGCTTGCTTTAACGTAGTGTAATGCCTTGAGGTCAAGGTAATGCTTTGAGGTCAAGGTAACATTTGCAGGTTTAGTTACATTCGTCTTAGTTTGCATTTAAGCCGAAGTCAGTCAGAACACGGTTGCGAAAATTACCAGTATACTGTAATCTTACCTGTCAGACGTCGAAACAAAGACATTTATGTTAACAATGAAACTGTCATCATACACATTAGCACATAGTATAGCTGCAATAGTATATTCTCTTACTACGATCCTTTTTTCTGAAACACAACTATTACAATTCACCTGCATACATTAAATTTGCCTTTCTTATTAAAATGCTTTAATAAAAATATTAATATAAATCAATATTCGGTATATGTCTGACAATATCTTTAAGAAAAGGGGAAACTAATATTGCATTATAGGGATTTTTTTAAAAAGAACCATAGACATACATACATACATACATTCATACATACATACATGCGTGCGTGCGTATGTGCATGTAAGCATGCATACATACAAATATACATGCATGCATACATACATACATACATAAATACATACAGACAGACAGACATACATACATACATACATACAAACATACATACGTGCGTGCGTATGTGCATGTACGCATGCATGCATACATACATATATACATACATGCATACTAAGATTTATCCATGTCAACGGATGAAACAGTCGGAATAAAACATCTCTCAACAGGCGCATTAACGGGAGTATCATTTTCGTAAGAGCTTATACGAAGGATACGTAAATGTTATGGTTTTAATTTGCATTGTTATGATCTATTTGCTTTATATTTATTACATGTAAGTATAAGTCATCCAATATAATGTATACATTTTCATTATAAGATTTATGATACAGACATGCGTGCAATTTCAGAGAAAGGAAGATACGTAGGATTTTATCTTATCTTCAGAGAAAGGAAGAAATCTTCGATTACGTTCGTTTTAAGTTATTTAAGAAAAGGTATATTGTACTAGTTGGTTACAGTATTACAAATTGTTGGCCTCAGAATGAAAACATGCTATATACGCCATGTATAGTTACCTGCTGCCTCATGATGCATCATGTCACGTCGGGTGTGCCCGTACAATTATTTGTCCTGATGATGCAAATAGATTTAAACAGGGGAAACTATCTCTTAATGAAACTAAAGTGGACGTGATACATGAACATTGTTTTTCTTCAATGTATGTTGCACCGTAAAATTAAAATCCGAGGCACATTCCCAGTTACATGTATTAAAGAGAATAATTTATGTAGTTTCACTGTCATTAAAAAACAAACATTTTTATTGATATTTCTGAAGAATACTGCGAGTATTTCTACATAAATAACATAAAGTTCCTTGTTATGTCTGTCAGTAGCACGGAGACTAGTTGCCAGCCTATCCACATCATCAAATAAATTGTCAAGAAAATGACATTGGTCAACAATGTGTCCCAAAAAGCTAAAAATAAAGAGAGGAAAGGGAAGTTTAAGAAGCCGAATAAGAGGATGCAGAACAAGACATAGAAGATACACCATTTCCAATGAAGAAATTCAAAACAGGACGACAATGAATAAAGTGAGTTTTCAGACGTGTTTTGAAATTTTTGAATGTTTTGCTCATAAAAGGTTAGTGTAGAAGTCATGATAAGATTCACAACAACACTTTTACAGACTTGAAGAAATATTTAATTAATAGGAATTGATAATCCAATTTTCGTGTTTTCAAACTCGAATTTTTTTTACAAATGTGCAGAACAAGCAGCGTTGGTTTCACGTGACAAAGTCAAACCTATTTGACATACCTCTCTCAAACTGAGCACCCATAAAGTCTAACTGGGCCTATTAAAGCCAGATGGAGGAAATGGCTCCCGTCTCTAAAACAATCTCCGAAACAAGCAAAAGCGTCATATATTTGTAACAAAATGAACCAAACTGATATTGAACATTTTGCAACAAGCTTTCGTATCGAAAAACTTGTATTGCAGAGAAATGTGTTAATGTGCGCGCACAACTTCTCCCGTCGTCCTTTCTCATTCCCATAGAATCTAATAGAACTGTCGAGACCTCCTGTGCATACCTCCTTGCCAAACACATTCATCATTCTCTCCGTTTCTGTCTTTCTATTATACAGTGTAAACCCGAACTACAACTCATATCCATATTCGTCTCGCGTACACTGGTGTCAATATAGATTATACGTTTACGATCCCTCTTTGTTATACAATTATTGCGGCATTCCAACAGTGTGTAAGAGCAGCATCTTAATCACAAATATGTACTCTTTTGCAGGAACATTTAAAGAAGGTATGCTAGGTTCCATTGAAATGGCCAATTACTTCAAGGGTTTCACCTCATTTAATATGTGATGTGAAGTTTTTCATGTGCACGTATAAAACGTTATCGAAATCGCCTTTTACTACTTGCTTTTATACAACTTCTGGAATGACATGAATGTTGGAAAAACGTGCGGGACAATATCAAACGTCAGTCTTATGGAGCCTAAAAGAATATACACAAAGAATTGCTGTGGTGCATGCAACATTTATTATATTCTGATACACAAAAGAAAAACTCCAAATAATGATGAAGAAACCTGACATACAAAATACCCCAATAAAATACAAAATTATAGCTGCATGTCTTCATGCCTTATTAATTGATATATGTAACGTTCTAGACCTGATTATTTCCTGACACTTTTAGGCTATCTTCTTTTAAAGCTTCTTTCAAACAACAATGACAGCGTTTCTCCATTACTGCTATGTGTTAATGAAGTCTCTAGACCTTGTTGTTCACTGCTCCGAAGTTCGCTTGAAACAAAAATCTCGCTGAGAGTGCAAAAAAGTATATTTAGTGAAATTTTTCACCAAGCGATTTCAGTCCTTTGACTTGAATTTCGACTAACACCCTGTAGTTGTTGTCCTTGTTGTTTCCGAGAAACTTTTGTAACTGGTAGGCTTTCCATGTCGTCTTTTCCTTGTCACGCAGTGCACGGTCAAATACATCATCTCGAAGAATCTAGGGACCAACAAAAAAACGAACTTTCTCTTAGCTTTACGTAACCTTGGGAGTTTTCCATCGAAGGACTTGAAAGCTGCATGTCTTTTGTCCATGGCCTTGACAAAGTTCTTCATCAGACCAACTTGATGAGCAAGGGTGGTAACATAATCTTCCTTAATTCAACACGTGGTGGATCACATTGAACCCGCATGCATAGAAACTTTGAGAAACTACACATGTACATTAAACAGTGTAAGAAAAGTAATTATGTTTGTCTGTCTGTACGCATGCACGGAAGGACGATGGACTTGAAGCATTCGTCTAAAGCGAGAAAGTTGAAGCTTTGCTTTTATGATGTCTGTCGTAATTCAAAAAAAGAAATTGTTTATGCTGAAAATATATAGATTTTGAAATCTAAGGTAATGAAAATTTGACCAAAAAGTGATAGTTTAAAATGTATTGAAATATTTTGTCTTTGTCTGTTGTATTTTGCTGTTGATACAATAAAATAAAAACTAAAATACTTAAAACTTAGTTAAAACATAACATTCTCGAACAAGATCCTTACATTAAACCATGACATTGTGCTGCTCTCATAAGTTTGATTTAATTCCTTCATCCGGCCAGGTTTCAATGTTCGTCCCATTACAGTGTGAAACATTGACAATGCTTTTCTTTCCATATCAAACTTTTTTCAGTAGCTATCCTGAAAGAAATACTGAAAAGACTTCAAAGAGATTATTATTTTCTTAATGAAATAAAGTACCTCACACATTCTTTAAAATTTCTATGGGAAATTAATATTACTTATTGAACCCGTAAAATTGAATAAAATACCTTTATTGGAAAACCGTTCAGTCGGTAAAACCTTCAGAAATATATTCATATAAACTCTGCTTTTTCTCTATTGTATTATGCATGTTACCCAGTAAAATTCAACTATATTTCGGAACAACAAGGTAACATAATCAAAACTGGCTTTGGATTTCGTATGTGATCAGTAAAATCGTGACTTCTATTAATCAGCTAGTATTGAACTCCAACATACTATGACGCAAATACAAGAGGTTATATAAGTTCATTTATGCCCAACAAAGATTAGATTTTATATCGTTATATTTCTTTCATGTGTGTTTAAGGTTATAGCAAACTGATACCTGTCCCACCGAGCAGATCGACACATGTTTGGTTTCTATCCCATATTGGAACAATGAATATACATGCAACATGAAATGCGTACAAGGGTATGAGTGTGTTCCTGTATGTATGTATGGATGGATGTATCCATAAATGAATACTTGAATGATCTGATGACATGCTTTAAAGATTCTGCTTGATAACTTTTAGAATAAACCAAATCTAAGGATAAAATTATATATATATATATATATATATATATATATATATATATATATATATATATATATATATATATAATTCCAAGTATTATAAAGTAACTGTGCCTTCTACGCTTGGATTGGATGTAAACGGTCACGTGATACTGATAAGACATTTTTTACACATCGATAAATTCTGCGGACTACTTTTGGTTCCCTGTTACCAAATAATTTGAAGAGCATTTTTATCTGTATCAACGCTTTACACCCTAATAATAACAACAAACTCCCACCCACCCATTCTTGTGATTTCCGATTAAAAAAAGACAATCCACAGTTTAAAGTCAACCATTAGAAGTTAAAACAATGTAATTGCACAGACCATCCTGCACTCTAACACTCATCCCTGTTGCCGAAGATGGCATATGGCATGCTTTAGAACGCAATTTTCGGAAATTATTGCATTTCACCTCGACAACATGTTACAGCAAGGGTTGCCACTAAAAATGAACATGATTTTGCTTTTGAAAGATCGAAAAGAGTAGAAAGTAAGAACGACGTTGCTATAGCAACACGTGATATACGCAAACGTAATTTTTCAAAAAAAAGGAATGTTCCTAGTTTAACTGCAACAACCATGTTTTTATATTAAACTATTGATCATAACAGTATATCACTGGCATGACCCGCAATGGCATTATACCCAATATCACTGTATAAAGAATCGATGAATCTAAGATAGCGAAAATAGGGCTATGTATTCTACCGCAGTTAAGTGGCTAATGAAAGAAAACTTCGATGTACATAAAAGTGAATGTTTTGTTTGTTAAATCTCCTGATCTGATGCTAGAAAAGAAATAAATTGAAATTATAAGGACTAAATAATCATGTTTTGGTATTGATCGATGTGTAAATTTTCCCTAATCACTCACAAAGTAAATAAATTCCGACCAAAAACAGTGCGAAAGTAGTATCTAGTTAGCCTAAGCGCTTTCGCCTCTTTAATGAAAGTCTTTCAAAGGCAAATACAAAACATAGACGTGGCATTTCCTACAAGAAATAAATCTTTTAACTGTATTATGTTTCAGCTAGTTTATTTCAGCTTGTTGCTGATGCGAGATAATATTTCCAAATGTTTTACAAATATTTTCCAGTATCAGCAACAAGCTGAAATAAACTAGCTGAAACATCCTTTCGCACTGTTAGTTGTCAATTTATTGCATTTCTCTTAATCCATCCCTGACATTTGCTGGATCTAGTACACTTGAAACACTTGTTACCGAAGATACACACACACACACACACACACACACACACACACACATATATATATATATATATATATATATATATATATATATATATATATATATATATATATATATATATATATATATGAGCAGTGAAATATTGACTTTAATTAATCATCGTGGATTGAATATACAAAGAGATAGATAGATAGATAATGAGAGAGAGAGAGATAGAGACAGCGAGAGGATATACCTTGAATTTCAAGGTAACATCTATCAATTTTTGCAGCATGAACGGTGCCTTCGCTACTGTTTTTCAAGTATAGAATAAAATGTCAATATCACTAAAGGTGGAGAACATATCATGAGCGACAGGTCACAATAGTATAATCGTAGCCTTGAAATGTGTATGAGGACGAACGAAATCGTGTCCTTAATATCGAAGCTATATTGAATTTGAACAATAGCATCATGTAAATGCGTCAAAATGAAGACAGTTAAATCAACACGTTTACTTCACGTGTGTAAGAGCTGGTAACAAAATGACACGTCCCACTGCAAAGAACGATACCGCTTGTACAATTTATATCCTGTATTTAAATATTAATCATACATATACCTTGGAGAGTGTATGTATGTATGTATGTATGGTTTGACAGATAAATCGATGAAAGTTTTAATGGATGGATACGTGGAAGCTCAAGTTACATAATTCGATTCGAGCAATATCTTACGATTGCTGGTTGATGCCTTTTTTAGAATGATGTCACGAATATAGTACAATGATATTATGTATACAGTGCCCTTCCATCTGTCAATTTAGCTGATTCAAAGCTTATGATTTTAAACACACAACACTCTATTTTAGGTCACAACATTGAATCTACTTTGTTTAATTGCATGACTTTCGATAAAGTGTTCAATTATCAGACGAATTCAGTTATCTGTGCATTGATCCCAAAGATGATAATTGCAGGCCAATGTCCGCTTGAATTGACAATTACACTCCCTGTTTGACAAACATATCGGAAGCATAGCGAAGAATAGACGTGATCGTTTCAGAATCTGCTCTCTCTCTCTCTCTCTCTCTCTCTCTAATCTACTATAGTAGTCACGATAAGATCTAATTCTCCGATGTTACTCGTCAAAACAATCACTGGCAGTGTCGGTTGTGTTACTAACTGGCATAGAGCACAGTTCATCTTAATCTTTTCCATATCCCTGTCTATTCCGGGTCGAGAGACTTTAGTACACACTGTTTCATTCCAGGGATTCCTGGACGTTTATAACGTCTAAATGGTACAATGTTTTTCCAGGTAACACACAGTTTCCAAACTCGCGTTGTACATGGTGCTATTTTCCATTCAAGATACTGCCTCTGAAACCTACCGATTCTCGATCCTTATCTGAAGTTCTGACAATTTCGAGAGACATCTGTCACATATTCACAAACGAGCCGTTTGACTGCGACTCTTGGTTTGTATTAATTTGAATTTCGCATTAAATTTTCAAAGAAAATAAAAACATTTAAGTACAGAAAATTTACCTGTTAATAAGTCACGCAACAATTATGTTTTATATTGTAATTGTCTCGATAATGTTGGTCTCCTTGATATTCTTTAACATTTTTTCTTTCTGTGTCTGAACTTCATTAATTATCGATCTATGCATATCACTCCTTGCCAGTCCTTCTGTATATCTTTTTCTTGTTCCCTTCGATGAGACATTGCTTTAAGTCGCAATGTAAGATACTTTGTTATTACTATTTAGAGTCTACGTTTAAAGCAGCCATCAATTGAAAGCTTCCTTGAAAAAGGGGTCACGTTATACGTCCCATGAGTTTCCATGCACAAGGGAAAATAGTTTTACGTAGGATGCTCTTTTGAGTAAATGTTGTAACGTTTCGACAAGAAAGAGTGTAAACTGATGCACATCAAACAAACGTTTTTTAAAAATGTAATTTAATAATATTATTGCCAAAAGATGTCTCTAGTGATATACACATTTGCCATATATCACATAATACAAAGACAACTTAATAATTATCTCTGAGGAAATTATTAGTCAAATAGATGAAAGAAACAACTTTGAAATGGAGCGACAGAAAGAAAAGATAAACAAAACCTACCGAGTACTGGCTAGTAATTTCATTCAGATTATATTACTTCATTGTAGAGCATCCAAAAAACACATCAATGTAAATAGACTCCAATGCGGGCATTTATATGGACCTGACAACAAGCAAAGAAACGCCATCTTAAGAGTACACTATTCTAATATACTGTGATGTGATTGCATCCAAGTTAATGTCAATGGAACCGTGTGTTTACTGCAAGGAATAAGTATGTTTGAATCATTTATCACAGAACCATAGCCACTGAGTAATTCTCATTTTTACTGAATCGTCATGAATAGTTGCTTTAGTGAAACTGCGTTAGTGTCTGCCTATAGTTGTTTTGGCTAGACCAGTCAAAATAGGTTATAGATGTCCATCAAATACATTGTATCTGTTGTGGTTGATAGAGCTGGTAGAACACGTTTCGTGTATTGCAGTAAAGATGGCAGGCAGAAGTAGATGTAGCAGAATGGAACAATTATTCAAATTAGCTTTGTAGACAGATGTCTAAACTAATAGAGTTAAAATATAAATTACAGCATTATACTGCATATTTCTTGAAAAAACATTGGAAGCTATAATTGCATCAATACAACCTGGGTTTGAAATGGTTTAGAATATATGCAGCACGACTGCATTGATATTAAGTATTATATTTGTGTAAATAAGCAAATGAAATTCATTAACTTTATATATGTAAATGGTTAGCAATGTAATATTCCAATGGTATGGACCCATACAGCATGAAACATAACCCATATTCAACTTTTTCATAACGTCAGAGGACGCTGTCACGAAAATATACAATACCAAGCGTTACCACAACCAGATTAAGGTATTATGACTGTGTTATGGATGCGATATGTTCAATAATCCATGTAGAATTTTAATGGAAAACGTCTGATCGACTGATAAGCTGGGCTTTTTATACATTATTTTTAGAATCGGACAGCACGATCACTATTGTTATTTAACAACTGAACCAGTACAATACCAACAAAGGGGTGACCTACCCGGGATAGGTATAAATTCGTAGCAATCCAAAGGTATTGCATAGCCTTTCATAGAGAAAGTGCTTGAACGGAGCTGCGGAAGGTAAGTTCTAGTATCAATGTCTGTCTTTTGAAAGGTCTTTCCTCGTGATGAAATTAATTAATGGACTAAGAATAACCGTCATTTCTCTAGCTTCTTTTACGACATCTATTTTTCTCTCTTTTACTATTCCTTTACCAATATTTTCAATCCCTCTCTTTCCAGTAAATTTACTTCGACTGTTTATTTTTTTTCTTTACCGTTATATTTGAGGATATACTGACAGTTTTGGACCAAAATTGTACAAAATTAATGTGATCTAAAGTAATAGCTTTCCGTCACTGACTTTGAAATCAAGCACAATATTCAATTGTTCAATTCAACTTTATCACATGTTTGTAATTTGCAAATTACATGATGTTAAAACTTAGTAATGGTCATTCATCTACGTGTTTATAAATTTAAGCTGTAAATTGCAATCAAATATATTAGCGATGATGACTAATGTATTTTGTCTTCAGATTTACTTATCAAATGCATACCAATTCGCCGATAAAATCCCAAATCTTAATTCGGATAAATTCATATTGAATGTGCAACTTTAAAAAATAACAATTAAAATGGAGAAGATTTGACTGAACTTTAAAGTCGAACGTTTGGATGCTTTTAAACTGTGGTAAATGATTTTAATGAAATACAACATGACCTGGTGATGATCCTAAATAAAGAAATAAATGTCCATCCGAAACATTTAACCTCCACACAGACAGTTTCCCCTTAAAACAAATGTGCTGACAGAATGTGTCGCTTGAGTTCACAGGGACGAAACCTAATAAAAAAAAAATTTCTAAAGATATCTCTCAGTTGATGTCCTCTTCCGTTTATTTACAGCTAAAGATAGATGGCGTTGGTTTTCAAGTGATCATAATGCTAGATGGCATTCATTTACAACGATACCATCATGCTAAATGGTATTTGTTTACAAGTGATGTCATTATGGTAGATTGTGTTGGTTTACAAGTGACCCTTTCTTATCATAATTTAAAATTGATGTCAATTACCAGGAAAAATTTAACTACATGAAACCTTTGAGCAACATGCTTCCGAAATGACTGAAAACAAATGTTACTATAGGTATGATAGGAGTGTGAGCGATTTCTCAGAGTGCGCCAATCGGAACACCACTATGAATTTCTACCTAAATCCATTTCTGCAATATTTTGGGCAAGGTGTTACAGAGTACTTGGGAAGCTGGCTTAAAATGTCGGAAATGTGTTTAAAATGCAGCAAGCACAACATCAATTGTTAAATAGTAATCGTGTGAAAAAATCAGCAAAAGTAAGGTAAATAATAGTTCTTTAATAATCTGATACTTGACTAGAGAAACTTAGGAATTTTAGTCTAGAGAAAATCATGAAACCAATTGCATAACTTTTAAGATTAAAATCATCACATAAATTGTAAATAAACTGCATCTATCATGATGTCATCATTTGTAAATAGTAGTAAGCGTGTAGTTTTTTGTCAACGCGTGTAAAAATACGCCTTCTAGAAAGATATATCGTGATTTTTAAAAAAGCGTTATCTAGGATGATTTCACTGATTACAAACAAATGCCATTTAGCTTAATGCCATCACTTTTAAACTTACGACGTTTAGCATGCTGTCGTCGCTTGTAAACAAACACCACCTAGCATGACGGAAAATTATGGAAATGTAAATAAAATGGAGAGTTCTGTGATAAAATGATCATGGTAACTGTGTAGAAATATCAGCCCGAATTAGGTAATACAAGTTTTATATTAATATTATGCTTAAAGCGAGAGATTTTTAAATAATTTGTCCAGGAGAAAATCAATTAAAACTTTGAATGACTTTAAAGATGACTGGCGTAAAATATCAAGTTATATCCTAAACAATACACACGTTAATGCAAAGAAATCCTCCCTCACATCGACCGAAATGTTTGGCAGTGTTGTAGATCGTTCACCATCGTATCTTTTATCGTAAATTCTTTAATGACTTCTTATTCTGAATGATCACTTTGTTTAGTTAGTGTCATGTTTATTTTTGCAAAATTAAAACATACGTCTTGAAAAATGTTATTTTTTTACAACTGACTTGGTTATTCATATTCATTTTGTCCTTTGTAGATGACGTCAACTATCACGTTCCTTTTGGCTGTCTCTATGCTGACATGCGCAGTACAGGGGACGTACTACTACGATACCAGCTTTGCTGCAAACGTTGTAGCTGCCGTAAAGTTGGCTCTGACTAACATAGCACAACCAACAGAAGGTACGATTATGTTTTCAACCAATCACAAAATGATCTCACAAGTAAAGTTTGTTATGATTGGCTCAACAAATTAATCATATTCAGACTTGTATTAAAGTATCGAAAAACGGGTGGGGGGAGCAGGAGTTTCGAGTTGTGCACAATGGTTTTTATAGAGTGAGATTGCTACCAAACGGATCAAATATGAGATTGAGAGAGCGAGAGAGTGAACGAAAGATAGAGACTTAGTATAACAATTTAAATAATTAATTGCATTCAAAGTTCATTACTTTGACATAGTATTGTGTAGAATGGGAGCCGAATATCATAGCATGGTGTCCAGTGGGAGCTGAATATTACTGAGAAATGCGCGAAAATGTTCATATACTATATTGAATTAGTATATAGTCTATACAGTCACAATAATGGGTACCAATACTTAGCGAATCAAACAAGTTGTGGATGAGTGTAGCTTTTACAGTCCAAATTTCTCATATTTCCATGGGTCTTAACATAAGAGTCCTTGTCAACTGAAGGGTTACTAAATTCTCAAACACCAATAATTTTATGTAAAAATATCTACATGATTCAATATGTTAGAAAATGTAAGGGGGGGTGATTTTACGAAACTAATCGGTGCAGTTATAAAGTCTCGTGCATTTGACCTTTGACCGCTTCTGCTAGAAGTTGGATATTTGCTCGGTGTGACAAATATCTTCCCAAGACTTGCTTCCCGCATTCAACAAGCAATGCATAAAAAGGAGACGTACATACAATCTGCCAACAGCCTAGATTTATTACAGAACTAACAAACAAATGGTTATATCTTGCGGGAAATCGAATTCACACAAAAATCATGACGAGAACCCACCAGTGTATTATTAATTCGAGATTTAGAGACATGCATTGTATAATTAGACCATATAAACGAATTTTCGCCTTGATATTTTCTGATATACTGCTAATGAAACTTTATCATCCGCAATGAGTCTCAAATGCACATTAAAAATCCTCTTAAACAGGAACGTACAAGATTAAATAGCATTTAAAGACATGTCCCCGCTCTCTAAAAGTTACGTTCTACAATAATGGGGTGTAGGAAAACTTAAAAGTGCATACTTAAGGAAGGTTATTGAATACTCTCGATGACCAGATTTGTCAAGCAGGTTAAATCGTAATGGCAACTAGTTAGCTGTAACAATAACAACAACAATAAGAAAATCAACAACAACATAAATAATAATAATAATAATAATAATAATAATAATAATAATAATAATAATAATAAAAATAATAATAATAGCGGTGATATTGATTATGATAGTAATAGTAGTAGTAGTAGTAGTAGTAGTTAGAGAAGATGGAAAAAGGAGTGAGGCTCTTCAAGATCAAAGAAACGTTAATCTACTTTTAATTTTATTACAAACTTTTATATTCATTTTGCTGCCGTTTGGCTTGCAGACCCTGTCCAGCTGTTCCAGTTATTTGACTCTGGAAAATACAATGAAAACAACGCGGCCCTGGTTTCAAAAACGATGGATATACTAAAGACAATGTATTATCTCTCTCTGTCTCTGTCTCTCTGTCTTTCTCTCTCTCTCACACACACACACACACACACACACACACACACTCCAAAATGACTATATTACGTAACTGATGCTATTAGACCATAACCGTATTGGATTTGTATGTACACATGTATGTGGGGATAAGGCACGGGATGAAACGTGCATATGCCATTACAATGAATAATGGATACACTATGAAAACATTCGGAACTACTACGGCTTGTCCTTTCCTTCAAGTACTTATATCTACAAATACGCTTTCGTGCATATAAAATGGAGCGCAGATCATTCTTAAAGATAGAAAATAAAATGATAAATATAAACGATTTCGGAACAGTTGGAAGAACATATTGTCGACCATGTATGTATCTGTGTATGTGTGTATATATGTATGTTTGTATGTATGTATGTATGTATGTATGTATGTATGTATGTATGTATGTGTGCATGTGTGTGTATGTGTGTGTGTGTGTGTATGAATGTATGAATGTATGTATGTATGCATGTATGTGTGTGTATGTGTGTGTGTGTGTGTATGAATGTATGTATGTATGGATGGATGGATAAATGTATGTATGGTTTGTTTGCATGTATGCATGCATAAATGAATGTATGTACGTATGTTATGTATGTATGTATGTATGTATGTATGTATGTATGTATGGATTTATGGATGGATGGATGGATGGATGAATGGATGAATGGATGCATTGATGGACGGATGGATGGATGGTTGGATTGATGGATGGACCGATGAATTGATGCATAGATGGATGTATGTATGTTTGTTTGCATATATGCATGCATAAATGAATGTATGTACGTATGTTCTGTATGTATGTATGTATGGATGGATGGATGGATTTATGGATGGATGGATGGATGGATCAATGGATGCATGGATGGATGGATGGATGGATGGTTGGATTGATGGATGGATGGATGGATGTATGTATGTATGTTTGCATATACGCATGCATGCATGAATGTATGCACGTATATATGTATGTATCTATGCACGTACGTATGTATGTATGTATGTATACGCACATATGCACGTAGGCAAATAGGTAGAAACAGAGACATTTTGTATTTCGCAAAGTGTATGTATGTGTATGTGTGCATATAACTATGTAGCAAGGTAGGTACATATATGGTTTGCATGTATAAAAACATATGCAGTGTAATCCTATATAGTTTGTATGTGTGTATATGTATGTATGCATTAATTTACATATAAATGTATACGTATGTGAATTCGTGCGCACGCATGCTAATGCTGCGATATGCTTTTACAGCAATTCTAAACGATCAAACACCTTTTCTTTGATTCAGCTATACGGACTCCCAATTGAACAACATCGTGTATAATGAGACACTATATGCCGTATTCCAAAGCCGAGGAGTTTGCGTTGTGAAGAATTTCGATTGCACCGGACAAGCGACGAGTGTGTACCGGACATTGGATGGATCCTGCAATAACCTGAATCATCCAGAGTGGGGCATGGCTTTTAGACCACAAAGACGCTTGCTAAACCCAGAATATGATGGTAAATAATCCGTACCTACTAACGTTTATTTTGCTGTATGTCTTTCTTTACATGTATGTATCTGCTCTATTTATGTCATCTTTAATTACAAACCATTTCTTGTTTGTTGCACACTTTCTTTTCTCTCTCTCATTAACTGCTTCTCTGTCTATATCTGCATGTATTTATCTAGTGTACGCTGTAATGTTATATTGAATTTCAGGATTTCTTACAAAATAAAAGCACCGCTCCGGTGGCCTAGTGTTTAGATCATCGGCCTCGGATGCGGACGGTCGTGGGTTCAATCCCCGGCAAAGACTTACCAAAGTCTGCGGCATGATGTCCCTGTGCTAAACATCACTATAAACTGCTATATGTATGCATAGTGGCGATATGACTGCAATATGGTTAAAGCTACGTTAAAAATTAAAATCATATACAAACACAAAATAAAAGATGTAACATTCATATCATTATTGAAATTATGCAACCTGTTAAAATGCATCAATACTTTTAATTTCAGATAATAGCAATATATGAAATATTTCTTACAGTCATTTATATGAATCAATCATCGAAGTATTAATTTAGTAGTTTTCAATTACCAGATGGAGTGTCGAGTCCGCGAATCCATACTGTAAGCGGAACGGGAACGCTGCCCAACCCAAGAACCATCAGTAACGTAATTCATGCTAACAAAGGCACTTCAACGACTTTAGATCAGAAGATCTCGCTTCATATTTTCCAGTGGGGACAGTTTCTGGACCATGACATTATCTCTACACCAGTTTCCACAGGTTATACCTGTATTTTTATTTATTTATTTATTTATTTATTTATTTATTTATTTGATTTTAGATCCACTGTCAAGTTTTTTCTCTTGTCCGTCTCTTAGTTTGTGCTTTAATCTACATCCCTCTGTTCGATTGTTCTTCTTTACCTTGATATACAACATGAGGTACCACTTTCGATGAGGGTGAATATTATTATTATTATTATTATTATTATTATTATTATTATTAACTCATGTATGTTACTTCTTAAAATTACGATGTTCTTTTGTTACGCACTATTATATCTTTTTGTAACGTATGATGTATGTATCATGGGTTAGTAGCCTATATTGCAAATAAACACTATTATGATTATTATCATTATCAATACAGGGAATATGCTTTATGGAATTAGATAGGTGATCAAATCTTGAACAGTAATTTCCCATCTGATCTTCGTTATCAATTTCAATACATGATAGAAAGCATTATGTCCATTAGTTATAACAAAATGAATGTAGTTAAAGACTCAAATACATGAACAAAAATTTCAAGTAAATGTATTCCAATTGTTTAGTCTTGTCGCTACCTACTTGACTTATGTTGCCTTTTGAAATTAATATCTGAACTCGATACAACTAACACACACTGCAGACAGATTTGATTCCAACTCGAATGATATCAAGTGAAATATCTAATTGCACTGAGTGACATCGAATCCTCTGTCGATTGGTCTTGGAAACTATGAAAGATGTCGAGTGCATTAAGACTGTCAACCGCTAAGTCACATGACAAATAACAACATAATACAGTGGTTTGGAAATCTGAACAGCGATACTATTAGCAAAGACTTTATATAAATTTTTGCATTGATTCCGATTCATCGATGTTACCTGCTACAGATTTGATTGTTTCATTTGCAATACCTATACATTGGCAAGTGTTTGTAGTGTTCACATTCCTTAAATTATTTGCATCTAGCAAACTATATATGATATTTTCCTAGAAAAATACCATTTTTTTCTAGTTTTTCTTGTCCATCTATGAAAATCCGTGTTTTATTTAGATAAACAAAATATGATAGATGATGGTGAGGTTTTAGAGATACAAAACTTTGCACGTGATTGTTATCAAACGCAAACATCAGCTGACATATGAGTTGATGATACTGAATCTGTTTAACATTTTAACAGTGTATATCTTGATAGTGGTTTTGACGACCAAGGTATACGACAATTTTATAAAGGACATGAAAATATTCGAAGAATGGAAACAAAATTAGAGGATCTTCTCATAACTTTTAATGACATATATAGCTTTTGTCGTTGTCAATAACTGTAGACAACACATATGTCCTGAGGTATTACGGATAAAGCCTACCTAAATTCTGGAGGAACATCCGGTGATGCACATGAAGTAAAAATAAAAAACATATGCAGAAAAAAAGTGATAGTAAACACTCTTATGGCCCAGTTCAATAGTAGCTTAAAACTGGAATCTTCTTCTCTTCATCAGTATGATGTTTTTGGACTATATTTAGTTCGTTTGTATTCCTTTATTACCTGTGATAAAAGGTCAACTCAGAGTTTTGTTCAAATTGGGTAAAATATACTTTTTAGGCTTAAACGGTCTCCTAAAACTTCCACTATAGATGTCTTAATGTCTGAGGAAGCTGTGAACCATTCGCATTTTTCATTTTCCATAAAATACCTTACTATCTTTTAGTAATGTTGTCCTTCACGAAACAATATCTTTTAAAAACAAATATCCTTACATGTTCGTTTAAAATTTGTGTTCTTTTTCGTAAACTTTCTTGCCAACGTGTATTTTGATAAATTATCCATTGATGTACTGCATCCATTGTTTTTCCTTGCATATGCTTCCGTGCATATGGCCTTAACATGTTGGAGTTGTGGGCTATTTAGAGAGCCATTTTTCAATTCAATGTATTTTGGTTTCTCCTTTCTCCTTAATTCCTACAATATTTTGTTTTTATTTTAGAACTTTCTGCTTTGTTACAATATACAGACTTTCTTGACCGTAGAAATGATGACTTCAATAGCTGAATCTGCTGATTTAATAGCCTCTGATACTGTCATTTATATAGACGCAGCACACGCAGATCGTACTTTAGTCGGATAAACTGACATTAGGCGGTATCAAGAAGCCAAAAAAGACCAATGGGACTAATATTTCCAAAACCACACCGCTCTTTCTAAATCAGTCTAAACGAGTTAAGGTTTAATTCGAAGTTTGTTATTTCTAGAATTGCCTTGGCTTCATTTGCTTCATATACAGAGAAACCACGTGATTTTATAACTCAATATATGTTTTCCATAAATTTCATCCCTTTGAAATTGACGCATTTGGCTAAACCTCATAAAGATTATGTGATCTTTAAATGTGAATTTAGCCTCAAGGAATCTTTTTCTTTTACCCACACCAAATAAGGAACTGTATCCTTTCTTCACATTCAACCGTTTAAAGCATGTCAGTACATCGTTAACGATATGGTCATAGAAAGCAATGTGTAATCTACATCTTGCTTGAAACAATGAAATGGACAATTCATGTTGCTTTAACTATTATCCTGTATGTCGTCAGTACAGCTAACTTTGATTATACGTTTATCCAATCAAATTTTTAAACATCATCTCTTGACACCGACGATATTGCTTACGTGGTAATTTCATGAAATGTCTCTCTTCAACTCTCATTGTTGATGTATTCAATGCAAGGTAGTTTTCTGGCATTATTTAACATTTATTAAAGTAAAGTATTCTTAGTACTTTAAAAGTTTCGCCATTCTACTCGTCTGTAGGGCCTAGCTAAACTTTTTTAATTTTGCAATTTGTACAGTAATCGCCTTGAATCAGACCGATATCGTAATTTGTTCCCTGAAGTCTGTATGTAACACTGGTTTACTACAATTTCTCAGTTTATCAACTTATTGCTGTGGGTTGAAATATGTATTGTTGTATTAAATTTCATTAAAGTCATATCTCTCAATTTGTATTCTACTGTTCATTAATTTCAGGACTTAACGGTGCCACAATGAGCTGTTGTGTAACGAATCCTGCAAACGTAGATACGTAAGTGCGATTTAGAGTTTCATGTTTTGGATCGGTATGTTAAATATGTCACCAACATACTGATTACCTCTTTATCTCACTCTCTCTCTCTCTCTCTCTCTTGATATATATATATATATATATATATATAGATATAGATATAGATAGATAGATAGATAGTATTGCAAAATGTTCGTATTATGATGGACAGATGATCATTCCATAAAGACAAGACAGTACTTAGTCGGACTGGGTCTTTTTTATCTCGATTTGCCTTGGAATTTATAAGACGGTACAAATTCACACAAGACTGTGGTTTTGCTTATATATATATGTAGTAAAGTGTACCAAAATTTACCGAACACAAGTATTATTTACAAAGCATCGTTCGTTTCAAACATCAGGGTGAACTGCGCTCCGATTTACGTACCCAACGGCGATGGTTTCTTTGCGAATGGCACCTGCATGAACGTGCCACGTTCAGCACCGGCGTTGGACGGGAATTGCAATACGCCTAGTAAGTATCAAACTTCTACAAAACTATTACTTTTTCAGAAGGTTATAACTATGGGGTAAATTAGTGGCAACATGCTTCATAAAATACAAACTTCAGATGTTATGAATTTACAGTTTTTCTACTTTACTAATTTTCGTCAATTGTATGGTTATCATAAACAACTCATTTCAGGATAAAATGAGAACTGATCTTTCAGTAGACACATTCTTAACCACTTCTTCAAGCTATGAAATTGAATTACCGATGAACAATTTATGTTTATGAAAATGTCGGAAATTGATATCACCGAAAATAACTGACAATAGAGTAACACGATAGTCATTTATAAATAATTTAGTCGTAAATAGCCATTATTCTCTTCGAAACATTTCCCTGAATTTGACAAATATTTTATCAAGTCTCATAAACATAAGCTCCACTTTTCTAAACATAATATGTTTTCCTCTATATAAAAAATTCGTGGAGTCGAAACGGCTCCATCGCTTATTTTGTTTCAGCATATTAAAACATCAAAACGATACACAAAATTTGCGGACTAAGTTTGATGTTGCTTTGTTGAACCAGGTGAATGTAACACACACACACACACACACACACACACACACACACACATGAAGCGTTGTCAGAATACATGGTTATCAACATTTTCAATGTTACGGTCATGAGATGACTAGATAGTACTTTTCTCAAAATCTTTTCATACACAATCTCATTAATTAATAATTTATTGCTGCTCGATCTACACAATAGGAGAAAACATATGTATTTCTGTATTTATTTACAGCCGGACCAAGACAGCAAGTGAACAAGATAACCTCGTACATTGATGGTTCCAATGTGTATGGTTCCTCAGCGGCAGAATTAACCAAGCTACGAAACCCAAGTTTGTCTTGCAATCATTCTTTCTTGTCAAAACTAGTCTATTGTGATTACGAATATATGGAATAGAATATAAATACAAGTTCTATTCATTGTAGACCTTTCCCATACTCAAATCAAATGTAAGATTGATATGATGTAATCGTGTTGAATATCCATTTATATATGGTTCGAATTATAATGACATCGGGCGGAACATCCTACTTGTATCAAAATATCCGCCGCGCCTCATTCTCTCAGTAGACCAGGCCTAAACAAAGGAACTTGCTTTTGTGGCTCACGGAAAATCATTGATACATTCATTCCATATTACGAAATCAAATAAAAGATGTTATAATTTCTTTGATGAAATAACGAGTCTAAACAGAAGTATTTTATTTGATTTTAAGATTTTCCTGAGTATATGGCTGTCACAGACGGAAACAACCTTCCTGCAAATAATGACACTTCGGAGTGTACTTTGACTGTGCCAGGGGAGAGCTGTTCCATTGCTGGTAAGTTTATATCAGCCCTATCTGTGTCATGCGACCACCTCTGTTGAACGGTGAATACACATATATAGCAACGCATGCTTAGAACAACCGCCTTTATATAGCAAATATCTATATGAAACGGTATGTAGGCTTCAGGAATTCAATATACCTAATAGAATGGTAAGCTTTATAACTTCTTATTCATATACAGTGAGGAATAAAGTAACAACTATGAAATTGTACGTATTAATGGATGCACTGCTTTGTTTCTATTAAAGAGTAATGCGTTGTTCCTTTCCAAAAACGCGATGTGTAAACTGGCAGCTTCGTGGAAACAAGTATGTCGTTATTAAAGCGTTGTGGTAGTTAATTGCAGGAGAAAATTACTATAAAACATTACAAACAGAACGCAAGATAAGCACATGTTCATTTTTAATAGCCAATTACATCGGCTTAAAATCAAATTTGATTTCATGTTATAAAGATAAAAATATGTTCAATCCAGCCGAACAAAGACGAAAGATCTTCGTATGTGACAATTTCTATGTTCGATATGGCCAGACACACTCATGCAGACAGACACTCACATATATCCGAATGTTGATTATATATTTATGTTTTAATGTTGAATTTATATCATGATAAAGCTGAAATCTCTTCAAGCTTAAATACTCATACTGTCATCTTCAGGTGACTCCAGGGTCAATGTTGTGCCCAGTCTTGGCTCCTACCACACGCTATTTGTACAGGAACACAATCGTATTGTGAACCTTCTCAAAGGACTAGGGTGGACAGATCCAGAGGAATTATTCCAGGAGGCCAGGAAAATAAATATCGCCCAAATTCAGCACATTACATACAATGAGTTTCTTTCCTGGCTCCTGACACGTAAAGTCATGAGTGACAACAGCTTAATCATTACTGGCGCTAGGGCCAGTTACTTTACAGGCTACGACCCTACAATAAACACTGACATTGCCAATGATTTTGGAATAGCATACAGGTAAATAGTTTTTTATATACCTGTTCTGTAGTATATGCATAGTTTCACTGTTTCAATATTTCTTTATACTGTTTTGCCGAGTTTCGTTTTGATAAAACATTTTCCAACGTGTCGTATATCAATGATACAGCAGACATACTATACATATATCATATTTATGTTACATATAAATACACATAGTTGCCCTTTCAACGGAGTTAACATATACCCGGGCAACTATGTATTGACGGAGTGAATGAACTTCTCACATCCTTAACTAGAGTGCCCACTTCAAAACGTTATGTGCCTTTTTCTTGTTGTTCACAATCACCTTTTACAAACTGATAGGTTGATTGTTCTCTTTTATCAGTTTGTATTTTTATTCACGCTGAAAAATTCAAGATAATACACATTTATAATTTAAACATAAAAGATGGATGTCATGAAGAATGTATAGAACTACAAACAACGGCTAGCTTCTTGTACTCTGAACGCACAAGAACTCAAAATATGGCGTATGGGAATTAGTGTGGAATAGAAACTAAACGAAATGACAATCCAATACGAACTAATTAAAATAGTTTAATATATTTACAGTTGATCTAAGTAATTCTGCTCCAATCAACATTGCTAACAAACATAATATTGCTATAGCGATGGATGTACCAGTGGGTGGATGGATGTATTAATGGATGAAATGATGGACAGGCAGGAAAAAGTATTATAGTATTATATATATATATATATATATATATATATATATATATATATATATATATATATATATATATATATTCTATCCATATCGTTTAGAATCGGACATTCCTGGATACCGAATCAAATGAAGTTACATACAGATTCTCCAGAAACGTCAGATATCAATGACCCGGATGTTAAAAACATTGAGGACACGTATCTAAATCCACATATGCTTTATATGAGGACAAGAACCGGGGCCAATCGATTGGCAAAATGGTTGACAGAAACAAAATGCCCTCGCACCGACAGGTACATCTCTCATTGAATCTCTCTCTCTCTCTCTCTCTCTCTCTCTCTCTCTCTCTCTCTCTCTCGATATATATATAAATATATAAATATATATATATATATATATATATATATATATATATATATATATATATATATATATATATATATATATATATAGATATATAGATATAGATATATCGTTTCCTTGTGCATGTTCGTATATTAAATAGAAACTGACAATCAATTAAAATTGCATCTAACCATATCTATGTGTATCATCTGTACATTTTTATATCTTCCATCAGAGGAGTTATGATGGGGTTAGAACAACATTTAAATGTTTGTGATCCCAGAACGAGACATTTTAACGGGTCAGGGACGGAGATAATATATATTAGAACCAGAGGACGTATACACATGCATGCATTAAGATATAAAGGAAAAAGAAAGAGCCAAAGACATGGTTGTGTATTTAAATTAATTTATAGGAAGACCTTGAACGATTTAATCGGGATAAAATATCTCGAATAGTGTTTTGAGTTTGTCAACTGCTGCTTAGCTTTAAGACGAAATGTAAGTTTCCTTCATCGTTCGGCATAAATTAGGATTCCGGGATATTTCACAAAATATTCTATGATAAATGCAATAGTTTTGATTCCTCCTATAATGTTATATGTTCTGATCATAGGATCTGCTAATTAGGACACTGCAATGTCTCTCTTGAAACTCCTTATTGAATGAATTATGACCATGAAACCTTTATATATGTTTAAAGATTAATGGAAGATGGAGCGAGGAACAAGTTGTTCTTGAAGAACGGTGTAAGTTTCGACCTGGCAGCCCTAAACATAAACAGAGGAAGAGATCATGGACTTCCTCCTTACTGGAAATACAGGAGAGACTTATGTGGGGAAACCCTGACTGATCCAGGCTCTTGGACGTCTCTGACATGGCACGATAACGTTACCATAGCTCTCTTGAAGAGTGTCTATCAGTAAGATAACTACTCTTTACACACACACACATCAAAGACAAAAACATTTACGTTGTGTATTCACTAAGTTAATCCAGTTATGTGCACAACAATATGACTTTACTATAGAAGCTAAATGCATGCTTGGCAATATACATATAACTTCTCTGAATGAATAACTACTTTACTAAGAGATGAAACAATCACTTTAAAAAATATTCCCAAATGTTGGTTTCATAGTCAAATGTGTATTAAGGGTATCTAAACGGTACATAAATCAGTCACGGGCAAACTGTAGTCAGCCTATTGTGAAATTAGAGTTCACCATTACCGACGTATTAAATTATATCAGTCAACTCTCCAGTAGCCAGATGGATCGAACGTCCACCTCAGTTTCGGAAGATGGCTTTCAAACCCCGGCCGAGTCATTTCAGACGCTTTTCCAAAATGGGACTAACAGCTGCCTCGCTAGACGCTCTGGTGTCAGAATAACGTGACAGGATGGAACATCATTCTACGTGTCTGCGGCATGATGCCCCAGTGCTAGATATCATTACAAACTGCCACATTGCAGACATCGTAGCGACATGCCTGACATATTGTTAATGCTAGCTACGTTAAATATCCAAATCACACACATACATTATACTAATCGGCAAACAAGCTTGGGGAAATCAAATTAATCCTTAGATATGGCATCCCTCTTATAGACCAAACCACATAGATGGAACAGCTTTGTGCTAATAGCGCATAGGGCACACACAACTGTTAGGTAACACAAGAATGGATAACCTTGACCAAAATGTATCCATTGCCATGTTAATAGAAAAGACGACGCGTTCTTGTGGAAGTGATCATATTCCATCATGTAAGACATTTATTTGTTTCATTTACATTCTATTAGCTGGCTTCTGGATGATTTACCACAAGATAAAAGTTTGAACTTTTCGAAGGAATGCGGATTCAAATAAGGAAATGTAATGGTCTATTTTAAGAATTGTATGCATTTTTAAAGCTATCGTTTATATTCCATGTCATTTACATAACTTTAACATCTCTACATTTTAGCTCTTTCTTTATATAATATATATTTATGATTTTCTGGGAGGCATTATGTGTCTAATGTATTAATTATTTTTGCAAATACATATCTGCACATGTTTACAACCTGCTGACGTTCCTTATGCCATGATATATATTCGGTTAGGTTTGGAGTGAAGAGTGCATCAAAGTCAAGTGAACTTGATCCATTTCCAACATCACTGCTGCTTGAGTGCTTACATCCAGTATTGCCTTCACTAACTGATGTTAACAATACCTCTGTTTCCCATCATTTTTCAAAACTGCCATTGTAAAGCCTCTGCTGAAGAAACCAACACTAGACCATAACGATTTAAATAACTACCGCCAGTTTCTAAGCTCCCATTCATAACAAAAACCTTAGAAAAGGTTGTTCTATCCCAGCTTGTATCTCATCTAAATACAAACAGTCTTTATAGCAATGAACAATCTGCATATCGACCTTGTTACAGTACTGAAACTACTCTTCTAAAGGTAGATAATGACATTCTCTCTGCGTTGGATACAGTCCTCACCCTCCATGATTTTTCTGCAACATTTGACACAATAGACCATGATATATTACTTCACCGTCTCCAGTATGTATTTGGCATTCATGATACAGCCTTACTGTACTTCAAGTCCTACATGGTCAGCAGGACACAAATTGTATATGCAACTAGGTTACACTCCAGCCCAGTTGATCTATGTTGCGGTGTTCCACAGCGGTCTGAACGTGGATCTGTTCTCTTCATTCTGTACACACAAGTGCTCTCAAGTGTCATAGATCATCATCCAGTGTCTCACCAATTGTACGCTGATGAAAACCAAATATACAAATCTAGCCACCAACTGAAGTTTTTGCTACCATCCAAGGTGTTGAGAGGTGCATTTCTGATGTGAAATCATGGATGGCATGTAACAAGCTGCAGCTGAATGATGATAAAACTGAGGCCATTCTGATCACGACACATAGACTTTCGCACTCATATCCTTTACCTCAAACAATAAATATCAGCAACGCCAACATTAAATTCACACAATCAGTACGAAATCTAGGTGTTACTCTGGACAGTACGCTCACATTGCACCAACATGTCATGAAAATATGCTTGGCTGCATACCTTGAGCTGAGATGCATCAGCGCAATTCGCAAATATCTTTCAGCTGATGCCACTAAAACAATTGTGTGTTCATTAGTACTTTCAAGACTGGCCTATTGTAACTCACTTCTGTCTGGTTCATCTCAATGTCTCCTCCAGAATCTTCAAAAAGTTCAAAACACGGCTGTTCATATCATACTTGGAGTACCACGATCAGATCACACCTCCCCGCTACCCTGTACCCTACACTGGCTATCCATTCGATCCAGAATCAAACACACAATTTGTTCTCTATTTTACGTTTCACTGTCGGACTCTAGTCCAACATACCTATCCGATCTCACCCATGTGTACACACCAGCAAGATACTTACGCTCTTCTTCTGACAATAGTATACTTCTTATTCCCACTATGAAAACAAAGTCATATGGACACCGTTCTTTTGCATACCAGGGCCCAGCAACGTGGAATGAATAGCCCACTGAACACAGACACAAACAAACAGCGATCAAATTCCAGATGGCTCTTACAACTCACTTATTTCGACTGCAAGAGCAAAATTAAAGACCTAATAATGTTTCCTACCTGAAATATTCTCAGCATGTTTTTAATTTTTTAATGTTTTTCTAATTTCATGGTGTTCGTTTTTGTAATAATATTGTTAGATTTATTTTTATCTTATAGGTGTTGTCTAATGTTGTAAAGCGCTTCGAGCTTCTAAAGATTAGGCGCTATACAAAGTCCTCATTATTCTTATTATTATATGTAGATCTTTTTTATTTACACCTGCATATTATTGTACCTCTTGACTTATACAGATCACCGATGGATATAGACCTATGGACTGGTGTTATGACAGAATTCGTTTCCACAGCAATTGTCGGTCCAACACTAAATTGCATCCTTCTTGCGCAGTTCAAGGCACTCAGAAATGGCGACAGATATTGGTTTGAGAGGCCGGAACCGGAAGGGTTTTCTCTCAGTAAGGATAGAAAACATAATGTGTAATGATTATCCCGCTAAATAAAAAGCAAGCTTGACGTTAAAGATGAGGTAGTATGATGTTTAAATTCGAGCGTATTTTTCCGGATAATTAGTATTCTGTGCTCTCTTATGAATGATTTAATCTGTCTATTACATATAAAAGATAACAAGATGTTTTGTATTTTATTATTTAATTTATCAGTTAGTGTTCTTTTTCGGAAGTTCAAATCATTCACTGATGCTATCACCTTTCCCGAAAGCTATTTTCAGAAACATGCATACTATTTTTATATTAATTTTTGTTTTAAATATTTTAATATACGTTTATAATTTCTTACATATAGAAGTTTAATAATCGTGTTTCAGCAAAACTAACTGGCATAAAACAAACCTCCCTGTCAGCGGTATTGTGTGCGAATGTGTATGACGCCAGCTTCGTTATTCCGCCAAACGCCTTCCTCACGGGAGACACCAAGTAAGATTACAGTATATTGGTCATTTTCACTTCGTTTTCTCACATCGCACCATTACAAAAGAAAGATATTAATGTTGTAGTTTCCCGGTTTAAGATAGAAAGGTGGAAACAATTCACGCTGGACTGGTTTTGATAATGGCTTGTTATACCGCTGAGTATAGATTACACGGTATATACAGCAAATTATCATGCAATTAAGTAAATATGGCTATATTATTGTAAATTTATCTGATTTGTCCTCATAGTTTATTGGAATTTTCGGTATCAGTCGAAAGAAAAACAAGTATCTTTACTTTATAGAATTCATTTCTTGATATGAAATAATGAAATACTTTCAAGTGCATGCATGTACAGTTTTGTTTTGGAAACAATCTTCTTTCAAAGTCAAACGTTCCTCTGAAAGACCAATTAATAGTTCTCATTTTAATGAAATCTAAAATGAAAGATAATAGCCAACTGACACAGGGGTCATTTTGCACACCACCAGGTGGAGTATGTGCTTGACACGAAGCAAACATAACATTGATATTCACAATGCGGTGGCTTACATTGCATTACCGACTGCCTTAAATGGAAAACTTTTAACTGTGTACTTGACAATCGGACCTAGTGACGTAGGTTCAGTAGACGAGACGTACTAATATATATATATATATATATATATAGAGAGAGAGAGAGAGAGAGAGAGAGCAATTAAGGTCTAACATGCAGTTTGCACTGACCAAACCTACTTCTAACAGGTGTATGTTGCTCTAACCTCAAAGTAGCGCCGGAAATGGTGCATACCTCACCCTAAGAAAACACGAAACTATTTGCCGAATGAACATTTTTCATCGTGTATTAAATATGAAATGCACAACCATCAACCACCACCACCCACCACACATTAAATAATTATAAACATATACATTTCTAGGAATGTGCCCCTTCCCTGCTCACAGATACCAAAACTGGACCTCAGCCCTTGGAGTAGATCCGTAAAGCGGAATTTGGACACAGGTAAAGATGAATTCGAGAACAAGTTGGTTCACCTGCTTCTGGAAATTCTGAAAGAGGGAGAGGCTGGTGATGTAAAGAAGTAATAGACATGACGACTCTGATTACATTTTTATAATATTGTAGTGAACACCTTCTGCATATTTATGCACAATGCATATAACATTAAGAATAGGACTGAATTAAATAAGACTGAACCAAATAAAGATCTTAATACTGATGTTTGAATCTTTCCCTGCTATATCTTTCATGATTTATATATATATATATATATATATATATATATATATATATATATATATATATATATATATATATATATATTCTTCTGCCCATCACATTTTATGAGTGCTTGGTTCTATTTTTCTATTGAATATATCTATGGAAAATACATTTTCCTTTAGCTCGTTTCAATGAAAATGTTATATGTATGACTTCTTTCATGCCTTTCCTCTTCTTTTTCTTATTTGTTCTTCCTGCAGAATGTATGTTAATTCAAGCAACATCAAAGTTTTTGGAAATGTGATTTGGTCTGTGCTTTACACACTTGTGCTTTAGTAGAAAAATTATCTTCTTTGAATAAAATTAACTACTTCACTTGAGTTTTGTTTCATTCGTGTCATGACTCTTCGAACAATGATTGAACGTGCTACTAAGGATGGGCTACTCTGACGTAAACTAATATATATTAATCTATCATAAAGGAGTTGAAGATTAGTAGACAAAGAACTTAGCAGCAAGATCTGATGTGCATGAAACAAAGTATCGTCTTTCAACACGTTTCATTAGCCGCAGATACATGAAGTCAATAACACCAGTCATCGATCGGATGCCATCATACCCATTCCTTCTGTAACGTAGAAAAAAAAACATTTCTTTCTATTTGAAGTCAATACAGCTTTTAAGATTTTTGCTTCGCAAATGAAGGAATATGTTATAATAAATGTATCAATAGCAGAAGAGCAAATCTAACAGCCCCCCCCCCCCATAAAACACCAAGCAAAACAAAATAAAAAAACAAAGAAATCAAAATCAACACTCAGAAAAAGAACCAAAGAAAGACACCCACTCAATAAAGTCTCACGGTCAAACTAAGACGAGAACGCTTGCAGGTCTTACTTTTACGACATATGTAGAGGGAGGATAACATCTATCAGAGAAACAAATTTCAGTCTAGAGTAGTATGAATTTATAGCTGAAATTCATGAGTGTACGCTTCAAATAATATCGATACATGTAACGCATAAAGGTTGTGTATTAAAATTTCAAAGTTAGGGAGGTAAAAGAAAAAAACAACCTTTATAAAATGTACAAAGGACTAAACACTCGACAGAAATTATTAAGACAATTTTGCCATTATAATATAAAGTTTTAAATAATAGCTTCATTTTTATGTCATAAACATGCATTAACATGTGAGTATTAAGACACGTCAGAAAAAGAACCAAAGAAAGACACCCACTCAATAAAGTGGAAGACACGTCCACGGATGGCATATATCTACACACCAGGTCTGATGGGAGCCTGTTCAACCTGGCACGACTGCGCTCAAAGACCAAAGTGACAGCTGTGCTCATCAGGGAGATGCTTTTTGCAGATGACGCAGCTCTTGTGGCCCACACCGAGGAAGCCCTCCAGAGACTGGGAGACCGTTTTGCTGTTGCCTGCACGCACTTTGGTCTCACAATCAGCTTGGAAAAAACAAATGTCAGCGTGCAAGATACCACCATTGCCCCTTCAATCAAAATCAACGGTGTCACCCTAGAAGCAGTCAACAACTTTACCTACCTAGGGTCAACCATCAGCAACACTCTCTCGATTGATATGGAGCTGGACAGAAGGCTTGGAAAGGCAAACACCATCATGGCTCGATTAACAAAGAAGGTTTGGGAAAACAACGCGCTGACAGAGCACACCAAGGTCCGAGTCTACCAGGCCTGCGTTCTCAGCACCCTTCTATATGGAAGTGAGACGTGGAGTACCTACATGAGGCAAGAACGCCGGCTCAACTCCTTCCATATACGGTGCCTAAAACGCATCCTGAAAATCAGCTGGCAAGACCGTGTTCCACACAGTGAGATCCTGCAGCGTGCAAGTACCCCCAGCATGTACTCCCTGCTAATTAAACGCCGCCTTCGATGGCTGGGTCACGTCCGACGCATGAAGGATGGAAGGCTGCCAAAGGACATCTTATATGGACAGCTGGCCACTGGCATGAGAAGAGTCGGACGCTCCTCACTCCGTTTCAAAGATGTGTGCAAGAGGGACATGAAGGCATGCAACATTTCACCCGATGGCTGGGAAGAGCTGGCTGAGGACCGAGGCACCTGGAGACTGATGGTAAACAATGGCATATCAGTCGCTGATGCGAGGAGAGGCCAGTTGGTGGCAGAGAAACGTAAGAGAAAGAAGAACGCAATAGCAACCACAGTAATGCAGACTTCCCAGTATGTCTGCACCAACTGCAGTAGGGACTGTCACTCACGTATAGGCCTGCACAGCCACAGCAGACGTTGCCAACAGAGACAGGCAACACCCCAAGGGCGCTATTCGCATGGTCTTTCGAGACCGAGTCGCCAATGATGATGATGATTAAGTTCTTGAAATGACATGTATTGTGTAAACAAGATACGTCATTAAAACAGAGGATGAGTAGAGTCTTTCCTTTACTCAAGTATACATGCGATAAGAATTATTTAATGGAAAAGTAGTTTCAGGCATTAAAATTGAAAATTATAGAACGACAAAAATGAGATCTTAAAATTCAAAATATATTGGAAGTTATGATTCAATTTTGGTGTCGGGGATGATGAGACTTCCACATGTCAGATAGTTCGTGTTCATGAGGATGCCATTATCTGGAACATCGTCTGCCATGAACATGCCAATATCCTAAGTTTCGATGTAACAGTCAACATGTGTATAATGTATTTACTGCCTGGAATGGACATACTTTATTAACCAGCTCCCAGTGAACAGCTTATTTAAAAGGCTGAAAAGTCAGTATAGTATTACAGGTGGGAATTGCAAAAGTATCTATGGGAAATGATACATAATGAATTGCCCCTTGGCAACCAAGGAAACTACTGACTTAGTGATATTGCCTTGTAAGCCAGTATTACTGACATTCTCTTCGGTATTATTATCATTGTCTACACGTAGTATTACTCTTCTCAACCAAAAAAAGGTAGTGTTATATCCATTGTCTACCCGCAGTATTGTCCTATACTAGAAGCATTGCAATTGTCTATCAGCATTATTGCCCATGGATATCAATGTTATTTGCCTAGTCTACCAGTATTATTGCCAAAACTACAAATAAATAACTTCTGTTTATAAACTGTACAAAGAATTAAAAGAGAGGAAAAGCTATAAAGATCCCATTATTGCATATCATTAAAAATAAAATAAAGCAAGACGGCCATTTCAAAAACAAATTACCAATAATTATTTAGTGCATGATATAAGCTACCCTGCGGTCTACATATAACGGATCCCTTTCCATGTAGCTTATAATACGATTTCAGATAACTAGAGTCTCTTTTTGTCTCAAAAGTTTCATTTCATTACATATATCAGTCCAGTTCTAGTTCTAATATATATTTTGTGTTCGATATAATATATTCTTACCTACTACTGTTGTTGTTTCACTACAGTTCAGCTTAATAAAATTTCTTACCAATTTATAATGCTCATCTCCACCATATGTATTGATGAGCTAGATTCACAACTCATTATATTATGCTGTCTGCATTTTGCAGTCAGGACTGTTGTCCACTAATTATATGATAATACGAGTCATACATACATTCATGCATACATACATACATACATACATACATACATACATACATACATACATACATACATACATACATACATACATATAGTGTTTTGTAGCACCTTGTGCGGTATTCTTTATATTTGGTCATTCATTTGAAAATTCAGTTTTTAAAATTTCTTTTTGCAAGGTTTAGGTTCGATTTGTTTTTGATTAAACTAAATGTAACTCCTTTACATTATGAAGATATGTAGAAATTCATCCCTTATATGTACGCAAATATATTGTAAGTTATTTTTCACTATTCAAATTAATTTGTAAGATTGCACCTTTGGGAGAGATTGCCTTGGCATGATGCCGTCCAAATAACGTTGATAATAACCTGAAATCATGTTCAGCTTTGTTTCCGTCCAAATCTTCTTGTAAAATAGACGGATGTGAACAAGATAGAGGAAAGAAATAATTAAACAAAGAGAGACGAAGGATGCAAAAAGGGATTATATACCAGTGGAACAACGAACAGAGAAAATAAAATCGTACAAGCCTTATTATCCATGTCGAGATGAAATAGGTAGAAATCTTCGGAAACATAAACATTCTGAAAATCAAACGCGTAACCTGTAAAAAAAAAACAAACTGAAATAGTACAAGATCAAAGAAAAGTTCCCATTTGGTTGAGGTTTCAATGAATCTTTCTTTATGCATATTTGGAAAGTAAACTGTAATGTTTCACAAGTGGTGGTGTAGCTGTTTTAATTTAATCTTCTTAATTTGGTTAAATAATTATTACCTTAATTTAATGGAGTCAGCGACATCCAGATGCTGTAAACGATG
This sequence comes from Sinohyriopsis cumingii, assembly GCA_028554795.2. Taxonomy (NCBI): domain Eukaryota; kingdom Metazoa; phylum Mollusca; class Bivalvia; order Unionida; family Unionidae; genus Sinohyriopsis; species Sinohyriopsis cumingii. The sequence continues at coordinate 64,132,328 of CM068833.1, read as the reverse complement.
TTTAATTTGGTTTATATCTAGCCTCCGATGTATATAATGAACAATCACCAAAGTACAGTTTACAAATTACTGTCTGATATCACAAGAACATTTGCATGCCAGAAATGTTAACACTCAACAGAGGTGACAACAAGTTGATATATAAGGCATAACAATCATCAACTCAGATTACTGTGTGGCTTTAAAAACCATCCTTCTTTGAAGATTTACTCTGGGATCCTCCATCAAAAATGGTTATTGAATAAAATCTCAAAATAATTATTGCAGCATCTCGTTGCCAGTCCCCAACCGAGTACCTAATAATTTCCTTTTTAATGTGCTTTTCACGCAAGAGAAATGGCTTAGGAGTACTACAAAATGAACAATAAAATCATATACTATAGCTATAAACTGATTGTGGCAAACGGATAAGGCAATGTTTCGGTATCATTAGCCTTGTTCAGACAGAACTTCTTCTTCTGCCATTCAAATATTACACAGAGTAAGGAAAAGAACGAGCGAACTATCTAATATCCAGTAGTATATAAAACCAATCGAAAATATGATAAAAGGTCAGATAGATCATTTGGATTCCAAAATGGACTGAAACCCCATAAAGACGACGGAACTTTACAAATCCTCCTGGAAGAACAAGATAACGACTATTATAATGACATACATCCAAGCGATCGAGAGCCTAAAGCGCTTATACCTCTCACTCATGCGGGGAATTCCCGTCATTTTTCAAAACTAATTCTAATCTCCCATTCATATACACATATAAGAAATATTTGTTGTATCCAAGCTTTTATCTCATCTGAATTCAAAGAGTCTTTTTAGCCATGTAAAATCTGCATATCACACACGCCACAGTACTGACACTACGCTTCTAAAAGTAGTTAATAACACTCAATCTGCTTTGGATAGCGGAAATATTACAGTGATCACCTTCCAAGATTTGTGTGCAGCATTTGACACAATGGACCATTATAAATTACTACACCGTCTCCAGCATGTATTTGCATTCATGATACAGCCCTACTTGGTTATTAAGACACAAATTGTGTCTGCAAATGGAATACACTCCAGCCCAGTTAATCTATGTTGTGGTGTTCCACAGGGGTCTGTGCTTTGACCTGTTCTCTTCATTCTGTGCACTCAGCCACTCTCAAGTGTGATAGATCATAATCAAGTGTCTCACCAGTTGTACGCTGACAATACCCAAAGTTACAAATCTAGCCATCCGACTGAAGTTGATCCTACCATCTAAGGTGTTGAGAGGTTCATTTCTAATCTGGAATCATGGAGGACAGCTGCAGATGAATGATGATAAAACTGATGCCATTCTGATCATAACACAAAGACTTTTTCAGTCACATCCTTTACATCAAACAATAAATATAGGTAACACCAACATTAAATTCACAGTCAGTATCAAACCTAAGTGCTACTCTGGACAGTACTCTCACATTGCACCGACATGTCATAAACATATGCGAGTTTGCATACCTTGAGTTGATACGGGTCTGCTCCATTCGTAAATATCTTACAGTTAATGCAAATAACACACTTGTATATTCATTAGTACTTCACAACTGGACTATTGTAACTCAGTTATGTCCGGTTCATCTCAATATCTACTAATGAAACTTCACAAAGTTAAAAACACAGCTGCTCGGAACATACTTAGAGTACCACGATCAGAACTCACCTCCCCGCTGCCCTGTAGCCTACACTGGCTAGCCATTCCATCCGGAATCAAACACAAAATTTGTTCTCTGTGCTACGTTTCACTCACTGACTCCAGTCCAACATACCTATCCGACCTCACCCGTGTGTACACACCAGCAAGATACTTACGCTCCTCATCTGACAATCGTATACTCATTACTCACACTACGAAAGGACGTCATATGGACGACGTTCTTTTGCATACCAGCGCCCAGCATTGTGACATGAATTGCCCACTGAACTTAGACATAATGACAAAATGATCCCATTGAAGAGTGCTCCTAAAACTCTCTTATTTCGACTGCAAGAACACAAATTTAAAGACATAATCATGCTCCCTAATCTGAAATATGTACAGCATGTTTTTATGTTTTCTAATTTCATGGTGTAACTTTTCTGTTATAATATCATTATATATGTTTTTTATATGGGTGTTGTCTAATGTTGTAAAGCACTTAGAGCTTTTAAAGATTAGGAGCTATACAATGTCCTCATTATTAGTATTATTATTAGTAATAGTAGTAGTAGTAGTAGTAGTAGTAGTATTGGCAGTAGTAGTTATTTTAGCGCATACAGTTTTGACATACAGAATTATTTTGACTTCATGGTCTTTAAATAAGTATTAGAAAAGAGTATCAAGCAGCAAGCGTTGTAAAACTCACAAATAATTTCTTTTAATCGCATAATTTCCAAGAATGTTATCTTTGCTTTCAAGATTCGCCTGAATTAAATAATTTGACTAAATAAATTCCATTCCAAAAAAATTATTGGACAAAACAATTATGTAGCTTATTATATACATATCTTACACCACGAGGAACTAATTTTCCAGTAAATAAGATTATACAAAAAATAAGACATCGAACAAAAGTTAGGATGTAAGGACAACGTTCTAGAAAAATCTTAGTTATAATTAGAATGTCTGTTATTAAAATCATCATAAAGAGCATCATGGACACAATGTCATTCATTCAGGCCAAGACAATAATATTAATAGCTAACTTATATTCATAGACAAATTGTTTGCAATGTATTACTTGTTTACAGAACTAAACACTCAATGTTTCATGGCAGGTAGAAAATGAACTTGATATTTCGGACAAGATCAAATTCAAATACAAAAAGGCATAGCATAAAACGAAATAAATGAAAAAACAAATAAGAAAAAACTAGCTAATACAAAGCAAATTAAATACGCGTAGCAGAATATCTATTATGCAAAGCAATTCAATTGATGTCCTCGTCGTAGATCTCAGTGATTTTTTTCGGGATTAGCCACATAAGACATACAATAACCAATGGCTATGGTACTGAATGGAAGATATCCAAAAATGTAAACAATGTTATGATAAATAGGAAATGAAACACAGAAAATAAATCAGCTTATTTTCACTATTCCCACCGTATACATCACTTAACAAGTAACATTAAGGTTAGCACTGTAAAGTCTCCCGTAATTCCTTAGAACTGGTCAACTGATTTAATTAATTAATAAGTAGTAATTATTAATACATTAATTAAGGGATAAGTGAGAGTAAAATTACGGTACTTTAAACAAAATATGAGATTAGATGTTTGTGATCTTCGTTTTGATTTTGTCTTCATTTCTATTTGTGTCTGTTAGACCTTAGATTATGAAACATGAGCTGGATAACAGTTTCAAACGTTTCACAGCAAGACAGGAACACGTGCAATAGCCATTAATTATCTCAGAGCCTTTTCAGTGCAGAATAAAGATTAACGCAAATTATATTTACAAATTTATTTACTCCTTGAACATATAACCTGCTACACGGCACAATAATGTGAAAAAGTCAAGCAAAATTATCAAATTTCGTATTATGATAATACACTTAAAATTCCATCTAGAATTAACAACTTTAAACCGTGAAGCCTCAAACGCAGCATTAAATCACTAATCAATTAATTAAGCACTCATTAAAGCTCTGGATCTCATTGCTATTGCCAATCAAGATGAAAGGCACTCATAGAAACATTGGTAGGAAAATGGAATCCCTAGAAAATTTACAAAATAGCATTAGCTAGAAATTTTGGCTTGTAGGGCTAACTGATATCAATGATAATCCCTGCCCTGTATTACTAAATCAAAATACTAAATCAGATATGCAAAACCAAGGCAAATCATTTACAAATTCCACTGTTTTCTAAAGAAGTGCCGGAGGAAGTATGAGACTTTACTACATGTATTTATACTCTCCGTAATGATATTCGCTCGTGTAAAGAACGCATTGACTGCGCACATGAAATATACCATGCTTATTATAGTAGATTAATTCGTCATTTTAACTTGACTTGTTAGCATACAGTATCGCATTATTATTATTAACTAGAGAAACTAAAAATGATTGTTGATGCCGCTGATGATGCTTTTGTTAGTTTAATGTCCTTTTTGCAGTACATGATTGGCTATACAAAGCGACCGGTATAACTGGTGAAGGAACAACCCAGGAAACCAACATCAAACGTGAAGCTACTGGCATCCTTTCTCATGTAATCACTTTGGCTAAGACTGTGGCTGAATCCTATGTGGACAGAGCGTAGATGGCAATGGTCTGTAACGTAGGACGCTTATGAACCCGTTATGAAATACTATAAGGTCCACAAAGCGTTTGATCTGGGGGATCAGATCTAATTGTCTAACATGTGGTTTTTTTATTTTATTTTTTATCAATTTTTAATAAACATTCAGACACGATACTATTGATAGGTCGTAACATCCGCTAATAAAACACAAGGGATACTTAAGGTACCGACTTGTAATCCAAGATTTGTTGACTACAACAAGGATATTAGGTCATTTATCATGACTAAGAATAGCAATAATGATAGCGTTGTTCCTTGTCCTACCCCTTGTTTCACTGAGCTTGGTTTCGAATGATGGCCGTTGAGCAAAACAAGGGCCTTAACTTCTCGAAAAGAATTTCTAATCAATCTTCAGTTTTCCTTTAACTCCGATATAGAATAGCTTATAAAAGAGGACATCATGCCATACGGTATTAAAGGCCTTTGCAATGTCCAGGAATGCAGTATAAACGTTTGAGACACCTTCTAAATAATGGGCTATTCCCTCTTTTATAATAAAGGCTGCAGTGATGTCACTGCATTTGCCTCGAAATCCCTATTGTAATTGGTGAGGGACATTGATCTTTTCTCTAAAAAGAGTTAGCCTCTTCAACAAATTCGTTTTAATATTTTTTTGAAAAACGGAAACGATTGAGATGTATATATATATAGTTATTCATATCTAGCCCGTCTTTTTCCCCACCTTTAAAGATAGGTATAATGTTTACAGTTTTGAAGTAGCCGGGATAAGATTCCAATGAGATTATGCGATCGTAAACTTTGCACAAAATAAAACTAATCGCTTACAGGCAAAAATCAAATGCTCTGCATATATTTTATCATGTCCACATGTTTTATATTTCTTAAGTTCTCTTAGAGCCTCTTCAATGTCTTTCTGTAATATGGTTTCACACATATCACTGTCTGCTCCGTCATCAATATTAGAATCCACGATATTCTTTATGATGTTTCTAATTTAAACTGCAAACGATTTGTTAAAATGAATATCTTTTGTTTCAGTTCCTAAAGTTCTAAAATCCTGGCGCCACGCGTCACGAATCAAATCATGGTCCCGTATTATTTCTCCTTCCACTTTTAGTTCAGAGATATATTGTCCCTTCTTATGAAGTCTTACTATTCTGTAGAATTTCCCTACATCCAGTTCTGCAGCTTTTACTAGCTTATCGAATTCTTCCTGTTCATATTGGTATTTCCCTTGTTTAATTGGTTTCTGAATTTTCTTTTCGCATTTTTATATTCTGCATACATTGTCAAATGTGTACTACGTGGCCGTTCGTCTTTTATCAATAACGTTCGTTTCCTTCTCATCTCTTTATGTAGTTCAGCCACATTAGTAAATTTCCAGTAATGGTTTAGGTGAGGCAGGAAGGTTTTCTTTAGAAGAATTTTGTTAGCTCCATTGTGTAAAACAGTCGCAACAGTCACCTGGGCGTTTTGTACATCTGACATATTCTGTAAGAATAGTTCCATAGAATTTAAGTGCATGTTGGTTTCACTTCTGTACCGCTGCTGCTGTTCTGAATAAGTATTTCGTCAGTTGATTGAACTGGATATGTAGAACATGGTGATTCCATGATTTCTTCTGGAAGTAACAACTCTGCTCATGCAGGTAAATTATCAGATAGATTTATATAATGATCAACTTAAATACTGGCACTACGGACTAAATCTACTTTGGTGGAGGGTATCAAATTTAGTCAATCTAGGACGAGTGTTTGCCGTCAGTTGAGCAATATGTATGTCACAGAATTAGGCAAAAAATAACTTGGTTTTGCCTTAGAACTATTTGACTATTTCTCGTTGTACATGCGTACACCGTTATCTAGTGTGAATAGGTGTTTTTCCAGGCAAGCGACTGTATTAACATGTACCTCGCCAGAAATTACTTGCGACGAAGAGACATTAATAACATGATATGCACGGGTATTTTACCCTGACTTTTGCTCACTCTCCTATTGATTTAAGTAAGATCGATTTCTAAACCGACACTGGTCGTTTTGGATCACGTCAAGGAGTGTACGCTCTCCATTGTTCTCCAGCCATAGGGTTAAGGGTTAAATTTAAGTTTCATTTGATATGCGAAGCTTATTCGGTTGTAATGTCTTATCGCGTAATAATGCATTTATTACAACGCAGATTTGAACTTTGAATTGCAAGTCATTATTAGAGATTAATGTATTAGCATATATCTAGAGATTTTACAGAAACTATTATTATGACCAATTTGGTTTTATTTAGCTGATTATGACTGTCGCTGTGATTGGGACTGTGACTAAGACTAGAGCTAACTAGATTTTACTAGAGATGTCTGAAGCTGTCTGAAGTTGTCTAAAGTTGTTTAGAGATGTCTGGAGTTTCCAGAGTATTTAAGACTGCGTGCTGTCGATACGTATGTATGTATGTACGTATGTCTATGCCACGGCCGTAAACGTAGCAAATTCAAAAGGGTGCTGTATGCTGTCTGTACGTGTGTACGTATGATTGTACATGTGGTGGATCATTAAAGGGTGCGAGCGACCGATAAGAGTGTGGGCCAACCCAAGGAATTGTGCGACTGTACAAGTGGTCTAGAAGAATACGTTTGGTTCAATAATTGTTCCAATTGCATTTTGTGTTCATAAGATTATTTTGAATCTTAGTTGTGTTCGTAAGATTATTTTGAATCTTAGTTGTGTTCATAAGGTTATTTTGAATCTTGTGTTCATAAGATTATTTTGAATCATAATAGGAGTTCATATTTGAGATTATGTGAATCTCTCTTGTAGTGTAGAATACTGTTTGAAATGTATTTGCAGTCCATGAAGTTTCTTGGATCGTAACTTCATATTGATTTCATATTTTGGTTTATTTTCAATGTGTGAATGTTGTGTAGAGTGATTTGAGTCAATCGTATGTTGAATGCATGAAAGAATCATTGTACTTTTACATCATATATTTTTCTTTATTAATTCATTTCATAAATTTCCATCTTTCTCACATTGTGTTTGTCTTATTCATTTACTCCAAAGACCCACTCGGTTTCTATTCTGCGACAGTGTATAATCTGGAATTCCAGAAGAAGAAATATCACATGTTGACATTAGATGCTTATTTTTAAGAGCAGAATGTAGTATGTAACATTTACCGTTTGTACCTTTTTTTAATCATTTTTTTTTTGTATCTCTGCATTAAAGTCACAACAGATAATCACTAAACCCTTTTGACTATATTCATCATAAAGGCATTCAACAGTTTCCATAATTTCTTTACAATCATCTAATGAGGCGTTTTTGGAAGGAAACCAAGCACAGAACAAACCCAATTTGACAGCGCTTAGGCTAATTTCAACTGCAGTAACTCTATCGTTTCCGATTGTATTCCTAGGACTAACTGGTAGTGATTTTCGATAGAAAATCCCAGTTAATCCAAATTTTAAGGTATGTTTTACTTCCCATGGATATGCATCTATTAAGTTATCCGTTCTCGAAAAAGCAGTAAATTCCCCGTCAACGCTTTGAAAACATTGCATTTGCTCTGGATGTAGCCAATGCTACTGTACGAACAATATATGTACCTTATGAAGTAATTAACAAAGATAGGGCGTTCCTGTCATAATGCCCTTCGCATTCCAAGTCATGTTATGTTTAGAAAAGTCATTTAAAAAGTAAACGAACGCTTCTCCACATGCAATTTAGGGACACGTAATCATTTATATATCGTACCATTCTCTGGCTAATACTACATCAGGCCTAAATCCCTATTGGTAAGCAGATTTTCCGGAACAGTAACACGAACGGTTATTGTTTCTCCGTTAATATTTGTGACTTTTACTCCTCGATTGTATGCATGTTAGCATATTACAGTGGGGAATTTCTAGTATCCGATAATTAATTTTGATTAGTTTGATGTTCTTTCTCAACAATTTTCTTTTCACATGTCCTTCCTTTATCTGCTTCTCTTATTACAGTAGGTGTAGTAGTGCATGGGGTTTGTGCTACCTGAGATTGCATCAAACCTTCAATGCGAATCTCGTCTGTTGTTAGCCTGAAAACGATTTAGCCGGTATTTCTATATTCTTGTTGATCTGACAAAATCCTATTGCGGGAGTCTAGACGATGGCTATCAATTACACTTGTGTTCGGAACTGTATTTGGTGTACCAGATGTATTTGACGATGGTCAAGAAGATTTGGTCATATTTCCATAAGAGCAAGACATCTGTATAAAGTTTCCAAGTTGGAGCACTTACTGTCTGAATTTTGTTTATCGTTTACAGCCTATAGCTTTTTGATTATCACTCTCTGGCTCTTTATTACATCTACCATTACATGTAGGTCAGATTCCAAACGCAATTCCGACTAACTTTCGTTGTCATTGCTTGATTCGAATCTTTTAATTTTATCACCTTACTTTGAATATTCTCATCCAAACGAACGACATCCTTCCCCATTCTCTTCATCTCTTCCATAATAATTGCACAATTGACATGTTCAATTTTTACAAATTGTTTCAGATCAATTAATTTTTCATAATGCAATAAGGGAATGAAGATTACATCTCTTTCATTTTGAATATTAATTCCACAATCACTTATTGATGCATATCCCCTTGAATGATCCATGTCACTCGACTGACCAGTTTCTTCACTATTTTCTTGCAAATTCTATAATCAACTCAAACCGTCTGTTCTACTAGGCATGCTTTTTCCATACCTAAACATACCTGCCTTTGCTTTGTTACATATATATGATTTAATTCATATTTATTTTAATTTAATTGTTTGTCAGTTTTTTAAAAAAATATTCTATTATACGATATTATAGTGTATATTTATTCACTAGAGATGAATTTGTTTGCAGACAATTTGTTGACCTGAACCATTATTTATGTAAACACCAGGTATTGATCTAATTCCTGATCTTCTTTCAGAATTTATACCAACCTTTGTAAACAAGTTTTATTTTAATTTAAAATGGTTGGTTTTCGTCAGTCATGTTTGGTGTACGTGACATAAACAAGATCAATTGACCCCACCCCTTTTCGATTTCGCAATTCCGGATATTCCATTCCTGCGCATTTGTTAGTTTTAATAAAGATGCGTAGAGAGAGATTTCTAAGTTTTGCGCTTTTTACACAGAGGCCAAGTTATTTTGTTGTAGCCAGATTTTGAATTATAATTTTCTTCAGATCAGTTGGATTTCAAAAGGATTAATTGGTTCTTCCCTGAAAATATTTTGAGGAGTGCTCGCACAGAGATTTTAGAAAGACATTGCTTACAAATTTAATTTTGATTTCCAACACCGGAGTGTCATTATTTGTATTTCTACAAGGAACTGTAGATGAGCACAGTACTGAATAGAGCATACGTCAACGTCATCCATCTTGGATTTTCCATCAGGGTTCGAACTTGAAACTATAAAGACCATTTTTTTACTAGGACTTTTGCAATTTAATTCGTGAATTATTATTGGATTGTGTTTGGATTTGATTCTTGAAACCGTAAGTTCTTCTCCTTTTTTTATTTTTACAGAATTTTTCCAGGGTGATAAATTATTTGTTAAATTTTAAAAAGCGTGTTCTTTTCACTCTTTCTGCGTTACTGTTTATTCGAGCCTAAACAGGTAACAACTTCTCTAGTACTACCATCTCCCTCTCGAAAATGAAATATTTCATATATGTGTTCCGCTAATTTTTTACTGGAGCACTATCAGAAGGTGATGTCCTCTCCACCGACCGACCAGAAGGATAACTTGGATAGCTGAGCCTACCTATATCATGTAAAGAACTAAAAATATAGCGAAGGGACGTTACGTCAAGACTATTCGATATTTCACGCTTGAATGACTGACTAATTTACCATATTTTTCTCTTATTTCGACAAGGATACAGCGTTCTAAAATAGAAGCGCACGGTTTATCACTACCTGGATACTGGGTATCCTGAGTATCAATGGTATCCATTATTGTCACTATAGTCATATATCAATCAATGGCCGCTATTTTGTATGAAATTATTCTGAATAATATATACAATGCTGGACATGCTAGGTAATCATAACTTAAAGTGTTATATGCTCATTATAACATTAGCATCAGCACATGCTGAGGCACTCCTTCCAGATAATGTTAGAGGTAATATTCGAACATATACTGTCCATACAGGGGCCCCGAATGGCTGAGCAGTCTAAAGCGCTCTCCGTTACGGATCACTTCCATCTGACCTCCGACCGCGTGGGTTCGAATCTCGGATTCAGTCAATTTGGGTATGTCAGAAAGCATGCCAGTAGCTTCTCGTGGGTCGGTGGTTCTTTCCAGGGTTTTCCCGGGTTATTCCTCCGCCATTAATACTGGCCGCCATGTATAGCATATCGTGTTCTGAAAAATGTCGTTCAACTCCACAACAACAACATCAACTATCTATAGAACAGTGGATTACACTGAATAATGAGTGCGCTCATCACAACTTACTATAGTTGAAAAATATATACTCATGTATTTATATAGTACCTTGTTTATTCGATACATTAGACACACTAACGTGATAAAAACAAGGTATCAACGTCAACAAATACAGTAGCAGCAGACATAATTTATACAACTTCTCAACACGTCTCCAACAGCACAGAAGCTTCAACATACACTTATAAAATACACGATGACGACACGTCCTTTCATAGCCTGATACATCGAAATGTCGCAAACAAAGTATAAAAGGAAAATCCACTTTCCTTGAACAGTAGTTTATATAAAGCTATAGTACACATACAATTCTGATCTCAAAGTTTCACACAGCATAATATCAAAACTGGAATAATAATAAAAAACACTTCTCGTTACTCTTGGAGGTCCCCATAATTCTCGAGAGCTCGTAAACATTACGTCCATCTTGTCCACCATCTTGTTTATTTTATATTTGTGTTAAGGGGCCAATTATTTGTCTTACTTTACTTTCGTAATTTATTAATAAGATTCTATTTAGATGCATTTTCTTCCTTTGTAATATATTTTTCATTATAGATCTCCACTGAGTGGAAATCTGTTTTTCTTGTCAATATTACTTAATTTACAAGGCAACGTATCTTCTCTTTATTCTCTTTCTTCTTAATCAATCTCCGTTATATGGACAGTTTCATACATTTTCAAGGTCATTTTAAGCTTTTGAATTCTACCCCTACAAACAATATTTCACATATTTAATATATGATATATATGACCCACATTTTTGAATGGCTTTAGCAATTGTATTTCAACAACAACTTTATCAAAGGGAACCATTATATCTGAATAATTATGCCATTGGCAAAATATTTGTCAAACATCAAGTGCGAATATTTTTAGGGGTAGCTGTGGAGTGAGAGTGGGGGGTGGTGAGTAGCCTAGTAGTCTAAAGCGGGATCACTACCATCTCACCTCAGTATGCATGGGTTCTCGTGGGTCGGTGGTTCCTTCCTCGGTTTTCTCGGGTTCTTCCGTCATTAATACTAAGATATGTAAATACATGAAAGCTTTATTATCTTCAGTGAAATCATTTCCATACGCAAACATTCTTCACATTGATGACGAATCGTTAATAGCTTCAAACAAATTTTCAATAATTGCCAGGATTCTTCTGTAACACTGTGTTGGTAAGGACTGGAGAGTGAAAGTATGTCAACTGAAACTTTCTATCAAATAACAAATACTGCTAATTATTTTGCTACAAAGGAAATAGACGACAAATTTGATGGCTTGTCCTGAAAGCTATTCTAAACGCATTGACAATTCTTTCTATATAGTAGCTAAAAGCTAGAGTTACCCCCCGTTTTAAGTCAGGAGACGAATGAAGCGAACATTAGTGTGTATGTAGATTTGGATTTTTAACTTAGCTTTCACAATTTGTCAGTCATATCCCTCTGGCAGTGTATAGTGATATCTAGCACTAAGGCATCATGCCGAAGACATGTAGCAGCATGTGCAACCCAGTCATATTATCCTGACACCCGGCCTACCAGTCCTAACACTAACATCGCAATGCTGAGAGTCAATCAAGGCAACTGTTAGTAACATTTTTATAAGTCTTTACAGACATGAATCCCTGTTGACCATACAACATTTACTGCAAAAATGATTAACATTTAATGTTGCGGTATCATTGCGATCAGTGGCATTCGATATATTTTACAAAATGATATTTGGAGAGGTATTGTCACGGATTTGTTTAACTTCCTTTGGAGTGCTCCGTGACTCAAAACAATATTTCATATCCTCTGCCATTGATATATCACAATATGATACAAATATTAGCATTGTTTAAAGCAAATGTTTGACTATTCGTACAGCTCTGATCTTCCAACCCACAACCCACATTGAAACACCCCTTGTAAAAATATCTAAGAAAATTGGTATTATGAAAACAGAGATTATGTGTTGATCCTGAAAGTATACAATACTGGCGAGTTTACATATCATATCAACTGTTGTATTATTTGAGAGACGATACAACTAACAGCAAGGAGCAGTCTGAGTGACTTCTAAAGTTCAAATACATTGTAACATCTATATCATGTTTTTTCGGCAAGCTTTGATTTGTAAAGATTAAGGATTATATTATTTGTAGAAAATGCTTTATTATTTTCAAGCTCTTCAGTCATTTTGTGTCCATGATTCTTTGCGTTTTTAATTTTTAAGGAACATACACACAAGGAAATTATCATTCAGTGACAGCATTGATTTATGTGTTCCAGTATTTTCGAAAGAGTGTTTTAAGAATTATTTTATTAAGCCTGTAATATTTTATGTAATAATTTGAAAACATGATACGTGTCACGTGTTCCTGACCGCGATTACGTAAGTTAGGAGCAAAGGAATGGGTTAGCAGTCATGTGTATATGTAGACCCTGTGGCTATCGTAGCGATTCGTGTTTGGTTTGTACAAGAGCACGCTTAGTTGGGTGTCAAAACTCACATGTAGACGTTGGAAGCCTTGTTCTAGAACAATATACCCTTGTTGCTGTTACAAATCTCCCCGCATTGACAGATAGCCTGAGAAGCTGTGCGAAGGCCGCCGCAAAGATTGGGAGCGGTATATTCCTGCCATACTTTTCGCATACAGGGAAGTGCCACAAGTGAGTTTAGGGTTTTCTCCCTTTGAACTCTTGTATGGGAGGACCGTACGTGGCACAATCACCGAACTGAGACAGCTGTGGATGGACGATCACGCTGCCAAAGAGGTACGTACTACTTATCACTATGTCGCGGACCTGCGAAACAGACTAGAGAAAGTTTCTTCCTTCGCACAGGAAAACGTCAAGCGAGCGAAGGAGCGTCAGCGAAGAATTATAACAAGCGCTCAAAGCCACGCCATTATGAAGTAGGGGACAAGGTTTTGTTACTATTGCCCCAAGAATACAAATTGCAAGTAACCGTAAAGGTCGGTGGTCAAACCTACTGGATACGACTACCAACTAAGAAGCTGTAGAATGCCAATCCCCTTAAGAGATACCGGGCAAGAGAGGCCGTTAGCGATATTTTTGTCGCCACGATCGTCACTGAGGACGCCGAAATCGATATGGAAGGTGCGAACACTGTCCCGAGCTGTCCGTTAACGAGGGCTGAGACCTCCTCGGACGTGGAGTGCGACTCATGTTGACTACGATACAGCGGAAAGAGGTAGAGACGTTGCTGCCCGGGTATTTTGATGTGCTTACGGAAATACCCGAGAGAACGTCACTCGTTGAGTTCGGGTTAAAGCTAGTGGACGACCGGCCAATTAATCGAAAACCATACCCTTTGCCCCATTCAAAACGACACATCGTAAAGGAGGAGATCAAACAGATAATTCCTCTGGGAGTAATCGAGCACACCGACTCTCCGTACAGCTCTACAGTAGTTATAGTGCAGAAGAAGGATGGCACACATCAGTTTTGTATCTACTACCAGAAGCTGAATCAGGTGACGAAATTTCAAGTGGAAATGCTACCTGACCCAGAACATATTTTCGCTTCTGTCTCGAAGGCGAAATTTGTCTCAAATGTGGATTTGTCCAAGGGATATTGGCAAATCTCTGTGAGAAAGGAGGCCAGGGAAAAGCTCGCTTTGCCTACTCATGATGGGATATACCAATGGTTGGTCATGCCATTCGGAGTCCATAATGCGCACAGAATCTTCACTAGATTGATGCGGAAGTTGTTGGAGCCCATGCGGTACCAGATGGAGATTAGATACGTGAAAGGAACCGAGAACGTAGGCGCTGATTTCATGAGTAGAAGCGCTGAAATTTCATAGATCGCTCTGTAGATAACCGTATGCTGTATGTATATTCGTGTCCGTAGTCAGCGTGTAGTGTCGCTATAATTTTGTTATTTTATTACATGTACTAACTCGCATTTGCATTTGAAGTATTTTTGGGGAAATAAAATCCCGACTTTATTCTCAAGCGTGGGGTGGTTGTCACGTTTACCTGACCGCGGTTAAGTAAGTCAGGAAAAAAGGAATGGGTTAGCAACCATGTGTATATGCAAACCCTGCGGCTATCGTAGCGATTCGTGTTTGTACAAAAGCCCGCTTCGCTGGGTGTCAAAACTCACATGCAGAGGTTGGAAGCTTTGTTCTAGAACAATATACCCTTCTTGCTGTTGTAAATCCCCCCGCATTGACAAATATTGTGTTAATCTGGACCGACTCGGGTAGAATTGATATCCAATCGGAACTGAGGAAAGTGGAGCCATCAATCCACACCAGAATTTAACAGTCATTTGGGCTGGGAAAGAATTAGTGGCTGTAGCAATAACTCCGGGAAGCCACTCGTGAACTGGCGGAAAAACCCTGAGTACAATCTAAGGACAGAAAGCTTCGTAAAGGAAGCTTTTGGGACAGAACTACCGGTAGTTAAGTCTCGAGTCTCAGAGAGGGGAGGCAGGATAGAACAAGGCAGAAGTCAGAGAAAAAGCCTAGTCGCTAGAGAGAGCGAGAGAGAGAGAGAGAGACAGAGAGAGAGAGACAGAGACAGAGAGACAGAGAGAGGGAGAGAGAGAGAGAGAAAGAGAGAGAGAGAGAGAAAAAGAGAATGAGAAAAAGAGACAAGAAGGGGAATAGTATAGGAAGAATCGTAATACGAAGAACGCGGAAAGAAGGAAAGGACTTGGCAGAGTAGAACACAGATGAGTAGACATCAAGTACAGGGGAAAGCCATCTCAGCCTATAATCACGTCATGAAATAGGTTGTTACACGGTCGAGAGGAAGAAGATTGCTTGAGAAATTAATATCGTTCAAATGTTATTAAATTGTTATTCTTTTGAATTTCACCTTTGTGTTCTTAATAATTTAATTGTCAGTATTGCTGACTGGGGGCTCGGAGCTTTACCTGTCTCTATAAGTAATTTCACTTCCTACAAAAACGAGCCAGGGTGGGAGTTCCATAGTAGTTTAAATAAAATATTGGGCTCACCCCACCCCAACTCATAGCAGAATGTCATACAACTCCACAATATTGAACAAGCAACTTTTTATGTTTCTGCTTTATAAACTTTACTTCTAAAACTAATTTATTGAGCAATCATGATTTGTCGACAAACTAATGTTTATAAGTATTAGTTGTGATAATTCTATGTTATATTAGTATGTTAGCCTTCTATTTGTGTCAACTTTGTATAATTTGAATTAACCAAGCTTAACCTTGCGCATGTTTGCTTGCATTTTGTTCGTTTCACTTGCTAGGTCATAATGAAACCAAGCTGCTAACTCGTTTTATTATCCTGGATATATAATGATAATAATAATAATAATAATAATAATAATAATAATAATAAAACTAATAAAAATAATAAAAATGCTCTTTTTCAATGCTCTTTTATGACTATATATATATATATATATATATATATATATATATATATATATATATATATATATATATATATATATATATATATATATTGATGCAAGAGTTATGTTTTCAACTCGCTTGTAATAGCTGTAGATATTTGTTTTCCTATAGTGTTTTTATTCTCCAAATTTCACCTTAAATCAACAACAGGTGCTGCAAAACTGTTATGTACTGTGGATGGTCACATGGCTTCTTATTGCATTGATATTATTCAAAGAACGAAGAATGGAAGTTTTTTACCTATATTACAGAGAGAACCGGGAGGCTATCATGCGTAAAAGGACAGGCATTATTGATTTCGGGTATCCGCAGTTAGCGAAAAGTGATGAAATGTTATTTTTTGTGTTAACATGGGTCATGTACATCATGAGTTGCTCATAAGGTCAATGCCTACTAAATGCAGTTCAAGTCCTTTCCTTTAGATGACTCGTTTTTGTTTTTTGCATTAGGTGTGGTACATGCTGATCAGTAGGTTAGAACAGTGTTCCATGAGTTGCTGACGTGAATGAAAAAAGACTGAAGCGATATACTTAATTTTATTCAGAAAAGACTGTTACTAGTGATCTACAAGTATGAAACCAAAGATTTGGCTCCAAACCATTTTCAAACACATTGATATTATTTTAAATAACTTGCAATATGTCGGCAGAAGAACGAAGAAAAGGAAGAACATAAACGCATCATACAAAGCATATATATAGAAATAGCATATATTAAGATAAAAATTGTCCTTGAAATAATCTAAAATGATTTATGATAAATATACACAGGGCATCTAATAAAAGAAAAACGGATGAACAGGTACAGAGGCAAAGAAAAATCATGCGTGTAGCTTCCTGAGAGTCGAAGATTATTCCAGTGGCTTTCACTGTTCTTCCCATATTGATATACTGACCACAATGTAAAGCCTCTAATAAACCCAGAAAATCAAACCAACCTTAGATATATGGCCATGGGGCTCTTCATCATGTCGTAACCATGTACAGATAATAAATTGGCAAACATAAGAACAATAGGAGCTTCCAAAACATATTAATGATAGCAGCAAAAGATACAAATCTTAACATTTACGGTCACAGTTACCTATAGAAGCTATATTCCTTCGGAAAGTCAAAAGCAATATATGTGTCATATACGCAGCAGTGTCAACTCATCTATGTGAATTGTTATATTACAGGACTTTTGCTATCTAAGGATGCTTTTTGGTTTTCCAAAACTCATTTTCCGACTCGTAGATCCGAAAAGGTTAGTATTCTGAACGTTTATTTAGCAACCTGGTCAAATCGAATTGCCTATATTCTACACAAGGCACTCAACGTTTAGTATTACTCTTATCCGAATTATTTGAGCAAATCGCATTTTTCTTTCAAGATTTGGGAGACGAACGGATTTGGTGGTGATAACCAAATGATATGGAATCACAGAATGATGCAGTTTTGAACAAGATTTATTTTCGTAACATCTAGATTAAGACTACATAATATGCATAACTTCAACTGGTGCCAAAAGAGTCCAG
Source organism: Sinohyriopsis cumingii (assembly GCA_028554795.2). Taxonomy (NCBI): domain Eukaryota; kingdom Metazoa; phylum Mollusca; class Bivalvia; order Unionida; family Unionidae; genus Sinohyriopsis; species Sinohyriopsis cumingii. The sequence goes on along the minus strand of CM068833.1, from coordinate 64,114,657 downwards.
TTTTTATGTGGCATTGATCCAGTTCTGAGCTAGTAGGTGTGGGTTCCTTATGTTACACACTTTTACGTTGACAAAATGGACAATATATCCGTTTCTCTGTATGTGGCAGTGATCCGTAACGGAGAGCGCTTTAGACCACTCTGACACTCGGGGCCCCTTCTGAGATAGTAGGTGTGGGTTTCTATATCTGGGCCAGATCCATCAAATTGCTTCCAAGTCATGTCCTTTTTCTCGTTTGTAGTCCATCACACTGATTGCTTGTGTTATAATTTTCACTCTTGGTTTAGGTGACTGCTTACACCAGCTTTTGTTATATTGTGATCATGTGCAGACAAAAACTACCGCAGAGTTAAACATATTTGTGCTTCAGTAAATGTGATGGCCTTAAGAATGCTCGTTCTTTAGGTCAATCATCCCCATTACTCACGACAGTATCACGAGTAAAACAGTTGACCCAAGATAAGTGTTCTTGAAAGTCCAAGGTTCTTCAGCCATGCCCTAACGAGTACATTTCCATCATTAAAGGCAAGAGGTTTTGTAGCTTCTCAATTTGGCCACTTGACTAAAGAATGAAAAATTGTGGGCAATTTCTTCGATTCGGAACAGAATCTTCCTTCCAGTCCGTGGATTAACGTGCCACGATCATGCATGAACAAGTTTTGCAGAAACCATCGCCGTTGGGTAGAAACATTGGAATGAATTATGCATGTTGTCTGAACCTAACAATAATTGTAAATAATGTCTGAATAAATGTGCTTTTGTGCAACCATTTACTAAACAAATAAATGTAAATGTCCGACCGTGTCTAACTTTGCACAACCACTCACTTTCTCTCTCTCTCTCTCTCTCTCTCTCTCTCTCTCTCTCTCTCTCTCTCATTTCAAAGACCGTCAAATTCAAAAGTATATCTCTCAATAACCATATATATATATATATATATATATATATATATATATATATATATATATATATATATATATATATATATATATATATATATATATATATGTATATATATATAACTAATGTCTTTTCACATCAAACGCGATTTTACACTTTACGTCGTGTAATGCATACCAAATCAAAAGAAGATATCACATGGGATATACGGTATTGAATTTCTTTTTTAGGCAATGAAATCGTGACCGTTCTCTCGAGGGAAATATTTAACTCTAGCATATTATCCTCAAAATAAGTAACAACAACGTCAGCACATTTATTTCGAGTATTTATAAACCGTTACTTAATGACACTTATTATCGCCAGCCAACGATACATGACGCATTTAATAAAGTATAAAGGATACGTCCCAGCTATTACGGTTTTATAAAAACGACCCGTCAATCCATCCACTTCGTAAATATATGCATATTATAAAGGTGGTAAATGTGAAGGTTATAGCCCATCCAGACCAGAGATTTCAAGGTACAATGTATAAACTGCACATGTTCAGAAATAGTCTCAAGTATGTATGCATAGAAGCTTTAAGACTGCCTTATTTAATTATGAACGAAAGAAATTTGTTTACTTAAGGTTCCCTTTACAATGTTCCAATGTTTGTTTTTTGAAAATATGAATTATATTTATGAATTAAATTTTATATTATCCTTAAATTATTATACCACAATTGGCATAATCATGTCATTTTAAAACAGTAATCTATTGAAAATATGGTATCGGTTGTTTCTACTTGTCACACACATCCCCAGCGTAAATTTATATTTAATATTAGGTATCCAAACATTATAAATGATGACCAGATTTAAATTGTATGATTTTGCATATCAGATAGAAATACACACTACTCGTCCTTCAGTTATGGTGATGCTAGGGGACGTAGTAGTTTATGTGCCTGCAAAGTTTCATCTGTAAGATGAAATCCTGCCTCAGAATATTTGTCAAAGACAGGTTAGCAAGTTGTTGCTTCCTTACATCTCCGTTTTGCTCTTTTCTCCATTCATACTTTTATTATAAGATACACATCCATTTTGGAAACAGACTTTCCTCGTGTTTATAACTCGCCGTTACTTGATATACCACGTTTTCATTGACATTTTATGCTTTTTATTCTCAAACATTCACCACAAATTCAAACGAAGTGATGACAATCTATGATCTATAATTAATGGTTGCAAACAGCTTATTGCCTTAATATACACACTACACAGATGGGATGGGGAAGGTTGTCCTGCGTGCGAGGACGGATGTTATTGACTTCGTCTATATCATGCTATTGAAACGTGTTTATACTTTGTGTTAAGATTGGTCGTGTACATTAGTAACCGTTCCTGTGTCCGAATTCCACTTTGCTATTTTCGTCCAAAGACTGGGATCCACTTTTGCATAAAATTAATATGTGTGTGTGTGTGTGTGTGTGTGTGTGTGTGATGTAGATGATGTTTTTGTCTTTAATACCAGATGCAAAATGTTCAGGAGACAAAGTGTCTCTTGCTTGGTGTAACGTAGGGTAATGCCTTGCAGGTTTAGTTACATTCATCTTCAGTTTGCGTTTAAACCGAAGTCTGTCAGAACACGGTCGCGAAAATAACCAATATACTGTAATCTTACCTGTCAGACGTCGAAACAAATGCTTTTCAAATGTCTTGATTTTATGAAATAATATCATATTATACAGGAAACACATTTCTTGCTTCAACTATGTAGCCGAAGCGATTACAGAATGCTTCATTGTCAGTTGAACTGAACTACTGTCTAATTTTGTTTATTTGTTTTGTCAGATGGTTATGAGATGTGTACTGTGACAATGAAAACATAGAACTGTACCTAAGTCACCCAAATTGTCTAGGTATTTAACATGAAGGTCTACAAATTTAATTGTGGTTAATAACGATTTGAGACTTCATAAGAAAGATGGAAGAGGAGGAGAGGGAATTACCATTTTTGAAAACAAACACTGTCACATTTGCGTACTTCTATGAATCGGATTTACTTGCTAACATTTGTAATTATTCAAATTACGTCAGTTTAGTTATGATGACAGTTGGGATAAATGTATTTTTATGATGAATTGTAAAATAAAAGTAAAAAACCTGTCCATCCATCGACCATCTACCATAAACAGCCAGAATATTTAAAACAAAACTTCGCACACAGCATTTCGGCAGACTTTCTAATTGTAACGATGACACCAATCTGTCTTTAAATATGGACGTTTTTATTCAGAATATCAAAATTTGAACTTTCTTTCAAAATCCACCTGATTTAATTAGAAAGTATTAAGGCATGATGGTAATCCACTATCATTATACAACGACCTTTATTCAGCAAAGACAAATCGGTAAGCGATTTCATCACAGAAATTTCACAGAAAGTCAACTGGCATTAAATACTTTACAACTATTCCACATGAGATTGATTAATCAGATTTGCCCACCAACACTCAAATAGTTTCAAATGGCAGGTATCTTTGCATAAAATCTTGCTGTTACGAACTTCACATAATAAATCTAAGCATTGAAAACTAGTAAATTCTTGCTTATAAGATTGATGAAATCCTTGTATATTACTCTTTCATGGCATTTCTCTGTTAGTATGTCTGCCATTTTCTGCAATGAAATCCACTTGAAATAAAACCAATCACAGAATTACCACATAATTCTGGAGAAACAAACGCTTAGATCTAAAAACAATTATTTCTTCAACTGAAACAGGCTCCCATTTTACCACCTTTTTTCAAAGATAATACCGCATGGTTAAAAATGTTTTCAAATATAATGGCTTTTTATTGAAACATTAAATCTTTGAAGAGTGTCTTATAAAGATATATCTGATTTCATGTGATATTTTATTTCATATCAAAGCAATGTATTCTAATAATTACGATGCACTTTGAAAGATTGTGAACGAGGCCAGAAAACGAATTAAATAATATAAAAGACCATGCAAAAAATTAGCATATAAGTTACAAACTACCGTATATTTTACACACATATCTTTCATTTTGATGATCATATTAGAAGTTTAGAGAAAATAGGATTTTTATATGATTAGAAAGGTAGGACGAACAGTCAACCTTGAGTCTTTTGTGTTCTTAGCTCGCTTACATATATTCAACGTTTCATCAATATTTCCCTCGTAGTTAACATTGTATATTACGTTTGATTTAGAGTTCGGGTTAGGTATAAGTTTAAGCAACAGTAAAAAGCACTACGCTATGGATAATTTAATACCTATGTCAAAATGCTTCCGAAAAGAAAGAACAGCTACATCTTTAATTCTGCAGTAGGCCTTCTGTAATTTTGAGGAACCATTTTCTGTAGGTTTGCTTTTATATTTTCTTTTTTTTTTATCAGGACCAAATTAAATAATGTTTGCCTCATTTTTATTATTACTCCATGAACCAGTATAGCACATATATCAACCTATATTGCAAACAATATACTAAAATGTGGAGTTGAAGGAACCAGTGAAACTAAAATAAAATTTCCCCAATTATCAGTCGTTGAATCCACAATCTCATCATCGCAACAAATTATGCATATTTATTCAAGCTTTAACTGTTTAATACAATATTATTAAAATCATATTCGTCAAAATGTGATGCAATTTTTCTAAAGACATTTTACTTTCAGGGTTATAGACAAAAGGTTAGATGATTTGTTCTTATTTCATACATAATTTGTTTAAAAAATATTCCAGACATAAGATTTGACTGTAGCTAAGACTCGACCCATTAAGGAAGGCCAAAAGGTACAAACAATTACTTCTGAAAATCTTGTGGGCGTACACGTTATAATAAACGGTATTTGCTTTCCCGACTAACAAAGTTTGTCATAATTCTGCTAAACGGTTCATTAAACGCAGGAATAGGTTGCAGATGAGCCTTGTGTATCTTCGGATATTGTTTTCCTACCATATGGCAAGTGTGACAAGATCTAATGTACTTAGAAACATCACTTTCATCAAGCAATTCCCTTACTGCCAAATACTGAACCAAAGTATTTATATTTCTTCCTTTGCTAAGGATGCTTTCACTTAAGATATATTATGATGTCTGGCAAGGTCACCCAATTCATACTTTTGCGTCAGCTCCATCCCATTCTAGGTAGAATCTGCTCACAACATTAAATTACATTTGGAACGCTTTTTGGTATCATCGGCATACATGGACAATTGGGAATATTTCAAGCAATAAGAAAAATGAGGGCCTAGAATTGTTTTGATTCTTGTGGCACTCCAATGCAAATTACAATCTGAGACAGTACATTTCCAAATCTCCGTTTGTAACCTACGATTCGGACTGAATGATGTACAATTGTATGCTCAACAGTATAAAACGCTTTGCACAGGTCTGAGAATATAAAAAAAAAATTATACTTTGTTTTCATTTATTAATATACTTTAACTAATGACGATCATTAACAAACATATTAGTACGTGAGTATTGTCTTGATGGACACGATGATGAATATAATAAATCCTGAATAACAAAAATTCATTTATAATGGTTTGTTAAAAGACCATTGAATGTATTCGTCTACTTATATCAATTTACATCTAATGTGTGCATGAACCTTGAACTAAAGCCCTATAAATAGCCCAAGTACATCTTCTTTTACTTTAACTTGCTTTATAGGAAATTCCTAACATGATTTAGTGTTAAGATAATCTACCTTTCAGAATATGATCTGATTCTACAATATTTATTTGGTAAATGCATAACAAACTATTAATTCATGAACTGTTCATATGATAAATGTTAACTTTGACCCAAGGAACTGGCCTTAACAATTTATTGACCCTTTGTTCATCTAAGTTCGTGAATCTCAGGGCGAACATCATGCAGATTCTATACGGACTGACGGTCAATGTGTCTTCCATATTTCAACTTTTGGAACCTTCATACTAGGAATGACAGCAACCATATATCGATGACGTCCGTGCTGGAGGCCATTATTTTAACTTAGCATCCATCCATACATTCATTCAAATGTCTATACATTCATCAGTAATATATTGTATACATACCTACCAACCTACCTAACAACCTACCTAGCTACTTACCAACCTACCTACCTACCTACCTACCTACACGCATGCATGCATGCCTGCCTACCTACCTACCTACCTACCTACCTGACTGCCTGCCTGCCTGCCTGACTGCATACATACACACATACATATACATACATACATACATACATACATACATACATCGGTAAAACCTACAGTAATGTACCCATATATACTCTACTGTTTCTCTGTTGTATCATGCATGATATCCAGTTAAAATTCAAAGATATTTCGGGATAACAATTTAACATAATTTAATCTGGCTTTGGAGTTTGTAAGTGAGCAGTAAACTCGTGACATTTATGAATCAGCAAGTATTGAATTTCACCACTTTATGACGCAAATACAAGAGGTTATATAAGTACATTTTTACCATACATTTACAAGAGGTTATATAAGTGCATTTATTCCCAACAACGAGTATGTATGTATGTATGTATCTATGTATGTATGTATGTTTGGCTTGATAGATAAATAGATGAAAGTTTTAATGGATGGATACGCGGAAGCTCAAGTTACAAATTTCGATTCGAGAAATATCTTACGATTGGTGGTTGATGTAATTTTTAGAATAATGTCACCAATATAGTACAAAGATATTGTGTATATTGCCAATCCATCTATTAATTTGGCTTATTCTAAGCTTATGATTTTAAACACGCAACACTCTAATTTAGGTCACAACATTTAATCTACTTTGTTTTCTTACATAACTTTCGATAAAGTGTTCAGTCATCTGACGAATTCAGTTATATGCGCATGGATCCCCATGATAATGATTGCAGGACTCTGTCCGCTTGATTTGACAATTATATTCCCTGTTTGGCAAGCATATCGGAAGCATAGCGAAGTATAGACGTGATAGTTTCAGAATCTGGTGACGTGTTCTCTCTCTCTCTCTCTCTCTCTCTCTCTCTCTCGCATAATCTACAATAGAAGTCACTATTAAATCTAATCCTCTGATTTGACCCCCGAAAACACTAACTGGCAGTGTCGGTTTTGCTATTAACTGGCATACCGCACAGTTCGTTACTGACTGGCATACATCTTAATCTTTTCCATATTCTTGTCTATTCCTGGTCGGGACACTTTAGTACACACTGTTTCTAACGTCTATATTGTACAATGTTTTTCCCAGGTAACACAGAGTTTCCAACCGCAAACAAATTTCGAACTGGCAGGTCTTATTTGCATTGTACATGGTGATATTTTCCATTCAAGATACTGCCTTTGAAACTTCCAGATTCTCGATCCTTATTTCGAGAGACAAATTTCACATATTCACAAAGGAGCCGTTTGACTACGACTGCTGGTCAGGCATAATTGAATTTCGCATGAAAGGTTCAAAGAAAAACAAAATTCAAGTACAGACATTTTATCTATTAATAAGTCATGCAGCAATTATTTTTATATTGTAAATTTTCTCTATAATGTTGGTCTCTTTATTATTCTTTACCATTTATCTTCCTGTGTATGAACTTAATTAATTATCAGTCTATGCATATCACTATTTGCCAGTCCTTTTGTGTATCTTTTCTTGTTCCCTTGGGTGAGACGATGCTTTAATTCGTAATGTAAGAAACTTTGTTATTACCCCAGTACGTTTGTCCAGCATTCGTGTCATATGCCAGAGATTATATAGAAGTAGGTATCATTGGAACAAAGCAGAGAACTATTTAGAGTCTACGTTTAAAGGGGGCATTCATTGAATGCTTCCTAGATAAAGGGGTCCCGTTATACCTCCAATTATTTTCCGTGCACATAGAAAAATGGTTTTACGTAGGATGCTCTTTTGAGTAAATATGTGAATGCCACATGTTGGTAGTTGTAAAGTTTCGAGAACAAAGAGTGTAAAATGATCCGCATCAAACAAATGCTTTTAAAAATGTCATTTAATAATAGTACTGCCAAAAGATGTTTCTAGTGATATAAACATTTGCCATATATCACATTATAGAAAGACAACACGTTATTATCTCGGAGGCAATTATTAGTTAACTACATGAAAGAAAAACTTTAAAATCGATCGATATTAAGAAAAGAGAAACAAAACCTAATGAGTAACGGTCAGTAATTTCATTCAGGTTACATTATTTCATTGTAGAGGATCCAATAAATACATCAATGTAAAGAGACTCCAAAGCGGGCATTTATATGGACCTAACTACAAGCAAAGAAACGCCATCTTAAGAGTACACTATTCTAAAATACTGTGATGTGAGAACATCCGATTAATGTCAGTGGAACCGGGCGCTTACTGCAAGAAACAAGTATGTTTGAATCATTTATCACAGGACCATCAACACTTTATAATTCTCATTTTACTGAATTGTTCTAAATTGCTGCTTTAGTGTTATCTATAATTGCTTGCGCTTTAATAAGTGAGAAAACTGTATTAGTGTCTACCTATATTTGGTTTAGCTTGACCAGTCAGAAAAGTTGATAGATGTCCATCAAATATATTGTCTCTGTTGCGGTTGATAGAGCTGGTAGAACACTTTTCGTGACTTGCAGTAAATATGACAGGCAGACGTAGATGAACAGAATGGAACACTCATTCAAATTAGCTTGGTATACAGATGTCTAATGTAATAGAGTTAAAATGCAAATTACAGCATTATACTGCATATTTCTAGAAAAACATTGGAAGCCATAATTGCATAAATACAACCTCGGTTTGAAATGGTTTAGAATGTATGCAGTACGGCTGCATTGATATTAAGCATTATATTTGTGTAAATAGTCAAATGAAAGTCATTGGCTTTATATCTGTGAATGGCTAGCAATGTAATATTCCAGTGGTATGGACTCATACAGCGTGAAACATAACCCATATTCGACTTTTTGATAAAGTCATAGGTCGCTGTCACAAAGGTATACAATAGGAAACGTTACCAGGATGAGATTAATTTAATATGTTTGTGTTATGGATGCGATATGTTTAATGGAAAACGTTTGTAAGCTAAGCTTTTTTATACGCTATTTTTAGAATCGGAAAGCACGATCACTATTGTTATTTGACAACTGAACCATTACAGTGCCAACAAAGGGGATACCTACCCGGGATAGATATAAATTCGTGGTAATGAAACGGTATTACATAGCCTTTCATAGAGATGGTGCTTGAACATAATTGCTGAAGGTAAGTTCTTGTATTAATGTCTGTCTTTTGAAAGGTCTCTCCTCGTGATGAAATTAATTAATAAACTAAGAATAACCATCCTTTCTCTAGCATCTTTTACGACATATATTTTTCTCTCTTTTCCTTTTCCTTTACCAATATTTTTAATCCCTCTCTTTCCAGTAAATTTACTTGGACTGTTTGTTGTTTTCTTTACCGTATTATTTGAGAAGATACTGACAGTCTTGGACCAACGCTCAAATTGTACAAAACTCATGTGATCTAAAGTAATAGCTTTCAGTCACTGACTTTGAAATCAAGTACAATATTCAATTGTTAAATTTAACTTTTTCACATGTTTGTAATTTACAAATTACGTGATGTTAAAACTAAGTAATGGTCATTCATCTACGTGTTTATACATGTTAGATGTACATTTTAATGAAAAATATTACCGACAATGTTTAAAATATTTTGTCTCTAGATTTACTTCTCAAATACACACCGATTCGCCGACAAGATCCCAAAACTTTGGTTCAGAGAAATTCATATTGAATGTGCGACTTTAAAAAATAACAATTAAAACGGAGAAGATTTGACTGAACTTAAAATTCGAACGTTTGGATGCTTTTAAACTGTGGTAAATGATTTTGATGAAATACAACATGACCTGGTGATGACACTAAATAAAGAAATAAATGTCCATGCTAAACATATAACATCCACACAGAAAGATAGTTGCCCCTTAAAACAAATGTACTGACAGAATGTGCAGCTTGAGTTCACAGGAACGCAACCTTATAAAAATTTATTTTCTAAAGATATATCTCAGTTGATGTCCTCTTCCGTTTATTTACAGCTAAAGATAGATGGCGTTGGTTTCCAAGTGATGATATCATAATGCTAGATGGCATTCATTTACAAACGATGCCATCATGCTAAATGGCATTTGTTTACAAGTGATGCCTTCATGATAGATGTTTTTTTGTTTACAAATGACCCTTACTTATCATACTTTAAAATTGATATAAATTGTCTGGAAAATTTTAACTACATGTAACCTTTGAGCAAAATTCTTCCGGAATGATTGAAAACAAATTTTACTATAGTCAACGTAGGAATAGTAGGAGTATGAGCGATTCCTCAGAGTGAGCCAGTCGGAAGTCCACCATGGTTTTCTACCAACAATGAATTTCTGCAATATTGTGGGCAAGGTGTTATTGGGAAGCTGACTTAAAATATCGGAAATGTGTATAAAATTCAGAAAGCACAACATCAATTGTTAAATAGTAATCGTGTGAAAATATCAGCAAAAGTAAGGTAAATGTTAGTTCTTTAATAATCTTATACTTGACAAAAGAAACGTAGGAATGTTTGGTCCAAGAGAAAATCATGTAACCAAATGCATAACTTTTAAGATTAAAGGTGTCATATAAATTATAAACAAACTGCATCTATCATGATGTCATCATTTGTAAATAGTAGTAAACTTGGAGTTTTATGTCATCGCTTGTAAACAAACGCCTTCGAAAAAGATTTACTCTGACACAAAAGCGTTATCTAGCATGATTTCATTGATTACAAACATTTACCTTGATGTCATTCTTGTACACAAAAGCCATCTAGCATGATGCCATCACTTGTGAACTAACCACGTTTATCATGCTGTCATCGCATGTAAACAAACACCATCTAGCATGATGGAAAATGCTGGAAAGGTAAATAAAATGCAGATGTACGCAAGATCAAATAGTTCTGGAATAAAATGATCATGGTAACTGTATAGAAATATCAGCACGAGTTAGGTAATAAAAGTTCTATAATAATAGTATGCTTGAAGCGAGAGATTTTTGAATACTTTGTCCAGGAGAAAATCAATTATATCTTTGAATGACTTTAAAGATGATTGGCATCAAATATCATGTTATATCCTAAACAATACATAAGTTAATGCAAAGAAATCCTCCGTCACATGACAGGTGTAATATTTGCGATCATCGACCGAAATTTTTGACAATATTGCAGATCATGCATCATCGTATCTTTTGTCGTAAATTGTTTAATGACGTCTAATTCTAAATGATCACTTTGTTTAGTTCGTTATTGCCATGCTAATGTTTGCAAAATTAAAATATACGTCTTGAAAAATGTTTTTTTTTTATAACTGACTTCGTAATTCATATTCATATTGTCTTTTGTAGATGACGTCAGCTATCACGTTCCTTTTAGCTGTCTCTGTGCTGACATGCGCAGTACAGGGGACGTACTACTACGATCCCGCCTTTGCTGCAAACGTTGTAGCTGCTGTAAAGTTGGCTCTTACTAAAATAGCACAAACGAAAGAAGGTACGATTATGTTTTCAGACAATGACAAAATGATCTCACAAGTAAAGTTTGTTGTGATTGGTTGTGGTCAAAGTTCATGACCCTAAATCAGACTTTACAGTTTAATCATATTCAGACTTGTATTAAAGTATCGAAAACGGGTGGGGGGAGCAGGAGTTTCGAGTTCTCCACAATGGTTTGTATAGAGTGGGTTTGCTACCAAACGGATCAAATTTGAGATTGAGAGAGAGAGAGACTTAGTATGACAATTTAAGTAATTAATTGCATACAATGTTCATTACTTTGACATAGCCTGGTGTACAGTGTATGCTGAATATTGCTGAGATATGCACAAAAATATCAATATAATATATTCAATTAGTAAATAGTCTGTACAGTCGCAATAAATGGTACTAATACGAAGCGAATCAAACAACTGTAGCTTTAACAGTCCAGATTTATATTTCTATAGATCTCAACATAACAGTCCTTGTCAACTGATGGATTACTAAATTCTCAAACACTAATAATATTATGTAAAAATATCTAGATGAATCAATATGTTAGAAAATGTAACGGGGGGGGTGGGTGATTTTACGAAACTAATTAGTGCCGTCATAAAGTCTCGTGCATTGGACCTTTCAACGCTTCTGCTAGAAGTTGGATATATGTTCGGTCTGACAAATATCTTCCCCACACTTACTTCCCGCATTCAACAAGCAATGACTAAAATATAACAAAGCATAAAATGGAGACGTACATACAACCTGCCAACAGCCTAGATTTATTACAGCACTAACAAACAAATGCTTATATTTTGCGGGAAATCGAATTCACACAAAATGCATGACTAGAAACCAGCAGTTCATTATTAATTTGAGATCTCAAAACGTGCATTGTACCATTAGACCATATAAACGAATTTTCTTCTTGATATTTTCTGATATACTGCTAATGAAACTTTATCATCCACAATGAGTCTCAAATGCACATTGAAAATCCTCTTAAACAGGCACGGACAAGAAGAAATAGCATCTAAAGACATGTTGCTACTCTCTACAAGTTACGTTCTACATTAATGGTGTGTAGGAAAACGTAAAAGTGCATACTTAAGGAAGGTTATTGAATACTATCGGTGACCATGTCTGTCAAGCAGGTTAAATCGCAATGGCAACTAGTTAGCTTCAACAATAACAACAACAACAGGAAAATTAACAACATTAATAATAATAATAATAATAATAATAATAACGGTGATATTGATTATGGTAGTAATATTAGTAGTAGTAGTTACAGCAGAAAGGAAAAGGAGTGACGGTCTTCAATCACAAGGAAACATTAATATACTTTTACTTTTATTACTAACTTTTATATTCATTTTACTGCCGTTTGGCTTGCAGACCCTGTCCAGCTATTCCAGTTATTTGACTCTGGAAAATACAATGAAAACAATGCGGCCCTGGTTGCAAAGACGATGAATATACTGAAGACAACGTATTCTCTCTCTCTCTCTCTCTCTCTCTCTCTCTCTCTCTCTCTCTCAGATGCACACTCCAAAATGACTATATTACGACATCGATACTTTTAGACCATAACCATGCTAGATATTTATGTACACGTGTGGGGGAGAGAAGAAGGCACGGACTGCGAAGTGCATAACTGATTACTATGAATAATGGATACTCTATGAAAACATGCGGAACTACTACGGCTTGTCCGTTCCTTCATGTGTTTATGTCCACAAGTATGCTTTCGTGTATACAAAATGTAGCGCAGATCATTCTTAAAGACAAGGTGGAAGAATATAGTGTCGACCATGCATGTATGTATGTATGTGTATGTGTATGTGTATTTGTGTGTGTGTCTGTGTATGTATGTATGTATGTATGTATGTATGTATGTATGTATGTATGTATGTATGTATATGCACGACTCTATGGTCTTAACCTAAGTAACAGAATAGAGCCAAAACCAACAGTTGTGTTAGATTGAAAACATAATTTATTTTATGACAAACTGATCATTTAAGAGGATCTTACTGATTTGTGAACTAACTACTAAATTATTCAAAACGTTCTGTCACAAACTCCAATGAGTAAAGTTTTAATTGACTTTGAATGATATTTCAAACAAGTTCCAATAATGGATGTTTTGATGTGCCATTTGCCTGGATTGTGATTATGTGGTGCCAGTCTTTGAAATATAACACAAGATTTAATCAGAAATGTTCTAGTCTGAATTCGCTATAATTAAAATTAATGTTTATGTCTAATAATATTCCTGAGCACCTTGTTATTCCATTGAATAACAATTTGGTACATCAATCCACCAGCATCAAAATCTGAAACAATAAGAATGATCCTGGTGCAGCTGGTAGGGCAAGTATTAATATCTTTTTCAAGTAAACAACATTACTAAAAAATATAAGAAATAATAATAGAAAATGGCTGATGTCCAAAGGTTCATTTCTAGAATATTCTACACTGTTAACAAGATTGGTCTATTTCTAAAATTAAAATAAAGAACATATCAACCATCAGGTACCCAATTTTTCCATAGGGGAATAACAGTTTCCTAGACTCAAATTAAGATAAATATATTTACCTCCAACGATAATAATCATAACATTTAAGCTATACTCACAAAGAAATATTAGCTATGTATTATCTTGCTTACAAAATCAACGTTCCTGTTCAAATATACAATGAACGTGACTTTGGACTAAGGTCAATCACAAAATACAATTATAAACAACATATAATTATTTAAAAAAAAGCTAATAAATATAAAAAATCATTTATGTGCAACAATGTATGTATGTATGTATGTATGTATGTACCCACATATGTGCGTAGACAAGTAGGTAGACACATAGGCATTTTGTATTTCTCAAACTGTATATCTGTGTATGTGTACATATAAGTATGTAGTTAGGTAATACATAGATGATTTGCATCTATTTATAAATACATATATAGTGTAAACCTGTATAGTTTGTATGTGTATATATGCATGTATGCATTAGTTTACATATAAATGCATACGTGTGTGAATTCGTACATACGCATGCTAATGCTGCGATATGTTTTTACACCAATCCCAAATGATCATACATTTTTTCTTTGATTCAGCTATACGGACTCCCAATTGAACAACATCGTGTATAATGAGACACTATATGCCATATTCCAAAGCCGAGGGATTTGCGTTGTGAAGAATTTCGATTGCACCGGACAAGCGACGAGTGTGTACCGGACATTGGACGGATCCTGCAATAACCTGAATCATCCAGAGTGGGGCATGGCTTATAGACCACAAAGACGCTTGCTAAACCCACAATATGATGGTAAATAATCAGTACCTACTAACGTATATTTTGCTGTATGTCTTTCTTAACATGTATGTATCTGATCTAGTCATCTTTAATTACAAACCAGTTCTCGCTTCTTCAATGCTTTCTTTTCTCCCTCTCATTAACTGCTTCTCTATCTATCTCTGTACGTATTTATATATTATACGCTGTGTTATTATATTGAATTGAAGGATTTCTTACAAAACAAAAGGACCGCTCCGGTGGCCTTCTGGTTGGATCATCGTTCTGATGTGGACGGTCGTGGGTTCAATCCCCGGCCTTGTGTTACCAAAGTCTGCGACATGATGTCCCAGTGCTAGACATCCTTATAAACTGCCATACTGTAGACATCGTGGCGATATGACTGCAAAATGGTTAAAGCTAGGTTAAAAATCCAAATCACAAACACAAAATAAAAGGTGTAACATTCATATCATTATTGAAATTATACAACCTGTTAAAAATGCATCAATACTTTTAATTTCAAAATAATAGAAATATGTGAAGTATTTCTTACAGTCATTTATATGAATCAATCATCGAAGTATTAAATTAGAAATTTTCAATTACCAGATGGAGTATCGAGTCCGCGAACCCATACTGCAAGCGGGACGGGAACCCTGCCCAACCCAAGAACCATCAGTAACGTAATTCACGCTAACACAGGCACTTCAACGACTTTAGATCAGAAGATCTCGCTTCATATTTTCCAGTGGGGACAGTTTCTGGACCATGACATTATCTCTACACCAGTTTCCACAGGTTATATTTATTTATTTATTTATTTATTTATTTATTTATTTATTTATTTGATGTTAGATCCACTCAACTGTCAAGTGGTTTTTCGCTTGTCATTTTGTCGGTTTGTGTTTTAATCTACATCACACTGTTCAAAAATTCTTCTTTTCCTTTATATGCAACATGATATACCACTTTTGCTGAAGGTAAATAATAATAAAAATAATAATAATAATAATATTATTATTACAACTTTTATTACAATTATTATCATTATTATTATTATTATTATTATTATTATTATTATTATTATTACCTTCATGAACGTTACTTCTGAAAATTACGATGTTCGTTTTGCGCACTATTACATCTTCTTGTAACGCATGATGTATGTATCATTGGCCAGTGGCCTATATTGCAAATAAACACTATTATGATTATTATTATTATCAATACAGGGAATATGCTTTAAGGAATTAGATAGTTGATGAAATCTTGAACGGTAATGTCCCATATAATCTTCGTTATCAATTTCAATACATGATAGAAAGCATCTCGTCCATTAGTTATAACAAAATGAAAGTAGTTAAAGACTGAAATGCATGAACAAAAATGTCCAGTAAATGTATTCTAATTGTTCAGTATTGTCGATACCGCCTTGATTTATGTTGCCTTTTGGAAATTACTATCTGAAAGCGATACAACAAAATTCACTGCAGACAGATTTGATTCCAACTCGAATACTATCCA
The DNA here is from genome assembly GCA_028554795.2 of Sinohyriopsis cumingii. NCBI lineage: Eukaryota > Metazoa > Mollusca > Bivalvia > Unionida > Unionidae > Sinohyriopsis > Sinohyriopsis cumingii. Next base: position 64,098,338 of record CM068833.1, on the reverse strand, counting down.
GTGAAATATCTAATTGCACTCAGTGACATTGAATCCTGTTGGTCTTACAAACTATGAAAGATGTCGAGTGCAATAAGTATTTCAATCGCTAAGTCACATGATAAATAACAACATAATACAATGGTTTGGATATCTGACCAGCGGTACTATTAACAAAGACATTATATCAATTCTTGACTTGATTCCCATTCATGGATGTAATCTGCAACAGATCTGGTTGTTTTATTTGCAACACCTATGCACTGGCATATGTTTGTAGTGTTCACATTCCGCATATTTTTGGCATATGTGTCGAAAAAATATATATATGATATTTTCCTTGAAATTACCATTTTTCTAGTTTGTTCCTGTCCATCTATGAAAATCTTGTTTTATTTAGACAACCAAAATATGATGGATGATGGTGAGGTCCTTGAGATACAGTTGGCATATGAGTTGATGATATTGAATCTTTTTAACATTTTAACAGTGTATATCTTCATTTGAGTCCTTTCTCTTTTGTTACAATAGACAGACTTTCGTGACCGTCGAAACGATGACTTCAGTAGCTGAATCTGCTGATTTAAAAGCCTCTGGTATTGTCATTTATATAGAAGCAATACATACAGATCGTACTTTAGTCGGATAAACTGACATTAGGCTGACATTAGGCGATATAAAGAAGTAAAAAAGACCAGATAGGACAAATATTTCCAAAAACGCACAGCCCTTTCTAAATCAATCTAAACGAGTTACAGTTTAATTCGAAGTTTGTTATTTCTAGAGATGCCTTGGCTTCATTTGCTTCATATACCGAGAAACCACGTGCTTTTATAACTCAAGATATGTTTTCCATAAATTCCATCCCTTTGAAATTGAATCATTTGGCTAAACCTCATAAAGATTATGTGATCTTTAAGTGTGAATTTAGCCTCAAAGAACTTTCTTCATTTACCCACACCAAATAAGGAACTTTGTCTTTTCTTCACATTCAACCGTTTAAAACATGTTATTAAGTTAATGTTATGGTCATTGAAAGCAATGTGTAATCTGCATCTTGTTTGAAACAATGAAATGGACAATTCATGTTGATTTAATTATTATCGTCTATATGGTCGATTCAGCTCACTTTGATCATACGTTTATCCCATCAAATTTTTAAACATTATCTCTTGACACCGACGATATTGCTTACGTGGTAATTTCATGAAATGTCTCTCTTCAACTCTTATTGTTGAAATATTTAATGCAAGGTAGTTTTCTGACATTATTTAAGATTTATTAAAATAAAGAATTGTTCGTACTCTAAACGTTTCCCCATTCTACTCCTCTGTAGGGTATATCTACACTTTTTTAATTTTTTAATTTGTACAGTAATCGCGTTGAATCAGACTGGTATCGTAAGTTGTTCGCTGAAGTCCGTTTGGAACATTGTTTTATTTGAAAGTCTCACTTTATCAACTTATTTGCTGTGGGTTGAAATATGTATTGTTGTATTAAATTTCATTAAGGTCAGATCTCTCAATTTGGATTCCACTGTTTATTAATTTCAGGACTTAACGGTGCCACATTGAGCTGTTGTGAAACGAATCCTGTAAACGTCGATACGTAAGTGCGATTTAGAGCTTCGTGTTTTGTATCGGTATGTTAAGTATTGTTAAATATGTCACCAACATACTGATTACCTCTTTATCTCACTCTCTCTCTCTTTATATATATATATATATATATATATATATATATATATATATATATATATATATATATATACATAGTATTTCAAAATGTTCGTATTATCATGGACCGATGGTTTATTTCGACTTTATTGCAAACAGACAAGACAGTACATAGTCCGACTGGTTTTTTTGTATCTCGATTTGCCTTGGAATTTATAAGACGGTACAAATTCAGACAAGACAGTAGTTTTGCCTATATATATGTAGTAAATTTTACCAAAAGGATCCAACCATACATACTGTTTGCAAAGCATCTTTCGTTTCAAACAACAGGGTGAAGTGCGCTCCGATTTACGTACCCAACGGCGATGGTTTCTTTGCGGATGGCACCTGCATGAACGTGCCACGCTCAGCACCTGCGTTGGACGGAAATTGCAATACGCCGAGTAAGTATCAAACTTCTAGAAAACTATTACATTTTCGGGAGGTTATTACTATGTGTCAAATTAGTGGTAAGATGATTCAAACGATGTTATGCATTTACAGTTTTCCTAGTCTACAAATTTTCGTCCATTGGTATGTTTGTTATAAACGACTCATTTCAGGCCCAATGAGAACCGATCATTCAGTAGACACATATATTAACCACTTCTTCACGCTATGAAATTGAATTACCGATGAAAACGATATCTTTGTGAAAATGTCGAAAATGGATATTACCGAAAATAACTGACAATAGAGTAACACGATAGTCATTTATCAATATTTTCAATGTTACGGTCATGAGATGACTAGACAATACTTTTCTCAAAATCTTTTGGTTCACAAACACATTAACTAATAATTTATTGCTGCTGGGTGAAGACAACAGGAGAAAACATATGTATTTCTTTATTTATTTACAGCCGGACCAAGACAGCAAGTGAACAAGATAACCTCGTACATTGATGGTTCCAATGTTTATGGTTCCTCAGCGGCAGAATTAACCAAGCTACGAAACCCAAGTATATCTTGCAATAACTCTTTCTTGTCAAAACTTGTATCTTGCGATTAAGAATATATGGAATAGACTATAAATATTAGTAAACCTTTCCAATACTCAAAACAATGGTAGATTGATATGATTTAATCGTGTTGAATATCCATTCATATATGGTTCGAATTATAATTACATCGGGCTGAACATCCTAGTTGTAACAAAATACACGCCGCGCCTCATTCTCCCAGGAGAGCAGGTCTAAACAAAGCAGCATGTTTTATGGCTCACGGAAAATCATGTAATCCAATAAATGATGTTATAATTTCTTTGATGAAATAATGAGTCTAAACAGAAGTCTTTTATTTGATTTTAAGATTTCCCTGAGTATATGACTGTCACAGACGGAAACAACCTTCCTTCAGATAATTACAATTCGGAGTGCACTTTGACTGTGCCAGGGGAGAGCTGTTCCATTGCTGGTGAGTTTATAGCAGCTACACCTGTGTCATGCGACCACCTGTGTTGAACGGTGAATACACGTATGTAGCAACGCATCCATAGAACTACCGCCTATATATATATATATATATATATATATATATATATATATATATATATATATATATATATATATATATATATATATGAAACGGTAGGTAGGCTAAGAGCATGGTCAGCCTTATAAGTTCTTATTCATGCACAATTAGGGATAAAATACCAACTATGAAATTGTACGTATTAATGGATGCATTTTGCTTTGTTTCTGTTAAAGAGTAATGCGTTGTTCCTTTCCAAACACGCGATGTGTAAACTGGCAACGTGCTGGAAACAATTATGTCGTTTTAATGAGTGGTGGTAGCTAACTGCAGACACATATGTAGAACAATTGAGCTTTGAAAACTTTTGAGAAAATAAGTATTTAATACATTGGTGTCAAAATGAAGAAATATGGTAGCCTTAGGTTGAAAGTTAATATCTTCAAACAACGCTGAGCACCTTTTAGAATAATTTTGAAAAGTCGTTTTGCAACTGGCAGGTGAAATAACTGAAATATAGGAAAGAAACTACAGGTTCATGATCTTATGTACAGAATTATTGCATATATTGTTCTTTTCCCTCTTAATGGGATATTCCATGTCTTATTCTTTCCCATGGGATATTTAACTTGGAGTTAGCAATAAGTTTAAAATATTGACAGTTATAATGTTATCGTTATCTGTCAGACAATAAATCCTTTTAGACTGAACCCCATGATTGCAACAAAAACCAACATTCAGATAAAGGACAAAATTATTCTAAAACATTACAAACCCATCCCATGATGAACAAATAATAATTTTAAAAGCCAATTACATAGGCTTAAAATCAAAACTTATTTCATGCCATACAGATAAAAATATGTTCAATCCAGCCGTAAAAAGACGAAAGATCTTCGTATGTGACAATTGCTATTCTTCGATATGACCAGACAAACGCATGCAGACAGACACTCACATATATCCGAATGTTGATTATATTTAGGTTTTAATGTTGAATTTATATTTATGATAAAGCTGAAATCCCTTCAAGCTTAAATAATCATACGGTCATCCACAGGTGACTCCAGAGTGAATGTTGTGCCCAGTCTTGGCTCTTACCACACACTATTTGTACAGGAACATAATCGTATTGTGAACCTTCTCAAAGGACTAGGGTGGACAGATCAAGAGGAATTATTCCAGGAGGCCAGGAAAATAAACATCGCCCAAATTCAGCACATTACATACAATGAGTTTCTTTCCTGGCTCCTAACACGTAAAGTCATGAGTGACAACAGCTTAATCATAACTGGTTCTAGGGTCAGTTACTTTACAGGCTACGACCCTACAATAAACACCGATATTGCCAATGATTTTGGAATAGCATACAGGTAAATATCTTTTTATATACCTGTTCTACATTATATTCATAGTTTCATTGTTTCAATATTCATTTATATTGTTTTGCAGAGTTTCCTATTGACAAAACATTTTCCAGCGAGTGGTATATCAATGATACAGCGTACATACTAAACATGTATCATATTTATGTCACATAAAAATACATATAGTTGCCATTTGAACGCAGATATAATATACCAAGAGCAGCTGTGTATTGAGGGAGTGAATTAACTTCTCACGTCATTATCTAGTGTGTCCACTTCAAAACGTAGTTATGTGCATTTTTTCTTCTTGTTCACGATCATCTTTTGCAAACTGATAGGTTGATTGTTCTCTTTTATGAGTTTCTATTTTTATTCGCGCTGAAAATATCAAGATAAGACATTTCTGATCTAAACATAACACATAGATTTCATGAAAAATGTATAGAACTACAAACACACGGCTAGCTTCTTCTACTCTGAACGCACAAGAACCCACAACATGGCGTATGGAAATTTGTGTGAAACAAAAACTAAACAAAATGACAAGCAAATAACAGGTAATTAAAATAGTTTAATATATGTACAGTTGATCTAAGTAATTATTCTGCTCAATCAAGATTACTAACAAACATAAAATTGTTAGAGCGATGGATGTGCAAGTGGGTGGATGGATGTATTCATGGATAAAATGATGGACAGGCAGAATAAAGTATGTATAGTAATATATATATATATATATATATATATATATATATATATATATATATATATATATATATATATAGATAGATAGATAGATAGATAGATAGATAGACATCTATCCATATCGTTTAGAATCGGACATTCCTGGATACCGAATCAAATGAAGCTACATACAGATTTTCCAGAAACGTCAGATATCAATGACCCGGATCTTAAAAACATTGAGGACACGTATCTAAATCCACATATGCTTTATATGAGGGCAAGAACCGGGGCCAATCGATTGGCAAAATGGATGACAGAAACAAAATGCCCTCGCACCGACAGGTACATCTCTCATTCAATCTCTCTCTCTCTCTCTCTCTCTCTCTCTATATATATATATATATATATATATATATATATATATATATATATATATATATATATATATAGAAACTGACAATCAATTGAAATTGCATCTAACCATCTCTCTGTGTATCATCTGGACATTTATCTATCTTCCATCAGATGAATTCAGATGGGGATAGAACAAATTCTAAATGTTTGTGATCCCAGGACGTGACATTCTAACGGGTCAGGGACGGAGATAATATATATTAGAATCAGAGGACGTATACACCTGCATGCATTAAGAGAAAAATGGAAAAAGAAAGAGCCAAAGACATTATTGTATATTTAAATTAAATTATAAGAGGACCTTTTGAACGATTTAATCGGGATAAAATATCTCGAATAGTGTTTCGAGTATGTCAACTGCCGCTTAGCTTTAAGACGAAATGTAAGTTTCATTCATCGTGCGGCATACATTAGGATTCTAGAATATTTCACAAAATATTCTATGTCAAATGCAAACAGTTTTGATTCCTCCTATCAGGTTATATGCTCTGATGATAGGATCTGCTAATTAGGTCACTGCAATGTCTCTCTTCAAACGCCTTCTTGGATGAATTATGACCATGAAACCTTTATATATGTTTAAAGATTAATGGAAGATGGAGCGAGGAACAAGTTGTTCTTAAAGAACGGTGTAAGTTTCGACCTGGCGGCCCTAAATATAAACAGAGGGAGAGATCATGGACTTCCTCCTTACTGGAAATACAGGACAGACTTATGTGGGGAAACCCTGGCTGATCCAGGCTCTTGGTCGTCTCTGACATGGCACGATAACATTACCATAGCTCTTTTGAAGAGTGTCTATCAGTAAGATAAATGCTCTTTACACACACACACACACACACACACACACATCAAAGACAAAAACATTTACGTTCTGCATTCACTAAGTTAATCCAATTATGTGCACAACAATATGCACATTTCTTATGAATTTGCTATTTAAACTAAATGCGTGCTTGGCAATATACATATAACTTCTCTGAATGAATAACTTTACATATCCAAATCAGACATTTATATTTTACTAATCGGTAAACAAGCTCGGGAAAGTCAAATTCATCCTTAGATATGGCATCCCTCTTATAGAACAAACCACATAAATGGAACGGCTTTGTGCTGATAGCCTATAGGACACACGCAGCTGTTAGGTAACACAAGAATAGATAAACTTGAGCAGAGTGTATACTTTGCCATGTTAACAGAAAAGAAGACGCGTTCTTTTGGAATTGATCAAGATCCATCATGTAAGACATTGGTTTGTTTCATTAAAATTTATTAACGGGATTCTGGACGATTTACCACAAGATAAAATTTTGAACTTTTCGAAGGAATGCGGATTCAAATAAGGACATTTAATAGTCTATTTTAAGAATTGTATGTATTTTAACCGCTATCGTTTATATTCTATGTCATTTACATAACTTTAACATCTCTACCTTTTAGCTCTGTCTTTATATAGTATATCTTTATGATTTTCTGGGAGGCATTATGTGTCTAATATATTAATTTTTGCAAATCCTTATCTGCACATGTTTACAACCTGCTGACGTTACTTATGCCATAAAATATATTCGGATAGGTTTGGTTTTATATGTGTAACACCACTCCGCAGCACACGATTTGTTATACTTGACTTAAAGGATATTTGGTGGAAGAAGAACAATGAAAACCACGGGTCGAAACACCTATCGTCGGGAAGCTACTGGCGAGCCTTCGCAGATACCTATTGTTGGCCGAACTGAGACTAGAACAAATGCGGTCAGAGATGACTTGGGTGTCATCTGTAAATTCCAAGGCCTTAGACCATTCGATCACTGCTACTCCAATATAATTAGAGATTTAATAATAATGATGCAAATACATCAGTTTCTGTATAGGCTGTTGAGATTTGAGGAGAGGAAGGGTTCAACGCATTCTTGTTTCACTGAGCCTTAAATTTCTCTTGTTTACATCAATACTCAGATTGATTGAGTCACAACACCGACCCACCTTACCTAACTCTCACCTCCCCAAACTATTCCCAGTATTAACCCCTGAGACCGCACTAATTAAAATGGTTCAAATGTTTGTAGCACGAACAAGGGAGTAGTTCATTTTGACATCCATTTTACTATATTTGAGAGAAATCGGTAAACGTCAACTCAGCTGAATTAGAGAAAAATACCAGTTGCCTCTTATTTTGGAAATGTTACACACGACAGAAGACATGAGAGATATCCTGTTGTATCTCGCCATTTGAAAAAGTTCTACTAATTAAATAAATATTAAGTGATATACTTTTTACAGGGATCCCTTTATCATATGTTGATCTTTATTATTTACACCAGCAGATTATTTTACCTCTCGATACATACAGATCACCGATGGATATAGACCTATGGACTGGTGTTTTGACCGAATTCGTTGCCACAGCAATTGTCGGTCCAACACTAAATTGCATCCTTCTTGCGCAGTTCAAGGCACTCAGAAATGGCGACAGATATTGGTTTGAAAGACCGGAACCGGAAGGGTTTTCTCTCGGTGAGGACAGAAAACATAATGTGTAATGATTATCCCGCTAAATAAAAAGCAAGCTTGATGTTAAAGATGAGGTAGTATAATATTTAAATTCCAGCGTATTTTTCCGGATAATTAGTCTTCTGTGCTCTCTTATGAATGATTTAATCCGTCTATTACAGATAGAAGATAGCAAAATATTTTGTATTTTATTATTTAATTTATCAGTTAGTGTTCTTTTCCAGAAGTTCAAATCATTCACTGATGCTATCATGTTTTCCGAAAGATATTTTCAGATATAAGCATACCATTTTTTATATTAATATTTTTTTGAAAGTGTTTTAATATACGGTTTTAATTTCTTACATATGGAAGTTTAATAATTGTGTTTCAGCAAAACTGGCTGGAATTAAACAAACCTCCCTGTCAGCGGTATTGTGTGCGAATGTGTATGACGCCAGCTTCGTTATTCCGCCAAATGCATTCCTCACGGGAGACACCAAGTAAGATTAGAGTATATTGGTCATTTTCGCTTCGTCTTCTCACATTGCATCATTAAAAAAGAAAGATATTAATGTTGTAGTTTCCCGGTTTTAAGATAGAAAGGTGGAAACAATTCACGATGGACTAGTTTTTGGTAAAGGCTTGTCATGCCTCTGAGTATAGATTACCCAGTATATACAGCAAATTATCATGCAATGAAGTCAACATGACTATATTATTGTAAATGTATCTGATTTGTTTTTAGACGTTGTTGGAATTTTCGGTATCAGTCGAAAAACAACAAATATCTTTACCTTATAGAGATCATTTTTTATATGAAATAATTAAATACTTTCAAGTGCATGCATGTACAGTTTTGTTTTGGAAACAATCTTACTTGAAAGACAAACTTTCCTCTGAAAGACCAATTTATAGTTCTCATTTTAAATGCCATCCAATATCGAATTAATCGAGATCCTGGTCGGTTTGTAAAATGAAAGACAATAACCACCTGACACACGGGTCATTTTGCATACCACCAGGTGACGTATGTGCTTGACACGAAGCAAACATAACATTTATATTCACAATATGGTGGCTAACATTGCATTACAGACTGCCTTAAATGGAAAACTTAAATTTTTATATGTGTACTTGACAATCCGACCTAGTGGCGTAGGTTCAGGAGACGAGATGTACGAATATATATATATATATATAGAAAGAGGGTGTCATAAATGATCCCAATCTTAAGCATCCTAAGAAAGCAACTAAAATCTAAAATTCAGTTTGCACATATCTGACCTACTTGCAGCAGGTTTATGTTGCTCTAACCTCAAAGTAGCTGCGAAAAGTGCTGCATAACTTACCCTAAGCAAACACGAAACTATTTGCCTAATGAACAGTTTTCATCGAGTGTAAAATATGAATAGCTCAACCATCAACCACCCCACACGCATTAAATAATTATAAACATATACATTTCTAGGAATGTGCCCCTTTCCTGCTCACAGATACCACAACTGGATCTCAGCCCTTGGAGTAGATCAGTAAAGCGGACTTTGGACTCAGGTAAAGATGGATTCGAAAACAAGTTGGTTCACCTGCTCCTGGAAATTCTGAAAGAGGGAGAGGCTGGTGATGTAAAGAAGTAAAAGGCATGACGACTCTGATTACATTTTTATAACATTATAGTGAGCACCTTCTACATATTTATGCACAATGCATATCATATTAAGAATAGGACTGAATTAACTAAGACTGGACCAAATAAATATCTTAATACTTATCATTAAATCTTTCCCTGCTATATCTTGAATGATATATATATATATATATATATATATATATATATATATATATATATATATATATATATATTTTCTGCCCATCCCCTTTTCTGCGTGATTGTTTCCATTATAGAGATGTATTGAATATATCTATCGCAAATGCATTTTTGTTTAGCTCATTTCAATGAACATTTTATCTTAGTTTTATAACAAATATTGCTCGTTATATGCATGAGTTCCTTGATGCCTTTCTTCTTCTTTTTCTTATTTGTCCTTCCTGCAGACTATATGTTAATTTAAGCAACATCAATGTCTTTGGAAATGTGATTTGAACGCTTTACACACTTGTGCTTTAGTAGTGAAATTATCTTCCTTGAATAAACGAACTAATTCACTTGAGTTTTGTATCATTCTTATCATGACTCTTCGAACACTGATTGATCGTACTACTCACTATGGGCTACTCTGACGTACAACAAATTTATATGAATCTACAATAAAGGAGTTGAAGATTAGTAGACACAGAACCTGGCAGCAAGATTTGATGTGCATGATACAATGCATCGTCTTTCAACACATTTCATTAGCCGCATATACATGAAGTCAATAACATAAGTCCTCGATCGGATGCCAGCATACCCATTCCCTATCTAACGTAGAAAAAGACATTTCTTTCTGTGTGTAGCCAAGACAGCTTTTAAGAATTTTGCTTAGCAAATGAAGGAATATGTTATAACAAATGTATCAATAGCAAAAGAGCAAATCCAACAACCACAACCCCCCATAAAACACAAAGCAAAACAAAATAAAAAAACAAAGAAACCAAAATCAACACTCAAAGAAAGAACCAAAGAAAGACACACACTCAATAAAGTTCCAAGGTCAAATTAAGACGAGAACGCTTGCAGGCCTTACTTTTACGACATATGTAGAGGGAGAAACAAATTTCAGTCGAGTGTAGTATGAATTCATAGCTGAAATTCATGAGTGTACGCTTCAAATAATACCAATACATGTAACGCATATAGGTTGTATACTAAAGTTTAAAAATTAGGGCGGTAAAAGGAAGAAGCAACATGAGAGTGTTAAGTTCTTGAAATGGCATGCATTGTGTAAAGGAGATAAGTAACTAAAACAGAGGTTGAGTAGAGTCTTTCCTTTACTCAAGTATAAATGCGATAAGAATTATTTAATGGAAAAGTAGTTTCAGACATTAAAATTGAAAATTAGAGAATGACAAAAATGAGATCCTAAAATTCATAGTATATTGGTAGTTATCATTCAGTTTTGGTGTCGGGGATGATGAGATTTCCACATGTCAGATAATTTGTTTTCATGAGGATGCCATTATATGGAACATCGTCTGCCATGAACATGCCAATATCCTAAGTTTCGATGTAACAGTCAACATGTGTATAATGTATTTACTGCCTGGATTGGACATCCTTTATTTGCCAACTCGCAATGAACAGATAATATGAAAGGCTGAAAATTCAATATAGTATTACAGGTGGGAATTGTGAAAGTATCTATGGGAAATGATACATAATGAATTTTCCCTTGCCAACCAAGGAAACTACTGACTTAGTGATATTGCCTTGTAAGCCAGAAATATTGACATTCCCTTCGGTATTATTGCCATTGTCTACCCGTAGTATTGCTCTTGTCAACCAGAAAAGGTAGTGTTATATCCATTGTCTACCCGCAGTATTGTCCTGTACTAGTAGCATTGCAATTGTCTATCAGCATTATTGCCCTTGTATATCAATAGTATTTGCCTCGTCTACCAGTATTATTGCCAAAACTACAAATAAAAAACTTCTGTTTATAAACTGCATAAAGAATTAAAAGAGAGGAAAAGCTATAAAACTCCCATACATAATATCAAAGTCATTCTCAAATGCAATACTACCAGGAATAACGCCTTTGATAAGAAAGTTGTTTGTAATTGATAACTTAAGCGAATTAAAGAATCAGTTGAAAAAATACAAATTAACATCAAGCTGATTCTGATAATTTAAATGTTTTTATTTTTGAAGTTTAGATAACTTATGTAAATATTAAGTCCTAGTTCGATAACATTTGAAATGACAGTGCGAACGAGGAGAACATATCCGAAGTTTTAAAATACCAGGTCATAGTTATCTTAGAAAGTCAATGATTACAAATAATATATAAGTCATTTATAACTTGAAGAAAACTCGAAGGTAACATGGAAATAATTCCAATATAACTTGAATGTAATCTTAAAATAACTTAAAGGTAACATTAACAAGATGAAAAGAGATTTTGTTTCGAAAACATTTAACACACTTTCGTGACTTTATAATGCATATGAATTCTGAATGATCCTGAGATCTTACACATTCGAATACCGTTCAATTATAGTAACAACGTTGCTAAGTGAACCTGATCAAGATATGGACTTTAAGCAATAATCACAAACCGCCCCGTATGTCAATGGATATCATGAACGTATCTAATTGATCAATAGATATTACTGAAAAATAGATTTATCAACCAATATGATTCATCAAACTATTTTGCTGCTAAACGGCATTATAAACATGAATTTGTCAACATATACGATCAATGGATGAAATTTTATACAAGTATGACCGATACAAAGATTTCAACGCAAAAGGATGGTCAATGCATGGTTCATCAACAAGAATGAATGCTTCTCAAACATATGGTGGCATTAGATTGGACTGATTTTCACACATATAGTGACATTGCATTTAAATGGAGAATGGAAAATGTAATGGTATTTATCTCGTGTCATCCTTTGCATTGCTACGTGATACTTCAGATTCCACACACACAATTTGCATTATGTTTCCGTGGATGGACTATTACATCCTTTGTCAGGATTAATATAGTTTCTCTGTTGAGAAGAATATCGCACAAAGGAAAAATACTACGTTCATAATGTCCATTTATCTGTCCCATTGGCAAAAGTCTAATATTGCAGTTTATAAAAAAAGCATATTCTCTTGCTTACGTCATCGGAGCATACCATACGTTGCCTATACGTTCACCGTTGATCATAATACTCCATCTGATTGACAGTATAATCATAAACTAAACGTTCTACGTTTCATCGGAATCACTTTATAGTCGGTGGGATAATGGAGTAGTTTTTGTCTAATTGTACCCTTTTTCTATGATTATGATCGCAGCGGTTTATGTATTAATTTGTCTGTCCATATCTTTGTGTTTCTATAGAAGTTCATCTTACTTCGCACACATTTTAACTAGGATGCATGGAAATTTATTAGCGATAACAGACCAAACGAGAAGATCATGGATATATTGTCATAATTCTTTGAGTACCATTTTGCTGGTATGACAAACATCTCATTTTAAATGATTACATAGGACATGTTGTAAAAAAACGTATTAGTTAGCTGGTACTTTGAAAAAGAGTCAGAAAACAATGAATATTTTTTCTTTCATTCTATATCATGTGTTTGTGTGTGTGTGTGTGTGTTTGTTTTATGTATGATGCTATAGCTCCACGGGGTCAGAGATTTCAAACATATTTAATGTGTACCGGTTCGGAAAGGGACTCATTCATGTATGAATATTAACTTTGCAGTGCACGTGGCTTGTTCGACTATAAAATGCAATATCAGTAGTTACTTATGATTCAAAATCTATCATTATGCGACCGTGTATATCAATGTGAACATGGTTACGACTTTGGTATGCTGGTGTTAAAATCACGAATTTTACTAATTGACAAATATTTGCTTTTGTCATGAAATTAAGACAATGCAAGTTTAAACGATCATTTTTACTTCTCTTGCGTATTCACCGTACGAAATGTTACGCTTCTCTTACCACACTCGTTGATATTTGATATATGTTTAATATAGCAGCACATATACATTGGACAGTGTAAATAAAGTTTTTGTCTTCGGGTGAATGTATGTGTATTTATGTAGGTATGGCTGAAGTGAAAAATGGTCACATTTCAGACTGGATTCTTCGTAGACCTTATGATAACATTATACGGTCCTCCCTGGTATCCCATGACCTTGCATCAGATCACCTCTGCATTATATGCCATCTTGACGTATCAGTCCTTAACCCTCCAACTGTATCTGCTACAAAGAGAAACCTCCGTATGATAAATAGAACCAAACTAATGCACGACATCCAAGCTAACCTAACAACTTGCTTACCTCCTACTGCGTTCATTACTTGACAAACGTGCCCCAGCTACCAAGTGCAGAGTATCAATTCAAAAGTGTTCTCCATGGTATAGCAGTGTTAGGGACTAGATTCGCACTGCTAAAAGAGACCGCCGTAAAGCTGAGAGGCTCTGGCTTTCCACCATACTCACTATTCATAAGCAAATCTATGAAGTCGCTAAGAAGAATGTCACAAATATAGTCCATGCAGCGAAATCAGCCCACTACGCTACTAAGATCATGGAAAGTTCCAGCTACAAAACGCTCCTTGAGATTACAAACAAGCTAATGTCAAGGAACAAATCAACACCACTTCCAACCACCTTCTCTCCAGTCGACCTTTCAGACATGTTTGCAAATTTCTTCCATGACAAAGTACAAACCATTAGAGATAAGCTTGACACCACAATTTCAATTGACTCGTCGTCACCATGCAGAATGAGCGGCAACCATTATAGCAGCATTTGAACCTGTCACTATGGATTTCCTACGTATAATCCTGATGAAGAGTACACCAAAGGCATGTGAACTTGATCCAATTCCAACATCACTGCTGCTTGAGTGCTTACATCCAGTATTGCCTTCACTAACTGAAGTTATTAATACCTCTCTACCATCCGGGGAATTTTCATCATTTTTCAAAACTGCCATTGTAAAGCCTCTGCTGAATAAACCAACACTAGACCATAACGATTTAAAGAAATACCGCCCAGTTTCTAATCTCCCATTCATTTCAAAAATCTTAGCAAAGGTTGTTCTATTCCAGCTTTTATCTCATCTAAATTCAACCAGTATTTTTAGCAATGTACAATCTGCATATCGCCCTTGTCACAGTACTGAAACTCCTCTTCTAAAAGTAGTTAATGACATTGTCTCTGTGTTAAATAGCGGAAAGATTACAGTCCTCACCCTCCTTGATTTGTCTGCAGCAGTTGACACAATAGACCATGATATCTTACTTTACCGTCTCCACCATGTATTTGGCATTCATGATACAGCCTTACTGTCGTTCAATTCATACTTGCTCGACAGGACACAAATTATATCTGCAAATGGAATACACCCCAGCCCAGTTAATCTATGTTGTGGTGTTCCACAGGGGTCTGTTCTTGGACATGTTCTCTTCATTCTGTACACTCAGTCGCTCTCAAGTGTCATATATCATCATCCAGTGTCTCACCAATTGTACGCTGATGACACTACAAAATATACAAATCTAGCCACCCAACTGAGGTTGATGCTACTATCCAAGGTGTAGAGAGGTGCATTTCTGATGTGAAATCATGGATGACATGTAACAAGCTGGAGATGAATGATGTTAAAACTGAGGCCATTCTGATCACAACACAAAGACTTTCGCATCCTTTACCTCAGACAATAAATATCAGCAACGCCGACATTAAATTCACAAAATCAGTACGAAACCTAGATGTTACTCTGGACAGTACTCTCACTCAGTTCTGTCTGGTTCATCTCAATATCTACTCCAAAAACTTCAAAAAGTTCGAAAAACAGCTGCTCGGATCTTACTTAGAGTACCACGATCAGAGCACACCTCCCCGCTGCTCTGTACCCTACACTAGCTATTCATTCGATCCAGAATCAAACACAAAATGTGTTCTCTGTGCTATGTTTCACTGTCGGACTCAAGTCCAACATACCTATCTGTACACACCAGCACGATACTTACGCTCCTCTTCTGACAATTCTATACTCATTATTCCCACTATGAAAACAAAGTCATATGGAGAGCTTTCTTTTGCATACCAGGGCCCAGCAACGTGGAATGAATTGCCCACTGAACTTAGACACAAAGACACAGTGATCACATTCAAGAGGGCTCTCAAAACTCACTTATTTCTACTGCAAGAACAAATTTAAAGACCTAATGTTTCCTACCTTAAATATTCTCAGCATGTTATTTTTTATTTGTTAATGTTTTCCTAATTTCATGGCGCTTGTTTTTGTAATTATATTATTATATGTGTTTATCTTATAGGTGTTGTCTAATGTTGTAAAGCGCTTAGAGCTTCTAAAGATTAGGCGCTATACAAAGTCCTCATTATTATTATTATTATTATTATTATTATTATTATTATTATTAATATTATGTATTGCTCGTTTTACCATGAGATTTGTGGATGCATGTATGTATGCATGTATGTGTGTGTATGTATGTATGTATGTATGTATGTATGTATGCATGTATGTATGTATGTATGTAGGTATGTATGTATGTATGTATGTATGTATGTATGTGTATGTATGTATGTATGTATGTATGTATGTATGTATGTATGTATGTGTGTATTACTCGTATTACCATGAGATTTGTGGATAAGAGATATTTTCTTTGTAATTCATTATCTCCATTACACAATGCAGATTAATTCAAGCACTTGAAACTTGTTTTATGCCTATTGATAATATTAATAATATTTATAAATGAAATAGTATAACAAACTTTATATTATAATGCCAAACGTTTAGCCGGGCATACATTTTGAAAAGGCTGATTCTCCCTTTTCCCTTCCCAGTTAAAATTACTTCTAAGTTAAGGTACACGACCATTATAAATTATAAGTGCTCGTATGATTTAAAGTGTACTCTATAGAATTTCAGATATAAATTATTAATGTTTGATTTAGGTTTGTTTCGGGTTTGCTGGGGGAGGGGAGGGTCTTGGTTAATCTTTTTGTATCAATAGTATTATCATTGTTAGCTACAAGTCCGTTTAGGAAACAAACTTTTATAATGTTATAACTCGCTGGTACACGCTATAACTACTTTTGTTTTCCTTGCAAGTTTTATATTTTATCCTCCAAATTTTGGCCCAGATTGGAAAGAAAAACGTTGAATTGTTTTGATTTTATTTTCTACACAAAGAAGGAAAACTTTGAAACTATGCTATATATGGATGGTGGAGGTTGTCCAGCGTGTTAGGAAGGGTTCACATATCTGGTTGCTGGTGAAACTGTTAAGTGCCTTTCTAGCAGACACATACAGTATTATTTTTCTACAAGAACAATATATATAGTAGACGAGGGCAAAATAAGACATATTTCCAATGGTATTCATAAGCAATTTCATTAAGACATATTTCCAATCGACCTGGTAGTCAAAAGCAATTTCGTTAAGACACATTTCCAATGGACCCTGGTAGGCAAAAGCAATTTCATTAAGCCAACAGTTAACACGGACACTTTGAATGGTCAACTTATGCAGCCTTCAGTCTTTCATGTGGAATTTCCTCATAAAGGCTGACCATCCTGAGTAGTAACCACATCGGTCGAATATTTTCCGTTCCATCGATAAATGCCTTGTTTTTCTGGTTCTGGACACGAGCTATCTGTACGTGTCAGTCTCATCATTTTTAAGAACATAATTAAATCATAACAGCCAAATATGTCCAGAATATAAGTATCTCACTATCGTCATTTTGTTTTAGTTTCATTTTAAATACATGGAACCACTTTTCTATGAATTATGCATTATTTTATGTAAAATGGAATAAAGGAAATCCAGTATTAAACCTGTGTATATTTAGTTCATTTATCTCCCTTTACAATGTTCCACTGTTTACTTTTTAAAAATATTGATTAGATTTATAAATTAAATTTTACATTATCCTTAAATTATTATACCACAATTGGCATAATCATGTCATTTTAAAACATTAATCAATTGAAAATTTGGTATCGGTTGTTTCTTATTGTCCACCACCTAGCGTAAAATTATATTTTATTTTATGTATACAAAAATTATAAATTATGATCTGATTTAAATTGTATGCTATTGCATTTCAGTTATGATGATGCTAGGGGACATAGCAGTACGTGTGTCTGCAAAGCTTTGTCTGGAAGATGAAATCCTACCTCAGAATATTTGTCAAAGACAGCTTAGCAAGTTGTTGCTTCCTTACATCTCCTTTTTGCTCTTTTCTCCATTCATACTTTTATTATAAGATTTATATTTATCAATTTTGGAAACAGACTTTCCTCGTGTTTATAACTCGCTGTTACTTGATATACCACTTATTTTTATTGACATTTTATACTTTTTATTCTCAAACATTCACACCAATTCAAAAGAAGTGATGACAATATGTATCTACAATGAATGGTTGCAGAACAGTGTATTGCCTTAATTTATTCACTACACAGATGGGATGGGGAAGGTTGTCCTGCGTGCGAGAACGGATGTTATTGTCTTCGTCTATCTGGTGCTATTGACACGTGTTTATACTTTGTGTTAAGATGGGTCACGTACATTAGTAATTGCTCCTGTGTCCGAATTCCGCTTTGCTACCTTCGTCCAAAGTCTGGGGTCCAATATTGATATCTATGAACATGGAAGGGCCAGGTGCTGTAAATTCATGTGCATATAATTATTATATATGTGCTTTTGTGTGTGTGTGTGTGTGTGTGTGTGTGTGTGTGTGTGATGTAGATTCTGTCTTTATCTTTAATACCAGATGCAAAACATTCAGGAGACAAAAAAGTGTCTCTTGCTTTGTTTAATGTAGGGTAATTCCTTGCAGGTTTAGTTACATTCGTCTTTAGCTTGCATTTAAACCGAAGTCAGTCAGAACACGGTTGCGAAAATTACCAATATACTGTAATCTTACCTGTCAGACGTCGATACAAAGACATTTCTGTTAACAATGAAATTGTCGTCATACACATTAGCACAGAGTATAGCTGCAATAGTATATTCTATTATACTACGATCCTTTTTTCTGAAACACAATTATTACAGTTCACCTGTATACATTAAATATTCCTTTCTTATTAAAATGCCTTAATAAAAGATATTAATATAAATCAATATTCGGTATATGTCTGAAAATATCTTTATGAAAAGGGGAAAATAATATTGTATCATAGGGACATTTTTAAAAAGAACCATAGACTAATATATTATTTTTTTTAAAAAGATATTGTAAAAATCTTTAATCCGTAATATACAGTTGAAATCGTCCAAGGGAGAAAACCTTTCCGGCTCCGGCCTCTCGTGCCAATACCTCTCTCCAATTTTTTGGGCCCTGAACATCGTTTCCAGGATACCGTTTGATGTTGGATCTTCGATTATCTCAGTCTGTAGTTCTCTGTGACAAGACCAATTCACAGGTCTACAAGACCAGACCACATGTCTAAGTCATTATGTGAATTAATACATATATTGCTATGTTGATGTATAAAATGCAGATCAAACTATGATAAAGGGATCATGTAATGTATATTTGTTTAGTAGAACAGTTTCTAAAAGTTGAAAATCACCAGCATTTTTGCATATGTGCTATAGTATGTAACTTGTTTAAAATAAAAAGCAAATATATTACATGACAGAAAAGGCAATGTTAATGCATAACGGAATTTTTATTTTTTATTTTTCCACTGGGACATTGTCTGGATATTTTTCCCCCAAATATTTTCTAGTAGCTGATATCGGCATAACTTTGCCATCGGTCAAGCTATCTTGACCACCACAGAACATTTGCATAGCAGGATGGCTTCAATTGTATTCCATCTGCTGCTTGTTGCGCACTATCCATGAATACACATCTGAAACGCCTTCTCTACGCCATGGATATTAGCCTCAACTTCAGTTGTGTAGCTACATTTGTATATTTAAGTGTCATGAATTTACAATTATTGAGACACTGGGTGTCGATCTATGACATTTAAGAGTGTCTAAGTCTATGCAATGAAGAGAGCTGTGCCGCGAACAGAGCCCTGTAAAACATATTCGTCATATGTCATCTCAACGTGTCAGTTCCTAACCCTCCATCTCTGTTATTAATAGAAACCTTGGTATGAAGAATAAAACGAAATGAATGCAAGACATCAATGCAACCTTATCAACTTCGGCCATTAACAATATCGACAGGGAGTGATTGGATATCTTGTATAGCATATGATGTGTTTAAGGCATGTACATTCTATCACTTCAACAAGTTTTAAAATTTCTGTCAAGCAAGGACAATCTATTTACAACAGTCTATTGAATGAGTTATTATCGCAAAATGACTAGAAAATGTACATAAGTGGTCGACTAAAGATGCAACAGCTGTAGCCTCTTTGTTCAGTGTGCAAAAAGCATAGATACTGAAGAAATGGGTATTTCTGTTCCAAATAGCCACGCAAAAGAAAAGGAAAAAATATTTTAAGTATATATTTATTTCTTTTTTGTGTTTGTAATTGCTTTTTGTATTTATATTAGTAACTGAAGTAGAGTACTTGAGTAGTGTGGTCATTGAAAAGCCACTGAACTTCAGTTCTTCAGTTTAGAACTATTACCGTTTACACAGTTTATCAGGAACAGAAGTGGACGTGATTATATTTTTACGCCGTCAAGGAAATATTCAAAATTGTACAATATGTTGACCATCATTTTGTTAACTTTCTTATTATGCTCTTCTAAATACCACTTGAGTTAGACAGTTGTAATTTGTTATACGTATTGTTAGTTATATGAGATGTTCAGATCATTGCATCAATTTGCAATATGAAACACAATTTACATAATCTTTTATCTTCAGTTTGTTGTTACAAAATCACTGTTAGCACAATTCAGCAAAGGAAAATAAGTGAGGTAGACAAGTGTATATTTTTTAAGTATATTTTAATTGCATTGTTTTCTTTATTTTATTTTTTATCTGATTATATTGTGTGAGCAATGAATCATTGTACCTAGTAGCAGACCTGGACCAGAATCAGTGACAGTTTTGGTAAACAACATTTTCTTATCCCTCAGTGAGGATCATTATTTTAACCTGAGTCATGGAAGTTGTACTTTTGTAGTTAGACCTACGTAATAATTGCCACATGCCACAATGTGATTGTGATGATGGAGTTTCACACAAATATAATCTCTCTAGAACTATGTACGTTTTAACCCTTTTCCTGGTTCCCTTTTTACGTCTCAGTTAAAATATAATCTTGTTCACTGAAAAACATAGTTTTTCATACTTTATGATCTACCATAATCAGTTTATATTAGTCTTGTAACCAGCAGTTCGCTTGAGCTGGAACTTTAATTATTCAACTTATTTGTTATCTGGAAAAGCAAAAGTGATCTGATAACATTCTTGGAAATAGAAACTTCAATTTACAATGAAATTTCAAATTAAGATGTATATATTTGATTGTATCATTGTTATCAAAACACAAACTGTTGATACACCACAGACACATACACACTTTCATGGGTTGATTTAACTTGGATATCCTCTAAAGTTTATTGACAACTTGTATTAGTAGGACCAAGGTCTAATTCTAAGATTTATTAGGGATTTAATTCGCATTACTGTAGATTGTTTTATCTTTTCATTTTCACTTCGTGTCCTAGGAAGACAAATTCTATATTGAATTTTACAAAGCTTGCCGATTCTGGCTCTTCTCGCTTATTTTAAGATCACAGAGTCGTAATAATATGAATACGCATAAGACATTTTTGCATTGAATCACATGAAAGTAATGTCTAATGTTTTCATATAAGTTTACTATTTTAGCTGGTTTGTATTCAGTGGGACGATCATGCTTCACAATGACACTTCTTGTTCTTTCTATTTATGTTCCATCCTTTGCTTATTTAAATACAAGCAAACGTAAAGAATGTCTAGCTAATAATATTATCAGTATATACATATTGCTTTACTTCTGCATCTTTTCATGCAAGTTGTGTATGCCATAACGGATAGTAAATATGCAAGTTTTACCTTTATAGATCTGTTTATTAGATAATAAATGATGTATTATCAATTTGTTTCACTTCTTTTATCTTTAAAATGTCTTAACCTTATTGGAATAATATCTTACTATACAAGAAACACATTTCTTACTTCAATTCGGTAGCCGAAGCGAATATATAATGCTTCATTGACAGTCGAACTGACATACTGTCTAGCTTTGTTTGTTTGTTTTGTCAATTTTAGGTCCCTCGCAAGATGTTTATGTGATATGTACTATGACATTGAAAGCATGGGAATATGCCAAAGCCACTAAAAGTGTTTAGGTATTTAAAATACGGGTCTACAGAATTTAATTGTGCATCATAATGTTTTGCGACATTATAAGAAAGATGAAGAGGAAAAGAGCGGATTACCATTTTTGAAAATAAACACTGTCACATTTGCATAATTCTATGAAATGTTGCACTTGCTAACATTTTGCAATTTGCATTATTTAAATTATGTCAGTTTAGTTTTGATGACAGTTGGGATTTATGTATTTTTATGATGACTTGTAAAAAAAATAAAAAATGTCCATCCATCGACAATCTGCCGTAAACAACCAGAAAATTTAAAACAAAACTTAGCACATCGCATTTGGGAAGTCTTTCGAATTGTAAAGATGGCATTAATCTGTCTTTAAATATGGATGTTTTTATTGAGGATATAAAAATTTGAACATTAGTTCAAAAACCACCTGATATGATTTGAATGTATCAAGGCATAATGCTATTCCACTCTTATAATATGACGACCTTTAATCAACAAAGACAAATCGGTAAGCGATTTCATCACAAAAATCGTGTAACAGAAATATCACAGAAAGTCATTTGTTATTAAATAATTTACAATTATTACACATAATAATTATTAATCATCATATTTGGCCACCAATACCCAAATAGTTTCAAATGCCATGTATCTTAGCATAAGATCTTGCTTTTACTGACTTAACGTAATAAATCTGAGCATGGGGAACTAGTAAAATCTTGCTTTTAATATTGATGACATCCATGTATATTACTCGTTCATGACAGTTTTCTGTTAGTATGTCTGTCATTTTCTGCAATAAAATCCACTTCAAATAAAAGCAATCAAAGAATTA
Organism: Sinohyriopsis cumingii; assembly: GCA_028554795.2. Classification (NCBI taxonomy): domain Eukaryota; kingdom Metazoa; phylum Mollusca; class Bivalvia; order Unionida; family Unionidae; genus Sinohyriopsis; species Sinohyriopsis cumingii. The sequence continues at coordinate 64,075,396 of CM068833.1, read as the reverse complement.
CCACATAACTCTGGGGAAAAAACGCTAGCGATCATCATTAACAAAAATATTAGTACGTGACTGTTGTGTTGATGGACAAGATGATGAATATAATAAATCTGTATTTTTAAAAAAATCATTTCTACTGGTTTGTTAAATGACCATTGGACGTGTTCGTCTACATGTACTTTGCATCTGTTTACATATCTAATTACTACATGAATTTTAAATGAAAGCCATATATATATATATATATATATATATATATATATATATATATATATATATATATATATATATATATATAGCCCAAGTATCTTTTCTTTTACTTTTACTTGTTTTCTAGGAAATTTGTGGCATGAATTAGTGTTAAGATAATAGCCATAATCCACATTTCAAAATATGATCTGAGTCTACGCAGTTCAAACTATTAATTCGTTGAAGGGTAATCCTGCGCCGTTCATATGATAAATGTTAACTTTAACCCAGGAATTGGCCTTAAACATTTCTTGTCCCTTTGTTCATCTAAGTTCGTGAAACTCAGGGAGAACGTCATGCAGATTCTTCACGGACTGATGATCATGGTGTCTTCCATCTTTCACCTTTTGGCACCTTCATACTAGGAATGACAGCAACCATATATCGCAGATATCCGTGCTGGAGGCCATTATTTTAACCTCAGCATCCATCCATACAGTCATTCAAAAGTCTATCCATTCATCACTAATATATTGTATACATACATACAGACAGACAGACAGACAGACAGACAGACAGACAGATATACATACATACATACATGCATGCATGAACGCACGCACGCACGCACGAACACACACACACATGTATGCATGCATACATACATACATACATACAAACATACATACTTACACACACACACACACACATACATACATACATACATACATACATACATACATACATACATACATACATACATACATACATACATATTGGTTGAATCAGATAGACTCATGTTGGTGACCGCATAGCTTCCTTCTACAATAAAATGTATGCCCAACTATCAACCAACATGTTCAAACATGATATAAAAAGTAAGTAGTAAATTAACATTATAAATAAAAAATTATATATATATATATATATATATATATATATATATATATAATTTTGTAAATACATTAGTTGACGATGTATATATCATACTTCGGTTGTCGTCTATGCTGTTTCTCATAATCTTATGATACGTATACTCTATATCTTAGTAACCTGATATAATCTTTGTTGAAGAGGTAATGAAGTCATTTAGACAGTCAGTCACAGATAAATGCATGCAAGCACGCATACGCGCAAACAAGTATATATGTGCATAAATACATGTATCATATAAAAAAGCTATATATAGAATTACACTGTTATACGTTTTCCATTTCTTTTCGTTGCTATCTCGAAGTTAATGTTAAGCACATAACAATTTCGACGTATCAACTTTTCGAAACATTATCATCATCAAGCAACTGTTAAACGATCAGTGCCATTCTCGGCCAAATGATGGCAGATTTACATAATTGCAGGTATTGATATATTTCGTTTTTGTCAATACGGTAGCTGACACAGTATTACTATTGTATTTTTGTTACTTTTTGGTTCTATTTTATGACCATGTATTATCCTGCATTTGATTAATCCGATGTAATCTCAAGAGGAAATAAAGTCAGTCAATCAGTCAGTCAGTCATACATACATACATACATACATACATACATACATATATACATACATACATATATACATACATACATACATACATACATACATACATACATACATACATACATGCATGCATGCATGCATGCATGCATGCATACATACATACATACATACATACATACATACATACATACATACATACATACGATAAACTGCAAGCATCGATAGGCTCTATTAGCAATGACACCGTTTCTCCATTGCTGCTATATGTTAAAGAAATCTCTCGCCCTTGTTGTTCACTGCTCAGAAGTTTGGTGGAAACACAAATCTCGTTGAGAGTGCAAAAAAGTATATTTAGTGACAATTTTAAACCAAGCAATTTGAGTCATTTGACTAGGTTTTCCACTAACACCCTGTAGTTGTCTTCCTTGTTGTTTCCGAGAAACTGTTGTTGCCATTAACTGGTAGGCTTTCCATGCCGTATTTTCCTTGTCACGCAGTGCACGGTCAAATACATCATCTCGAAGAATCTAGGGACCAACAAAAAAACGAACTTTCTCTTAGCTTTACGTAACCTTGGGAGTTTTCCATCGAAGGACTTGAAAGCTGCATGTCTTTTGTCTATGGCTTGACAAAGTTCTTCAGCAGACCAACTTAATGAGCAAGGGTGGTAACATAATCTTCCTTAATTCAACAAGTGGTGGATCAAATTGAACTCGCATGCATAGAAACGTTGAGAAACTAAATATGTATTACCGCGTACATGTACATTAAACAGTGTAAGAAAGGTAATTATGTCTGTCTGTCTGTACGCATGCACGGAAGAATGATGCACTTGAAGCATTCGTCTAAAGCGAGAAAGTTGAAGCTTTGCTTTTATGATGTCTGTCGTAATTCAAAAAAAGGAATTGTTTATGATGAAAATATATAGATTTTGAAATCCAAGGTGATGAAAATTTGACCAAAAAGTGATAGTTTAAAATGTATTGAAATACTTTGTCTTTATCTGTTGTATTTTCCTGTTGATACACTAAAATAAAAACTAAAATACTTAAAACTTAGTTAAAACATAACATTCTCGAACAAGATCCTTACATTAAACGATGACATTGTGCTGCTCTCATAAGTTTGATTTAATCCCTTCATCCGGCCAGATTTCAATGTTCGTCCCGTTACAGTGTGAAACATTGACAATGCTTTTCTTTCCATATCAATCTTTCTTCAGTAGCTACCCTGAAAGAAATACTGAAAAGAGTTCAAAGAGATTATTATTTTCTTAATGAAATAAAGTACCTCACATATTCTTTAAACTTTCTATGGGAAATTAATATTCCTTATTGAACACGTAAAATTGAATAAAATACCTTTAATGAAAAACCGTTCAGTCGGTAAAACCTTCAGCAATGTATTCATATAAACTCTACTGTTTCTCTATTGTATTATGCATGCTACCCAGTAAAATTCAACTATATTTAGGGACAACGAGGTAACATGATCAAAACTGGCTTTGGATTTCGTAAGTGATCAGTAAAATCGTGACTTTTATTAATCAGCTAGTATTGAACTCCAACATATTATGACGCAAATACAAGAGGTTATATCAGTTCATTTATGCCCAACAAAGATTAGATTTTATATCGTTATATTTCTTTCATGTGTGTTTAAGGTTATAGCAAACTTATACCTGTCCCACCGAGCAGATCGACACATGTTTGGTTTCTATCCCATATTGGAACAATGATTATACATGCAACATGAAATTCGTACAAGGGTATGAGTGTGTTCCTGTATGTATGTATGTATGTATGTATCCATAAATGAATACTTGATGATTTGATGACATGCTCTAAAGATTCTGCTTGATAACTTTTAGAATAAAAAAAATCTAAGGATAAAATTTTATATATATATATATATATATATATATAATTCCAATTATTATAAAGTAACTGTGCCTTCTACGCTTGGATTGGATGTAAATGGTCACGTGATACTGATAAGACATTTTTTACACATCGATAAATTCTGCGGACTACTTTTGGTTCCTGTTACCAAATAATCTGAAGTGAATTTTTATCTGTATCAACGCATTGCACCCTAATAATAGCAACAAGCTCCCACCCACCCATTCTTGTGATTTCCGATTAAAAAAGACAATCCACAGCTTAAAGTCAACCATTAGAAGTTAAAACAATGTAATTGCACAGACCATCCTGCACTTCAAACTCATCCCTTTTGCAGAAGATGGCATATGGCATACTTTAGAACCCAATTTTCGGAAATTCTTGCATTTCACCTCGACAACATGTTACAGCAAGGGTTGCCACTAAAAATGAACATGATTTTGCTTTTGAAAGATCGAAAAGTGTAGAAAGTAAGAACGACGTTGCTATAACAACACGTGACATACGCAAACGTAATTTAAAAAAGGAATGTTCCTAATTTAACTGCAACAACCATGTTTTAATATTAAAATATTGATCATAACCTGTATATCACTGGTATGACCCGCAATGACATTCTACCCAATATCACTGTATAAAGAATCGATGAATCTAAGATAGCGAAAATAGGGTTATGTATTCTACCGCAGTTAAGTGGCTAATGAAAGAAAACTTCGATGTACATAAAAGTGAATGTTTTGTTTGTTAAATCTGCTGCTCTGATGTTAGAAAGGAAGTAAATTGAAATTATAAGGACTAAATAATCATGCTTTGGTATTGATCGATGTGTAAATTTTACCTAATCACTCACAAAGTAAATAAATTCCGACCAAGAACAGTGCGAAACTAGTATCTAGTTAGCCTAAGCGCTTTCGACTCTTTAATGAAAGTCTTTCAAAGGCAAATACAGAACATAGACGTGTCAGTTTCTACAAGAAATAAATCTTTTAACTGTGTTATGTTTCAGCTAGTTTATTTCAGCTTGTTGCTGATACGAGATAATATTTCCAAATGTTTTACAAATATTTTCCTGTATCAGCAACAAGCTGAAAGAAACTAGCTGAAACATAATTTCGCACTGTTAGTTGTCAATTTGTTGCATTTCTCTTAATCCATCCCTGACATTTGCTGGATCCAGTACACTTGAAACACTTGTTACTGAAGATACACACACACACACACACACACACACACACACACACACACACATATATATATATATATATATATATATATATATATATATATATATATATATATATATATATATATATATATATGAGCAGTAAAATACTGACTTTTATTAATCATCAAGTATTGAATATACAAAGAGATAGATAGATAGATATATAATGTGAGACAGACAGAGACAGCGAGAGACTTTAGAAGCCTAAAACTATACCTTGAATTTCAAGGTAACATCTATCAATTTTTGCAGCATGAACGGTACCTTCGTTACGTCAAACTGTTTTTCAAGGATGAAATAAAATATCAATATCATTAAAGGTGGAGAACATATCATGAGCGACAGGTCACAGTAGTATAATCGTAGCCTTGAAATGTGTATGAGGACAAACGAAATCGTGTCCTTAATATCAAAGCTATATTGAATTTGAACAATAGCATCATGTAAATGCGTCAAAATGAAGACAGTTAAATCAGCACGTTTACTTCACGTGTGTAAGAGCTGGTAACAAAATGACACGTCCCACTGCAAAGAACGATACCGCTTGTACAATTTATATCCTGTATTTAAATATTAATCATACATATACCTTGGACAGTGTATGTATGTATGTATGTATGTATGTATGTATGTATGTATGTATGTATGTATGGTTTGATAGATAAATCGATGAAAATTTTAATGGATGGATACGTGGAAGCACAAGTTACAAAATTCGATTCGAGCAATATCTTACGATTAACGGTTGATGCCTTTTTAGAATAATGCCACCAGTATAGTACAACGATATTATCTATACAGTGCCCTTCCATCTGTCAATTTCGCTGATTCAAAGCTTATGATTTTAAACACACAACACTCTATTTAGGTCACAACATTGAATCTACTTTGTTTATTTCCATGACTTTCGATAAAGTGTTCAATTATCTGACGAATTCAGTTAACTTTGCATTGATCCCAAAGATGATAATTGCAGGCCAATGTCCGCTTGAATTGACAATTACATTCACTGTTTGACAAACATATCGGAAGCATAGGGAAGTATAGACGTGATCGTTTCAGATTCTGCTCTCTCTCTCTCTCTCTCTCTCTCTCTCATAATCTACTACAGAAGTCACGATAAGATCTAATTCTCCAATGTTACTCGTCAAAACAATCACTGGCAGTGTCGGTTGTGTTACTAACTGGCATAGAGCACAGTTCATCTAAATCTTTTCCATATCCCTGTCTATTCCGGGTCAAGAGACTTTAGCACACACTGTTTCATTCCAGGAATTACTGGATGTTTATAACGTCTAAATTGTACAATGTTTTTCCAGGTAACACAGTTTCCAAACTCAAACAAATTACGAAGTGTCAGGTCTTACTTGCATTGTACATGGTGCTATTTTCCATTCAAGATACTGCCTCTGAAACCTCCCGATTCTCGATCCTTATCTGAAATTCTGACAATTTCGAGAGACAACTGTCACATATTCACAAACGAGCCGTTTGACTGTGACTCTTGGTTTGTCCTATTTGAATTTCGCATGAAACTTTCAAAGAAAATAAAAACATTTAAGTACAGAAACTTTATATGTTAATAAGTCACGCAACAATTATGTTTTATATTGTAATTTTCTCGATAATGTTGGTCTCTTTATTATTCTTTAACATTTTTCTTTCTGTGTCTGAACTTTATTAATTATCGATATATGCATATCACTCCTTGCCAGTCCTTCAGTATATCTTTTTCTTGCTCCCTTCGATGAGACATTGCTTTTTTAAGTCGCAATGTAAGAATCTTTGTTATTACTATTTAGAGTCTAGATTAAAGCAGCCATCAATTGAAATCTTCCTTCATAAAGGGGTCACGTTATACGTCCCATGAGTTTCCATGCACAAGCGAAAATAGTTTTACGTAGGATCCTCTTTTGAGTAAATGTTGTAACGTTTCGACAACAAAGAGCGTAAAGTGATGCACATCAAACAAACGTTTTTTTTAAAATGTAATTTAATAATATTATTGCCAAAAGATGTTTCTAGTGATATACACATTTGCCATATATCACATAATACAAAGACAACTTAATAATTATCTCTGAGGAAATTATTAGTCAAATAGATGAAAGAAACAAACTTTGAAATGGAGCGACAGAAAGAAAAGAGAAACAAAACCTACCGAGTACTGGCTAGTAATTTCAGTCAGATTATATTATTTCATTGTAGAGCATCCAAGAAATACATCAATGTAAAGAGACGCCAATGCGGGCATTTATATGGACCTGACAACAAGCAAAGAAACGTCATCTCAAGAGTACACTATTCTAATATACTGTGATGTGAGAGCATCCAAGTTAATGTCAATGGAACCGTGTGCTTACTGCAAGGAGCAAGTATGTTTGAATCATTTATCACAGAAACATCACCACTGAGTAATTCTCATTTTTCCTGAATCGTCCTGAATAGCTGCTTTAGTGAAAACTGCGTTAGTGTCTACCTATAGTTGGTTTGGCTAGACCAGTCAAAAAAGATTATAGATGTCCATCAAATACATTGTATCTGTTGTGGTTGATAGAGCTGGTAGAACACTTTTCGTGTATTGCAGTAAAGATGGCAGGCAGAAGTAGATGTAGCAGAATGGAACAATTATTCAAATTAGCTTGGTAGACAGATGTCTAAACTAATAGAGTTAAAATATAAATTAAAGCATTATACTGCATATTTCTAGAAAAACATTGGAAGCCATAATTGCATCAATACAACCTGGGTTTGAAATGGTTTAGAATATATGCAGTACGGCTGCATTGATATTAAGTATTATATTTGTGTAAATAGGCAAATGAAATTCATTAACTTTATATCTGTAAATGGTTAGCAATGTAATATTCCAGTGGTATGGACCATACAGCGTGAAACATAACCCATATTCGACTTTTTGATAACGTCAGAGGACGCTGTCACGAAAATATACAATACCAAGCGTTACCACAACCAGATTAAGGTATTATGATTGTGTTATGGATGCGATATGTTCAATAATCCATGTAGTGTCAGCAGAATTTTAATGGAAAACGTCTGATCGACTGATAAGCTGGGCTTTTTATACACTATTTTTAGAATCGGACAGCACGATCACTATTGTTATTTAACAACTGAACCAGTAGAATACCAACAAAGGGGTGACCTACCCGGGATAGGTATAAATTCGTAGCAATCCAAAGGTAGTACATAGCCTTTCATAGAGAAAGTGCTTGAACGAAGCTGCGGAAGGTAAGTTCTAGTATTAATGTCTGTCTTTTGAAAAGGTCTTTCCTCGTAATGCAATTAGTTAATAGACTAAGAATAACCGTCATTTCTCTAGCTTCTTTTACGACATCTATTTTTCTCTCTTTTACTATTCCTTTACCAATATTTTTAATCCCTCTCTTTCCAGCAAATTTACTTTGATTGTTTGTTGTTTTCTTTACCGTTATATGTGAGGAGATACTGACAGTCTTGGACCAAAATTGTACAAAATTAATGTGATCTAAAGTAATAGCTTTCCGTCACTTACTTTGAAATCAAGCACAATATTCAATTGTTAAATTTAACTTTATCACATGTTTGTAATTTGCAAACTAAGTAACGGTCATTCATCTATGTGTTTATAAACTTAAGCTGTAAATTGCAACAATAAACATAGTTTGTCTTTAGATTTACTTATCAAATACATACCACTTCGCCGATAAAATCACTAAACTTTGGTTCAGAGAAATTCATATTGAATGTGCGACTTTAAAAAATAACAATTAAAACGGGGAAGATTTGATTGAACTTAAAAGTCGAACGTTTGGATGCTTTTAAACTGTGTAAATGATGTTAATGATGATCTTAAATAAAGAAATAAATGTCCATCCTAAATATATAACCTCCACACAGAAAGATAGTTGCCCCTTGAAACAAATGTACTGACAGAATGTGCAACTTGAGTTCACAGGAACGCAACCTTATAAAAATTTGTTTTCTAAAGATATCTCTTATTTGATGTCCTCTTCCGTTTATTTACAGCTAAAGATAGATGGCGTTCGTTTCCAAGTGGTGATAGCATAATGCTAGATGGCATTCATTTACAAGCGGTACCATCATGCTAAATGGCATTTGTTTACAATTGATGCAATTATGGTAGATGGTGTTGGTTTACAAGTGACCCTTACTTATCATAATTTAAAATTTATGTCAATTGCCAGGAAAAATTTAACTACATGAAACCTTGGAGCAACATGCTTTCTGGAATGACTGAAAACAAATGTTACTATAGGTATGATAGGAGTGTGAGCGATTACTCAGAGTGCGCCATTCGGAACACCGCCATGGTTTTCTACCAAAATCCATTTCTGCAATATTTTGGGCACGGTGTTACAGAGTAATTGGGAAGCTGGCTTAAAATGTCGGAAATGTGTATAAAATTCAGAAAGCACAACATCAATTGTTAAATAGTAATCGTGTGAATAAATCAGCAAAAGTAAGGTAAATGGTCGTTCTTTAATAATCTTATACTTGACAAGAGAAATGTAGGAATGTTTGGTCCAAGAGAAAATCATGAAACCAATTGCGTAACTTTTAAACTTAGGAATTTTAGTCTAAGAGAAAATCATCAAACCAATTGCATAACTTTTAAGATTAAAATCATCACATAAATTGTAAATAAACTGCATCTATCGTGATGTCATTATTTGTTAATAGTAGTAAACGTGTAGTTTTATGTCACCGCTTGTAAACAAACGCCTTCTAGAAAGATGTAATCCGATACAAAAGCGTTATCTAGCATGATTTCATTGATTACAAACAAATGCCATTTAGCTTAATGATATCACCTGTAAAATACGAGGTTTAGTATCCTGTCATCTAGCATGACGGAAAATGGTGGAAATGTAAACAAAATGCAGATTTACGCAAGATCAAATAGTTCTGTAATAAAATGATAATGGTAACTGTGTAGAAATATCAGCACGAATTAGGTAATACACGTTCTATATTAATATTATGCTTGACGCGAGAGGTTTTTAAATAATTTGTCCAGGAGAAAATCAATTAAATCTTTGAACGACTTTAAAGATGACTGGCATCAAATATCAAGTTATATCCTAAACAATACAGACGTTAATGCAAAAGAATTTTCCGTCACAGGACAGGTGTAATTTTTCGATCATCGACCGAATTTGTTGACAGTGTTGCAGATCGTGCATCATCTTATCTTTTGTCGTAAATTGTTTAATGTCTTCTAATACTGAATGATCACTTTGTTTAGTTTGTGTCATGTTTATTTTTGCAAAATTAAAACATACGTCTTAACATTTTTTTTTTTACAACTGACTTGGTTATTCATATTCATTTTGTCCGTTGTAGATGACGTCAACTATCACGTTCCTTTTGGCTGTCTCTGTGTTGACATGCGCAGTACAGGGAACGTACTACTACGATCCCACCTTTGCTGTAAGCGTTGTAGAAGCTGTAAAGTTAGCTCTGACTAGCATAGCACAACCAAACGAAGGTACGATTATTTTTTCAATCAATTCAATTAGTGTTTAGTCTGTACAGTCACATAACTTGCTACCAATACTTATCGAATCAAACAACTTGTGGGTGAGTGTAGCATTGACAGTCCAAAGTTCTCCTATTTCCATGGGTCTCGACATAACAGTCCTTTTCATTCATATAATATATTCAATTAGTAAATAGTCTGTACAGTCGCAATAAAGGGTACTAATACGAAGCGAATCAAACAACTTGTGGGAGACTGTAGCTTTAACAGTCCAGATTTATATTTCTATGGATCTCAACATAACAGTCCTTTTCAACTGATGGATTACTAAATTCTCAAACACTAATAATTTTACGTAAAAATATCTAGATGATTCAATACGTTCTAAAATGTAAAGGGGGGGGGTGATTTTACGAAACTAATCGGTGCAGTCATAAAGTCTCGTGCATTGGACCTTTGACTGCTTCTGCTAGAAGTTGGATATTTGCTCGTCCTGACAAATATCTTCCCCACACTTACTTCCCGCATTCAACAATCAATGACTAAAATATAACAAAGCATAAAATGGAGACGTACATACAACCTGCCAATAGTCTAGATTTATTACAGCACTAACAAACAAATGGTTCTATTTTGCTTGAAATCGAATTCACACGAAATTCAAGAGTAGAACCCAGCAGTTCATTATCAATTTGAGATCTCAAAACATGCATTGTATCATTAGAATTTTCTCTGTGATATTTTCTGATATACTGCTAATGAACCGTCATCATCCACAATGAGTCTCAAATGCACATTAAAAATCCTCTTAAACAGGCACGTACACGATTAAATAGCATCTAAAGACATGTGCCCACTCTCTAAAAGTTAAGTTCTACAATAATGGGGTGTAGGAAAAAGGAAAAGTGCATACTTAAGGAAGGTCATTGCATACTATCGATGACAAGATTTGTCAAGCAGGTTAAATCGTAATGGCAACTAGTTAGCTTCAACAATAACAATAGCAAAAACAACAAAATCAACAACATTAATAATAATAATAGTAATAATAATACTAATAGCGGTGATATTGATTATGGTAGTAGTAGTAGTAGTTAGAGCAGATGGAAAAAGGAGTGAGGCTCTTCAATCACAAGGAAATATTAATATACATTTACTTTTATTACTAATATTCATTTTGCTGCCGTTTGGCTTGCAGACCCTGTCCAGCTGTTCCAGTTATTTGACTCTGGAAAATACAACGAAAACAACACGGCCCTGGTTTCAAAAACGATGGATATACTGAAGACAATGTATTCTCTCTCTCTCTCTCTCTCTCTCTCTCTCTCTCTCTCTCTCTCTCTCTCTCTCTTATTGGATTTGTATGTACACGTGTGTGGGGGAGAAGGCGCGGAATGCGAAGTGCATAAATGATTACTATGAATAATGGATACTCTATGAAAACATTCGGAACTACTACGGCTTGTCCGTTCTTTCAAGTACTTTTGTCAACAAGTATGCTTTCGTGCATATTAAATGTAGCGCAGATCAGTCTTGAAGATAGAAAATTAAATGACTTCGGACCAGGTGGAAGAATATATTGTCGACCATGTATGTACGTAAGTATGTATGTATGTATGTATGTGTACGCGTGCGCATGTATGTATGTATTTATGTGTGTGTGTGTGTGTGTGTCTATATATACGCACATATGCACGTAGGCAAGTAGGTAGACACAGAGGCATTTTGTATTTCGCAAAGTGTATATCTGTGAATGTATGCATATAACTATGTAGTTAGGTAGGTACATATATGGTTTGCATGTATTTATAAATACATATACAGTATAATCCTATATAGTTTTTATTTGTATATGTATGTATGCATTAATTCACGTGTAATTATATACGTATGTGAATTCGTATGCACGCATGCTAATGTTGCGATATGTTTTTACAGCAATCCTAAATGATCATACACTTTTTTCTTTGATTCAGCTATACGGACTCTCAACTGAACAACATCGTTTATGATGAGACACTATATGCCCTATTCCAAAGCCGAGGAGTTTGCGTTGTGAAAAAATTCAATTGCACCGGACAAGCGACGAGTGCGTACCGGACATTGGACGGATCCTGCAATAACCTGAATCATCCAGAGTGGGGCATGGCTTTTAGACCACAAGGACGCTTGCTAAGCCCAGAATATGATGGTAAATAATCCGTACCTACTAACGTATATTTTGCTCTATGTCTTTCTTAACATGTTTTCATCTGCTCTATTGATGTCATCTTTAATTCCAAACCATTTCTCGTTTGTTCAATACTTTTCTCTCTCTCTCATTAACTGATTCTCTATATATATCTGCATGTATTTATATAGTATACGCTGTAAAATTATATGTTCATCTTTCCCCCGCTAACTTTACATTGTCGGAATCGTTCAGTATTCCCCGATACTGAACGCGCGCGACAATACACATATAGCATTCACGTGAATAAAGGAACTACTTTCTATTGTAAACAAACAATGACGCAGACACCAGCACTTTTGATTTGTAAACAAATCATATACACTCGCGTAAGAGGCTCTTTACGTTGTGGTTATTTAAATTTGTTTCTGAATGAACTAAAACATGTTTCGTGGACTGCAAAAAACAAAACCCAGCTGTTTTGGCACATTCCGCGTTGATACAACGTTACGGATTTAGGCTAGCTACATTATATAAAAGACAGACGATTATGTCCTTACAAATAGCATACAAGTGAAAAGGAATATACTGTATTCTTTATCTGGTGATAATAATGGCAAAATAAAATATACTTACAGTTTTACATCCTGAATTTCCTCAAAATGTTTTTTCTTAATTCTGCAAATCCGAATTACATAAGCCATGTCATCGGTTTTCAATCTGGATTACACATTTCGAAAGTGTGCTGTAATTTCGATGATAAGTGAAATTGCACCCTCCTTACTGCACTCAAAATGAAATACACATTAAATTCCGTAGCGTCTTTTTGAAAATTGCAATTGAAAGACTTCATATTTTCCCCCGTTTTGATTTCAAACATTAAATGACAGAAACAGAAACACATTTGCAGACGTAAACACGCTTCTCCCGCGCCACTTCAATCCGATGTATTTCATGTATAATTTGCACAGATGAATCCAGTCCAAAATCACAAACCTTCGTCGAATCGAAACAAAATACCAAACTATATTCACTCCAGATCAAATGGAAAAGTCATTGCAATGCGCATTCATTCACAATATGACTGCAAATTTCAATTTTAACTAGACACGCCATTTTCTTTCGAAAGTTATGTCAAGCGCGCGACTAAGTTCAAATTGATCTGGGCGGAGCTATGTGCGCATTAATAATGATGTCATTTTGTAATGTCAAAGCTGCGCTTGTGTATTTAGTTTGGAATACGGCATTCATTCATTTACGTTGTTTCTTGTAGTGTATTTTGTTTATATAATTAAACCTTAGGTAGAATTTTAAAAAATGAGCATATAATAAAAAGGTTACTGCATTTGTATGGCAAAATATGAACTCGTTTGTGGGAAGGATATACTGCACTCACATGTTCGTGCAGTATTCATTCCGAAAACTCTTTCCTATTTTCCCATACAAATGCAGTAACCTATAAATATTATATTTAAATCATTCTTACAAAACGAATGGACCGCGCCGGTGACCTCGTGGTTAGATCATCGGCCTCAGATGCGCACCGTCGTGGGTTCAATCCCTGGCTGAGTCTTACCAAAGCCTGCGGCATGATGTCCCTGTGCTAAACATCACTATAAACTGCCATACAATACACATCGTGGCGAAATGACTGCCATATGGTCAAAGCTACGTTAAAAATTAAAATTACACACAAACACAAAATAAAATGTGTAACATTCCTATCAATTATTGAAATTATGCAATTTGTTAAAAATGCATCAGTACTTTAAATTTCAAATCATATTAATATGTGAAGTATTTATTACAGTCATTTATATGAATCAATCATCGAAGTATTAACTTAGTAATTTTCAATTACCAGATGGAGTATCGAGTCCGCGAACCCGAAGTGCAACCGGAACGGGAACTCTGCCCAACCCAAGAACCATCAGTAACGTAATTCATTCTAACAAAGGCATTTCAACGCCTTTAGATCAGAAGATCTCGCTGCATGTTTTCCAGTGGGGACAGTTTCTGGACCATGACATTATATCTACACCAGTTTCCACAGGTTATACCTGAATTTTCATTAATTTATTTATTTGATCTTAGACCCACTCTATTGTCAAGTGGTTTTTCTCTTGTCAGTCTCTCAGTTTGTGCTTTAATCTATATGCCTCTGTTCGATTGTTCTTCTTTACCTTGATATACAACATGAGGTACCACTTTCGTTGAGGGTGAATAATAATAATAATAATAATAATGATAATAATAATAATAGTATTGTTATTATTTTTATCATTATTACTATTATTAGTGTAACTTTTATTGTTATAACTTTTATTATAATTATTATTATTATTATTAATACCTTCATGTATGTTACTTCTGAAAATTACGATTTTTTTTACGTACTATTACATCTTCTTGTAACTCATTATGTATATCATGGGTCAGTGGCCTATATTGCAAATAAACATTATTATGATTATTATTATCAATACAGGGAAAATGCTTTAAGGAGTTAGATAGTTGATGAAATATTGAACAGAAATTTCCCATCTGATCTTCGTTATCAATTTCAGTACATGATCGAAAGCATCTCGTGCATTAGTTATACCAAAATGAATGTAGTTAAAGACTCAAATACGTGAACAAAAATGACCTGTAAATGTATTCTAATTGTTCAATATTGTCGATACCTCCTTCACTTATGTTGCCTTTTCGAAATTACTATCGGAACGCGATAAAACTAATACTCACTGCCGATAGATTTGATACCAATTCGAATAATATCAAGTGAAATATCTAATTGCACTGAGTGAAATTGAATCATCGGTCGGTTGGTCACAGGATAAGTAACAATATAATACAATGGTTTGGACATCTGACCAACGGTACTATTACCAAAGACATTATATCAATTCTTGACTTGAATCCCATTCATGCATGTTATCTGCTTCAGAACTGGTTGTTTTATGTGCAATACCTATGCATTGGCATATAATTGTAGTGTTCAAATTCCGCATATCTTTTGCATATGTGTCAAAACAATATATATATATATATATATATATATATATATATATATATATATATATGTGTGTGTGTGTGTGTGTGTGTGTGTGATATTTTCCTAGACATTACCATTTTGTTCTAGTTTGTTCCTGTCCATCTATGAAAATCTTGTTTTATTTAGATAACCAAAATATGATAGATGAAGGTGAGGTTTTTGAGATACAAAGCTTTGCGCATGATTGTTATGAAATACAAGCATCAGCTGACAAATGAGTTGATAATACTGAATCCTTTTAACATTTTAACAGTGTATATCTTGATAGTGGTTTTGACGACCAAGGTATACGACAATTTTATACTGGGCATTTAGATATAGGAAGAATGGAAACGAAATAACTATAGACAACATATATGTCTTGAGGTATTATGGGTGAAGCCTACCTAAATTCTGGAGAAACATCCGGTGATGCACATAAAGTAAAGATCAAAAACATATGCACAAAAAGTGATACTAAACACTCTTATGGCCCAGTTCAATAGTAACCTAAAACTGGAATCTTCTTTTCATCAGTGTGATGTTTTTGGAATATGTTTAGTTCGTTTGTATTCCCGTATTACCTGTGGTAAAAAGTCAACTCAGTTTTTGGTTCAAATTAGGAAAATTATACTTTTTAGGCTTAAACGGTCTCCTATAACATCCACTATAGATGTCTTAATGTCCGAGGAAGCTGTGAACCATTCACCTTTTTCCTTTTCCAGAAAATGCTATACTATCTTTTAATAATGTTGCCGTTCATGAAATGGTATCTTTTAAAACATTTATTCTTTACATGTTCGTCTAAATGTTGTGTTCTTTTCGTAAACTTTCATGCAAACGCCTATTTTGATAAATTATTCATTGTTGTACTGCATACATTGTTTTTCCTTGCATATCCTTCCTTGCATATACACATACAATGTTGGAGTTGTGGGCTATTTAGCGAGCCATTTTTCAATTCAGTCTCTTTTGGTTTCTTTTTTCTCCTTCATTGCTACAATATTTTGTTTTCATTTTTAGTCCTTTCTCTTTTGTTACAATAGACAGACATTCGTGACTGTATAAATGATAACTCCAATACATGCTTCTGCTGATTTAACAGCCTCTGGTATTGTCATTTATATAGAAACAACACATACAGATCATTGTTTAGTGGCATAAACTGACAGACATTATGCGATATCAAGAAGCAAACAAAAAGACAACATGGGACAAATATTTCCAAAAACGCACAGCTCTTTCTTAATCAATCTGAACGAGTTAAGGTTTAATTCGAAGTTTGTTATTTCTAGAATTTCCTTGGCTTCATTTGCTTCATATACCGAGAAACCACTTGTTTTCATAACTCAATATATGTTTTCCATTAATTCCATCCCTTTGAAATTGAATAATTTGGCTAAACCTCAAAAAGATTATGTGATCTTTAAGTGTGAATTTAGCCTCAAGGAACTTTTTTCATTTACCCACACCAAATAAGGAACTGTATCCTTTCTTCACATTCAACCGTTTAAAACATGTTGGTACTTCGTTAACGTTATGGTCATTGAAAGCAATGTGTAATCTGCATCTTGCTTGAAACAATGAAATGGACAATTCATGTTGCTTTAATTATTATCCTGTATATCGTCGATACAGCTACCTTTCATCATACCTTTATCCAATCAATTTTTTAAACATCATCTCTTGACACCGACGATATTGCTTACGTGTTAATTTCATGAAATGTCTCTCTTCAACTCTCAGTGTTAATGTAATCAATGCAAGGTATTTTTCTGATATTATTTAAGATTTATTAAAGTAAAGTATTGTTAGTACTTTAAAAGTTTCGAAATTCTACTCGTCTGTAGGGCCTATCTACACTTTTTTAATTTTGCAATTTGTACAGTAATCGCGTTGAAGCAGACCGGTATCGTAATTTGTTCGCTGGAGTCTGTTTGGAACATTATTTTAATAGAATTTCTCAGTTTATCAACTTATTTGCTGTGGGTTGAAATATGCATTGTTGTATTAAATTTCATTAAGGTCAGATCTCTCAATTGGTATTCTACTGTTTATTAATTTCAGGACTTAACGGTGCCACATTGAGCTGCTGTGAAACGAATCCTGCAAACGTCGATACGTAAGTGTGATTTAAAACTTCATGTTTTGTATCGGTATGTCAAATATGTCACCAACATACTGATTACCTCTTTATCTCACTCTCCCTCTCTCGCTCTCTCTCTTCATATATATATATATATATATATATATATATATATATATATATATATATATATATATATATATATATATATTATTGCAAAATGTTCGTATTATCGTGGACCGATCGTTTATTACGACTTTCGTTGCATATAGATAAGACAGTACTTAGTCGGACTGGTTTTTTTTATATCTCGATTTGCCATGGAATTTATAAGACCGTACAAATACAGAAAAGACAGTGGTTTTGCTTTTATATATATGTAGTAAAGTGTACCACAAATCACCAAACACAAATATTATTTACAAAGCATCGTTCGTTTCAAACAACAGGGTGAGGTGCGCTCCGATTTACGTACCCAACAGCGATGGTTTCTTTGCGGATGGCACCTGCATGAACGTGCCACGTTCAGCACCGGCGCTGGACGGGAATTGCAATACGCCGAGTAAGTATCAAACTTCTACAAAACTATTACATTTTCAGGAGATTATAACTATGGGTTAAATTAGTGGTAACATGCTTCATAAAATACAAACTTCAGATGTTATGAATTTACAGTTTTTTCTAGTTTACTAATTTTGGTCCATAGTATGGTTGTTACAAACCACTCATTTCAGGCCCAGTGAGAACTGATCATTCAGTAGACACATCCTTAACCACTTCTTAACGCTATGAAAATGAATTACCGATGAAAAATGTATGTCTATGAAAATGTTGGAAAATAATGCCACCGAAAATAACTGACAATAGAGTAACACGATAGTCATTTATAAGTAATTTTGTAGTTAAAAGCCATTCTTCTCTTCCAAACATTTCCCTGAATTTGCCAAATATTTTAGCAAGTCTCACAAACATAAGCTCCACTTGTCTAAAAATAATATAATGTTTTCAACCAAAGAAAACACAAACTTCAAAGAACTCGAGACGTTTCTTCCGCAGGCAAATTCCTCAAAAAAAACAAATTGGGGCTGGGTCCAGATGCCTCCGTCGCCTTCTTTGTTTCAACATGTTAACCCATCAAAACGATAATCAAAATTTGCGGATAAAGTATGATGTTGCTTTGATGAACCAGGTGCATTCAACACACACACACACATGAAGCGTTGTCAGAATACATGGTTATCAACATTTTCAATGTTACGGTCATGAGATGACTAGACAGTACTTTTCTCAAAATCTTTTCAAACACAATCTCATTAATTAATAATTTATTGCTGCTGGATGAAGACAAAAGGAGAAATCATATGTATTTCTTTATTTATTTACAGCCGGACCAAGAGAGCAAGTGAACAAGATAACCTCGTACATTGATGGTTCCAATGTTTATGGTTCCTCAGCGGCAGAATTAACCAAGCTACGAAACCCAAGTTTGTCTTGCAATAACTCTTTCTTGTCAAAACTAGTCTCATGTGATTAAGAATATATGGAATAGAATATAAATACTAGTAAACCATTCCCATACCCAAAAAAATGTAAGACTGATATGATGTAATCGAGTTCAGTATCCATTTATGTATGGTTCGAATTATAATAACATCGGGCGGAATATCCTACTTGTAACAAAAAACACGCCGCGCCTCTTTCTCCCAGGAGACCAGGCATAAACAAAGCAGTATACTTTGTGGCTCACTGAAACTCATTTATACATTCATTCTTATTTTCGTAATCCAAAAAAAGATGTTATAATTTCTTTTGATGAAATAATGAGTCTAAACAGAAGTCTCTTATTTTATTTTAAGATTTTCCTGAGTATATGGCTGTCACAGACGGAAACAACCTTCCTTCAAATGATGACAATTCGGAGTGCACTTTGACTGTGCCAGGAGAGAGATGTTCCATTGCTGGTAAGTTTATAGCAGCCCTACCTGTGTCATGCGACCACCTGTGTTGAACGGTGAATACACATATGTAGCAACGCATGCTTAGAACTAACGCCTATATATAGCAAATATCTCTTTGAAACAGTAGGTGGGCCTCAGGAATTCACTACACCTAAGAGAATGGTCAGCTTTGTAACTTCTTATTTATACACAGTGAGGAATAAAGTACCAACTATGAAATTGTACGTATTAATGGATGCACTGCTTTGCTTCAGTTAAAGAGTAATTCGTCGTTCCTTTCCAAAAACGCGATGTGTAAACTGGCAACGTGCTGGAAACAAGTATGTCGTATTTAATAAGTGATGGTAGCTAACTGCAGGCACATATATAGAACAATTGAGTTTAGAACACTTTTCAGAAAATAAGCATTTAATGAATTGGTGTCAAAATGAAGACACATGGTACCCTTAGGCTGAAAGTTTATATCTTTAAACAATGCTGAGCACCTTTTAGGATAATTTTGAAAAGTCGCTTTGCAACTGGCAGGTGAAATAACTGGAATGTAGGAAAGAACTACAGGTTAATAGTCTTATGTACAGAATTATATCATGTCTTATTCTTTCCCATGGGATATTTAACTTGGAGTTAGCAATAAGTTTAAAATATTGACAGTTATAATGTTATCGTTATCTGTCAGACAATAAATCCTTTTAGACTGAACCCCATGATTGCAACAAAAACCAACATTCAGATAAAGGACAAAATTATTCTAAAACATTACAAACCCATCCCATGATGAACAAATAATAATTTTAAAAGCCAATTACATAGGCTTAAAATCAAAACTTATTTCATGCTATACAGATAAAAATATGTTCAATCCAGCCTTAAAAAGACGAAAGATCTTCGTATGTGACAATTGCTATTCTTCGATATGGCCAGACAAACGCGTGCAGACAGACACTCACATATATCCGAATGTTGATTATATTTAGGTTTTAATGTTGAATTTATATTTATGATAAAGCTGAAATCCCTTCAATCTTAAATAATCATACTGTCATCCACAGGTGACTCCAGAGTGAATGTTGTGCCCAGTCTTGGCTCTTACCACACGCTATTTGTACGGGAACACAATCGTATTGTGAACCTTCTCAAAGGACTAGGGTGGACAGATCAAGAGGAATTATTCCAGGAGGCCAGGAAAATAAATATCGCCCAGATTCAGCACATTACGTACAATGAATTTCTTTCCTGGCTCCTAACACGTAAAGTCATTCTTGACAACAGCTTAATCATAACTGGTTCTAGGACCACTTACTTTACAGGCTACGACCCTACAGTAAACACTGACATTACCAATGATTTTGGAATAGCGTACAGGTAAATAGCTGTTTCTATCCCTGTTCTGTGTTTCATCGTTTCACTGTTTCAATAGTCATTTATATTGTTTTGCAGAGTTTCCTTTTCATGAAACACGTTCCAACGAGTGGTAAATCAATGATAAAGCAGACATGCTATAGATATACCATATTTAAATTGCACAAAAATACATATAGTTGCAATTTGAACTCAGTTAAAATATACCCAGAGCAACTGTGTATTGACGGAGTGAATGAACTTTTCACATCCTTATCTAGTGTGTCCACTTCAAAACGTAGTTATGTGCATTTTTCTTGTTGTTCACGATCATCTTTTACAAACGGATGGGTTAATTGTTCTCTTTTATGAGTTTCTATTTTATTCATGCTGAAACAATCGAGATAAGACACACCTATGATTTAAACATAAAAGATGGATTTCATGAAGAATGTATAGAACTACAAACACACAATGCTATCTTCTTGTATTCTGAACGCACAAGAACTCACAACATGGCGCATGGGAATTACTGTGGAATAGAAACTAAACGAAAT
This sequence comes from Sinohyriopsis cumingii, assembly GCA_028554795.2. Classification (NCBI taxonomy): domain Eukaryota; kingdom Metazoa; phylum Mollusca; class Bivalvia; order Unionida; family Unionidae; genus Sinohyriopsis; species Sinohyriopsis cumingii. The sequence continues at coordinate 64,053,950 of CM068833.1, read as the reverse complement.
GACAAGCCAATAAGAGCTAATTAAAATGGTTTAATATATTTACAGTTGCTAGACGTAATTATTCTGCTCCAATCAACATTACTAACAAAGATGAAATTGCTAGAGCGATGGATGTAAAAGTGGGTGGATAGTTGAATTCATCGATGATATGATGGACAGGCAGAATAAAGTATTATATATATATATATATATATATATATATATATATATATATATATATATATATATATATATATATATATATATATATATATTCTATCCATATCGTTTAGAATCGGACATACCTGGATACCGAATCAAATGAAGCTACATACAGATTCTCCAGAAACGTCAGATATCAATGACCCGGATGTTAAAAACATTGAGGACACGTATTTAAATCCACATATGCTTTATATGAGGACAAGAACCGGGGCCAATCGATTGGTAAAATGGTTGACAGAAACAAAATGCCCTCGCACCGATAGGTACATCTCTCATTCAATCTCTGTATATATATATATATATATATATATATATATATATATATATATATATATATATATATATATATATATATATATATCGTTTACTAGAACATGTTAGTATATTAAATAGAAACTGACAATCGATTGAAATTGCATCTAACCATATATATGTGTATCATCTGTGCATTTATGTTTCTTCCATCAGAGGAGCTCAGATGTGGTTAGAACAAATTCTAAATATTTGTGATCCCAGAATGAGACATGCTAACTGGTCAGGGACGGAGGTAAGATATATATTAGAATCAGAGGACGTATACACATGCAACGTATACACATGCAAACTTTAAGAGATAAATGGAAAAACACATGGTTGTATATTTAAAGTATATTAATGGAAAAGACTGAACGATTTAAACCGGTAAAATATCTCGAATAGTATTTTGAGTATGTCAACAGCAGCTTAGCTTTAAGAGGAAATGTAAGTTTCATTCATCGTGCAGCAGAAATTAGGATTCTGGGATACTTCAAAAAATATTCTATGTTAAATGCAAACAGTTTTGATTCCTCGTATAATATGATATGTTCTGATCATAGGATCTGCTAATTAGCTCACTGCAATGTCTCTCCTCAGACGCCTTATTGAATGAAATATGACCATGAAACCTTTATATATGTTTAAAGATTAATGGAAGATGGAGCGAGAAACAAGTTGTTCTTGAAGAACGGTGTAAGTTTCGACCTGGCGGCCCTAAACATAAACAGAGGGAGAGATCATGGACTTCCTCCTTACTGGAAATACAGGAGAGACTTATGTGGGGAAACCCTGACTGATCCAGGCTCTTGGACGTCTCTGACATGGCACGATAACATTACCATAGCTCTCTTGCAGAGTGTCTATCAGTAAGATAAATGATCTTTACACACACACACACACACACACACACATATCAAGGACTAAAACATTTACGTTCTGTATTCACTAAGTTAATCCAATTATGTGCACAACACTATGCAGAAACTTACAGAAACTTAATACATGATTGGCAATATATATATATATATATATATATATATATATATATATATATATATATATATATATATATATATATATATATATAATTTCACCGAATGAATAACTACTTTACAAAGACCTGAAACAATTACTTTCGAAAATATTCCCAAATCTTGGTTTCATAGTCAACTGTGTATCAAGGGTATCTAAAGATCAGATAAATCAGTCAGGGGCAAACTGTAGTCAACCTATTGTGAAATAAAGGTTCTCCATTACCGACGTATTACATTATATGTGTCGTCTCACGCGTAGCCTAATGGCTCGCGCGTCCAGGTCGGATTCGGAAGCTCGCTTTCAAACTCCGGCCGTCATACCTCTAGATTTTCAAAAATGGTAGTAACAGATGCCCCACTAGATGCTCAGCATTGAGAGGTTATTGTTCAAACTGGTTGGACTGGTGTCAGGATCACATGGCAGAATGGGATATCATTATACATGATGCCCCAATGCCTAATTTTTTTTTATAAAGCAACGTTACTTATCCAAATCACACACACATTATACTAATCGGCAAACAAGCTCGGAAAAATCAAATTAATCCTTGGATATCGTATCCCTCTAATAGAACAAACCACATGCATGGAACGGCTTTATGCTGATAGCGTATAGGACACACACAGCTGTTACGTAACACACACATGGATAACCTTGACCAGAATGTATACTTTGCCATGTTAACTGAAAATCAAAGGAGTTCCTGTGGAATGGATTAATTTCCATCATTTAAGACATTTGTTTGTTTGATTAAAATTCCGTTAACGGATTTCTGGAAGATTTAGCACAAGATAAAATTGTGGACGTTTTGAAATAATGCGGATTCAAATAAGGAAATTCAATCATCTTTTTTTTTCACAATTCTATGCATTTGTACCGCTATCGTTTACATTATAGGTCCTTTACCTTTCTTTATCATCTCTACCGTCTAGCTCTGTATTTATATAGTATATTCATAATTTTCTGGGAGGCATTATGTGTCTAGTGTATTAATTAATTTTGCAAATAATTATCTGCACAGGTTTAAAACCTGTTGACGTTCCTAATGCCATGATATATTCGGTTAGGTTTGGTTTTATATGGTTAACTTCAATCCTCAGCACACGATTTGCTATAACAAGCGGAACGGATATTTGATGGAAAACGAACTGTGAAAAGCATGGGTCGAAACACCTATCTTTAGGAAGCTACTGGCAAGCCTTGGCAGAGACATATTTTTGTCCGAACTTAGACTAAAATCCATGCGGTCAGAGATGACATGGGTGTGATCTATAAATTCCAGGCCTCGACCATTTGGTCACTGCTACTCCAATATAATTAGAGATTTAATAATAACGATGCAAAGACAACCGTTTCTGTATAGGCTGTTGAAATTTGAGGAAAGGAAGGGTTCAATGCATTCTTGTTTCATTGAGCCTTAAATTTCTCTTGTTTACATCAATACTCAGATTGATTGTTTCACAGCACCGACCCACTTTAACTAACTCTCCCCTCTCCAAACTATTCTCAGCATTAACCCCTGAGATCGTACTGATTAAAATGGGTCAAATGTTTTCAGCAAGAGAGTAGTTCATTGTGACATCCATGTTACTATAGTTGAGAGAAATTAACTTATCCATTAAAATCGGTAAAGGTCAACTCAGCTGAATTGGAGAAAAATGCTGCTTACCTTTCATTTTAATCTTGTTACAGACGACAGAAGACATGCGAGAAATGCTGGTGAAACTCGCCATTTCAAACAGTTCTGTTAATTAAATATATATTACGTGATATACTTTGTTTTACTTGGATAAAGTTATCATATATAGACCTTTATTTATTTACACCAGCAGATTATTTTACGTCTTGATTTATACAGATCACCGAAGGATATAGACCTATGGACTGGTGTTATCACCGAAACGATTGGCACAGCAGTTGTCGGTCCAACACTAAATTGCATCTTTCTTGCGCAGTTCAAGGCAATCAGAAACGGCGACAGATATTGGTTTGAGAGACCGGAACCGGAAGGGTTTTCGCTCGGTGAGGATAGAAAGCATAATGTGTACTGATTATCCCACTAAATAAAATAAAACATAGATGTTAAAGATGGGGTAGTATAATGTTTCAATTTGAGCGTATTTTTCCGGATTATTAGTCTTCTGTGCTTTCTTATGGACGATTTAAACCGTCTATCACATATAAAAGATTGTAAAATGTTTTTATTTTATAATTTAATTTATCAGTTAGTGCTCCTCTCGGAAGTTTAAATCATTGACTGAAGCTATCACCTTTCTCGAAAGATGTTTTCAGACATATGCACACAGTTTTTTATATTATCATTTTTTTCAAAGGATTTTCATGTACCTTTATAATTTGTTGCATATAGAAATTTAATAATTGTGTTTCAGCAAAACTGACTGGAATAAAACAAACCTCCATGGCAGCGGTATTGTGTGCGAATGTGTATGATGACAGCTTCGTCATTTCGCCAAACGCCTTCATCACGGGAGACCCCAAGTAAGATTTTCGCGACCATTTTCTCACATTGCATCATTACAAAACGAAGATATTAATGCTGTGTTGTCCCAGTTTCGAGGTAGAAAGGTGGAAATAATTCACGACGGACAGGTTTTGACAAAGGCTTGTTATGCCTCTGAGTATAGATTACCCAGTATATACAGCAAATTAACACGCGATAAAGTTAACATGAGTATAATTTTTTAATATAACTGATTTGTCTTTAGAGTTTGTTGGAATTTTAAGTATCCGTCGAAGAGAAAAAAATATCTTTAATTTATAGTGTTCATTCCTTGATATTAAAAAATTAAATAATTTCAAATGCATGTACAGTTTTGTTTTGGAAACAATCTTCCCTGAGAGAGAAACGTTCCTCTGAAAGACCAATTTATAGTTCCCATTTTAAATGCTAACCGAAATTGATTTCATCGAGATCCTGATAGGTTTGTAAAATGAAAGAGATTTGCCAACTCAGACATGAGTCATTTTGAATACCACCAGGAGGATGCTGTGCTTAACACGAAGCAAACACATACTGTATATTCAGTATGCGGTGGCTAACACTGCATTACAGACTGCCTTAAATGGAAAACTTTTTGTCTGTGCACGTGTCCATCTGACCTAGTGACGTAGGTTCAGAAGAAGACATGTAGGAGTACACACAAATAACAGATCAGAATTTAATCAAAATGGTCAACAGAGTCCAAACTGAATTATCTCGTGAAATGTAGGTTGCACGGAGCTAATATACCGTAATTGAAATAAGCATGTGAGAACAGAAAACATGAAAACTCTTAGGCGCGTGACGCAAGTACAAGAGAGGTCACAAATGAGGACAATTAGTTTTTAAGTTGGACCTGTAGCTCATAATAAAAGAATAAAAGAAGTTTTAAACAATTGTAGAGGAGTAAATACCCATGCCGTATCTTAGGCAAATATGAAGTTCATCATTTGTCTCAGGAGCAATCAGACGGCTCTAGTAGGGCTACATTCCCTAAGAGCAATAAACTACAGGTACAGCGGTGTGTATTACCATTGTAAAGTGGTTATAATTGAAATGTTTTGGATTAATTTTATTTATAAAAATCATATACGTGAATGAAATATAAATTAAAGTTAGGGTGAGATAAAAGAGAAAGAAACTTTATCAAATGTTGAAACTGCTATCCATCATTCGGCAATGTGTGCTTCAGATGTCGTATTTGTTATGCTTTAGTGTCCTATTTGATAAAATTTAGGTCATGTAATAGTATTTATGTTGTAACTGAAAGTACTAAAAACACATTTATAATGTCAGTTGTTTTCCTTTACTGCATTTGACATTTAAGAAGGGTTATATATAAAGATCATAAATGACTCAAATGTTAAGCTTCCTAAGAATGCAATTAAAGTGTAAAATGCCGTTTGCACTGACCTGACCTATCTGTAGCATGTGCATATTGCTATGACCTCAAAGTATCTGTCGAAAATGGTGCATACCTTTCCATAAGCAAAAACGAAACTAATGAACAGTTTTCATCGCGTATTAAATATGAACAGTACAACCATCAACCACACCTCCACACATTAAATAATTATAAACATATGCATTTCTAGGATTGTGGCCGTTCCCTGCTCACAGATACCAAAACTGGATCTCAGCCCTTGGAGTAGATCAGTAAAGCGGAATTTGGACACAGGTAAAGATGAATTCGAGAACAAGTTGGTTCACCTGCTCCTGGAAATTCTGAAAGAGGGAGAAGCTGGTGATGTAAAGAAGTAAAAGGCATGACGACTCTGATTACATTTTTATAATATTTTCATGAGCACCTTCTGCATGTTTATGCACAATGCATATAATTAAGAATAGGACTGAATTAAATAAGACTGAACCAGAAACATATCTTAATACTGATGTTTGAATCTTTCCCTGCTATATCTTTAATGATTTATATATATCACCTTTTATGAGTGCTTTTTATTCTTGTATTGAATAGATCTATCGCAACTGCATTTTCGTTTACCTCATTTCAATAAAATTTTATCTTAATACATTTTATTACTAATATTGCTTGTTATATGTATGATTTCCTTGATGCCTTTCCTCTTCTTTTTCTTATTTGTCCTTCCTGTAGATTGTATGTTAATTCAAGCAACATCAACGTATTTGGAAATGTGATTTGAACTCTGCTTTACACACTTGTGCTTTAGTAGTGAAATTATCTTCTTTGAATAAATGAACTACTTCACTTGAGTTTTGTTTCATTCTTATCATGACTCTTCGAACACTGATCGAACGTACTTCTCAGGACGGGCAACTTTGGAGTTTAGTAGACACAGAACTTAGCAGCAAGATCTGATGTGCATTATATAAAGTATAGTCTTTCAACACGTTTCATTAGCTGCAGATACACGAAGTCAATAACACCAGTCCTTGATCGAATGCCAGCATACCCATTCCCCCTGTAACGTAGAAAAAGACCTTTCTTTCCTTGTGCACGCAAGACAGCTTTTAAGATGTTTTCTTCGCAAATGAAGGAATAGGTTATGTTAAATGTATCAACAGCATAAAAGCAAATACAACAACACCCTAAAAACACCAAGCAAAACATAATTAAATAAATAACAAACCAAAATCAACACACGCAAAAAACAAAGAAAATCACCACCGCAAGAACGTCCCAAATAAAGACTAGAACGCTTACACGCATTACTTTTTCGACATATGTAGCGGGAGGTTGCCATCTATTAGAGAAACAAATTTCAGTGTATAGTAGTGTGTATTTTTAGCTAAAATTCATGAATGAACGCTTCAAATAATACATGTAACGCATAAAGGTTGTATACCAAAAATTAAAAGTTAGGGAGGTAAAAGGAAGAAACAACCTTTATAAAATTTTCAAACGACTAAACAATCTAAATAAATCATTAAGTCAATTTTGGCATAATAATATAAAGTTACAAATAATAGTTTCGTTTATAAGTTATAAACAGGCATTAAAAAGTGAGTTTTAAATTCTTAAAATAGCATGCATTGTGTAAACGAGATAAGTCATTAAAATACCAGAGGTTGAGGTTAGTCTTTCCTGTACTCGATTATACATGCGATAAGAATTACTTAATGGACAAGTAGTTTCAAGCATGAAAATTGAACATTAGAGAACGACAAAAATGAGATCCTAAAATTCAAAATATATTGGTAGTTATCATTAAATTTTGGTGTCGGGGAGGATGAGACTGCCACATATCAGATAGTTCGTGTCATGAGCACGCCATTATCTGGAACATCGTCTGCCATGAACATACCAATATCATAAGTTTCGATGTAACAGGCAACATTATAAACTAACTCCCAGTGAACAGCTTCTGTGAAAGGCTGAAAAGTCACTAAAGTATTACATGTGGGAATTGCAAAAGTATCTATGGGAAATGCTAGATAATGAATTTTCCCTTATCAACCAAGGGAAATACTGGCGTAATGATATTGCCCTTGTAGGCCAGTAGTATTGCCCTTTCCTTCTGTATTATTGACATAGTCTAGCAGCAGCATTGCCCTTGTCAACCAGAAAAAGGTAGTGTTAAGTACACTGTCTACCAGCAGTATTGCCCTTGTGTACTAGTAGCATTGCAATTGTCTATCGGCATTATTGCCATTTGATATCAATATTATTTGGCTCGTCTAACAACATTATTGCCAAAATTACAAATAAATAACTTATGTTTATAAACTTTATAAAGAATTAAAAGAAAAGAAAAGCTATAAAACTCCCATGATTGCATATCATTGAAAATAAAATGAAGAAAGATGGTCATTTCAAAGACAAATTCCCAAGAATTATTTAGTGCATTAGTGCATCCTATAAGCCCTTCCGCGGTCTGCAAAGAACGTATCACTTTTCATCTTGATTATAATACAATTTCAGATGACTAGAGTTTCTAGTCATTATCTCTATCTTGTCTCAAACGTTTCATTTTATTACATATATTGGCCCTGTTCTAGTTCTACTAGATATTTTCTGTTCGAAACAATATTTTCTTTCCTACTACAGTTGTTATTTGACTACGTTCATATTTCTTACCAATTTACAATGTCCATCTCCACCGTATGTATTGATGAGCTAGATTTTGCTTTCTCCATTTTGATATATCTCTTGTCCACTAATTATATGATAATGCGGGTCATACATACATACATACATACATACTTACATACTGTCCAAGTTATATCATTATTTATTATTCAGATATAGGGTAGAAATCGTACAATCATTAGGACAAATTGTCATTTTGCTAATATAATTGACACAAGTAAAGTAAACATGCTGATTTAAGTTTAGTCATTTTAAGGACACTTGTTCAATATTATATCTGGGTGATCTTGATATATTCTGAACCTGAGGTGAATAACGACCATTTAGTTATTCGATAATTGCACAAAAGTTTCACTCAATAGCTAATTGAGACGATCTCCGTACTCATACAATTGATATGCTATACCATGAAATCTCTGATCTATAATTGACTTGTAAAGTCTCTCTTTCTCTCTCTCTCTCTCTCTCTCTCTCTCTCTATATATATATATATATATATATATATATATATATATATATATATATATATATATATATATATATATATATACGTATATATATATATATATATATATATATATATATATATATATATATATATATATATATATATATATATATATATATATATATACAGAGGGAGGGAGGGTGAGGAGAGAGTGAGAAGGAGAGACATAGAGAAGGAGAGAGTGAAAGTGAGAGGGTTGATGTACGCTAATAAATATGCATGCAGTGTGTCGTGTCTTGAATGTAAATCTTAACTTATCACAAATGTTGTAACTTCAGTATTCATCTAGAGCTATATAGACGCATGCAACGTACTTAAGTAGATATATTCATACATGCATATATACATTTCTTTCTTGCACTGTACATTGTACATGTATATTTATTGTTTCAACATCAAGTATCATTTTGCGAGATGAATAATTATGACTTTGACACAAGCTTTTACGCACTTGAAATACTGATTTAAAATGCACATATAGAAAGGTGCTTCTAGTTTGAACACGTTATCTCATCAAAAATCTCATTCCTTACGCTAGGATCCCATAACACCTCCCATGACTTTCTCTGCACAAGAGGTAATAGTTTTACTTACGATGTTGTTATGAGTAAGCGTGTGAATGTAAGAGAAAAAAGTGTGTAAGCGAGACGAGTATGGATAAGATCGGTAGTTCGATTATAAAATGTTGAATATAAGAAGGAAATGGAGAGAATTCCGACATTGTTTAAAATGAATGTGTATACAGGTGAGTTTGACAGTCCCACTATATATGATGTGAATGAGAAAGGGTGAACGATATAAGTTCTTTGACAAGAAAGAAGATGGAGTGACGACAATGTTCACATCTCAGGTCATTTATACGAATTAAATACAGCTACAGTTCCATGCTGGCACACAAGAACGATGTCGCACATTCTGTTTGATGCTTGATACTTTCGTGACTTTGTATTGAAAGCAAATCACATTTAACACCATACCTTTAAGATGCATCTACATTGCATGCCAAAGTTATTTTCTGATATATCTTATAAAAATGATTGAAATAGAATATTGAATGACGCAGCATACTAATAACGCTGCAAGGCTATAATATTCTTAAAAATAAATACGCGATAACAAGCGTCGCTGCTGCAGCGCAAATATGATAAGAAGATTCATTTTATTGACACTCGAGGTGAGTAAACAATTAACATGCATGTCATGTACCACATGATACAAAAATATCTTGGCAATTATGCTGGAGGACATTGCTAGTCAATTGAAGAAAGAAACTAAAATTAACACAGAGAAAAAAAGAAAATAAAAACATACGACAACGCATAGTTGCTGTGCAATGACCAGTCATTGCATTTATTATTCTATTATACCAATGTAGAATATCCAATAAACCCTTGAATGGGGCCAGGAGCACACGCAATCATTTATATGTACATCTCAAAGACAACCATCCATTATCTTACAAAGTAAATATTTTAATATACAGTGATTCGAAAACAACCGGGAATTACGTCCATGGACAAGTTGGTTAAAAATATATTGTAAGACTGTGACTAATTCTGAAACGTTTCAGACAGGAAAATCAAAAGTTTAAAGGAAAAAGAGGTACTGAAACAATTGTCAGATTATTAAAAGACAATAAATGATTGAAGATCTTGTGATAAGCCTTAATGATTCTTAAACGATCTGCCATAGGAGTTTCACGAGTGACGCTAAGAATTTCCTGTCGATATCACCTCGGAACAACAAGCGGCCATTTGACAAATAAAACTAGATTTACAATACTTGGAAACATCGTTTTTAATTTTCGTCCAACAAAAACGATGGAAAATCTCGTAATAAGTCTTATCGATTCTTAAATGAACAAACAAATGAGTACATGCTTTAAAAAAAAAGATTTTCCTATTTAAACGACTTAGAAACTACAATTTATCTCACGCACCACTCGTAGCCATCGGTAACTCAAATGGTCTCCATTTTCTCATAAGTACCCCATTTTCCACAAAATAGCCTTCTGAAACAAGAACTAGATCTCATGATATTGTTTTTGTTCGGAGCTGATGGACTTTCTTTTGTCACCATGATTAGATTACAGAGACTGAGTAGTAAAAAGATCAATGTCATCAATAATACATCTATTTTGGGACCGGAAAACGTATTTTTTCATTACCCCTTTTTCGTGATTAGCAGGTTGTGTTACGTTTGCTTAATAGCAGTCAAAATCCGTTAGAAGTTAACAATATTTGTGCAAAAGTTAAGAATGATAATTGACATGCATTTCTAGCGGAAATAACTCTTTTATATCAAGACCATAACACAAATGACGAGTTAGGTTATCTGCAAGATTAACCTCTGAAAATAACGATAACAAGTATTTAAGCTTTAAAATAATCATAATAATAATAATAATAATAATAATAAGCTAAATAATTATTATTATTATTATTATTATTGAACATAATCGCAAATATTGGCTATGAGCATTTGACATTCTCCACATACACGGTGACATATATATCTGAGTTTGTCAGAAAAAGAAATTTAAATATGCGAATTGAATAATAAGACTTTAATTTCCTTATGGTATCACTACACTAATAGTGGCAATATGCTCTTATTGCATAATAGTTATATTAATTAGAAAATTATTTATATCTCTCTCATTCGTCTTTTAACTTACGAGTCATCGAAATGTGTTACTTGCATTCAGCTGAAACCAATTTTAAAATTATAAATATTTTTTTTAAAATACCTTACATTTAAGTTTAAATTAGTCGTGCTGAACTCAAAGTAATTATCAACTTTCATCACACAAATATTGAGATGATTTCCATAGATTTTTAACTCATTCACTAGAGCGTGATAAAAATGAACTTAATTATTTAAAATTTAAAATTTAAAATTACTTATTAAATTGCATTACTATACTAATTGCTCAGAACAAGCATACTTAAAATGTTGATAGTGTGCGTATACTTCGGCAACTCTATAACCTTTTGTCAAACAGCACCGTTTCGTATAGCATTCAGCTTCAACTTTATATCCCCCAGATAGACAGGTAAGTAATCAAGGAGAAAACATTCGTCAACAAACATGATTCTTGGCAGAGTATCAGTATCAATCCAGGGTTTTAAGCAATTTAAAACTGATGGCGCCGTTTCTTGTTCTACCTTCCTTTAGAAGCTAAGTTGGCCGGTTTGTAATCTCAGAATTTACTAAATTAAACTAAAAGAAAAGACAGGACAAAAATATTATAAAATGGAAAGCCTACCAATAAATCATTACTATATTGACATAAGATGCTTATTCGACTTATTCGAAAAGCAGTTGTATTGATAGTTATTTTTACTGGCTACATTATTTTGATCAGTGGGTGGATCATGTGCTAGCGCGTATGTGAGTGCAGGGGACTGATAATTTTACGGTTTTCTTAGATATTTACATTTAGTTTTAATACTAAGTAAATATTCCTAAGGACGGACTGAACGTAGATGAAATGGTACATATTCGTTTAATATTGAATTAGACCCCGGATTAATATTTTTCTCTTTTTTACTTTTGTCGAATTCGGATATCGCCTCTTTCATATCTATTGGTTGTATTTAGTGTCGCTGATCTTGCCTAGGTGTATGTATCCAACTGCTAACAAAGGGGGTGGAGATCAAGTGCACTCTACCTTCAATACTCGTTCGTTAGAGGCTCTTAGGTTCCGCCTCTTATATTATTATGAATTAAACTATTTCAGGCAGTCTATTTCAGGCCGCCTAAACACAAAGGAACGCTTTATCCGCACTCAGCAATACGTGCGTGAGTGGAAGGTCTAAAATTATACAGGTTGAACGTCCTCGACAGATCACTGACGACGATCACTAAAACAATATAATTTTTCATCCATTATGATTATCCTACAACCTTATACAGAATCAAACCACTTCTACTTTCTAAATACTTCTACAGTGACAGAAGATTAAATTAAAGATCAGATTTGTTTCTACTTAAAAGGATCTTGGTATTAAAGTAGTTCATATATAATTGAGAGAGAGAGAGAAGATGTTGTCTGTGAAGGTTATAGCTCATCCAGATCAGACGCTTTAAGGTAAAATTTATGAATTGGCCATGTTCGACACTTCCTAAAATTGTGTACACATATAAATTTTGCGACTGGCTGCTTCAATTCAGAAATACAAAGTCAATGTTTACTTAAGGTTCACAATATATTATGAGCAACCGGGTATATTGTTAAGGTAGCTTTTATTTTGAATTTAGGTCGTTCAGATCACGGATTTCACTATTTGGCCTATATTAACTTTTCACCGGTATCATGTAAATAAGACACAATGAAAGTTTAAACGATCAAATTTATTTCTCGTGTGAACACGCCTTTAGAAATGTTACGCTTCTCTAATCACACACCTTGATACTTGATGAAGAACCTATTTCGTATGCTCAATCCAGTTATATATATATATATATATATATATATATATATATGCCTCCGATTGTGTGTGTGTTTATCTGTGTCTGTATGCTTGTGTCTGTGTGCTTGCTAATGGATGAATGCCTTAGTCTCAAGAAGAAATCATTATTGGGATACGAGTGGGGATTGCACAAGATTCCATGAGAAATGCTGGATAATGAATTTTCCATCGCCCACATGGGAACTGCTAGCTTAATGATATTGCCCTTGTCGGTTAGTATTATTGCCATCACCTATAAGTAGTATTGTCGTTGTCAACCAGTATTATTGCCATTACTTATAAGTAGTATTGTCGTTGTCAACAAGTAGTATTGCCATTATTATAAGTAGTATTGCTGTTGTCAACCAGTAGTATTACGTTTGTCTGCCAGTAGTAGTAGTTGTGTTAATGTCCTAGCCTACCAACAGTATTGCCATTGTCTACGATTAACATTCCCTTTGTCAACCAGCAGTATTGTCATTACTTATAAGTAGTATTGCCGTTGTCAACCAATATCATTGTGTTTGTCTGCCAATAGTAGTAGTAGTAATGCCCTTGTCTACGATTAGCATTGCCCTTGAATAATATGAATTTATATTGTGTTCGATGTACAGCATCCACTCCCACAAGTGCAATAATAACAAAAAATAAAAGACATGTACTTACAGGTAAATTTATCTCCGGACACAAGGGGTGTCTGTTGGTGATATCGCTACTCAGTTAGGAAAATTACCAGGAACTACATGTGCTAAATACCAAGGAGAATAATATCTTCCAGAAAATAATTAGCGTTATCCTGGAACCCGACATGATATCCGACTTGACGAGCGAGATCAACCAAGACCTGGAGAATATCCAATCAATGCGATTGATCAAGTATGTCATGTTCATGATGTAGCTTATAAAACTCCAGATCTGCAACAACGACATATTGCAGATGTGAAGTTGATTCACTCGTTAAATTCTCACAAAAAATAACTTTCAGAGAATCATTAGCGAACTGGTTGATACGATCTGCAATGAAAGGTGAACTAGTATTAGCAGCCGGTAAAAAATAATCAACCGATAATAAAATAATGGAAACGATTTATTATAGCCCAAGAGGATATTGGGAAGGACGAGTAGCTATCAGTAAAATCGCTGATGCAGCAAATGTAACACGTTTTATGTTGCTATAAATTGGTTACCACGACAGGCAATATGGCAAATCTACCTACCGTCACCTAACATGAATATCTAATAAATGCTATTGATCAAGCATGTCTTATTCATGATGTGGCTTGTAAAATTAGAGATTTACAACAACGACATATTGCAGATGTGAAGTTGATTCAAGCATTAAATTCTATAATTAAAAAACAATATTTCAGAGAATCGTTGCTTAATTGGTTGGTAGTATTTTCGATGAAAGGTAAATTATTATTCGGAGCCGGTAATAAATCAACCGATAATTATAAAATAATGGAATCGATTTATTATAGCCCAACAGGATATTGTACAGGTATAGCAGCGATTAGTAAACTCGCTGATGCAGCAAATGTTACACGCTCTGCTGCTGCAATAGGCACCACAGGCAATATGGCAAATTTAATTACCATCACCTAAAAATATTCAGCATGCACATTTTAATATCAGCACTCCTAATGATGTTCATCAAACATATATTTTAAGTTTACTACATGAATTTGAAGACGTAAATTAACATACAAATACACATCAATTGTCGTTGACGTTGCAATTAGAAATAAGGAAGCATAATCATTATCAACTAAAACAGCAACTGAAGTTTTTCCTGCTTTTGAGCGAATTTATCAACGAGGATCCTTACGATGGCCACAACTATTACAGGTTTGTCCTGCAAAGGAATTTCTTGGTGCAGTATCATCTCTGATGAACAAACATAACGTCAAAATCAGACGAGGACATACTACAAGTCATCCTGATCAGGCAATTGTTTAACGATTTAATAGAACACTTGCTGAGTAGTTCTTTGGATATCAATATTCAAAGGAAATAATTCAGAAAGATATGAGATCTCACGAATGTGCTGCAAGATTACCGAGTGTGATAAATGCATTAAGTAATGAAATTACTCGAATAACCGCCATGAAACCCATTAATGCGATTACAACAAAAAACATAATACAGTACAACGAGATGAATTTTCAAAACAACCAGTATTAGCGAACTTGAAGGCGGTAGAAATAGAGCGACTGATCCTTTTTGGAGTATTACGACACGTAAAATTTATAGCGTGGTAAAATCCACTAGTAGACCTCCAATATACAGCTTAAATTCAGAGTAATTCCTGAAGACATACAATTACCACCGCGTTCACTTTTGTAAACTAGCACTTTCGATTACATTCAAGACAGGTCAGTATTACATTTTCGCGTGTATGACCAACACTAGTATTAATTCTGTTTATGGTAAGTTGTCTTGGATTAATTTTTGAATATTGTCACAACATTATTGTGTTACAGCTCGCATAATGATTATTCTGTCGTTGTTTTAAAGTCATAATAAATTCAGTATCGAGATCAAAGTAGCGCTTATTTATTTACTTTTTTGTCACGCTGTTTATAACTAACCCATTTTTTCCAGCAATGGTTTTCTGAATTTGATTATTATTTTCTGTGAAGTCTGTGACAATTCACCGCAGATGTGATATTCTTCTGACTCAAGAGACTGCGAGACAAACTAAGTTTGACCATTCGAGACTATCATCGACGATCCAATCATTTGTATCAGAAATGGTTAATCCTTGTGATCAATGAATCGTCATTGCGTATCCTAGCGTCCATAGAGTTTTTTCCATAGTTAACTCGCCTTCAACAACAACGACAGGAAATAAAACAATATCATATAATACAAGATTTTGTTTTTCTGATCATCCTGGTATATCAACGTCGAAATTCTGTCGTCGCGTGTCTGCTGGTCGATAACCCAACGGTAAGGGTTGATTTGAAATTGTGTCTTTATGTAACATAAATAATTTTATTTGACGTGTATCACGAACTATCTTTCTATTAGCAACTATCAAAGCATTTGGTCTACATAAATTCCAAAAATTGTTAACAGGAGTTTCTTTAATTATTTCACGCATTATTTCACATTGAATTATATTCGGTTGTAGTCTGATTAATTTCTTGAATTCTTTTAATTCTGAATCAAGCGCTTTATGGTCAACAGTTATTTCTTCATAATAATCTACAAGATTTCTCAGCCATTAATGTGGAGCCAATCCAACAAATTGCGTTTGTTGACCATGATCGCCACACATTATTACAGCAGAATTTTTATAAATAACCAATCAAGAAATATTTTTAATGTTTCTAATGAAACAGTGCATATTTCATCCCAAACAATTATCCTTGGAATATTTCTCTCCCATTTGTTCAGGAGTCCATTATCTCGCTTCCATTGAAATAGATTATGATAAGAGCATGATATATTTTTTCTTTCTCTCATTTCTCTGCGAGTCTGTGTGTAGCTGTTAATACAATTATTTCTGAATAACTGTTTAAGAATAAAATATTCACACGGGTTGTTTAACCAGAACCATCAAGCCCATTGAGTTAAACTGTTTTATGTCTAGCTACAGGATAGGATACCGATGGGGCAGATGATACTTTTGATATTTGATTTTTTGGCAATAAATACCCTTAATTTCAACGCCGGTGGATTCAGAATAATTGAGTATATTTTCTTATTTTATTCTCCATTCACCCCATAATGCATAAGTGCCGATATGTAGTTGTTCTAGCAATCCTCTAATTTTTGTTGTTGGTATAAAATGAATCCGTAGCGACTCTGACAGAAAACTCAGAAACTCTATTTATCATAGATAAAAGATTTATCAACGTGTACGCAAGCATTGAAGATCTTAAACCAGTTAACTGCGGTGTCGCACCAACAATATAACTCACAATTCTAACTAATCTAGTTCCGTCTGATAAAATAACATTACTTCGATTTATAAACGTATTTCTATTCGTTTTATCATCAGTTATAAAATCAAGTTCAGCATCATCTATAATCAATATTGTGCAATGTCGTTTATGATCATATGATCTTCATTTTGTGAATTTACCTATCATTTTTCTGCCAAGATCTTTTGCGATTTTATTCTCGAAATCAGTAATATCAGGATTTTCATCAGAATATTTCTTTTGTTGTGGTAACCAAATTTTTTCTGCGGTCGATATGATATAATTGCTTCATTTACTGTTAGCAATAATAGTATTTTTTTTACATCAAATATGCTATTACTGTTGGCGACCAAATTTTTCTGAAAAACATTTGCTAAACCAGACATATCAGATTTGACGAAAATTTTCAGCAAACTTAAATTACTCGATACAAGCGAATCCAGTCAAATCAAAATATGGTAATAGTCCGTTTATCGATACTCTGGTCATCTTGTGTGTTGGATGTCCAGACCCCTCAAAATACTTAGTAGGACACCATCCCATACCAAGAAAACTTCCTGGATAACCTGCAACCATATCAACCGAAATAACATCCCTATAATCGTATTTAGTATTCCATAATCCACGGTGTCCGTATTCGACACAACTTGATATAATATCAGTCAGAAAATCAAACTTCGTAAGCTTCCACGAATATTTCTCTCCTGCTAAATGAGCCGCGACTGATGGAATCGTAAAACAATTACTGAGTAACTTTTCATGTATGACATCATCATGGGTATATTTTGACGCAAGATTTTTCATTTTTGTATGAAGAAATTCTGTTCGATAAATCATTCCATTAGGACTTACAAAGTGATAAAACCTTTTTCTTTGATGCAGATACTTCCATCAGGCTTTATCAGATCACTATCATCTTCAGAGCTTTGAAACAGCCACTCGGATACAGGATCACTTTTACTAATCTGATTAGTAAAATTAAATATATCACCGTTATAAAACTTCATAGTTCGATTTCGTGGAAATGTTGTTACTGCATTAGTCCACGCATGCGCATTATGATCAATAATTTATATCGAAGCTCCTTTCGATTTATATTTCGATTCGTACAAAATCTCCTCGGTTATCGTTCTTATTGTTATCGGGAATTCTAACTTCTTTCATCGGTCAGCGCCGTCTTTAATAGATGTACCGGCATCATTAACTATTTCTCCCAACTGGTTTATTATTTTACGTCTCTTGTCCGTTAAACCATTTCCACGTAAAATGTCCCTTTACTCCTTCAGCTACACAATTTAATTTTGAAAATGTCATCGGTTTTAGACTATTGACGATGGGTTTATCATTTATTGGATAAATTCCAAAAATAACTGCTGTTTCATGATACGCTCTTTCATAATACGGTTTGTCAATACCAATCAACATTCCTGGCTTGGAATTTTTACTTAATACGGCAATTCTTTCGTTATGAAGTACAGGGTCACGTTTGTCACTGATAATCCAAATAGCATTGTTTGTTTCTGCTAATATATTAAACTTTACTCAGAAAAAATATCTTCGTTTTCGAGATAATTAATAATCGTTGTCGCGTTTTTGACATTCATTCATAATATCGTCGGCACCATCAGTGTTGCGTACAGTTTTAAACGTTTATCATCATCGATAAATTCTTTCTTGGCGTTATGAATAGTATTCATCTAACCGTTTTTCCTCGGATCAACAAGAGCACGAATCGGTAAGACAGGGGATCTTCTGTCAAGAGTAAATTTATTTTTAGAAGGCTTAATTTTAACAACTGATAAAAACAATACATATTTAAATGCATGTAATATACATATATATATATATATATATATATATATATATATATATATATATATATATATATATATATATGTATATATATATATATGTATATATATATGTATATATATATGTATATATATATCTATATATATATATATATATATATATATATATATATATATATATATATATATATATATATATATATATATATATATATATAAGTGTGTGTGTGTGAGTGTGTGTGATTTAGATTTTTAACGTAGTTTTAACAATTTTCTAGTCATGTCTGCAGTGTGACAGTTTAAAGTGATGTCTAGCACTGATTCATCATGCCGCAGACATTTAGCATGATGTCCCACCCAGTCACACTATCCTGAAACAAGGATGGCCAGTCATAACACTAACTACTTAATGCTGAGCGCCAAGCACGGCAGCTGTTATTACCAATTTTAGAAGCCTTTGGTATGACGGTATGACTCGGCCGGGGTTCGAACCCACGACATCCCACATCCGGGGCGGACGCTCTAACAACTGTTCCACCGGAGCAGTATATATATATATATATATATATATATATATATATATATACAAATTTATAAACTTTTCTAAATAGTTAGAGTATTCAGATCTAAATATGGTCAGTCCATCGTTGATTGTCATTTACGAGTTCATCATCGGAATGTTGCTGTCATCGACATATTTCTTTGTTGCAGCGTCATCGCTTGATTCTGGTTCTTCAAGACCAGTAATTTTGTTATTAGTCATACTGAGAGAACCAGTCATTGTATCACCTGTGGTTAATAAACGATCATTGATCTCAGTTCGAATCGTGTTGTCTACATATCACTCGTTACCACATTATTTGATTTTGGTTCTCTCACATTAATAATTGTATTTTACTCATATTGAGATCGCCGTACATAATATCTCTAATTCTTCTGACACGTTCAGCAATTTCTCCCATGATTGATATAATTGATTAATCTGATTTTTTTATTTTACCGTTTTAGTACACTCCACAACGTTATCTTCTTTTGCATCTGGAACACGCAGAATTACATCTGTCAACGGGATGTCTCTCGTCTTTAATCGTCCTTGCTTATCCTGAGAAACAACGACTTAATTTTGGTGTACATTTGCAAGACTCTAAAGATTATTGAAGTTGCTTTGCTGAGGTTTACTCAGGCGAGAAGATCGTCCGTAAATATCCACAACTTGTTCCCCAGCTGCATTTAATGCAACGTTTCTACTCTCGGGTTGATCAATGGTATCCTTTGCAAATATCATTGACGGACCAGCTGACCTCGAGTAATCATTTGAATATTTTGCCAAACCCAATATTATCGTAGCAATATCAACCTTTTCGAGACATGATTCAATATATTTTCGTCAATCATGTATAAACACTGTTAAATAATGCCATGACACCATCAATAACAAAACCAACTCGATCACCAATTCCTTACGCTGTATCATCTGTTTTTAAAAGTCTACCTTCTACTTCGATAAATGCTTCAGCAGGTAAGAGATATCTGCTTGTATCTTAAACATGTAATTCAATTAGGCCACGCTGATTTGATACACTTGCGTCATAAGAATAATATTGATAATCGCGTATATATTCATCTTTTAGAACCGGTGTGTCAGTATCACAGGCTTGATAAGATACACGTTTGAACATTTTATTATAATTAGTATCGTCTATCACGATAATTTTCTAACTGGGGAATATTAGCCAACACTGTTAGTTTTTTATTTGGAGATTGATTTATTATTTTACTAACATTTGCAGGCATAATTTCAGTACTGGGTATATTTACTGGCTGTAGTTTTCTTCGTACTAATCGAGCTAATCTTTCTTTGATTGATGAAAATGTTTAACTGGTAAATTTATCAACAGCAGCAATAGCTTTATCGCGAATATCGTCAATAGATTGCATTCCTAACTGTTTTGCAATCGGTATTGCTTTTGGGGCTATCTTTTAAAGAAAACTTGAACAACATCACCGAGTCCATCCCCGTAAATCACTTTGTAAGTTGGCAATCGTGAGTTTACTACCCTAACTATTACAGGTCCACGTTGAGCATTGTGTATAATCATTTTTAAATTACATTTTGATTAATTAACTGTTTTAGTCGCTGTAATAATCATCGACAATTTCATTAATGAGAGAATGATACATGTTACGATCCATAACACATCCCGTAAATAATCTTTCACAAATATCAGATATTTCATTAATAACTTATGGAGAATTATTTCCTGCGCGTTTTCCTCCGATCAGAATTGATAAGCGATCAACTTCGGCAAGAACACTATCAGTACACATTCCTTGAGTAACAAAACCACTTCCAGTTGTTTCTTCTAAATCTTTCTTACCTGGCGAAGAACGTAATTCCCACACTTGTCAAATTATTCTAAATTCCCGGTCTTTTCCTTTTTCCTTTATTTGTTCTCCCTCTCTTCTCTCTCTCTCTCTCTCTCTCTCTCTCTCTCTCTCTCTCTCTCTCTCGTTTAGCTTCTTTTTGCTGTTCTTTCTTATGTTTAGCTTGTTCATCACTTATTGTTTGAGATGGTTGCTCTTGTAATGCTAATAGTTGTTGCGATTCTTGCCGTTGTAACTTTCTAATATAGTTATCTACTCCATCAATAAAATCATTATATCTTTTCTTATATCGATCCTATCAATTTTAATGTGTACTTTATAATCCAAATAGTATCAGGTTTCACTTTTTACATATTTATAAGAGTATTTAGGTTTTAAAAGACTTCTCTATCTTCACGGCAAAATAAAGGTAAATGTAGGTCTTTAATATTCCTTATGTAGAGAGTACTATCATCGCTAAATTTACCAATTGCATCAACTATTTCTTGTTTTGATACATAACCCTTTTTAATACGAGCTTGTTCAATATCTTCAAGTACTTCCTTATCTCTGTCAAAAAGCTGAGTATCGTCTACGTTAATAGGCTGAGCATCATCTACGTTAATAGACTGAGCATCATCTACTTCATCTGAAATATCTTTTCAAATATTTTTGTTTGTTTAGTTCTTCTTGCTATCGTTTTCGTTTGCTCAGCAGTTTGTTTTAATGTTGGAAGAAGACCTTCAGTAGCTTCAGCAACTCTTTCAGTAACCTTCGTAACCGGATTAAATAATTGTTCTGCACCTTCTGCAAATTCCACCTGAGACTCCTGACGCGCTGGTAGTTGTTGCTTTACAGTATCACGGACTGGAATACATTTTTAACTGCTTCTAATCGCTCTCGAGCTACTCTAACTGTGTGAGATTCCATTATTAATATAACTATGATTTAATTACTCATATATTTATAGCAGCAGAGAAAGTGAGACCTCTGTGAAACGTCCGGCGGGTAAACGAACTCACATACAAATTTAGAAAAACATGAACTTCATCGATAAAGTAACAAATAAAATAACCCAATTAGAAAAATTCTCGGTTTAGTTAGAAGCTTCGGTTTAACGTTATTTGCCTTATTTATTTATTTTCGTTGTCTTAGGAAGCTTTATTGTTTAAAAAATTACGTCCCAGAAAAAAGGCCTGTTGACCCTCTCTGCTGCTGAAATTCTGCCGATTCTGCGTTGATTATTAAGAATATCGTATCCACAGCACAAGTAATATGATGGTGGTAAAGGCTGTTATCATATTCTCTTTGTGATAGGACCTCCAACGTTTTAAAAATCTTAAATATTGATTACGTTTGTCAGCCATTTGGATCCATATATATATATATATATATATATATATATATATATATATATATATATATATATATATATATATATATATATATATATATATATATATATATATATATGCCACTCTTGAAACTATGACACAAATAAATTCCATGACGCTAGCTTAGATATATACTACAGAAGATCACTGCAAACATTTAAACTATTTCAAGATGTATTTTCTTAAATAACTGGATTTACATTTATTAATTTTTATATTGGCATACCATGAGTACTTGAATGACATGAACTGTTCCATTGTGTCGCTTATACGTCTGCCTGAGAGTTTTATTTCCATGCATGTACTAACTCCATCAATAGCAGCAGAGACAGGATATATGTAGGACCTCTATCAAAATTATTCACTAATCTATACAAAGCAAATGTATATAGACAGAAACACATGACTTACATGATGTTTCAGTAAAGAAGTACGATTTTCCCGGAACGATGGTTCTGTGCTAAGTGACGCAGACATGCTTGTTCTTTTCACTGAACCCATGTTTGTCGTATGTTATCACACTATAGTATATTAGAACTGTGGACTCCCTTAGAAGGTTTCGTTAATGTTTTACAATGGTATGATATACTTTTATTACAATGACGTAAATACTCTGATTATGGGGGTTTTATTCGGTCTTTTTTGTTCAATTTCTTTCTCCTATTTTTAGTCTGTTGAAAAATTACGTTTCTGTATTTTAGAACACTAACTGTCTCTGGGGACATTACTACCAAGGTTTCTTTATATAACGTGGTACATGACAGATTGTTGTCTTATCCTCTGAGGGCTACAGCAAGACATTTCTTTCAGAGACGATTGTAGCCTCAAAGCTTCATTAAAATAGTGTCCAACTTTAAGCATGACTATTTAATATGCTTTATCGAAACAGGTAGGCTATGCAATGTAAATACATTTTAAGGAATTGTGCTAAATGTGATTTTCTTTCAGTATAATACAAAGGTAACAAGCAGCAGAGGGAGCGAACAGACCGACTTTGGAAGCGTCCAAAAACCGAAATAAGGCTTCTTTCGAGCTGAATATTTGCTTGAGGACTCCGGTTAATTAGAAAACTCGTGAAATTACAAAAAATATGAACCAACTTGAGGTCATGCGCCCCTCTGCTGCTATTAATTTATCCAAATATTTTATCAAGTCCAATATGACATCTTGTTCTAGGATCGTGCAAATTTATTGTTATAAACCCGTGCGGAGTAGTTTGCGCTCGTGAAAAGAAATTTCTGAATTTAATTATATCCATATCACCGCTGTACTAGGTTTGATGAATATTTCGCAACGTATGTGTATCAACTCCATTAAACACAACTAAAATATTACAGTTATCTCTGATCACTTTTGGTATTTGTGTGTATCGTTGAGTAACATAAATAACATCGGTGTTTTTGTGTCTACCTCGCGAAAAAATCCTAGCTGGATTTGATTGTTTGTCCAGCATCACATCATCGTATACAACTAAATTATTAATAAATCCGTCTATGGAATCAACTGATGGTGCATCATCAATATCGGTTATAAACTCGATAACATCGTTATCCGCGTTTTTATTAAAATCCTTAAGCACATTATAACATCGTTGATCATCAACTGACGGTGCTACCAAATACAATTTATCCCACTTTAACCATCTCATTATAAGATTGAGTAACAACTGTGTCTTTCCACTCCCAGATGGTCCTATTATTATCATTCTAATTGAATTTGGTAACGCAGGATGGTGCTTGACAGGTTCTCGTTTTCTTGTCGCTGAGAAATCAATTATATCCATGCTGTATAAAATATCCATGGATTTATATTGTGTGAAGTGCAGGATGCGTACCCATACGGATGCACTAACAACTATTACCACAAAAAATAACAGATCAGCGGTTACGGGTAAGTGTACGCGGTGTGGTACAAGAAAATTTAAATTTATTCCCGGTAATAATTCAGCGTTAAAATAAAGCAACGCGGAGGTGATATTGCAGCAAAATTAACAAAATTACCGGGAACTCCGTGGGCTAAATACCCAGGAGAAAAACATCTACCAGGATATAATTATTGCGGTCCTGGTACTCGACTCGATATTAGACTTGATAATCTACATCAACCAAAACCAGGCGAGGAACCAATAAACGCTATTGATAAAGCATGTTATGCTCATGATGTTGCATATAAAAACAATGATCTACAACATAGGCATATTGCAGATGTGAAATTAATTCATGCGCTAGATTCTATAAAAAATAAAAATATCAAAGAAAAATTAGCTAATTGGTTAGTAAGATCCGCGATGAAAGGTAAATTAGCACTAGGGGCTGGTAATATATAAACGGAATCGATTTATTATTCACCAATTGGATACTGGAAGGGTAAAGCAGCAATTAGTAAACTCGCTGATGCAGCAGCGGTTAAACATTCTACTTCTAAAGCTTGGTTATCCAAACAGGCAATATGGCAAATTTATCTACCGCGTCCTAAACAAATTCAATTTGCACATTTCAGTGTCAATGTTCCTAATGAGGTTCATCAAGCTGATATTCTGTTTTTACCACATGATACTGTGCGTAAAAAAACGTACAAATACGCGCTAACTGTTGTTGATGTTGCAAGTAGATATAAGGATGCAGAACCGCTATCAACGAAAACAGCATCTGAGGTAGCCGATGCTTTTAAACGAATTTATCAACGAGGTGGTCTGCGATGGCCACAGCTGTTACAAGTTGATCCTGGCAAGGAATTTCTTGGTCCAGTATCATCGTTGATGAAACAACATAATACTAAAATACAACGAGGACATACTGCAATTCATCGTGATCAGGCAATTGTTGAACGATTTAATCGAACACTTGCTGAGCGGTTATTTGGATATCAATACGCGAAGGAATTGATTCAGGATACGAGATCTCGTGAATATGTGGCAAGATTACCAAATGTGATAGCAGCGTTAAATAATGAGATTACTCGAACGACCAACATGAAACCTATTAATGCAATTACAAAAAAAAATATACCTACACAACGACGTGATCTTTCAGCGCAACCATTATTAGGTGATATCACTGTCAGGTATTTATACGAGCCCGGTGAACTTGAAGGCTGTAAAAAAAAGAGCGACTGATCCTATTTGGAGTGTTACCACACATAAGATATCCACCGTGACAAGATCCTCAGGTAGACCCGCAATCCACAGACTGGATTCAACTGCTCCTCAACGTGGATTTGTACGTGAACAATTACAGATAATTCCCGATAACACACAATTACCACCCAAATCACTTAACTAGCGCCAAGGGTGCCAGCACCCTGACGTAGATTACATTCAAAACAGGTCAACATGATATTTTCTCGTGTATGACCAAGATTGTTATTTTTTCTACCTACGGTAAATTGTCTTGGATCATTTTTCAGATACCGCCATAACATTATACAATTACAACTTGCACAATGATTATTCTGTTGTTGTTTCAGCGCATTAATAAAATGAACATCAAGATCAAAATCGAGTTTGTTTTTTATCACACTGTTTATAACCAGATAATTTTTTTCTTATTATATCGCTTTGACATTCGTCAAGGCCTCGACGATCGAGGTCATCACTAATCACTGACGAGTCCATGACGATTCGTCTTAATTGAGATATTTTCTAACTCGAGATACAGCGAGATAAACCAAGTTCGACCATTCGATACGATCATCAACGATCCAAACAACTGTATCAGTAATAGTTAATCCCTGAGATGAATGAATCGTCATCGAGTATCCAAGCGTCCACGGGGATTTATCAGCACGTAGAGCATCTTCAACAACTTCAACGTCAACTGTGATAATATCATTCAATACAAGATTCTGTTTCCTTGACTCGGTGTGTCCTGGTATATCAACGTCAATATTTTGCCGTCGCGTATCTGTTGGTCGATAACATAACGGAACTGGGAACGTTGGAAACTTTTCTCGTTGTAACTGAAACAACTCCCGCTGAAGTGTATCACGAACTATCTCTCTACTTGCAACTATCAAATCGTTTGGTCTCCACGCGCGCAAAAAGTCTTTCATGGGTGTTTCTGAAATTATCTCGCGCATTACTTCACACTGAATTTTATTCGGTTGTAGTCTGATTAATTTTTTAAATTCCTTCAACGTTGCATCAAGTGCTCTATGATCATCAGATACTTCTTCGAAGTGGTCAACGAAATTTTTCAGCCATCCATGTGGAGATGGTCCAGCTACGGGTGGTGGTTGACCGTGATCGCCGCACATTATCACAGCAGTATTGCTTGTTAATAACCCATCAAGAAATGTTTTTAGTGTTTCTAGCGGTACAGTGCATATTTCATCCCATATTATAATCCTTGGAATGTATTTCTCGCCCATCCTTAAAGATGTCCATGCATCACCCTTTCATCGAAAAAAGCTGTGATAAGTACATGATTGTACTCCTCGTTGTTTCATCTCTCGCGCTAGTCTGTGTGTAGGTGTTAGCACAATCATATCTGAATTCTGAAATAGTTCGATAGCTCGAGTGGTTTTACCAGAACTGCCAGGTCCGTTTAGATAAACCGTTTTGTGTCTAGTTATTGGATCGTATATCGATGGTAACAACGAAGTTGTCGACGATTGATATTTTTTACAGTAAATATCTTTAACCACAACATCAGCGGATTCGGAATAATCGAGCATATATTCCTTTTTTATTTTCCACGAACCCCACGATGCATAAGTGCCTATGTTTAATCCTTCTAACAGTATTGAATGTTTTTTACTTATATAAAACGAATCAGTAGCAACTCTGACAGCTAGTGTAGAAACCTTATTTATCATCGATAATAGATTTATTGAAACATATGCTAACATCGATGATCTTAAATGAGTATGCTGAGGTGACTCACCGTCCATGTAGCTCACAATTGTACCTAGTTTATTTCCATTTGACAAGAAAACTGTTTCTCGACTTATAAACGTGTTCTTGTTCGTTGTATCAGCGATTATGAAATCTAACTCAGCATCGTCCATGATCAATCTTGTACAATGTCGTCTGTGATCATATGCTCCTCCTTGGGTAAATTTGCCGATTATTTTTCTACCAAGATCCTTTGAATCAGTTTCATCCGAATGTGGTAACCAAACCTTGGTTTGTTTTCGGTACGATATAATTGCTTCGCTGATCGTCAGCGATATTAATATTGCACAATCAAGCATATACCGTAATAACACTATTGGTGTCCACATTTTTTCTGAAAAATGTTTTCCAAACCAAACATAACAAATTGGATGAAGTCCTTTAGACATTTCGAATGACTCGATACGAGCAAATCCAGTTAGGTCAAAATCCGGTAATGGTCCATTTATCGATACTCGCGTCATTTCGTGCGTCGGATCACCGAATCGCTCAAAATACACAGAACAATCTCCGTATCCAAGAACACTTCCGGGATAACATGCAACCATGTCAACTGAAATAACATCTCTATGATTGTATTTAGTATTCCACAATCCGCCGTGTCCATATTCGACACAACTGGATACTATGTCATCAAGAAAATCAAACCTGGTTGGTTTCCACGAATTTTTCTTTCTAGCAAAATGAGCCGCAACTGACGGAACAGTAAAACAATTGCTCAATAATTCGTCAGTATCATCAGTATATTGCAGTGCAAGATCTTTCATTTTCTCGTGAAGAGGATTTGTTCGATAAATAACGCCATTTGGTCTCACAAACTGATCAAATTGATTTTTTTCTTCCACGCAAGACTGAAATAACCATACTGACACAGGATCGTTTTTACTGATTTCGTTAATAAAATCAAACATACCTCTATCAGAATTATCTCCGGGATAACATTTAACAGTTCGATCTCGTGGAAATATTGTTACTGCGTTAGTCCACGCGTGTGCGTTATGATCAGTAATTTCGATCGAAGCTCCTTTTGATCTATATTTTGATTCATACAAAATCTCCCCTGTTATCGTCGCTACGGTTATTGGAAATTTTAATTTTTTTCCTAACTCAGCGACATCTTTGATAGACGCACCGGTATCTTTAACCATTTCTCCCCACGTGTTTATTATTTTACGTCTTTTATCCGTTAGACCGTTTCCACGAGTCGAAATGGTAAAACGTTCCGTTACTCGTTCAGCTACACAATTTATTTTTAAAAATTCATCGGCGCTAGTTTATCAACGCTAGGTTTTTCATTTATCACATAGATTCCATAAATAACCGCGGTCACAGGATATGCTTGTTCATAATACGGTTTGTTAATACCTGTCAATAGACCTGGTTTGGAATCTTTACTTAGTATGACAGTTTTTTTATTACCTTGGACAGGATCATATTTGTCACGGATAATCCAATCATCTGTTTCTGTCAACACGACAAATTTTATTCTGAAAAGATATTTGCGATTATCAAGATAGTTAATGATAATTACTGCTCGTTTGTCGTTCATCATAGCGTTAATGATATTTGTGTTGCGTATAATCTTGAACGTTGACCAGACATGAGATGCACCATCTGTGTGAAATTCTTTCTTGGCGTCGTGAATTTTATTAATCAAACCTTTGTTTTTCGGATCAACTAGATCTTGCATCGGTAGGTTAGGAGATAATCTGTCGAGATTAAATTTATCTCCGCTCAAGGGCTTTATTCGGGATAATCTATCGAATTCGTTCATATTATATTTCAAGCAAATATTTAAATTAAAATATTATGTATACAATGTCTCAATGCAAATGGCTCATAGTGGGTTCATTGACTCGTTGTAATAAATCCTGTAAAAAGGAATTCTGCGGACAACACATGCAGTGCGTTAACCGTGGAAGCTTAGGACCAATATCATGTCTGCGATGTGGTGCTGGAGTGCGAGGAAAAACACAGTTTTGTGCGTGTTGTGGTGGTAAACGATACAGAGAGCTGAAAAGATATTATGACAAAAAAAATAACGTCAGTGACGGAGCTATAAAATCCGTGGAGGATTATCTAACTAAGTTTTCAGACAAATTATGATTTGAACAAATAATATTATTGTATATATGGAGCAAAATGAATTTTTCCCACATCCTACAATAACAAACTACGAATCAAATATTGATGGTAGGATCAGAAATTGCAGGCTGAAAAAAAACAGTTGGTTGTATTAATAATCATGGTTATTTCATATTTACTGTTGGGAAGAAACATTATCGCTGTCATAGATTTATTTTCGAGTGTTTCAACGGATTGATCGAAGACGGTCTTGTGATCGATCACATTGACGCAAACCCTCAAAATAATAGTTTATCCAATCTTCGAGCTGTTACACAGAGCGAGAACTTAACACATGGTAATACTGGAAGACGTAAAACAATTGTAAGGAGGCCGGTAAAATCTACAAACATAGAAACTGGCAAAGAAATTATATTTCAATCAATGAACGCGGCTTCGAAATACTTTGATATCTGCATGCCTTCAGTACGTTTTCTTGCGGAAAATATATATAAATCCACTTTTTCCAAGAAATATAAGCAGAAAATCACCTTCCAATATTGTTAATGAGATAAACTATCATCATTACCTCGAATTATATTTAATAACCATTTATTTTTTGGGGGGACCCAGTATTGTATAATCGTATACTACTGAAATTTTAATTATGCAAAAGGGAGATTACTTTTGTAATATATAGTTTTCTTCGTAAATTTCCGATTTTTATGGTTGTAATTGGTCTACGTAGTAACCAAAGAAAGATATTTATGGTTTCTAA
Organism: Sinohyriopsis cumingii; assembly: GCA_028554795.2. NCBI lineage: Eukaryota > Metazoa > Mollusca > Bivalvia > Unionida > Unionidae > Sinohyriopsis > Sinohyriopsis cumingii. Next base: position 64,023,646 of record CM068833.1, on the reverse strand, counting down.
CTAAAAATAAACATATTTTCCATCACGAGTTATTTTTAAACCTGTTATGAGAAATCAAGGCACAAATACGCTGTTTTAATGCAGATATTTACAATCTGTTATAATACAGAAATATTTAAACCGATCTGTAGGTGGTGGTGCCGTGGTAATTGTGAGTGCAAGATGTTGGCAGAAACCGCTGTTTTTAATGCACAAAAATACATAACCACTGTTTATAATGCAGAAATTTACAATCTATTCATAACCACTGTTTATAACACAGAAATTTACAATCTATTTATAACCACTGTTTATAATGCAGAAATTTACAATCTATTTCAGAACGCTGTTTTAATGCAGAAATTTACAATCTATTCAGAAATACAGAAATTTACAATCTGTTCAGAAATGTTGTAGCTATATAATAACCTTTGAAACATATAGTGTTAGATGAATTCGATAGCTCACTTGGTAACGCATCTGGCCGTGATGCTCGAGGCCGCATGATCGAATCCCATGACTGACAACCGTCGGTGGTTACGCATATTAGCGATTTTTATAATGATTTGGGGCACCGCCAGGCCCCCTACGCTCAACAGAACCCTCCAAACCACATATCACCGGTGGTTGATACATGTTTTGTATCACTCATGGGCTGATTATTGGGGGGGTTCTGTTGAGCGTAGAAAATGGCCTCATTTCATTTCATTTCATTCATTTCATTTCATCTCATCTCATCTCATTTCAGTTCATTTCATCTCATTACATTACATTACATTACATTACATATATTTCATTTCATACTTACTGAACCTGCTAAAAGACTCGAATAGAGGTTCATTCATTACATATATGTTTGTGCCGTCCTTAATTCATTCATTGCATACTTACTGAACTTGCTAAAACACTCGAATAGAAGTTCATTCATAATATATGTTTGTGCCGTCCTCCCTGTTGGACCTCTAGACCGTTGTTTGACGGGTTAGGGGCTCTCGTAGAGGGTAGTATTTCGTGTGCCCGTTGAACTTGGTAGAATGCGGTGGAAAGCTACGAGTTCTTGGATTGTACTGTCCTTTCCCCTCCCTGAACTTGCTAAAAGACTCGAATATATGTTCATAGGGAAATATTTTTTTTATTTTAAATATATATATACTAAATAATGAACTACGAAAATACTAATGATGTAATTGTTGCTATAAAAAAATTGGAAAAAGATGGAATTAATATATCCGATGAACTAAATCCTGAAAAAATAGTTTCTGATTTTGAAATTTTACAAGAACGTAAAAGCCAAGGAATACACACACTATCATCTGAATGCAAGTTCATGAAACGGATTCAGGCGGCGATGTTTCAGTCGCTAGCTACTGTAGAAGATAATCAGGTGCCGCAGTAGAAAAAATTAGATTGGAGTTATCCCACGAGTACGAGGCAAAAAAACAATTAGTACTCGCATAAGACTATTAAGAAAAATTATGTTAGCGAGTAATAATTCTGGTGAAAATGAAAATGACTGGCCTGACCACGTGTAGATCTTTGATCAGAAATATTATTCTGAGATTATATTTATTCTTAGATTATATTTTATTTTTTCTGAGATTATATTTTATTTATTCTGAGATTATATTTATTCTGAAATATTTTATTTTTTCTGAAATATTATATATTTATTCTGAAATATTTTATTTTTTCTGAAATATTTTATTTATTCTGAAATATTTTATTTTTTCTGAAATATTATATATTTATTCTGAAATATTTTATTTATTCTGAAATATTTTATTTATTCTGAGATTATATTTATTCTGAAATTATATTTTTTCTGAAATTGATGGGCTAGTTGGTACTTAGAATCATGCAAACCAATCAATTTCGTAATTTTGATGGGCTAGTTTGTACTCAGAATCATGCAAACCAGTCAATTTCGTAATTTTGATGGGCTAGTTGGTACTCAGATCTATGTAAAATGATCAAATTTTCAGAAAAAAATAAAATATTTCAACATTTTTAGTCAAATTTGTTAAGGAAAATTGATGAATTTTCCAATATCATCAGGTCAAACCTCAAGCGGTTCTATCGATAAATCGTTTAAAATCAGTAAAATTAGCTCAAAAAATGAGATTTTTCATGTGATTTTTGTTAATTTTTCTGGTAATTTTCGAAAAAATGAGGATTTTAACGATTTATAGATAGAACCGCTCGAGGTTTGACCTCACGAAAAACTGTAATTTGAAAAATTTTCCTTGACAAATCGACCAAAAATAACAAATAAGACTAAAAACGTTGAAATATTTCTGATAAAATAAAATATTTCTGATAAAATAAAATAAAATAAAATATTTCTGATAGAATAAAATATTTCTGATAAATAAAATAAAATATTTCTGATAAAATAAAATAAAATAAAATAAAATATTTCTGATAAAATAAAATATTTCTGATAAAATAAAATAAAATATTAAGATCAAAGATCTATGAAAAAATAAAATAAAATATTAAGATCAAAGATCTATGATAAAATAAAATAAAATATTTCTGATCAAAGATCTATTATTATGATAAAAGTATTTCTACGATCAGAAATCTAAGACTTTACATGTAGATTGACAATCAGTTCCTCCCCACGCAGGTCAATTAATCGTCCTATGTGGTCTGTGAGTTTGAAATTTATTCGTGACAAATACTGATTATGTGTGCGTAGATAAACAGGATTGGTTGGTACTTGCACGATCAAATCGCCAGGGGGAACTTGTGGTGTGAAAGTGTATAGGATGTATCCTTGTTGAGCCTGATTTGATTTTCCAAGATCTATTTGATAAATGCCTTCGATTACGTCACAAACTAGATTAACCGCGATTGTCGATGTTATATTAACGATTCACGGAGATACGTGTCTGCCACCGCCGTGTGGATCATTATTATATCTAAGAACAGTTGCTGGTGGGGATATTTTTCTCCACTCGGCAAGTATGTCAGGAAAGAATTTATCGATGAGATCATTGGTGGATTTTTTTAGCTGGGGTACATTATACCCAGGAAATTTAAAATTCACAAGGTCAGCTTGTTTTATATTGTATGTGGTTAAAAATTTTTGTTTATGTTGATTTATATCATCATCAACATAATTAATTGTTGCCTGAATTACTCGCTGGTGAAGATATTCCATATTGGATACCAGCTGATTTAATATTTCTAGGTGTTTGATAATCTCGTTATGGGGGGCTCCGCTTTCCGGTGATGACAGATTAAGTAGATGTTCCTGGAAAGTCTGTTGTAGTTTTTCTAAATATATTCTATGTTCTTGATTAATGATCTCAAAATATTTTTTTAGTTCAATCAGGTGAATAGCATAAGATTCTATGCTTCCTCGGTCTTTTTGTTTATAAATAAAATCCCACTGCATATGGTCCGCATTACTGAATGTAAATCTACTACCAAATGTTGCGCTTGCTATTTCGAGTAAATGTTCTTTGTATGATGGATTAATTTCATGATATGATTGTCTATCTGTGACATAATCAGATTTTTTTGGTTCTGATGGTCCTTCATACACTGGGGGAACATCCGGCCAACCTAGTACGGATCTTATCGTGGACTGATAAATATCAACGAAGTAATCAGGAGAGTTTTTTTTGATTGCAGAAGACAGTGTTGGTTCATGAACATTAATTGATATTTTTGCTTCTTTTCCTGTTATTGATTTTATTCTACGAGCAAATTCATCATTTATTTGTTCGATCTCATAACTGCCAGTTGGTATTCCAACAACAACCCAGTCAGGTGTTCCATCGGGTTAGTTTTTATTAGCAAATACAAGTGAGTTATTTGCTGGTGTACCATTAAATGATCTCGATCTGATATTTGGCCAACTATGGTATACTCGTAATTGCGCTAGTGCAATTTCATTTGCGCGAATTGCAGTTGGAAAATTGATGTTAAATTCACGATTAATCGAGCTTAGCGAGATCATCGTGGTCTTGTGCGGGGTTGTGTTCGTCACGATCTGCTGAAGTAATTACGTCATTATTAATACTCGTACCTTTAATACCAGCGCAGTTGTATATTTTAATCATCTCTGAAAACTCAAAATCGGATATAATTCCATCACTGAGACTCGCTGATAACTTCGATTATGCGACAGTTGCTATGTGTAATTTTATCTTGTAATCGGATAATTTTTCATTCGTGCAAGTACATATTTTTTTTGCAATGATATTAAGCACACCTGCAATCATTGATGCTGCTGAAATACAAATAGTCACAGCTACTGGTGCCATCATTGTTACCGCGGATAATATTATTCCAGCTCCAGCAACAACAGCGGATACCGAATAAACAACAACGTCAATGATAACTAATCGTCGTTGATACTTTTTTATTTTTACTGTATATTCTTCAACTCGATCTTTCAACGCTGCCTGCCATTCACGCGCTTGATTGTACCTATAATGTTGCGATGCAACGTCGATTGAGGTACTCTTTATATTTTATGAAGTAACCAATTGAGGTGTTTCAGCTACAAATTCCAAACACCACCAGAAAGATGTTGCGGTTAATTTCTGATCAGCTGCTTCCAGAATAAATATTTCCTCGTTTCCGTATTTAATGTAACAGCTACAACCCCGGAAAACTTATCAGTTGAATGACGCCATGGATACGTTGTAAATATTTCAAATTTTGCAGCACTAAACACAGACAGCCTGTACACGCCAGTGACTGTTGCAGTATATTTGATACTTTTATTTTGCTGCGACCATGTTGCTAATCCCGATGATACCGTGTATACGATGTTGGTAATATGCCCGGGAGTTATTCCGGCTGCGATTTTAATCAAACTGGTTTTATTAACGATATCAGGAATCCCCGCTACGATGTTTTACTGTGTTTGTTTGATCGTGTCGATGTTCGTCTTGATATCAACGAGTTTTATGTCATTGGCGTGCGGAGTGCCGAAGAATTTATCTATGGATCCATCGGTTTTTTGAAAATTTCTTCTAAATCTTCCACAAGCGCCCACGTGAACGTCATACTCGGCCCGCAACGTGGATAATTTACCGTCAACGGTGCCATAGTTGACGTCGACGTATTTTTTTTTTGTTGCTGCGTCTTCGTCGGATGTTGGATCTCTTAAAACTACTATCTTATTCCCGTTCATGTTGAGTTCACCTGTCATTGTGTCACCGGTATTTTTCACGCGATTAGCAACACTTGCTGTAATTTGATCTCTGATGGTTATAAACGATATACTTGAATCCCTAATTCTGCCGCCAACTCGTCGAACTATATCATTCCATTTGATATTGCTCGTTTTTAGTTTTCCGTATCGATCCTGAAAAATAACAACCTCATCTGGGTCAACTCCAGCCAGGTTCATAATATCTGCGAGGTCATCCTTAGTTGCATACTTCGACAGATCAACGTCGCCGGACTTTTTCTTAACACGTGAAGAAGATCTTCCGTAAATATCAACCATTATAATCTAAGATCTGTTTAAAACGCTTTACGCGTAACGAAGCGGTTGCTTGTATAATCATGCACGACTTTATGTGGTGGTTTGGATGATTTTGATATGGCGTTAAGTACATTAATTAGTTCACGGCCGCATATTGGCGGATCTGTCATTGTTTGTGTGGGTAGCGTTGAATACCAAACTCTGGAACCAGAGGTTCTTGCGTGAAGTGGTGCAACATACTTGATAAACCCACTGGGTGGAGCTAACCCGTATGAATCAAAATAAACGATTCCACGTGGATCAACCGCGTATGATACCCAATGACTACCAGGTCCTGAATTCGAGTCGAGATTAATAATACCTGTTTCGAGTTTGTTTGGTTGTTTTGGTAATTGATCTCGCATAAAAACACCTCTGAAATTTTTTATTTTTAATCGCTTAGCAGCATCAAGTAAATCAAAATTTGATGCTGGAGCATCTAACGTGGAAGCCTTAGACCTCTTCCCCAACGAGATCCTGGCAATCTTAAGCCGCGTCCCTTTTTTTGTATCCATTTCCTGTTGCTTTCTTTAGAGCCATTCCAGCAGCTGTTCCAACAGCACCTAATACGGCTGCTTTTGCTACGGCTGGAGCGGCAGCAGCTATTAACGCTGGAATAGCCGCGAGAAGTGGAAAAATACCACCGGTTTTAACCGAATCCTTAATCGCACCCGCAGAGAGATTGAGTTTGACGCCTGTTTTTGATTGTTTAGCGCCGCTGAAATGTTTAAGCTGGCGTTCTGATAATAATAGTTTATTTTGACCACCCGTGATTTGATCTCGCTTTAGTGATATTTTCATTCCGCAGCTTTTTGCTGAATTTGATTGAAGGTTTTTAATCTGACCAGGAGTCAGACTGACACTAACGTGATGATATGGCATTTTATGATTATACTCGTGTTTTTAAATAACATGATTAAAGATTTTCCACTGGTGTATCAGCGACCCTCATTCGACCACTACCACCTTCAAGTAACATGGCTTTATCGCTGAGCATAACCGCGATTGCTCTGTAGGTGCCGCGAATAAGTGGTGGACCAGCTATATCAGGAGCAGGGTTAGTAACACGAGCTCGAAAGTGTATATCAACGACAGATTGTTTGGATAAATCAAGATGTTCCAACGAAAAGTAATAAATCTGATACAGTTTTGTAAAATCTAACTGTGATATTTGCAAACCGGTATCCACGTTTTGATCACGTCCCATAAATGACATCAAACGATGATATGCACGCGCTACGTGATTTTGATCAAAATTTAACAATATATCCTCAGCTGGTTCTTGATGTCCATTTATCCTCAAGGAAACTTCATTAACTCCAAGGTTGTCAAATATCATACGTGAATGTTCCTGATTATTCGTCCGAGCATTATCTTGCAGCGCAATAAAAATATGTCGTGGCGCAGAAACACCTTGCTGTCATGGTATATTCCATGTGAATAAACCATTAACAGAACTTGAAGCAGCATCTGTGGTTACTATTGACCATGATAGCAATGATTTACCGCCTTGATCCATAAAAGAGAGTAATTTTTGTTCTTCAACAATAGATGGAATCATTACTGGCATCCACAATGAAAGTTTTGACATATTTACTTTACCATCAGCAACACCAGCACCTCGCCAGATTGCATCATTATCATCACCTTTTCTTACGAGCACAACTGTGTGTTTAGCTCCAAAGATGACCTTTCTAACATTTCTGCAAAATCCAAAGATGTGAGACAATGGAATTGCACGTGAAAAATTTCTATCATTTCCTGACAACGCTGCTCGGCGTGTTGCAAATCCCAGGTTGTAATTCGCATAAACATTTTTTATAATATCAAAAGCAGCACCTGGTCTATCCTCATGTTCAAAATCAACTGGTTGTGGATCAACTGCAGTACCCTGTGGGGTCCGTAACTTAATATACTGAACATGATCAGCGTGGTCAATAATATCCTTAGCAAACATCATTGTTGGACCGGCTGATCTTGTGTAATCATCAGAATATCTCGCTAGACCAATTATTGTTGTAGCAACATCGACATCCTTCTGAATTGATTCAATATTTTTTCCATCAATCATGTATGTGGCGCTATCAAACAGTGCCATAATCCCGTTGTTGACAAAACCAACACGCAAATTGGCACCATATGGCGTATGGAAGATAATTTTAAGTTCAATATCATATAAAAATTATTTAAAAGTTTATTTCCAAATGTTCACAGGGGGCCCCGCCAAAATGATCCAAATCGGGCCCAGCGTTTGCTAAGGCTGGTGCTTATTGAAACCTCCTCTTACATCTCATTTCCATTTTCGTCTCCCTTACACACCATCGATAAATACGCTCCCTCTTGTTTCCTGACAGTTTGCTACGTCTTTCTCCTATTCACACACTCACTCATAAGTGTATCTTACGCAAATGCAGGGAAAATCATGGAAGGTATGATAAGATCACTTTTCCCGTCAGCTTTCAATGCATGGGTCCTTTGAAAGGCCAATTCTCTTATAGGTTTCAATTGATGTGATCTACCCAAGTGGCGAGATGTTTTTGTGCAAGTACTCTAACACTCTACTCGCGTCCGCTTTCTATTATCCTGTTTATGTAATTTCTAGTATGACACGATTATTGGACAAAGGTGCGGCAATAAGGTTACCCTACATTTCTACCTAAAGCAATGTATTTCCTATGTAACCCCCAAAAATCTACTACCACAAACAAAGAGTAACACGCATAAAACAATAAATCTGATACAGAAAAGAAAACACTGCAAAACAATAATGAAGTATTCTAAAATACAGTACAAACAACAAATAGCAAAAATTATCTGTAGGTTTCATCACTTCTTAGTAAAGAAAAGGTCCCATTCTACGCATGATTTTGTTTCTCTTGACACATTGCCCTTAGTTTCTTTTTAGCTATAGAGTATCCAGTCAGTATTCATTTAAAGTCCAGATCCTCTAGGTATATTAATAATATTATTGCACACGTGACGCTGAATTTGCTACGTGGGCATTACAATCTGTGTTCTATTGATCGACGCATCCTTATTTGCAATAAATATAATGTAAATAGGACATAAGGACAAAAGTCTAAACAAACAACTTTAACTTGAGTACGTGCAAACGTTTTGAAAACCACAAGTGTCTAAATAAGTCGATATGTTTGTCTGTATGAATAGATTGATTCTTGACATCATTCGTTTGAAGCATGACGGTTGAGTATTTACTTTTGTTGTGTGTTGTCAAGTAAATAATTATACTGTTGAAAACTGAGCTTGACTGGCTTCAATTCAAAATGAAGAAAGTGAAATAAAAATATATTTCTAAAGAAAACAAAATCCAACTAAAAATATTTATATTAAGTGACATATTACAAGTTAAAAAAACGTAAAATAATACAAATAGTTGTTCAATTAACAGAAATAGAAAATAACTTTAGAAACAACATTAATAACATCGAGTCAAACATTAAAGTTAAAAGAAGGTGGAAGGTTACAACAAGTGTTCAAACACTAAGGTATAGTAATTGCCACAGTTTTTTGTATTAGTTGCTATTATAGCAGCAACACTTGGCCTAACGACAGTAATTCAGATTATGTTATAGATAAAAAATAAATAAGCATTCCAATTATTCGTGAGGTTATTTTTATAGCTTAGATATACATATTGATAGGAGTTGTTCAATTAATATTTCTGATAACAGACATGCAATAAATTACAAACATATTTCTCTATAATTTCATTGCTAGTTTAGGTCTTTTCCCATTGGTTAGAATGCCTACAGACATTTTTAGAGAGCGCCAAAGGCAAACCATCAAAGTCTGTAGCTTTTGACTAGGAACACTTCTTAATGTAAGTTCTAATCATGTGAATAAGGCATTCATCCATTAGCAAGCACACAGACACAAACATACAGACACAGATAAACACACTCACACACACACACACACTCAGAGGCATATATATATATATATATATATATGTGTGTGTGTGTGTGTGTGTGTGGGTGTGGGTGTGTTATAGCCTTCACAGACAACATCTCTCTCTCTCTCAATTATATATATATATATATATATATATATATATATATATATATATATATATATATATATATATATATATATATGAACTACTTTAATACCAAGATCCTTTTAAGTAGAAACAAAACTGATCTTTCCTTTAATCTTCTGTCCATATACACTGTGGAAGGTATTTAGAAAATAGAAGTGGTTTGAGTCTGTATAAGGTTGTAGGAAAATCATAAAGGAGGAAACATTATATTTTTTTAGTGATCGTCGTCAGTGATCTGTCGAGGACTTTCAACCTATAGAATTTTTGACCTTCCACTCACGCACGTATTGTTGTGAGCGGATAAAGCGTTGCTTTGTGTTTAGACGGCCTGAAATAGACTGCCTGAAATAGTTTAATTCATAATAATATAAGAGGTGGAACCTAAGAGCCTCTAACGAGCGCGTGTTCGAGGTATAGTGCATTTGATCGCCACCCTTTAGTGGGCGGTGTAGTGCATTTGATGGCCACCCCTTTTGTCATCAGTCGAATACATAATAACTTTCACCTAGGCAAGATAAGCGACACTTAAATACAGCCAACAGATATGAAAGAGGCGATCTCCGAATTCGACAAGAGTAAAAAAAAAATGAGAAAAATATTAATACGGGGTCTAACTGAATATTAAACGAATACGTACCATTTCATTTACGTTCAATCAGTCCCTTAGAAACATTTACTTAATATTAAAAATAAAAGCTAAATATCTAAGAAAACCGTAACATTTTCAACCCCCAGCACACACATACGCGCTAGCACATGATTCACCTACTGATTAAAACCATTTAGCCAGTAACAATAACTAGGAATAGAACTGCTTTTCCAATAAGTATCCTATGTCAATATAGCAATGATTTATTGGTAGGCTTTCCATTTTGTAATATTTTTGTCCTGTCTTTTCTTTTAGTTTAATTTAGTAAATTCTGAGATTACAAACCGGCCAACTTTGCTTATTGTAAATCTTGATTTATTTGTAAAATGACCGTTGTTGTTTAGAGGTGATATCGACAGGAAATTCTTAGCATCGCTGGTGAAACTTCTATGGCAGATCGTTTAAGAATCAGTAAGGATTATTACAAGATCTTCAATCATTTAGTGGCCGAAAATTAAACGTGAAGTTTTTTAATACTTTACTTTACTTTGATACTATGATCAAAAGGTTGGAAAATTTAATCGGAAAATACTTGAAGTTCATTTGAAACCTATTCCTACATTAGACAAACCATTTAGCAGAATTATGATAGACTTTGTCGGTCCTTTACCTAAGATCAAGTCAGGCAACCAGTACGTCTTGACCAGAGACAGTCTCTTCTAAAAGTGTTTTAAACTATAACCATAGCAAAAGCTTTGATCAAGTTATTATTACACTTTTTGATTTTGCTAAATCAGCCCTGGCTGAAAAGCTAGCACGCAAGTTTAAAAAATCCAACAATGCAAAAAACTACATATTGATAATAATGGTTATTTTCTAAAAGTACACTTTCACAGAAAACTTGAAAGCAAAAGAGCAATCATTCTGGATAAACATTTAAGGAATGAAAATCTGTAAAAGATAATGTTTCATGAAGGTTAACAGTTTACCAAAAAAAACTCCAAGATGTGCCGTAAAAGGAAAACAGAGAATTTACCAAAGGTAATTCTTTGATAAAATATTGCTCATCATAAACACAGACACAAATATCAAGGCCAGATTTGCAGTATTTTACACGGTTATTCATGACATGAATAATTTGCTTTATGTAACTGAAAGTCCGCAGAAGTTCGATAGATCGATAATTGAGCTATTTCCCAGTTGATATGCTTTATCTTTTTACTGTCTAGATAATATCTTATTGATTCTCCATATAAAGCGAAACTAAACAGCGATGTGATTTATTTGATAACCTAAATATTAATTGCTTTTAACTCATTTCAGTTTTTATTTATTGTGGCGTCGGAAAAATACTGAAAGGGAATGAAAAGCATTTCAATCCATTGCTAAAACGTATCACCAGGTGGAAAAGTACAAACTCATTGCCATCCACTTCAACTTATATTTCAGTATAGAACCATGATACCAATCTTTATTTGATAACAAAGAACGAACATTAACCTCAACGTTTAGGAAAAATGTTGTTAAGTTTATCATTCTTCTTTCTGTCTCGGTCTTTATATATAATTTATATCTTAAACTACGAGCAAACAAACATAGACACATTATTAAGTAATAACTTCTGACTATCAGTACATATACTATTGCAATAATCAATCAAATCAGTCTTTCCAAACCTTTAAAATACTTTAAACATTTTTGTGACGATCACACACACACACACATATATATACTTACACACACACACATATACCGATATACATACATACATACATACATACACTTCTTAGTACATCACAACATAAACTGACTTAACAAATAGTAGGAATAGTTTTCCTATAGTATATGCAGTTTCATAATTTTGATATGTTAAAAAATCACTTTATGTGATTCTGATTGGTCCAAATAAGGCCATGAAATTACTGTGTAGTATCCTCATTACTGATTGGCTGGGATAGTGGGAAAACGTTTTTAACCCATCCTTCTGGAATGTTTGATTTTCAAATGAACATTTTTGGCGGCCATTTTTGAACTCGATTCGGGGAAAGGAAATTGAGGAAAAATTATCTCGGCTGTCTGAATATGAATGTTACCCACTAAGGGGTTTGTTATGGCATGTATAACAATATCATAATGAGAAACATGGCGTAAAACTATAAGACAAGTACAACAATAAGAAGCAAAACCAAGGGTATTGCTTATTTGATGGCTAGGTTTGGAGAGGGAGCGGTATATCTGTAACATAGATATAAAATCCACCTTATATGCAAGCGAGATTTAAATGTTGACTTACAAAAGTAAATAAACTCGCCTCTGTTCACAGAAGAATTTGGACATAAATGGGTCTCCAAACTGACAGAACTTTATCCAGCCACAGCATCTTTACGGGATGCAAATCCGACCCAAAAAGAAATTTGTTTACGTCTTCTGTACAGTCTATTGTTCCAGTCAAATACTGTAAATATCCCGTCACAAATGCATTGCAGTAAATGTGGGAATTTCTGCATCCAGTAATCCTATTTCCACATAAAAATCGCAACAATGTAACGTTTAGTTCTGCAAGTGACATTTTAGGGTAAACATGTACTCTGGGCCTACTGTTTAACGTATCAATGTGGCATCACATCGCATTAATCATTCTGTTTTCAAAAATGATTTTGTACTCATAAACTGTTCTGTTTATTCGGATGGAAGCTTTTCCTTTGATTTATAGTTTGTAAAAATGTACATTCTACTTTTACTAGTTCAACTTTGTTTGGGACTATATTTTATGGACAACAAATGAAAGGTGCACCGTCTGTCACAATGAACGAAATTATTCGTTCTTCTTTCTATCTAAATAATTACCACTGAAATAAAAACTATGTGATAAAAAGAGTCTCGAATGGGTAATGATTTAATACTAAATTTATGAAACTCGTTAAATAATGTCTCTTAGCTCGTGCATTTAGATTGGACAGCGTAAGAAGAATAATTATGTTATTATGCATATATCTCTCCCTCTTCTTCACTCTCTCTCTCTCCTTCTCACTCTTTATCTATCTCTCTATCTATCTATCACGATATATATATATATATATATAGAGAGAGAGAGAGAGAGAGAGAGAGAGAGAGAGTGAGAGAGAGGAAAATAGCCGTTTCCACTTCGTACGATATCGCTTAAGAAAAAATCCCATCATCACTCTTAATAAAGATGAGAGAGAGAGAGAGAGAGAGAGAGAGAGAGACTGTACTATCCAATTATAGGTCAGAGATTTCAAGGTATAACATATCAATTACCTGAGTACGGAGATCGTCTCAATTAGCTATTGAGTGAAACTGTTTTGCAATTATCGTGTAAGTAATGGTCGTTATTCAGTTCAGGTTCAGAATATATCACGAGCAACCAGGTATACTACTAAACAAGCAGCCTTAACATTTGTTTGTAGACGATAAGATCATATCCTAAATATTCAATGTCATGAAAGTACGTCACGATGACTAAACTCAAATCAGCATGTTTACTTCACTTGTGTCAATTCTATTAGCAAAATGACAATTTTTCCTAATGATTGTACGATTTCTACCCTATATCTGAATAATAAATAAGGATATAACTTGAACAGCGTGTGTGTGTGTGTGTGTGTGTGTGTGTGTGTGTCAATAGGTGGGGATGTGAGATCTCCCATTCCTTTTGGTGGTTTGGTTATCGTTATTTAGGGGATGATCGAACACGGTGTTATTGCTAGAGTAAACAAAATAAAAGTGGAATTAAATGGTGGAACAAGCAGGGTCAAGAAATAGAACAATATGAGCCCCATTATGTAAAATGTATAAATTTCATCATTTATATATAAAAAATAAATTTGAACATGAGATATGTCGGACTCTTAGAAATAGAATTACAAAGTTTATGCGAAATTCAATTAGCCGTTCTGTTACACCGACATAACAAATTTCATCATGAAATGGAGTGAATGACCAAACTCAAATTGCTGGCATGTCAGCATCACCTGGTTGGTTTTGGCTTTTTTCCAAATCACTGTTGTAGATAAGTCATCGTTGTTGTATTTCTTTTCCTTCTCTCTCTCTCTCTCTCTCTCTCGGTCCCTCTTCGGGTCATCAGCCATCTTGGTTGTGGACTGTCGTCTTTTCTACTGTGCAGTACAGGTATGGAACTATTTTTCCTTCGTGCCTTTTCCGAGACTAGCTCCCTTTTCTATGAAGCCCGAAGCTAGCTCTCTCTCTCTCTCTCTCTCTCTCTCTCTCTCTCTGGTTCCAGGTCTCTCAGTTTTCCGCCCTTGGTTCCTTGGACGAATTATTTAATGAGAGAAATGACTTATTAATGTTCCTTGGAGCTAAATTCTGGCTTCACAAAAATCGGAACACCCCAAGACTTTTCTACCAAAATCCACCTCCGAAATATTACGGAAGGGTGATTTAAAGTGCATTGGATGTCGATGGAAAATAGCAGAAATAAAATGCAGAAGTGCGCATGTTCAAATGGACAAATAGTACTGGACTAAAACGATCAAGATTAATAAAAATGTATTAATGTTTGGTCCTTGAGAAAATCGCCAAAATGTTTGACTGATTTTTAAGATTAATGACCTCCTATAAAGCGATTTCGCAAGCAATTTGTACGTTAATACAAAAGACTCTTCCTTCATATTTCAGGTGTGATATTCCGACACCGGACGGAAATTCTTAAGTTTGCCATACAATATGAGACCAGCTTTTCTTTGTCCGTAAATTTGTATATGACTTCTAATAACAAATTTATCATTTTCAAAGGATTTTTTTTTAAATTGTATATTTCGTTTTTGCACAATGTGCAGCTTTAAATATGAACAGTTTTACAACATTTTCATTCATATTCATTTTATCCTTTGTTAATGACATGAACAAGCACGTTCTGTACCTCTTTATGTGCTGACATGCGCATTACAGTTAGCTTACTTCTTCGATCCCAACCTTGCTGAATACGTTATAGTTGCTGTAAATTTGGCTGTAAATAACATAGGAGAAGGAAAGACAAACGAGGAAATCTCCAAGACTATTCTGCACTGAAGATCATAGTTTTAAGTTTGAGGTCGAGATTTGTTTTCAGCCAATCGAAATCTGAACATCACAAATAAAGCCAGTTGTGATCGGCTGTGTTCAAAGTTCATGCTCCTAACTCAGGCTCATAAATAAATAATGACCGTCAGCCTTGTATTTATGTATGTGGGAGATTGTTCACAGAATTTGAAAAGGTAATGTTTCAGGTTAGGGAGAAAATGAACTTGATTTCGGACAAGGTCAAGTCCAAAATATAATTATCCATAGCATGTAATAAAATAAAAAGAAACAATAACAAAGACTAACAAACAATGCCACATTGATAGTAGCAATTGGACCCCGATCATGCAGGTTCCTATCAGAGTTTTGCTGGATCCTTCTACTGAATGACTAATCAGCGCGAAGCTCTATTTATTTCACGCTTGCAAGGTAATATAAACACGATCCAGATGATTCCCTCGGCTACAATATTTGGGATGTTCCATTTTACGAAACTATTCCATTCTGTCATAGAATCTCTATATATTACGCTTTAAGGCGTCTACTCCAGAAATTGAGCTATAACCCATGCTGATAAATATCTTTCAATTATCGACTCCACGTAATCACTGCAAGAACCTGGAACATCCAGACTGGGACATTTCCTTTAGACACCAGAGTCGCTTTCTAAACCCTTAATATGACAGCAGCACCGTGTAACTTGTTTGTGTTCCTGGTTAGTAATTGTTAGTTCCTAATTGCTTATGCATCAAAAGAAAAGAAAATGACTATCATTCCCCACATACTTTGCTTTTGTTTCCAAGAGAGTGATATTTTGAAATTACCTATTTTCCAGAACATTCCAGATAGATTCAGTGCTGAGTAAACTTGGAGTAACTTCTAGAACTTTCTTGAACTTTACAGTTATATAAATAGTAGCATAAATACAGGGCCTTAAACCCACCAGATCAGTTTATTTCCAACTGCATAAGTGGATACATATCTGCGTTTTTCTGAGGTAGCATCAAAAGGCTGCAAGCATGCAGCAGGCACACTTTGCTATGTCTGCGACCAATGTATGAAGACAAGAGCGAAAAAGGACTCCGTGGAAGCATCTGCTAATATGTGTCAGGCCTACAAGGCGTATTTCAGCATGTCCCTTGGGGATTAATACAAACCCTGGGCACCTTATTTCACAAAAATAACTCGAAGGTAAGATGGACAATTGTCGCTCGGAATTTTATGTTATAAATTTTTTTTTCAATTTTTTAAATTGTAAAAGATTTTATTTTAAAATGTTTTACAATTTTCAATGTCATTAAAAAGGATGTGATATATGAAACATATTGCGACAGTCTCTTACACATTAGTCATGAGTGAAATAAATGGCATTTGTAGGATGGTACAGAGAGGAAAAGAGAGCCATGAAGTTCGCTATCCCAAGACTTTGGCGGGAACCCACTGACTACTCAAGCAACTGCTACTTCTGCATGATGGACCCTTCCAAATGTCGGACTGGCAAGAATGCACCTGCTATCACGTATTTGGACCTTCCTCTATCCATCGCTCCGGTGTCAAACTGCCCTGAGCGCCACTTACCCACTCTTCCGGAGAGAGAGGAGCCGTCTTTATAAGAGAGCAGCAAGTCAGAAAGCGAGATCCAGATCACAATTTGAGGGTTTAGATGAGGAGAGACGTCAATACTACCCCAACCAAAAAGACTTCAAACACTTGATCAGTGATATTGGTCTCACCTAGCCCAATGCTTCGCTTTTGACGTATATGCTCAAGCCGTGGAATTTGTTGGATGAAAGTGTGCACGTTGGATAGAATGAAAAAGTGTGCAAGCTTTTTTGACACTTCAAGTTGGGCTCTGCTTCTGCCACAATGTGACAAGTCTGTTCGAGGATATTTGAATCGCCTGTAACCAGAATCAGTGGCGCCTCTTCAGTGACAGCTCATCCAGAAGCCTCAAAACCGTGCTGCTCCATAATAGAAACAGGTACCCGTCTCTTCCCCTGGCTCACTCTGTGCACCTCAGAGAGGATTACAACAGGATCAAGACCTTGCTGGACGCCCTGAAGTATGTCGAGAACAGCTGGTAGTTGATAATGGTGGCATTTCTGATGGGCCTCCAAGGCGGTTTTACTACGTTTCCCTGCTATATTTGCTTTGGGACAGCAGGGACACCAAGGCGCACTACCACATGTGGAACTGGCCACAGCGGACCGAGTTCTCTTTTGTAAGGTACTACGTCAAATGGGAGACACAGATTGTAGCCGTGGATGGTGCTGATGCCACCATTGCACATCATATTGGGCCTTATGAAATAATTTGTCAGAGATGTAGATAAGGGAAACGAGAACATGATGGGAGACTATATTTGGGGCTGATTTGTGAAAGTGATTTACAGTATAATCGTAAATCTCGAAAAACTACTCACTTCTAAATCTTCTGTGGTCATTTTTGTATTACTTCAGTATAAATACATGTCAATTTTTATTAATATGCTGTTTGAGTTTATGGCAAATTTCTGAATATCACTGTCCTGGTCACAAAAGCAAATTCTGTGGGGAATAATTGCCAATTTCTATACCTATATCTATAACACTTACTACCCAGGAACAAAAATTGTGTTACAAATTCTAATTAATCTGTATCTACTAACGTATAATTTACTGTTTGTCTTTCCTGACGTATATTTTATCTGTTTCATTTTCTCTTCTCTAACTACCTGCCATCTCTCGTTCTTGTAAACTTTATTATCTATATCTTTAATTGTCTGTCTCTCTATCTATATGTCATGTACCGTGATAGTATATTGAAATGCATCTACCTCGTTTTCAGGATTTCTCACAAAATAAAAGACCAGACTCATGCATCTATTAGATATGTCCGAAATGTCGAACCATTTAGAAACTGCATCAATGATTTTAATTTCAAATAATAGGAGATCGGGGAGTATTTCTGACAGTGAATTATATGCATCAATGATCGAAATATTAAAGTAGTAATTCTCAATTACCGGATGGAGAATGGAGTTCACGCATCCACTACTCCATACTGCAACCGAAACGACAACTCTGCCCTACCAAGAACCATCAATAACGTAATTCATTAGATTATCTGATCTTGCTACAGATTTTCCAGTGGGGACAGTCTCGGTATCGTGTCATTATCTCTACACCTGTTTAAACGGGTTATTCCTTATTTATTTATTTATTTATTTATTTATTTATTTATTTATTCTTAGATTCACTCAATTGTCCAGTGGTCTTTCACCCGTCTGTGTCTTACTCTCTATGAAATTACATCAGTGTTTCTATCACTCTGTTAAATTACCTTATTTATCTCGGCATAAAACGTGGCGCACCACGTTCGTTAGGGTCGTGAATATTATTTTTTATCTGTACCGGGACTATGCACCTTGCTATTTAAGAAAATGGGCTAGTTAAACACTTTATTGGAAAGAGACTGCCAGTTTAACCGAAGGAAGAGTCTAAGCATTGCATGGCATTCTGGGAGATCAGTAGGGAACATTTCGGTTTGGTTGACGGTCTTAAATACATGTTAAAAAGTCATTTTTAAAGAAAAGTCCCATCGGAAATAGATCAGTCTCTCCTAATAGCAATAGTATCGTGCCTGGATGTTTATTAAATTTTGATCAAAATTAAATTTAAAAAAACACAAGTTAGACAATTAGATCTGATATCCCAGATCAAACGCTTTGTGGACCTTATAGTATTTCATAACGGGTTCTTAAGCGTCCTACGTTACAGACCATTGCCATCTACACTCTGTCCACATAGGATCCAGCCACAGGATATCCTGCATTCGGTATCATATCCATTGGTTATTGCATGTATTGTGTGGCTAATTTCTAAAGACTTAATTCATTGATATATGTGACGAGGACATTAACTGAATTGCTTTGCATAATATATATTATGTTATGCATATTTAGGTTTGATTATTAGCTAGTTTTTTCTTTTTTTTATTTATTTGTTTCATTATATGCTATGTCTTTTTGTATTTGGATTTGATCTTGTCCAAAATATCAACTTCATTTTCTACCTGCCCTGAGTTGAGTTTTTAGTTCTGTAAACAACTAATACATTGCAAAACATTTCTCTATTAATATAGGTTAGCTATTAGGAATATTGTCTTGGCCTGAATCAATGACATTGCGTTCATGATGCTCTTTGTTATAATTTTAATTTTAATTATAACTAAGGTTTTTCTAGAAAGTTATTTTGCATCCTGGTTTTTTTATGTCTTAGTTTTTGTAAAATCTTATTTACTAGAAAATTATTTCCTCGTGGTGTAAGATATGTATATAATCAGCTAAATTATTGTTGTGTCCAATAATTATTTTGGGATCGAATTTATTTATTCAAATTGTTTACTTCAGATGATCCTAAAACGATAGGTAACATTCATGGAAAATGAGACTTGTATTTATAGTGAAAATTAAGTAAGGATATATTATTGGATTGTGTTATTGTAATCTAAAAAAAGACACATCACCATGACACTGGCCATTACCTTCCGCGTTGGATGTATTTTGGAATACCGCTAAAATATATTCAGAATTTTATATATTAGGACTTGTGCTAGATATAATAGGATTCTTTGGGATTTAATTCCCTTTTCCTACATTTGTACCTTGTATTCGAAAAAAAATATATTATTTGTGAATTTTACAACGCTTGCTACGTGTCACTCTTTCCTAATTCTTATTTTAATACCACTGAGTAAAAATAATTCTTTATGTCAAAAATGTATGGATACAATCATTAACCTTTATAGGTTCTTGATAGGATGGACGTGTTTCATTATAAATGTCCCTTTGTCGCTTACCCGGGATGAATTGTTAAGTTCCATCGTCTTTCTGGGATTTCACTCCATGTTGGAGTTCAAATGATCTATCTCACCTTTTATCATCTTTTCGATTCGTTTTAAATACTGCTGGATATTAATTAGATAGTTCGCAAGAAGCAGCGATGATTAGTTTGAGATAGTATTCAATAATCATTTTTGATGGAGGACCCCAAAGTAAATCTTCAAAACCTATTCCAAAGAAGGCTGTTTAATGCCGCATGGATAACTGGGTTTATAATTTTTGTGCTTTATATATTTCTAAAGTTTCTGGCATGCAAATGTTCATGTGATATTAGACATTAATTTTTGAACTGTTCTTGGGTGATTGTTAATTATATACATCGGAGGCTAGACATAAACCAAATTTAACTACGATTAGAACAAATGGATGTCGGTGACTCCGTCAAGTTACGGTAACAATTATTTAACCAAATGAAGAGGATTAAATTAAAACAGCTACACCAACACTTATCAAATATTACAGTTTATTTTCCAAAATGCCAAAACAAAGATTCATTAAAACCCCACCAACTTGTACAATTTCTTTCATCTTGCACTTTTTCAGTTTTATTTGTTTTCTTTCGAGGTTCTGCATTTGCTTTTCTGAATATTTATTGTTTCTGAAGATTTCTACCTATTTTATCTCGACATGGATAATAACGTTTGTAGAATTTTACTATCTCTGTTCATTGTTCCACTTGTATATATTCCCTTTTTGCATGCTTCGTCCCTCTTTGTTTGATTGTTTCTTTCCTCTATCTTGTTCACCTTCCGTCTATTTTGCAAGAAGATTAGGAAACAAAGTTGAACATGATTTCAAGTTATTATAAAGGTTATTTATATGTTGGGGCAACTAGTGGCCGAATGGTCTAAAGCGCTCTCCGTTACGGATCACTGCCATCTCACCTCTGTCTGCGTGGGTTTGAGTCTCGGATTCAGCCAATGTAGGTATGTGAGAAAGCTTGCCAGTAGCTTCTCGTGGGTCGGTGGTTCTTTCTGGGGTTTTCCCGGGTTCTTCCTCCACCATTAATACTGGCCGCCATGTATAGCCTATTGTGTGCTGAAAAATGGCGTTAAACCCTACAACAACAACAACATATTTATATGGCACTATGCCAAGGCAATCTCTCCCAAAGGTGCAATCTTACAAAATTAATATGAATAGTGAAAAATAAATTACAATATATTTGTTTACATATAAGGAATTTATTTCTACGTATCATCATAATGTACAGAAGTTACATTTAGTTTAATGTAATGTAATGTAATACAATGCAACGTAATGTATGTATGTATGTATGTATGTATGTTGTTGTTGTTGTTGTTGTAGGGTTTAACGCCATATTTCAGCACACGATAGGCTATACATGGCGACCAGTATTAATGGTGGAGGAAGAATCCGGGAAAGCCCCGGAAAGAACCACCGACCCTCGAGAAGCCACTGGAAAGCTTTCTCACATACCCACACTGGCCGAATCCGAGACTAGGTATGTATGTATGTATGTATGTATGCATGTATATATGTATGTGTGTGTGTGCGTGCGTGCGTGCGTGCGTGCGTGTGTGTGTGTATGTGTGTGTGTAGGTAGGCAGACAGGTATGTATGTATGTATGTATGAATTTATGTATGTGTATATATATGTATGTTGGTGTGTATGTATGTATGTAGGTATGTATGTAGGTAGGTAGGTAGGTAGGTATGTGTGCATGACTCGTATTTTCATATAAGCAGTGGACAGGAGATATATCCTGACTGCAAAATGCAGAAAGTAAATTCTAATGAGTTTTAAATCAAGCTCATCAATACATACGGTGGAGAAGAACATTGTAAATTGGTAAGAAACATTACTGAACTGTAGTGAAACAACAACAGCAGTAGGCAAGAATATATAATTTCGAACAGACAATATCTATTAGAACTAGAACTGGACTAATATATGTATTGAAAGGCAATTTTTGAGACAATTAAAAGATAATAACTATTAACATTAGTCATCTGAAATTGTATTATAAGCAACAGGGAAAGTGATCCGTTTGTTGTAGAATAGCTTATAGTATGCATTAAATAATTCTTGATAATTTGTTTTTGAAATTACCGTCTTTCTTCATTTTATTTTCAATGATATGCAATAATGGGAGTTTTATAGCTTTTCTTTTCTTTCAGTTCTTTCTACAGTTTATAAACAGAAGTTATTTATTTGTAGTTTAGGAAATAATACTGGTAGACGAGGCATATAACATTGATATCCAATGGCAATAATATTGATGTCCAATGGCAATGATGCTGATATCCAATGGCAATAATATTGATATCCAATGGCAATAATATTGATATCCAATGGCAATGATGCTGATAGGCAAATGCAATGCTACTAGTACAAAAGACAATACAGCTGGTAGACACTGGAATTAACACTACTACTACCGGTAGACAATGGCAATAATACAGAAGGAAAGGGCAATAATACTGGCCAACAAGGGCAATTTCATTAAGCCTTTATTTCCCATTGTTGGCAAGGTAAAATCCATAATCCACAATTTCCCATAGATACCTTTGTAATACTATACTGACTTTTCAGCCTTTCACAGAAGCTGTTCACAGGGAGTTGGTTTATAAAGGATGTCCATTCCAGGCAGTAAATACATTATACACATGTTGCCTGTTATATCGAAACTTAGGATATTGGCATGTTCATGGCAGACTATGTTCCAGATAATGGCATTCTCATGGACAGGAACTATGTGACATGTGGAAGTCTCATCATCCCCGACACCAAAATTGAATCATAACTACCAATATATTTTGAATTTTAGGATCTCATTTTTGTCGTTCTCTAATTTTCAATTTTAATGCATGAAAGTACTTTTCCATTTTGTAATTCTTATCGCATGTATACTTGAGTAAAGGAAAGAATCTACTCAACCTCTGTTTTAATGACTTATCTCGTTTACACAATACATGCCATTTCAAGAACTTAAAACTCGCATTTTGACATATAAATGAAACTAATATTTTAAACCTTATATTATAATGATAAAATTGTCTTAATGATTTATTTCGATTATTTAGTCGTTTGAAAATTGTATAAAGGTTGCTTCTTCCTTTTACCTCCCTAACTTTTAAACTTTGGTATACAACCTTTATGCGTTACATGTATCGATATTATTGGATTGTAGCTATAAATACATACTACTCTACACTGAAATTTGTTTCTCTGATAGATGGCATCCTCCCTCTACATATGTCGTCAAAATAAGGCCTGAAAGCGTTCTCGTCTTAATTTGACATTGGGACATTATTGAGTGGCTGTCTTTCTTTGGTTCTTTCTTTGAGTGTTGATTTTGGTTTGTTTGTTTTTTATTTTGTTTTGCTTGCTGTTTTATGGTGGGAGGTCTGTTGGATTTGCTTTTTTGCTATTGATGCATTTTATTATGACCTATTCCTTCAATACCGAAGCAAAAATCTTTAAAGCTGTCTTGGCTACACAAAGAAAGAAAGGTATTTTTCTACGTTACAGGGGGAATGCGTATGCTGACATCCGATCGAGAACTGGTGTTACTGACTTCATGTATCTGCGGCTAATGAAACGTATTGAAAGACTATACTTTGTATCATGCACATCAGATCTTGCTGCTACGTTCTCAGTCTACTAATCTTCAACTCCTTTATTTTAGATTAATATAAATGTGTTTTAAATCAGAGTAGCCCATACTGAGTAGTACATTCAATCAGTGTTCGACGAGTCATGATAAGAATGAAACAAAACTCAAGTGAAGTAGTTCATTTATTCAAAGAAGATAATTTCACTACTAAAGTACAAGTGTGTACAGCACAGTTCAAATCACATTTCCAAATACATTGATATTGCTTGAATAAACATGGAGTCTACAGGAAGGACAAAGAAGAAAATAAGAAGAGGAAAGGCATCAAGGAAATCATACATATAACAAGCAATATTATTTATAAAATGTATTAAAATAACATTTTCATTGAAATGAGCTAAACGAAATTGCATTTGTGATAGATATATTAAAGACATCTCAACAACAGTAACAAGCATGCATACAAAGTGATGGGCAGAAAAAAAAAAAATATATATATATATATATATATATATATATATATATATATATATATATATATATATATCATTAAAGATATAGCAGGGAAAGATTCAAACATCAGTATTAAGATCTTTATTTGGTCTAGTCTTATTTAATTCAGTCCTATTCTTAATTGTATATGCATTGTGCATAAATATGTAGAAGGTGTTCACTAAAATATTATAAAAATGTAATCACAGTCGTCATGCCTTTTACTTCTTTACATCACCAGCCTCTCCTTCTTTCAGAATTTCCAGGAGCAGATGAACCAACTTGTTCTCGAATTCATCTTTACCTGTGTTCAAATTCCGCTTTACTGATCTACTCCAAGGGCTGAGATCCAGTTTTGGTATCTGTGAGCAGGGAACGGCCACAATCCTACAAATGTATATGTTTATAATTATTTAATGTTTGGGGGTGTGGTTGATGGTTGTACTGTTCATATTTAATACGCGATGAAAACTGTTCATTAGTTTCGTTTTTGCTTAGGGTAAGGTGTGCACCATTTTCGGTAGATACTTTGAGGTCATAGCAACATGCACCTGCTACAAGTAGGTCAGGTCAGCGCAAACCGCATTTTACGCTTTAACCGCATTCTTAGGAAGCTTAACATTTGAGTCATTCATGATCTTTATATATAATTTTTCTTAAATGTCAATTGCAGTAAAGGCAAACAACAACTGACATTATAAATATGTTTTAGTACTTTCCTTTGCACCATAAGTACTATTACATGACCTAAATTTGTATCAGATACGAAAATAAACCATAAAAAATATATAATTTGAAGCACACATCGCCTAATGATGGATAGCAGTTTCAACATTTGATCAAGTTTCTTTCTATTTTATCTCACCCTAACTTTAATTTATATTTCATTTCACGTATATGAACTTTATAAATAAAATGCATCCAAAACATTTCAGTTATAACCACTTTACAATGGTAATACACACCGATGTACCTGTAGTTTATTGCTCTTAGAGAATGTAGCCCTACTAGAGCCGTCTGATTGCTCCTGAGACAAATGATGAACTTCATATTTGCCTAAGATACGGCATGGGTGTTTACTCCTCTACAATCTTTTTAAACTTCTTTTATTCTTTTATTATCAGCTACAGGTCCAACTTAAAAACTAATTGTCCTCATTTGCAACCTCTCTTGTACTTGCGTCACGCGCCTAAGAGTTTTCGTGTTTTCTGTTCTCAAATCCTTATTTCAATTCCGATCTATTAGCTCCGTGCAACCTACATTTCACGAGATAATTCAGTTTGGACTATGTTGACCATTTTGATTAAATTCTAATCTGTTATTTGTGTATACTCCCACATCTCTTCTCCTGAACCTACGTCACTAGGTCAGATGGGCACGTACACAGACAAAGAGTTTTCCATTTAAGGCAGCCTGAAATGCAGTGTTAGCCACCGCATACTGAATATACAGTTTGTGTTTGCTTCGTGTTAAGCACAGCATCCTCCTGGTGGTATGCAAAATGACTCATGTCTCAGTTGGCAAATCTCTTTCATTTTACAAACCTATCAGGATCTCGATTAAATCGATTTCGGTTAGCATTTAAAATGGGAACTATAAATCGTTCTTTCAGAGGAACGTTTCTCTCTCAGGGAAGATTGTTTCCAAAACAAAACTGTACATGCATGCACTTGAAAGTATTTAATTATTTAATGTCAAAGAATGAACACTATAAATTAAAGATATTTTTTTTCTCTTCGACGGATACCTAAAATTCCAACACACTCTAAAGATAAATCAGTTACATTTACAGAACTATAGTCAAGTTAACTTTATCGCATGAAAATTTGCTGTACATACTGGGTAATCTATACTCAGAGGCATAACAAGCCTTTATCATAACCAGCCGATTGTGAATTGTTTCCACCTGTCTACCTTAAAACCAGGAAAACACAGCATTAATATCTTCAGCTTGTAATGATGCGATGTGAGAAAATGATCGCGAAAATCTTACTTGGGGTCTCCCGTGATGAAGGCGTTTGGCGAAATAACGAAGCTGTCATCATACACATTCGCACACAATACCGCTGCCAGGGAGGTTTGTTTTATTCCGGCCAATTTTGCTGAAACACAATTATTAAACTTTTATATGCAACAAATTATAAAGGTACATGAAAATCCTTTGAAAAAAATATTAATATAAAATTAGTATGCATATGTCCGAAAACATCTTTCGAGAAAAGTTATAGCTTCAGTCAGTGATTTAAACTTCCAAGAGGAGCAATAACTGATAAAATAAATTATAAAATACAAAACATTTTACAATCTTTAATCTGTAATAGACGGTTTAAATCGTCCATAAAAAAGCACAGAAGACTAATAAACCGCAAAAATACGCTCGAATTTAAACATTATACTACCTCATCTTTAACATCAAGCTTGTTTTTTATTTAGCGGGATAATAAAAAGCACATTGTGTTTTCTATCCTCACCGAGAGAAAACCCTTCCGGTTCCGGTCTCTCAAACCAATATCTGTCGCCATTTCGGAGTGCCCTGAACTGCGCAAGAAAGATGCAATTTAGTGTTGGACCGACAACTGCTGTGCCAATCGTTTCGGTGATAACACCAGTCCATAGGTCTATATCCATCGGTGATCTGTATAAATCAAGACGTAAAATAATCTCCTGGTGTAAATAAAAAAGATCTACATATGATAACGTGAGCCCAGTAAAAAAAAGTATATCACGTAATATATGTTTAATGAGCAGAACTGTTTCAAATGGTGAGTTTCACCAGCATTTCTCGCATGTCTTCTGTCGTCTGCAACAAGTTTAAATGAAAGGTAAGCAGTATTTTTCTCCAATTCAGCTGAGTTGACGTTTACCGATTTTAAAAGGATAAGTATATTTCTTTCAAATATAGTAAAATGGATATCACAATGAACTACTCTCTTCCTCTTGCTGAAAACATTTGAACCATTTTAATTAGTAAGATTTCAGGGGTTAATACTGGGAATAGTCTGGGGAGGTGAGAGTTAGGTAAAGTGGGTCGGTGTTGTGACTCATTCAATCTGAGTATTGATGTAAACAAGAAAAATTTAAGGCTCAATGAGACAAGAATGAGTTGAACCCTTCATCTCCTCAAATTTCAACAGCCTATACAGAAACGGTTGTCTTTGCATCGTTATTATTAAATCTCTAATTATATTGGAGTAGCAGTGACCAAATGGTCGAGGCCTGGAATTTATAGATCACACCCATGTCATCTCTGACCGCATGGGTTCTAGTCTAAGTTCGGACAAAAATATGTCTCTGCCAAAGCTTGCCAGTAGCTTCCAGAGGACAGATGTTTCCACCCATGCTTTTCACGGTTCTTCTTCCACCAAATATCCGTTCCGCCTGGTATAACATATCGTGTGCTGAGGACTGAAGTTACACATATAAAACCAAACCTAACCGAATATATCATGGCATTAGGAACGTCAACAGGTTGTAAACCTGTGCAGATAAGGATTTGCAAAATTAAATACATTAGACACATAATGCCTATATATACTTTATAAAGACAGAGCTAAAAGGTAGAGATGTTAAAGATATGTAAAAGTCCTATAATATAAACGATAGCGTTCAAAATCCATAGAATTCTGAAAAAAGACGATTATATTTCCTTATTTGAAACCGCATTCCTTCGAAACGTCCAAAATTTTATCTTGTGGTTAATCTTCCAGAAGTCCGTTAATTGAATTTAAATCAAACAAACAAATGTTTTAAATGATGGAAATTGATCCATTCCACAAGAACGCCTCTGATTTTCTGTTAACATGGCAAAGTATGCACTCTGGTCAAGGTTACCCATGTGTGTGTTACGTAACAGATGTGTGTGTCCTATACATTATCAGCACAAAGCCGTTCCATCTATGTGTTTTGTTCTATAAGAGGGATGCCAAATCCAAGGATGAATTTGATTTTTCCGAGGTTGTTTGCCGATTAGTATAATGTGTGTGTGTGATTTGGATATTTAACGTAGTTTTTAAAAATAATTCAAGCATGTGCCTATGATGTCTGCAGTGTGGCAGTTCATAGTGATGTCTAGCATTGGGGCATCATGCCGCAGACATGTAGAATGATGTCCCATCCTGCCACATGATCCTGACACCAGTCCAACCAGTCTTAATACTAACCTCTCAATGCTGAGCATCTAGTGAGGCAGCTGTTATTACCATTTTTGAAAATCTAATTGTATGACTCGACCGGGGTTTGAAAGCGAGCTTCCGAATCCGAGCTGCACGATCGAGCCATTAGGCTACCGGAGAGGTGATTCATATAATGTAATAAGTCGGTAATAGAGAACCTTTATAGCACAATAGGTTGACTACAGTTTGCCTCTGATTGAGTTATCTGCCCTTTAGATACGCTTAATAGCCATTTGACTATGAAACCAACATTTGGGAACATTTTCGAAAGTAATTTTTTTTCAGCTCTTACTAAGGTAGTTATTCATTCAGAGCATTTACATATATTGCCAAGCAGGCATTTAGTTTCTATAGTAAAATCATTAGAAATGAGATTATCGTTGTGCTCATAATCTTACTAACTTAGCGAATACAGATCGTAAATATGTTTTCGTCTTTGATGTGTGTGTGTGTGCGTGCGTGCGTGCGTGCGTGTGTAAATAGCATTCATCTTACTGATAGACAGTCTTCAAGAGAGCTATGGTAATGTTATCGTGCCATGTCAGAGACGTCCAAGAGCCTGGATCAGTCAGGGTTTCCCCACATAAGTCTCTCCTGTATTTCCAGTAAGGAGGAAGTCCATGATCTCTCCCTCTGTTTATATTTAGGGCCGCCAGGTCGAAACTTACACCGTTCTTCAAGAACAACTTGTTCCTCGCTCCATCTTCCAGTAATCTTTAAACATATATAAAGGTTTCATGGTCATAATTCATCCAAGAAGGCGTTTGAAGAGAGACATTGCAGTGACCTAATTAGCAGATCCTATGATCAGAACATATAACATTATAGGAGGAATCAAAACTGTTTGCATTTAATATAGAATGTTTTGTGGCGTATCCCAGAATCCTAATTTCTGCTACACGATGAATGGAACTTACATTTCGTCTTAAAGCTAAGCAGCAGCTGACATACTCGAAACACTGTTCGAGATGGTTTATTCCGTTTAAATTGTACAATCTCCAATAATTTACTTTAAATCTACAACCATTCCTTTGGTTCTTTCTATTTCCATTTATCTCTTACTCTGTGCATATGTATACGTCCTCTGCTTCTAATATATATTATCTACGTCCCTGACCCGTTAGCACGATTTTTTCTGGGATCACAAACATTTAGAATTTCTTTAATCTGAGCGCCTCTGATAGATAAATGTACAGATGCACAGAGATATGTTTAGATGCAATTTCATTTGATTGTCAGTTTCCATTTAACATATGGACATGTACTAGTAAACGATATATATATGTATATTTTTATGGGAAAATATGAACGAGAGTTTTTCGAATGTAAATACTGCACGACCTTGTCAGTGCAGTTTATTCATCCGAAAAAACGAGTTCATATTTTCCCATACAAATACAGTAACCTTTTTATTATATGCTATTTTTTTAAATTCTACCTAATGCTTAATTATATTAACAAAATACACAACAAGAAATAAAATAACTGAATGTATGCCGTATTCCAAAATAAATACACAAGCGCAGATTCATCATTACACAATAATAACATTATTACAGTGCACATAACTCCGCCCAGATAAATTTGAACTTGGTCGCGCGCTCGACATTACTTTCGAAAGAAAATGACACGTCTAGTTAAAATTGAAATTTGGAGTCATATTGTGAATGAATGCGCATTGCAACAACTTTTCCGTTTGATCTGGAATGGATAAATATCGTATTTTGTTTTTTCGATTCTACGAAATTTCTTAATTATGGGCTGGATTTATAGGTGACAATTCCACATTAAATACATCAGACTGAAAAAGCGAGAGAGCAGCGTGTTGACATCGGCAGATGTGTTTCTATTTCTGTCATTGAATGTTTGAAATCATAATGTGGGGAAAATATGAAGTCTTTCAATTATAATTATCAAGAAGACGCTATGAATTTTAATGCTTGTTTTTCCTTTTGAGTGCAGTAAGGAGAATTTAATTGCATTTATATTCGAAATTAAAGTACAATTTCGAAATGTGTAATCAAGATTGAGAACCTATGACATGGCTTATGTAATTCGGATTTGCAGAACTAAGAAAGTACATTTTGAGGAAATTTAGGATGTAAAACTGTACGTGTGTTTTTTGCCATTCTTATCACAAGAAGACAGTTTATGTCTTGACACTTGTATGTCATTTGCAAGGACCCTTTCTTGCGTCTATTATATAGCTAGCCTAAATCCGAAACATTGTATCAAAATGTTAACGCGTAATGTGCCAAAACAACTCTTATGTGGCAGTCCACGAAACAGTTGCTTTACTTCATTCAACAACCACAACTTAAAACGCCTACTACCCGAGTGTACATGATTTGTTTACAAATCAAAAGTGCTGGCGTTTGCGTCCATTGCTTTTTTACAATAGAAAGTAGTTCCTTTATGCACGTGAATGGAATATGAAGGTGTGCAATGTTGTAAAATACTGAACGATTCTTATGTATATATATATATATATAGATTCAGTGAGAGATGTACCTGTCGGTGCGAGGGCATTTTGTTTCTGTCAACCATTTTACCAATCGATTG
Organism: Sinohyriopsis cumingii; assembly: GCA_028554795.2. Lineage (NCBI taxonomy): Eukaryota > Metazoa > Mollusca > Bivalvia > Unionida > Unionidae > Sinohyriopsis > Sinohyriopsis cumingii. The sequence continues at coordinate 63,992,798 of CM068833.1, read as the reverse complement.
GCCCCGGTTCTTGCCCTCATATAAAGCATATGTGGATTTAGATACGTGTTCTCAATGCCTTTAACATCTGGGTCATTGACATCTGAAGTTTCTGGAAAATCTGTATGTAGCTTCATTTGATTCGGAATCCAGGAATGTCCGATTCTAAACGATATGGATGGAATATATATATATATATATATATATATATATATATATATATATATATATATATATATATATATATATTACTATAAATACTTTATTCTGCCTGTCCATCGCTCTAGTAATTTTATGCTTGTTAGTATTATTGATTAGAGCAGAATAATTACGTAGATCAACTGCAAATATATTAAACTATTTTAAGTACCTCTTATTGGTCATTTTGTTTAGTTTCTGTTTCACACTAATTTCCATACGCTATGTTGTGGGTTCTTGTGCGTTCAGAGTACAAGAAGCTAGCCGTGTGTTTGTAGTTCTATACATTCTTCATCAAATCCATATTTTATGTTTAAATCATAAGTGTGTCTTATCTTGATATTTTCAGCGTGAATAAAAATAGAAACTCATAAAAGAGAACAATCGACCAAGCAGTTTGCAAAAGAGGATTGTGAACAACAAGAAAAAGGCACATAACTACGTTTTGAAGTGGACACACTAGATAAGGATGTGAGGAGTTTATTTACTCCATCAATACACAGTTGCCCGGGGTATATCTTAACTCCGTTAAAATGGCAACTATGTGTATTTGTATATGATATAAATATGATATATGTAAAGTTTGTACGATGTATCATTGATATTCCACTCGTAAAAAGTTTCATCAAAAGGAAACTCGGTAAAACAGTATAAATGAATATTGAAACAGTGAAACTATGCATATACTACAGAACAGGTATATAAAAACGATTTACCTGTATGCTATTCCAAAATCATTGGCAATGTCAGTGTTTATTGTAGGGTCGTAGCCTGTAAAGTAACTGGGCCTAGAACCAGTAATGATTAAGCTGTTGTCAAGCATGACTTTACGTGTTAGGAGCCAGGAAAGAAACTCATTGTATGTAATGTGCTGAATTTGGGCGATATTTATTTTCCTGGCCTCCTGGAATAATTCCTCTGGATCTGTCCACCCTAGTCCTTTGAGAAGGTTCACAATACGATTGTGTTCTTGTACAAAGAGTGTGTGGTAGGAGCCAAGACTCGGCACAACATTCACCCTGGAGTCACCTGGGAATGACAGTACGAGTATTTAAGCTTGAAGGGATTTCAGCTTTATGATAATATAAATTGAACATTAACACATAAATAAATGATCAACATTCGGATATGTGTGAGTGTCCGTCAGCACGCATGTGTCTGGACATATCGAACAATAGCAATTGTCACAATTGTCGGAACCTTTATCTGAATGCTGGTCTTTCTTGTAATCATGGGATTCAGTCTAAAACGATTTATTGTCTGACAGATAACGAAACCTTTATATTTGTCAATACTTTAAACTTACTGCTAACTCCAAATTGAATATCCCATTTAGAAGGAAAAGAATAAGATATGGTATAATTCTGTACATAAGACTATTAACCTGTAGTTCTTTCCTACATTTCGATTATTTCACCTGCCAGTTGCAAAGCGACTTTTCAAAATTACACTGAAATGTACTCAGCGTTATTTGAAGATATTAACTTTCAACGTAAGGCTAGGCTATCTCTTCATTTTGACACCAATTTTTTTTAATACGTATCAAAAGTCTTCAAACCTCAATTGTTCTATATACTGTTCCAGCAGTTAGCTACCACCACTCATTAAATATGACATACTTGTATCCAGCAAGTTGCCAGGTTACACACTGCGTTTTCAGAAAGGAACAACGCATGACCCTTTAAATAAACAAAGCAGTGCATCCATTAATACGTAAAATTTCATAGTTGGTATTTTATCCCTAATTGTGCATGAATAAGAACTTATAAGGCTGGCCATGCTCTTAGGTATAGTGAATTCCTGAAGCCTACCATCCGTTTCATATAAATGTTTGTTATATATAGGCGGTCGTTCTATACATGCGTTGCTACATATGTGTATTCACCGTTCAACACAGGTGGTCGTATGACACAGGTAGATTCTATAAACTTACCAGCAATGGAACAGCTCTCCCCTGGAACAGTCAAAGTGCACGCCGAAGAGTCATTATTTGGAGGAAGGTTGTTTCCGTCTGTGACAGCCATATACTCAGGATTATCTTAAAATAAAATAAAAGACTTCTGTTTAGAGTCCTTATCTCATCAAAGAAATTATAACATCTTTTCTTGAATTACGTTATGATTACTCTTCTGAGACAATTAGGCGCGACTTGTATTTTGTTTTGTTTCAAGTAGAATTTTCCGCCCGATGTTATCTTATTCGAACCATGTGCAAGTGGGCATTCAGCACAATTGCATCGTAACATCCGTACATTTTATCTGAGTATAGGAAACGTCAAGAAGACAAGAAAGAGTGATTGCAAGACAAACTTGAGTTCCGTAGCTTGGTTAATTCTGCCGCTGAGGAACCATAAACATTGGAACCATCAATGTACGAGGTTATCGTGTTCACTTGCTGTCTTGGTCCGGCTGTAAATAAATAAAGAAATACATATGTTTTCTCCTGTTGTCTTCATCCAGCAGCAATAAATTATTAATTAATGAGATTGTGTATGAAAAGATTTTAAGAAAAGTACTGTCTAGTCATTTCATAACCGTAACATTGAAAATGTTGATAACCATGTATTCTGACAACGCTTCGTGTGTGTGTGTGTGTGTGTGTGTGTGTGTTAAATTCACCTGTTTCAACAAAGCAATATCAAACTTATTTAGAACGTAAATGTTGATTATCATTTTGATGTGTTAACATGCTGAAACAAAATAAGCGATGGAGGTGTCTCGACCCCAAATATAATTATAGAGGAATTTATTTTTAATTTATCTGCAGGAGAGACGTCTCGAGTTCTTTGAGTTTTGCGTTTTCTTAGGGTGAAACATGTTTAGACAAGTGAAGCGTACGTTTATGAGACTTGCTAAAACAGTTGGCAAATTAGGGAAATGTTTGGAACAGAAGTATGGCTATTAAGGACAAAATTAAGTATATATGACAATCGTGTTACTCTATTGTCAGTTATTTTCGGGGATATCAATTTGAGACATTTTTGATAAACATGTTGTTTTCATCGGTAATTCAATGCCATGGATTAACGAAGAGGTTAAGAATAGGTCCACTGACAGATCGGTTCTCACTGGGCCTGAAATGAATGGTTTATAACGACCATGCAATGTACGAAAATTAGTTTACAAGAAAAATTGTAAATTCACAATATCTGAAGTTTGTATTTTATGAAGCATTTTACCATTAATTTAACCCATAGTTATATCCTCCCGAACATTTAACGGTTTTGCATTAATGTGATACTTACTCAGCGTATTGCAATTCCGGTCCAAAGCCGGTGCGGAACGTGGCACATTCATGCAAGTGCCATCGGCAAAGAAACCATCGCTATTGGGTACGTAAATCGGAGCGCACTTCTCCCTGTTGTTTGAAACGAACGATGCTTAGCAAATAATTGTTTCGATAGATGATATTTGCTACCATTGACTACATATAAGCAAAGTTACTGTCTTGTCTGAATGTGCACCGTCTTATTTCCAAAACAAACCAAGATCAAATACCATTACAACCAATTACAAACATTTCGGTCCACCATAATACGAACATTATGCAACAATATATATATATATATATATATATATATATATATATATATATATATATATATATATATATATATATATATATATAAAGAGAGAGAGAGATGCTGGTGACATTTAAAATACCATTAAAAAATAAACAGAGAGAAAAAAGTAATCAGTATGTTGGTGACATATTTAAAATACTGATACAAAACATGAAGCTCTAAATCGCACTTACGTATCGACATTTACAGGATTCGTTTCACAACAGCTCACTGTGGCACCGTTAAGTCCTTAAATTAATAAACAGTAGGATACAATTTGAGAGGTCTGACCTTAGTGAAATTTAATACAACAATACTTCTTTCAACCCACAGCAAATAAGTTGATAAACTGAGAAATTCTAATATAACAATGTTCCAAAGGACTCTAGTGAATAAAGTACACCAGTCTGATTCAACGCGATTACTGTACAAATTACAAAACTTAAAAAACTGTAGCTAGGCCCTAAAGACGATTAGCATGGCGAAACGTTTAAAGTACGAACAATACTTTACTTTAATAAATCTTAAATAATGTCAGAAAACTACCTTGCATTAATTACATCAACATTGAGAGTTGAAGAGAGACATTTTATGAAATTAACACGTAAGCAATATCGTCGGTGTCAAGAGATGATGTTTAAAAATTTGATTGGATAAACGTATGATCAAAGTTAGCTGTACTGACGACATACAGGATAATAATTAAAGCAACATGAATTGTCAATTTCATTGTTTCAAACAAGATGCAGATTACACATTGCTTTCAATGACCATAACATTAACGAAGCACCAACATGTTTTAAACGGTTGAATGTGAAGAAAGGACAAAGTTCCTTACTTGGTGTGGGTAAATGAAAAAAGTTCCTTGAGGCTAAATTCACATTTAAAGATCACATAATCTTTATGAGGTTTAGCCAAATGCGTCAATTTCAAAGGGATGGAATTTATGAAAAACATATATTGAATTAAAACAACACGTGGTTTCTCGGTATATGAAGCAAATGAAGCCAAGGCAATTATAGAACTAACTTCGAATTAAACCTTAAATCTTTCATACGCTTGGATTGATTTAGAAAGGGCGGTGCATTGTTGGAAATATTTGTCTCATGTGGTCTTTTTTGGCTTCTTGATATCGCCTAATGTCAGATTATCCCACTAAACAATGATCTGTATGTGTTGTTTCTATATAAATGACAATACCAGAGGCTGTTAAATCAGCAGATGCAGCTATTAAAGTCATCGTTCCTACGGTCACGAATGCCTGTCTATTGTAACAAAAGAGAAGGGACTACAAATGAAAACAAAAACAAAATATTGTAGCAATTAAGGAGGCAAAGGAGAACAAAAGACACTGAATTGAAAAATGGCTCGCGAAATAGTCCACAACTCCGACATTGTATGGGTATATATGCGGAAGTATATGAAAGGGAAAACGATGGATGCAGGACAACAATGGATAATTTATCAAAATACGCGTTTGCAAGAAAGGTTACAAACAAGAACAAATTTTAGACGAGCATGTAAGGAACAAAAATTTTAAAAGATACTGTTTCATGAAGGACAACATTACTAAATGATAGTGAGGCTTTTTCATGAAAAGAAAAAAGGTGAATGGTTCACAGCTTCCTCAGACATTAAGAAATCCATAGTGGAAGTTTTAGGAGACCGTTTAAGCCTAAAAAGTGTATTTTACCTAATTTGAACCAAAAGCTGAGCTGATCTTTTACCACATGTAATAAGGAAAGACAAACTAACTAAACATAGTCCAAAGAATCACACTGATGAAAAAAAAGAAGATTCCAGTTTTAATTTATTACTGAACTGGGCCATGAGAGTGTTTATTATCACTTTTTTCTGTATATGTGTTTGATCTTTACTTCATGTGCATCACCGGATGTTCCTCCAGAATTTAGGTAGACTTCATCCTTAATACCTCAAGACATATGTTTTGTCTATTGTTATTTAAAAGGACCAATGTTATCTCTGTCATTAGACGTTATGAGCAGATCCTCAATTTCGTTTCCATTCTTCCTATATCTTCATGCCCAGTATAAAATTGTCGTATACCTTGATCATCAAAACCACTATCAAGATATACACTATTAAAATGTTAAACAGATTCAATATCATCAACTCATATGTCAGCTGATGCTTGTATTTCATAACAATCACGCGCAAAGATTTGTATCTCATAAACCTCACCATCATCTATCATATTTTTGTTATCTAAATGAAACAAGGTTTTCATAGATGGACAGGAACAAACTAGAAAAAATGGTATTTTTCTAGGAAAATATCATATATATGTTGCTAGTTGCAAACACTTTAAGGAATTTGAACACTAAAACCATTTGCCAATGTATAGGTATTGCAAACGAAACAATCAAATATGTAGCAGGTAACATCGATGAATCGGAATCAATGCAAAACTTTATATAAAGTCTTTGCTAATAGTACCGCTGGTCAGATTTCCAAACCATTGTATTATGCTGTTATTTATCATGTGACTTAGCGATTGGCAGACGTCTTGCACTCGACATCTTTGATAGTTTGCAAGACTAACCGACCGAGGATTCGATGTTATCCACGCTACAGAAATTGCTTACTTCGTGCATAGCATGATGGACAGGTATCTCTCAGAGATCCTAATGATGCCTGAGACGTTCCAGTGAGATAAAAAGTTAAGCACAGAGAGGGAACCTGCAGTGGATGAGCATGGAAATGACCCAACATAAATGAAACAATTACCTGTTATGTGATCTTCAAAAAAAAACTCTGTCGCACATGTTGATACTCCAGTGTGTTTATCTTGGAAGGATAAATAGTTTTGGACTATCACAACGTGCGTAGACAACGAAGTAAATTGACGGCTGACGGCTAGAGTACTATATAAAGAGCAGCTAGAACGCTACAAATGCATATTGTTGCAAACTGAGGGGGAAAACATTTCAGAGACAAAGGACTTGTTCAAACAGAGATTCTCTTGTAATTTGAATAATACAGAACAGAAAAATGAGTGAAATGCCTAACGTGCAACGGGGTTTACAACCAATCAAACATGAGATAAAAAGTGAGTAAGTTGTTTTGGACATAGAAATAGAGAACATATTCAATTCCAAGGAAGATGATATAACTCAGAAATTCCTACTGGAAAATGCGACAGATGGAATTGAATAATGGAATGCATAAAACGATCGAAAGCTCAAAAAAGTAATCAATAATTTTAGCACAAATAGTCCTGACCTATATAAACATTACCCGCCTAAACAAATCGATAAGTGTTAATAATAAGATTTTAGTAATACTAATTGCTTATCGGTAAGTATTCAAACTCAGAATAGTTTGTTCAAAGATACAACTCTCCTTTGCACACAACCATGGATAACCAAGCTCACATTAAAAATTTGAAAGGTTTGGACCAGTTATATTTCAAACTAATAAGACAATGATAAAATAACATATCATTTAATGACCCTGTCCTAGCTGCTAGTGAAATGAAGATTTCAATATTGTCCACACGAATACTAAAATCGTATGATACACAATGCATGATATCCAGAAATGTAAGAAATGTACTGACGACTATGGAATAAATCACAAACAAATCCGTTTATTTTAACAGTTCCCATTCTCTGCATCGTTCAACATTATTTAGCACAAAAATTCTTACAGTAACATACATTCACAACTTCACTAGACTTTTGTCAAATTAATTAGTTATTGAATTAAGAAATAAATGAGGATAAGTCAACTGTACTCAGAATTCAAGCGTGGATGTATGAGATAAAATCTTTGTTAGATCAATCATGCTTTTTATTTTCTCGTATATATGGCAATTTGGTGACCTTTGACCAATTACAAACTCTGACCTTGACCTCTAATTTGAAAACTTTTTGTAACTAACCAGGAGCACATACAATATATATTTATTATTTGCCACAGGCCTTTCCATGCCTCAAAAAATTTGAAACTACCCCTATTTTTCGATTTGTCTGCTTTATATATTGTTATATTTAAAAAAATAATGAATAAAACCGACAGAAAATAATTCAAAGATTTTCATTATCATAATGTACTTTAAATTTTCCTTCGAAAACAATTTCAAAACTTTTAGCCTCAGAAACATCACTAAATCTCTACACACTGTGGGTCTAATTACTACTAGCAATCAAAATGAAATGAGGGCCCCGTGTGGCCGAGTGGCCGAGTGGTCTAAAGCGCTGTCCGTTACGGATCACTGCCATCTCACCTCTGTCTGCGTGGGTTCGAGTCTCGGATTCAGCCAATGTGGGTATGTGAGAAAGCTTGCCAGTAGCTTCTCGTGGGTCGATGGTTCTTTCCGGGATTTTCCCGGGTTCTTCCTCCACCATTAATAATGGCCGCCATGTATAGCCTATCGTGAACTGAAAAATGGCGTTAAACCTAGGACGACAACAACAACACCAAGGCGAAATGCACGGTTGCAAAGATCGGAAGAAAAACGGCATGCTATGGACAAATTTATAAATACTACCGCAAATAATGTTGGCCTTTCTAGCTAATTGATACAAACCTGATTCTTCCAGCGCTGAAATAGTCGGATAGACTTATAAAACCGTTATACACATGTTTACAATCTTCTTCAGTTCCCTTGGTTTCTAAAGCAGTCCAGTAGTAATTATGTTACATATTTGCAATGCTCTCGTATAAATAGCGCGTTAACTGCGCAGATGAGCTAACTATACCATGATTACTATATCAGTTTAAGTCGTCATTTTGACGTCGCATCGCAGTAAGTTATTAACAACGAAAAATAAATATGTTAATACACTTTTGACATCTTAAAAGTGTAGTTGTTTTTGTTTTTCCGATTCACTACCTGCCGGCGGCCTTGCAGGTTTCGTTTTCAGAAGTCCGATAAAGTTTACATTGAGAAAAAATTAACGCGGCATATTATAGTTCTCTCGGTGTATGTATTAGAAATGGGGCAGCTAATATTGTTACCATTTGGGTTATCTTATTTTCTTTTTGTTTAATTTCAAAATAAACATTCGGGGACTATTTTATTTTACTCTGACTTCTGAAGATATATCGAAGGTAGTCAACTAAACCGAAATGCAAATTAATCTGCTAATCTTCATTCTGGATTGCTTAGACCTTTCATAAGATATAATTGAAAATCTTTTTCACAAAAAATGTAATAAATACTTTAACTAGCTAACGCCTTAAAGCATAATCCCAGTATTAATAATAATAATAGTGTGTATTTGTAGTACAGGCCACTGGCCCATGATACATACCCATACATCATGCGTTATAAAAAGATGTTATAGTACGTAACAAAAGAACATCGCATTTATAAGAAGCAACATATATGAAAATAATAATAATAATAATAATAATAATAATAATAATACTATTATTATTATTATTATTATTATTATTATTATCATTCACCTTTAACGAAAGCGGTATCTCATGTTGTATATCAAGGTTAAGAAGAACAGTCGAACAGATAGATGTAGATTAAAACACAAACTGAGAGATTGACAAGTCAAAGACCATTTGACAGTTGAGTGGATCTAAGATCAAATAAATAAATAAATAAATAAACATGCATAACCTGTTAAAACTGGTGTCGAGATAATGTCATGGTCCAGAAACTGCCCCCACTGGAAAACATGCAGCGAGATCTTCTGATCTAAAGGCGTTGAAATGCCTTTGTTAGAATGAATTACGTTACTGATGGTTCTTGGGTTGGGCAGAGTTCCCGTTCCGGTTGCACTACGGGTTCGCGGACTTGATACTCCATCTGGTAATTGAAAATTACTAATTTGATACTTCGATGATTGATTCATATAAATGACTGTAAGAAATACTTCTACCATATTTTTATTATGTTACGTTAAAAGTATTGATGCATTTTTAACAGGCTGTATAGTTTCAATAATTGATAGAAATGTTACACCTTTTATTTTGTAAGAAATCCTAAAAAGCGAGGTAGGCCGATTTCAATATAATATCACAACGTATAATAGATAAATACATACAGAGGCAGACAGAGAAGCAGCTAATGAGAGAGAGAGAGAGAGAGAGAGAGAGAGAGAGAGAGAGAGAGAGTATTGAACAAACGAGAAATGGTTGGTAATAAAATATGACATTAATAAAGCAGATACATACATGTTAAGAAAGACATATAGCAAAATATACATTAGTAGGTAAGATTAATTACCATCATATTGTGGGTTTATCAAGCGTCTTTGTGGTCTAAAAGCCATGCCCCACTCTGGATGATTCAGGTTATTGCAGGAACCGTCCAATGTCCGGTACACACTCGTCGCTTGTCCGGTGCAATCGAAATTCTTCACAACGCAAACCCCTCGGCTTTGGAATATGGCATATAGTGTCTCATTATACACGATGTTGTTCAATTGAGAGCCCGTATAGCTGAATCAAAGAAAAAGTGTATGATCATTTAGGATTGCTGTAAAAACATATTGCAGCATTGGCACGCGTGCGTTCTAATTCACACACGTATACATTTATATGTAAATTAATGCACACATACAGACATACACTTTAATAAATACAAACTACCACTGTGTCTAGCTACTTGCCTACATACATACTTGCGTAAATATAGTCATACAAACAGTTACACATACATACATACATACATACATACATACATGGTCAACAACATATACTTCCACCCTGGCCGGAAATCGTGTATCTTTAGCTTGTCAATCTGCATTTTAAGAATGATTTGCGCACACACTCACACGTGCATGAACAGACTGACAAATCGTAAGTTTCGCATGTTTTCGTAGAGTATCAATTCTTTACAATAATTAGAAAGGCACTTCCCGTCCCGTGCCTTCTCTTCGTCCTGTCCTCTTGTGGACATAAAATGCCAATCGGGGAATGGTCTAATAATCACATCCAGAACAGTATCAATGTTGCAATTTAATCAGTATCGAGTGTGCCTCAGAGAGAGAGAGAGAGAGACAGAGACAGAGACAGACAGACAGACAGACAGACATACAGTTATACAGACAGACAGACAGACAGACAGTTATACAGAGAGACAGAGAGAGAGACAGATTGATAGGCAGAGTACATTGTCTTCAGTATATCCATCGTCTTTGCAACCAGGGCCGCATTGTTTTCATTGTATTTTCCAGAGTCAAATAACTGGAACAGCTGAACAGGGTCTGCAAACCAAAACGTAATAAAATGTAAAGAAAAATTCATAAAAACAAAAGTAAAATTATATTTATGTCTCCTTGTGATTCAGGATTCCGACCCCTTTTTCCTTCTGCTGTGACTACTACTACTACTACTACAGCTAATAATAATATCACTACAACAAGAACAACAACTACTATTACTACCATAATCAGTATCACCGCTACTATTGATATTATCGTTATTATTATTATTATTATTGCTGTTATTGTTGTTATTGTTTTGTTGTTGAAGCTAACTCGTTAATATTACTTTTTCACCTGTCTTACAGATCTGGTCACCGATATTATGCACTAAGCTTCCTTAAGTATGCACTTTTTAAGTTCCTTACACAATTAATGTATAACTTAACCTTTACAGAGGGGAGACCCAGTCTATAGATCATGATTTCCTCTTTCACGCACATGAGTGTCTGCTTAAGCGGATTTTCAGTGTACGTTTCAGACCCAAGGTAGATGATAAAGTTTTATCAGCAATATATCATGACGAATAAGATGCACATCCTAAGATTTGAAATTAAACATGAACTGTTTGGTTTTAGTCTTGAATTTTGTGGGAATTCGAGGACTGATTTCCTGCAAAATATTGCCATTTATTTTTGTTGGAACAGTAATAACATTGGTGCGTGTACAGTTTGTACGTACGTCTCCTTTCTCTACTTTGTTAGAGTTTAGTGATTGTTTACTGATCATAGGATGTAGGTGTTGGGACAATTTTAGTCGGCCCATAAAATTACCCAATTTCTAGGAGAAGACGTCATTAAGCACCGTATCGTAAGACTTTTGACATCATAAATTTAGTTTCGTAAAATTGACCCCTTCAAATTTCCTAGCATATGCAATTATCCATATAATTTAAGAAAAAAAATGTTAGCGTGTGAAAATTTAATAACCCTTCAGTTGGCAAGGACTGTTGTCTTGAGATCCATGAAAGTAGGGGAAATATGGACTTTCAAGCCACGCTCACTCACAAGTTGTTTGATTCACTCCCTAGTGGGAACCCTTACTGTGACAGTACAGTTCATTATATTAGATGCGTATTTTCGTTCATTTGTCGGCTATATACAGCTCCCACCCAACCCCATGGCATGTCCAAGTAATTAACTTTGAATGCTTTTAATTATTTAAATTGTCCTACTGAGTCTCTCTCTCTCTCTCTCTCTCTCTCTCTCTCTCAAATTTGACCTTTTGGTGCAACACCACTATGTACAAACCATTTTGCACATCTACAAATTCCTGCCCCCCCCCCACACACACAGTTTTTTCATACTTCAATACAAGTCTGAAGATGATTGAACTGTTGAGCCTGAGTTAGGAGCATGAAATTTGAGCACAACCAATCACAACATGGTTTTCTTGTTAGATCATTTTCTGTTTGGCTGAAAACATAATCGTACCTTCTGTAGGACTTGCTATGTTTGTCAGAGCCAACCTTACAGCAGCTAAGACGTTGGCAGCAAACTCTGGATCATAGTAATACGTTCCCTGTACTGCGCATGTCAGCACAGAGACAGCCAAAAGGAACGTGACTTTTGACGTCATCTACAAAGGATAAAATCAATATGAATAACCTTGCGTACATCTGCATTTTATTTACATTTCCGCCAGTTTCCGCCAGTTTCCGTCATGCTGAATACCGTTTGTTTACAAGTACAGGCATCATGTTTACAAGCATGACATAAGGCTTAATGGCGTTTGTTTATAATCGATGACATCATGCTAGATGACGTTGTTATAATAATAATAATAATATTAATAATGAGGACTTTGTATAGCGCCTAATCTTTAGAAGTTCTAAGCGCTTTACAACATTAGACAACACCTATAAGATAAAAAACATAATGATATTATTACAAAAACAAACACCATGAAATTAGAAAAACATTAAAAAATAAAAAACATCCTGAGAATATTTCAGGTAGGTCTTTATAGGCGATGACATCTTGCTAAATGGAGTTTATTTACAAGTAATGAAATCATGCTAGACGCAGTTTGTTTACCAATAATATCATGTCATTACTCTTAAAAGTCCTTCAAAGATTTACAATATTTTCGCTTGGACCAAACATTCCTGGGTTTCTCGTTTCAAGTGAAAGATTATTAAAGAACTATTTTTACCTAATTTATACTGATATTTCCACACAATAACTATTTGACTATTTGATCTTGTGCTCTTCTGCATTTTATCGGTATTTCCAACATTTTCCGTCAATTTTCCAACTACTCTGTAACACTTTAATGAAATATGGTCAAGGTGTAATTTGGTAGAAAACCATCGTGGCTTTCTGATTGGCGCACTCCTATTATAACTATGTTTTCAGTAATAATGTTTGTAATAATATTTGTTTTCAATCATTCCGGAACAATGTTGCTCAGATGTTTAATTTAGTTAATATTTCCTGTGCATTGACAACAAATTTAAATTATGATGAGTAAGGGTCGCATGTAAACAGACGACATCAACCATAATGGCATCACTTGTAAACAAATGCCATCTAGCTTGATGTCATTGCTTGTAAACAAACGTCAATTAGCAGTGTCATCATTTGTAAACAATCGCCGTATATCATGATGTCACCACTTGAAAACAAAACCATCTATCTTTAGTTGTAAATAAATGGAAGAGGACATCGAGTGAGAAATATCTTTAGAAGACATACTTTTATAAGTTGCGTTCTTGTGCGCTCAAGCGACCCATTCTGTCAGTAGAGAGTAGGAGACCTGTCTATCTGTGTGCCTCTTAAATATTAGAATTTCCATTTTTTCTTTGTTTATAACCATCGCCAGGTAATCTTTATTTCAATAAGTTCATTTAAACGCATTCTCAAAAATATCCAAAAGTTTAGTCTTCAAGTTCGAATCTTGTCCTTGTCTAATGTTATTTTTGTAAAGTTGTATATTCAATATAAATTTCTTCCAATCATCTTTTGGGGATTTAGGACGGTGAAGTGGTTTGTATTTGATATTTAAATCTAAAGACAAAATTATTGGTCATTGCCAAAAAATGTTTTCACTACATTTTCCAGCTTGAGTTTAGAAATACTAGATAAAGGATCATGACCGCGTTTTAGCATCACGCGATTTGCAACTTACAAACCAGCGATAAAGTGACATTTAACAATGGAATATTTTGCTTGATTTCACAGTCAGTGACTGAAAGCTATCACAGTTGAATACCTGGTTTTTGCACACTTTTTTCCAACACTGTCTCAATCTCTCATCTAATGGTAAAGAAAAGACGAAAGAGTCTAAGTGAATTTACTGGAAAGAGAGGGAATGGAAATATTGGAATAGAAAAAGGGAAAGAGAGGTAAATATATGTCGTAAGAGAAACAATGATTTTTCTTACTCTATTAATTAATTTCATCATGTGGAAACACTTTTCAAAAAACAGACATTAATACTAGTTCTTACCTTCAGCACCTCTGTTCAAGTTCCATCTATATGAAAGGCTAAGTACAACAGTTGGATTGCCACGAATTTATACCTATCCCGGGTAGGTCACCCCTGTACTGGTTCAGTGGTCAAATAACAATAACAATAGTGATCGTGCAGTTCGATTCTAAAAATAGCATATAAAAAAGCTCAGCTTACCAGTCGATCAAATTTTTTCCATTAAATATCTGCAGATACTGCATTGATTATTGAACATATCGTATCCATAACACAAACATAAATCACTAATGTGGTTGTGGTAACGGTTCTTATGGTACATTTTTGTGACAGTGATCTATGACTTTATTAAAAAGTCAAATATGGGTTGTATTTCCCGCTGTTTGGTTTCATACCACTGGAATACCCCACTGCAAACTATTCACACAAATACACCTCATGTCTGTTCATTAATGCAAATTAATCTTCAATATCACTGGAGCCTTATTGCATACATTCAAAACCATTTCAAACCCATGTCGTATTTATGTAATTATGGCTTCCTATGCTTTTCTAAATATGTGTAGAATAATGCTTTAATTTACGTTGTTATTTTTCTCTGACTAATTTAGACATCTGTCTATCATGGTTGCTTGAATGAATGTTCCATCCTGCTATATCTACGTCTGCCTGATACCGTTACTACCATGCACGTAAGAAGGTGTTTTGCCATCTCCATCAACCGCAGCAGAGGCAAGATACTTAATGGATATCTATCAGGTTTTCTGACTGACCTAAGCAAAGCAAATATATGTAGACACTAACGCAGGTCGAGTTTTCTCACTGATCAATACACGTGCAAATATACTGAGACACTAACGCATCACCTGCATGACGATTCGGTGAAGAAGCAAAAAATAGAATTTATCTATTAGTGAGGTTTCAGTGGTGAGTGACGCAGACGTAAATGTTCATTAGAGTGAAGCCTCGTTTCCATGAAGATTATTCCCTTATGTTCTCATATCAAAGATCATTAGACGTTTTTATTATTAAGATGGCGTATCTTTGCTCGTTGTCAGATCCATATAAATGTCTGCATTTGCCTCAATTTACATTCATGTGTTTATTGGATTCTCTACATTGATATAATAGAATCTAAATGAAATTATTAATCATTGCTCAGTATTTTTGTTTCTGTTTTCTTTCTTTCTCTCCATATTAATGATTCCTTCTTTCTTTTAGTTGACTAACAATTTCCTTCCAGATAATTACTAAGCTATTTTTTGTATAATGTGATATACGGCAAATGTGTATATTATTAGAAACATCTTTCGGCAATAATATCATTAAATTGCATTTCTACAAACGAATGTCTCATGCAGACCGATTTACAATCTTTTGTTGTTGAAACTTTACACCTACCAACATGTGACATTCACACTTTTACTCATAATACATGAACATCTTACGTAAAACTATTTTCCTTTGTGCAGGAATCTCGTGGGTCGGATGAACGGATACTTGATTTAGCCCACTTTCAATACATGGCCCCTTTAAACGTTATGTGATCTACACCAGTGACCATATGTGTTTTGCGTAGGCTCTCGTTTGCTATCTAATAACTCCTTCTATTGGATCTCTGGTATATAATACGAATGTTGGGCAAATGTGCGGGGGAAATAACAAGGTTATCCTACATTTTGACTTAAAGCAACGTCTCCCTTAACGGAACGAGAAAGAATATAATATACACATGGACGGGTAAAGAATGATACGGTTCGAACAATAATTAATTACGTTCAGACACGAAAAAGAAAAATTATAAAGAATAATAATGAGGCTAAAATTATATTTATTTAAAATAAACATCAAAATATAACATGGCTGCGTGACTTATTGATAGATACAAGGTCAATGTCTAGACCTGCAATATGTTTTTCTTTAGCCTTTCCAGATAACTTCAAATATGCCAGTCGCAGTCAAAGGGCGTGTTTGTGAATATGTGAAATTTGCCTCTCGAAATGGAAAGAATTTCATATAAGGGTTCAGAATCGAGAGGTTTTAGAACCACTTCATTGAATGGAAAATGGCATCACGTAAATGGAAATAATACCTGCCAGCTCGCAACGACTAGTTTGCGATTGAATATTGTATACTACCTGGGACAAACAGTGTAGAGCCCAATCATATTCGCAAACGGATATTGAGTGTAGCTATCAGAAACATCCAGGAATCGCTGGAATTAACACTTGCGGGGGGGGGGTCTGTGTGTGTGTGTGTGTGTGTGTGTGTGTGTGTGTGTTAAAGTGTTCCAACCTGGAATACATAGGGATGTGGCAAAGGTTTGGATGAACTGCGCTGCTTATCAGAGAGAGAGAGAGAGAGAGAGACGTCACCAGCATCTGATAAGATCACATTTATGCTTCAGATATGCTTGTCACACATGAAACATAATTGTCCATTCAAGCGGACAATGGCATGCAGTTCGTCAGAGAAGGCTTATGGAGATTCATAAACAGAAAATTATATTATTCATTGGAAAACAAGCACTTTGTATCCAGCCTCAATTTGAAAATCGTGCAAGAAATCAAATACGAACCAGTACATTAATGCTTCAGAACTATAACTCACTGACCTTCGGAAACTACCATCAAGCTTATGTGTATGTGCGGATACAATTGATGGAGGTATGTCTTCAATATGAACTAAGTTCAGTGTCAACCTTAATTTATAATAAATTTTCTGAGGAAAGTTTCCATTAGTATATAGTTTTGTTAAATAAGGTTACTTTTTCAACCGCCAATAATGAGGTGTCAATCGAGGCGAATTTGAAACATGATGACCTCTATGCGATCTATTCAAACGTTTGTCCATTTAACCATCAAGCTAACCATACATACATACATACATACATACATACACTATCCATTCTTTAAATATCGGATAGAAATTATACAAGAACGATTCATTCTGCTAACAGCTCTTATACACGTGAAGTAAACGTGCTGATTTAACATTCGTCATTTTGACGTATTTACATTATAATATTGCTAAAATTTAATATTTAATTGTTATTAATGGCTTGTATTCGCCCAGATACAAATGTCAAGGCTATGATTACACTACTATGCCTTGTCGTTCATGATATGTCCTGCACCTGAAGTGAATATTGACCTTTTATTCTATAAGTTAAGAACAATTTGCCGCCGTTTCGCTGGAGAATTAACCGAGGCAATGTCCGTGCTCCAGTAATTGATATATTCACTGTTATAACACGGGATGGAAATCAAACATCAAGTATCGTTCTGCACGTTAGGACACGTATCAATTTGCTTCAGTCTTGCACACACGTGAAAGAAATATAATGATTATAATGATATCAAAATCAAGTCTATGTTGCACGTAAATGTATTTATATAAATTCTAGCATGTGTGGCGTATTTGACCCATAATATCGTTAAAAATAATGTTTGCTCATTTATACAAGTCACAATTTTATTGATCACATACGAAATCCAAAGCAATATTTAGAATATTTTACCTGATTGGTCCTAACTTGCTTTGAATTTTAACTGAATAGCATACATCATACAATAGAGAAACAGCTATTCACAGAGTCTGGATCGATAAATGACTGAGCGATTTATCGCTCCGGTGGCCTAAGTGATTAAAGCGTCCGCGGAAGGTCGCAAAAGGTCTCGAAAGGTCGCGGGTTCGTACCCCGGCGAGTCATACCAAAGACATAAAAAATAGTACTAGCAGCTGCCTCGCTTGGCGCTCAGCATTAAGAGGATAGAGTTAGGACTGATCGGATTGGTGTCAGGAAAATATGACTGGGTGGGACATTATGCTACATGTCTGCGGCATGATGTCCCAGTGCTAGACATCACTATAGACTGCCACACTGCAGACATCGTAGCGATATGATTGAAAATTGTTAAAGCTACTTAAAATCCAAATATCACACACACACACAAACACACACACACATTGAGAGGTTTACCGATTGAAATGTATTTCTTTCAATTCTACGGTCTGAGTAAGTTTCTATAAATTCCCCAAATAAAGCCTATGAAATAAATGATTCTTTGATTAATAAACAAAGAATAATATCCTACAACTCATTTCAGTAATTCATTCAGTGTAGCCACGGTAAAATATTGAAAGGAAAGAAAATTATTTCCATCCATTGTAAAAGTTTCACCCAATAGAGAATGCCAACATATCACTTTCAAGAAGTTTGGTCTTTAGGTCTCTGCTGCATCGATACTAACCATTTTTATTTTATAACAAACGTAAATCTGAACCCGTCTTGTTTCAGACTAATGTTGTAATTTCAGCCTCCATCCATCCATTTTAGACAATGTTGTAATGCCCTCCAATGTACTTGAATTTTAACATGTATGCTTACTTCATCTTTATTGAGAAAAAAATAAATATACGGCGGTGAATAAAGCAAAATCAGGATTTTAACGGCCATGCGCCAAAGTCAATGCCAAGTATACAACAATATACATAAACATCGTCCCTCATGTTACTGACGTTGTATTCCATAATTCAAAAGCACCTAGCAGTAACGTTTGAAATAAACAGTTTGTCTATGAAAGGTCCTTATCTATTATGAAAGTAGATAGTATGGCTAATTGGTTCTTTGTCTCTTGTGTAGACTACTTACTATTATGGATAGTTTGTCTTCCTGTATCAGAATATAATTAAATGTCGCTTTACTTGCAACTTTACTTTCTTATTCCCAAAACTGACATTCCGATTCGTTACTGAAACTTCCTGGAAGTCCTGAGTTAACGTCTGTGTACACTTGGTTTGTGTAGATCAGTTAGAAAACTTGACAGAGGACCCTCATACATCATGTCTCTGCTGCTGTTGATGGAGTTGGTAGTACAGCTTCGAATAATAATAATAATAATAATGAGAACTTTGTATAGCGCCTAATCTTTAGAAGCTCTAAGCGCTTTACAACATTAGACAACACCTATAAGATAAAAAAAACATATAATAATATTATTACAAAAACAAACATCATGAAATTAGAAAAACATTAAAAAATAAAAAAAAAAACCATGTAGGTAGGAAACATTATTAGGTCTTTACTTTTGTTCTTGCAGTCGAAATAAGTGAGTTTTGAGAGCCCTCTTGAATGTGATCACTGTGTCTTTGTGTCTAAGTTCAGTGGGCAATTCATTCCACGTTGATGGGCCCTATATGCAAAAGAACGCTGTCCATACGATTGTTTTCATAGTGGGAATAATGAGTATACGATTGTCAGAAGAGGAGCGTAAGTATCTTGCTGGTGTGTACACATGGGTGAGATCGGATAGGTATGTTGGACAAGAGTCCGACAGTGAAATGTAGCAAAGAGAACAAATTTTGTGTTTGATTCTAGATCGAATGGATAGCCAGTGTAGGGTACAGAGCAGTGGGGAGGTGTGCTCTGATCATGGTACTCTAAGTATGATCCGAGCAGCTGTATTTTGAACTTTTTGAAGTTTCTGGAGTAGATATTGAGATGAACCAGATAGAATTGAGTTACAATAGTCCAGTCTTGAAAGTACTAAAGAACACACAAGTGTTTTAGTGGCATCAACTGAAAGATATTTGCGAAATGAGCTGATGCGTCTCAGCTCAAGATATGCGGCCTTGCATATGTTCATGACATGTTGGTGCAATGTGAGAATACTGTCCAGAGTAACATCTAGGTTTCGTACTGATTGTGTGAATTTAATGTTGGTGTTGCTGATATTTATTGCTTGAGGTAAAGGATGTGAATGAGAAAGTCTTTGTGTTGTGATCAGAATGGCCTCAGTTTTATCATCATTCATCTGCAGCTTGTTACATGTCATCCATGATTTCACAACAGAAATGCACCTCTCTACACCTTGGATGGTAGCATCAATTTCAGTGGGGTGGCTAGATTTGTATATTTGGGTGTCATCAGCGTACAATTGGTGAGCCACTGGATGATGATCTATGACACTTGAGAGCATGGAAGCACATGGAAACATGGCAGGAAGACGGAGATGTGGCGTGATGGAGCTGTCAGATCATGATATATCCATATCTATTTTGACCAAAATAAAACAATCACGAATAGTGTTTTCGTTTTGCCTATTTTGAGAAAACATTATAATTGTATAATACATTAGTAGCTTGAAATAGTTTAAAATATATGCATTAAGGCTTTAGTTGTACTGAATAGACAAGAAAATGGCATGCAGTTTATTTGTGTAAATGGAGCACAGTGTAGTTTTCCAGTGGTGTAGAACCACATGGCGAAAAATAGAACCTATATTTGACTTTTTGAAAACGTCAGAGTTAACTAGCACAAAGACAGGTTGTAAACGTCAGAGCTAACTATCACAAATACAGTTTGTACGATGAAGGCCATTACCACCACACACAGTAATTTAACATATTTGATCAATGGGCACGATATTTTGAATAATTAACATAATAGCTATAGAATTTTAATGAAAATAAAAAGTTGATTAGTTCAGCTTCATAAAGGCCATTTTTAATTTTGGAAATCACGATCGTTTGTATTAAATGGCAAAAGGATTAAAATTGGAAGAGGAAAAAATAACTTGAATATAATATCTGACAAGGTACCTATAGTTAAATGATGTTATTGGTCCCTTTTCATTTTTTTCTAATCAACCATAGTATTTAAATCTGTTAAGACTACCAGTATTACAAAAATAAATTGCTGACTCGGTAATTAATTTGGCATACGGTAGTCAGATGTAAACGTTTCTTATACTTCCTATGTATGTGCTTTACTTTATCGTGTGATTCATTACGGAATTGGTTTGTGAAATTTTCATTTACTGCTTTCTAGCACTCGTGATTATAATGGGAAGGATAATATGATAAAAGCCATAACACACACACACACACACACACACACACACACACACACATATATATATATATATATATATATATATATATATATATATATATATATATATATATATATATATATATATATGTTGCAAAGCGCTTAGAGCTTCTAAAGATTATGCGCTTTACAAAGTCCTCATTATTATTATTATTATTATTATTATTATTAATACGATGAATAATAGATATAAGATCCCTTTAGCGACTAAGGTTTTACTTTAAACATTGCTGCTAGCATCTTTTTGATTATCGAATACAACGCCTCCATCAATTTAGCTAGCTCAATGATCTTCATGAATATTATGTAGATTTGGTCTGTGGGCATTAAAATCGTGAGTTGTATTCATCGGCGCATCTTAATGTCAATAAAGGCAATGTAAGAACACGTTGTACTGCGCAAACACCTTTGTTATTATGGAACACAACGCTAGTATCAAATTAGCATGAGCGATGAGGTCCGTGTATATTACTGTACACGTGACATTGAATTTGGTAATTAAGAAGAGAATACATAGCTGGCTTTATGCAGAACGTAAAGATTGTTATTTGTTGTCAGTTACAAATACGTATTACAAAGAGACGAAGGTCGAATCCGATGTTAATGACAGTTTGATATACTCAATCTGGGGACACGTTTTACATTGAATTGAAATGTTTTTCTTTCCCTTTCATTATTTTCCCGTCGCAAACACATAATTAAAAACTGAATTGGGTTAAAAGAGAGTAATCTTGAGTTTATCAAACAAAGCACCTCCGTATTTGGTTACGCTTTGCAGCATCCATTTCCACCTCAATAAAATCTGACTTTTTTCTTTCAATTTCGTTAATAAAAGGTGGATGTGAATAGAAGGAGCTTAACTAAGATACCCTTCAAAATGTCGCAAAGCTGTTATCAAAGCCAGACGATCCTTCTTGGTTGTGGAATAATTTATTTGGTGTTTGTAAGGATCGGTAATTATGAACAAATTTAAATAAAAATTTCAAAAAAGGTCCACCTAAGCCAAAACTTTTCCATCAGTTGCATTTTACTGAATCCAGATATATTCTTGACCTTGACTTCTTGTTTAACTTTACCTTGTCCCAGTATATCATAAAAATGATATCATAAAAATGTGACATGACCACGGCCAACTTTACGTTGGCACTCGATCCATATCCATTCCGTTTCTGTCCTGTTATAATGACGGTATATTATCTCAGATACTGGCTATCACCGTTTGATATTTTCCACATAGGCATTTCAACACTGACCGAAAGACCTTAAATTGACATAGAGATCGTTCTATAGTTTGTCGAAGAAATTTAAATCTTACAGTGGAATTATAAGACGTTTTCCTTTCAGTTATCACTGCCATATTTTTTTCCATCGATTTTTTTATTGCATTCTGTTTTAGTCTCAAGAAAATTCTTTAGATTTCTTTCATTTTTCTTGGAGACTTTAAAAGTGCCACTTGAATTTAACCTAAAGCAATATTAAAATCTAAACAAAAAATGAAACTGTGTTGCTGTTCCGGAGAGGACTTTTGCACTAAACATTCCAATAATTTCATTTTACTACAAACCTTTCCAGAAAATGCAATATAACCGATGCTTATATTTTAATATATTTTGTGCCTAATATTCAGAGGGATAGTCTTTATGCATTTTAACAGTACACAATTCACTGAAGGGCATCAACAATGAAATAGATAAGGAAAGTATCTAATATAATTATACCAATTATACGTGTTTAAGGGGAACTGGCTCAACAAGCATTCACAGAACAGGCTTGCTTTTTCGTTTCACATTATCCTGAGATTTTATAAACGAATTAATGACTAACGAATTCTAGTCTTCTCAGAACAAACAGGATTTCGTACTCCCCGTGGTAAAATATAAAAAGATCAAAACAAGATATTAAATGTGACATTTGGTCTTGAATGTCGCATCTGGCGATGAAATCGTGACCGTTATGTCTAAGTAAATATATAGTTTCAGCATACTATCACGAAAATAAGTCACAACAACGTCAACACATTTATTGCAGGTGTTTACAAGCCATTAGCAAGCTGATACTTTCCTCCCACGACAACGATAACTGATGTACGATTTCGTCCTCATATTTAAACGGTAAATATAGTTATACCTTGAACAACTTACAAAGTGTGTGTGTGTGTGTGTGTGTGTGTGTGTGTGTGTGTGTGTTCAATGAATGATTGGAAGGATGGATGAACTTTTGAATAGAAGGATATATGAATGTCGAAATTTCAACAGGACGGTTTACGATTTTTAGCTAATGTCCTTTGGAGAAGAATATCGCAAAAGGCGAAATATTGAATTCCCGATGCCCATCCATCGATCCGTCCAGCGTTAACACTAATGTTGAAATTTATTATAGGGCCATATGTCCCGTTTATGAGTGGATCGTAACCAGACTTGTAACTTGTAACCTCACCATGTGATCGGAAAGAGTTATTAAGCTCAAAGTTAGAAGTTAAATGCTAATTCCAAGTCGGTGGAGACAATGGTTATATTTCTTGCGTGTATCTACCATTTTCTTACTTAATGAAGGTCACGGTGTACGTTTGCTTAATCTTTCTAGAAAAGTTCTTTCTCTCGTGCTTTCGTAGTCTTCAAAAGTTGTAACCACGTTTGCTAATTCAGCATTAAATGAGCACAAATGATTCTCCTTGAAATCTACAATGACAGAAAACCTACAATGCCCAAAACAACACACTATGTCTGAAGATAACAAAACATTCAAATTGTTGCGCCATTGTCATGTATACATGGGAGCATTGGTACTTTTTTACGATAAAGTAGTTATTAATGTGACGCTGAGTGCAGATGTATGCTCACGTATTGGGAGTCATTTTGTATTCAAGGTTTTCTTAACGCACTTAGCTATTCATTATACTATGATTCCAATATAATGTGTGACGAGACGGGTCTGTTATGCTGTCAAAGTGGTAGGTGTGGGGTGGGGTGCTTCCAATATGTATTTAAATTGTTATAGAAGACCCACCCAGGTTCTATTTTGGTTGGAAGTTAAATCAGTGAAAGATAGATATAAAGCTCCAAGCCCACAGTCAGCAATGCCGACGGTTAAATGATTGAATATATAAAAATTGAAATTCAACTAAGAACAATTTAATAAAAATTCAATAGTCAAGTGCTTCAAATTTACAAACTATTCTTTAGCTCGACCCTGTGTTAACCTTTTGTATCATTTGATTAGTAGTGTGAAATAGCTTTCCACCTGTCCTTGTATTCTACTCATATGTGTATTCTTCTCTCCTCCGGTGGCCTAGTGGTTAGAATGACCGCCTCGGATGCGGGAGGTCGTGGGTTTGATCCCCGGCCGAGTCCTACCAAAAATTTTCAAAAATATTACTAACAGCTGCCTCGCTTGGCGCTCAGCATCAAGAGGTTAGTGTTAGGACTGGTCGGCCTTGTGTTAGGATAATGTGACTGAGTGGGACATCATGCTACGTGTCTGCGGCATGATGCCCCAGTGCTAGACATCACTATAAACTGTCACACTGCTGACGTCGTAACGATATGACTGAAAACTGTTAAAGCTACGTTAAAAATTCAAATAACACACACACACACACACACACACACACTCTCCCTCCTATTCCTCCAATTTATTCTCCTCTTCCTCTCGACATTTTCCAAATCCTTTCTCCTCCTCGACTTCTCTATACTCCTCCTCCTTATCCACATTCTCCTCGACTCCTTTTCCTCCTCCTCCTCCACGACTCTCTCCACCGACTCGACGTATCGACTCCGACTGCTCTGCTAGTCGCACTTCCGTCTCTCCTCTTGGAGACTCGGGACTCACTGAACCGGAAGTTCTGTCCCCCAGAAAGCTTCCTGTGGAAACACAAAGACGGTATAATCTGTTCCTAAACCCTCTCATCACGCACTACACCAAGCCTATCATCAGAACACGGCTATTAAATTTCTTCGTTCACGCATTCGTTCACATCAAAATACCCATACGTCATTATATGATAAAAGAACGTAGTAATAAAAGCATGGTATCAATTACTGCTCATACATACATCAATAAATTGCCTCACATCAGTACATATTCCTAATCCCAAGATACTATACGATATCACGCAATCAGACGCATTTCTTTACATTACAACTCATACGAAGTACACAAATATTCAAGTATCCATGCTCTGATGTATCCACACCCCGGTCCCTCGCCGTTCCTCTGATCTTAGAACAGAGCTGCAACATCTAGGTGGGAAGTCGCTCGATCTAACGCATGTACAGATTCAAGATGCCGGATCTTCTCTCTGGTCACGGTAACCTTACGTAAGCGATTAACTCTATCATGCGGCTATGTTCAGGCATCAAACATGGCTTGTACTGAACCTTAGTTTATACACGACTTACGAACTGGGCTGAGCTAACGTGACAGTATGAAATGAAGTTCTCGTACTTGGGCTAATTTTTCAGAACAAGAGTTGAACTATAAAGTTTTTAATTTTTTATACAAATATACGTATAATTCAGCAGCACTCAAGTGTTCATTATAACAATTCTAAACCCTAATGTCAAACAGCGTTGTTCTGACTTGCATTCAAGATCATGACTAAATCACCTAGATCGATAATTTGATAAGCAAGGAAGAAAGTAATTTTGTCAACTAACATGATGTATGGCAGGGTAAGGATATCGCTTTTTATCAGTATCAAACCAAGTAGAACTGATGTGTACATTTCTAGATCTACCTACTTTTCAAGCTAAGCTTCTCGGTTTGTATTCTCATCCTTTAGTAAACTAAACTACAAGAAAAGACAAGACAGAAAAACACCTATAAATTATTACTATATTCAGATTGTCTTGACTGGTTAGATTGTCTTTATCAGTAAAGGTGTGTGTGTGTGTGTGTGTGTGTGTGTGTGTGTGTGTGTGTGTGTGTGTGTGTGTGTGTGTGTGTGTGTGAAGGTGCATTTTGTATGTGCTGGGGAGTAAACACCTCTGAGAGTTTTACGGATATTTTGAGTCTTTAGGAATAGAAGTTTTCTTACAGATTAATCTATAAATGTAGCTGAATATTTTCTATGCGATGTATCGAACTTAAATATAGTGATAAGTATTTGATTTATATTAGATAAGACCTCGTATTATAATTTAACTCTTTCGTCGCTCTTTTCAAGATCAGGGATCGCCTCTTTCATCCTTCGTATCCGTATTTAGTGTCACTGACCCTGCCAAGATCCAAGTACAATCATGCTGCATCAGATATCTAGCGAAGGGGGTGGGGATGAGGTGTGCTCTAACTTAAAAATCTGGTTATTAGAGATTTTTCGGTTCCGTCATGTAGGTTATTTTTAATTAAACGAATTCCAAGCAAGCACTTTGGCGACACTTAATACGACGTGTATGAATGGAGGATGTAATGTTAATGTGTCCAGACTTAACGGTTAAAGGCCCTAGGTAGATCCGTAACGATGATATACAATTTATCCCTCCGTTATGATTATCATGTGTGTGTGTGTGTGCGTGCGTGGGTGCGCGCGCGAGTGTGTGTGTGTGTGTGTGTGTGTGTGTGTGTGTGTGAAATATTCAAGTTTATTAAAATAACTTGAAATTTGTTTCTGTTTTGCTTTCTTTCAATCTACGCAAGATAGAAATACGATGGGATGGGATGTAAGAACTCCTTTGCAGATCTGTTAATACAACACATGAAGACGAAATAACAGAATCCACAAACATTATTTAATTAGTAAAAATGATTCGTTTTAACTACTTGGGAAGCTTCAACGACCTATGGGTTAATCATTGCTGAGGTGTCAACAAGGTATCAACCCATAAAACTAAATATTACAATAAGATAAAGAGGGAAAGGAAAGATCCTTACCTATATTATACAATGTGGAATCATATATATATATATATAGAATTGCTGCAATTATGTTTGAATAGAAACTTTGTTCAACGTCAATGTTTAAATCAGGTCAAAAAATATTGTGAGCGCACAGGTACGTTATTGTGAATGTGACTTTGACTATGTCATGTGGGCGTTGAAGTCACGAATTTTACTAAGCGCCCTATATTTAATTTGAACAAATATCACGTAAGTAGGGTATAACAATAAACGTGTAAACGATCATGTTTACCTGTTGTGCGTATTAGCTATTAGCAATGTGACACTTCTCCCACTACGCTCTTTGAAGTATGGTTTTTCTGTATGCTTATTCCATTACTATATTGGAAGTGTAAATTAAAAATGTGTGTGTGTGTGTGTGTGTGTGTGTGTTGTTACAGTTATTTGGTTTAAAACTAAGTAACAGACTGAAAGAGAAAACCATCATATTTTGTAAAATTCAATCAACAATTTATTTCTCATCAACACAAAGTGAAAGTTTAAAAGGAATTTACTACATTGTGAATTTAATACAAAATATTCCTAAAATTTCTTTAACGAGCCAAAATATAGTATTTCAAATGAATTCTGATCTAGAATGGGTTAATATGCCAGTAATCTTGACTAAGTTTTGACGTACTAACAGTCTTGGTGTAATACATTGATATAATGCTTTTGAAAGAATTTACAATAATCCAAACATATTGTTAAGTCCAAACTGTAAATAAGCACTTTATAGTTCCAATGAATAATTTAAATCAATAACTTCTCCCAAATTATATCTGAACACAACATTGAATATTTACACCAACTAAACGTAAGATAAGAATGAAAAAAATTTGGTTACTTCATTCCTTATATCAAATCTTATGACACTATATAAGAATCAGGAGTTCATTTTGTGAACATATTAACTTGTAACCAATGGCTTTTGCTTAAGTTTTAGAACACATCCAAAACGGTTTTTCCTATCACAAAATCAATAGTCGTTAACTCAGACGCAAGTAATCTCATTTATAATAAATGTCAGGGAGATCAAAATTCCTACCCTCGATTACAGGCAATAGTCAAGCACACAACACAAATTATGTATGTCTGTATGCCTGTCTGTCTGTCTGTTTCTCTGTCTGTTTGTCTGTATGTATGTATGTATTCATGCATGCATGTATTCATACATGCATGTATTCATGCATGCATGTATGTATGTATGTATGTATGTATGTATGTATGGTATCTTATATAGAAATGTCATGACCTTAAAATGTAGACACCAAACAAAATCTAGTGATATTTAAATATATAGCGCCAATAAATATAGTAGACAAGAATAATATAGATGGGTAAGAAAATGTATTAACTTGAACAACTACTGAAACAAACGCTAGCAGGCAAGAATATGCGGTGTTTAGGAACAAAACAATCATGTAGAATACAGTGGACCATAATACAACAAGAAAGGATCGTATGAATTTGTATTGTTATAGTATCGTAGACTGCGCGGTAACATATAGGATGTGCTCGCTAAAGTAATTCAAAGTAAATTTGGTATACGTATTGTTTTTTCTGCCGACTTGCTCGTTTTAATGCTATGCAATAATGGTTCTTTTAAAGCTGCTAGTTCTTTAAATTCAGTGTACAGTTTTATACACTGTATTAAGATACAACTGTCCTTCAAATGATCTAACAGGAAATACATTTATCATAGATTTATTACATATCATCAAGAAAAATAGAGAGAAAAACGGATGAACAAGTACACAGACATAAAGAAATCATTAAAGATACAGCATGAAAAGATACAATTCTCAGTACTCCGAAATATATCTGATTCCTTCTTATTCTAATTCAGTCTTATTGTAATTTTAATATGAATTATGCTTAAAATATGTAGAAGGTGCCCACTAAAACGTATAAATGCGACCATAGTCGTCATGGTTTTTACTTCTTTACATCACCAGCCTCTCCCTCTTTCAGAATTTCCAGGAGAAAGGTCACCACCCTTTTCTGGAATTTATCTTTACCTTTGTCCAAATTCCGCTTCATTGATTTACTCCAAGGTGTGAGATCCAGTTTTAGGACTAGTAATGAGGACAAATTAGGACTAAACCGGATTTTAAAGGAATGTCCTATTGTTGAAGATTTTATTACTTTATTTTAAACCTCATTTTAAACCTTAATTTTGATGGTCATTAAATTTTATGTTTTCTCGACTCACCGATAGAAAACCCTTCCGGTTCCGGTCTTTCATACCAATATCTGTCTCCATATTTGAGGGCCCTGAACCGCGCTCCAAGGATGCAGTTTAGTGTTGGACAGACGATGATCCGCATGTGCTAAGTCAAACCTTGGCATGTTCATAGGTATAAATTAAGATCAAACTATGATACAGGGATATCATGTAATTCCTCAGGTATGTCATGTGACATGTATTTGGTTAGTACAACAAATGGTGAGATTAATTTGCAAGTAACTTCCCGAGCATCCGTGGCTCTACCGGTGTTTTTCACGACGACTCCTCCACCAAATATACTAGCCGCTACGTATCGAGTGAACAGATAACGAATTGCAACCAAAAAGATAGGAAAATAAAGCCTTCCAAATAACCACATAGGTATAGTACCTCAAGAAAGAGCTAGAGGTAAAGATCATGAAGTTATTTAAAAGATCTACAAAATAAATGATAATGGTACAAAACCAAAAACGTTACGGTCAAATATCCTTTATAAACCGTATTCGTTTACCCGTCCAAGATTTAATATTATGGAACATCATCATGACGTCATTAATGAAAATTTAAATCAAAACCCGAATTCCTTACATGATGGGAATTCACTCACTCTACAAGAATGTATTCTGTTGTCTGTGATCATGTCAGTGTATATACTCTGGTCGAGGTTATCCCTTCATATGATTGGTATCAGTCAGCTGTGGGTGTCCTATATATGATAAGCACAACGCCACCTCATCTTTGCGATTTATTATGTGGCAGAAATGTCGCTATCCAAAAACGGATTTGATTTTTCCGAGTTTGTTTGCCGACATTAACATTACAATGCAGTATAGGGAACGTTTCATTCACAACCGAATGACTGCAGAGTGCCTCTAGTTGTTTTAGCTGACCTACAGGTACACTTAATGTATAGTTCAGTAGGCAGCCAACTGTTGGTAATACTTATTTTCCTGAATATATTAGCAAATCACGTTTTGTCTTTAAGAAGTAGGATATGAATGGGTTGTCATATCTGAGGTTTTACAAGAATTTCAGTATGTAAAGTGAATATAGAAACATGACGATATTGTGTGCTTGAGGTTTCAATCTAGTTCCCAAGATTTGTATATGAATGTAACATTTGAAGCACAAATGGAGACTTTAACCGCTTGCCGGCAAGAAATATTGTCATAGGATCTTGCAAGGCAGTTGCTACATTTCGAGCCGTCTGTATACATGGACGTAAGGCCATGATAGAATGCTCCTATTTTATTTAATTTACTCCTAAAATGAAACTACAGATCAATTAATGAATTACCAAAGATCAATCTTATTTTATGGGGAGGGAATAATAACCAACTGATACGAGAACATAGAATTTTGTTTTTGGGCGAGACTGGATTTGTTACTTCCTGATCAAGACGACTTCGAACGCCGAAAGGTGAAATGAAATTTGGCTTCAGAATATATAATGGAATGCATTTGGGTCCCAAGAAGACATCATTTGCAGGATTCACACTGTTGCCATCGGCATGCTGATCTTTTGTTGACTGGGTCTGGCCAATTTTGAGCAAGTAAATGTGGGTTTCTACTGTGGCACGCTGTTACACTGACAACATGAACCAGAAGTCCACTGCTCTGTTGGAGGGCCATATCCAACCGGTGTCTTCCTAGTAATGTTCGATTTCTTATTTGAATTCCGTCACGTTAATTATTTGTGTTATATGCTTCACTCTCGGTTTAGGTAGCCGCTTACACGGGCTGGGCAGGCGCCATGTGTATCAATTTTGTTTCACTTTGTGGCCTTGCACAGAAAGAAAATACGGAAATTTTCTTCACCATTCCATCCGCGTTCGGTTTGAATCTGACGGCAGAGTTAAACAAAGTTTTATTCCTAAACAATGTGTGGCCAGAGAACTGTTCAAGCCTTTCTTTTTCGTTTTATTATCAGCAGACGGAGCCCACCTCCCCAAGTAGTTGTCACGGTCAGATTGATAAAAAAAAACCCACTGCTAATGGAACATATCTTCCCCCGCCAATTGCGTAGTGTTTACATAATAGCATAGGTCAGCATACAATAACTACATGTGACGATGGAGGATTTTTCTGATCATTCGTCTTTTGATCAATCAAACGATGAAACAACTATTAGATGAGGATCCGTATTCACTTTGCTGATCTTTTTAATCTGTAACGGGAAACACGTTCATTAAAAACAAATTAACCAGAAGAAAAAAGAAGAAAGAAAAAGAAATATATATATATATATATATATATATATATATATATATATATATATATATATATATATATATATATATATATATATATATATATATATCCTGATGTGTGTTAACCAATATTGTTGGGAACACGACAGAAGCGTTAGGCGTGGTGGTGGTCCTGTGCCATGTGATCATTCTGGCGTTGGCATTATTCCTTTGTGTGTCACACATGACGATCGCGCGCTGTGATCTAAAATATGGGATCAATCATCTTAGTTGCATCAACGAGTCAGCGAGCGTACAGAAGACAAAATGTGATGTGTTTTATATATATAATATTTTTTTAAAAAAAAAACATTATAGATTGTAATCTCTTGGTTTGTACATCATGGAGACAAAGAATGTGTTTTCAGATCACTGTGATTAGGATCCCACAGCCGCCATCACATTTGCAATAAAGTGATCTTTACTCGAAACTTCCATATTTCTTCGTGATCAGGAAATAAAAAATAGACCACAAAACATGAGTGTAAGTTGTCGCAAATAGAACCTGTGATTGATCTTGACGAGTAAACTCCGTTTGCGACAAATAATCCAAAAAAATTCACTGAGATGCATCAATATTTTCGTGATGCTTGTCGGGGGGTATCACTTGCATTTGCTCACAGACAATTATATGAGTATCACTTGCAATTACTCACGGGCAAAACCATCAGTGGGTGCAAGCACTTGGGTGATGGTCCTCCGGATAATATATTGTAAGTGCATTGCTGAGAAAGGTCATATATGAACTTTTGTGAGTTTTTTTAAATCTCCAAATAGAAAAAAGTAGCTCTTCCTGTCCTACTTCAAGTTCTCCAAGCGCATAGAAATATCTTACGATAAGATCGTGGCGCAATGTTAGCTCAAGGAGACCGATTACATTAACGAAAACGGGTACTGTCACCGTTTATTTTCTCTTTGCTTGTTTCCTTCCAATCATTATTTAATGAGGCTACGACTGGGGGAAGTCGTGATACCCACGTGCGACATCGCTTCTGAGTGTACAACAAAACTCCTGCGCTTTGTGATATCCAACTAATCGCTTCGCGACTGCATAATTAAATCGTTCAATAATGATGCGATCGCGAAATACTTCAGCGCGTCCGCGGAGAATCTTTGCTCCGTTCCATCAACTCGGATACCCCGATTTATCTGCATAAGATATGACCATGGTAGTGGTCCCCGTGCTAGATAGAATGCGTCTGCTACCACGGTGGTTTATTGGAGGTAAATGGTTCAGCTCCTTTGTATCGACCAACGACATCGATGACGGCCAATGAGAAGTTGTATGTGTGAGTGTAAGTGACAGGTCTTGTCTTATTTACAACAGTGTCATGTAGCAGAAGCAACATATCAGCCAGATGAACTTCGTTAGGTGTTCTGGCGTCAAAATCATCCACTTGGACGTTTCCCGCACCGGTAAATAAACCTTCGACTATGCTTCATTCTTAGCAACATTCTTATCAACAAGAGCGGTTTTCGCTAATTTGCTGGTCGCTGCAGTACCTTTCTAATAACCGCTATGACCGTAATTGTATTAAATTACAATACTGTTCCCATGAAATTAATTGCCTTTCTACTGATATCTTGCCCTTCATCGCCATGGTTACCAACCATCGGGTGAGTGGTTCGAGCATGTTGATTGAGATCTCTGATTTCTTCGGCTCTTATGTTAACCATACGTCAAGATATGCCTGTGCTGCAGGTCATTCGACGATTTGTACGCGACGTCTTCTTTGATAACATACCGCACCGGTTTGACTGACAGCACGTGGTTGATCACGCTGATCCAGTCTGCCAGCTCCACAGTAATTATATCCAGGAAGATTTTTATCGCCTTGATATTTTACCCACGGTGTCCCAGGCAATTTTCTCAGCAACCTAGCGATACCACCACCGTAAGAAACTTTGGTTCGGGTCGCTTGAGACCTCGCCGAGTCACTCGCTACGAATACGTATGTTTATTTACCACAACGGACACACATCTCCATTAGTGCATACTTACCAGTTCGTTTAGCAACCAGAATTTCAACGAGCGTTTCCGTATGTGTCTTTCACGTAACACAATATGAACTCATGATTTGTATATATCGACTATATCTTTTACCGTAATTGATGTATCTGACCGCACTGAGCCCGTGCCAAACGAAAAGATCATAAAGCATTTCCTAACTCGATCGGAGCTATTACTATAGGTCCAACTGGATGAGATGGTTTACGTGGACAAATTGTACCTGATGGCAACGTTGGCGGTGTTACGATGTGTTCAAATTATTGTTGAGAATGTATTGAATGCAGTTAATTAGAACGCAATACGGAAATTTCGGATTGCTTATACCCTTCATAAGGCAAAACTGATCATCTTCATTCACTAACAAACATTCTTAAATAATGAGGTTCAGAATCCCAGTACAGATAAAAGTATTCTTCACGAGCTTAACGGAAGCGGTGACTCGCGTTGTATACCGAGCTAAAGAAGAACGATCGAACAGGCAGAGGGGCATACTGACGCACTGCCATGCAGAATAAGACACAGACAGATTTACAGGAAGGTGAAGACCACTGGACAGTTCTGTGGCTCTAAGAATAATAAATGAATAAAATTAAAAAAATAATAAATAAATAAATCTGGAATAATCTGTCAAGACAGGTGTAGAGGTAATGTCATGATCCAGAAACTGTCCGCACCGGAAAATATGCAGCGAGGCCCTTGGATCTAAATTCGTTGAATTGCCTTTGTTAACATGAGTTATGTTACTGGTGGTTCATGGGATTGGGCAGAATTCCGGTTCCGCTTGCTGTGTGGATTCGCGGACTCGATACTAATCTGGTAATTGAAAATCACTAATTTAATACTTCGATAATTAATTAATATAAGTCACTGGCAGAAATATTGCAGAATTTTTATTATCTGAAATTAAAAGCATTGATACAGTTTTAACAGGTTGTACATTTTTGGTAGGAATGTCGTTCCCTTTATTTTGTGTGAAATCCTGTAAACGAGATAGATGTATTTCAATATAAAAACAAGAGTTTATAATAGGGAAATTTCCACATTCATAGATAGACACTTAAAGACAGAGAAGAAAAGGATAGAAGAACGAGAAGGCAAGTAATTAAAGAGAAAATCTAAACCGATAAACACATGTTAATACAGACAGAAGTAAAATATATAATAGAACACACTGAATAATTATCATCATACTATGGGGCTAGAAATCGACTCTGGGTCCAAAAAGCCAAGCCCTATTCCGGATGTCTCTGGTTATTGCAGGAACTATCCATTGTCCGGTACGCACTCTCCTTTTGGTTCAATGCAATTAAAGAAATTTCTAACAACGCAAACCCCTCCGATTCTGAATACAGCATTTATTGTCTTATAATACACAATGTTATTTAGTTGGGTTTCTGTATCGCCGAATCTCAAACAAAAAACGCATGAACATTTAGCAGGGTGTGTTTGTTTTTTTAACTCATAGTTTGTTGCAGATATAACGAAAGAGATCAATCCATCACCGCCTAGAGAACTGCGATCATTAGTAACATGGATAACATGTATCTATCTTGGTTGATTGATGCATACCTTTGTTGGATTTGTTGCACATAATTGTTCTCAATTTCATAATTACACTCGGGTCATTAAGTATCTCACAGAATATAAATTTATTAAGCTATGATTTCTTTCAATCATACTTGTGGGTAGGGGGAGTGGGTTAGGTTGAAGTGGTATAAATTTGATAATAAAATTTAAGTCAACATATTTGGGTCATTGCCTCTGTAAGTTGCAGCTCGAATTTAAAGGACCATTATTGTATTTTAACATCACGCCATTCATAACTGAGAACCACAGCTAATAGCATTCATTCTCTCTCTCTCTCTCTCTCTCTCTCTCTCTCTCTCTCTCTCTCTTCTACACACAATAATGTACGCACACACGAATATAGATATTCTCTATACATCTTGAACTTAGTAGACTGTTCAAAGTTCAGCAAAAAAAAAAAAAACGATATCTACAACACAATTTAAAATATAATTCAAATCATTGCGCGCAAAGTCCGATATTTCACATCTGGAAGCGCGCTTGGTGGTCTTCCTGTTATCTGCCACGAAACATTATTATTTTTTCATGCCACAATACCGACATGATTAAAATTATGTAATGTACCATCACCACGAGATACATTATTGTAACGTGTTTCAAGTTCAGCAATTGATGTTTTCACTAACACGAAGCACATAATAAGAAAGGTAAAGAAAATCAAAATATTTGTTGAGAAACTCCAAATTTTGCAAAAACTACAAATTCGATGATTATCCGCAGTTCAGTTCAAAGAGAAATTTGTAGATATGTGTGGCCCCTGTATCCAAAGGTCAAGACGTCGCCCCATTGTTTCATTTAGCCTCATTGTCCAGGAGTTGATAGGTCGCCCCGTGGTTTTATGTAGCATCACTGTCCACGAATAGAGAGATCGCCCGTAGTTTTATGTAACCTCACTGTCCAACAGTTGAGAGGTCGCCTCGTGGTTTTATGTAGCCTTACTGTCCACGAATAGAGATATTGGCCGTAGTTTTAAGTAGCCTCACTGTCCAACAGTTGAGAGGTCGCCCCGTGGTTTTATGTGCATTTTAAGTGAGTTTCCAGGAACGAGAGAGAATGGGAAATGTGTTAAGGAAAAACGAAAGAGAGGACACGTTTATGTTGCAAGAAAAGCTAGAGACAGGGTGGTTAGTAGTTAAGTGGGATACATTAGGGACAATGGGACTTAGCATTAAATAGACCCCTGGGACACTTTAGAAACAATGGAAATTTAACATGGAGAAAAATCGTGGGTCACTTTAGGGACAATGGGAATTTAACATAGAGTTTGGGTCTGTCTAGGGACAAGGGAAATTAACATGGGAATAGAGTTTGGGTTTGTCTAGGGACAAGGGGAATTGAATATGGGATTTTTTTTTTTTTTTTTAAAAACTTTTTTTAAATTTAAATTTAAATTTAAATTTAGAAAAGGGGTAGGCAATGGAAAGGCTATCTCTTTTCGAGAAATATGGCTGGCCCTGAAAAGGGCCTTTGGGTTTATGTTAATATTAATATTAACATAGATGGCATCTGTCACATCTTCTTCTTCTTCTTCTTAAACTCCTTCTAACTACCGGTCCATACACAAGTACCCTCTTGAGACATCCTTGTCTTTCTATGTAAACTCTCCTCATCCATTGACTAGTATCTGTCCTATCAACAACAGTCCACTTTGACCTGACATACATGAGCATGTCCGTCCTAAACATCATGGAAGACACAAGGGTGGATGACTCAACTGTGGTCCACATCTTGAAGCGACGAGAATAGGTGAATCAATGCAGTGAACTGTGCTTATTTATAGGTACAGGAAGGATTGAAACGGATTGAATTCATTCACCAATCCGAACACGCGTTACAAAATTCAGTCAGCTCGCATCCAATCCGAAGAGAGCAGTCTGTGACGTCACATGGTCTATATAGATTCGTTAGCGCTTGTGTGCAGTCAATCTATGCGACAGTGATTCAACATGACGGAAACTCAGAAAACGATCCATTGGGGTGCACCAGCAGGGGAGACTGCCCAAGGGAACCCGGACGTACTTTCAGAAGAGGTACACTGGGATTTTGTGGATTTTCTTACCTCGCAAGAATTTGTTCCAGAACCTTCGTTACCTTCTTCATTACCGCAAGTGGAGAATTTTAGACAGAGACAGAAAGAAGAATTGGAGAAATTTATGCAACGACAAAAGGAAGCGGAACAAGCTTTTCTCCTACAACAACAGCAACAGCAACAAGAAGAGGTAAGAAAAAAACAACAGCAACAACAGCAAGAAGAAGTATCAGCAAAGAAACAAGAGGGTGAAAATCAAACGGCTACGGTACTGTTGGACATTTTAGCGGAGTTAAGAAGTCTGAAACAAATGTATCAGACTTCTTTATCACGACCGAAGAGAATACGACCTTCCCGAGCTAAACACGCCAACCCTGTGACTAAGCCTGTCGTACCACCCTTAGTGATTTCAACCCAATCATCAGAAGTAGGCCTTGGCCGTGGCAAAGGCTTAAGGCAGTTAAAGTTGATTGGTTAAACTCACCCCTACACCAAAATCAAAAGGCCCTTTTCAGGGCCACCCACATTTCTCGAAAAGAAATACAATTTCAATTTGCCAATAACTCAAAAATAAACCCCACCCATTTTACCCTTATAGTACGTGTCTGTGTATGAGTGCGTGAGTGTAGCTTCTTATTTTAAAATCAAAACTCAAAGACACTTACCTTATATCATTCATGTATTCTTTTATCCATTTTTTACAATCCAATTCACAATTCACCACAGAACACTTTAATTAAAAGTTCATTGACTTCTTCTTTCTCCTTGTTTAGTCTCTCTGTTTTTTGAATTTCTTCACCGTTTTTACCTCATTTTCTTCCCTTCTTCTTTTCTTCTCCTGTTTCTTTTTCTTCACCTGTCTTCTTTCTTCCTCTTCTTCCTCTGAAGAATCCCTCTCTTCTTCCGAAGAATCCCTCTCTTCTTCTGAAGAATCCTTCTTTTCTTCTGACTCCTCTTGTTTCTTTTTTGGGCAATCTGGAGACCAATGTCCTTTTTCTTTACAATAATAACAGGTATCTTGACTTTTGTCTCTTTTAGTCCCTGTTTTTGTTCTTTTTTGACGGTCTGGACACTCTGAAGACCAATGCCCTTTCTTCTGACAGATATAGCAAGTATCTTGACTTTTATCTCGAAAGGAAGGAGAGTAGTCCGTCGGCTGGTCTGAAGAGAATTTTCTAATGACCCCTCGCAAAGCTCTGACGAAACGTTCCATCTGGGTAGTCTCTTCCATCGTTGTGCTCGGCGTGAGAGTGAAATGAATAGTGAAAGGACAAGACACACACCCTTTTTATATACGCTGGTTTGCCAAGACTATAAATTAGTCTGTGGTGTTTAAACTTGAGTCATTTGACGTTTTGCACTCAAGATGAAACGATCCCATTCATTCGAGAAGAAAGAAGAAGAAGAAAGTAAGAGGCAGAAACGTGATCTATCGCCTCGTACCAGGGCTCAAATCTTGGCACAAATTCATGCCAGTGATTTTGAAGAGGACATGAGTGAACCAGAATCCGAACCCTCTAAACCAAGTTCACCACCCTTAGTCAACCCTTGAAAAGTACTATTCCATTCGAGAGACGGAAAAGCGCTCCTCTAGAAAATTTAGAACCACGGCTTACACCTACACGGTGAAGTTTAAAGATTTCAAGGCCGACGTACCCTTGGAGAAAGCAGAAGGGTTTATCACCGAGATGTGGGATTCTTTGCTCACCTCACTCAAGCGACAATGTCAACCCAAAGAAGACGATCGCTTGACACTATCCATAGATCACGACGGTTTGAAATCCCCTGTTTGGATCGAGTTTAGCAGACCCGCAGAACTAACCCCTTCCAAAGTCATGGACAAGATTCAACACGTACAACAATCTAATGACCAGTTTGACATCACCGATGGTAAAGCCACACTGAAAATGGCTCACGTCTCTCTTCCTCAAGGGACGGGACGCAAAAAGATGTTATTGGTGGACGACCTTCGCAACACCAAAAAGAGTCTCGTCCGAATTAACAACCCTCAAGACCAGATGTGCTTAGCCCCTGCCATCGTGGTGGGACGAACCTATGCCAACAAGAACGACACGGTAGAATGGAAAAGAACCTGAGAGAACATTCGAAAATCGAACCGAACCAAACAACGAAACGAAGCAGAACTCCTGTTGCAACAAGCTGGCCTGTCCAAAGACACACCCTGTGGCATTCCTGAGATGCAAAAATTGCAAGATGCCCTAGCTCCACGCTACACCTTGAAAGTGCACCCTCAAGAAATGCGAGGGTCTCTGTTGTTTCGAGGCCAAGACTTTAAGGACGGAAAATACATTCATGTCTATCATCACGATGACCATTTCGATACCATTACCAGTATCACTGGATTCCTGGGATACGGTTATTATTGTGAGAAATGTGATTATGGTTATAACAATCGAGAGCAACACAAGCATTGTGGATTGAAATGCCCAGGATGTTTGGCCTCTCCACCCTGTCTGAGCGAAGAACCAGTGCCTTGTTCAACTTGTCTGCGTACGTTTGTCAGCCCTGCCTGTTACCAGCAACATCTGAAGACGCAAGGTTCACAGCAGAAATGTGCTTGTCAACTCTTGAGATTGTGCCCTACCTGTGGACAAGGCATACTTACCAACAATGCCAAGGCACACGTATGTCGAGGAAAGAAAAAATGTCACATTTGTCACCACATCGTGGACTTGGAACACGAATGCTACGTGCAAAAATACCAACCCCCACCAGAGAAAGAGGACGGTCACAAGAAGAAAGGCAATTTCATCTTTTTCGATTTCGAATGCATGCAAGAGACTGGCATTCACATCCCTAATTTCTGCGTGGCTCATCGAGCGTGCGAGAAGTGCATTCAAGAACCTATCTTCAGTCATTGCCCTCACTGCAGCAAGATTCCTGGAGGGCGTGAAAAAATCTTTCGGGGACCAAACACGTTAGCCGATTTTGCCCAATGGGTCTTAGACCCCATCGACAAGACGTGGAGCCAAGAGGACATCGAACGTTACGGAGATTGTCATCGTCATGCCACGGTGATGGCTCACAATTTCTCCGGATACGATGGACAGTTTCTTTTGAGGTACTATACGGAACATGGCACCGAACGTCCTAAAGTGATTTTGAACGGAGCCAAAATCATTTTCATGCAAGTGGGACAAGTACAGTTTAAAGATTCGATGAGTTACTTGGCCATGCCTTTGAGCCGAATGCCTAAAACGTTTGGAATGACAGAAATGGCTAAAGGGTACTTTCCACACTTTTTCAATACGGAAGCCAATCAACATGCTGTTCTACCCCATTTGCCTGAGGCTCACTATTACGACCCCGACAACATGCGTACCGAACAACGAGAAGCTTTCTACGCTTGGTACCAAGCTCACGCCTCGGACCCTTTCGACTTTCAGGAAGAAATGTTAAAGTATTGTCGTTCCGACGTGGACATTTTACGGCGTTGCTGTGGAAAATTTCGAGAACTGTTCATGGAACACGGAGGGGTCGATCCTTTGAAAGACGCGTGCACCATCGCCAAAGTGTGTTCCTTAGTGTACCGCCAACGATTCATGCCTGAAAACACCGTGGCTGTCATCAGTCCTCAAACGACCCACTATGTCAAGCGTCAATACTCGGTCAAAGCCCTACGTTGGTTACATTACTTGTGCGACAAGGAAGACAAATGGATTCAGCATGCCCGCAACGGAGGAGGCGAAAAGACCATCGGAACGTATTCGGTAGATGGCTGGGACTTAGAAAACCCCAAGATCGTGTATGAGTTTAACGGTTGCTTATTTCACGGATGTCCCGTCTGTTACCCTGACCGTGGCACTAAAAATCAGTTTTTGCAACGAACCATGGAAGACTTGTACCAGGACACTTGTCAGCGACGCCTAAAGTTAGAACAGCAAGGATACCAAGTGGTGGAAATGTGGGAACACGAGTACGATCACCGTTTGAAAACCGATCCCGAGTTTAAACGCCTCGTGGAAAGTTACCAGTTCATGGACCCCCTGAACCCGAGGGATAGTTTGTACGGAGGAAGGACCAATGCCACCTGTTTGCTGTACCAAGCCGACGAAGAGAAAGGAGAAGAAATCAAATACTTGGACGTGTGTTCGCTGTATCCCTACGTGTGCAAATATTGTCGCTTTCCTGTAGGGCACCCGCAATTGTTCACGGAACACATCGACCTGAAAAACATTCGACAATACGAAGGCTTGATCAAGTGTAAAGTTTTGCCTCCCACGAACCTATACCATCCCGTCTTACCTCAACATTGTCAAGGCAAACTGATGTTTCCATTGTGCCGTACTTGTGCCGAAACGTGCAACCAGGACCAACCTTGCCATCACAGCCAGGAAGAACGTGCCTTGACGGGAACCTGGGTCAGCGTGGAATTGTTCAAAGCTCTGGACATGGGATACCAACTGTTAGAAGTGTACGAAATTTGCCACTTTCCCAAGACACAACAGTACCACAAGGGTGACCCTACTCAGAAAGGCATTTTCGCCGACTACGTGGATGCCTTTTTGAAACTGAAACAAGAAGCCAGCGGCTATCCTTCCTGGTGTCACACTCCCGAAGACCAAATACAATTCAAAGATAAATACTACGCACAAGAAGGCATCTCTTTAGACCACATCGAAAAAAACGAAGGCAGGCGATCGTTTGCCAAAGTGATGTTAAATTGCTTGTGGGGTAAAATGGCACAACGACCGTGTTTACCCAAGACGGAATATTTGACAGAACCTTCCCGCTATTTCCAGATGATTCACGACAAAACCAAATACATGAAACACGTGGACGTCGTTCGAGAGGATTTGATCTTGGTCAATTACGAAGAAGATCTGGACTTTGTACAAGACGACCCTTTTGGAAATGTCATCATTGCGGCTTACGTGACAGCTCATGCTCGCTTAAAATTGTACGAAGCTTTAGAACTGTTAGAAGAACGCGTCCTGTACTTTGACACGGACAGTTGCATTTACATCCATTACCCGATTTAACAGCACCCTGACATCGAAGGAAACCGTTTAAGAGCCTGGACAGACGAGCATCCCGACGACAAGATTCTAAGTTTCGTCAGTGGTGGTCCCAAAAATTACGGCTACGAATACCGGGACAAACAAGGAGAAGTGCACACGACGTGCAAAGTGAAAGGACTGACTCTGAATCATCGTACCAGTCGAGTGGTCAACTTTGGGGTATTGAAAGAAGCCTTGCAATCGGGAGAGGATGGAAACTTTAAAGTGACCACCTATCAACCGAACAAGATTGTACGTTTACCCACTCACCACATCGTCAGTCGACCCTTGGAAAAAGTCTATCAAATTGTATACCAGAAGCGAGTGCGACTTCCCAATCACTTCACCTTACCGTACGGTCACGTCGGTATTGGTCTGTATATGAAAAGGAACCCTAGACAAGATCGATAGTTCATTGTTCATTGAAGTAACTTACCATGTCGTTGACGTAGAAGAAACCAGATTGGTTAGGAGTCAAATGTTGGACATCACCGAGACCAGGGTTTTGAGGCTTGGACACAAGAGGTGGCCCAGTATGCACGAGAGTTATTCAAGGAAAAAAGTTACTTTTCAACCTGTGTTAGTGACGGTGCCAGAAGAATCCCTCACCCAGGACAGGACTGTCGTGGACAGGCCTGAAAGACCCTTTCGGGAGGACACTTGTGTGACCTTACCCCTACTATAGAACTGGTTAGAACTTTACCCAAAACATGTTGTACAGACACTTGTGTTTATTCCACGTTCATGGTTATCATGTGCCTTTTATTCTTGTACTTAAGCCTTTGGCTTTTATGCATTTTTGTCTTTCGTATTCATGTTTGAAACATTCAATAAACGTGTTCTGAAAAAGTATATAAACTCTTGTCTTGTTTGTTTTTTCGTGTCACAAGTGACATTTCTCACACCATGGCTACCTCTGCTGTCTCTGCTCCCTCTTCCTCTACTGTCAAAGTCATCGACGAACACTTAGATCGTGCCAGTTGGGAGGCTTTGTATCTTCGCCATCCCTTTAACA
Organism: Sinohyriopsis cumingii; assembly: GCA_028554795.2. Taxonomy (NCBI): domain Eukaryota; kingdom Metazoa; phylum Mollusca; class Bivalvia; order Unionida; family Unionidae; genus Sinohyriopsis; species Sinohyriopsis cumingii. The sequence goes on along the minus strand of CM068833.1, from coordinate 63,949,529 downwards.
TGTTCATTGCTGGACCTAGCGGTTCAGGCAAAACCGAATTCGTCAAACGTTTGATCGAACATAAACATCATTTGATCGATCGACCCCCTCAACGAATCGTGTGGTGTTACAAAGAGTGGCAATCGGCGTACAGCCTCTTGCGAGAAAGTCAAGGCGATTCCATCGTGTTTGTGGATGGCATTCCTAAAGAAGACGACGGCATCGTCTCTGACTCCCGTCTAACCCATTTGGTCATTTTCGACGACATGTTAGGAGAAGACGAAGAAGAAATTAAACTGTGGTTCACGCGCAAAGGGCATCACCGTAATGCCAGTGTCGTTTACATCACCCAAAATTTGTTTCAACAAAGTAAAGCCCATCGCACCATCAGTCTCAATGCGCATTACGTGGTCTTGTTTAAAAGCCCTCGAGATAAATCGCAAGTGCAAGTCTTAGCCAAACAGTTAGGAACGCCTTGGCTGACTCAGGCGTACGACGATGCCACTCAAACTCCACACGCCTATTTACTCGTCGATTTGAAACCTACGACTCCCGAGGATTTGCGATTTCGTACCCACTTGTTTCACCACTGGTGCCAAGACGGAGAGCCTGTCCTGTACACGTCTCCGTCCTCGACTTCATTTCACTCCCCATTAAAAAATCTATAAAAACCTCAGACCCTTTTTTCGTCTGTCTCACTCTCAGTGCGAACATGACGTCCCTTCAGTCGCATCTTCCCGTCAAATTGATTCGCGCCTTGTATGGCATCAGTCGAGAAAAAGATCCACAAACACGAGCTCGTGTCTTAGAAGCTAGTCTCAAAGAAGTCTTACGATGGTTCACGGTGACAGCACGTCAATTACTCCAAGGAATCATTCAGATTCCTCATCAAACCAAACGCTTTTTCGATCGAAACAAAGTCGCTTTGGTCTAACTGGCCGATCCCCGCATCGACACTCAAACCAAAAAACAAATCATTTTGAAACCTGGAGGGAGCGGTACTCTAGGACGAGTCATCATTCGCTCACTCTTAAGATGGGATCCTAATGCCCCCAAAGTTATCCCCAAGACAAAAGTCCAACGAAGCCCCAAGAAGAAAAAGACCAGGTCCCCAAGGAGAACTTCTCCAGTGGCAGGACCCTCCTCTGACCAGACACCACCACCACCACCCCGGAAAAAGAAAAGAAGCCCCCAGAAAAAGAAAAGTCCACAGAAAACTAGTCGCAAGAGAGGCACTTCGGCCAGGACGCAACCTTACACTCGCAAACCACGACCTGCCACGGCGGTGACTGCGTCTCCGGCAGCTTCACGTTTGTCCACTTCTCCGTTAATGACACCCAGAACTGAAGAGTACTTGGAGACGTTGATCACACCAAGAACTTCTCCGTTGATGACCCCCAAAAGAACTTCCCCAGTGGCAGGACCTTCCAATTTAGTGGCAGTGGCTGCTGCTCACAAAGTACCTTCTCCCAAAATCAAAGTCCAAGAAAGATCGGGCATGTTACAAAGTTTACTGGATTTGTCCAAGCAAGAACTGGCTCGATTTAGTCCGTTACGTACCCCTGCACGAAGTGTCATGCCTGTCCTCAAACTAATACGACGTAAAGACAATCAGTGGCGACGCGTTCCAGTATAAAAAAGGCCTGTGACCAAGTCGGGTATCAGTGTTTTTTATGGTGCTCCTGAAGACTCAAAGATGTCACCCTCTAGAAAACCCCAAGGAAAGAAAAGGAAAGGACTGCCACCACGTTTAGCCAAACATGGGGACATGTTATCTGTCCTGTCCAAAGCTTCTCCACCCCTACGAAAAAAACTCATTCAAACAGCCTCCAAAGAGGTCATCGATACCGTGTGCGAATGTTGTTTGAACGTTTTGAAAGGCACGATCCCTTTGTCCAAACACCAGAAACAATGCTTAGGCAAACATCGTCACGTTCTTCGCCAAATGGTTCAAAAGAAAATTCCCATTCGTCAAAAAAAGAAGATGTTAGTGCAACGTGGAGGTATTTTACCTCTCTTGTTAGGCCCCATACTGAAAGGAGTCTTGGGAACCATGTTGGGAGGACTGGTGGGAGCAAGATAAAAAGGCCTCGGAAGTTCCAAGATCTCAGAATCGACCCCTGACAACCCCATAGAAGATGAAAACTAGCTTTAGTACCTTACAAACGATGGATGGAATACCATCGGTGGCAAGAACAACACACCCCGCATTTACCTCCCAATCCCCATTTGAGCGAGATGTCCCAGTTACAACACGAATTGCAGTCCTTGATGGATCGCCAAGATTTGTCCGAAACAGAAAAATCGCAAAAGTACGGTCAACTCTTGCAACGACTGCAACTCTTTCACCAGAAAGCTTTAGACGAAACAGCTCTACCCACTCTGAAAGATTTTAAGACCTTGATGAAAAGTCCAGCACCATCACCAGTACCAGTACCAGTACCACCAGTACCCGTGACCAAGACAGAAAAAGGAGAAGAAGAGGAAGGGTTTCAAACTCCACCAGAAAAAGTACGCAAGTTAACAACACCACCTACCTCCAGAATTGGATGGATTAAAAAGATGATGGCCACCCCTTCTTCCTCACAAGAGAAAAAGAAAGTGAAGACAGAAGTGAAGACAGAAGTGAAACAAGAACCGATATCCCCCGCTCAGACATCCTTCTCCTCTTCGACACCTATTGCTGGCCGCACACGCAAAGCATTGCAATCCAAGAAAATACCCCAAGAGAAAAAGAGTAGCCTCCTCCAAGAGTGGGTGTCTTATTAACACACCATCCAACACAAAAAAAATGGAAAAAGTCTTAACCAGCATTTACTACGATCCCTCCCATCCTGCAGGTTACGCAGGAGTTCAAAAATTGTATCGTGCTGCCAAAACGCGACTGAAAAGTCTCCGTTTACCTCAAGTGCAACGATGGTTACAAGAACAAGCTACCTACACTTTACACAAACCCATTCGACGCAAGTTTGCCAGAAGTCGCACCCGAGTGGAAGGCATCGATCATCAATGGCAAGCCGATTTAGCCGATGTCTCTCATTTGGCCAGCTACAATCGCGGCTATAAATATTTGTTTTGTGTCATCGACGTCTTTTCCAAATTTGCCTGGGTCGTGCCCTTGACTTCCAAATCGAGCAGCGAGTTAGTGCGAGCCCTGCAACGGGTGTTGAAACAAAGCGGTCGTCACCCTCTTCGATGGCAAACGGACAAAGGCACCGAATTTCTGAACCAAGCTTTCCAAAAAGAATTAAAGAAACGTGACATTCATTTTTTTACCACCGAGAATCCCGAAACCAAAGCCAGCATCGTGGAACGTTTTCAACGCACTTTGAAAGAACGCATGTGGAAATATTTTACGCATCACCACACTCTGAAGTACATCGACATCTTACCGCACCTGGTGCAAGCGTACAACCAATCTTACCATCGAAGCATCGGACGTGCCCCGCAAGACGTGACTCCCGACAACGAAGTGTTGGTGTTTGAGCGTCTGTTTGGTACGTCCCCGACGAGGGCTGTCCCCGAGAAAAGTGGAATGTTGGCCGTAGGAGATTAGGTGCGCATTGGCAAAACCAAACGCACTTTCGACAAAGGTTACTTACCTAACTGGACGACCGAATTGTTTCGCGTCACTGGACGAGTGCATGGCTGTCATCCTACCGTCTATAAATTGGAAGACATGAACGGAGAAGTGCTCAAAGGAACGTTTTATTTGCCCGAGTTACAACGTGTCACCAAAAAAGAAGACGACGTGTACGACATCGAAAGCATTCTCGAACGCAGAACCCGTAAAGTGGGTAAACGACGTGTCAAAGAAGTCAAAGTACGTTGGAAAGGATATCCACCCAGTTTTGATTCTTGAATCGACGCTTCGCAAGTCATCGACTATAAAATGAAGTGACCATCATGCCCTTTCACACAGCAGACGCAGCTACGTCGACCACTCCTCCTTCACCTAGTTCTTCTGTGCAAGATTTACAAAAACAACCCTTGTGGGTGTGGTGTGGAGAACGTGTGCCTAAAACGCAAATCGTCTTTTTCTGCCAAATCTTCGTGGTGTATTGTGTCATCGGGGCAGCCATCGCCAATTTGAGTTTGCAACAAGGAGACAAACAATTGTGGACCATTTTATTGAGCAGTTGCATCGGTTACCTGCTTCCTAATCCCTCCCTGAAATTCACCTCGAACGGGAACCCCGGGAACCTTGTGTCCAGTGCCAGTGCCAGTCACCACTTCAACCACAACCAGAACCCCATTTTAGACGGAGACACGCCTCTGACGTCCAGTAATATCCCCTCGGACAGCCACAGAACTCTGGAATTATGAGTCACCAAAACCAATTTTACTTAACCTTACCCAGTGACAGTTCCACGGAGGTGTTTCCCAAGAACACGTTGTGCTGTTACACGGCCAAATTACCTCAAGCCATCCAGTTAGATCACGAAGCCCATTGGGAAGTGGCTTTAGTAGAAATGATTCACCCGACCCAAGTCCTCAATGTCCTTCCCAATCAAAATTTTTTTGATGTGGAAGTTCATGACGAGCAAATGCAACAGTGGATGGATAGCAATGTCAAATATGACAAGAAAACCCGTACACAAAATCAAAAGTACACCACCTATCACTTGTTCATTCCCCCAGGCTATTATTTTAGTGGTCAACATTTGGTCAGCACCATAACCTCCAGGTTTAATGTCGTGTTTCTGAAAGCTTTGGAGCATGTCAACAAAAGTGTCACCATGGATTACCACAAAACAGCTCGTCGCTTCTTGATGAAATTTGAACGGAGTAAAATCATGTCCATTTTATTTTGTCCTGAATTGTTTGACATGTTGGGCGGAGACATGGACATGAGAAAGACCATGATCAAGAAAAACGAATTACCCATCGTTTACGACAACGAGTCTTTTAGCAAGTTATTTCGTGCCCCGGTAGAACTGAACCAAGGACTGAATTTGATGTTTGTGTACTCCGATGTGGTGGAGTATAACGTGGTGGGACACACCTCCGTACCGTTACTGCGTGTCATTCCTTTCAAAGTAGATTCTGCCACGGGCGCTGACGAGGAAGGTGGAAACACTTACCACGTCCACCGCGAATTTGTACATCCTCACTATTTGCCTGTCAGTAAGTCGTATTTGGACACGGTCAACATTGCTATAAAAGGAGATCTGGGACAAAATATTCCATTCACCAAAGGAAAAGTCACGGTGAAACTCCATTTTCGAAAACGGTTCTCTCACGACTCGTAAGTAAGTCATGTATCCAGTGTACCGAGGGGTTGCTCGACAGCGAGGACACGGCTTAGGAGATATGTTAAAATCGGCCTTTCGTTCGGTGGCCCCGGTGTTGAAACCGATGGTGACACGCGGATTGCACGCCTTGAAAGATGCGGCACTGACGCAAGGCAAAGAATTTCTCCAAAATGTCATCATCGACAAACAAAACCCTAAAGAAGCCTTCATGAGGGCAGGCAAAAATGTCTTGCTGCAAACGGGCAAAGACATTTTAGGCCAACGAGAAACACCTATAAATGCCCTGCACGCTACCGAGTCAGGCATTCAGCAAGGACAAGGCAGAAAGAGACGACGAAGAAAACACCCTTTCACCAGACTTCAAGCGAGAAAGGCCAAGAAAAGAAGAACCGTTCGAGACTTAGACGTTTTCGATTATTGAGAAAAGAGACAAAAAAATGATCACCGAGAATCTTGCGCTTGTTCCAAGACGGAACTGGACCTGTTTGCCATGCCCCCCACGATGATGACGATGCAAGAATCCCAGTGGGTGGAATTTCACCCCGTCTCCTCACTGACCGATTCCGCTCCCATCGAGTTTGAACTCAAAGGACAGCCCGAAGATTACATCGATCTGAATAGCAGTTACTTGTACCTGAAAGTCAAAATTCTAGATAAGACTGGAGGTGCTATAGACGATGAAGCAATAGCTCCCGTCAACAATTTCATGCATTCCTTGTTCAGTGGAGTGGACTTGTACTTGAATAACAAACTGGTCAGTAGCAGCATGGATACTTACCCTTATCGTGCCTACCTGGAAAATCTCTTGACGTACGGAATAGATGCCAAGAACACTCATCTCAATGCCTGTGTGGTATGGGAAGCTGACGAACCTACCAAGTTTGAAATATTGGAAACTGATGAAAAGAAAGACAACAATGATGGATTTGTAGAACGAAGAAAGAGAATCACGGGAGCCGACACAAGTTTAGAACTGATGGATCGTTTGCATTTGGACATGTGGTTGCAAGAAAAGTATTTGCTGAACGGGGTGGATGTCCGTCTGAGACTGAATCGTAGCAGTGCCACTTTCCATTTGATGGCTGATAGTGACGGTTACAAAACCAAAATCCTAGAAGCCAGACTCTACGTACGCCGTGTGGAAGTGTTACCTAAAGTGGGAAACGACATCAGTCAGACGTTGAGCAGAACGACCGCCAAGTATCCCATACGACGCGTGGAAGTGAAAACCTTCGCCATTCCCAAGGGACAGCGATCCATGATCGAAGATCATCTGTTCCAAGGACAGTTACCCAAACGTTTGATCGTTGGTATCGTCGAGAATACAGCCTTCAACGGAGCTGCCGAAAAAAATCCTTTCTACTTTCAACACTTTGGCGTGTCCAAAATCGAAGTCAGTCGCGATGGCAAGACCTTGTGTACCCGACCTTTCGAACCTGACTTTACCAAGAAGAATTACTTGAGATCGTACTTGTCCCTGTACGAAGCCACCGGACAGTTAGGAACCAATACCAGTCACGGTATTACGTACGAGGATTATGCAGGAGGCTACGCTTTGTGGGCTTTCGATTTCACTCCAGACCAAGGCAGCGACGAGGGACATTTCCACCCTATAAAATCCGGCCAGATTCGTGTGGAAATTCAGTTTAAAGACCGAGACCCTGATGAAACGGTGAACGTCATCCTGTATGCAGAATTCGATAATACCATAGAAATCAACAGTTTGAGAGAAGTCATCCTAGATTACTAGAAACCATGGAAGACTGTTATCCCTCTTTACCTAGTGGAGAAACTTTTAGTGTTGCATTGTTGTTAAAAAATGTTAGAGTTGTTGTTGTTTAGTGTTAAGTGATTTTTGAATAAAAAATGTTGTGTTTTGAAAAAATTGTTTGATGCTATATTGTTGGATTATTGTTAAAAATGTTAGAGTTGTTGTTTAGTGTTAAGTGATTTTTGAATAAAAAATGTTGTGTTTTGAAAAAAATGCCTTTGTCTTTCGTTTAGCTATAAGAATGTTGGATTGATGCTCTTTCATTTCTTACTATCCCTCTCATGACACTCACTAAACGTTGCGACTCAAAAACCGTGTGGGGGATGTTTTCCTTCACGTCCGCGCTTTGACTTTAAGAACCGGGTTGTTTCCAGTCTAACCATCCATTGTCGACTCATCCTCCTAAGAAGATGTGCTCCAAACTAGCTAAACTCAACGAAGCCTACGTGAATTTGCATAGGGTCAGACACAGTCTGATACCGAAGCCAGAAGAAATAGAGAATGTGAGAATGTTAAAAATCACTGAAGACCTGATAGAAGAGCTCTTCAGAGAAGAAATGAACAGGGAAAAAGAAGAATGGACAGAGAAGTACAGACTTCAGAGACAGCAGCAACAGCAGCAACAACAACAACAACAACAACAACAGCAGCAACCTGAAGCTGACAGAGGCTTTGTCGATTGTCGTATCGACACCAAAGAGTTCTTCTTTTCTTTCCGAAGAAGCAGACCTATCGCCAGAAAGTCTATCCTCAGAGGACATCGCATTCTTAGAAACTAAAAAAAGAATGCCATAGCAAACAAAAAAAACAGCCCTTTTCAGGGCTACCCCAATACTCTAGAAAAGAAATAACGATCGATTTGCCAATGTGTGTAGGTAGAGTAGTGTGAAAATAAACACTAACTCTTTTTTAAGAAATGTGAGGGTATGTGTTTGTGTGTTAGTAAGTGCTTAAGTAAGTTGGTATGAATAGTAGATTAAAATCATGTTTTTTTTGTGTTTGAGGTGTATATTTGGAGTTAGATTGGATTGCTTTGCGTATGTGGATAGTCTAATGAAGTGATTTATAAAAAAATTTAAAATAGTGATGGGTAGCATAAAAAAGTGAGTGAGTGTTTCTTTTAGGTCCGCGCGTTGTTGTTTTTGGTCATGATGTAGGTAACATCAATTTTATGTTTTTTAGGGGGATGTTTTCCTTCACGTCCGCGCTTTCACTATAAATTGAAACTCGCTGGGCAGTCTAGCTACCCTTGTTGATTGATCAACACCAAAAATGAACACGAGACTGTCTAAACTGTTGGAACTTCATGTGCATCTGGAATATGCCAGGCGCCTGTTGAATGAACTGGCCGCGGAAGCCATTGTGGAGGAGGGAAGGATAAGAGAGGAGGAGGAAAGAAGAAAAAAAGAAGAGGAGGAGAGAAGATATAAAGAAGAAGAAGAAGAGGAAAGAAGATACAAAGAGGAGGAGAGAAGAAACAAAGAAGAGGAGGAGGAGAAGGAAAAGAAGAGAAGAAGAATAAATTTCAGAATCCCAGAGAGCGAAAATTGGGATTCTGAAGCGACATATCCTGCCTCTGCTCTCTCCCCCAAAAAAGTAAAAAGTAACTGGGGGATAAGATGTGTATGTGGCGCCAGGCCTGGAAGGTGCCACCATTAACCAGGTGTCCATGAAGTTCCAAAAAAACAGCCCTTTTCAGGGCTACCCAATACTCTAGAAAAGAAATAACCATCAATTTGCCAATGTGTAGGTAGAGTAGTGTGAATATAAACACTAACTCTTTTCTAAGATAGTGTGAGGGTACGTGTTTGTGTGTTGGTGCTTGTAAGAGCTAAGGTATGTTTGTGTGAATAGTAGATTATGGGTTTCTTTATTGTTTCTTAGCGTATGTGGAGAGTATAGTTTGGGTTTTGTAACCGCTCACGTACGATTGTGTGGATAGTAGATTATGGATTTTGTTTATTGTTTCTTAGCGTATGTGGAGAGTATAGTTTGGGTTTTGTAACCGCTCACGTACGATTGTGTGGATAGTAGATTATGGATTTTGTTTATTGTTTCTTAGCGTATGTGGAGAGTATAGTTTGGGTTTTGTAACCGCTCACGTACGATTGTGTGGATAGTAGATTATGGATTTTGTTTATTGTTTCTTAGCGTATGTGGAGAGTATAGTTTGGGTTTTGTAACCGCTCACGTACGATTGTGTGGATAGTAGATTATGGATTTTGTTTATTGTTTCTTAGCGTATGTGGAGAGTATAGTTTGGGTTTTGTAACCGCTCACGTACGATTGTGTGGATAGTAGATTATGGATTGTGTTTATTGTTTCTTAGCGTATGTGTTTGTGTGTTTGTGTTTGTGTGTTTGTGTTTGTACCCGCTCACGTACGATTGTGTGGATAGTAGATTATGGATTTGTTTATTGTTTCTTAGCGTATGTGGAGAGTATAGTTTGGGTTTTGTAAGCGCTCACGTACGATTGTGAGGATAGTAGATTATGGATTTTGTTTATTGTTTCTTAGCGTATGTGTTTGTGTGTTTGTGTTTGTGTGTTTTTGTTTGTACCCGCTCACGTACGATTGTGTGGATAGTAGATTATGGATTTGTTTATTGTTTCTTAGCGTATGTGGAGAGTATAGTTTGGGTTTTATTTTATGAAATGAAAAAGTAGGGGATGTTTTCCTTCACGTCCGCGCGTTGTTTGGTCATGATCTAGGTAAGATCAATTTTACGTTTTAGGGGGATGTTTTCCTTCACGTACGCGCTTTAAGTATAAGAACCCACAGTATTCGTCGTTCAAACCATTCTGCAAAGAATAAAAAAAGAAGATGGCTTCTAACCAAATGGACAAAATACAAACATTACAAGACGTTTTAGACAACTTAGGAATGATGGAGCAGATGTTGATAAGACTGGTTGAAGACCATTATTCCTATAGTCCCCATCGTGTAAAGATGGAAATTAATAACTTAAAAAAGGTAAAGGACAAGATTAGTGGTGTCATGAAAGAGATAAAGGAGGAGAAGGAGGATGAAGAGGAAAGAATAAGAATAAGCAAATGGAACGAAAAGATTGAAAAAGAAGAAGAAAATGAGAAGAGGAGGAAGAGAAGAAGAAAGAAGAGCAGGAGAAAAAAAAGAAAGAAAAGAAGAGAAAGAGTGTTGGAGATAAAATAAGAACTTGGTGGAGAAAAAGAAGAAACTAGAAGCAGAAGAAAACCCAAAGGCCCTTTTCAGGGCCAGCCATATTTCTCGAAAAGAGATAGCCTTTCCATTGCCTACCCCTTTTCTAAATTTAAATTTAAATTTAAATTTTAAAAAAACTTTTTAAAAAAAAAAATCCCATATTCAATTCCCCTTGTCCCTAGACAAACCCAAACTCTATTCCCATGTTAATTTCCCTTGTCCCTAGACAGACTCAAACTCTATGTTAAATTTCCATTGTCCCTAAAGTGACCCACGATTTTTCTCCATGTTAAATTTCCATTGTCCCTAAAGTGTCCCAGGGGTCTTTTTAATGCTAAGTCCCATTGTCCCTAATGTATCCCACTTAACTACTGTGGTTGTTCTTACTCTGTTAATTAAATTCATCATGAGGAAACACTTTTCAAAAGACAGACATTAATACTAGTACTTACTTTCAGCACCTCTGTTCAAGTACCATCTATATGAAAGGCTTAGCAAAACCACCTGGATTAGTACTAATATATCTCATGTTTTGTTGGTTCTGTACTGGTTCACTAGTTTTAAAATCAAAGCAATCCTGATATCACATAATAAAAATATTGTATATAAAGCTCAGTCTGAGAATTAATCAACTTTTTAAATTTGTATTCATCGCATAAATATCGCATCCACAGCGCAAATATATAATTACTCTAGTGGTGGTTGTAACGTATGTTGTATTCGCATTCTCTTTGTGATAGTGACCTCTGACCTTTTCAAACTGTCATATTTGGATTCTATTTTCCGCCATATGGTACCACACTGAAATACACTTCAAAACACTTACACAAAGAATTCTTATGATTTTCGCTTGCAAAATGATACATATATATGGTTCAATATCATTGCAGCTTTATTACATACATTTCAAACCATTCCAAGCGCATTGTGTGTTGTGCAATAATGGCTTTCCGTGCATTTGTCAAATCAAGGAAAATTACTCCGATTTTATAGTTTACCCTTGTGGATTTAGACATGGTAACTAGAATGAACTGCCAAATCTACGTCTACCTGCCATCTTGACTAATATTCACTAAGAACTTGTACTACCAACTCCATCAACAGCAGAAGCGACAGGATGGGGGGAGGGGTCAATCAAGTTTTCTCACTGATCTACATACACAAAGCAAATATACTTAGACGCTAACGCATGACTTACATGATGTTTCAGTAAATTAGCATTTTCCATGAGCAATGGTTCTAAGCTATGCAGTCGTACTTGTTCCTTTCAGTGAATCCACGTTTCCACATGTTCTCATATCACATAATATTAGAATTATCGTACTCTTAAAATGACGGCTGTCTGCTCGTTTGTGTAAACACAGCAACGCTTGATTGGGATGTTGTTCCCATTTAACGGTTTCTTCGATGTTCTACGTCGGTTTAACAGAATTTTAATGCACCGACTGGTCATTGCTCAGTACATTTGTTTGTTTTATTTTCTCTCTTTGTTTTCCTTTTTTTCTGTTTAAATTTTCTTTTCCTTCTTTTGGTTGATTAACAGTTTTTTCCCAACATAATAAAAACTAAGTTGTCCTTGTTTAATGTGGTACATGGCAAAAGTGTTTATCGCTAACAAACCTCGATCGGCAAAAGCATGTATCAAATTACATTTCTACAAACGTTTCTTTCCTGCGGATCATAGTATCGATTCGGATTGTATCAAAGACGCGTAACATCGTATATTTCTTTCTAATATGATTGCACCCGCAAAGCTTCATTAAAATGCTTTATGATTCAGTGTGCAATTTTTAGCATGTTTAATTTGTATGCTTTATGGAGAGAAAAAAAAAATGTGTTTTGCAATGTAAATACATTTTAAAGGAATGGTGCTAAATGTGTGTGTGTGTGTGTGTGTGTGTGTGTGTGTGTGTGTGTGATTTAGATTGTTAACGTAGCTTTAATAATTTTTCAGTCATATCGCTACGATGTCTGCAGTGTGACAGTTTATATTGATATCTAGCACTGGGGCATAATGCCGCAGACATGTAACATGATGTCCCACCCAGTCACATGATCCTGACACCAGGCCGACCAGTCCTAACATAAACCTCTTAATGCTGAGCGCCAAGCGAGGCAGCTGCTAGCACCATTTTTGTAAGTCTTTGGTATGACTCGGCCGGGGTTCGAACCAGCGACCTCGCTCATCCGAGGATGACGCTCTAACCACTAGGCCACCGGAGCGGTGGTGGTGCTAAATGTGATTTGCTGTTAGTATAAAGCCTCGAAAGTGGCCAGCATCAAACAAAACTTAGAACAATGTTGCCTGTGTGCAAGCATGTAAATTTAAAGGTATATACTTGCTATGAATTAACTCATGTGTAAACATTGTCTTCACTCCATCTCATTTCATCCCGATAAACCAATGATGAAGAGCGTGTTGCAACATGCCAGCACTTGTCTCTTCGTCCCCTTTCAGTCGTATTACAATAATATAATAACACTGTTGAGACCATTTGTTCATACAGCCATTTCAAGCACGTCCGGCTTTCTCTTCATTTCTGTTGCGTTATTGCGATTAAACATAAGATGAGACGCCGTGTTCTAACTTTAATATAAACAAAACGACTACTGTGAGGTCTTAACACAGAGTGGTATCAAAGAGGTAGACGCCTGTAGATAGCACCAGTGGAACTATGACTTATGCATAGAGGATTCTGATTGGTCAGTTACACATGTATACTATTACATCTCTCTTCTTACAAAGAAAAGGTTTTAATAAACTTTTAATTAACTGTCTAAATTAATCATGAGCCATTATAACCAATATATCCAAATCAAGTGCGTCTTTGATTACAATGATCAATGAACAAATCTCTGAGACAGACTGAGAATGCATTGTACATTTTAAAGATCATGTTGCTTGTTTGATTGCTATGTAATGTTCACTGCTGCTCCTTATCTTGAATCACCGTCTGTGTTTATCAACAAAACCATACAATGTGCTACAATAATGACTGTTCTATTAGCTGAGTCTCCCTTATCTGGGAGTACAGGATTTCACAACTTTGCCTTATCCAGGATATGTACAGATTTTAGGAACTGATATTACACTGACTTTATTATCGTTGGTTTTACTAGCCTTCCAGAAGGTGTGTAGTATCCGCTTTGCTGACAATCTTGTGGGTTTGTTGCGTCAAGCTCAGGCGTACTTTGGCTGAAACACTGAGATTCCATTGATTGTGAAATTAATTTACTGGCATTTGCGGAAAGTGAAACAGTTGTACGCCGTGTGTTTTCAATATGAGAGAAGGGCGCATTTATATTACAATGAAGGGGGGGGGGGTCATTAGTTTTAATGAGCTGACGTCAATTGCGACGATAAATGGTACCATCTTTGGTGCGAACTGAGTATGACCTTTCGTTGTGCTTTCTTATTATAACGGCAGGTTCCCAGTTTTGACCTTTGAATTGAACTCTGATTCCCCTTCCTTAAGTGGTTTTAGTGGTTTTGCACTTTTATCATAATAATTCTTTGTTTTCTTCTTGCGAAGTGTAATTTTCTTTTTGACCTCAGCGGTGATGGATGTTTTGGGAATTAATTTTTCGCGGGATGTTGGGAGAATTTATCTGAGTTGTCTTCCCATCAACAATTGTGCTGGTGAGAACCCGATATGCAGAGCAGCGGCTCGATACTCTAATTTGCCTATAAGCGGTTCTCTGCCATCGGCTTTTGCTTTTGAGAGAATTCTCTTTACAGTTTGAAATGTTTTCTCCGCTAGGCCGTTCGACTGAGGGTAGGTGGGATTCGATGTAACATCTTTAAAGTCCCATTCTTTCGCGAAGCTTGCGAACTCTAGGGAAGAATAGCATGTTTGACTGTCGCTGACAACGACTTCCGGTATTCCGAAGCGCGCGAGTATGCTTTTCATGTGATTAATAACGAGCAACTTTTTGAGCTTGCGAGTGCCATAACTTCAAAGTAGCGACTGAAATAATCTACTACAACAATGTACTCTTTATTATCCCATGTAAATAGGTATGTGGCGACTTTTTGCCATGGGTATTCAGGGACGTCATGGAGGATGAGATGTTCCTTTAGGTTAGAACTTCTGCGCTCCAAGCAGATAGAGCATTTTGACACTAAATCGGAAATGTCAGCTGAGATTCTTGGCCAAAGCAAGACATCTCTGGCTCTTTTCAGACACGTCTCAATACCTAAATGTCCTGAATGTACAGTTTCTAGCATTTTCTGCCTGAGAACTTGTGGTATGACTGTTTTTTGACCTTTCACGATTAACCCATCTACAACTGAAAGTGTATCTCTATAATTCTAATAGTCAATTATCTCTGATTGACAGCTTGGCCTCTTTTCAGGCCAACCTTCAAGTATGACCAGCCGTGGGTCTTGTTCAGTGAGAGATTAAATTTCTTCCTTCTTACGATCAGATACAGGTAATGCTGATAACACCATATGCATTTGCATATCTATACCTTCAGATAAGGTGGGGTGTATATCAGATGAGAACTTACGGGAGAGTGTGTCTGCTACGGATATGCTCTTACCTTGGTAATGTTTTACCACTAGGTCATAACGCGGCAGTTGCAAAAACATGCGTTGTAGTCGCGGTGGGGCTGTATATAGGGGCTTTTTCATTATAGCGACAAGTGGAAGGTGGTCAGTTTTGAACGTGTACCTTTCTCGCGTATACATATTGATGGAACCGTTTGCATCCGAACAGTATAGCGATCATTTCTTTCTCTATCTGAGCATAATTAGTTTCAGTAGTAGTCAAGGATTTCGATGCATAAGCCACGGGCTTATCATCTTGTATTAGGGCGGCATCGAGCCCATATTTTGACGCGTCAACTTGCAAAGTCAGTGGTTTCTTAGGGTCAAAATAGGACAGAACAGGTTCCGGGCTTATGGTAATTATGTATTTGACCTTTTGAAATGCGTCTATTTGCTGAGAGTCCCATGAAAACTCTACGTCTTTCGCTAATAGTTGTCTCAGTGGACTGATGACCCCAGCCAAATTTGGGGCAAATTTGGACAAGTAGTCAACCATGCCAAGAATGGTTTCTAACTCCGTGCGGTTACGAGGAGGTTCCATTTCTCTGACCGCTGATACTTTGGCAGGGTCGGGTTTGAGACCTTCTGCTGACAGAATGTGCCAAAGTGCTGTACTTCTGTAACACCTACTTCTAGTTTTTCCTCATTTAGCCGGATTCCTTTTTCGAGGGAACGTTTGAGAACATTTCTCAAATTTGTATCATGTTCTTAGCGTGTGCGTCCGAAAAACAGTATATCGTTGCATATCGAAACCATACCACTTAAACCTTCAAAACTCTCATCGATCTTCATCCTGAGATGATTTCAAACCAAATGGGACAAGCAAGAAACGGTATCGGCCGTAAGGGGTGTTGAAAGTTGTGTGGTATGAAGAGTCACATGACCGCTTTTTTGCCCAATATCCTGACTGTGCATCGAATTTGGTGAAGTATTTTGCACCTGATAATTGGGGTAGGATATCGTCTAATGTGCGTATAGGATAATGGGGACGCAAAATTGCTTTATTAAGATCTTGTGGGTCGAGACATACCCTTAGTTTACCCAACTGCTTTTCTATGACAACCATAGAGTTTACCCATGCTGTAGGTGATGTAACCGGGGCAATAATATTTTCATTTTCCATGCGATCAAGTTCAGTTTTGAGTCTGTCTTGAAGCGCGACAGGTACTCGCCACGGAGGGTGCACCACAGGTATAGCCTTGGGGTCGATGTGTATGATACACTTCCCAGGGAAAAGACCTATACCGTTGAAGACTTCGCCATATTCCTTGAGTACAACTGCCTTAGTGAAGGGGCGTACTCTTGTTACATTGTAAATTTGATATCTGTGTCTGAACAGAGCATGTAAATTTAACTAAGCCTAACTCCATACAAAATTGTAAACCAAGTAGAGGTGGTACCTTCGTTTTAACAATGTAGAACTCGAGTTCATGTGCACGTTCAGTGCGTTTACACGTGAGATTGACTGTACCCATTGTACTCAATAATTTGCCGTCATATGCAGATAATGTGTTTAATGTAGGTTGAAGGGGATGCTTTATGCCTAGCTTTTTGAATATATGCGATGGTATGATGTTAACTTGAGAGCCAGTACCCAATTTAAAATCAATTGAAACTAAATTAGGTCCTACCTTTATCGCCGCATACGCCTGGCCATTGGCAATTGTATCCCTTTTTACACTGTCAATATATAAATTCTCGTTTTGATGTTTATTGTCAATCACACTGACCATTTTTGATCTACAGACTTTCTCAAAATGATTGAGTTTATGACACTTATTGCAATTCTTTATTTTTGCAGGGCTTTTCTCCTGGCTTGAATGTGATTTGTGTCCGCAGTGTCCACAGGTCGCATTGACGCTCCGTCTGGAAGATGTGGTCAATTTCTTCTTCGGTTGTAGTTCGTTTGTCTTGGTATATCGTTGAATTCTCGCATGCACTTCAGGTCTGGCTGATGGAGAAATGGCATTGAACTGCTCCTGGGCATATTCATGGCCTTGACTGATGTTAATAGCCTTTTCCAAGGTCAACTTTTCACCTTCGCTGATAGTTTTTCTCGTATCCGTGATGACGATACCCCGAAAAACAATTCTATCACGAATCATGTCGTCTTCGTCTTTGAAGAGACAGTCCTTGGCCAATAGTTTCAATGAAGTCACATATTGGTATATTGTCCTGGTGCCTTGAATTTCGTTGTTAAACTTGAATCTGGCAAAGACCGGATTTAATTTTGGTTGCACGTGATGTTTAAATTTTGTAAAGAGCGTTGATGGGTCCTTTTTATCTTCATCCGTCAGAGTCCATGTATTTAAAATATATCTACCTTTGTCTCCTACCCAAAGCAGAATGTAGTTGGCTTTGACAGCATCGCTTCTTCTACTCGTCGGTCCGTTAAATATTAATTCACAGTGTTGTTGGAATTTAGCCCATGATGTGGTAAAGTTGGAATTGCCCCAGTCCATGGTAGGGGTTGGCACGCCAGTAGTGAATGGGGTCACCCTACGGACAATGGGAATTAGCATTAAAAACACCCCTGGGTCACTCTACGGACAAGGGAAATTTAACATGGAGAAAAATCGTGGGTCACTCTACGGACAAGGGGAATTTAACATGGCAATAAATCGTGGGTCACTCTACGGACAAGGGGAATTTAACATGGCAATAAATCGTGGGTCACTCTACGGACAAGGGGAATTTAACATGGGATTTTTTTCTTTAAAAATTTTTTTTAAAAAAGGGGTAGGCAATTCAAAGACTATCTCTTTTCGAGAAATATGGCTGGCCCTGAAAAGGGCCTTTGGCTTTCTTTTTCTATTTCCTCCATCTTCTCATCCAGCCCCTAATCTTTCCCCAAATTCCTTTTTTCTTCTTCTTTTCATTTTCCGGTATCCAGTCTGGGTGACCCATGGCTCGGAACTTCTGTTGGATTTTTATCCAGTTATTGTTCAGTCTCTCATATTCTTCTTTTTTCTTTCTATTCTCTTGTTCTTTTCTATCTTTTGCCCACCTGTCCTTAATTTTCTGCACTTCTTCCTCTATTATCTTTTTCATCTTTTCTTCCGCTTTCTTTAGTTGTTCAATGCCCCTTTTCACGAACTTCCACTCTGACCATTTCTCTAGTTCTTCTAAATAGCATCTCACTGCTTTTACTTTGTCCATAGACTCTTTTATAGTCCCCACTCTTACATACTCTGGTTTAATCAATCCTCTCAATCTCTTAACTTCTTCCTCTATCATCTCCTCTATCATCTTCCTCGCTAATTGTAGTTCATTGACATAGTCAAGACTTTTTCTCAACCTCCATTCTCTTTCTATCCTTTCAATAGTGTACTCTCCATCCATCATCCAAAAGTAAACATTTCTTAAGTCATTGAACAACGCCGACACTTCCATCTTTTATCTCTTATTCCGTAGAATTGTTTTGAACGAACAATACTGTGGGTTCTTATACGAAAAGCGCAGACGTGAAGGAAAACATCCCCCTAAAAACATAAAATTCATCTTACCTAGATCATGACCAAGAAACAACAACGCGCGGACGTGAAGGAAAACATCCCCCTACCTTCTCATTTCATATAATATAACCCTAACTATACTCTCCACATTTGCTAAGAAACCCATAATCTACTATTCACACAAACATACCTGAGCTCTTACAATCACACAAACACACTAACACATACCCTCACAATATCTTAATAAAGAGTTAGTGTTTATTCTCACACTACTCTACCTACACACATTGGCAAATTAATAGTTATTTCTTTTCTAGAGTATTGGGTAGCCCTGAAAAGGGCTGTTTTTTTTAAACTCCAGATGCACCTATTTAATGGTGGCACCTTCCTGGCCTGGCGCCGCACACGCATCTTCTTCCCCAGTCTTCTTTCACCTTTCTTCTGGGGAGCGAAGAGGGAGGATGATTCGCTTCAGCACCCCAATCCTCTGTTTCGGGAATATTAAACGACAGCATCTCTTCTCTTTTCTTTTCCTCCTCTTCCCTCTGTCTTCTCTCCTCTTCTTCCTTCTGTATTCTTGCTTCTTCTACTATAGCCTCCGCTGATAGTTCGTTTACTATGCGCCTGGCATATTCCAGGTGCATCTGGAGTTCTAACAGTTTCACTATTCTGCTATTCATTCTTCTGGCTGTGTTGATCAATCAACAAGGGTAGCTGGACTGCCGAACGAGTTTCAATTTATACTGAAAGCGCGAACGTGAAGGAAAACATCCCCCTAAAAACATAAAATTCATCTTACCTAGATCATGACCAAGAAACAACAACGCGCGGACCTAAAAGAAACACTCGCTCACTTTTTTATGCTACCCATCACTTCAATAGACTATCCACATACGCAAAGCAATCCAATCTAACCCAAAATATACACCTCAAGCAGCCCAAAAAAACAAACATCATTTTAATCCACTATCCACACCAACCTACTTTATCACTTACAAACACAATCACACAAACACATACCCTAAAATATTTGTTAAAAAAAGAGTTAGTGTTTATTTTCACACTACTCTACCTTCACACATTGGCAAATCGATCGTTATTTCTTTTCTAGAGTATTGGTTAGCCCTGAAAAGGGCTGTTTTTTTTTGGTTTTTTTGTTATGGCATTCTTTTTAGTTTCTAAGAATGCGATGTCCTCTGAGGATAGACTTTCTGGCGATAGGTCTGCTTCTTCGGAAAGAGAAGAAGAATTCTTTGGTGTCGATACGACAATCGACAAAGCCTCTGTCAGCTTCAGGCTGTTGCTGCTGCTGTTGTTGTTGCTGCTGTTGCTGCTGTCTCTGAAGTCTGTACTTCTCTGTCCATTCTTCTTTCTCCTTGTTCATTTCTTCTCTGAAGAGCTCTTCTATCAGGTCTTCAGTGATTTTTAACATTCTCACATTCTCTATTTCTTCTGGCTTCGGTATCAGACTGTGTCTGACCCTATGCAAATTCACGTAGGCTTCGTTGAGCTTAGCTAGTTTGGAGCACATCTTCTTAGGAGGATGAGTCGATAATGGATGGCTAGACTGGGAACAACCCGGTTCTTAAAGTTAAAGCGCGGACGTGAAGGAAAACATCCCCCACACGGTTTTCGAGCCGCAACGTTCATGAGAGGGATAGTAAGAAATGAAAGAGCATCAATCCAATATTCTTATAGCTAAACAAACCACAAAGGCATTTTTTTCAAAACACAACATTTTTATTCAAAAATCACTTAACACTAAACAACAACAACTCTAACATTTTTTAACATTAATCCAACGGTATAACATTAAATCACTAACATTTTTTCTCAATATACAATCTACTTTAAACAAGGCTGACAACGTTGTGAATGAAATTGTGATTTCCACTGTTGGAAATCATTAGGCCATTGATGGACACTACGTTTCCTAGCTTGAGACAAAAGATAAGCATAATGGTCACAAAACCATCGATCTACTTTCACATCGTTTCTAGAAGAAGAACGAGGATCAAAATGAGTCACTAAATGTTCTAAGGAATAGCCCAGGCTGCGATGATGCAGAAAATACACACAGTACTGTCCACACACCAAGGAATCTGTGCCTTGTAATTTCACGTTATTGAATCGGGTGGTTTGAGCATTTCTTCTCATAAAGTCGATGATATCGTCTTCCAAAGGGGGCAATCCGTACGAATCGAAATATTCCACACAGCCTTCTTGAGGAAAGTAGACGGCTACCCAGTGGGTTCCTGGGAGATGACTTTCGTCCGTGTTGATCACGTAAGCTTGATGGTCTTTAGGTTTGCGATGAGGGAGTTCATCTTTAGCACAGACGACAGGATTCCAAGAAGCCGTATACGAACTATGGTTCAAAAGGTAATAAAGTTCCCAGGTATCCATTGATTTGTGTTTTTTTCTTCTTCACAGGTAATAATAAGTCGTCAATTCGATCCTGACTTTTTGCTTGAAAATGTCTGACGAATAAACGGTTATTCGTTCTGTTTCCTCACTCTGATTCAGGAGAGCTTCGATACGATGGATCTCTTGAGTGGTTAATGGTGGACAAGAATGTTCACGCAAGTCTTTATACCACTGGTGCAACACGTCTTTGTTTGAGATGAGACTCCAAGCTTCGTCCAGATACTCGTCCAATTTTTCTTCTTGACTCAACATCAGGCATTTATCGTGTTGAATTTGACTGGGATGATCGTTTTGACATCCATAGCAATTTTTCTTGATCAATTCCGTCATTTTGTCGACCAAGTGTTTGGCAAAACAGGAGACTAAATGGGCTTCTTGTTCTGGCCATCTCGACTTCATCATGACAATTTCTTCGTCTTTGTCTTGGGATTCTCCTTCCACGGTCTCCTCACATTTCATCTCCAAAGTTTCTTCACTAGGTAAAGAGGGATAACAGTCTTCCATGGCTTCTAGTAATCTAGAATGACTTCTCTCAAACTGTTGATTTCTATCGTATTGTCAAATTCTGCATACAGGATCACGTTCAACGTTGGATCAGCAGGGTCTCGATTTGCAAACTGAATTTCCACACGAATCTGGCCAGATTTTATAGGGTGGAAATGTCCCTCGTCGCTGCCTTGGTCTGGAGTGAAATCGAAAGCCCACAAAGCGTAGCCTCCTGCATAATCTTCGTACGTAATACCGTGACTGGTATTGGTTCCTAACTGTCCGGTGGCTTCGTACAGGGACAAGTACGATCTCAAGTAATTGTTCTGGGCAAAGTTAGGCTCAAAGGGTCGTGTACACAAGGTCTTGCCGTCACGACTGACTTCGATTTTGGACACGCTAGAGTGTCGAAACTCAAAAGGATTTTCGTTGTGAAGTCCATTGAAAGCTGAATTCCTGACGATACCAACGATCAAACGCTTGGGTAACTGTCCTTGGAACAGATGATCTTCGATCATGGATCGCTGTCCAACAGGAATGGTGAACGTTTTCACTTCCACACGTCGTATGGGATACTTGGCGGTCGTTCTGCTCAACGTCTGACTGATGTCGTTTCCCACTTTAGGTAACACTTCCACACGGCGTACGTAAAGTCTGGCTTCTTGGATAACAGTTTTGTATTCGTTGGCATGGGCCATCAAATGGAAAGCGGCAGTGCTACGATTCAGTCTCAGGCGAATATCAACTCCGTTCAGTAAGTACTTTTCTTGTAACCACATGTCCAAATGCAAACGATCCATCAGTTCTAAACTACGTCCTTGCAGAATTTTAGTTCTACGTGTGTTAAACCCCACATTGTGAGGATTGTCATCTTCTGTCAGGGCTGTGTCGCTAAACGTGCCTGCACCTGCCGTGTCAGGTTTCCATACCACGCAAGCATCCAGATGAGTATTCTTGGCTTCTTTTCCGTACGTCAAGAGATTTTCCAAGTAGGCACGATATGGGTAAGTATCCATGCTGCTGCTAACCAGTTTGTTATTCAAGTACAAGTCCACTTCGCTGAACAAGGAATGCATGAAATTGTTGACGGGCGCTACCCTATCATTGGCTCCAGGATTGGTGTTGTCAGTTTTGATCACTTTGACTTTCAAATACAGGTAACTGCTATTCAGATCGATGTAATCTTCGGGTTGTCCTTTGATTTCGAACTCGATGGGAGCGGAATCCGTCAAAGAGGAGACGGGATGAAATTCCACCCACTGGGATTCTTGCATCGTCATCATGGTGGGGGGCATGGCAAACATATCCAGTTCCGTCTTGGAACAAGCACATGACTCTCGGTGCATCATTTTTTTCTGTGTCTCAATAATCGAAAACGTCTAAGTCTCGAACGGTTCTTCTTTTCTTGGCTTTTCTAGCTTGAAGTCTGGTGAAAGGGTGTTTTCTTCGTCGTCTCTTTCTGCCTTGTCCTTGCTGAATGCCTGACTCGGTAGCGTGCAGGGCATTTATAGGTGTGTCTCGTCGGCCTAAAATGTCTTTGCCCGTTTGCAGCAGGACATTTTTGCCTGCCCTCATGAAGGCTTCTTTAGGGTTTTGTTTGTCGATGATGACATTTTGGAGAAATTCTTTGCCTTGCGTCAGTGCCGCATCTTTCAAGGCGTGCAATCCGCGTGTCACCATCGGTTTCAACACCGGGGCCACCGAACGAAAGGCCGATTTTAACATGTCTCCTAAACCGTGTCCTCGCTGTCGTGCAACCCCTTGGTACACTGGATACATGACTTACTTACGAATCGTGAGAGAACCGTTTTCGAAAATGGAGTTTCACCGTGACTTTTCCTTTGGTGAATGGAATATTTTGTCCCAGATCTCCTTTTATAGTAATGTTGACCGTGTCCAAATACGACTTGCTGACTGGCAAATAGTGAGGATGGACAAATTCGCGGTGGACGTGGTAAGTGTTTCCACCTTCCTCGTCAGCGTTCGCGGCAGAATCCACTTTGAAAGGAATGACACGCAGTAAAGGTACGGAGGTGTGTCCCACCACGTTATACTCCACCACATCGGAGTACACGAACATCAAATTCAGTCCTTGGTTCAGTTCTACTGGGGTACGAAATAACTTGCTAAAAGACTCGTTGTCGTAAACGATGGGTAATTCGTTGTTCTTGAGTATGCTCATTCTCAGGTTCATGTCTCCGCCCAACATGTCAAACAATTCAGGACAAAATAAAATGGACATGATTTTACTCCGCTCAAATTTCATCGAGAAGCGACGAGCTACTTTGTGGTACTCCATGGTGACACTTTTGTTGATATGCTCCAAAGCTTTCCCAAACACGCCATTAAACTTGGCAGCTATGATGTTGACCAAATGTTGGCCACTGAAATAATAACCTGGGGGAATAAAAAAGTGGTAGGTCCACTTTTGAGTTTTCTCATTATAGGTTTTATTGTCATATATGACTTTCTTATTCAACTCCTGTTGCAATGACTCGTCATGAACTTCCACATGAAAAAAATTTTGATTGGGAAGGACATTGAGGACTTGGGTCGGGTGAATGATTTCCACTAAAGCCACTTCCCAATGGGCTTCGTGATCTAAGGGGATGGCCTGAGGTAATTTGGCCGTGTAACAGCACAACGTGTTGTGGGGAAACACCTCCATGGAACTGTCACTGGGTAAGGTCAAGTAAAATTGGTTTTGGTGACTCATAATTCCAGAGTTATGTGGCTGTCCGAGGGAATATTAGTGGATGTCAGAGGTGTGTCTCCGCCCAAAATGGGGTTCTGGTTGTGGTTGGACTGGTGACTGACACTGGCACTGGACACGAGGTTCCCGTGGTTCCCGTTCGAGGAGAATTTCAGGGAGGGATTGGGAAGCAGGTAACCGATGCAACTGCTCAATAAAATGGTCCACAATTGTTTGTCTCCTTGTTGCAAACTCAAATTGGCGATGGCTGCCCCGATGACACAATACACCACGAAGATTTGGCAGAAAAAGACGATTTGCGTTTTAGGCACACGTTCTCCACACCACACCCACAAGGGTTGTTTTTGTAAATCTTGCACAGAAGAACTAGGGGAAGAAGGAGTGGTCGACGTAGCTGCGTCTGCTGTGTGAAAGGGCATGATGGTCACTTCTTCTTTTTATAGTCGATGACTTGCGAAGCGTCGATCCAAGAATCGAAACTGGGTGGATATCCTTTCCAACGTACTTTGACTTCTTTGACACGTCGTTTGCCCACTTTACGGGTTCTGCGTTCGAGAATGCTTTCGATGTCGTACACGTCGTCTTCTTTTTTGGTGACACGTTGTAACTCGGGTAAATAAAACGTTCCTTTGAGCACTTCTCCGTTCATGTCTTCCAATTTATAGACGGCAGGATGACGGCCATGCACTCGTCCAGTGACGCGAAACAATTCGGTCGTCCAGTTAGGTAAGTAACCTTTGTCGAAAGTGCGTTTGGTTTTGCCAATGCGCACCCAATCTCCTACGGTCAACTCTCCACTTTTCTTGGGGACAGCCCTCGTCGGGGACGTACCGAACAGACGCTCGAACACCAGCACTTCGTTGTCGGGAGTCACGTCTTGCGGGGTACGTCCGATGCTTCGATGGTAAGATTGGTTGTACGCTTGCACCAGGTGCGGTAAGATGTCGATGTACTTCAGAGTGTGGTGATGCGTAAAATATTTCCACATGCGTTCTTTCAAAGTGCGTTGAAAACGCTCCACGATGCTGGCTTTGGTTTCGGGATTCTCGGTGGTAAAAAAATGAATGTCACGTTTCTTTAATTCTTTTTGGAAAGCTTGGTTCAGAAATTCGGTACCTTTGTCCGTTTGCCATCGAAGAGGGTGACGACCGCTTTGTTTCAACACCCGTTGCAGGGCTCGCACTAACTCGCTGCTCGATTTGGAAGTCAAGGGCACGACCCAGGCAAATTTGGAAAAGACGTCGATGACACAGAACAAATATTTGTAGCCACGATTGTAGCTGGCCAAATGAGAGACATCGGCTAAATCGGCTTGCCATTGATGATCGATGCCTTCCACTCGGGTGCGACTTCTGGCAAACTTGCGTCGAATGGGTTTGTGTAAAGTGTAGGTAGCTTGTTCTTGTAACCATCGTTGCACTTGAGGTAAACGGAGACTTTTCAGTTGCGTTTTGGCAGCACGATACAATTTTTGAACTCCTGCGTAACCTGCAGGATGCGAGGGATCGTAGTAAATGCTGGCTAAGACTTTTTCCATTTTTTGTGTTAATAAGGCACCCACTCTTGGAAGAGGCTACTCTTTTTCTCTTGGGGTATTTTCTTGGATTGCAAGGCTTTGCGTGTGCGACCGGCAATAGGTGTCGAAGAGGAGGAGGATGTCTGAGCGGGGGATATCGGTTCTTGTTTCACTTCTGTCTTCACTTTCTTTTTCTCTTGTGAGGAAGAAGGGGTGGCCATCATCTTTTTAATCCATCCAATTTTGGAGGTAGGTGGTGTTGTTAACTTGCGTACTTTTTCTGGTGGAGTTTGAAACCCTTCCTCTTCTTCTCCTTTTTCTGTCTTGGTCACGGGTAGTGATGGTACTGGTACTGGTACTGGTGATGGTGCTGGACTTTTCATCAAGGTCTTAAAATCTTTTAGAGTGGGTAGAGCTGTTTCGTCTAAAGCTTTCTGGTGAAAGAGTTGCAGTCTTTGCAAGAGTTGACCGTACTTTTGCGATTTTTCTGTTTCGGACAAATCTTGGCGATCCATCAAGGACTGCAATTCGTGTTGTAACTGGGACATCTCGCTCAAATTGGGATTGGGAGGTAAATGCGGGGTGCGTTGTTCTTGCCACCGATGGTATTCCATCCATCGTTTGTAAGGCACTAAAGCTAGTTTTCGTCCTTCCATGGGGTTGTCAGGGGTGAATTCTGAGATCTTGGGACTTCCGAAGGCCTTTTTATCTTGCTCCCACCAGTCCTCCCAACATGGTTCCCAAGACTCCTTTCAGTATGGGGCCTAACAAGAGAGGTAAAATGCCTCCACGTTGGACCAACATCTTCTTTTTTTGACGAATGGGAATTTTCTTTCGAACCATTTGGCGAAGAACGTGACGATGTTTGCTTAAGCATTGTTTCTGGTGTTTGGACAAAGGGATCGTGCCTTTCAAAACGTTCAAACAACATTCGCACACGGTATCGATGACCTCTTTGGAGGCCGTTTGAATGAGTTTTTTTCGTAGGGGTGGAGAAGCTTTGGACAGGACAGATAACAGGTCCCCATGTTTGGCTAAACGTGGTGGCAGTCCTTTCCTTTTCTTTCCTTGGGGTTTTCTGGAGGGTGACATCTTTGAGTCTTTAGGAGCACCTAAAAACACTGATACCCTACTCGGTCACAGGCCTTTTTTATACTGGAACGCGTCGCCACTGATTGTCTTTACGTCGTATCAGTTTGAGGACAGGCATGACACGTCGTGCAGGGGTACGTAACGGACTAAATCGAGCCAGTTCTTGCTTGGACAAATCCAGTAAACTTTGTAACATGCCCGATCTTTCATGGACTTTGATTTTGGGAGAAGGTACTTTGTGAGCAGCAGCCACTGCCGCTAAATGGGAAGGTCCTGCCACTGGGGAAGTTCTTTTGGGGGTCATCAACGGAGAAGTTCTTGGTGTAATCAACGTCTCCAAGTACTCTTCAGTTCCTGGTGACATCAACGGAGAAGTGGACAAACGTGAGGCTGCCGGAGACGTTGTGGCAGGTCGTGGCTTGCGAGTGTAAGGTTGCGTCCTGGCCGAAGTGCCTCTCTTGCGACTAGTTTTCTTCTGTGGACTTTTCTTTTTTTGAGGACTTTTTCTCTGTTTCTTTTTCTTGGGGCTTCTTTTCTTTTTCCGGGGTGATGGTGGTGGTGTCTGGTAAGAGGAGGGTCCTGCCACTGGAGAAGTTATTCTTCTTGGGGACTTGGTCTTTTTCTTTTTCTTCTTGGGGCTTCGTTGGACTTTTGTCTTGGGAATAACTTTGGGGGCATTAGGATCCCATCTTAAGAGTGAGCGAATGATGACCCCTCCTAGAGTACCGCTCCCTCCAGGTTTCAAAATGATTTGTTTTTTGGTTTGAGTGTCGATGCGGGGATCGGCCAGTTGGACCAAAGCGACTTTGTTTCGATCGAAAAAGCGTTGGGTTTGATGAGGAATCTGAATGATTCCTTGGAGTATTTGACGTGCCGTCACCGTGAACCATCGTAAGACTTCTTTGAGACTAGCTTCTAAGACACGAGCTCGTGTTTGTGGATCTTTTTCTCGACTGATGCCATACAAGGCACGAATCAATTTGACGGGAAGATGCGACTGAAGGGACGTCATGTTCGCACTGAGTGTGAGACAGACGAAAAAGGGTCTGAGGTTTTTATAGATTTTTTGATGGGGAGTGAAATGAAGTCGAGGACGGAGACGTGTACAGGACAGGCCCTCCGTCTTGGCACCAGTGGTGAAACAAGTGGGTACGAAATCGCAAATCCTCGGGAGTGGTAGGTTTCAAATCGACGAGTAAATAGGCGTGTGGCGTTTGAGTGGCATCGTCGTACGCCTGAGTCAACCAAGGCGTTCCTAACTGTTTGGCTAAGACTTGCACTTGCGATTTATCTCGAGGGCTTTTAAACAAGACCACGTAATGCGCATTGAGACTGATGGTGCGATGGGCTTTACTTTGTTGAAACAAATTTTGGGTGATGTAAACGACACTGGCATTACGGTGATGCCCTTTGCGCGTGAACCACAGTTTAATTTCTTCTTCGTCTTCTCCTAACATGTCGTCGAAAATGACCAAATGGGTTAGACGGGAGTCAGAGACGATGCCGTCGTCTTCTTTAGGAATGCCTTCCACAAACACGATGGAATCGCCTTGACTTTCTCGCAAAAGGCTGTACGCCGATTGCCACTCTTTGTAACACCACACGATCCGTTGAGGGGGCCGATCGATCAAATGATGTTTATGCTCGATCAAACGTTTGACGAATTCGGTTTTGCCTGAACCGCTAGGTCCAGCAATGAGCATGTTAAAGGGATGGCGAAGATACAAAGCCTCCCAACTGGCACGATCTAAGTGTTCGTCGATGACTTTGACAGTAGAGGAAGAGGGAGCAGAGACAGCAGAGGTAGCCATGGTGTGAGAAATGTCACTTGTGACACGAAAAACAAACAAGACAAGAGTTTATATACTTTTTTCAGAACACGTTTATTGAATGTTTCAAATATGAACACGAAAGACAAAAATACATACAACCCAAATAGTGATGTACAGGAATATAAAACACAGCAAAGCGATCAAAGTGGAATATAAACAAGTGTCTGTACAAAACATGTTTTGGTTAACCAAGATGTCCTAGGGACAGTGTGTAATGTTCTTACAGTCTCTACATGAGGTATTGTCACACAAGTGTCCTCCCGGAATGACCTTTCAGGCATGTCCATGACAGTCCTGTCCTGAAGCGAGTGGTTGTTCTCGGTGACGGGTTCTTCTGGCACCGTCACTAACACAGGTTGAAAAGTAACTTTTTTCCTTGAACAACTCTTGTGCATACTGGGCCACTTCTTGGGTCCAAGCCTCAAAACCCCCCTTTTTCCAATCACGAACATCTGTCCAATGAGGGTGTAAGTCACAAGCTACACACACATCGTCATACACGTCTTGGGTCGCTAAAAGTTGACGAATCTTTTTTTCCTGTTGAGGTCGAGAAGTATCCAGATGAAAACGCAAGGCTTTGAGCAAAAGGAGTTTTTCGTGACCATTTAAGGCCATGGAGGTGGTAAGTACTGATCGTAAAGAGTCCACAAAGAATCGGCTGGTAAACGAAATCCCAGAAAACAAGTCACTAAGACACACACCACTTGTCGTCCAAAATTGAATGGATACAGTTCTTGTAATAATTGATGGTAATGATCCACGGTTTGAATATGGTCATTGAGTTCCTTCCACGGAATCTGTTGGATGACATGTGACATAAACCGTGGCATGGCAGCCTGTTTTTATATTCTCTTTTTTTCGGATGCAATAGACGTACTTTCTAGCCAGAGATCTTCGTTCTCCAGTAGGGAATCTAAATCTTGCATACTGTAACCGAAACGTCAGAGTTCGTTTAGGTGTTTCCTCTTCCTCTAAGTAGATTCCACGTAAAATATGTTGGTAATCCTTTAACTTGTCTTCCTCAATGTATTGCTGTAGGTGAATCTCGAAGTAACCATAATCATGAACATGTCGATCATTAGCGACCTCAAAGTTTTGAACAATGTCTGACCATTGAAAGAATTTCTGACGAATCAGTTCTTTTATACCATTCAAGTACCAGTGGTTAAAGATCTGGTGACGTATCGGATGCAATTGTTCTTTACGTTTCACTTGTATTTTCACCAGCTCTCGGTAAATGCGTTCTCTCAACTCCACAGGCAAAGCACGAATGTTCTCTTGTAAAGTATCCATGAATAGGTCATACTAAATCCTCTTTGGTCTGACACAAGAAATGTACTCTTTGCACAAACATGGTTTCACTTCAGTGTCGAATTTAAATCGTTGAGTCACTAATCTACACATTACAATTCGTTCAGAAGTTTCCTCTTTCACCAAGTTGACATTGTGTGAAAGATGTTGGTAATTCGTTAACTCTTCCTCTGGAATTCGATGCAATACGTTTACAATGTAGTAGATAGAATCGTCAATACCAAACCATTCCTTTTTATAACCAGGAGGTCGTTGATCAATGTCTGTCCAATGGAACACTTTCAATTGAATCAGTCCTTGTATAGCCTTCAGGTACCAGTGGTTCAAACACCGGTGACGTATCGGATGCAATTGTTCTTTACGTTTCACTTGTATTTTGACCAGCTCTCGGTAAATGCGTTCTCTCAAATCCACAGGCAAAGCACGAATGTTCTCTTGTAAAGTATCCATGAACAGATGATTATGGTAAGAAGTTACTTCAATGTCTCGGTCCCACTAAAGGTAAGTAATGACAATTCGGTGACCATCGAGCATGTTCTACGTAGGCCGAATCTTGCGGTTCCCAGTGGTGAAGTGACACACCGCAACTGAAGCACTTGACTTTATCTCCTTCGCCCAAGTAGAAAAATCCGGCTCTGGCTAATTCTTCGGGGGTCGGTCCTCCCAGATACTTTGGCCATTTTCCTTTGAACGATTGAAGACGATTTTCAAAGTCGCAGTATTCCGACGAACGCACAGGAAACGAATATTCGTTTTTCACAGGTTCGTTTCGATGAGGGTTGAGTGAAATGGGTAGGAGTTTGCTCAGGGCTGGATGACATCCGTAGGGAGGTAAACGTGAAGGTCGACATTCCCCTTTAAAACGAAACCCAGTAAAATGTCCAAGAGGACGAGCAGCATCGCTTTCGCATCCCACAGGTTTGACACGCACAGCATCACTTTCCATGACAGGGGTAGGGGCACTAAAGTTCCCATGATGCTTTACGGCATCGCTCAGGTCACAAGGTACAGCATCGGTCCCATCGCAAGGCTCACAATCGCACTCGTCTGCAAACTCCGTTACGCAATTACAATGGTAACCACATGGACAATCGCAGTTTCCTTCCGGACATTTTCCGTCGCAATGCATGGGTCTTATCCATCCAATATTAGTCACACTAGAGGAAGATAAAACTTTTTTACAATCCCCAAACTGGAACGATGTCTTTTTCAAAGTATTCATCTTGTTCGCTCGGTCTTGGTAGTCACAATGAACTATCGATCTTGACCATAGCCCCCTTTTTATACTAGTCGCAATGCAGTCTCCAGCTTGTACATCTTTCCTTTTTTACGTTTTTTATGACTTGTTTCGGAAGGTACCGTCTCTAAAGTACCGTCAACATTGTACCGTAGTGTGATGGGTGGATAGGCCATAGAAAGGTAAGGGCAGTGCGGAGACCATCGAGTATGTTCCAGAATAGCTGAATCTTTATAGATACATAGATCCATTCGTAACTTCAGTCCGCAAGCGAAACACTGTACCTCGTATCCCAATCCTGACTCAGGTCCCAAGTAGACAAATCCTGTTCTAGCTAAAACATGCGAAGAAGGTAATCCTTCCCTATCCGTAGGCCATTTCTGAAACGTGTTCAATCGACGGGCACAATCACAATAGTTAGGTAAGAAAACTGGAAAATGGTAGGGTTTGAACTTGGAGTTCTCATCGGGTTTCTCACTCGATTCTTGCTGTGGCGAAGTCATCTTTCTGGTGGGTGGCTATCCTCTTACAACCAATGTTTTATACCAACGTGTCCATACGGTAAGGTGAAATGATTGGGAAGTCGCACTCGCTTCTGGTACACGATTTGATAGACTTTTTCCAAGGGTCGACTGACGATGTGGTGAGTGGGTAAACGTACAATCTTGTTCGGTTGGTAGGTGGTCACTTTAAAGTTTCCATCCTCTCCCGATTGCAAGGCTTCTTTCAATACCCCAAAGTTGACCACTCGACTGGTACGATAATTCAAAGTCAGTCCTTTCACTTTGCACGTCGTGTGCACTTCTCCTTGTTTGTCCCGGTATTCGTAACCGTAATTTTTGGGACCTCCACTGACGAAACTTAGAATCTTGTCGTCGGGATGCTCGTCTGTCCAGGCTCCTAAACGGTCTCCTTCGATGTTAGGGTGATGTTGAATCGGGTGATGGATGTAAATGCAGCTGTCCGTGTCAAAGTACAGGACGCGTTCCCCTAACAGTTCTAAAGCTTCGTACAATTTTAAGCGAGCATGAGCTGTCACGTAAGCCGCAATGATGACATTTCCAAAAGGGTCGTCTTGTACAAAGTCCAGATCTTCTTCGTAATTGACCAAGATCAAATTCTCTCGAACGACGTCCACGTGTTTCATGTATTTGGTTTTGTCGTGAATCATCTGGAAGTAGCGGGAAGGTTCTGTCAAATATTCCGTCTTGGGTAAACACGGTCGTTGTGCCATTTTACCCCACAAACAATTTAACATCACTTTGGCAAACGA
This sequence comes from Sinohyriopsis cumingii, assembly GCA_028554795.2. Lineage (NCBI taxonomy): Eukaryota > Metazoa > Mollusca > Bivalvia > Unionida > Unionidae > Sinohyriopsis > Sinohyriopsis cumingii. The sequence continues at coordinate 63,917,450 of CM068833.1, read as the reverse complement.
TCGCCTGCCTTCGTTTTTCTCGATGTGGTCTAAAGAGATGCCTTCTTGTTCGTAGTATTTCTCTTTGAATTGTATTTGGTCTTCGGGAGTGTGACACCAGGAAGGATAGCCGCTGGCTTCTTGCTTCAGTTTCAAAAAGGCATCCACGTAGTCGGCGAAAATGCCTTTCTGAGTAGGGTCACCCTTGTGGTATTGTTGTGTCTTGGGAAAGTGGCAAATTTCGTACACTTCTAACAGTTGGTATCCCATGTCCAGAGCTTTGAACAATTCTACGCTGACCCAGGTTCCCGTCAAGGCCCGTTCTTCCTGGGTGTGCTGACAAGGCTGATCTTGGTTGCACGTTTCGGCACAAGTACGGCACAAGGGAAACATCAGTTTGCCTTGACAATGGTGAGGTAAGACGGGATGGTATAGGTTCGTGGGAGGCAAAACTTTGCACTTGATCAAGCCTTCGTATTGTCGAATGTTTTTCAGGTCGATGTGTTCCGTCAGCAATTGCGGGTGCCCTACAGGAAAGCGACAATATTTGCACACGTAGGGATACAGCGAACACACATCCAAGTATTTGATTTCTTCTCCTTTCTCTTCGTCGGCTTGGTACAGCAAACAGGTGGCATTGGTCCTTCCTCCGTACAAACTATCCCTCGGGTTCAGCGGGTCCATGAACTGGTAACTTTCCACGAGGCGTTTAAACTCGGGATCGGTTTTCAAGCGGTGATCGTATTCGTGTTCCCACATTTCCACCACTTGGTATCCTTGCTGTTCTAACTTTAGGCGTCGCTGACAAGTGTCCTGGTACAAGTCTTCCATGGTTCGTTGTAAAAACTGATTTTTAGTGCCACGGTCAGGGTAACAAACGGGACATCCGTGAAATAAGCAACCGTTAAACTCGTACACGATCTTGGGGTTTTCTAAGTCCCAGCCATCGACCGAATACGTTCCGATGGTCTTCTCGCCCCCTCCGTTGCGGGCATGCTGAATCCACTTGTCTTCCTTGTCGCACAAGTAATGTAACCAACGTAGGGCTTTGACCGAGTATTGACGCTTGACAAAGTGGGTCGTTTGAGGGCTGATGACAGCCACGGTGTTTTCAGGCATGAATCGTTGTCGATACACTAAGGAACACGCTTTGGCAATGGTGCAAGCTTCTTTCAAAGGATCCACCCCTCCGTGTTCCATGAACAGTTCTCGAAATTTTCCACAGCAACGCCGTAAAATGTCCACGTCGGAACGACAATACTTTAGCATTTCTTCCTGAAAGTCGAAAGGGTCCGAGGCGTGAATCTGGTACCAAGCGTAAAAAGCTTCTCGTTGTTCGGTACGCATGTTGTCGGGGTCGTAATAGTGAGCCTCAGGCAAATGGGGTAGAACGACATGTTGATTGGCTTCCGTATTGAAAAAGTGTGGAAAGTACCCTTTAGCCATTTCTGTCATTCCAAACGTTTTAGGCATTCGACTCAAAGGCATGGCCAAATAGCTCATAGAATCTTTAAACTGTACTTGTCCCACTTGCATGAAAATGATTTTGGCTCCGTTCAAAGTGACTTTAGGACGCTCGGTACCTTGTTCCGTATAGTACCTCAAAAGAAACTGTCCATCGTATCCGGAGAAATTGTGAGCCATCACTGTGGCATGGCGATGACAATCTCCGTAACGTTCGATGTCCTCTTGGCTCCACGTCTTGTCGACGGGGTCTAAGACCCATTGGGCAAAATCGGCTAACGTGTTTGGTCCCCGAAAGATTTTTTCACGCCCTCCGGGTATCTTGCTGCAGTGAGGGCAATGACTGAAGATAGGTTCTTGAATGCACTTCTCGCACGCTCGATGAGCCACGCAGAAATTAGGAATGTGAATGCCGGTTTCTTGCATGCATTCGAAATCGAAAAAGATGAAATTGCCTTTCTTCTTGTGACCGTCCTCTTTCTCTGGTGGGGGTTGGTATTTTTGCACGTAACATTGGTGTTCCAAGTCCACGATGTGATGACAAATGTGACATTTCTTTTTTCCTGAACATACGTGTGCCTTGACACTATTGGTACGTATGCCTTGTCCACACGTAGGGCACAATCTCAGCAGTTGACAAGCACATTTCTTCTGTGAACCTTGCGTTTTCAGATGTTGTTGGTAACAGGTAGGGCTGACAAACGTACGCAGACAAGCTGAACAAGGCACTGGTTCTTCGCTCAGACAGGGTGGAGAGGCCAAACATCCTGAGCATTTCCATCCACAATGTTTGTGTTGCTCTCGATTATTATAACCACGGTCACATTTCTCACAATAATAAACATATCTCAGGAATCCAGTGATACTGGTAATGGTATCGAAATGGTCATCGTGATGATAAAGGTGAATGTATTTTCCGTCCTTAAAATGTTGGCCTCGAAACAACAGAGGTCCGCGCACTTCTTGAGGGTGCACTTTCAAGGTGTAGCGTGGAGCTAGGGCATCTTGCAATTTTTGCATCTCAGGAATGCCACAGGGTGTGTCTTTGGACAGTCCGGCTTGTTGTAACAGGAGTTCTGCTTCGTTTCGTTGTTTGGCTCGGTCGGAACGTTGAATAGTGTCCCAGGTTCTTTTCCATTCTACCGTGTCGTTCTTGTTGGCATAGGTTCGTCCCACCACGATGGCACGGGCTAAACACATCTGGTCTTGAGGGTTGTTAATTCGGACGAGACTTGTTTTGGTGTTGCGAAGGTCGTCCACCAATAACATCTTTTTGCGTCCAGTCCCTTGAGGAGGAGAGACGTGGGTCATATCCAGTGTGGCTTTACCATCGGTGATGTCAAACTGGTCATTAGATTGTTGCACGTGTTGAATCTTGTCCATGACTTTGGAAGCAGTCAATTCTGCAGGGGTGCTAAACTCGATCCAAACAGGGGATTTCAAACCGTCGTGTTGTATGGAAAGTCTCAAGCGATCGTCTTCTTTGGGTTGACATTGTTGCTTGAGTGAAGTGAGCAAAGAATCCCACACCTCGGTGATGAACACTTCTGCTTTCTCTAACGGCACTTCAGCCTTGAAATCTTTAAACTTCACCGTGTATTTGTAGGCTGTGGTTCTAAATTTTCTAGAGGAGCGCTTTTCCGTCTCTCGAATGGAATAGTACTTTTCAGGGTTGACTAAGGGTGGTGAACTTGGTTTAGAGGGTTGGGATTCTGGTTCACTCATGTCCTCTTCAAAATCACTGGCATGAATTTGTGCCAAGATTTCAGCCCTGGTACGAGGCGATAGATCACGTTTCTGCCTCTTACTTCTTTCTTCTTCTTTCTTCTCGAATGAATGGGATCGTTTCATCTTGAAAGCAAAAAGTCAAATGACTCAAGTTCAAACACCATAAACTACTTTATAGTCATGGCAGACCAGCGTATATAAAAGGGTGTGTGTCTTGTCCTTTCACTATTCATTTCACTCTCAAGCCGAGCACAACGATGGAAGAGACTAACCAGATGGAACGTTTCGTCAGAGCTTTGCGAGGGGTCATTAGAAAATTCTCTTCAGACCAGCCTACGGACTACTCTCCTTCCTTTAGAGATAAAAGTCAAGATACTTGCTATATCTGTCAGAAGAAAGGGCATTGGTCTTCAGAGTGTCCAGACCGTGAAAAAAGAACAAAAACAGGGACTAAAAAAGACAAAAGTCAAGATACCTGTTATTATTGTCAAGAAAAAGGACATTGGTCTCCAGATTGCCCAAAAAAGAAACAAGAGGAGTCAGAAGAAAAGAGGGATTCTTCAGAAGAAGAGAGGGATTCTTCGGAAGAAAAGAGGGATTCTTTAGAGGAAGAAAAAAGACAATTCTATTTACAAGAGGCAAAGAAAGAGGAGAAGAAGAAAAGAAGAAGGGAAGAAAATGAGGAAAAGACAGTGAAGAAATTCAAGAAACAGAGAGACTAAACAAGGAGAAAGAAGAAGTCAATGAACTTTTCATTAAAGTGTTGTGTTGTGAATTGAATTGTAACTATGGATAACAGAATAAATGAATGATATAAGGTAAGTGTCTTTGAGTTGTGATTTTAAAATAAGAACGTACACTCACGCACTCATACACAGACACGTACTATAAGGGTAACATGGGTGAGTTTTTTTGAGTTATTGGCAAATTGAAATTGTATTTCTTTTCGAGAAATGTGGGTGGCCCTGAAAAGGGCCTTTTTTCTTTATGGTGCAGGGGTGAGTTTAAGCAATCAACTTTAACTGCCTTATGCCTTTGCCACGGCCAAGGCCTACTTCTGGACTGCGTAATGTTGATGATGATTGGGTTGAAATGACTAAGGGTGGCACGGTAGGCTTAGTCACAGGGTTGACGTGTTTAGCTCGGGAAGGTCGTATTCTCTTCGGTCGTGATAAAGAAGTCTGATACATTTGTTTAAGACTTCTTAACTCCGCTAAAATGTCCAACAGTACCGTAGCCGTTTGATTTTCACCCTCTTGTTTCTTTGCTGCTACTTCTTCTTGCTGTTGCTGCTGTTGTTTTTTTCTTACTTCTTCTTCTTGTTGCTGTTGCTGTAGGAGAAAAGCCTGTTCCGCTTCCTTTTGTCGTTGCATAAATTTCTCCAATTCTTCTTTCTGTCTCTGTCTAAAATTCTCCACTTGCGGTAATGAAGAAGGTAACGAAGGTTCCGGAACAAATTCTTGCGAGGAGAGAAAATCCACAAAATCCCAATTCACTTCTTCTGAAAGTAAGTCCGAGTTCCCTTGGGCAGTCTCCCCTGCTGGTGCACCCCAATGGATCGTTTTCTGAGTTTCCGTCATGTTGAATCACTGTCGCATAGATTGACTGCACACAAGCGCTAGCGAATCTATATTGACTACGTGACGTCACAGACTGCTCTCTTCGGATTGGATGCGGGCTGACTGAATTCTGTAACGCGTGTTCGGATTGGTGAATGAACTCAATCCGTTTCAATCCTTCCTGTCCCTATAAATAAGCGCCGTTCAATGCATTGATTCACCTGTTCTCGTCGCTTCAAGATGTGGACTACAGTTGAGTCATCCACCCTTGTGTCTTCCATGATGTTTCGGACAGACTTGCTCATGTATGTCCGATCCAAGTGGACCGTTGTCCACAGGACCAACACCAGCCTGTGGATACGTAGGATCTACGTGGAGAGGCAAGGATGCCTGAAAAGAGTGCTGATGTACGGACCAACAGTGAGACGCAGCCTAAGGAGAAGAAGAAGACCAATGCGGTGCCATTTATGTTTATGAATACATTAACATAAACCCAAAGGCCCTTTTCAGGGCCAGCCATATTTCTCGAAAAGAGATAGTCTTTGAATTGCCTACCCCTTTTTTAAAAAAAATTTTTAAAGAAAAAAATCCCATGTTAAATTCCCCTTGTCCGTAGAGTGACCCACGATTTATTGCCATGTTAAATTCCCCTTGTCCGTAGAGTGACCCACGATTTATTGCCATGTTAAATTCCCCTTGTCCGTAGAGTGACCCACGATTTTTCTCCATGTTAAATTTCCCTTGTCCGTAGAGTGACCCAGGGGTGTTTTTAATGCTAATTCCCATTGTCCGTAGGGTGACCCCATTCACTACTCACGCCGGAAAGATCCATTTCGAAGATATTAAGTTTGTATGCAGAATTGTCAACGTTTTAAAGGTTTTAAATTCGTGATAAATCTTCCGTGGATTATAAAGTTATTGTTTCAAAATATCCAATCACGATCTATGTGCTATTCCAGTTATAATTATGACCACTTCTGACATGTTGTGTTACTGCGTTAAAACATAAGATGACACGCCGTGTTCTAACTATCAATAACTTTAATATATATAAACGACTACTGTGAGGTCCTAACAAAGAGTGGTATCAAAGAGGCAGAAGCCTGTAGATAGTACCAGTGCATCTATGACTCAAGCATAGAGGATTCTGATTGGTCAGTTACACATGTATAATATTACAATTTTCATCTTTATTATACTACATTGTAAACTTGTACTACAGCTCTATCCATACTCGTCTCCCTTACGTAACATCTCAACGTCGATTCCACGCAATATGCTCCCGGGTTGCTACTAATACGTACACTAACGACATTGTGACCTTCGCAATCACGCATAAGAATATCTTCCTTAAAACGTTTACTCTTGTGTAGAGAAATTCATGGTAGTAATGGTGGGACCCAGCCAGATTTAATGCATGGCCTCTTTAAAGTGCCAACAACTTCTCATCATGTGATTTACCCAAGTAACGTAATGGTGTGTGTGTGTGTGTGTGTGTGTGTGTGTGTGTACTCTAAACGTGTTCTCGCCTCCGCTCGTTAGTGCCTCCTTGTTTCGACTGTATGGTATATGACAAGAATGTTGGACAAATGTGAAGGGAAAATATAAAGAAACTTCTTTCTTAGGGAACGAAAATGAATATTCAAAAAGACAAAGAGTTACACGCATAGAACAGACGAAAGTTTAAACTATAAAAATTAATCTCACTTACGCACAATGTTTTAGCAAAACTACACTTGTCGTACCATGTAAGAAAGTAATTCTGTTTGGATGGATGGATTGATGCTGGACTTAAAACTTTCGTCTGAAACAAGACGGTTGTGGACCTTTGTTTTTGCTGTCTATTGTCAAGTAAACAGGCCCGGCCCTATGAAGTGCGGGAGCCAAGGCAGCAAGCGATGAGCGGGGCCCCAAGCAAACAAATATGTTCTATCTCACCACAGTATAACAAAATATGTATAGCCATCAGCGCGGGACCCCTGAAAGGGCGGGGCCTCTAAAAATGCAGGGCCCAAGGCGGTTGCCGCGTTCGCCTTGCCCTTGAACCGGGCCTGCAAATAAATACAAATATTGTTGATATTGCACAGATACAGGGGTCGAAATCAATGGGGATGATATATAGGCATTTTCCACAGGGTGACAGTTTAAAATGAATACAAATATTTTCTTTCCCTTTTTCTACTTTTATGTCGATATTTTAAAATGAGTTCAAAGAAAGCATCATTGAGTTTGTCAAACAAGCACATTATGTTGACTAATGCAGTTACGAGCCCTACGTCTCTTTTAGGATGAATCAGAGCTCTAACAAAATCCTTGGGGTAGATGCTTAATCGTTTGTTATGCTTTATCTGAGGAGTCTCTAACACAGACCGTATAATTCAAGGAAAAGTAAATGAACAATTCAGGCAAAACTATGCATTTGCGTAATTTAATTCATGACAAGTTTGATGTGATCCCTTCTTCCAGCCAGGTTTCAATTCATGGCCCCACAGCATTTTTAATTCTCCATAGACACGGTTAAGTGTTTAAACTAGATTACAATATTTCCTTTCTTATGAATGCAGACCTTAAATAGCAAGACAGAGATCATTTCTAGCTTGTCAAGCAAGTAAACTTCGAATTTCCTGAGGAATTATAAGACTGTTTTTCTTCTATTTAGCACAGCACTAGTTTGGTCAGAGCTGTTATTGCATCCGATTTTAGTCTTTCGGAACTAGTTAATATTTTCTCTGATTTGCTAACCAATGAAGAGTATTACCTACATTCAACAAAAAGCATCGTTTCAACCTGAATAAGAAATAAAATCTCTATTAAGATTGTTACCATTTGCAGAGGTTGACAAAGCAAATGAGTCAATCTGCTCGTTCTGAAAACGACATTTTGCACTAACCATTCAGACATTTCATTAAAACACAATTATTTTGAGAAAATGCAACATAATTGATATTTTCTATTTTCATATGTTGTGTCCTAGTTGTGTTGCTGTTGTTGTTGTAGGGTTTAACGCCATTTTTCAGCAAACGATAGGCTCTACATGGCGGCCAATAATAATGGTGGAGGAAGAAACCGGAAAATCCCCGGAAAGAACCACCGACCCTCGAGAAGCTACTGGCAAGCTTTCTCACATACCCACGTTGGCCGAATCCAAAACTCGAACCCACGCAGACAGAGGTGAGATGGCAGTGATCCGTAACGGAGAGCGTTTTATACCACTCGGCTTGTGTCCTAGTTAGTACTTATCCTAAGTGAGATGGTCTTTGTGGATTTGAACCTAAATATGTATTGAAATTTATTAACAAGTTTGAAAAAAGAAGTAATTACATCAGGATTTCAATTCAGTATACGGATACCTTCAGAACGAGTCATTTAAAATTGCTGTGACAAACGTTCACGGCCAACGATCGCTCTTTTATTGCGTATTATCCGTTGATTTCAAAACTAGAATAGTAACGAGTGGAAAGAAGATACAAAGATTACAGAGAGAGAGAGAGAGAGAGAGAGAGAGAGAGATTATTTGAGGTGTACAATTGCCTCGCTCGATTACTTCTTCAATGAAACACTGCGGCTGACTGTTTTTCAATAATGGAATAAAAGGCCGGGTTCAGGCCAAGCACATAATGTGTAAACATAGCCTTGAAACTCGTCTCTTATTTATGAGCTGACACTTTTCAGTCAGGTCTGATTGAATTGTTGAATGCAAAGTCAATATTCACTTCTATCTTAGAACATATCACGTGTGACCAAGTATATTATTGTAAACATGGCCTGTATTTCGTATGTGGGTGATGAACTCTGAACTTTATTAAATATCAATTATGTTTTTTTTAAGATACTATAATGCTTAAAGGGCAAAAGGACGAAAGTCTAAATAAGCACTTTTATTTCCCGTGAATATTAACTCTATTATCAACATGTATGATTTACACCTTATGTTTGCACAATAAATATAGCGTTACCTTAGGCATTGGAAGTATGGATGTTCGGACTTGTGAATGGATTGGAGAGGTGGATGATCAAGCTACAATAATCGTCCGTTCAAGACAGTTTACGATGGATGGATTGTTGTCTTTCTTGAGACGAAAGTATCAAGGAGGAATACGTCAGTTGCCATGTCCATCCGTCTGTCAATCTACGTTAAATTTTAGGTTACAGTTACATCAGCGGATCATTATCTGACTTTAAAGGTCACCGTTGGTTAAAACACGTTCTTTACCATTAAGGGTTTAATTATAAATTCAGAGTTGAAGATATTGGGGGGGGGGGGGAGAGACTAACTTACCAACGGTTGATTGTAATAGTTTTAGTTTTGGTCTGATTCTATCCTTTCATATAAGACGAAGGTCAGACGATTGGTTATGTTTTCTGGAAGCATCCTTTTCTCGTGTTTTTATCAAAAGTTATCAAACTTAGAACATGTTTTCATCTTCACCGTATTATCCGGAGACTTAGTAAATATTTAGTTTTCAGCGGATAATAACATCTCTTCAAATTAGTTGGGTATTTCGAACAAAGCGATTCGCACTAACTGAGGAAAATCAATATATATATATATATATATATATATATATATACACACACACAAATCAGGGATATGTCTCATCCAGCTCAGAGATTTCACGGTAAAATATATGAATTGCACAAGTTCGACATTTATGCCTAGACACTTTGTGGCTGGCTTATTTGGAATACGAAGGGAATATTTACCTAAGGTCCAAATTGTATAATGTGCGACTGGGTATATTATTGTCGGCCTTCCTTTGACTTTGGACCAAAATCACGGTGTTTGCGCAGTTATTTTCTTTTCTTCTGTAAGTTACCTTTTTCTCGTGCTTCAATATATAGGTTACCTTCAGACATTTCGCAGGTGTCCACCAGAGTATATAAACATTCCTTGGGGAAGATCAAAGATCATATGTGTTATTTTATCAGCAGACCCCTTAAGCAGATTTATCAAGGTCCACAAAATATATATCACAAGCGATTTTTGCATCTCAAGATCAAATTAAAATTACCTGGTCAGGAGGGTCGAATTGTTTTTAAATGGAATTGAACTTCAGTCATATTTCCCGGATGATGTGTATTACAGACTTCGTACGTACTTGAAGTCCGTAGGGGTGACATATTAACAAGTCATTAGGTCACTAAAAGGAGATTGTATAAACATTTTTGAGTGAATAGCTCAGCTGCATATAAATAGATGTAATTAGAATGTAACGTACGTGCCAAAGTGGAGGTCACATAGGACATGCCATACTCAGATGTTACGAGAATAAAAGCACGTTCGCCAAAGGCAAAGCAATAAATTAAAGAAGTTCTTTTCCAGATAATTGATCTGAATTTGTTATTTAGCCTTGAACTTTTCTATCGAGTGCCTTAAATGTGATTATTTTGCATGTAAGTGAAATAATCTGAATATTGTATACCTTGGTAGCAAACAAGTGAAATTATTCAACAAAATGAATATTGTATGCCTTGCTATAAAACGATTTAATTTTGTTTCACCAAGTTGAATACTGTATACCTTTTTTATGTTGTATGTTGTATGTTTTAACGCCATTTTTCAGCACAAGATAGGCTATACATGGCGGCCAGTATTAATGGTGGAGGAAGAACCCAGGAAATCCCCGGAAAGAACCACCGACCCTCGAGAAGCTACTGGCAAGCTTTCTCACATCCCCACATTGGCCGAATCCGAGACTCGAACCTACGCAGACAGAGGGGAGATGGCAGTGATCCGTAACGGAGAGCGCTTTAGACCACTCGGCCACTCGGGGCCCCTATATACCATTTTTAGCCAACGATTGAAATTATTCAACAATTATGTATACCTTGTTAGCAAGCGATTACAATATCTAAACGAACCTTCTTATGGGGATAGTAAATTCTAATATAAGGGACGTAACTGCTTCGATGTATATAGTATTTATCATAATTCATAATAAATAATGCATAAAGTCCCTAACAGACGGGAAGTGTATTCAGTTCTCATACAGATTACAAACCATAATATCTATGACTGAGCGAGATGGACTTACCGTTGTAAGCGCCGTACTTGTAAGCCAAAGATTTATGGTTTAAACCCAAGTTTCCTCTTTACAAAAATATTATCCATGTATAATGAATACAACCATACTGCCAGATTTAAAAAAAAAAAAACAATACAGGGCAAGTTTAAAACAAATAAAAAGAGAAAACAAAATATTATGTTCAGAACCCAGATCAGCCAGAAGGACGATGCAAAGTACATGAAATGAAGGATTATAACAAAAACAAAGAAAGAAATGCCAAATAAACCACCATCTGTAGAAATGAAACAACCAAGATCAGTCACAGAGTCACTTGTATAGTGGGCTGCGTGAAAAACTAGCAACACAAAAGCTTCGAGATGTTGATTAAGATGTATCTCTACGAAACAAGATCTTGAAAAGGATGTGATCCCTGTACTGTAGATAAGATGTTTCCTTCCCGTGCTTACCTAATGAAAAGAGGCGTACGGCCGAAAGGTACGCATTTTTCATCATGGTTTCTTAATTTTCCAGATTAACTAAATAGTTGATAGGATTAGACGGATTAAAATTAAACAGAACTGGGGTGATAGGCACTGAACGTTTACATTATATTTTTGGCCTAGTGAGTGGGACGTCAATACTGCTTCGCGGGCCAGTGGCGTTGTTGTTATACTTTGACTTGGGACAAATGGGTTCAGATGATTTTTACATTTCAGACTTTAATTGCCTTGATGAAATCATGGACAAGTAAACAGAATTAATAAATAGCCTTGTTTGTTAGTACTGTCCATTTCTCCCCCAAGTACTGTCACTGTCCATTTCTCCCCCAAGTACTGTCACTGTCCATTTCTCCCCCAAGTACTGTCACTGTCCATTTCTCCCCCAAGTACTGTCCATTTCTCCCCAAAGTACTGTCCATTTCTCCCCCAAGGCGTATAATAATTGTATAATATCCGTGACTATGATCATACGTTTCATACACGAAATGGAATATACATTTTGGTTAGTAGGGTGGAGTCTTAGTTACAGGCAATCTTAATAGTCGAATGAGGAGGGGCAAGCAAGTGTTCTCAAATCACGCCTGATAGTATTTTGAAATGTTTAGTAACGCTACCACTTAATAATAATAATAATAATTATATATATATATATATATATATATATATATATATATATATATATATATATATATATATATATATATGGTTCATAGTTTTGATGTCAACGGGCAATATATGTACTTATTAAAGGGTAAAATTTACGATCTTCTTAAGAAATGTGAGCTAGGCATGATTGGCCTGAACTGAAATGGGGTATGAATACTTTGGTGTTAAAACATATATCCAGTGGAGTGATAAAAAAGATAGAACCATAATGGATGAATGGATGGAAACAGAAAAAACAAAAAAGACAAAGCAACATAAATAATTGACAGTGGGAAGAAAGATGGACAAAAATAAAATGAAGGACCAGCTATTTATATTAATCGGCAGAACGTGTTGGCGCCTGTCACTTTTACAAGATTTGTTTGACTGGGTTACTACCTTGTCAGGTAAAGCTTTGGTTATAAACTGGCTCATCGAAATTAACAGTGTGGGTATAAATCGTCAAACATGGATGGTTGGGCACTATACGGCAGCATACGAATATTGACTTAAACGGTGTACGCCAACGACAGCCATGGCACTGGCGTATAGCACAAGTCTCTTGAACTTAATGCAGGCAGCGTTACAAATATATATCTCTCATATTGAAGTCAGCGTAAAAATTGCATTTCCTCACAACAACAAACAAAAACATCTTCGGATTTCAATTAAGTTCATATTATAGCATTTCTTTTAGTTTAACGCAAAGTTTGAATTGGAAACCAAGTTATCTTCGAGTAAGCTAGAGTTATAGAGAGTTCTTTTTTTAAAAAAATAAAACTGGATTGAATTGTTTATCAACGGAAGATCTGGGTGATCGATCTTCAGCCAAGCATGGGATTTTTTTTAATTTTTTTTTTTGGTGTTGTTTTGTCTTTTGTGGGGGGCGGTCTGATACGGGTTTAATCTGACACCCATTTGTACCCTAATAAATAGAAACATTAATTCTAAAATACATTATTTTTCTAGTGGTTCAAACTTTCTCTGACAAGTTAAACTTAATCTGTTTGTGCATACATTAAAACAATCACGTATTGCTTTTGCCAAACATTACCCTATGGTAACCCTTCTTTTGTACGAAACTTGGTTTCGTTCCTTTGTAACAATCGGGAGAAGAAATATCATTAACAATTTTCGGAACAATTCATTCTAAATGATGTACACATTTAGCACGTGCATTAAAAACTTATTTGTTCTGATAAATGTGTGTGTGACTTGGATTTTTAACGAAGCTTTAACAATTTTTCAGTCATATCGATATGATATCTGCAGTGTGGCAGTTTATAGTGATTTCAGGCACTGGGGCATCATGCCGCAGACATGTAGCATGATGTCCCACCCAGATACATTATCCTGACACCAGGCCGATCAGTCCTAAAACTGACCTCTTAATGCTGAGCGCCAAGCGAGGATAAATTTGCAATGTGACGACTGAGGTAGAAACAAAATACATAATCTATGAAAGTACCGTAAACTTCATAATAAATATAGAGGAGTGTAAAGTGTAAACTCAGGATTCTACTTTTGATCATGTTCTGGTCATAATGTTTCCAAATCTTATTTTTATAATTAACCTATCTTGTCCAAACAACAGTCATTTGCTCCCATTTTCCTGAAAAATAAGAAACGCAAGTTTTTTCCCTACTTATCCAAATGAACAGGATTTCAAAAATATAAATCTAACTTTATATATATATACACACACACACATGCGTACCCACACCTACACACGTCGTTTGGACATCACTTCGTGAAGCTTTGATTTTAGTCTCGATATACAGTAAACGAAACCAAGTACATACTTGTTGATGAATTTTTCAATTTTAGTTCATTTACCTGAATGTGGGCGCTATAGCACCTGCTTAATGTAAATGTATGGTTAATGTTTTTTATACGATTACTCAACAAATGTCAGTTTGTATCGAAATCTATTGGGTTTCGGGAAAATGAGAACTCGATTATTACCTATATATATATATATATATATATATATATATATATATATATATATATATATATATATATATATTTGGGTAGGCTTTCACGTGACACATAAAAGTAACACTTATATAGATTTAACTCTCTCGTGTTTAACCTTTGACCATGATTGAAGATTGTATGGGTCACTTTGTAAACAACGGATCACAAAGCAACTTTTGCTCATGATTGTAGGCTAAACCTAAAGATAATATTTAAGATATTTACTTAGATCGGAGTTCTGGACAGTGGATTTCCTCTTGGAAATTCTATGATCAACCAGATTTTTGTCAGGTTAATTCAATTAAATTTAAATTTAAAAAAAAAAAAACTGACCTTGTTTACAGTTCGAGGTAATTTTCCAAAAAATGACGAAGTTATTCAGAAAAAGTTATTGCAACATGGGTCAAGTGGGAAATATATATATATATATATATATATATATATATATATATATATATATATATAGTTGTTTATATCAGAATTATTCAGTCCTATTTTAGCATCTAGTGGAATCATTTTAGTTGTGTTAGTTATGATTTGAGAGTATTTATTTACACTATTTACTGGATCTACAAAGTTGTCATTGACTTTTGGACTAAATCCTTATTTTAGGATTACATGGATTTTCTAGATGATATCACTGTGAGACTGCTGACACATTAACACATACAAGTACCTCAGCATATTCAATACTGGAATTCATTTGAAACGCTAGAAACTTCTGGGCCTATATTTTTTTGGGATCATATTGGATTAAATTCATAATTCCTTAAGTTCCTTTTAAATTTCCACTTTGCATTTTAGGGAAATACATTATTTCTTGAATTTTACTAAACTTGTTGGTTTCAGTTTATGTTTGTCAGTTTAAGACCATATAGTCAACATATATATATATATATATATATATATATATATATATATATATATATATATATATATATACACACACACACACACACACACACACACAGATAGATAGATAGATAGATTGATAATGTGTGTGTATGATGACAATGAAAAAACTGTTTAATATTGCAGGCTCTAGTGTGGTAACAAGCTCATCCTACTGACCAATGTCCTTATAAATATGAACAAATGTCAACTATAGTGCAGCTCATCAAAGATTTCAATGGTATGAGCATAAATGATAGCACTGACAAAACAGAGATGTAGCCTCTACAGTGGTAACATTAACATGCTAGTGCCATCACTTTTTCCATATCGCAACCTCGTATGCACTAAATCATTCCATAACCTTGACCTTTGACATTGTGACAATCCTACTGCTATTGAAGTTTCATCTACCTGAACTTGGAATGCTAAAAATATAACAGTCACAAGGCCATGTAAAGAGGATCTCAAATACATTTTTCTAGACATTTGCTTTTGCTAGACATTATTCAACGAGTTTCATAAATTTGATATTAAATCAATACATTTGAAATTCTGATTATCACCTAAATGTTTATATTTTCCTTTGTTGCACAGGTTTATATACTACGAATGATGTCAAATATCTCCCAAATACCTATTTTCTCAAGTCTGATAAAAGTTATTTCCAAAGATCAAGGTATGATTATTATGCACTGTCTCATTCTCATAAAAGAGGTCATCCAAGATCTTTAAACATTTTATTTGCAGATGAAGCTTAAGCTTTCAAAAAATTATAGTTCACAGCAATTTATTTGTTCGTTTCTTGAGGTTGTTGTTACAGGATTCAACGCCAATTTCCAGCACAAGATAGGCTATACGTTGTATCCAGTATAAATGGTGGAGGATGAAACCTGTAAAACCCTGGAAAGAACCACCGGCCCATGAGAAGCTACTGGCAAGCTTTCTCATTTACCTACACTGGCTGAGCCCGAGACTCGAACCCATGCAGACAGAGGTGAGATGGCAATGATTCATAATAGTAAGCGCTTTAGACCACTTGGCCACTCAGGGCCCTTAAGGCCATGGTAATCTTACGCTTGGTAATTAATTTTGAAAGTGTTGCAGGAAAAATTCATGTTCAAGAATTTTTTTAATTCAAAGCTAAAAATAAAATACACGTGTCAAATAAATTGTGAACAATGGCATTGAATATATAAACTGCCATACAATAATGCAGAATACATATGATAGCTATAAATGACAAATGTTTCAGGCACTTAAACAAGCCAATACTAGCAACTGTCAAATTCTACTCCACCAAACACATCAATCCTGCTTCCAAATATTTAAACAAATTTAATGTGGTAAGGTTTTAGATATAATTATCTGCAAATAAATATGTAAACTTAAACGAATTTTACACATATTTTCTTACTTGAGCAAAATCAATACAAGAAAAGAAAACACGATTACTTGCAAACACATATCTATAATTATGTAAAGATAAAACAACAATGCAGTTTACAGTAACCTGCAAACATACATGATTTCTAACATCAATGCATCAAATCAAATGCTATCTCACATAATACACCATTATCTTACAGTCTCAGTATTATAATGATTTACTGATTAAAAACTTAATCTTGTAGCCAATTATTTTCTCTTCATAAATGTGCTACTCATTACATTTTTATTTGACACCTTTTTCAAAACTATTTATTTTAACCCCTAGGATGTATTACTGTGCAGACTGATATAAATGGTTCTATTAAAATGAACATATTTTAAGCTAACGTTTCTCTCTTTCTGGGCTTGCATTTCTTGCAAGGAAAGAATTTTTGAGGAACTCACTGTCAAAAGTATTATGGGTTACTTCCCTTCTTTCCTATCAGAAACAGAAATTTATGTCAAATCTTGTTGTCGGGGATTTTTCACCATTTAAGGCCCTTTATTACAACCCAGTTCCTATTTGACAATGGTTTTACACTATCAACTACATACACAAACAATAGAGAAAGCTAACCTGAAGCTTTCATCCTCACACTAAGGACTTCATCAGCAGACTGATTTAATCTCTACTGAATGTTAACTGTTGCTCGATGGAATGGTGAGCAATGTTAACAGATTGTCTCAGATATGCGGCAGGTTGTAACGGTCCCATAAGCTTTAGGTTAGCTTTCTCTATTTTTTGTGTATGTAGTTTAAAAGTTAAAAACATTGTCAAATATGAATATTACTACTCAATTAAGCTTTCACCAAAGAACAGTTCTTGTTATGAGGCAAGTATACAATTTCATTAGGTAATAATAAAATCATCAATCATGTACTTCATTATAAGGTGCTCTCATTATAAGGTATACTCTATGGATCCATGGACAGCATTATAATTAGTGAGTACCATATGTACAATATACATCATTATAAATCTATGGATCCCCTGGACAGCAGTATAATGAGGGAGTAACACATTTATAATATACCTCATTATAAGACAATCTCACTATCATATTGTATACTCTATAGCTACCATGGTTGGTGCTATAATGAGTATTGTATAATGTACTTCATTATAAGAAAGTGTCACTATAATCTATACTTTATGGCTCCTATTAACTGCATGATAATGAAGGAGAATAATGTGTTTTTTTTTAAGACAGTCTCAATGTAATATGATCTACTAAACGGCTCCAGTGGGCAGATTTATAATGAGAGCATACTCTGTGCATAATGTACTTCAGACAAGACAGTCTCAATATAATATGGTTTACTAAATGGCTCCAATGGGCAGAGTTATAATGAGGGCATACTCTGCGTATAATGTACTTTAGTACAAGACAGTCTCAATATAATATGGAATACTAAATGGCTCCAATAATGAGTTACGAGAGAATACTCTATGTCATGAAAATGTCAGAAACTGTCAACACTTCATTTATGTTGGTAACTTGCCATTTCTATTTTCAGAAACAGACTGGTACTAAAACTTTGGCAGTCTACATGAACATACAAAAAATATTGGATTGCTATATTTTTGATCTAAAATTATTGTACACTGTCAGAAAAGTGGACATTTGGACCATATAAAAAGTGGACATGTCAAACAAATTAATGAAAGAGCATTTTTCTTTTTACCAGTGTCTAGCCTCATATGATACTGCAAATGCCAGGTGTTGTAAGATTCAGGTTATGGGCAGTAAAATTCAATCGTACAACAGTGCTGCAAGAAGCATGTTTATTCCCTAACACATTAAACCCAACAATATAAACAAATGTAATCACTGACATACCTCAGCATGTTAATGCAAATTCACACATCTGTTGGAGCTATGAAGGGATAAGAAAAGCTTGGATGCTACTCTATTAACATCTGTATCATTTATCTTCCTTTTTAGATGACATGTACAGAATCACTTTCTAGATATACAAATGACAAGTCATTTATACAAGCAGCCTTGTCAGGGCCACAGGTGACAGATTGGTCTAAAGCACTCACCTTCACCAATCACTGCCATCTCACCTGTCTGCATCGGTTTGAGTCTTGGGCTTCGCCAAGGTGGGTAGGTGAGGAAGGCTTGCCAGTAGCTTCTCAATGGTCAGTGCTTCTTACCGGGCTTTTTCCCCAGGTTCTTCCTCCACCAGTTATTTAGGCTGCCATGTATACCCTATCATGCACTGAAAAACGATGTTGTACCCAAAACAAGAACAAAAAGCCACTGGATCTCTCCTGGGAAATAAATCCTGCTTCATCACTAAGAAACTATCCATAGCCCCACCCTTAACACATATACATTTAATTGACATTACAAGGGGAGTTAGTCTGTACAATCAGCAACGGACTCCTGGATCAATCCTTACCCCATCAACCTCCTCTGATGGAGTGATAAATTGGAAACCATGTGGATCCCCATTCAACGGAGTTTTGGTGGCTTTGATATTAAGGCAGTGAACTAGAAAGTAAACAGCACTTTTCATAAGACTTCTTGAACAAAAGAAATGGTACAATAATTGAACTCACTGCTTACACATTCACATTTACAAAGTTCCATAAAAAAATACTAGTATTCAAAAATAATTAGTCCAAAGAATGCTATATCTAAAAAGGCAAGAGGCCATGGCATCTAATTGATAACTCTAAGCCTTGAATTATGTGATTCAGTGACAAATACTCTAAATGAAAAACAGTTCTTTCCAATATTTTTTAAACCCAAATAAAAGCACAAGTGTACAACATATGACATAAAAGATGTACCACTACTGTCAACAATAATAATAATAATAATAATAATAATAATAATAATTTAATTTAACTAGGGTAACTCAGTTACATAACAGAACTAGTCTACCTTAAATAATTCACTTTAAGGCCTCTTCAACCATTAGGCCCTCATGCTAATTCACTTTAAGGCCCTCTTCAACCAGTAGGCCCTCATCCTAATCCACTTTACGGCCCTCTTCAACCAGTAGGCCAATATGCTAATTCACCTTAAGACCCTCTTCAACTAGTGGTCCCTTATGCAATAAGCTATTCTATTTCCACATGGGGACTGCTGGTCTGTACAACTGATTTTAACACTTGAAAATACACTTAGCACCAGTCTTATAAAATTGATGATCAGGCAAACTGATAAATAACTTAGGTACACCTCCTGGTTATGGATTATGTGATAGTCATTGAAATCTAAAAATGCAAAATTGTAAATTACAGTTTACATTATGGACAAACTATGAAATATACTTACAAAAAGTATTTATTTTTTCACTTCAGGGCAAGCATTGTGCGAGCATTTCAGACTGAGACTCTCCATGGCAACAGAAAACTGCAAATTTTTTATGCACCATTACCAATATGTCCCATCACTTCTCATAACAGAACATAACAAATCTTTAGATTTATCGTTCATTGCTGTCAAGTAAGTTTCTATGTACCATATGACATAAATGGTGTTTTGTTCAAACAAATGAGAAAAGTAAAAGGAGAAAAAACATGAGCAATGACTTTCAGTAACAATCATAGGTACAAGGATGTAACCAGACTCTAACTCGGTGTAAATCTCTTGGAATAAGATGAACGTCAAGTTGAAAAAGACTATAATCCAACTCAAACTGATACCAATCTCTCATCTTGTACTATCATTCTTACTTATGACATCGTTAGAATTTATGAAAAGGAACACATCTTTTAGAAATGACAGTCACTATAACACAAACATGTAGTGCATGCCAGAAAATACAAAAATGTTATTTAAAAAAGCAACAACAAAATGAAACATTTTAAAAAAAGGTTTCATGGCCACAAAAATACCTGTGGAAATCTTGTTCAAACTTTATATGCATGTATAACTGAGCAATATAAGCGAATGTAGTGTTGAATATATTTAAATAACAGAAATATGACCCTATACTCTATATAAAAAGTCATACCAATTTTTACTTCTGAAGGTAAACAGGATGACTTATCCTAAATAAAATATTATAACTGGATTTCAACACGTGGGTATTTAACTTTGTGGGGAGTACCAATTTGGTGCAGGAACTCCAAAAAGATAATCGATCAACCACATAAATATTAGATGTTCAAAACCAAACCAAAGGGAACAACAACAAAAAATCTCCACCATTTAAAAGTTTTTTGGGGCAAGGTAGTTTGTTCTAAATTTGCCATACATCTTTAAAGATCTGGCCCATCCATCATCATAATTTACAAACCCCTCAAATTCTCACTAAAAGCCATTCTGACCATTCAAAATGCAGAATGTAAAGACCAATTTATAAATCTGGTGAATCGGTTATAACTTGCAATATTTAGTGGAAGTTTTACAATGGAGGGCCAAGGCGATTCTTGTAACTATGTGTACCTCACTTGCTGCACTATTCCATTATATTTATGCAAGCAGCTCCGATTCAATCATCATTTTCTTTTGTGCCTATATTTGTGAGGTTGCGAAGGAGTCCTTGTTCTTTCCACAGAATGATTAATTTGTATTATGCCTTAAATCTGTGGTTTGTACTGACACAGAATCAATTAAAATCTTTACTCCGACAATTTATTCACGGTATTCAATCATTTAACTTTTTTAAATAGGGCTCAACAAATTCTTCATTAGGATCATGACATGTGGCAAAAGCTATTGTAACTCAGTTGGCAGAGCGTTAGATTCTTAACCGAAGGGTAGCAAGTTTTATATCTACCCGGGGCTAACTTGGGTCAAATGCCACAGACTGTTCTTGGGAAAGGCACTTAAAAATTTCTTTGACATGATCTTACCAAAACTGCTATTACAACCAACAAAACAAGACCATACCTTCATGCCCTGTGGCACTGTTCTCTCATTATCTTGTTTGTATACATGATGCTTACAAAGTGTGTGATGCAATAATTTTGATTATTTCAACAAAATTACGAATCACAAAGACAAAACAGATCAACTATAATCTACAGCTAAACAAATACAAAAAACTAGTCTAAACAATCATAATTATGGACAAAATATTGAACATTATAAACAGTCAACACACAAATATGTAATAACAAAATAACCCCAAAATTCAAAATAATTATATATTTTTCTCTTGTTTCTATTCCAAAAATATAACTGACAAAAATATATTATTCATATCAGCATAACAATCATCATCATGAATATATCAGGACTGGCACTGATCTTCAGCTGTGTTAAAAGATCACCTGGCACCACCTAATACTACATGCCAATCTTGTCAAGTTTGAAAGAGTCAGATTTAATAACAACAACAAATACACACAATGAAACTTTGCACACCTAAATTGTGCAGGATCGAATTTAAAATTTTGAGTTCTTAGCTTTCCAAGGTTCTCCATTTTCACCTCAAAAAGGGATGATTTATGTATGCTCACCCAAGTATAAACATTCATAATTTCATCCTCTTGAGTGCCATTAATGACACAACAAGTGGACCAAGTGAGCCAAATGTTGTTCACTAGTTCTATGACAGCTTGAGAATGCAAAAGCACATGTAGTGAAACTGAAGATGGGTAAGAAAAGATTGAAGTATATAGTTACAATGTGTTAATGTTGGTGTCATTTATCTTCTTTTCTAGCAAGTGTGTTTGTGTGTGTGTGTGTGTGTCGACATATATATATATATATATATATATATATATATATATATATATATATATATATATATATACACACATCTTAATATACAAAAAGAACTAGTCATTTACACAACCAGCATTATTCCCTAGATTTTTAACTGTCTCTGTGAACTAGGTTCTAATTTATAACATGGGAACTGTTCATAGCACCACCTTTCAAGAATATACATGTACTAATATCGCATGGTCTGTCCTTACATCCCTGTGGCCTAGCCCATGTGGTCACAACTTGTGTTTCTGACCAGAATGTAGCAGGTTCAATTCCCACCATCTGATTAACATGGATCCTCATTAAAATGTTACTGATTTTGCTCATAATCAAACTCATCTATGGTCTTGATACAGACTATCACATACAAATCTCCTCAGAAATGCAGTCTCTATATCATGCGCACATGCTCAGTCAACATGATGCCAGTCTGCCTCACTAATATGCATAGATGTTGTTCATAACCTAATCTGTCTTGTATTTTGATGATACAAGCTTTAAGTCCAGGTCTGATCAAAACCCGATCTGAAATATAATTTCATGAGTTCACATGATTGACCAATCAGATGAAAGATCACCTCATTAATAACATGGATGTTACTTGAAACTGAACTCATCTGAGATCTTGTTAATAGGAGTTTAAATACAAACTTGTATCAAAATCTGATGAAAAATATTGCCTTAGCCAATCACATGCAAGATTATTTCATTAAAATGCATGGATATCAGTCATAATTAAGTTATTCTAGGGGATTAATGCTATAAGCTTACACACCAAATCTGATTAAAATCTAATCAGAAACAAAGCCTCAACTGCATTCACAAGCAAATGGTGACAGATGATGCACAAGGGACCTTGGCTTTTGGACAGGGAAGCTGAATTTAGTCCTTAAACATTCTGTGGCTTTTTTTAACCACTATTTTGGGTCAAAATAAGAAAATAAAGGTTGTGAATAAACAATAGTTTTTTGGACTGGGTGGGTGAGGATCTGTTAAGGTTTTAAAAGTCTGTTCACGAATCAAATCAATCCTGTTAAATTGAGTCCATTCTCTAATCAAATCAAGTATGTTCACTTCAATCAAATTTTCTACAATTGTCACCTTCACTGAACAGCAAACTAAACATTTATAGTTCATCAGGATCTGAAAGTTATTTGTACCATCACCCAAAGTCTACTAGAATGTTAGATGTGGACTACCATATCCTGATCACAAATGGTCCAGTGGACTCGGACCAGAAATCAAGAAATGCTCAATAATTATTCAAATCTTAACCAGAACAAAAACTCGTACGACAATAATTACAAATGACCCACAACATATAAAGGCTCAAAAAGCTCAGTTTTATTCTGACATTTTTATAGTCTACTACACATAAGTTAGAATACTGGACTCCTTTCACAGAAGCCCACTCAATTATGATCCAATACGTTAAATGCTGTCAGACCATAATGGTATGAAGCTGTTTGAAAAATTATCGTAAGTGATAGTACTGACAAACATCAATTACACAAGAAAAGCTTGCAATGAATCACTGGACTAGATTTCTTGTTTAGAGCTAAACTGTGCAATATAATGGCATGAATGTTAAATGAAATCCAGACTGTTGCATTTCATCCATAAAATATTCTAAACTCTTCATCATGACTGATGTTTTTGATACCGAAAAAAAAGTTCTGTCCTTATTGTCCATCATTACAAAATATTGGCATGAACAGGAAGTTAAAAAGCAAAAACAAAATAAAGCACTATCTATAATATACAATCTGAACATTATTCAGAATTCTAAATTATCTGGAAAATTCCCATGCCTCATTAGTTGACAAATGCAGTTAGGGTTGGTCTTGGTCCACTAGCCATATCTGATGACATCTGCTACAATAGAAAAATCAAAGTATTGAAAGTACTCTTAGATTGGAGAGCTTAGTCATACTAATTTACAAGTCATTGTTGTTGTTGTTGTAGAGCTTAATACCATTTTTCAGCACAAGATAGGCTATACATGGTGGCCAGTATAAATGGTGGAGAAAGAACCCAGGAAAAACTGGGAAAGAACGACCATAATTTACACGTAAGATCAAATGTGAGAATACTACTCTTTATGTAATGATAATTATGGTCAATTTCAATAATGTCAACAAATTACTACAAATAATCTTTTTATTATTAGTCTAAAGTTTTCTTTACTTTATGTCACTAGAGAATTCCTGTCAATATTCTTTGACTATTTTTGTACATTTTCTTTTTTTTACATGTCAATAGAGAAAATATATTAACATTTAAACATTTGATGACTTGCTGTGGTGACATCCTTTTAAAAGGATTTTTGACTATGTTTCACATACCTACATAGGCTGAACCAGAGACTCAAACCCACAAAGACAGAGTTGAAATGACATTGATCCATAATAGTGAGTGCTTTAGACCACTTGGGGGCCCACTACCACAAATTAAATCACTGACTTGAATTTTAGTTAATTTCCTTAACATAAAATTGGCTTTAAAGGACAGTGGACCTATTTCTTTTTTGTTAGTAATTTTAGTTGATCATAGTTTGTTACTATTATTAGTAATACAAAATATATCTAGTCAAAGAGAATGGATAATAAGCCATGGTGGGATTGACCAAGAATAAAAGAGAGGAAATACTCCAAATTTCAAACAAAAATGTTGTAATTACACACTGGAATATATCCTAAAGAAGATGGTGAGCTTCATATGTGGCGAGCCACAGATCCCCTGAGCTCTTAAGAGACCTGAAAATACAAATTGAATAATAATAATAATAATAATAATAATAATAATAATAATATTAATAACAATAACAATAACAACAATAATTGTTAAATCATCAAAACACAGATCATAATTTGTCTCAATACAATGCAGGAACTATTCCAATACAAAACAACTTACAGCACAATTATATTTCAGTTCACATTTGATCAGGCGTGAAACTTCCTTAGAGATTCTCCATAAATAGTAGGATGTAACCCTTAATCAACTTTGGAAGTATCCATCAGATTAGGGACCTAAAACAAAGAGTTATTTTTACTATATTAATTGAAAAATATGTCAGAGTTCCTGCAGACTTTACAAAAATAAATTCCATGACTTTTCCAAAACTATTCCAGGGCCATTTCACAAAACTCAAGGACCAAATCATCTTGCATTATTGACTGTGTTGTGTTGCAAACAAGTGTTTTTTAATTGGAGCTCTGTGCCATATAAAATTAGCAGTTATCAATTTTTTAACTCAATTGTCCAAAGTTCCATAACTTTTCCAAAACTCGGCAAGATATTGAGAAATTCCAAGATTTTTCAAGGCCCCTGAAATCGATTTTTTAAATTCCAAAATTTCTCCAGGATTCCAGAACCTGCGAGAACCCTGATATGTTGATAACTATGGCTTTGCATTACTCCACAGCAAAAACAGGGAACTCCATGTTTGATAAGAGCAGCAAAACCCTCAACCCCTAAAACTTGAATGGTTCTGTTCCCAAATCAAGTGGACAGTGGGTGGGTGATTTGGATTTTTAATGTAGCTTTAACAATTTTTCAATCATATCGCTATGATGTCTGCAGTGTGGCAGTTTATAGTGATATCTAGCACTAGGGCCTCATGCCAGAGACATGTAATATGATGTCCCAACCAGTCACATTATCCTGACACCAGGTGGACCAGTCCTAACACTAACCTCTTAATGCTGAGTGCATAGCAAGGCATCTGTTAGTACCATTTTTTAAGTCTTTGGTATGATGCTAGGCGGAGTTTGAACTTATTACTGTAAGGATGAAAGACAATAAAATGCTCGATATATAAATCAACATTGACCTGTGTAAATGAAAGTAATCTGAAGGTGAATACATTTAACGGAAAAAGGATCAAGTCAGATTTGAAACATACTGGTAAAGCAATAAAATGACTTCAAAACACAAGAATGATGTTAATTATGTTTTTATTTTTTGTAAATAAAGCAGCACCCAATTCATGCAACACCTGTTCACTGTGGGATAAAATGTGATCATTTGCAATTATTTCTTTGCTGCATGGGTGTGAATGCTAGTTGATTGCATAAACTTTAGTGGTGTATTGTTTGCCCTGGTACTGAGAAATTTAAGTGTGATTTTTTTATATATTCTGAGTCAAGTTCAATTACTGTACTTAGACTGTTTTGTGACTGCATAGCCTGGCATCTAGACCTGAGTCCATTAATTTAAATATCAATCCCACAATACCCCAACACAACCTATCTGACCTACAAAACATTTTAACAAAAAACTTCAATATTAATTATACTGCCAACATAGCTGCTACTACCAGAAGGACAACATGTGTAACCCTAGGAACTATACAAAATTAACACAAGTAATGCAAGTGTATTACATAGCTACCAACCCAAGAGTAAAAAAAGTACTGACTGCTTATCATAAAAATACTGATTTTCAGGATCAGTTACTGATTAATAAAACTTTAATGATTATGTAACTATTAACAACATCTGTAACGATCAGTAAAGTAACTTATTTAATTATTTAATGTCAAAGATGCATGTATTGCACTCTTGCACCTTCTGAATGGACACCCTGTTCCATTCGGGTCCACATTCAGAAGGTGCAAGAATGCAACACACTCAGACACAGGCTGTTTATACGAGCTTTTTTCCACACCTTTTTTCCAATCATTATCGATATTTCAATTTACCATCTTTCACTGACGACCTGAATTCTGTGCGATTTTTTTACTGAACTGTTTTCCTTCTAGTACACGAGTAATAATTTGTGGTTCTACTGTGTGGAAAAAGGGTGCAAAATAAATCGCCAGAAACACTAGTAAGTGTGGATGGTTCATTTCTAAAAGAAATTAAGTAAACCAAACTTTGATCAAATTACATCAACGTTCTCTCTGGCATTTATAAACATCGTCAGTTCAGGCTGAGTGTTGATGATGAAGCAGCAAGCTGATTATTACTGTTTCATCTTGTTTTGTTTCAATGGCACCTCCATGCCCAATAGCAAAATCACAATAACACAATTTGCAAAATGTAAGGTTTTCTCCTTTATTAGATGGTTTCACAAATCTAAACAGGATGGCACAGTTGTCCTTCCAGATTTTTTTTCTTTTCTTTGATGGAGAAAATTCTGGATCTTCTGCTTTCCTTTTCCACATGATTAGAAGTTGAATACTAAATACAGTGAAAGCGGCAACTGTTTGTGCAATCCATTATGGTGGTTAAAGACTGGCATGGTAGCCTTGATTTCAAATCAGCCAATCATATTTTAGAATTCATATTCATATTCCATGTGATACATTTACTCTCAGAATGGAACTGTATACCAATTAAAAAACAGAAAATTGCAAGGAAATTTTTAATTTAACATTTTATAGTAAAAAATGGATTTTTAACAAGAAAAACATAGTCATATTATGGCCTAAAATACAGGACAAATATGGAAAAAGAGAACACTTGGCAGCTATGGTATTACCACCGCATCGGGCAAGCTACATGTTTACATGGTCTCCAACAAAAATGGCCATCTTGCTATGCAGAAATGGTCATGAATCCAATTAAGTTAGTTGTCCCGTTAAACCCGCCATGCCAACATGACAGAAGCTGACACAGTGATCCTCGCCCATCCCATCCATCCATCCATATAGGAGATCATCCTCAATGTGAAAGTTTCTGTCTGTGGTCAATTTCTCTGATACAGCTGACAATAGTCATGCTACTTCATATGTGGATACAACTTGATCTACACAATACCATTTTATGAAAAGCTCTTGGGTGGGATCAACATCCAGACTCTGTCCAGCAGCTTGTTATGGATATTTATTTTTAACTTTTTTTGCTTAGTGTGTCCTCTGGACACACACTTCCAATTTCCTCAGCATGATATAACCAATAACGTGCTTATGTGCCATAAAAAAACAAGAAAAATCCCAATGAAATCAACAAAAGTCACTGGCCAATTATAATATGGTTCTACCCAAATTTGAAGGGTGTGTGCATTTTTTTATGACAAAGATTTGTTTGAATATACCTCAATAGAAAGTGGCCCCATTTTTCAGCCCCCATCAACAGCATTATAAAGAGGGAGGCAATGAACTTACCTGACAATACAATGCACTTACTTGACAATACAATGGACTTACTTGACAATAAAATGCACTTACTTGACAGAATTATGAACTTATAGACAATACAATGTATTTACTTGACAATACGATGTACTTACTTGACAAAACGATGAACGTACTTGACAATACAATGTTTTTACTCGACAATAAAATGTACTTACCTGATAATATCTACGAAAGCTCTTCCTAGAGGTTTCACACAATATGTGACTCCATGCTTTTCACACAGTGATTTGACCATAGGGGCTATCTTGTACAAGTTGTGGCGGGGCATGGTAGGAAACAAGCTGAAATAGTTAAGTTGAAGATATGAAATAAGAATGAGATTTTACTTGACCTGATTTCGTGTACAACTTCTGACAGGGCAAAGTGGGAAACAGGTTCAAGTGAGATAAGTTTAAGACTTGAAAGAAGTACAATATCTGACCAGATTTATTATATTGTACAAGTTGTGACCAGATGTGGTTGGAAATAATGAATCAATATAAAGTACAAGACCAAGTATAATAGGATACAAATGTTTGGCAAGCAGTGTAACATTATATAAATTTCAGCTGCATACAGCAAGTTGGGTAATATCTACAGTAAAAAGAAATTCCCAGGTCAATCAGCTGTGATAAATATAAACCCCCTGGTCATGATCTGTGATAAATATAAACCCAGGCCAATCAGCTGTGACAAACATAAACACCCAGGCCAATAAGCTTTGAAAAATATAAACCGCCAGGTCAATAAGCTGTGATAAATATAAATTCCCATGCCATTCAGCTGTGATTGATATAAACCCCCAGGCCAATCACCTGTGATAAATATAAACCCCAAGGTCAATCCAATGTGATAAATATAAACCCCGAGGTCAATAAGCTGTGATAAATATAAATTCCCATGCCAATCAGCTATGATAAATATAAACCCCAAGGTTAATCCAATGTGATAAATATAAACCCCTAGGTCAATAAGCTGTGATAAATATAAACCCCAAGGTCAATAAGCTGTGATAAATATAAATTCCCATGCCATTCAGCTGTGATTGATATAAACCCCCAGGCCAATCACCTGTGATAAATATAAACCCCAAGGTCAATCCAATGTGATAAATATAAACCCCCGAGGTCAATAAGCTGTGATAAATATAACCCCCGCAAGGTCAATAAGCTGTGATAAATGTAAACCTCCAGGCCAATCAGCTATGATAAATATAAACCCCAAGGTTAATCCAATGTGATAAATATAAACCCCTAGGTCAATAAGCTGTGATAAATATAAACCCCAAGGTCAATAAGCTGTGATAAATATAAATTCCCATGCCATTCAGCTGTGATTGATATAAACCCCCAGGCCAATCACCTGTGATAAATATAAACCCCAAGGTCAATCCAATGTGATAAATATAAACCCCGAGGTCAATAAGCTGTGATAAATATAACCCCCGCAAGGTCAGTAAGCTGTGATAAATATAAATTCCCATGCCATTCAGCTGTGATTGATATAAACCCCCAGGCCAATCACCTGTGATAAATATAAACCCCAAGGTCAATCCAATGTGATAAATATAAACCCCGAGGTCAATAAGCTGTGATAAATATAACCCCCGCAAGGTCAGTAAGCTGTGATAAATATAAATTCCCAGACCAATCAGCTGTGATAAATATAAACCTCCCAGTCAGTTGTAAAAAAATAGGAACTTGGATAGGAATAGGATGTCATAAACTGAAACCCAAGATCAATATGCTATGATTAATAGAAACCCCCAAGCCAATAAAAAGACCACAAATGTTCATGTTGTATGTAAAGCAAACTGCATCACATATACATTTGGAACAATAAACAAGTATTTCTATTGAACCCTGATTCTTACCTACCAGACACAAATTTTTTGTATATCAGATTAAGACATCAAGGTCTTTAGTGATATGATCCTAAAGTTTCAACTGAACACAACAACTGATGCTCAAGATATGTGATTTTCAGAAACTTAAACGCAAAATTTGAATATCAGTGACGATGATGTCACCACTACCAGAGGAAAGATGATTACTATATTTCACCATACCATATTTATACTATAAAATAAAACTTTTTTCCTGTTCAAGAATGGCAAAACTTCTTTTCACCCAAGCCATGTGTTCCAAGACTTAAGAATCTGCAACACCACCACCCCACCCCCTGCTCTTGCCACTGTATGTTTCTAGTTTCTGACCTTGATTCAGAACCATTGAGGAATCTGATAAACAACATTTTTTCAATTTTTTTTTTTATTCCTTCTGAGAGTAAGAACCATTGATTTCAGTCAAGGTCATATCTGGCCTACATGTCAAATAAAATGTAGCAATTGTTACAAACTCTGGTTTCTCCAGAGGATTGACCCACATCCGGGCATCTGTTTTGTGTTGTAGTTAGGTTTATAATTTATGTTTTGGGAAAGAAAAGTCATTCTTGCCTTAACACTTGAGAAGTTAAAGTGTCTTATGTTGTGACCAGTTTTGGGCTAATTATTTTGTTTTCTTCAATTTATTTGGATATCAAGTTTGTTTTTCCTAGAAATACTAGTGCGTTCAGCGACATTTATCAAAAATTATACAGAAGTAAAAAAGTGGAATGTTATTTTCTGTGATTCAACAAAGAACTGCTGACACATCAGTATGACATTGACCACAGCATACATCATCGCTTTCCATTTTGGATTTCATTGGGATTTGAACTCAATTTTATTAGGACTTTTTATTACTATAACTTATATATATTTTTTAATTCTTTATTTTTCAATTTGACTCATAAGCCATAAGTTCTTTTTCTCATTTTTTACTTGTTTTAATGGGGAAATAAATTATTTGTTAAATTTTACAAAGCTTGTTGTCTTCACTCTTTTCCCATTACTTTTGTAAGAGCCTAAACACATAGTATTATCATATATTCCTCTTTGTTCATCGTGAGCAATTAGAGAACAAAATATATGCAAAAACTCCGAATGGTGTTACTGCATCCATATTACAGTGTGTATCGCTTATGTCAGGTAATACATGACATATTGTTCATTGACGTAAATGTAGAGAAATGAATCATGTCTGGTTGTACTCCAAGGTTTGAATATGTTATCAGACTGAAAACTGGATCCAACAAAAATTGGAAACGAGAGAGAGATATGGAAATATCAACTGACTGCTTGAGGCATCTGCCATTCACACATTACATAGGGTGCAAAATATCCAGGTTAACTAAATGATAACATCTCACAAAAAGATATTATTATTTAAATTCACATCTTTTCGCTAGCATGGGTTACAAAAAGCATCATTAAAGCAAGATATTGTTGTGTATAATATTTAATATCAATGCCTATTTGTATCAAATACAATTATAGATGGCAAGCAAATAGAAGCCTGAGTGGTAAATTTTGCATTCTTTTAAGTGAGCCAATTTGTTTTAAATATCAAGTTGGCCAATATAACAAAGCCAACCTTGTTTCCTTTTGACTGATATTCACACGAATTTTCAAAATAAATTGAAACAATGGAACAGTTTTAAAGTGACACAATCTAGTCCTTCACACACAGACATTGATTATCCAGTGTTTCCCAAAAGATTTGGAGGAGAAAATAAAAATAAAATCATTCAATCGATTTGTGAAGGCCAAAAGACAAGATGATTTTGCTGACTATATGATGGTTAATATGGATGAAACTCTGGTAGCCTCTGATTACATTCCTGGACAGCTACACACTTGTCTGCAGTGTGGCAGTTTATAGTGTCTGGCACTGGGACATCATGCTGCATCATGTCCCACCCATCACTTTATCCTGACAAAAGGCAAACCAGACCTAACATTAACCTCTTAATGCTAAGTGCCAAGCGAAGCAGCTGTTAGTACCATTTTTATAAGTCTTTTAGGGGCCCCGAGTGGCCGAGTGGTCTAAAGCGCTTTCCGTTACGGATCACTGCCATCTCACCTCTGTCTGCGGCGGTTCGAGTCTAGGATTCAGCCAATGTGGGTATGTGAGAAAGCTTGCCAGTAGCTTCTCGTGGGTCGGTGGTTCTTTCCGGGGTTTTCCCGGGTTCTTCCTCCACCATTAATACTGGCCGCCATGTATAGCCTATCGTGTGCTGAAAAATGGCGTTAAGCCCCAAAACAACAACAACAACAACATAAGTCTTTTCTTTTTACTCTGTCACATGACCTATCACATCTGAGGCAGGCACTCTTACCACTTATGCATCATGTTTGCAGACATGTGGCATCATGTCCCCCCATCACTTTATCCTGACACCAGGCATACCAGTCCTAACACTAACCTCTTAATGCTGAGCGCTAAGCAAAGCAGCTGCTAGTACCATTTTTATAAGTCTTTTCTTTTTACTCTGTCCCATGACCTACCACATCCAAGACAGGCACTCTTACCGCTTATGCCATTGGAGTGGTCTGGGCAAATGAGTTTAAGAATATACCAAAAGAGAAGGGTAATATTAACTAGATGTATGTATCGACATACAGATAAAAGTACATATTGATGGACAAGGGTAACATTAACTGAATATACATATGGACAGATGGAAAAAAAGTAAATACTGACTGACATGGGTAACCTTAACTGAATGTATGTTTGGACAGACATATAAAGTTACATACTGATAGAAAATGTAACATTACAATGTTACTACCATATTCAAGTCATAACAATACACTTTGAAAATAGGGCAATAAGGGAACTTGACTGCTCTGAACCACCACCTACCCAGAATTTATCTAATAAAGAATTTGCTTATATTGGTCAGAGGAAAAGAACTATATAAACTGTGTCCCCTTGTGGATTGCTTACATTAAGACAAATAATAAACTAAACTGTTCTTACAACATTCTTCCCGACATAAATCTTAGCTTTATATGCTTTGAAGATTTGAACTGACCTGTTTTGTTTTCATTATTAAATTCCTTTGCTAATGATCAGTGCCATTTAACACACTAAAATATTGGATTTCTCATTTTGTTCCATTTTATTTTTCCCCATAACCAGGTTTGCTTATACTACTGTTAATTTGTTCTGAATGGTTTTCCATACTTACTGGTGTTCTATCTGGAAATTCAGGTGACCTGTAAACCAGTCATTGAAGAAAGATTTCTGAACATTGCAAGTAGCATGAATTTGAAGCTGTAACCATGGTTTTGACTGGTCCTCTTCTATAGTCATTGGAATATGGTTAGACTGTGACACCCATGTAAACCAATGGCTCTCAAGACATCTGTAAGATAGTGATTGAATTTGTCTGAGTCATAAAAATGTGTCCTCTAGATAAGAAAAAATATTTGCTAAAAACATTAAATGAAAAAGAAAATTAGCATCCTAAATCACTGCATTTTAAAAAGATCACAATAGTTAGGAGGAGGCAGCATTATTAATAACTGTTTACTTGATAACTGCCAATAATTATCTCAGAATTTGATTCCCTAACCCTGATTTCCTTATGATAATGCCACTCTTGCCAACAGCCATCTATGACATCTGGAAGAAATTTATACCTCAATGCAGCACAAGGACAAGGTTAAATCTGGAATGCAATTGTAAAACAAATACTTCTGTCCAAAAGAAAGCTGATATCAAGAAAGTTTTAAAATCTGAACAAAAACACCTGGAAACATAATGCACGACAGAAAAATATAATCCAATAATATCCATATGAAAATGTATATAAACCAAACTTCATTTACCTATATTTAATGGCTTTTGTATAATCCTGCTTGCAAGGTTCTATACCAAAATGACATTTTTTAAAAAATTAGTCCCAAAATCAGAACAAAAAAAAGAATTTAAAAGAATTACACAAGTCCTTTAAGGATCTGACACTAGTGTCTGAGAAGACTTACCAGCAATTTAAGATAAAAATTTATTTCATCTTTTTAACTGCCAAGTGTTGAAACCGTCTTTGAAATTCTTCAGGGATATTCCTAAGCAGTAACATCTTCAAATTAGCCATTGTGGTGGCCATGTTAACTTGTTAACCCCTGAAGGTTTTTGTTGTTTTGGCTCAATTTGTAATTTATGTGCAATGTCTATGCACAAGAGATTAAATAAGCAAGGAATATTCAAATTTGGTGACGTCATCAAAATGCTCTCATTAACCCCTGGAGGGTTTTTTTTGTCCAGCGGGGGTAGGGACGGGGGGCAAAAACATTTAACACAAACATGGTGCAGATTAAAAGTAAAATTACATAACATAACGAGATAAAGAATTGCAAATTAATTTTAGGAAGATAAACTATTCCAAATAAATGCAAACATGTATTAATACAAGATAACAAAAGGTATGGATGTTAAAACAGGATGCAAAATTAGAGTTCCTGCAATTTATGGTTCAGGACAATACATGTAAGCATTAACATATGGTGCAGTTGTGGGGACTGTAAAAATAAGAACTGCACCAAACAAATTTAGTAAGATAAATGCATCCAAATAAAATTAAGCATGAAATACTACAAGATAAAGATATTACAATTCTGTCAGAGGTATCTAAAAAAGTAACATGTAACAAATTTAAATTTTTTTAAATATTGGGTCAAAGTTTGTTATATAAACCATGTTCCTTCAAAATATAAGATTTTCTCAGGTGGTAAATCACAGCTTTAGCAAATAAGATTTTTTTCTTCGATTTTTAATTTCAGTGTGTTCACATTCAAAACACGAGTGACAAATAGACTCCTGCAAATCATGACTATAATGGAAGTCAGATCAGCAACATTTTCACCATTAACCCTAGCCCTGTCTATCTTGATCTCATAAGAAGTTTTCCAGTGCAAACCACATGCTGATGTGTCCATTCATTCAGGAGAAGCAATTACAAGAAGATTTTTAATATGGCCACTGTGACAGCCATATTGAATATCTGAGTGGTACCATTTACATTCAGGATCAATCAAACATCAGAAGTCATTCAGTAAAACCACATGACAATACAACCATCCATTCAGAAGCAGTGATAAAGTTTTGAGGATGGCCACTGTGGCTGCCATACTGGATTTGCAAGGAGTACCATTTTCATTTAGGATCAACAAGATTTTTCAAGATGACCACTATGGTAGCTACACTGGACACCAGGTTAGCACCATTTTCATTTAGGAAAATTTGACATCATAGAAGGAATATAGTAGAAACCCCATGTTGTCATGTTCATACAGTTGTGTGTGTGTGTGTGTGTGTGTGTGAATTTTTAATGTACCTTTAACATTTTTCCAGTCATATCACTATGATGACTGCAGTTTGGCAGTTTATAGTGATGTCATGCACAAGGCCTCATGCTAGACAAGTAGCATGATGTCCCACCTAGTCAGATTATCTTGACACCAGGCCGAGCTGCCAGTACCATTTTTTTAATGTCTTTGGTATGACCCATGACCTCCTACATCTGAGACGGACACTCTAACCACATAGGCCACCGAAGCAGTCCATTCAGGAGCATTAGTAATAACAAAATTATTGCTGTGGTTTACATATGTTTGTTAAATTTAGACATTGAGAGGAAAGAAAATCTTTGCTAGATTGTGGCCAAACGTTTATTAACAGCACAACCACCACCCCAAAAATTAACTGTATGTAGACCTAAATACAAGAGACATATAAGTACAATTTCAATTCAAGATATCATCAGGCTTTACCACCCCACCCCCCCATCCCCATTAAATTAGTGTTTTGTCGTGGACTCACAATGGTGTAAATCTGCATGAAATTTAATGATCCCCACCAAGAAAAATTAGCAAATGCACATTAATTGAACACAGTTGATTTGTTGTAAGCATTACAAAATCTGCAACATTCACTAATATGAAAAAAGCTCAATGTAATCATATAAGCATTTGACTTGTAGATTAACCTCCAAAAGCAGGCAGTTGCTAAGCAACATTTTGCAACTGTATACATAAATGCTTACAAGGATTATCTTATTATCAAGCATTTTTCCAACTGCCCTTGGTGAGGATGCAGAATGGCAGACATGCAGTTCTTGGTATTCATTGGTAATGTCTCTGCAGTTATATGCAGTTCTAATGCATACCTTGTATATGATCCACAAAAATGCTGGACATTTAGCCATCTACTTAGGCTTTCATCACAACAGATATGAATAAAAGGATGTACTTTTCCATGATCCACTACCTTTAAAATCCTACGTACTAAAAAAAAGCAAAGAACAAACAACATCAAAAAGTCAAGAATACTGTCATTATACATGGTTTACTAGTATGATTTACTACTATATATACTAACTTTAAGATGAGTCCAACTTCAAACTGCATAGATGCAGATCTACCATCATATAATGCATTGGTAGATCTGAGTCTGAACAGTTTTTTAGAAGTAATCACTAAAACACACAACATAGACCCTGATCTGCATGCACATTATGCTATAGCTGATCAGGATCTTTGTTGTTTGCAGTTTGACTTCACTTATAAGCATAGCTGCCAACCCTCCAGGCTCGCAGTCAGTGAAAATAGTAATAAATATCAGTGAACTTTGACATGAATTCGCAATCTTCCAGTCTGGGAATATTTGTCGGAACAAATGTTTAACATGGTCTCCAGCTGACAAAGGTAGATTGTGTTCAACAAGAAAACTCACAAACAATGCGTCAGCATTGGCAGCTTGCAGGTCTTCTGTTGATGGCTTCAAATATTCCAGAGCTGAAATCTGATGTGAGTTCTTAATTTTCTCAACAGCTATGTGCTTTTTGCTACCAATGTGCTTCCTCACATCGTCTCTGCCACCATGCCCAATGCTAAAATATGAGGCACAATGCATGCAAAAAGCATGATGTATATTGGTGTTTGATGGCTGAATGCACAGCCAATTTTTGGTATATTTCAAACTAAACTTCACTTTATGTGCAATACATTTCCTTTTCCTTGTTGGTGAAGACATTTTCAAGATGCAGTGCCAAATGATTAAAACCAGTGTTTGCAGCACATGCGCAGAGCAAAATTCTGGTTAGGCCCCAGTTTCTCTCAAAAGCATTTGTATAGATTAAAATACGCTAAAATGCTTGCGACCGGGCCAACAGTACCGATCAGCTAAAGTTCCACTAATATCGTGACCAGCAGTACCAGACCATTTTGTCAGCTGCTGATGTCACGACTAGCTCTTAACAAGAAATAGGTTATTTTATTAAAGATTTAAAATAATGGCATTGGGGAATTCGAGACTTGTTTGCATGCATCGTGAATCGCTGAAAAAGTCATGAAATTCATGCCAAAATCGTGAGGGTTGGCAGCTATAAAAGGGAGTATATATGGTAAGTTCAAACACTGTTGAAGCATGATGGCAAGAACTGAGCCAGAGTTCAGTCTTCCCAGAATGTTCCAGTAAAATGTCTGTACTATGCAAACTGTATATGACTTGTGCTCTTACATGACAGATTTTAAAATGTGTGCCATACATGGCATATTATACTATGTGTGCAATAGTAGTCCTCTATGTAAGAACTAGTAGGATATGGTTGACTGTGGTGATCACTGACCAATGCATCTTAATGACTTCTATCTTCAGTCAGAGTATGCAGCCACGAACTAAAGTTACAGTGCAGAAGCCATTATTTTCTTATTAGACTTACCATGACAGTGACCTCTGACCTCCAGACCATGGAAAGTGTTTCTTTATTATCCTAAATACAAGCCATCAAGAAAGTTTGGTTAAGGAATTTAATTTATAACAGATTTGTTCTGAAATCTCATTTTTCTTTGACCCACAGTATTCATGTCCTTTGACCTTCTGACACCATCATAAATGGGCCTCTTCCATGTCTTAGGTATAAGTCCTAAATATTCTGGAACTAAAGTTTTTATGTAAAAACTCATTATTCTTCTTTCAGTGACTCTAACCTTTGAACTTTGGACCACAAAATCAATTTGCTTCATTCTTACCCATTGTTTACGTCGTCCACAAGCTTTGGTTAAGGTACATAGCTGAGAGCTGAAATTTGTGCATTGAAATTCATCCAAGGCAGCCCACCAAGTATGAACAATACAAAGTGTAACAAACATTTTTATTAGTTGAACCATGAAAGCAAAAGACTGGTTATGTTTTAAGGCAAACTGTACTTCATTTTGCTATGATGATAACATTGTACCAGTCAAGCAACATGCAAGGGCAAACTACCAAGTTTCGCTAAATCTGGCAAACGTTTTTTTCTTCTCACTGGACAAGTAACATTACAAAATGCTGCTTATCCAATGGTCCAAATGCTGAACTTAGAAAAAGTCATATGAAATTCAATGTCATGGATCATTTTTGTTCTCTCAAACACATGATCTGAGTTATGTCCCTTGACATTATTACATCAGGTTCTCTGACATCACAAGAAACCCAATTTTTTTTTAGAGAATAAAAGAGAGAATGACAATAACTTTAGTAGGGTTCAAAATTCCTCCACAATCCATCCAAAACTAAATACACCTGTACATGCATTAAGCCAAATGGATCAGGACTGATCATAAAATAAAATATTCTTCTAAGACTCACCTAACTAGAAAGTAGTAACGCAGAGCACCCCAGAATCCGAGCAGAGGGCCATAGAGGAAAAGTAGCTTTGCAAAGAATGCAAACAACCCTGCCAAATCCTGTAATGAGAAATGCAGCATAAGTTTTAAAATAAAATAGCAAGCTCATATTCTGAAAATAATCAAACAAAATGGTAAATGGGTGTCCAAACATTCAATGAAAACCTTCCCAATTACAAAGTGGCAAATGGAAATCCTCAAATATTGATCACATTATGGAAAGAAAAATGGCATGGCAAGTATGGAAACTAGGATGGGAGGGGAGATGAAATGCCAATCAAACATACAGCCATAATCTTATGTTAGGTACATTTAAAAAAAAATTCCACTGCATGGTAATTGTACATTTTATCTTTCAAGTAATCTTTTGAAAAAGAAATAAAGATACAAGACTGAACTTCATGTTCTTTTCTTAAAAAAACATTGTCATACATCAGACCATATGAATATGGGCTGTTCCATTTAAACATACAGGTAGAGAAGGCAGTTTTTATATCAAAATGATAAGAAAATTCTAAATTGCATCTATGGGTGAGTACCCCACTTTAAAAGTGCCTTACCTGGATTTCATGTATTTTAATGGAACAGCCCTAACAATAAAACACCATCATTTAACATATATCATTGAAAACCTCAGCTGTCATTAAGTTTAAAGTGAGTTAAACTGATGAAAAATCAGTCATTTGGAAAGGAAAAAAAATGTTTGACAAAATATTTCAACTGCATTTGAGGCAAATATTTTGAAATAATATAACTTTGCCAATTTTAAAGATATCTGGCTGGATTTGGTGTCAAAATCAAGGTTAAAAATCAAATTTTATGACTAACTGAATAAAATGTGCATATCTATTACAACTGTTAAAATACAGGTGCAAACAGGTATCACAACAGGTAAAATACAAGTAATTATCTATTTACCGCTTAGAAAACTTAGAAAGTTCGAAAAAATTGTTCAATTGACCCTAGATGTACTCATAATTCCAGTAGCAACACAAGTCTTTCTTTCAGGTATTTGACAGGTAGAAGCTTGTCAAATTCTAGTTAAAGTTAATCGGGAGTAAAACAATAAATTTCACAAAGCTGTTTTTCTTTTATCTTCAACTAAAATAAAACTGATAACACCAGCATAATAATTGAATTTATAGAAGAATCTATCATTTATAATGTCTGTACATGTAATATTTATTCATTTGTCAGCTGCAGACTACACAGGTAAGTCTTCACTGCCAGTAATACATCTTTGTATGAAAGTCCACAAAACAGGTGCTCCTGGCATTAACACACAGTGGAACTTTGCATTTGTGTAGTTTGATCGTCGCATTCAAATTCGTTAGACGGACAATGTTTCCAAAAACTTCATCTGAATAGAATATTTGAAAATATTCCAAAGCTTTCCTGGAGCCATCTAACACTCGGGTGGGTCCAACTCTCTCAAAAAACTGAAACAAATCCCTTTGGTTTTCCAACTTCGTCCAAACATAATTATGTGGAGCGTACACTTCCTCCGGTTCAAAACCTTCAAAGTCCTCTTCATCGTCATCACTGTCACCCATAAGCGCATTCCATTGCCTCTCCAGATGCCTTCTCTCATTTTCATCCAACTTTACTAGGTCAAAATTGGTAAAATCTCTGATAAATCAAAATCTTACACTTCACTCTCATCTGATCTTTCTTCGAACTCCGCCATTTTGGATACAAATTTCACCATTCGGGAAACTCGTTAAAAGTGTCTACTTTGTTCAATATTTCTAGTTGTATACAAGCTAAACTCACGAGATAATCCAAATATAGTATCTACATTACAAGTAGGAAGTTATTAGAGGTACCGAAATTTATATAGTCGGGTGCTATAACGTTAGAGAAGAACACTGCCCCAGACCAGTAAAGTGTCCATAGTGATGAAAGGGTTAAGAATATTATTGTTTTATTTACAAGCCCAAAATCACATATTTACCACTTCTAAACACCTATTTACCACTTCTAAACACCTATTTACCACTTCTAAACACCTATTTACCACTTCTAAACAAATTTTGCAATTAAATAACTGAACATCAAATTATTTCTCTTAAAAATTTACAAGGAGCAATGTCAAGTCATTTTTGTCAATTAAATATCTCACCTTGTGTTTATAGCAATACTTAACTCATTAGAGACCAAATCACAGAACACCCCAAGTAACACAACAGAAGCAAGAAATGTGTTTGCATGTTTGAAATCCATTTAAAATCACAATGTTAGCAACAAGCACAATGTTCACAACAAATGCTAATCCAAATAGATGAAGG
This sequence comes from Sinohyriopsis cumingii, assembly GCA_028554795.2. NCBI lineage: Eukaryota > Metazoa > Mollusca > Bivalvia > Unionida > Unionidae > Sinohyriopsis > Sinohyriopsis cumingii. Next base: position 63,876,620 of record CM068833.1, on the reverse strand, counting down.
CCTCTCATCATACTCCCAGCTTCATTATTCATAACTGCTCCCTAATCCTGGGCTCATGCTTCAACCAACAAAGTAAATTACATCATACACTGCCATGCCTTTTCTAACACTGCTATCCGTCATATAAAACGGGTCAGCAACCTATTTTACATAATGTGCCACCTTTTTCTGGATTAATTACAAAATAAACAAGCGCGAACCAGCAGTAAGAGAGTAACACTGTTAAATCAAGATTTTTGGCTGCTCTTCACGTGCCACACAAAATGTCTTGATGTGCCAACTTGTGGCACGCGTGATGTCGGTTGCCAGCCCCTGATATAAGATACAGAACAGAATCCCCTTATTACATTGTCAGCATTGCTATAACAATGAATATCATTGCAGCTTAGTTTGAAATAAATTAAAGATTCTGAGAACAATATCAAAGTAAAGATCAAAACAACAAATCACTATCCGAGTTTTGTAAAACTGCTTAATTTCAACAGTAAAAATATTATCAATCACCCAACACAGTCTTCAGTTTTAAACTGTCAACAATAAATACCATGGGATAATGTCAAAAAGGGCCCAACATAACTTCTTATTGGGAATTACAGAGCTCCTTGCTTCAACCAAGTTTTGTAGACCATTTAATTTCAATGGTGATGAGGAAACTCAAAAAATAGTTAACAAAGAACGAATGGTGACAGAAAAAGGAGTAATAATCACAACTTAAATTATGTGGGATGATAACAATGGCGTACATAATGTTTAGTAATATATATATATATATATATATATATATATATATATATATATATATATATATATATATATATATATATACAGCTAGATAAAAGTGGAAGAAGAATGGGGAGGGAATGTTTCTGACCTATCAAATGTCTGACAGCAGTTCACTAAAGTTTTCTGGACCAATAATTGAATGATGATCACAGAAAAGATTATTGATAACAAGTCTGACAAATACCTGCATGATTGGCAAGGTGTTGTTTCCAGTAAAACATACTTGGGGCCCTGGAAAGGCACATTCAATATGTAGTAGCCACACATAGATACCATTTATAATTTTTTAAAATCATTTTCACATGAACCCTGGGAGGAACCATAGTACCCTGCCACAAGATTTAATGAAGTGTCTTCCCAAGGTACCATACATGTTTAAATCAAACAGCCCATAGAGTATAAAGCTGATATGAAAACATGTTCTGGCAATATCCAAATTAAGTACAATGGCTCTAATGTAACATTTGCAATAATGGATGTTCAAAATTCTTAAGAAATAAATTTCGTATTTAATTTTCCTTTGCATTTTTACAGTCTGGGTCGTATGATCCATAGCGTTACCATGTTATAATCACATTATAGCAAAGCAGATTATAATGGGATAAAGCAATACTGTAATTAGTCTTTAAATTTTTAGGATATATTTTGCAGATTTCACGCAGGTTATCAACTGTCCTTACAAACATTCTGTAAAAGGAAGAAAGACAGAGAATGAAAGGGTACACACTTGTTACAATTTTAAAGGCAGAGAACTCCATGGCTGCCACACAAGATAAATACAGTCATTATAAATAATGAGAAAAGTAGTTTTGTTTGTTTTTAAAATTAAAGAAAAAGCCTCATGAACAACTGCTTTGAATACCTGTGAATGCATGAAAGTACTGAGCAGGATATGCATTTCAAAACTTGTCAGTGTGATATAGCTGCATGTTAGAAAATAGACTTTTGTGATTTTTGGAATATTTACTAAATAAAGGCTTACAATTGAATCTTCTGCCAAGGAGAAGCTAGAAAAATGTTATGGAATCTACAAACTCTTTCTCCCCGCCTCAAAAATAATTTGTTAATTATGTTTCTGTTCAACAAACCTTCCACTGTCGCCTGGTGATAGAAAATCTAAAGACCATGTACTGGAAATAAACTGGAAAGAGCAGAGGGGGTCCAACTGAAACAAAGTTAAACAAAACAGTTAACAATATGACCATCAAATGCCAGATTATTCTAGCTATTAACTATCCATTATGATTAAATATTCAACAGTTCTACAATTATCTGTTTCAAGACACCAATCATCAGTGAAAACAGTACAAGAAAACAGTTAAGTTCAAAACAAGAGGCCCAGTCTAAGATTGCTCACCTGACAAAGGTATGCTTAACAGTCACATTTATGAGAATCTGACTAAAAAATGAAAACAACTGTTTCAAGGTTTTTCATTGTCTTGATATCTTCATGTATAACTGATGAAATATCAGCAATAACAAAAGACCTCAATGCCCTAATGAGATGTTTTAAGAATTTTTATTTATAAACCTTTGACAGAATTTTAACACTTTTACTATTGTATTTTACCTTGTACTTCATGTTAACATTTATTTGCATAGGTTTATCTTGCTAAATGTTTTTGAACACTTCTTCTATTTTACATTTTTTTAAATTTAATTTGTGAACATATAGCCACTACTGTGCTACTGATAATCTGTACACACTTCCATGTCATAATGTTTTCTGTTAAGCATGGTCAAATTCTGCAAATTATATCAAGAAAAGGTTATCATAGTTTTATTGTTTTTGTCGTTGTTGTTGTTGGGTTTAACGCCATTTTTCAGCACACGATAGGCTATGCATGGCGGCCAGTACTAATGGTGGAGGAAGAACCCGGGAAAACCCCAGGAAGAACCACCGACCCACGAGAAACTACCGTCAAGCTTTCTCACATACCCACATTGGCCAAATTCTAGACTTGAACCCACACAGACAGAGGTGAGATGGCAGTGATCTGTAACGGACAGCGCTTTAGACCACTCGGGGCCCCCCATAGTTTTATTAACAGCAGTCATATTTGATGGCAGAACAGTTTCATTTCTATAAATCTGAAACCCCTTCATGGTAGGATGCTTTCCCTCAAACTAAGTAACATTCTGTTCATTTACTTTCTAAAAGAAGTTGTTTAAAGCTGTTTGGGTTTTTTTGTGTTATTGATGGCAATATATGATCGAAAACTGGCATCAATTGAACAAACTGAACAAAATGTGAAAACCCTCACTGCTCAGATGTTTTGTCAAATTTGGTCAAAATCTGTTAAGCACTTTTTGTGAAGAATTTTGTTCTTCTATTTTTACTAATGGTGGCAAAATCTGATGGTAGATCAGCGTCATCTGTATAAAAAAAAGAAAACTCTTAATGCCATCATGCTTTCTGTAAAATACGGTAAAAATTAGGTTACATGTCTTTTAAAAGTCATAAATTTTACTATTTTTTAAGATTCTAATAACAGAATGCTTTCTGTCAAATTTAGACATAAATAAAAACTGAGTGGTCATTGAGAAGAGGTCATTTAAGGTTTTGTTTTCTTTACAATATCCATATCTTACGGCAGATTTGCATCATTGGTACAAACTTGAAAGACAACCATCTGAGGATGCTGTCTGCCATATTTGGCTGAACTTATTTTAGTGACATATTTGAATAAAGTTGCCAATTTTGATCTTAAAACCCAGCTGGGTTGTGCAAAACCCAGCCATGTCAGGTACTCATCCGTCCATGGTAAATGCATACAAGGCTCCATCAAAATGGGTCTACAGAACATGTCATGACATTAGGCCCAGCAAATGGGTGTACAGACTATCAAATATGGGTGTACAGACTATCAAATATGGGTGCACAGTCTATCAAATATGGGTGTACAGACTATCAAATATGGGTGTACAGACTATCAAATATGGGTGTACAGACTATCAAATATGGGTGTACAGACTATCAAATGGGTGTACAGAACATGTCATGACATTAGGCCCAGCAAATGGGTGTACAGACTATCAAATATGGGTGTACAGACTATCAAATATGGGTGCACAGTCTATCAAATATGGGTGTACAGACTATCAAATATGGGTGTACAGACTATCAAATATGGGTGTACAGACTATCAAATATGGGTGTACAGACTATCAAATGGGTGTACAGAACATGTCATGACATTAGGCCCAGAAAATGTGTGTACAGACTATCAAATATGGGTGTACAGACTATCAAATGGGTGTACAGACTAAGTCATAATATATAAGCTCAGATCAAAATGAGTGTACAATGTCATAGCATATAAGGACCCATCACAATGATAAGCTGTATGCACAGTTTATGTCAAAACATACAAAACCTCATACAATGGGTGTACAGACAACATCATAACATAAAAAACCCAACCAAAATGGGTGTACAGACAACATCATAACATTGAAAACCCCACCAAAATGGGTGTAAAATGTCATCAAATGTATCATCCCATCAAAATATATGTACAGAAATGTACAGATAATGTCATAACATACAAGGCCCCATCAAAATGGATGTACAATGTTATAACATATAACGCCCCATCAAAATGGATGTACGATTGTCATTACATATAAGGCCCCATTGAAATGGATGTACAATTTCAAAGCAAACAAGGCTTCATCAAAATGGATGTACAATTTCATAACATATAAGGCCCTGTCAAAATAGATGTACGATGTCATAACATATAATGACCCATCAAAATGGATGTACGATTGTCATTACAACAAGGCCCCATCAAAATGAATGTATAATTTCATAGCATATAAGGCCAATCAAAAGAGGTGTATACTAATTACAAAATACATACTGAGAAAGAAATATCTATGCTGCCAGTTGTATGGGGGACTCTTTTTCCTCTTCTTAGCTACCTGTAAACATCATACAAATAAGCTTATTATAAACATTCAAAAATGATATATTTGTTCAATGTTGTTATTAATAACCCATTATCGAGCCATATTAAATGGCATACCATCACAACCTGTGGAACAGATGGACTGATACAAAGATTTCTGTATGCCCCTACCTCTATGAAGGCTGCATAATGAATAATAATCATCACTCGCAAGTTATATGGATAAATGCATAAAATTTATTTGACGCTTCATACAGTGAGGCTTCAATTACTCAAACTCATCACGAGACAAATGATTTTATCCTGATAAATAGTTGCAGAGATGATTGATAAATTCATACATATTAAATTGTGTACATTAGAGATACACACCTGTTAAACCTGAGATTTCTATCAGTAGTTTGGAAAATTCTTGTCTGTAATTTTAATCTCCTATTCATTGTCTGTCATGCTAAAGTTACACAACCATTCTAACATTAACATTTTTAAAAACCTCACAAAGTATTCATGCGGCCACTTTTGTCACAGCTGATTCTCTATCAGCCCTCTCTTCCAACAAATCCCTACACATAAACCACAATTTGCATGAATTGGCTGACCCAAGTTCACAATCCAATCTGCTCTCATTTCTAAGACCATCTTATCTTTACTCAGGGTGATCATAAAATCCCATTGCTTTATTTTATGACATGATTTGCACAATCAATCTTACGGTCTTGACCGTAATATTATAATCTTCAAGATGCTTGAATGTAGTGCAACAGAACCTTCTCAAGTGCTGTAGTGATCAAGCTTAAGAGTCCAACAGATAAACTAAAAACAAACATGCTTTGAAGAAAAATACTTTCTAGAGGATACTCTGAATCAAAGCCCATATTTTTGTGAAATTTTCCATAGAAACTAAAGTGAAACTTGCAGCAAACAGCTCTGTGGATAATCCATAAGTCTGTATGATAATCCATAAGTCTGTATGATAATCTATAAGTCTGTATGATAATCTGTAAGTCTATATGATAATCCATAAGTCTGTATGATAATCTATAAGTCTGTATGATAATCCATAAGTCTGTATGATAATCCATAAGTCTGTATGATAATCTATAAGTCTGGATGATAATCTGTATGTCTGTATGATACTCCATAAGTCTGTATGATAATCCACAAGTCTGTATGATAATCCACAAGTCTGTATGATAATCTATAAGTCTGTATAATAATCCAAAAGTCTGTATGATAATCCATAAGTCTGTATGATAATCCATAAGTCTGTATGATAATCTGTAAGTCTGTATGATAATCTGTAAGTCTGTATGATCATAAGGTCTGGATAAGTGGTGTCTGTATAACTTATGTTTTACTTCATGTCATGAATTCATTACTGCTGTCGTTTAATTTTCTGATTCCCCAATCATGGAATCCCTCTCTTTATCTCTCCCATCATATACAAGTGTCAACTTACCTTGATCAATCAAAATGTTGATCAACCAATTCAGATACCTACCTATACTTGATGAAGAACTTAAGAAATGGTAACCAATTTGCTCCCATAAATATAACCCGTCCTCTCCCACATTTCACCCCTGCCCTATGAAGAACATCAGCCTCAAGTAACAAAAAAAGCATACAACTTTTCAGAAAATAGTGCAAATACAATAGTTTGTCAGCATGAATATCTTGCAATGGTGACAATAATACAATCTACGTTTCAAATCAATCCACTGTAAACTGTAAGAGTAGCTGGAGACACAAAATTCTGTAATCCAGCCATGAGATAAAAAGGGAAATAACTCCTGGAAAAATAACAGGAGAACAAGCACTTTTCAACATGTGTATCTTTTGGATGATAACCATAATAAAGTTACTCAGCCATCATTAAAAGCAAGACAAAACTTCAGGACTGGTTGCACTAACAAGATTGTATCATACACTGCATTAAACAACATGATAAAAAGAGCAATAGCTCAAACAAACCATGTAGGTGCAGAGACATATGTCAATCTGTGCGTCTCCAGGTGTCAAAATTATATTTAACAAGTTTCATGGCTTTAACAAGATTTTTTTACACACAAAACAAAAATGACAAGAACTCAAAGACAATGTTGTGAGCAAAGTGATTCGTTGATATGCACATTTTCAAATGATGATAATATTTACCAAGTTTCGTGACCATTCATTTAAAATTGCAGGACTAGTACTATTAACAAGGACTGGAAATAAGGAGAGACGGTGTGTGTGTGATTTGGAGTTTTAATGTAGGTGTAATAAGTTTTCAGCCATAACACTACAACATCTGCAGTGTGGCAGTTTATAGTGGTGTCTAGCACTGGGGCATCATGCTGCAGACATGTAGCATCATGTCCCACCCAGTCACATTATTCTGACACCAGGTCGAGCAGTCCGAACACTAACATCTCAATGCTGAGTGCCTAGCGAGGCAGCTGTTAGCACCATTTTTATAAGTCTCTGATATGACTCAGCCGGGGATCGAACCCATGACCTCCCGCATCCGAGGCAACACTCTAACCACTAGGTCACCGAAGTTGTCAGGAAGGACAGATGAAAGGACATAGTTACTACTCTAGCTCTATAGAGATAGGGGTATAAAAAAAACTAATTAATTATCCCAATAGGACAATTATCTCCTTTTCTTGTTAATTATAAATGACTGTCTGTTTCACCTTCCATGTCATATGTCACGCAAACAAAATTATGGATAAGTTGTTAAAAAATGCATACCTCGACTGGCATTACATCTCCTAAAACAAAGATTGACTCCACCCTTACATCAGGATCCTTGTTTATCTGGAAGGAAAATAGCATATGCACATGGACAGGCATTTAAAAAGTATGGGTACAATAAGCTATTAAAAAAAGAACTGCAACTTTTTCCATCAACACATGCAAGTGAAAAAGACAATAAAAAAATGACGTTTCTAACACACCTAGGCATCTGGCTAAATAAAAATCTATTGAATTCATATGTACTTGGACGCATTCAGAATTAGCCTCCAAAATGTGTTTCTTACCCCCCATTTCAGGCAACAACAACAAAAATCAGGGGCTGAATGAGTTAGCAATGGGTCAGTGATGTACTAATAAGATCCAAAAAGATTAACAATTTTTCCACTTGAATTTAGAACAAATACGTAAAGTATTCAGTGCAAAAGTCACCACCGAGATAAGATTATTCCACTCAAAGAGTTCAATTGCATGGTTTAATATTTTACAACACTGCAACGCATGAATATTATTTAGTGCCAAGGAAATCGTAGTAATGTGCCTTGCCCAGGAACACACCATGCTAGTTGACCCGATGTGATTCTACAGTAGAATTAAACCCACACCCTTTGGGTCACAATCACTTACCACTATGGCAGTGAGGCTCTTGAATTCAATGGAAATTATAATAAATTAAACTGAAAAGTTTAAATATAATCCCTACAATCGAATATTTTTGGCCTTAGTGCTAAACCTAACAGTGATTCCATTATTCCCACCAGTATAACAGATAAACCTAACTCTGTCATCTTTATTTTTCCTGTTTCAGTATGGTTGTCTCCCATTAGTAGCCATGTTATCGTTGGATGACAACATAATATGATATGACACATTTTTTTAAAACTATAACATGTTTACAACTAAAGCAGATCAGTGATGTAAAATGGGATCCTTTCCAATGTTTAAAAATGGATGACCTTGTAACAGAGATCACAATACTGAAACTTTTTAGAACTTAGACTCTGCCTTGTTTTGTGTTGAAAATTAATGTCTATGAAGCACAGCTCTTACAAGTGCATGTACTTCCTTTGATTACTATAACATACAAACTTGACAACAAAATCCATACTTTTCATGAACATTTCCAGACATGTTGAGGAGAAGAATAGAATCTTACCACATTAGGTTTTGCATGATGTTGATAGTGCATATGTTTCCACCAGGATGAAGAGGCACCCTAAAAATAAACAAGAGACTCAAGTGAGCTTCAGTTGACTTACATGATCATTTCACTAAGCATGATTAATTAAATTACATTAAATTAAACTGATTGATTGATTGATTGATTATATTTTTTACAGTGCACCAGCACTTTCAGGCTATTTAGCACCATACAAAAGGTTATATGTAGGATCATTTAAAAGTGGTAAAAGGTTTCGTATCGACCAGCGATATAAAACCAAAGAGTTGAAGGTAAAACGCTAAGATGGTAATGGTAATAAATAAAGCTTCCCAATCAACGGGGAATGTAAATGGTATGTTAATAAAAACAGATGAAAAATTGTTGAAAATAAGGGACGGTATATACATTAAACAAAAATGCTCAAGGTGATGGCATAAAAGTTATAGCTTAGAATAAATGTTTACTTCTTTCAGAAATTTCCCAATACAAGTGATGTTTATTGTATCAAGAAGTTTCTTCATGTCATGCATACTGTAATACTGACGTGCGTAGGTTGAAGGTCAAAACACTATCACAAAGTGCTTAACAGTGAATGGTTCATTGCAAGAAACTCAATCTGATGGGTCTTTGCCTTTTAGTATGTGGGAGTGGGTTATATACGTACATGTATAACCAATTCGAATTCTTGCAATGACTATCTCCCTACGCATGATTCTGTAGGAAGGAGTCCATTCTCCTAGGGTTGGCTTGATGGCGTGAAGTTTTATATTCACTCATTCTATGCCACTTCTGATGTAAAGACTCTTTGACACTTCGTTTAAAATCAGTATATGGTATTTTAAAATCAGTATATGGTATTTTAAAATCTTAGGATAGGGCAATTTTAGCAGCGTGATCTGCCTTTTCATTACCTTTAATACCAATATGGTTAAGTAATCAACAGTATACTGTATACTGTAGGAGGTATTCAGGACAATAGTTTTGACGAGAATATTGGTTGATAATGGGTTCTCCAGTTTTCTATTGTGTGGTGACTGAAGTACTGACAGGGAGTCAGAGAAGATGATGCTGTTTAAAATACGTTTGTTTTCAGTATATTGCAGAGCAAGGTCTATTGCTCTGATTTTGGCTGAAAAACGTGATATACCATTTGGTAAACAAACTTGTGTTGTCGTGTCTTACACTAATGAAGGTTGTGGCAGCCTTTTCCTCATCATCTGATATAAATTCTTGTATAGGTTTTAAATTGAGTGAGGAGTTTATGATGAGAGTTGCGGAAGATGGAAAAATTTGTCTCAGATTATTTATATTGTGTAGCAAAAAAAGTAGTATTAATATTACTTCTTTAAGTAGCCAGGGAGGTGTTTCAGAAACAAATGTTTTCTGAATATTAGAAAGATCAATTTTGTTACTGTCAAAGCTGGATGATATTTTAATGCCAAAGTAACGTATGGCATTTGGTTTATTTTCGTATAAGGTTTTGTATTTGGGTTGAAAAACAGCCAAAAAAGCAGGGTTCAGAGGGTTTGATCTTAATTTGAAAGCATACTGTGCAGAAAGCATTTTTCTACGATGTGATAAAGGTGGTTCATTCACTTCAGCGTGAAGGCTTTCACATGGTGATGTCTTAAATGCTCCCAGAGCGAGTCTTATTCCTTGACGATGAATTGTGTCAAGCATCTTCAAATATGACTTCCTACTTGAACCATAAACAATGCAACCATAGTCCAGTTTGGAACAAATAAACGTTCTATATAAATTGAGGATGACTTTTCTATCAGCACCCCAGTTGTGTGCGCTACTACTTTAAGTAGATCTAGAGATTTCAAGCATTTAGCTTTCAAGTTCTTTTGGTGTGGAATAAAAGTCAGTTTTCTGTCGAAGATAATACCTAAAAACTTTGTTTTCTCAACATCTGGAATAGGTATTCCGTCCAGTGTGAGTTTAGGTTCATCATCATGTCTTCATGACTGACAGAAAAGCATACATACCATTTTGGATTTTGAGAATTTGAAACCATTAGTACTGGCCCAATTTTGAATCTTGTTGATATTTTGTCGTAGCAGTCTTTCAACTGTATGCATGTGCTTAGATCGATAACATATTAGAAAAATCATAACGTATAATGAGCAATCTAGACCAAGAGCCATACACTTGGTGATGCTATTGATTTTGATGTTTTAAAATACTGCCCTGGGGCACACCCATCTCTTGCTTGTGAATTTCTGAGATGGTAGAGCTCACTCATACCTTGAATGCTCTGTCTGAGAGAAAGTTGGATATGAAAGAGGGCAGACAGCCTTTTAGACCCACAGCGTGCAGGTCATTTAATATCCTTTACTTCCATGTCGTGTCATAGGCCTTTTCTATAGCAAAGAAAACCGCTACTAAATTTTCCTTCATGATAAATGTGTCACGAATAAATGTTTCCAGTCTAACAAAATGAGCATTGGTGCTATGGCCATAACAAAAACCAAATTTGGAAAGGAGATATTAGATTGTTAGTTTCCAAGTACAAGCTGAAAATTTATCATTCATTCCATTGTTTTGCACACACAGCTTGTCAGTGCAATGGGTTGATAGTTTGTAGGATCTGCGCAATCTTTACCTGGTTTGGGAACTAGTATTACTGTTACTTCTTTCCAAATCTAAGGCACATTACCAGTAATCCATAAAGCATTGAAGATTTTCAAAAGAGATGTTAATGATGTTTCTGGAAGGTGTTTCCAAAACTGGTAATTTAATTAGTCTGGCTCAGCGGATGTATCAAAGGCCTTGTCTAAAACCTCCATAAGCTTCAATAGTAAGAACAGTTGGTATTAACTTTCCGAGTTGCTGGATGTGAATTTTAAATATGACTTTTAATTTTTAATCTTTGGATGGCTTCTGAATAATTAGATGATGAGGAATTTTTAGAGAAACTGTAAGCAAACGTATTTGCTATGTCACATTTTGAACTAAACGAATTCAGTTTCAGATGTCAGAGAGAATTGTTTTTTCTATTTCCATTTATTTTGCAGATAGTGTCCCAAACTTTCCTAATAGAGGAACGAGAGTTTGAAGAAGAAACATATTTCTTCCTTGATGATCTTTTACTTTCTTTGATTGTGCGGCAAGCTTTGGCCCTGAGAATATGGTATTTAATTAAATTTTCGGGTCTTGGATGATTGTTAAATTATTTCAATGCTTCTTGGTGCTGTCTAATGGCTTCCTTATATTCCTTAGTGACCCAAGATTTTTGGGTTCTTTTTATTCAGTTCGGTGAGGACATGGGAATGGATTCTTCTGCAATCTTGATTAAAATAGAAGCAAAGTCCTGAATAGGGTCATTAACATTGAAAACTGTATCCTCCATCAGTCTAATTTTACACTGTTTCAAACATAACCCAATCGGCCTTCTTTATATTTAATTGTCTTCTTCATATTCAATTGTAGAGTTAATATTTTCAAAGGAGATTGGAAAGTGATCACTGCTGTGAAGGTCATCAGCAACCTTCAATTCATAATCCAAAAGCAGTGAAGGAGAACAAATTGTCAGATCGATACACGTATATGTACCCATACACAGGTGTAAATATGTCAGTGATTTGGTGTTATATAGACACAAATCGTGTCTAGAGTTGAAGTCTTCTACTTTGTGGCCTCTGTCACTTATGTCTTGATCCCCATAAAATGTTACGGACATTAAAATCCCCAAGTAAAACAAATGGCACGGGAAGTTGTTGAACAAGACTGTCTAATTTGTTTGGTACTAGGTTGCTATTTGGTGGTATGTAAAGAGAACAAAAGGTAATCACTCCATGTAGAGTGATGCTTAGAGCAATAGCTTGCAAATTTGTGTTTAATGGGATGATGCTATGAGGGGCTCTATTGTTCACAACAAAAGAACCTCCTCCTGAGGCCCTGTCAACATTATGAAAGTAGTTGTTAAACTGGGATTAGTTTTTAAGTGTGATGTTATCTGTATATTTCAAGACTGTTTCCAAAAGACATAGCACTGCAGGATCATGTTCTTTTAAAAGCAGGAGAATATTGTAGTTGGCCTTAAGTCTGTGACAGTTCCAATGTATGATGGTGTTCTTCATTATAAGTTTAAATTGAAGATTGTGGAGCTAGGTTAGACCATTCGCGGAAGCAATGTGTGTGGTTATTTCTCTGGCGGAAGTATAGGGGTGAATTTGTTGTTGGTGGGTCTGAAACCACCTTGAGTACATGGTGCAGTTTCTTCTGCATCCATGTCCTGAACGTATCCAAAACTGTTGCAGAGTTTAATGGTGTCATCTGACCCCTTTTGCTGCCTATTTCCTTGAGATTCGTTTTTATTCCTTGGTTATTTCTGTGGTGCGGTATTATTGAAAGTTGTTTGAGTAGATGCCGTGTTTTTCTGTTTTTGGTAATGAGGGGTGTTAGAGCTTGATGCTGAATCGGGTGGATCTGTCTGTGTTTGAGCGTCCTTCATTGTTTTGGGATTGTTTTTCACTACAGTGGAGAAGGATGGGCCAGGATAGGATGTTTTGGCCTGTACAAGTTTTCTGGCTTCTTTATAGGGAATATTAGGTGTGTACTTTACCTTCTCTATTTCCTTCTCCTGTTTCCAGGTATCACAATCCTTGGTATTGGCATGGTGCTCCTTTCCACAGTTGACACAATGCAGAGTTGCTCTACAATCAGATTCCTATTGAGAATGGTCTCCATATCGACCACATATTTGGCTTTTTGAGCAACGGTCTTTGTGATGGCCATATTTCTGACACTTATAGAATCAAAAGGAGGTTTGGTATGTAGATCTCGACCATCACTTGTAAAAAGCCAACTTTGACCACTCTGGGTACTGTTGGTTTGTTGAAGGTGAGTATAAATGTGTTGGTGTCTTGCAGATTGTTATTATGTTTAATATGTAGTCTACGGACTGCAGTGACACCTTCGTTCTTCATCCCTTCAATGACATCTGGGTCGCTGACTCCAGCCCAGTCATGGCAACGAATCACGCAAATGGACGTATGGAGTGTTGTGTGAGAAAATGAGGTCACTGGAATATCATAGAAAGGTTTCATTTTCTTGATATTTTCTGTTTGACCTTATCACTCACACTCAACTAGAGGGAAACCATGATTTCAATATCTGAACACTTTTTGGTGTTCTGATCGATCCTGTGTTTGTCTTTTCAATCACAAACGGAGACAGTGCAGCAAGCAGCAATATTTCTCGTTATGCACATTTGTGCACCATGGACGCACGCTGGAGAAAATTGATGCACAAGTTTTGTTGCCATGTTTTTTTTACACAAAGGATTCGCATAAATCAATCAGGATTTATTTAATATCAAATGCTTTGGATGAGGGATGGCATTGTGCATACTTTTAACATATGCATAGTGTGCTTCCCTGCTTCATATGCTATTTATATAGCAGAGTGCAACACAGGGAGCATACGAAACATGGAATCAGACTAGCATAGGCAATGTTATGACCTAGTAGCTTCCCCTAATCTCGCAAGCTCTCATGTGATTTCCATCGAGCTCATCAAGATATCATCCAGACATTTAACATCAATGCTTGTTGCACCAGAAAGTGATCACCAGATTAAAATGGCTTGGAATAAGAATCATTAGTGAAGAAAGTGAAAGCAGCAGAACACGAAAGAATAACTGTGGATCTAACTTTAATGAAAAACTGAGAAAATAGTTCCCATGACTGGAATATGGCACATCCATTATTATTACCGGTGTGACTTCTGATCGCATGATTGTGAAGACTGCAGAAGTGAAAAATCCTTTCATGACAGGGTTTAAGAATTCTTTTAAATATGCCCTTATTCACCACAAGATATCTGAAGAACACATTATCACCCAAGACTTTCTTTCACAACAAAAAAATCAGTAAATTTGCTGGGACAAATGCGTTATTTGGATTACAAAGTCATGGGCTCACTGCAGATTTTGTTGGTTTTTAACTTGCTGCAACAAAAGAAAGATCTTAAAGTTCAAGTGTAACTTATTAGAAAGAAGATTAATCATTAGCCCTTTTTGATTTTTTGATAAATGTGTTCTAGGACAAAGTACAATGAAACCAATGATAGTACACATTTTATGTCAGGCAGTAAGTTAACTGCCATTTGGTTAAAAGGATTTAATTGGCTTTTTGTATTGGCTTAATGTTTGGTCTATAATATTGCTGCAGAAAGATTATAAGGAGACTGTTAAAAGTATGACTTTAAAATGAAAGAAAAATGAACAAAAAATTTTTTTTTTATGGAAAATGTATTTGTTTGTTAATTGTGCATGTTGGTTTATTTGTAGTTTTAGAGAGAGAGAGAGAGAGAGAGAGAGAGAGAATGTTGTGCAAGTTGCAATATCCCATTTTCTATTTGCCCCCCAGTTCTGACATGGGGGGGGGGACCCTCAATTTTACCCCCCCCCCAGGGGATTCACTGAAGTGGTTTGCTATCATCTTTAGATTGTACAACCATGTAGCATGGAAATGACTCCACACTACATGGTTTGTCATCTGACAATTCAGATCCAGTTTTGGTGCGTTTGTGTTGATTTTTTTTTCTTTCCGTGTTGATTTGTTTAAAATTCAGCACAAGTGCTCCCTATCCACCAAGAAGCCAAACAAGGGGAAACTTTTCAAGTGCCTGGGGATACACAGACACTATGATCACTATGATCAGTCAGTAAAATTATCTCCAGATTGACCCTTTAGGCCCCCAAAATTCTAGGAAGTCTTTTTAAGACCATAGATTTCTTTACTCTTGCTGAGTAAATTTTGAATTTTTTCAAGAGAAAGCATATTGTGTTGTACTTTTTATTTTATACTAAAATACAAAAATATTAATTTCTAATATATTACAAGTGATGTCACTGAATATATGAAATGTCATGAAAAAATGCACAAAACAAAAATATAAATACATATAAAATGTAACATAATAAATGTGTCTGGCACGACAGTATTAGCAACTGTCTAACTCTACTTCACCAGACATATACTACTTGCTTCCAAATCTTAAGTATTTCGAATGTGACCTATTTTTTAATTTTTTTTCTTCTTCCATAAATACGTTTATAGACCCTGACATGGTTTTTATAAGAAATATTTTCTTACTGCAGCAAATCATTTACATTGGGGGAGGGGGCATGTTGGTTTTAACAGCACTTTTAACACCTTATTGGCCACATCATGCCAAGGAAATGGGAGCTAAATGCTTGTCCAAAGGGTGGGTATCAAAGTTGTGCCCCTTGGATTATGAAAATATTTACACATTTTGTCTTTCAGTTTAAACTACAAATTGTTTATTTTAATCCCTAACTTGTATGATCTTGCTATGTATTACCAATTGCTCTGCTGAAATTTATTTATCTTGCATTCTTCAATTTAATGTTTTTTCAATCTGATTGCAAACTTGTGCAAGGGAAAGAGCTATGACCCTCAATCTTACAAAAGACAATATCATGAGTTACTTCCCATTAGCATTAGAAGCCAAGTATGTTACAATGAATATTTTTTATATTGCATACAAATGGAGAACTCTTTCTAACTGCACTGAATTTAATTAATGTGTGCAGATCATAATAAAACTCAATGGATGGATAGCTTGGCAGTATAAGCCTATTTACTAAGTTTGATAAAAGACATATGACTTTAGACTCTACTCAGGGACCTCATGGGGAAAAAAATGAATATATAACCTTCTCACTTGATTACTATGTGGGATACATATTTATTTACTAAGTCTGATGGATGTCCACCTAACAGTTTAAGAGGAAACAGATTACGACAGATGGAAGGTATCACGATATCTCCCTGCTAACTTACCTTAGTAAAGCCCATTAGAAAGTGGTGTATGATATGGTCCCATTTCTTTCCTTTGAAAACTGAGATGTGTCCAAAGTCATGTTGCAGCCAGCCAGATTGAGCCTTATAAAAAAAAAACATCAGATTTAACAAATAAAAAGGAAATGAATTTCATATTCAACAAGCATTTCCATGTGAAAATGTCGACTTTTAATGTATTCTGACATCAAATTTTAGCGAATATATTACATTAACATGGTTCCCACGCTTTTCTAAAGATAAATTTCCATGTTGATTCCGGGGGGTTTCCAGGATGAAATTACTTTTTTCAAGGTTCACATATGACCATTACTGAATGGAATTAAAGAATATTTTTGATTATAAAACAAGCATTTTCTAAATCTAAAAATGTTTCTCTTTCGAGGCTCTCCAAAAACAATGAAGTCAGAAAAGATGATCATGTACAAAACCACAAAATGTATCACACGAAACAAGTTTGATTACATTCCTATAAATTGGCATGTAAAGTCATTTCAATGTACAGAATAAAAATTTTAACTTTATTTTGCAGCATTATGTTGCTAAGTGGGAACAACATAATGAACATAATGATCTTTTGTTTCCCTTCGAACCTATAATTCTAAAGAATTTTATATATATATATATATATATATATATATATATATATATATATATATACCGGTAAATGCATCTCATAGAAAGTAACATATTCTATTACAGTATTAAAATAACAATAAATGCAAATAATTAGAATCTTGTCTTGTAATGAAAAGAGTTTAACGCTGAATTTATCTGTGCCAATAAAATCCCAAACAAGATTTTTCAAACAACCTAATCTCCTAAAGACGATCTGGTCAAATGTCCATCATTTAAAAAACATTTTCAAAAGGGCTGATTTAAACTTTGACAAAAGACCTTCAAAATTATGTACTCTCGTATAAACAAGGACTGAATTTTTTTGTAAAATCAACTTGTCGTCTTGTAATTCGTTAAACCAGTCCCAAAGCCTGTATTGATACAGGGGCTCATATTGTTTTTTAATATATAATACAAGGAACAATTTCTCATTTCAGCTTTGAGATTCAACAATTTGGACTAAACATTTGGCTTAGAATGAATAGCAGTCCGTTTTCTAATCCGAGTTTCCTCTGAATATTCCCACCACATTTTTCATAGTTGAACATTTAAGTTGGGGTGTGGGGTCACTGCAACTGCATATCGAAATTTGGAATTTGCCGCCATTATGCGGCAGTGACATATAGCAGTCGCTTATCAGAGGGCCTAGAAAATTTAAACCGACATTATATCGACTCATACCTGCATGAAATCGATAGGAAAATGATTTATTTTTTTAGAAATGGCCAGTATTATAAATGTCATGTCTTTAATCCACTGACAGACTAGGTAAAAATATGGCATAGCTGAAACCTAACCCTGTACTCGCCATTTGCATTACTAGTCACATGACTTCACACATCTCAAAAATGACATCGGAAGTCCAATAGTCATGTGATATCTACAAGAAACTTTTTTTAATGTTGTTGTATAAAAATTTAATTTTTTAAAATGAAAGTCGGATACTTTTTGTAAAAGCCAGCAATCTGGCCAGTCTGATTCATCAAGCAGAGAGCACAGGTCAACGTTGTAGTCATGTCATACAGAACTCAAGAAGTTGTTCTTGAAATATATAAATTTGGAGAATTTAGTGTTCTTTCATTTTTGTATTTTTATTACAACCAGCATACGACTTTCATTTAATATTTGTTTCTGTACAACATTTGAAAATGTGGGTTGTTAGATTTGTGTACTCATGCAACTGACAATGCAAATCTCAAGTGCCAGGTTGTTGTTGTTGTGGGGTTTAACACCATTTTTCAGCACACGATTGGCCATACATGGCGGCCAGTATTAATGGTGGAGGAAGAACCTGGGAAATCCCCAGAAAGAACCACCAACCCTCGAGAAGCTACTGGCAAGCTTTCTCACAAGTGCCAGGTAACATTTCATCAACGCCATAGTTTTATCTTGTCTTTCAGCAGATTAAAAAATTTACGATTTTAATACTCATAATTTCTGAGAAAATAGGTAATTTTTATATCGATTTCATGCATGTATCACTCGATCTAACAACGTTTAAGTTTGCTTGGCCATAAGGTAAGCGGCTACGCTTTGCCTGGATCATGGTGGCCTCTTGTGATACTTAACTGGTTTTCATACCTTCTATGTAACGAGAGATACGAATATCGAGCTGACTTTGAAAATAGAAGTCTACTACATGAACCTAATCCACTGAGCATTTGGATTGACCCAGCATATATGTTTATTGCATACACCCAAATGATCCATACTGCACCCTCCAAATATTCTTGTTAGAACTCAATAAATTTAACTCACGATCAGTTTAGTTATGACTCAATTACCTGACGGTTTCAGGCGTCAAGTGGCGATAGAAAATTCCCAGGGTTTTCCCCGACTTTCATCAATATTTGGAAAATTCAAGGACTTTTCACGGTCAAGAAATTAATTATTAGTTCTCCCGACTTTTTCCCAATTTCTCGGTAGCATGGGAACCCTGCATTAAGCATATTTATAAAATATTAAAAAAGAGCAACTTTGATGGCTAGCCATTGTAAATAACCAAGAATTTTTTCTCACATATTGTATAATTTGAGGAAAAAAGTTAATTTTAGATTCAACTCACATACATCCCTTCCTTTTCTGGACCATGGGTCATAACCCTAAAGCCCTAACATAACATGTCTCAGGGAAATTTACATGTTATTAAATTTGTCTAATTTTTTTTAAAATTGTTTATTTTTGTTTTATTTTACAGCATTATTAAATTTCATTTTGCCTAATCTTCCTCAAATGGAGGAAGTTATATTTTCACAATCTGTGCCCAAGTTGAAAATATTGAAAAATTAAACATGCAAAACATAACCCCATCAAGTGTGTGTATGTGTTTATCCCCATCAATAATGTATCTTCCTGCTATGATTGCAAATATAAATTTGTCAAAACTATTTAATAATGAGACTGTATTTGAAATTTTAGTACATTCAGTAACCCTATCCAAGGTCTGTGTATGTAAGGTTTAAAATCACATCATCACTATTCAGGCTATTCCAAGCTGTGTTATGGTATCACCATGCCACCCACAAAAAGTAAACTAGTTAAAATCTTAATATACATGGAGGATATTTTCTTTTCCTACATTAATACTGGAATTTATTTCACTGTGTGGTAAAAAAAACCATGTCCTTTTTACAAACATCAAAGGCATGAGTGAACCTACATCCGGTGTTTTTTGTACCACTGGATGAGATATATCCAGTATCTATGTAGGAAAAATATTTGTTTTACTAGATACCAAAACTGATCCTTAATAAAAGTTTAGAAGATTAAAGTAACTCTTCAGCACATACGCCTACCCCCAATTGATCAAGTTTCATAAATTCCCCACACTTTCTACCATGTTCAAGACCGCTCCGGTGGCCTAGTGGTTAGAGCATCCACCCATCGGATGGTCTAGGTCATGGGACTGAACCCCAGCCAAGTCATACCAAAGACTTACTACAAAATGGTACTAACAGCTGCCACGATAGGTGCTCAGCATTAAGAGGTTAGTGTTAGGACTAGTCAGCCTGGTGTCAGGTTAGTGTGACAGCCAAAAAATAGGGTCTTTCAAGACAGGCGGTCTCTCATAACAGGTCACAATGCTACATAATGTATAAATTTGTGCACTGAGAAGGTGGTCTCTCAAGACAGGTGGTCTCATAGCAGTGGTCTTTCAAGGCAGGTTTTACTGTACCAACCAATAGAAAATGGCCATATATGTGAAAACTGGTGCACACAATATGCCTGCAGAGCAAAACAACATCATTGTGATCATTTACAATGGGGGCCCCGAGTGGACAAGTGGTCTAAAGTGCTCTCCGTTACGGATCACATCCATCTCACCTCTGTCTGCGCAGGTTCGAGTCTCAGATTCAGCCAATGTGGGTATGTGAGAAAGCTGTCCAGCAGCTTCTCATGGGTCGGTAGTTCTTTCTGAGGTTATCCCGGGTTCTTCCTCCACCATTAATACTGGCCGCCATGTATAGCCTATCGTGTGCTGAAAAATGGCGTTAAACCCCACAACAACAAATCTTTTATAAAAGAAAAAGATTGTAGTACTGAAAAAAAGTCTTGGACTACTATGGTATTACTGGTCATTTGACACAGGTATGCCATCATGGAAAACAAACAAGTTCTACAGTTGCCATCAATCTGGACACAAACAGAAACTCTGTGAATCAGTGCATTATACATACTAGGAAGCTGAGAAAGATAAGGATACCAATTCTTCATTTCTAACACATAATCCAAATTTAAAGAGACTAGTGACTCTACTAATTCAGTGGATGCTATTGTAAATAAAACAGTTCAAGGATATTCATGTTCTATGCAAGCTGAGGGCTCTAACAGATATGAATATTTAAAATAAATGAATTGAAGATAATGTAGCATGGAAATACTCTCCTCAAGTGCCCCTTTGTATGATGCAATATGAAAACACTCTCCTCAAGTACCCCTTTGCATGACATAGTAACAAAACACTCTCCTTCAATATTCATTTGCATAATTAGTATGGAACCATGCTCGTTGAATGCCCCTTTGCATGATGTAGTAAGGAAACACACGCCTCGAGTGCCCTTTTGCATGATGAAATAAGAAAACACTCTCCTTGAGTGCCCCTTTGCATGATGTAGTATGGAAACTCTCCTCAAGTGCTCCTTTGCATGATGAAATAAGAAAACACTCTCCTTGAGTGCCCCCATTGCATGATGTAGTATAGAAACACTCTCCTTGAGTGACCCTTTGCATGATGACATACCAGTACATACAGCCAACATAAAACTAAATTGAATGTTTTTTTAAAAGACAGATCACTAAAATTTACAAGGTGTAGCAGGCGGAGAGGTGGGGGGTGGACCAGATTAAGTTAATTTTGTCTTCCATGGAGAATAATATACATGGTTTAGGACTCACTAAAACCAAACTAAATGATAACTACAATGATAATCTAATTCACTGTCAAAGCTTCAATAAACCATCATACAGCAACAAGGCGACAGCAGGGGGGAGGTCTTGATGTAGATATTAGAGACTGTAACTAGAAAAAGGTGAAACTGAAATATGAAATTGAGAGTATCTGGGTGGAAATTTGTCCAAGCTGGTTTCATTTACAAATTTCATTTAAATTCTGAATGATAATTTTGAAAACAAACATGTTCCATCACAGGATAATTAAACATATAAGCTGGAGTAAAACAAGACACCTTTGCAATATGTAACAAACATTTCAATATCTGTCTCTCGTTCTTACTGACCCACTTTCTAGGAGCTCTAATGAAATCAAAATCTTTAAAAGATGTCACCTCTAGATGTATATGCATTAATCTCTTAATTATTTCTAAGCATTACTCTGTTCCTTATCTGTGTATGAATATTGTTCTGTGCTTTGTTCTGAAGGGGCATATACATATTTTTGTCAAACTGGAGATCAGAAACTGATCTTTATGATTATTATGTACAATTTTCCAGAGTTCACAGATAATTTTTTTTGTTGATACATCCGCTAAAACTTCCTTCCGGGAGGGTTCAAATTACACCATAAAGCTTATTCCAGGGAACAATGTGCCAATCAAATTTAGTTTAACAACCATTTTTGTCATGCTTCAAGACCCCAGATGTGTAAACAGTTGCCTACCCGAAAAACAGATGTTTTGACAAGAATGGTTAAATAAAAATACTTTCTTGATTCAGCAGTTTAATGACTGCTATACCAGATTTCTTATGTCCCATAAAGCTGTATTAGGATTTTTAGTCCATCAATGCCATAGTTTGCTTGTGCAGACAGACGTATTCAAATAAATATCTTTACTTCCTAATTTCATTTTTTTAAATCCATATTAATTCAGATTTCTTAACTCTGATATGGATATATGGTTTGGAAGTATATGATCTGCAGGGCTATAATGACTGATAAAAGTAAAATTTGCCTTTCTACTTTTAAATTGTCTTTATTTTAATTAGGCTCAGTATTCTGCCCTTTCTACATCTACTTTTGAAATACCACTGAATGGGAGACTGACCATCAGGCCATCTATTTTTGTCCATCCAACATGTATATCTGACTTGTATTTAACGCCATTTTCGGGCTCACATCGCTCACTGGTATCTCCATTAACAATTTCCCAGCTCCATTATTACAATATACTTCACTTACTTTAAAAATTATTGTCATCATCACTATCATCAGCCAGTATTTGCCAAATGAAAACGTAATAAGCCACTCTGGAAATCTGATATTTAGGGTTTCCTAAGTGGCCCATGCATATATGTGCCAGAAAGGTTACCACTAACAAATAAAACATACCCCTCTCACTCATCAATACCCTGATTCCCTGAGCATTTACAAACTGAGTGCACAACCACTTATTCGCCATAGTAGAGGGACCAGTTGATTTCCATTCCAAGACATGTACACTTTCAGTGCTTTGTTCATCTGAGGAAAAGCAATCGGCAAACTATTTTGAGTTGGCCATAAAAATGTCAAAATATGGGTTGGGAAAGGTCAGACAAAAATTGGACAATCCCATCTGTTTCACTGAACGAGCTTTGAAAGGGAGATGTGTTCTATTTTATTTGGTTTCTTCTATATTTTTATCTGATGTTGATAACTTTCAGACTTGAAGTTTTAGTTAACTACAGAGTGGAGATTCAAAGATGATCCACCAATAAGTCATGATCATATGATCTGAAAATTGCACTGTGTCAAAGTCAGTACAATGTGATTAAAAAAGCAAGTAGGAAAGTTGTGTTTTGAAGGGGGGTGCATGTATGCAAACATGGTAAATATAAATATGTTCCTTGTATGAGGGCCTCAAGGTAGATTAGTTCATCAGCTAACTGAAGAATCAACCCACTATGCCAAAGCACTGGGTGAATTGTCATGAATTACAATAATAAATGTATGAGAATAGCATTATAAGTAATGTTTAAAGACACAATAAAATTTCTCATTAAAGTCTCTTGAAGTTACAAATGCTTTAAAGAAATTCCAGATATACAATCTCACTCTGTTTCTTCAGCCTTTTATTCTTTTTATCTGCTGAGCAATGAAACCATCTCTGATATTATTTTGAAACTCCAAAATATCAAATTCTGAAACAAAAATATTTCCTTACACATCTAAGTTCACAAGATACAGCTATGTAAAGAACAAATTATTTGTCATGGTCTCCGACCTTGAACCTGAGATCATGGACATAAAAATCACTGACCTCGTCTCCGATATACCCATATGTAAAGTACAATACTGTTTTAACCTACCTGTACAATTGTATAGAGTAAAACAGAAAGTAAATACGGTCCCCATCCAGTTCCAAAATACAGCATATTCAGATAGGCAAGGACTTCAAGAAGCAGAATGTGCCCTAGGGACAGGACAAAGAATGTGTAACTTGGACTGAATAAATCCTGAAAACAGTAAAGAATATAAACAGTTAATATTTAAACCTGATATGCTACACAACAAATTACAGGTATCAACAACACAAGTTTTCCTAGTAATTTAAAATTTGAGAAATTGATCAAGATGGTTATACGTATGCTGTAGTACAAAACATGATCCAGAAAATTCCAAGTGTCATCTGAAAGAAGAAGAATTTACTAAATATGGGGTGGATTTGTAAATTACACAAAGGTATGGCCTGCAAATATTAGGAACAATTTTCATGCATTCAGTTGACTCCTGATGAGAATAATAATGATGTGACATATAATCAGACTACCTTATATTAAGCTACTCAGTCATAAATGTGATCAAAGATTGCAAGGCAACCAAAGCAAAATGAATACTTCATGAAATAAAGAGCTTTGTTTCACAGATCACGAGGAGAGGCAAGTTTCAGAAAAATACTGAATGATGAGAAGATTCACTATTACTTGCAACAAAATCACGGCATCAATATTTTACTAACTGAAAACTACAAATATTGAGTTCTGACTTAGACAATTGCTGCACAAAATAAATGTCATTAGTTTTTTTATATAAAAAGGAGTCTTGTTTTGTGGTGTATCAACAGGTAGTCTGCTTCCCTCCTTTGCAGATACCCTGCTTGAAACTCCACTATAACATAATAATCGAGGAACCAGACTAATAAAAAAATAAAAAATTTCAGTGATGTAACACAAACATTTCTGTGTACACATGAAGGTTGTTGAAACCAGCTGGAATAATGTTAACGATGTTTCAGATGTTGGTCATTTTGAAAACTAGAGTTGTTCGATAATCGATTATAAGCGATCATCAGTTGGTTAAGCAAACCAATAAGATAATCGATTGTGAAACTCCTTAATCAACTGTGTGAAAAGGGAGACTACTTCTTTCAGTTGCATGCAAAGCATAAAGGTTAGTAAAACTCCAGTGTAAACAGTAAGCTAAATAGCCTCACAACTTAAAAATATAAAACCATACCATATTCTGCAAGTGCAAATTTTCATAATTAGGAACGTATAGTCATGATTACATAATTAATAATTAAGTTGTTAAATTGTTGAGATAATAAATTTAAACACATTCTGACGATTTGTTTCAGTTTAACTGTAATATCCTTTGTAGTATTTGTAAATAATGACAAACAAGAATACCATGTCCTTCTATACTTTAAATCATAGACACATCAAATATGAATGAGAGGATTTAGGGGGGATTGCATCAGTATTTCAGTTGCATAAGACTGGTCTGCCATAAAAAGTTGCTTTCATTTTAAAAAAAGTTGTGGAACAAAACCAACACAATAGAAAAAAACATAATATTTGTATCAGATTAAAGGATACATGTCATTAAAGGAGATTACTAAAGTACATATGTTAACAATATGAACTCTTGAGCAAAGATTTACCTGTACCAAAAAAAATTACTTTTAGAAACCAATTCTATTTGATTATCAGCTGGTTAAGTGGAACCGATTATTGAAAATGGAAGACATGCCATCCCATAAGGTCATCTGGTCTATGGCCAGTAGTGATACAAAAAAGAAAACAGAAGTGAAACAAACACAAAAAGTTGCTCTAAATGTTGGGATGCTAATTGGCACTAGGAGCAAGGACTAATGTAAGCTAAATATAATAATGAAAACAAAACATACTAATTCACACCTTCAAGGTAAAGCAAAGTAAAATTCATATTTGGAAGAATGTTTTCCAATCAGTTAACTGAATATTTGCCTAGTGTAATTTTGAAGCTCATTATGGTGTCATAAAATTAATGATTCAATACTTGCTAAAGTAATGTTATCAAAATGTATCTGCTTGAAGTAAACAATCTTACGGAACTGAGTAATAAAGACAGAAAGCAAATGTGTTTCCATTGGACTATATGCCTTGTATTAGTGGTTTTGGTTTTGTGTGATTTGGATTTTATTTTACTTAGCTTTGACAATTTTCCAGTCATATGACTACCATGTCCACAGTGTGGCAGCTTATAGTGATGTCTAGCACTGGGGCATTATGCCGCAGACATGTGGCATGATGTCCCATCCAGTCACATTATCCTGACACCAGACCAACAAGTCCTAACACTAACCTCTAAATGCTGAGCACCAAGCGAGGCAGCTGTTAGTACCATTTGTACAAGTACAAATTGGTATGACTCGGCCAGGATTTGAGCCTGCAACTTCCTGCATCCAATGCGGATGCTCTAACAACTAGGCAACCAGAGCCGTCTTCCAAAATCATAAAACCATTCAAGGGATTTCTTTTATTAATGTTGCAGTCCTCTCAAATGTCCATTTTTAAACAAAACTATAGATTTGTTTTTTTCAGCACTTAGCAATGTAAAATAATATTCTTACCACTAAAATGCACACAGTTAGACTTGTTTCACTTATAGGAAGCCCTTCAGTTATGGTCTCAAAATAGTGACATTTACATTCATTTGCATAGGGAGTTTGGTAGGGGTGAGTATTGCCAGGAAGATAAAAAAACATTGCAATATATTGCATATACGGTATGTTTATACTGCAATATGTATCAATACCTATCTGTCTGCAATAATGAGCAATTTGCCTTGCAAGTAATAAATTCTGAATAAGAAAATAAAATCATGTTGCCTTTTATTTCACCGAAACACCCGCTAATATAATTACATTCAAAATAGAGCCAACAATACATGAACACGAGTGAAAACTTCTGAGTAGGAAAGAAAAATTTGCAAAAGAACTTAAGTATTATTTAGCCTGATCAGAAAGACCTTTGGTCAACAAATTAAAATGATCAAAAAGTTTATATCTTAAATTACAATCACAACAAGGAACAAAAATAAGTTTTAAAAAATGCATGTAATCATAATTTTCACACCGACAAACATCTTGCTTTGATTTGAAAAAGGAATCAGAAATATCAATCATTCCAAACTTTTGTTGGTTTCAACATCAGACTAACAATGTCAGTTGTTAATGCAATTGTAGATGTGAGGGACAAGCATAATTTGATGTCCTCTTTGGATTTTAAATACAAATCTGGCATCATTTTCTCTGAAAACTTGTCTAGATTGTACAATAAATCGCAGATCAAGCACCAATGCCATGTTTAAAAATCCCTTTTCTGACATAAAACTGGATGGACCCAAGTTGTGAATACTGAATGTGATGATGTCATAAGTGACAGCTGTGCCTCATTGTGACAAAGATTTGTATTTAGTCTGTGTTGGTTGCTGACCTCAAACATTCGGTATGGCTTTACTGGAATCTTCAGTTTTTTATGCCAGGGATTGTCTCATGTCATTGTTGCACAGTAATGGTGGACTGTAAATGAGCTGAGAGGTTTGTCATCCCAGCTATGTGTTTGATTTTGGTTGTGCATATATTACCTGCAGCAACTATTTAGGTCAAGTGTATTGGTGCCAAACTCACTTTATAGTGAAAAATTATTCCAAATAGGACTATTTGCTCTTGGATTCTTCATAAACTCATGTTTAGAAGCTGTCATATTGGTAATGATGCAAAGATTAACGGAAGACATTGGTCTACACAAAGTAAGTTCGGGAAGGTCTGGTGTAGGTGAAGAAAAAATCAAGTATACTGGTATTTCAATACTTAAATTGCAATATACCATATCAGGCATTTTTTACTGCAATTTACCAGCATATTGGTGTATCGTTACACCCTTAGAGTTTTGACAGCATGAATTGATTTCCCTAAATTGTAACATCCTGTTTAAATGACTGTCTCTGTTTTAGACCTGGACATCATCCAGAAATGAGAGGCATTACAAGATTTACTAATTTGGAGTCTTCCCCATGATGCATGCTGTACTTCTGTTTTTAGATTACATCAGAATTACCTAACTTGTCAAGAAAGTTGGCAAATTAAAAGGCAATGTTGAATCTGAATGTAAAATATTATCAACAGATGTGGTGCAACTATTTCCAGCACCAAACTTGCCAATTGCTGGCTAACAAATATTTTATGAATTTTAAATAGAGAAATAAAATTCCGTTTGTCCAGCTTCATTACATGAGTTACATTTTCAACCCTAATAAAGTTTTAATACCAATTTAATGTAATTTGAAACAATGATGTATCTTTTGTTGTTTTGTGCAAATTGCGATTGGTCACTAACTGCTTAAAAATTAGTAAGAAAATGTTTCACATCAGAATATTTGTAAATTCCTAACGTAACGTATTAAGGTAATTGTAACCTGATCGACTACAAGTACATGAAAAATGGACACATCTTTATATACATCTTAACCATAAGGATGCTGCTTTTATTCATTATGTATCTGTGTGTGTGTGCGTGATTTGGATTTTTAACATAGCTTTAACAATTTTTCAGTCACATCACTGCAATGTCTGCCATGTGGCAGTTTATATTATTATTTTTTTAAATATCAGACTTTAAAGAGTTGTACTTGAACAACAGCTTTGTTTCCTCTATCCCAAATGACCCAATTACTGGCATCCTTCCTCTATCCCAAATGACCCAATTACTGGCATGCTGACTCTAAATATTTCATGCTTTTAAAAAAAGGAAAAGAAATTTTCGACATGTTATAACTGCTCTTAAATGGGTTTAATCTTTCATTATGGGTAACAGTGGCAAGCATCACAATCAACTGAGAACTTTTCATTATCACGGTGTCTCAATGGCACCGATAGGACATGCACTAGGAAACCTAATCCAATATGGCTGTCTTTCATGCAGTACAGGACTGTTGAACTATAGTAATGGGCTTTGGAATACCTATCAGTTGGTAGTACAGCATCAGACTTGTAATCCAAGGTCACAGATTCGATACACACCCAGACCAACTCAGGTTGGCTGCCTCAGGGTGTCCTTGGGAAAGGCACTGCATGATATAGTCAATGTTGTGATGAAAGTGCTGCCACCTACCAAGATCACTATTTAGATAAGCAAAAGAAATAAAATATTTCAACAGTAGATCTAGCAAACCTAGTTTCCCTGCAGGTGATTTTAAAACTGTCAAAAACCTCACCACTTAACCAAATGACTGAACATTTTTGTCAACGTGAAACAGAAAATGTCATTTATAAATTGCAAAAATAATGCTGCATTTACAATAATTAGGCTTACCATTTTTTCAGCAGTTTCACGGAGTTTTCTAAAGTCTTGCTCCATTTCAAGCTTATCTCCCTTGGTCTGGGACTCATCCAGTTTCCCGATATTGAGGGGCTTTAGATACTTCTTCACATAATTAAGGTCATTGTGAAATGCTTGAAAAGCATCCTTTTAAATGTAGAAAGAAAATAAATTAGAATAAATCAACCTTCTGTTCACCTTACAATGAAAGAAAATATTCAATGTAAAATTAATTCAAATGATACAATTAATTACAAGAAATTTTAAACTCCACAGAAAATTCTCCTGTTTCGAACACATAAGCCAATACATCTACAGGCAAAATCCAAGCAGCATTTTCCTGAATCAGAATAGCTGTATATGTGATTCAAATTTCATTTAATATTTCCTCATTAAAATAAAGCTGGCAACTCCAGAAACAAAGAACACCATAATCTATTAAACAAGACAAAACCCTGATCAAGATTTAGAAAGGTACCAGTACATGGTATTCCAAATTCTGTATCGGAATATATAAAATAATAATATGGTTATTTATCAATCTGTAGATCATTTTTAATTACTTTTTTTAAAAGCAAATATCTTACTGATCCATGTTTAATATCAACCATTTATGGATCCAACTACTAACAGCGTAGTGCCACCACAGTGTGCACGGACACATTAGCGTCTATATTGTTCATTTTATATTCACGATTTCAAGAAGAGATCTAAATAAGAATTTCATGTCTTGGATATTTTACATGTGGTTTAAAACCAATTATCTTTTTCTTACAAATCTGGTGATTTTTTTTTGTGAACACCTAAAAACATAAATGACAATAGTGAGTCTCGAGCAGGAAAATATTAATCACGCCTTTGAGAAAGCTTTGTGACCAAGACAAATGGATGCACTTGATTATATGGAGAAGTAGCGATAACAACTTTTTCAAGATGGCTACCATGGCTATCAAAACGAATGGAAATCAGATCAGCATCATTTTCAATTCCCCATAGAATCATCCAGGATCATAAAATATCTTTGAAAACAAAACCCATGTTGATATGGCCAACCATTCAAGAGCTGTAATACAAGATTTTCTAGATGGCCATCATGGCAGCTATACTGGAAGTCCAATGGGCACAATTTTCATTTAGGATCAACTTAACATTTTAAGGAATCACTGTGTACTAAATTCATGTAGACAAGATCACTCATTCAGGACTAGTAGTTATAGCAGGTAATGACTGCTGTGGCTGCCATACTTGATGTCAGATCGGCAACAGTTTAATTTAGGAACAAAGAAGACATTCAGTGGCAACCCAATGTCATTATTGCCATCTGTTCAAAAGTATCAATAACATATTTAAGATGACCACCCTTGCCATTATCATTAGTTATTATAATTATTATTATTATTATTATTATTATTATCATCATCATTATTATTTAAAGTAAAATACACTGTATAAACAATCAAGTTATAATAATAATGGTCAATGAATGTAATTTAATAATAAAAAAATTCTTCTTTGCTATGATATATGTATATTCAATGGCAAATTAATGTTCTCAGCTGACAGGCCAGTTCAGCTGATTATATGTAACTGTGTCCTTAGGAAAGGAACTTAGTTCACATTTCATAGGCATGATATAGCCAATAACGGATTAGAAATGCCATTAAAACAAAAAGAAGAAAAAAAAACATCATAATTATAACAGAATTATGATCATAAGATATTGATAATGGTCAGAATCTATAATTATTACTGCATGATGATAATTTAGTATAATACTGAAAGATAAACATTATTATTACTAATAGCATCATCATGATCACACTCAGTATTCTTATAGCAATACGTAGCCTTGCCAAAGCAAAATTGCACATATCCAACATTGCAAGAATATTCCTGCTTTAAAAAATATAATTGACCTGCCCATTAACAATTAAATTTTTGTTTAAAGTTTGTTTATTTTCACATCAAAAACTGTATTAAACTAATCAGGATTTAAAGTTAATGCTTTGATTATCTAAAGTTGCCCACTGCATTACCTCCCTTGATTTAGGTTTGGTTTGCTGTAACATGACTTCAATTCTAGAACAAGCTGACCATTCATTACTTCAGAAGTGTACCATTCAAACAAAAATTTTCTTTTTCATCAGCATAATGTTGCATTTTGTGATGAGAAACACAAAAACGGCAATTTTTTAGTTTTCAACATTTAATGGATGAAAGGCAAGAAGATATGGACGTACAAGTTATTATTGTGTTAAACCAGGAAATATCATAAAGAGCAATGCAAGTGCTGCTCATTGTAAATTTTCTTTTAACAAATATAGAAAGTTTCAAAACTATCCCAAAATAAATTCAAAACGTAGAAAAAGGATTTAGACAAAGTTAAGGGTGGACAAATTTCTAATATGGAAGGTAGTCTGATAGGCTACAGAAAGGGGAATTATGTTAGTCCAAAAGAAAGTTTGGAACACCATGTTTCAGTGAATAAACATTCCCAATGAACAAACCATTAAAAACATGAAGAAAGATAAAATTGCAAGGTGATCAACGGTTCCATAAATAGATAAATATTCCAAGTATTTATAAAATGGTTTTTCAAAAATTCAGCACTGAAATATCTGCAATTTAATCTTAACAAACAATCAAGTAAACTGGTTTTGGTTGATGGCTGCTAGAAAGTCCACACACCGGTAACTTTTGGAATCTAGCTTTAGTTTTTGCAAAATAAATGAGAAGAATAAACAGTGCAGCTTAATTATAAATGAAATGAAATGAAAACATTATGCCTGGATAAAAAGACCCAAGTGGGTCTTCATGCTCATCTCAATGCTGTGATGCAGTTTATACTTGTGTATTATAAAGTGTATTTGGCATCCACAATTCAGATCACATGCTTTCTGAGGAAAATTTATATCTGCTAAAGGGCATAAAACTTTCATTCGTTCACTTGTAATTTCAAGCCCAATTCTCATTTACAATTCTTTGACACAGACTTAAATGAATGCAAATAAGTGTTTTCAATCTCAAACATAAGCTTGTCAAGTATTTTGATGCACATTACTGATTTCAAGGGGGCCCCGAGTAGCCGAGTGGTCTAAAGCGCTCTCCGTTATGGATCACTGCCATCTCACCTGTCTGTGTGTGTTCGAGTCTAGGATTCGGCCAATGTGGGTATGTGAGACAGCTTGCCAGTAGCTTCTCGTGGGTCGGTGGTTCTTCCCGGGTTCTTCCTCCACCATTAATACTGGCCGCCATGTATATCCTATCGTGTGCTGAAAAATGGCATTAAACCCCACAACAACAACAACTGATTTCAAGGTGACTAGACAATAATGTAAGAAAATGGATAAATTAAGTATTCATTAATACTAGAGTTGTGAGTATAAATGACTCTTTAAAAACAGTCTGGCTTTCATTATTGTTGATATAATAAAGGCGATGAATCTGCTATCTTATCTAGGCAAAACAAAATAGCTTGATGCCAGAAGCCGCCAATCACCATGGATTAATGACACACACACACACTCTCACTCTCTCTTTAAAATATATATATTTCCAAACCCTTTTCTACCTATTTACCTGTCTGTACAAAATGTACATGTCCGTTTTTGATATTTTAACTCTATATGAATTCTAACCCTTTCTCATTTACAAATCGATCCAAACTATTTATATACATTATATAATATACAAGGTTAATTAGTGGCATATGGTTTATGCTAACAAAGATAACAAGAAAATTGAAATAAAATAAATATTATGTGATTTCCCTGAAATATCCCACATCTTCTTCTTATATCTTATTTTTTTAAATTCATGTTGGATATTATGTTTGGAACAAGCATACATTTCCCAAGGGTAAGTTCAATTTTCCAGGCAAACTGACTTTTTTCAAATTTGTAAATTACTGGTGTGGTTCGAGACAACTATAGAACACATGAAAACCGGAACACCATCAATCAGATGAATCCACTATTTTAACATATTGTGCTGTTTTCTAATGACCACTATTAACAATGAGACTGCATATCAATCGCAACTTATTGTCAATTACAATAATAATAATAATAACAATAATAATAATGAGGACTTTGTATAGCACCTAATCTTTAGAAGCTCTAAGCACTTTACAACATTAGACAACACCTGTAACATAGAAAAACATATATAACATTCTTAGGTCTTTAAGTTTGTTCTTGCAGTCAAAATAAGTGAGTTTTAAGTGCACTCTTGAATGGGATCACTGTGTCTTTGTGTCTAAGTTCAATGGGCAATTCATTCCACATTACAATTACAAGTCTGTAAGAAGTGAAAGAAGTTTTGTCAAATCACAAATTTAAAGGATTACTATGCATCAAGTTATTAAGATTTTTACACATTATACCTACTTAGAAGAGCTACTGAAACACTAATTCAAGTGTTTCATTGAATAAGCATAACAGCTGTGCAATAATCTATAATGACCACAAAATATGAGAATGATACCACAAATATGATGTAATCAATAGACAGTGTGCTAACTTAAACATGTGTTAAATTTTGTAAATAAATAGTGAAAATCAAACTTAAAGCATGTCATCAAATCATGTTTCAATTCATATAGCCCTTATCTAGTTATTATGCTGAAACCCAATTTTCTACAGACAGGACAGGACATAATGTCATGGATGGACAGAAAACAAAGCTGACAATATCACTGCCAGAAAAATGTCTTGCAATCCATAATAATTGGTTAAAACAAATATAATATTAATGATAAATAAATGGACGTACTGTTGCATCTTGGCCAGCATAGAAACCAATAACACGATTTCCACCTGGGTGCTTCTTTATCCAATTGGTAATGTCGTACACCTCCCCTTCAATCACCAGCCATGGCTTTTCCTTCACATCATGAGTCTTTATCTCTTCCCAGGAAAAACTAGGCTTTGCCCCTTCAAAAAGCTTCCCACCTTTTCCCATCTTAAAGCACGGCAAGTCAAATCAACAATATAAATGC
This sequence comes from Sinohyriopsis cumingii, assembly GCA_028554795.2. Classification (NCBI taxonomy): domain Eukaryota; kingdom Metazoa; phylum Mollusca; class Bivalvia; order Unionida; family Unionidae; genus Sinohyriopsis; species Sinohyriopsis cumingii. The sequence continues at coordinate 63,842,555 of CM068833.1, read as the reverse complement.
TCTGAAAAAGTCCAAAACAGAGTTTTAATCACAATGGCTCCCTCATTCAGACTAGACTATCCACAGAAAATTTAATGGCACCAGATGTTCCTGAAAGAGATCTGAATAAGTATGCTATACATACTGAATACTATTATTTTAAATTGCTGAGTGACATGCTTATAAAATTCTATAACTTTCTGTATTACACTTTACAGTTGATGGTCCATCTATGGCCCAATTACACTCAAAACCACTGGCACAAAGTGATATTTCTCAGACCAATTTAATGGCAGGTATTAATATATTAATATGGAACAAATCTATGTTAGCATGAGCTAAATAAAAATGTTCTTCATCGGATGAAAAGTATGCTATATATAATTAATAATATTATTTTAAATTGCTGAGTGACATGCTTATAAAATCCTATAACTTTCTGTATTACACTTTATAGTTGATGACCCATCTATGGCCCAATTACACTCAACACCACTGGCACAACGTGATATTTTTCAGACCAATTTGTGGAAAACTTTGTGCAAAAAACTAATAGCATGTGGTTATAACTAACATTTTATTTTGGATTGGGGTGGGGGAGGGATGAATTCCCTTATGATGGTATTATTGAAGTATAATACCCATTTGGTCCTGTTGTCCAAGCATGGTGGTAAATCAAATGTACATAGGTGTCATTTTATTTAGCTATAAGTCCATAACTAAGCCGTTATAAACGTGATTATCAACACGTAAACAATTTACACCTTATCAAACCAACGATTCAAGGTCGGGGCAGTGTAGATTTGTTCTGACCTATAAATATTTAGAGATAAGTTGATCAAGTAATTTTACTTACTGTGCATGTACCAATTAAGGAGACTGGCCAATGTATGAATACATGTGTGTGTGTGTGCATATATATATATATATATATATATATATATATATATATACACACACACATACATATACACCTAAAATGCAGTATGACCCTTCACAAAATACACTGATGTAACCATTGCCACTATGTAAGAGTTAACTCAATTTACTCAATTTATTCTAAATCAGTCACTGTTTAAACCCACAAACTTACTCTACCATCTCTGCCAAAAATTCTGGTCAAATACACATTTAAAATACTCCTATTTTGTTCCTAAGGACAGTCAAGACATGTCCATCTGACAACCATTTATCTATCTGCCTCCATAGCTTCAAACTAATGCTCACCAATTACCCTGTTGCTAGCAAAAGTCTGAATCAGCAACCAACACAATAAAACTATCAATCTTAAATTTAGAAGGTGCAAGCTGATGATACATTTGTTAATGCCATTATTATTGTCATCTTTTTTCATTCATTTTATTTCCAAAATGGGGTAAACACAGCATCTACTAGTGCTGCTCCAAGTATCTGTGAAACCTTAATAGCCATAAGACATGCTACTCTAAACATTTTTAGCAGTCATTTCAAATTAGTGTATATAAATATACTTGCTTATAAGTCAAGTCAAACTGCGTAGATCCTGATCTGCCATAGCATAATGCACCTGCAGATCTGGACCTACGACGTTCTACTGATTATTACTAGCAAACTGCACAGACCCCAATCTGCCAGCACATTATGCAATGGCAGATCTTGGTCATTTTAAGTTTGCAGTTGTACTAGTCTAATAAGAGTATACCGGTATATGGTGTGTTTCCTAGTCCCAACAATTTCGATGCAATATTCGCTGAACAGAAATCAGTCGTGTGAGCAATTATTAGCAGGTGGCACTAAATGAATATGAATGAAAAAAATACCTGCATAGCAAGAGATATCATTCACCGGAGTTGCTGACATGTGTTATGAGTGCAAATTCACACACATAATGAAACTATAGAGAGGGGAAAGAAAATCTGTGGAACACATTTGTTGATGTATTCTCTATTAATGTCGGTGTTAAGGATCTTCCTTCCTACATCATCTAAGATTATGATGATAAAAGCATACAAACTAAATCTGATTGCAATCATCATCAGAGATCACAATGATAAAAGCATACAAACTAAATCTGATTGCAATCTTCATCTGAGATCATGATGATAAAAGCATTCAAGCCAAATTTAATTGCAATCATCATCTGAGATCATGATGATAAAAGCATTCAAGCCAAATTTAATTGCAATCATCATCTGAGATCAAAATGATAAAGCATACCAACCAAATCTGATTGCAATCATCATCTGAGATCACAATGAAAGAAGCGTACCAACCAAATCTGATAGCATTCCTCATCTGTGATCACGATGCTAAAAGCATACAAACAATATCTGATTGCAATCATTATCTGAGAGCACATCTGATTGCAATCATTATCTGAGAGCACAATGGACAAAAACATACAAACCAAATCTGATTGCAATCATCATCAGAGATCACAATAATAAAAGCATACAAACCAAATTTGATTGCAATCAAATTGTGGATAAAGCATCTAAGAGTGTTCACAAGCATGTGTAGGTGGATGGATCGTCTGATAAATCAACCCCCAAAATCCGTGTTGATACTGATGGATGATACATGGCTGAGATGTCACCTGTTCATTAAAATGTGCACTTTGCTGCATATAAATCTTTCCAGAACAACAATATGTAACACGAAATTCAAAAGGGCCAGGGGACAGAGGTTTGTGCTATTCCACGTCGATTTACAAGTCAACAAACATTAGGTTTGCTCCACAAATATAATGTACATGCCACCAAAAGAACCCTTCACCCAACGTTAGTGCCACAGCTGCGAGAAACAATGGTTAAATTCTATAAAATGTACAGCAATGTGTGCAGCCTAAATTGGCTGCGTATTTTTCGCATGCTTTAATGAATAGGTGATATTAGCCCCTAAACTGCCAATCAATAACACCATGGACGAGGGGCTGATTTATGGACCTAGTAGATGGACTGACAATGTACACGGCATGATAGACAAAACATCATACCACAGCTTGCTTGGTTCTAAGTCATTTCAACTAAATGGCAAATGCTTCAGCACTTTTAACACTGAAATATTAGCAACAGAATCTTTACAAAATGAGCCAATCAGATCCATGATTACCTTATTAATTGCAGCAAATCTTACTCATTACTGAACTTCAACATCTTAATATAAGTATATCAAAATTTGATCTGATCTGGCCTCCAGATTTAATTTTTAAAAAGCACAGACGATCAGATGCAAGATCATATAATTAATATACATAAATCTCACTTATTACTGAACTCAAATATCTCGATGAAATGAGCAATAGTTTCAAAATTATGGTAGGTAGGTAGTTTAGGTTTTTTAACATTATATGTACATCACAACAATCAGGGGTCAGTAGGGTTTTGTAAACATTTGGACAAATATATATTTTTTTAAATATTTAACTCTAACTCACAGAAACCAAAATTCCTCTCCTTTTAACATTTTTCAATCATATATTATCCATGACTCACATTGATAAAGCAGGTTTTTATAATTTCTGGTGCCATTTTTTTAAACATTTAGACCAGTAGGCTATATACATGTTTATCAAAATATCACGAATCTAAGGCACATTCACATTCAAGAAACCTGTCTGTTTTCTTGGAACTGTTTCATGTACAGTTACTATAAATAGAAAATAAGGTAATTAGATACAGCTCTAGCGATGGATAAATGCACTGCAGCCAACAGTCACACAACACAAGCCTCAAACTGTAATCATTATTCTGTGTCTTGCTTGCTCCTAATATCACCTGTCTTTGATCTGAACTTGGAACCCTGGGGAAGGGGGGGGGGGGAATGGGTACCCAGTTGTCCTCTTTACTCAGATTATTATCAATGCGCAGGTACCTGAGTAAGTGGGTACCTGCTGACATCTTTAGTCACATGATCATGACTAGTTGACAATTTTCACCTGCCAAACATTAATTTGGTGCAAATAAATCCAACTAGCTCACAACTTGGAATACTGATCTGTTCACTTCCACACGTTACATAATTACTTCCAAATGCTCTACTGAATGAAACTGGTGTCTTATTTTCATATAAATGAAACAACTGGCTGCAGTGGGTTTAAACAGTTATCCAAAAATAAGAATAAGCCAAGGTGTTCCAAATGCTGAATATGGCCTGCCAATGATCAGAAACTGCCAATTCATCATTAAAATGCAAAGGTTTTTGGATTATATACAGCTTCCTCCAGGAAGAAAAAATTTATTGATGGTGCAATCTGAAGAAAATCACCGCTATAATGGCAATCTGCATTGTTCATTAGTGAAATAGAAAAAATTTAGTTTTATTGGTTACCTTGGTAACAATTATATGTGGATCTTGATTTTAATCCAACCGCATGAACATGAACCATGACCAGCCAAATCTATGTGCAAGCAGTGTGCTGGCATAGGGCTCTGTTTTAAGAGGGGCACCAAATCAGAGAAGAAAAGGGGCATAAAAATCAGACAAGGGAGCTAAAATAGTTTTTGTACAATAAATAAGAGCTCCATGCAGTGCTATGATGTCCCTTCAAGTGAAGTGGTATATGACACCCAGCCAGAGCAATCACATTCGTCGCAGACTGCACAACTCATGGCACAACACTGTTGACAACTGGAGCAACACTGACAGCAACAGAATGAGCTAGTTGTGACCAGCCAATGACCTAAATCCCAAAATATGAAAAATCCCACTGAAATATAGAGCTGTCAGGTTCTGGGGCACCAGACTTCGGACAAATACAGGAAGGTCTCGCTCCAATAAAAATACCTATCCCAAATGACCACAGATGGCGAGACTCAGGGTAGCATTACTGAGTAATTTTGGCTATAATAAACTTAACTGGATAAACTGGTTAGGAACATTTAGAAATGCACATAGCAATTTCTTTACAAATATACAGCAAAGATTTTCTGGATAGCGGATTTTATTAAAACTTCCTGGATTATGATGTCATAATGTGCATGGTTTCAAGACGGTCATTTAGCAAATAAACAATTGAACTGATCTTACAGCATCTTTCTTCCTAAAATAATTTTCATTTACATTGATGACATTAACCAACAATGTTTCACAATTTCTTTTGTTCTTTGCCCTGCATTAACTTTCTGCAGCATAGCAACAAGAGACAAAGCAGGATGAAAAATCTAGGTTAAGTGAAAACAATAAAAATATGACCACAATTGTTGTGGAAAAAAGGTAGTACCCAGCAATGGTCTGACCATAGCATCACCTAACATGTAAATATATCTTCCACAAACAAATATTTTTAAATGTCTTTCTTACTGCTTGGTAAGTGACACTTTTTTCACAGAATATTCAACATGAATTTGAAATTACCATGCATAAAATCCTGCATGTTCTTTAAAGAAGTTTACACTTGTCTCTGAGGAAGTTTTGCAGATTTCTATTTTATCAAGATTAAAAGTCTCCATGCACTAAAATGATTTTGAATAATTTCCATGACAATGATTTTGTCTTAAATATCATAAGCAAGATGACGTAAAATCTCAATTTGTAGAGAAACTCTAATAAGTTTAGTATCATATAGGATAAATGTGAAGGCTATATTCACACAGCTGCTGTCTACATCAGCTTGAAGAGACTTTGCACAGCAGCCATGTACATTGTCTGGAAAGCCTATTCACACAGTCACCATATATATATATATATATATATATATATATATATATATATATATATATATATATATATATATATATGCAGAGCTATTTATATGGTTTGTATATGATCTGCAAAATATACTTGATTATGCAACTGATTATGTTTATTTCCACATTTGTAAGTAGTTGTGAAAACTTTATAATGCTCAACTCCTTTACCCGAGTAGAAATATAAATATTCAAATAATAAGAGTGAATCTTGTGGGTAAAAAAGTTGTGTTATAATGAAGCATATCATGGCATGGTTTCATTGTATGCTGCTCAGGCCATTTAAAAGAAGGTTCTGTAACCTCTTGTTTAATATGCTGTGTAGGAATAACTGTCATCAAGATAAGTGAGACCAACGTTTTGTGACTAGAAGTTACAGGTTAAGGTTTTGTGACTAAAGGTTACAAGTAATGGTTTTGTGACTAAAAGTTACAGGTTAAGGTTTTGTGACTAAAGGTTACAAGTAAAGGTTTTGTGACTGAAGGTTACAAGTAAAGGTTTTCGAAGCTAAGTTTCTTTTTATTTTATGTTCAGAAGATTTGGCAAGATAAAGTGTTATTAGTTTGAAAGTAACAGATTTCTTTCGTAATGTCAGCTGTTTACTCTGTTCTGTAGTGCTTTGTGTACTTCAGTACAGTAAATGTAACATAATTCTTTCTTCATTCAGGATTGCAAATGGTGCACTTTATAAAAAACAAAAATACTCGAAGATCCTGGATCTTTTGCAGGATAAATTTGGTAATGTTAGATGTTTACCATGTATGTTCTGTAGTGAATTGTGTACTTTTGCGCAGTAAATCTGAGTAACATAATTCTTTTCCTTATTCAAGATATCAAAAGACGAATTAAAAAATAGAAAAATAAATAAATAAATAAAAGTCATGAAGATCAGAATCTAGATATTTTGATATATTTTAACTCCACTACAGTGGATGATGATATTTCTTGCTTATGTAACATTTATTTTCAAAACACTTTTGGAGAAGAAAAAAAACAAATCAAGACACTTAAATAAACATTATCAACATTTTTCCTCTAACGAGAACAACTAATTAACGGACAAGCCTCTAATTGTTTGCAAAACATATCATAATTATTATAATCCAAACTGTAAGGTAGACAGGTAAATGATACAATTGTGCACCCGGCTACCCTATGAATAAACACGTCCAACAAAATAACGCGGAAAGCAATTTCTTTGTCTGCTTCTCAGTTCCCTTTTCGGTATTTGGAATAAGTTGAATTAACTCCGCGTTAGCGGTACGGTATGTGTGACTTTAAAAAACGTATTTGTCCATCAATACAAGCTTTCATTTATTTTGTAAATTAAATGCAATATCGTGATATGTTGCCTCGCCCGACATTTCAACGTCGTCCATTAAAAAAAAATCAATGGCGCTTTAGAGCAAACGCTATGGATAAATTTATTGTCCTATCCAAGAACAATGAGTAATGACATGTCCAATTCTTAAAATTATTCTCGCAAATATATTTACCTTCTTAAAATAACCCAGCCCTCAGTCGATGAAAATTCTGGTGCAGTTAAACTTGCAGATATGCCGGTATATCGGGTCATAAGGTGAACTGACTCATTCGGAACAACATTGATCGCGTGATATTCTGCACAGATTGCATGGTCTTTGATTTGTCAAATATTAAAGTTAGCGCACGAGTAATATTAATACAGCAGTGAAATATCAATGTCTATTTTTAGTTTTAATATAATACATATTTTGAGATTAGCAAGCTTAGTAACTTTAGAAAAAGCTAAAGTTCAAGGTCGTGTCATGTGCAACCCAAAACCGCACATGTATAATGGCATGTGCTGAAGTTAAGCACCTATTTACATCGCGTTGGGATGAAGAGGAGGTGGAGGGGTCATTTACCTTGAATCCTAACATTGCACTGATTCCTTATTATGGACAGAACTATTTACTCGTTAAAACGGGCAAGAAAATATTTTTTCAAGCTCATCACAGTCGATTATTTCCCATCAATAACCACCGCTATATGCATTCGAACGAGTGTCAAATGTGATGAACGTGGAAAGTAGAAGTATCGTATTCCCCCATCCTACCCCAAAACGACACCAATATTGCATTTAAAAACGGTTGATTTTGTTAAGATAGCAAACAGCAAAGAAAATAATCTAAATCACGATCTAAACTAATTGTAATATTTTTCATGAGAACGAAATTAATAAGCTTTATTGAAGAAAAAGATATAAGTAAAGGTTAGCTTTGAAATAAATTCAGGCAGTGAAAAGAGATTGCAATATCATAGTAAGTCAAACATTAGAAAAAATATATATTCATTACATAAATATGTGTTGTTGCGGCTTTAAATATACCAAAATAATGCATGAATTTTATAAAATTGTATTGACTAAACTTACTCCCCAAACAATGATAAAGTACTTAAAGAGGATTCCGGATTCTTTTTATAGTCTCAGCCTTGGAAAAGTGTTAGTATTTTAAAACCTATGCTATAAAAATGCAAAGTCCATATTAAAGGTTTTGGGGATTTTTTTTACCAGTTAAACTTTGGATTGGCAGAAATACATGACCTGTACATGATGAATGTAGATTACAGCTTACATAAGTGCTTGCCGGAAGGGTTATTTGTTCATATTTCCTCAGTTCCTTCACAAATGTTTAGAAAATAGTATACTATATACCAGACGAAAAGTGCATTCATTTCTGTTTTGTTATGTGTATTTTAAGTGATATCCGACAAATTAAACAGTCACGTTTCTATCAGCTAACCCAGAGGCAGTGATGAGGGCAAATACAAGGTCAAAAGTCCTAACTATTAACTCTTCTTTATTTTTAGTAACAACAATGAAATGCACTCTGACCTCTTTTGTTGTCTACCATCCTTCAAGTATGTGACAACAGTCTTTCTATAAAATAACTTCACAGGTAACTTAAAGTTGTTTATGCAGGATAGGAAAAAGAAAAATTAGTTGGCCAAGTTGTTCTACAATGTGTCATTCACGATTCCGCTAAACACCGCCCTGTATCTACAAAAGTTGTTTTTGTTTTATTACACAAAAGTTGTAAAAATAGAAAGAAATGGATGGCTATGTATAACATAAGCTGTCTGTAAACGGTTGTTGTTGTTTTGTAATTTATTCATTCACAAGAGTGCCTTTAGACACATTTGCAGTAAAGTTCTGAATGTTTATGCGCAATACTAATGACCATCCAATCAATGTCAAACTGGTAAATTTATCAATCATAACGTAATTACATCTTTTGGCGGTTGTTTCTTGCGCAGGCGGCATGGTTTGATAGTGGTTAGACACCTAGGTAATTTTCATTACAGTAAATAACATGTTCATCAGGTGCGTAGCAAGCGCCCAAGTAACCGCTTCAACAACTGCGGGGGGGGGGGATGTTCCCATAAAAAAAAGTTCAAATAAGTTTTGCGGGGGAAGGGGGACAGAATTTCTTTATACACCTTTGATATACATAATTCAAAGCCAACGAATTATGGGACCACTCAAACTATAACGACGGCGATTCTGAAGAGAGTGGTGACGAGGATAACGCCGATTTTATTGTTGGTTGTATATGATGATGATAGCAACGAGGATGATAACAATAACGACGAAGAATAAAAGCTAGGTTAATATACCTCCCCTCTTCCATTATTTTCAGAACTGTTTTTCCTTCCTCCTAATGAGGGAAGATTGCTATTTGAAGAAACAAAATGCGGTTAAAATGTCGTATTTTGAGGGGTTTATACTTCTGTGTATCATAAATTAAATGGCGTGGCATTTTTGTACTGATGCTTTTATCGGTAATTCGTCATGTAAGAGGAGGCGGTAAAAAAGGAAATATATTATGTCTTGTTTCGTTTACCTTTACCACAATACCAGAAATTTTACAACTATGTCCAAACTCTGAGCAGCGCCGGCCTTAGCAAACGCTGGGCCCGATTTGGATCATTTTGTCGGGGTCCCCTGGATGTACGCGCGGTCCCATCCCACCCCTGTGAGCACGACATTTGGAAATAAACTTTTAAACAAGTTTTATATGATATTGAACATAAAAAGTTTCTTCCATCGTTTTAAAATTACTTTCGTGCTATAGATATATTGTTAAAAATTACTAACATGCGGGGCCCGATTGTGCTAAATCGGTCCAATCGACCTGAGGCCGGCCCTGTCTGTTAGACATATTAAAGAGACATGCTTCAGCCTTACAATCACAGTCAAGACCGACATGTAGTAGAAACTAGATTTATACTTAAGATTGATGGTGAAATCTGCATTGTGTAATAATTTTGGGTGCTGACCAGTATTGGCCTTTATCGACAGATAGCAGTTATATAGAGATCGCTTAATGCAAAGGAGGGAAGAAGAAACAGGATTAGCATGAGAAACAGAAAGGTGGATTTTAAGTACTTAATAAACAGACCATCTGCGTGTCCACTTTCATCTTTATTTTGTCCAGAAATGGAAGTAATGTATTGTTAACAGGTCATATAAATAATGTAAACATGTATGCACAACTGACCATTGAATACGTAAACAATCTGTATTTGGGGACAATCATGGTAACCACTGACCACGCCGAATAGGTGACCACTACCTAAAGACATTGGTGAAAACAACAACAACAACAACAATAAAAGGAATGCAATGGAGTGAATCTTCCTGATATTAAAGTCTGGTGACCTGTCTGAATCGAATGGTTGTACCGTCTTTATTTGCTTATATGTCAATTATAACTGAAAACAACAGAGACCCTGATCTGCCATCATATAATTCACCGGTGATCATGGTCTGTACTATTTGTTTGTTGAACTGATTGTATAGACCCAGATATGCCGGCGCAGAATATGCAATTTGTTAGATCTAGGTCTGCGCATTTGTTAATTGGATTCGACTTAAAAGCAAGTATACACGGTGTGAGTGGCGATACGTAAAGGTTAAGCATATACTAAGTATAAGTATAAACTGAATAATGCAATTAAACGCACGAACCCATGCGCATGTGGCCTTGGGGTTTTTGTCAGCGAATGATATTGTTTAAGTAATAATGACTGTTGATAAGTATTCTTGCAGCCCTGCACGATGTGGTGGTTATCATTTGTTGAATAGACCTGCGCGCTTTATATGGACGACTTTGTTAAACAGTTTCAACTTTGTACTTTCTCATGCATATTCAATCAATTTAACGTGCCTCTCTCTCCCTAGATCTTTTGCCTTGACTTGTTGGTCATTATTTAGTTCATAAGTACACGTTCAAAGTCTTATGAAATCCACTTATGCAAGCGAGGGTTTTTACCTCAGACCCACCCTCCCCCAAGTTCATGAGGTCTCCAGATTCGCGTGGATAAAATTACATGTGTTTAAATAAAACAATATAATTTTAAACCGTCTAATACCTAGCATAACGTAACTATAATAAGTATGCACATATGAAAGACAGTTTAAAGACTGCTTTCTGGGTGTATTTTTAGATTTATTATACCCCTCCCCTATCTCAAACGCCTATCCCAGTCCCCACTGCCTCCACAACAACCACTTCAATAAAACAAAATTCAACGAAACGTCAAGGCTGCATGAAAGGACGGACATATATATATATATATATATATATATATATATATATATATATATATATATATATATATATATATATATGAACGGAGCGAAATATTAATGTTATTATAGTAGAGGACTTGGCAACAATCAATGCTGGCGAAAACCGAAACAACGCCAAATATCAAATATAATTCATTAAACCATGCTTTGTCGAGAAGATGGGTGGGGAATAGTTCCCAACATTTTTATTTTCATGCAGGCACGGAGCTGGAAAGAATGACGGAATAAAGTATAATGCTTCAGACAGCGTATGTCATAAAACTTAAAACAATGTAACATGCCAAACCAAATGAATATTAAACTGAGATATGAAAGTGCTCTTTCTGTAAACTGGCCTAGTCCATCGTCCGCCATGAGTACAGTAAATCAGACCCCACACCTTGTGTATGATATCATATAAATCGCCGATGTATCGCAAAAACGTTTCATGGATGACATCTTGGTTTAGTCTGTTTTAGCACACATACTAAAAGTAATAATAAATAAGTTCTCACATGGCAAATCTCAATATTCCTATAACAATTAATAATAAATAACTTGTTTAAGCTTAAGCAGCAATTAACAATTATATATATATATATATATATATATATATATATATATATATATATATATATATATATATATATATATATATATATATATATATATATATATCCAACGTTGTTTCTATCCTTTAGTAACTATATGATAAAAATATGCATGTAAGTCGTAATTTTAAACCGTTTCAGAGACCTGCCATTCAATATTTGGGTATGGGGTCTAGGTTGCTCTTTCCAACCAGGATTATTTTCTTTTTATCAAAGTTTCTTGTTCTTAAATTAATATAATGGATATAATTAGTTCATTTACTTATTTTTTTACGAAATCAAAGAATAGGTATATTTTACTTTAAGCTACAGAAAAAAGGATTTAAAAAATACAAAGCACCATCCTCCATATTTAAAGTTTATGTTTAAATGGAAGCTTATGGAGACTTGACCTTGCACAACTATGTCCGACCGCTCCGATGACCTGGTAATTAAAGCGTCCGCCTCGGATGCGGGAGGTCGTGGGTTCGATCCCCTACTGAGTCATACCAAAGACTTACAAAAATGGTACTAACAGCTGTCTCGCTAGACACTCAGCATTAAGAGGTTAGTGTTAGGACTGGTCGGCCTGGTGTCAGGATAATGTGTCTGGGTGGGACATCAGGCTACATGTCTGCGGCATGATGCCCCAGTGCTAGACATCATTATAAACTGCTACACTGCAGACATCGTAGCGATATGACTGAAAAATTGTTGAAGTTACGTTAAACATCCAAATCACACACACACAAACCTCTGTCCATCTATTTAGTTTCTTCTCAAAATTACATAATACATGTAAAGTAACAATTAATAATTTAAATGACCTACAAGATAGGAATAAATTTATAGAAATTTAACATATTCAAAATTAAAAGTGTTTCTTTTCAATATTACCTGGAAAGTTTATGTGATTTTACTCGTGGCAGCACGTGACTGTTTACAATAGTCTCGTTAGTAAACAGTACTCTTCGTGAGTTGAATTTGCATTTCTTATCTATTCTTTTTACGGTTTAGTACAGTTAATCATGGAATCGGCTTTAATTACACAATCAACTGTATTTAAAAAAAATTACCATTGATTTGCCGCGTTCTTTGAATAGACTAATAGATTAGTTTTTTTTTTAGCCACGCTTATATCTCTTATTAACAAAACGCATCGCATACATCAGCGAGCATAATAGTTTATTTGTGTAGAAACTGGGTGTTGTAGAGGAGATATAATTACTCGTAATAGTAATTATTAGTAATAGTAATTTGACTCGAGACGTATGATAATTTCCATTCATTATTTACGTGTAGTGCGTTTTGACATTTTATAGAAAAGAAACGTTTCTATAGATATGTGCGAATGAACAACTAAATTTCTAGAAAATTATGATTTTAGTCAATGCAGTATAGTACTTTTTTCGTTTCATATTTTCCATTCTTGTACGTGTTTTTGTCCCATTTAGGGTATTGGGATATAGAATAGATCCAATGCGCACTCCAGTTTGCCGTAAGACACGCCTAACGGACGAAACCGGGGGGGGGGGGACTGTGTTGTACCTTATGTTGATGTTTCTGTTGTGAAAGTCTTTGACTTTTTAAAAGAGTGAGGTTTATATACAAAATGTGACTTTGTATTTTTTAGGGTTTTAACCATTTTGGACGCTGTGATTGCTTTTTAAAACTTTTGTGAATTCCTAAACGTTGGTTATCGCAGCATACCTGATTTAGGTTGTAAGGTGATTCTATGTTGTGTTTCAGGATCATGTTTTTACCTGTTGTAGTCTCTGACAAAAATAAAATCGGTCAGTCATATATATATATATATATATATATATATATATATATATATATATATATATATATATATATATATAATCATGTATAAGAAACTTAACCAATCAATGTCTGTTTTGTTCAAATACGCTAAAAGAGTGCTCACTCTGTGACCATTTTATAACCTGGGTAGTATCATATTGAGAAATCAGTCAGGTGACTGCAGTAGAACAATACTTTTACATAACCATTATATTGGTCAGTAACCCAATACAAATGTATTTGTCGAGATTTTATCTAATATTCGATCTTTACAATATAGGTTTTGATTCACTGAAACACACTTATGACAAGTCACATAGTTTATTGGTGTACAAAACAGTCAGATTTAAAAGATCTATGGCAAGACTTTTGGAATGGTTATCTCTTAAGTTTGAGAATGTTAACATTTTCTAGTTTATACGTTGAATGATGCTCTCGACCGTTAGCATGTCTGGCTTATACGTCGAAAGTTTGAATTTTGCATCAAAGGACTAGTATTTCTCCCCATTACCATGGCAACTAATAGTATCTCATGCTGGGTCAGGCGACCTCAGATCTCGTAGAGTTAATACACACTTGTATGCCTTTATTAGCACCGTTTCTTTTTTTTATGTCAAATGCGATTGAAATAAGCACTAAGTTACTTAAGGACACATATTAAGCTATTTATAGATAACATACCAGGTATTTCTTTTTGTTACGTATTTTTTTTTTTTTTGTGTGGTCCTTTTATATATTGTATTATGAACCTATGATACGCAATATTAAATGTGTTTTCTGTTATGTACGGTCGTGTTTCAATATAAAATCTCAGATTGTTCATCCAGGTCCAACTTCCGACCAATCTTTAGCGTAAAAAATCACGATCACTCAGAATGTTTCCATCATACAATTTGTAAACATTGTCAAATGTTACACAATACATGAAAACTAAACCTACAATACGTGACCTCTGCTGTGTGTCTGATCAAAGTTCCCCGTGTTTAACTGACCGTTTTTTTATTTACGTCAAAAAAAGAAACGATAACAACTTCATTCGCTAACGTCCGAGCTAGGTGATACTCTCCTCTCTCTCTCTCTCTCTCTCTCTCTCTCTCTCTCTCTCTATATATATATATATATATATATATATATATATATATATATATATATATATATATATATATATATATATATATAAGGATTTTGCTACCTCTGCTGCGCTTCTGTTGGGTGAGGTGAGAGAGGTTGGGGGCCCAGAGCTAACAAAAGTAACTTGCTGTGACATTTTCGATTTGTCATTTTTTAATTTTGTTATCTTTTTTATTAGACTCTATGTGTGTAATCATAACAGACCGGCTCGAATTATAAAATATTATTAAAAATCTGCGATGACACACGATTCATTATAATGTATTATTGATTGATATTTTGACACTTTACTGGTTGTTATCAATAAATATGTCACTTGAGGATGTGTGCACAATTGCGTCGTATGCAAATAACGAAATAACCACTACTCCTTTCGAAATGTGTTCCACTGAGCTATAATGAGCAACGAAAGAGCTAATAGTGTGTGTGTGTGTGTGTGTGTGTTCCTTTGTACTTCTTGGTGGGTGTTTAATTACGAATAGAAGGGAAAAATATAATGTTCCTTTATTCAAGCAGACGTTCTATACTTTATCATATGACCAACGTTATTTTTTTAATAGTATTCGCACAGACCGCAAATAAGGTTGTTGTGACCTTTATGTGCATAAATCAAAGTATTGGTGGGGTGGATGAGTCAGTGATACGTATATATATGACCTCTATTCATTCCTACCTTGAAACAAAAAAAAAAAGGAATGGCTTTAAATTAAGAAATAAAAAAATGCCGTTGACAAAACGATGTCCGTAAGAACTAACCCGTGGGATGTTTTAACTGTGGGAACATTTGGTAAACCTTGAACAGGAATCAAACCTAGACCTCGGGTGCGCAGCCCATCTTCGCATGTATGTATGTATGTATGTAGGTATGTAGGTGTGTGTGTGTGTGTGTGCGTGCGTGCGCGTGTGTGCGTGCGTGTGTGCATGCATGCATGTATGTATGCATGTTTGTATGTATGTGTGTCTGTGCGTATGTGTGTGTATGTATGTATGTATGTATGTATGTATGTGTCATGTTTGCTCAGCCCCAGTTCGTAAGTCATGTATAAAGTAAGGTATTATTACAAGTCATGGTTTGATGTCTGAACATTGACGCAGGATAGAGTTAATCTCTTACGCAAGGTTACCGTGACCAGAGAGAAGATCCGGCATCTTGAATAGGCACAGGCGTTAGATAGCGCAACTTCCCACTTATGTGATACAGCTTTGTCCTCAGATCAGAGGAACCCGCGAGGGGGAAACGGTGCGTTTTTAATTGGATCGGGTCAAAGCGACATCCAATCGGAATTGAGACGGAGGGTGTGATAACAATTTCGATCTGAATTATAACTTCTAACTAGCAAGCGAAAATTTAGTCTCGCCTTGGAACATTGCTGAGCAATATCGGGTTACTTCGAGGAAGCCACTCGTAATTTGGCGGTAAAACTTAGAGAGGAGATTCTAAGGAAAGACAAAGCCTCGAAAGGAAGCTTTTTGAGGGGACAAAACTTCCGGTTCGGTTACGTCCAGAGTCTCTAAGAGGGGAGACGGAAGTGCAACTAGCAGAGCAGTCGGAGTCGACAAGTCTAGTCGGTTGAGAGAGTCGAGGAGGAGGAGGGAAAGGAGTCGTGGAGGAGAACGTGTAGAAGGAGGAGGTGTATAGAGAAGTCGAAGAGGATAAGGAATTTGGAGAAAGTCGGGAGGAAGAGGAGAAGGAATTGGAGGAATAGGAGGGAAGAATACACAGATGAGTAGAATACAAGGACAGGTGGAAAGCTATCTCACACTACTAATCAACTGATGCAATATGCTATCACATGGTCGAGCGGAAGGAGATTACTTGGGAAATTTTAGTCATTTGTATATTGTCATTAAATTGTTATTCGTTGAATTTCACTTTTTTTGTATATTCAGTCATTTAACCGTCGGCATTGCTGACTGTGGGCTCGGAGCTTTACATCTATCTTTCACAAATTTAACTTCCAACCAAAATCGAGCCTGGGTGGGACTTCTATAAAAAATTTAATACAATATTGGAAGCACCCCACCCCACAGATAGCACAGTGACGGCATAACAAACCGTCACGTTACAGTGGCAGGTTCGTCCGGGATCTAAATTTGACATAAATATCATCTTTACGACCTAAAGTATTAGTAATTAAGAAGTATCAGTGAACAGGTGTGAGATATTTTCCATCCTGTGTATTTTGAATTTTTATGATTTGTCAACTTGTGTATCTTATATTTTGATATTTGCATGCTTGGTAGATTTCAGTTACTTGCAGAAATTGCGAAGAAAATATCGGGCAAAATATCTTCCCTGAGCGAAGTTAGCCGTTGTCAACAGCTAAGTATTGGGTTATGAACGTGTAACATCTGTCAGTTGTTTAGTAAGTCGAAACAAGCTATCACTTACTGTTAGTATCATCATAAAATGGCTACAGAAAGACGGATGATTAACGAGTATCGCGCCTTGTGCTCGCAAGATCTAGGGTACGAGGGATATCGCCTAGCAGCGTTCATAGAGGAGAGAATCAAAGAATGGAGGGCCGAAAAATCAGCCGAAGGAGAGGCCCAGATAGAGCTGGCCAGGATGGCCGAAAATGCAGCCGAAAGAGAGAAAGCTGGAGCTGGCAAAGATATCGGCGGACAGAGAGACACAGGGGGAGCTAGAGCTGGCCAAGATAACAGCGAACAGAGAGACACATACGGAGTTGGCCAGGATATCAACGACCGCATAAAAGAGAGCTCGATCATGCTCTCGAAATGGAAAAATGAAAGGTAGAAGCTAGAACCACCGATAGGGACGCCTCCAGAACGAGTTCTGGAGGGAGCGTACGACCGATTATCGACCACCGAATGGTGCAAATGGTACAGATACGTATACCGAGGTTCAATGACGAGAAGCGTCCATTGACGATTTCCTCGTGCAATTTGAGAAACTTGCGGGCGTTCATAAAATTCCCGAACAATGTCTCAGCCTTTTTGCAAGGTGCAGCTCGCGAAATTTACCATAACTTAGCTGCAGAAGAAGCTGACGACTACAACGCGCTCAGGAAAGCCATTCTTTGCCATTATTGGCTGACCACCGAAACGTACCGTAAACTTTCTCGGGACTCGACGAAAAAAGGCAACGGAAACCCACTCTCAATTCCACACCCGTGTTCGAGGGTTATTTGAGAAGTGGATACAGATGGCAGAAGTCGAACGATAGTACGACGGGCTACGCGAGGTTATACTCGAGGAGCATGTCCTGAGTACTAACCGTCGCAAGTTGCCAGTATTCGTTGCGGAGAGAGAGCATCGGACTCTCGAATAGATCGCTAGCATGGCGGAGAGATACGAGCAGGCACACTCGAAGAGTGGAGGTTCTGGGGGTACGGACCGACCCCGACCCACTGAGTCGCGCCGTGTGACTAAGGGAGAGCTGGTTGTCCGTAACCGTCAGGGCGACGAGAAGGTCGGAGGGATATCTACAGGTAAGGATGTCACCCATAGACCAGGACAGGCCTCACCCACGAAATCAGTTCCTGCAGGACTGAGAGGGCCATCGAGGTGCTACAACTGCAAGTGCCCGGGGAATTTTGCAAGGGACTGTCCCAAAAACAGGCAGACCCAGGTGAATGTCGTCGCTAGTAAGGAAAGCTATAAACCAGCAAACCTCGCGTCCGCAACTGTCAACGGAGAAGGTGCCATACTCTTATACAACAATGGGTGTAACGTTCCCGCCCTTGTCGATAGGAAGTATGTTCAGCCTAAGAACTACACAGCGGAGGTAATTAAGGTCCAGTATGCGAACATCGCGTGTGACTCGTTCCCAGTGGCTGTCATTGACCTTGATTCACTGTACGTGAAGGGGAGAATTGAAGCTGCGTGCTTGGATGGACTGTCACATGACGGTATACTGGGATGTCGTTATGTTTTGCCACAACCTGCACTCCGACGCCAGTGAGTGCTGTGGAAACTATGTCCAAGAGTCGACAGACGAAACCGACGCCGATAGAAGTTACTTCATCACCGGACAGTAACGTACTTTCGGCCGAATTGATGAAGCTTCAGCAGGAAGACGCAGTTCTGGTGCAGTTACATAAATACGCTACAGATGGAACGGAGAAACATATTCCGAAGTTCGTGTACAAGAAGGGGATCTTGTATCACCATTCCAGGAAAGGACACGAATACTTCAAGCAAATCGTCGTGCCAAAGAAGAAGGATGTGAAGTGTTGAAACTCGCGCACGAAACTCTCATGGGAGGACACATGGGAATTGCCATGACGCGTGATCGTCTTGTCAAGGAATTCTACTGGCCAGGGGTCCATGGAGATGGTAAGGGATTCTGTCTCTCCTGTGACAAGTGTCAGAAAATGGCACCGAAAACGGATGAACGACCTGTCCTCTTGGAACTGCACCCTTTATCGATGAACCGTTTCGACGCGTCGCGAAGGATTTGATCGGACCGATAAAACCCGCGTCGGCACAAAGAAATCGGTATATTTCAACGGTCATATATTACGCTGAACGATATCCGGAGGTTGTCGCGTCGCGTACGGCAGTCAGAAACTGCTGCCGAGAAGAACTACTCCGTATCGGAGAGGGAATGCTTCAGAATCGTGTTCGGGATATCACGGTTCGAGCGGTACCTATACGGGAGGAAGTTCGTATTGGAGACAGACCACCAACTTCTCACCTATCTCACGCAGGCGAAATTGTCGAATGGACGTTTGATGAGATGGTCGCTGTTCTTAAAGCAGTACCAGATGCAGATCAGATACGTGAAAGGAACCGAGAATTTATGCGCCGATTTCATGGGCAGGAGCGCTGAATTGACATAGATAGCTCAGTAGATAACCGTATGTTGTGTGTATATTCGTGTCCGTTGTCAGCGTCTAGCGTATTGCGATTTTGTTTCTTTTATTGTTTGTAGTAACGCGCGTCTGCAATTGTAACAATTTGGGGGGAATAAAATCCCGATTTTATTCTCAGGCGTGGGGGGTGTCACGTTTGCTCAGCCACAGTTCGTAAGTCGTGTATAAACTAAGGTATTATTACAAACCATTGTTTGATATCTGAACATGGACGCAGGCTAGAGTTAATATCTTACGCAAGGTTACCGTGACCAGAGAGAAGATCCGGCATCTTGAATCGGCACAGGCATTAGATAGCGCAACTTCCCGCTTACGTAATACAGCTTCGTCCTAAGATCAGGGGAATCCGCGAGGAGGAAACGGGGCGTCTTCTAAATCTGTCACCACGTGGACAGACAGCGAGAAGGACATTGTCCGCTAAGTTTGATTGGATTGGGTCAAAGCGACATCCAGTCGGAATTGAGACGGAGGGTGTGATAACAATTTCGATATGAATTGTACTTTCTAGCTAGCAAGCGATAATTTAGTCTCGCCTAGGAACATTGCTGAGCAATATCGGGTTACTTCGAGGAAGCCACTAGTAGTTTGGCGGTAAAACTTAGAGAGGAGATTCTAAGGAAAGACAAAGCTTCGTAAAGGAATATTTTTTCTGGGGGACAGAACTTCCGGTTCGGTTAAGTCCAGAGTCTCTAGGAGGGGAGACGGAAGTACGACTAGCAGAGCAGTCGGAGTCGACAAATCTAGTCGGTTGAGAGAGTCGAGGAGGAGGAGGGAAAGGAGTCGAGGAGGAAAAAATGGAGAAGGAGGAGGAGGAGTAAAGAGAAGTCGAGGATGAGAAGGAATTTGGAGAAAGTTGGGAGGAAGAGGAGAAGGAAGAATACACAGATGAGTAGAATACAAGGACAGGTGGAAAGCTATCTCACACTACTAATCAAGTGATGCAATAGTCTATCACAGGGTCGAGCGAAAGGAGAGTACATGGGAAATTTTAATCATTTGACTATTGAATTGTTATTAAATTCTTATTCGTTGAATTTCACTTTCTTGTATATTCAATCATTTAACCGTCGGCATTGCTGACTGGGAGCTCGGAGCTTTAAATCTATCTTTCACTAATTTAACTTCCAACAAAAATCGAGCCTGGGTGGGACTTCTATAAAAATTTAAATAAAATATTGGAAGGACCCCACCCCACACCTACCACAGTGACGGCATAACAGTCCGTCACGTCACGGTATGTATGTATGTATTTGTGTATGTATGTATGTATGTATGTATGTATGTATGTATGTATGTATGTATGTATGTAGGTAGGTAGGTAGCTAGATAGGTAGGTAGGTAGCTAGCTAGCTAGCTAGCTAGGTAGATAGGTAGGTAGGTAGGTATCTATGTATGTATCTATGTACGTATGTATGTATAACAAAAATAAATGTCAAATTGAAGCAGCCCATATATAAAGTTTCAAATTATACTTTCCGTATATGTAGTAAATTTGAGACGAATACCAAGAAAATTTTAGTCTATATACAGAATGTATTAAAATAATATTGATTTTATTTGGTTGCATGGAACTTCATCGCATATTACGATTCCATTGAAATGACATCTGTGCTAAATTTTATACAAGTCAAGAAAACACTGATTGTCTAATATTATGTTATAGTATTCACACGATGATTTACATGGGCAAATGACGTCGGACTAACATATGAATGGCAAAAATAATATACCGTAATATCAAGAAACCCATCAAACATTTTAGACCAGGGAAGAAAAGAGAAGGGTTCAACTTAATTTTCTTCTTCAAAATTTAAATTTGTATGCTATTTTAAGCCATACGGGTTAAGACTTATATAACCAGATATATTCCACGGATAACATTCAAATTCCTTTGTCGCTCACTTCATGGAGACGGAAGTAGAATATTGATATCTTATAATCCTTGATTCAAATGTCTTTATCTTCTACCGTATGGTCCCTATTATGTAGTGATTTAACTGGTCGCTTTTTGGGGGAAATGAAAGGCTTTATTGTGCCGCGTGAGCTCACTGACGCACCACGGCGGTTGAACCAGTTTTGTTAATTTATTCATTCAAAAGCAAAGCCTTCTTGCTGGGAATCGGGCATGCCAACCACTGAACCATGTCGGCTTCTCTAATCTGAATTTTGGAGAAATGGTTAAAACTTTTACGAGGTGATAAAAGTGTTGTGAAAAATATCTTACGAAGTCCATGTGTGAATTAATAATTTACTTACTGCTCATGCAATAAAGTCTGTTTTGTGTTGATCAGTTCAGGTGTGTGGAAAGGGATTTAATAACTAGAAGAAGTTACGGTTCTTGGGATCATTTTATCAAGAGTTATTGCCGTTGGAGATAAACAGACTGTCACATCCTTCTTTTATAATGCAGATACAACTGGTAAGGTTTCACTTTTATCTTTCCTTGTCCAGTTTTAAAACATATTACATTATACCATCAGAATAACAGATGGTTTGCCATTAACGTCAATGACAAGCTGCTGTTTGAAAGTTTGATCACGAAATTTGCTTAGTCAGAGAGTAAAATCATTATTTGTCCCTTTATCATTCGTACCATACAGGCATCTCTCATGCATATGCTCACAGGTGTGTCATACCCATTTATATGCAAATAAATGGCATACTCATTTGTATGTTTATACGCTTCGCGCACGCGTTAGTATGCTCATAGGTATGTCATACGCTAGTGAATTTTATTAAATATACGGTACTCATGTGGATGGTCATGAGTATGTCATATTTATATAATCATAGGTATGTCATCAGGGGCGTATTAACCATTAAGCAGACTAAGCACGTGCTTAGGGCACCAGGGCCAAAGGGGGCACCACAAAGTTGAGAAAAGGGTGAAAAGAAAAAAAAACGAATGAAGATTTGTAAAACAAAATTGATAAAACTAGTGCAAATTGATCATAATGTTATGTTTCTTGATCATGGTGCACCCTAGGGTTATCTTCCCAGGTGTACCACAAGGAGCACTGCTCTTTCGGTCAGCGTGGAAAGGAGGGGGGCACCAAGATTTGTCAGTGCTTAGGGCACCAGTGAGCCTTAATCCGCCCCTGTATGTCAAACGCGATTGTGTGCTATTAAAAATACGTTACTCATTTGGAGTCGCTTGAGTATGTCATAATTATTTTCATGTTCATACAAATATCATGCTTACCTCTGATGTAACATGTCCGCTTTATGCTCATCATATTTATGCTCAAAAATAATAGCATGCTTATTTGTATTTTCATTAGTATATCATTTTCATATGTATGCTGAAAAGTGTACTCTACAAATAAATGTCATACTCATTTGTATGTTCATAAGTATGCCACGTTCACTTGTAAGCTCAAACATATATCATGAACATTTTGCTTATCTTCACATGTATGTTCATGGGTATGTCATATTTATATGTTCACAAGTAGGCCACGTTCACTTCTAAGCTTGAATATATATATATATATATATATATATATATATATATATATATATATATATATATATATATATATATATATATATATATATATATATATATTCATGGGTATATTTACTCATTTATATGTTTATATGTACGTCACGTTCATTTGTATGCTTTTTGGCCATTTGCTCTGGGTTCCCAAGCAACAACGTAAGCTGTGGAAAGAATGTTATTAACGACGACGATCATACCGAAAAATGAGACGAGGAGTGGAAGCGGTGTTAATAGTGACCTTCATTTGATGCATTATGGATACGAACTAGTGACCTGATTTTTCCAGTATATAAACTAATGTTGTTGTTGTTGTAGGGTTTAACGCCATTTTTCAGCACATGATAGGCTGTACCTGGCGGCTAGTATTAATGGTGGAGGAAGAATCCGGGAAAGTCCCGGAAAGAACCACCGACCCTCGAGAAGCTACTGGCAAGCTTTCTCACATACCCACATTGGCCGAATCCGAGGCTCGAACCCACGCAGACAGAGGTGAGATGGCAGTGATCCGTAACGGAGAGCGCTTTAGACCACTCGGCCACTAGGGGCCCCTATATGTAAATTAATGTACTGGACACACAAGTTTAATGTTCGGTTTAAAGATGTAAGTAAACGACTAACATCAGACAGACGGACGGACGAATGACTTAGAATAACACAATTAGATTAGTTCGGAGTAGTTCCTGCAATTAGCGAATAAGGGAAAACCGTAATCAGTTTTAATCAAATTATATTTCAAATTTAATCAAATAATATTTAAAATTTAATCAAATAATATTTAAAATTTAATCAAATCATTTATCCAAATGCATAACGTAAAATCCACCTTGGTGTACAGATCGTTTCCTTGTATAACTTTTAAATTCCGTCGTTGCTTGCTTCATGGTAAGAGAAATAACATGTTACAATCGAGTCTATTACTCTTACCGTTAATAAACTGTCCTATAACATGATATGTGGAGCATATACGAAACGGTAAAACGGTATGCGTTGTATAAGCTATCGTGTAACGTGACCACACAGGGAACGGTAAAACATGCTTCTGAAATCCAATCTTGACCGTATGTACATGGTGATCAAATAAAAAATTTCGGTGAAAATCTAAGTCTAAATTCTAGGGGATAGCAAATTTCCAACAGAGGGACTGAGATAAAATATTTTAAGACTGTTTTCTTTGCTGAATGGTTCAATGTAATGTAGATGAGTCATACAAATATCTATCACGTACAAACGTAATGTATACATAAATGTAATATCTATTTCTACACTAATAATTGAGGAATCAATTGTCTTGAAACTAAGAAGAAGAAGAAGAGGAAGAAGAAGAAAAAATAACGAACAAGAAGAACAAAATAATAACAACAACAACAACAACAACAACAATAATAATAATAATAATAATAATAATAATAATAATAATAATAATAATAATAATAAATTGCCTATTTGACATTATGTTAGATTATATTTACAAAATTCAAAAAAAAAACGAGTCAACCATTAAAAGCTTACCAATCTGTCGAGGTGATCTAGCCGTTTACTGTTCATCTAGATCTCCAGTGGAATTTGTCCCCGGAGAGTGCACTCGTAGTAGATGTACTTGATCCAGTTACCCAGCTAAATGTAATGTGATTTCCAGAGCTAAAAGCAAAAAAAAAACAACAAAAAGCAAACAAACAAAATCCATTACAACATATGGATCCAAAACGGGACGGGCGCCAACGACTCAAATTCTCTCTCTCTCTCTCTCTTTCTCTCTCTCTCTCTCTCTCTCTCACACACACACACACACACACTTTGTATTTTGTCCGATCGGGAAAGGCACAGAAACATTGTTTGATGATTTGTTGGAAATAAATTGCAATACTTTCCCATGTTGAGAGAGAGAGAGAGAGAGAGAGAGAGAGAGAGAGAGTGTGCGTGTGTGTGTTCTCGTCATACAACTTTTCCTTCGCCGTCCGAACCAGAGACTTCAAATACTGAAATACAGTTGGATGTATTTTAAAGACGTGAACATCGATTTTAGAATCTCGATAACTTTACTGATAGAGGGCTGGATGGTGGGAATAGAGAATCGGGGGTGGGGGTGCGGGTGAAACATAACTACTACCATTAGTGCAAGAACATATTAATTTGTCACTTGTTAGTAGTGAATGGGGATCCTATAGGGTCTATGGGACTTATCATTAAAATTACCCTTGGGACAATATAGGGTCTATGTAAATTTAACATGGAGAAAAATCGTGGGACAGTATAGGGTCTATGGGAATTAACATGGCCAAATACCCTGGGACAATATAGGGTCTATGTAAATTTAACATGGCCAAATACCCTGGGACAATATAGGGTCTATGTAAATTTAACATGGCCAAAAACCCCTGGGACTGTATAGGGTCTATGTAAAATTGAAACAGGGAGGGTCTCTATCTCTAAAAAATAAAATAAAAAAAGGGGTAGGCAATGGAAAGGCTATCTCTTTTCGAGAAATATGGCTGGCCCTGAAAAGGGCCTTTGGGTTTTCTTCTTCTTCTTCTTCTAATTTCTTCTTTTTCTCCACCAAGTTCTTATTTTATCTCCTACACTCTTCTTCTCTTTCTTTTTTTTCTTCTCCTCCTCTTCTTTCTTCTTCTCTTCCTCCTCTTCTTTCTTCCTCTTTTCATTTTCTTCTTCTTTTTCAATTTTTTCGTTCCATTTGCGTATTCTTATTCTTTCCTCTTCATCCTCCTTCTCCTCCTTTATCTCTTTCATTACACCACTAATCTTGTCCTTTGCTTTTCTTAAGTTATTAATTTCCATCTTTACACGATGGGGACTATAGGAATAATGGTCTTCAACCAGTCTTATTAGCATCTGTTCCATTATTCCTAAGTTGTCTAAAACCTCTTGCAAGGTTTGCATCTTGTCCATTTGGTTACAAGCCATCTTCTTTGTAGAATGGTTCCAACGACGAACGTGGTGGGTTCTTATACTGAAAGCGCGGACGTGAAGGAAAACATCCCCCTAAAACATAAAATTGATCTTACCTAGATCATGACCGAACAACGCGCGGACGTGAAGGAAAACATCCCCACTTTTCTCATTTCATATAATAAAACCCCAAACTATACTCTCCACATACGCAAAGAAACAATAAAAAACCCATAATCTACTATTCACACAAACTTACGCAAGCCCGTACAAACGCAAACACACAAACACATACACTCACACTATTAATAAAGAGTTAGTGTTTATATTCACACTACTCTACCTACACACATTGGCAAATTAATAGTTATTTCTTTTCTAGAGTATTGGGTAGCCCTGAAAAGGGCTGTTGGTTTTTTTTTTTGAACTCCAGATGCACCTATCTAATGATGGCACCTTCCTGGCCTGGCGCCACACACGCATCTTCTACTCCAGTCTTTCCAGTTGACTCGTTTGGCTGGGAGCGCAGAGGGAGGATGATTAGCTTCATCACCCCAATCCTCTGTCTCTGGTATCTTGTAAGCCATCCTCTCTCCTATTTTCTTTTCCTCCTCTTCCCTCTGTCTTCTCTCCTCCTCTTCCTTCTTTATTCTTTCCTCTTCTACTATAGCCTCCGCAGCCAGTTCATTTACCAGGCGCCTGACATATTCCAGATGTATCTGGAGTTCAAGAAGTTTGCTTATTCTGGTATTCATTCTGGTGTTGATCAATCAACAAGGGTAGCTAGACTGCCGAGCGAGTTTCAATTTATAGTGAAAGCGCGGACGTGATGGAAAACATCCCCCTAAAAACATAAAATTGATCTTACCTAGATCATAACCAAAAACAACAACGCGTTGACCTAAAAGAAACACTCACTCACTTTTTATGCTACCCATCACTATTTTAAAAATGTTTATAAATCACTTCAATAGACTATCCACATACGCAAAGCAATCCAATTTAACCTCAAATATACACCTCAAACACTGAAAAAGACATCATTTTAATCTACTATCCATACCAACGTACTTGATCACTTACAAACACAAACACAAACACAAACTCACAAACACATACCCTTACATTTTTTAAGAAAGAGTTAGTGTTTATTTTCACACTACTCTACCTACACACATTGGCAAATCGATCGTTATTTCTTTTCTAGAGTATTGGGGTAGCCCTGAAAAGGGCTGTTTTTTTGTTTGCTATGGCATTCTTTTTTAGTTTCTAAGAATGCGATGTCCTCTGAGGATAGACTTTCTGGCAATAGGTCTGCTTCTTCGGAAAGAGAAGAAGAACTCTTTGGTGTCGATACGACAATCGACAAAGCCTCTGTCAGCTTCAGGTTGCTACTGTTGTTGTTGCTGCTGTTGCTGCTGTCTCTGAAGTCTGTACTTCTCTGTCCATTCTTCTTTTTCCCGGTTCATTTCTTCTCTGAAGAGCTCTTCTATCAGGTCTTCAGTGACTTTTAACATTCTCACATTCTCTATTTCTTCTGGCTTCGGTATCAGACTGTGTCTGACCCTATGCAAATTCACGTAGGCTTCGTTGAGCTTAGCTAGTTTGGAGCACATCTTCGTAGGAGGATGAGTCGACAATGGATGGTTAGACTTGAAACAACCCCCGGTTCTTAAAGTCAAAGCGCGGACGTGAAGGAAAACATCCCCTACGGTTTTCGAGCCGCAACGTTCAGTGAGTGTCATGAGAGGGATAGTAAGAAATGAAAGAGCATTAATCCAACATTCTTATACCTAAACAAAAGACAAAGTCATTTTTTTCAAAACACAACATTTTTTATTCAAAAATTACTTAACACTAAACAACAACATTTCTAACATATTTTTTAACAATAATCCAACATTATAACAATAAACATTTTTTTCAAAACATCAAACATTTTTTTCTTCAAATACAATCTACCTTGAACAGGGCTGACAACGTTGTGAATGAAATTGTGATTTCCACTTTTGGAAATCATTAGGCCATTGATGGACACTACGTTTCCTAGCTTGAGACAAAAGATAAGCATAATGGTCACAAAACCATCGATCTACTTTCACATCATTTCTAGAAGAAGAACGAGGATCAAAATGAGTCACTAAATGTTCTAAGGAATAGCCCAGGCTGCGATGATGCAGAAAATACACACAGTACTGTCCACACACCAAGGAATCTGTGCCTTGTAATTTCACATTATTGAATCGGGTGGTCTGAGCATTTCTTCTCATAAAGTCAATGATATCGTCTTCCAAAGGGGGCAATCCGTACGAATCGAAATATTCCACACATCCTTCTTGAGGAAAGTAGACGGCTACCCAGTGGGTTCCTGGAAGATGACTGTCATCCGTGTTGATCACGTAAGCTTGATGGTCTTGAGGTTTGCGATGAGGGAGTTCATCTTTAGCACAGACGACAGGATTCCAAGAAGCCGTATACGAACTGTGGTTCAAAAGGTAATAAAGTTCCCAGGTATCCATTGATTTGTGTGTGTTTTTTTTTCTTCTTCTTCACAGGTAATAATACGTTGTCAATTCGATCCTGACTTTTTGCTTGAAAATGTCTGACGAATAAACGGTTATTCGTTCTGTTTCCTCACTCTGATTCAGGAGAGCTTCGATACGATGGATCTCTTGAGTGGTTAATGGTGGACAAGAATGTTCACGCAAGTCTTTATACCACTGGTGCAACACGTCTTTGTTCGAGATGAGACTCCAAGCTTCGTCCAGATACTCGTCCAATTTTTCTTCTTGACTCAACATCAGGAATTTATCGTGTTGAATTTGACTGGGATGATCGTTTTGACATCCATAGCAATTTTTCTTGATCAGTTCCGTCATTTTTTCCACCAAGTGTTTGGCAAAACAGGAGACTAAATGGGCTTCTTGTTCTGGCCATCTCGATTTCATTATGATCACTTCTTCGTCTTTGTCTTGAGATTCTCCTTCCATGGTCTCCTCACATTTCATGTCCAAAGTTTCTCCACTAGGTAAAGAGGGATAACAGTCTTCCATGACTTCTAGTAATCTAGAATGACTTCTCTCAAGCTGTTGATTTCTATGGTATTATCGAATTCTGCATACAGGATGACGTTCACTGTCTTGTCCAGTGGCTTTGCAAACTCAAGTTCCACACGAATCTGGCCGGATTTTATAGGGTGGAAATGTCCCTCGTCGCTGCCTTGGTCTGGAGTGAAATCAAAAGCCCACAAAGCATACCCTCCTGCATAATCTTCGTACGTAATGCCGTGACTGGTGTTGGTTCCTAACTGACCGGTGGCTTCGTACAGGGACAAGTACGATCTCAAGTAATTCATTTTTTTGGGATCAAAGTCAGGTTCGAAAGGTCGGGTACACAAGGTCTTGCCATCGCGACTGACTTCGATTTTCTTCACGTCGAAGTGATGAAAGTTGAAAGGATTTTTTTTGAATGCTCCGTTGAAGGCTTCATTCTCGACCATACCAAGGATTAAACGTTTGGGTAACTGTTCTTGAAACAGATGATCTTGGGTTATGGAATGATGGCTAGCGGGAATGGTGAACGTTTTCACTTCCACGCGTCGTATGGGATACTTGGCGGTCATTCTGCTCAACGTTTGACTGATGTCGTTACCTACTTTGGGTAACACTTCCACGCGTCGTACGTAGAGTTTGGCATCCACGATTTTGCTTTTAGGATTGCCACCAGTAGTAGCATCAGTATCAGCCAACAAATGGAAAGCGGTACTGCTACGATTCAGTCTCAAGTGAACATTGACCCCGTTCAGCAAATACTTCTCTTGCAACCATATGTCCAAATGCAAACGATCCATCAGTTCTAAACTCTTTTCACCTACGATTTTCTTTTGTCTTTCCCCGAAGCCGTTATTGTCTTTATCTAGCTCGTCAAACTCCTTCGCTTCGTCAGGTTCCCATAGCACACAAGCATTGAGATGAGTATCCTTGGCATCTATTCCGTACGTCAAGAGATTTTCCAGGTAGGCACGGTAAGGGTAAGTATCCATGCTGCTGCTGACCAGTTTGTTATTCAAGTACAAGTCCACTGAGCTGAACAAGGAATGCATGAAATTGTTGACGGGAGCTATATTCTCACTGTCTTCTACTGAACCATTATTCTTATCTAGAACTTGGACTTTCAAGTACAAGTAACTGCTATTCAGATCGATGTAATCTTCGGGCTGTCCCTTGATATCAAACTCGATGGGAGCGGAATCAATCAATGAGGAAACGGGATTAAATTCCACCCATTGGGATTCTTGCATCGTCATCATCGTGGGGGGCATGGCAAACAGATCTAGTTCCGTCTTGGAACAGGCGCAAGACTCTCGGTGCATCATTTTTTTTCTGTGTTTCAATAATCGAAAACGTCTAAGTCTCGAACGGTTCTTCTTTTCTTGGCCTTTCTAGCTTGAAGTCTAGTGAAAGGGTGTTTTCTTCGTCGTCTCTTTCTGCCTTGTCCTTGCTGAATGCCTGACTCGGTAGCGTGCAGGGCATTTATAGGTGTGTCTCGTCGGCCTAAAATGTCTTTGTCCGTTTGCAGCAAGACATTTTTGCCAGCCCTCATGAAGGCTTCTTTAGGGTTTTGTTTGTCGATGATGACATTTTGGAGAAATTCTTTGCCTTGCGTCAGTGCCGCATCTTTCAAGGCCTGCAATCCGCGTGTCACCATCGGTTTCAACACCGGGGCCACCGAACGAAAGGCCGATTTTAACATGTCTCCTAAACCGTGTCCTCGCTGTCGTGCGACCCCTCGGTACACTGGATACATGACTTACTTACGAGTCGTGAGAAAACCGTTTTCGAAAATGGAGTTTCACCGTGACTTTTCCTTTGGTGAATGGAATATTTTGTCCCAGATCTCCTTTTATAGTAATGTTGACCGTGTCCAAATACGACTTGCTGACAGGCAAATAGTGAGGATGGACAAATTCGCGGTGGACGTGGTAAGTGTTTCCACCTTCCTCGTCAGCGAGCGTGGCAGAATCCACTTTGAAAGGAATGACACGCAGTAACGGCACGGAGGTGTGTCCCACTACGTTATACTCCACCACATCGGAATACACAAAGATCAAATTCAGTCCTTGGTTCAGTTCTACCGGGGTACGAAAATACTTGGCAAAAGTCTCGTTGTCGAAAATGCCTGATGAATCGGGTTTTTGTTCTACTTTCTTCCTCAGCTCCATGTCACCGCCCAACATGTCAAACAATTCAGGACAAAATAAAATGGTCACGATTTTACTCTGCTCAAATTTCATCAAGAAGCGACGAGCTACTTTGTGGTACTCCATGGTGACACTTTTGTTCTTGACCTGCTCAAAAGCTTTCCCAAACACGCCACTAAACCTGGAGGCTACGGCGCTGACCAAATGATGACCACTAAAATAATAGCCTGCGGAATGAACAAGTGGTAGGTCCACGTTTTAGTGATGTCATTATAGATTTTCTTGTCAGGTATGGTTCTCTTATTCAATTCCTGTTGCAATGGCACGTCATGAACTTCCACCGTAAAAAAATTTTGATTGGGAAGGACATTGAGGACTTGGGTCGGGTGAATCATTTCCACTAAAGCCACTTCCCAATGGGCTTCGTGATCTAAGGAGATGGCCTGAGGTAATTTAGCCGTGTAACAGCACAACGTGTTCTTGGGAAACACCTCCATGGAACTGTCACTGGGTAAGGTTAAGTAAAATTGGTTTTCGTGACTCATAATTCCAGAGTTCTGTGGCTGTCCGAGAGGTTATTACTGGACGTCAGAGGCGTGTCTCCGCCCAAAATGGGGTTCTGGTTGTGGTTGGACTGGTGACTGACACTGGCACTGGACACAAGGTTCCCGTTCGAGGAGAATTTCAGGGAAGGATTGGGAAGCAGGTAACCGATGCAACTGCTCAATAAAATGGTCCACAATTGTTTGTCTCCTTGTTGCAAACTCAAATTGGCAATGGCTGCCCCGATGACACAATACACCACGAAGATTTGGCAGAAAAAGACGATTTGCGTTTTAGGCACACGTTCTCCACACCACACCCACAAGGGTTGTTTTTGTAAATCTTGCACAGAAGAACTAGGTGAAGAAGGAGTGGTCGACGTAGCTGCGTCTGCTGAGTGAAAGGGCATGATGGTCACTTCTTCTTTTTATAGTCGATGACTTGCGAAGCGTCGATCCAAGAATCGAAACTGGGTGGATATCCTTTCCAACGTACTTTGACTTCTTTGACACGTCGTTTGCCCACTTTACGGGTTCTGCGTTCGAGAATGCTTTCGATGTCGTACACGTCGTCTTCTTTTTTGGTGACACGTTGTAACTCGGGCAAATAAAACGTTCCTTTGAGTACTTCTCCGTTCATGTCTTCCAATTTATAGACGGCAGGATGACGGCCATGCACTCGTCCAGTGACGCGAAACAATTCGGTCGTCCAGTTAGGTAAGTAACCTTTGTCAAAAGTGCGTTTGGTTTTGCCAATGCGTACCCAATCTCCTACGGTCAACTCTCCACTTTTCTTGGGGACAGCCCTCGTCGGGGACGTACCGAACAGACGCTCGAACACCATCACTTCGTTGTCGGGAGTCACGTCTTGCGGGGCACGTCCGATGCTTCGATGGTAAGATTGGTTGTACGCTTGCACCAGGTGCGGTAAGATGTCGATGTACTTCAGAGTGTGGTGATGCGTAAAATATTTCCACATGCGTTCTTTCAAAGTGCGTTGAAAACTTTCCACGATGCTGGCTTTGGTTTCGGGATTTTCGGTGGTAAAAAAATGAATGTCACGTTTCTTTAATTCTTTTTGAAAAGCTTGGTTCAGAAATTCGGTGCCTTTGTCCGTTTGCCATCGAAGAGGGTGACGACCGCTTTGTTTCAACACCCGTTGTAAGGCTCGCACTAACTCGCTGCTCGATTTGGAAGTCAAGGGCACGACCCAGGCAAATTTGGAAAAGACGTCGATGACACAAAACAAATATTTGTAGCCGCGATTGTAGCTGGCCAAATGAGAGACATCGGCTAAATCGGCTTGCCATTGATGATCGATGCCTTCCACTCGGGTGCGACTTCTGGCAAACTTGCGTCGAATGGGTTTGTGTAAAGTGTAGGTAGCTTTTTCTTGTAACCATCGTTGCACTTGAGGTAAACGGAGACTTTTCAGTTGCGTTTTGGCAGCACGATACAATTTTTGAACTCCTGCGTAACCTGCAGGATGGGAGGGATCGTAGTAAATGCTAGCTAAGACTTTTTCCATTTTTTGTGTTGATTGGTGTCTTAATAAGGCACCCACTCTTGGAAGAGGCTACTCTTTTTCTCTTGGGGTATTTTCTTGGATTGCAAGGCTTTGCGTGTGCGACCGGCAATAGGTGTTGAAGAGGAGGAGGATGTCTGAGTGGGGGATATCGGTTCTTGTTTCACTTCTGTCTTCACTTCTGTCTTCACTTTCTTTTTCTCTTGTGATGAAGAAGGGGTGGCCATCATCTTTTTAATCCATCCAATTCTGGAGGTAGGTGGTGTTGTTAACTTCTGTACTTTTTCTCGTGGAGTTTGAAACCCTTCTTCTTCTTTTCCTTTTTCTGTCTTGACCACTGGTACTGGTACTGGTACTGGTGATGGTGCTGGACTTTTCATCAAGGTCTTAAAATCTTTCAAAGTGGGTAGAGCTGTTTCGTCTAAAGCTTTCTGGTGAAAGAGTTGCAATCGTTGCAAGAGTTGACCGTACTTTTGCGATTTTTCTGTTTCGGACAAATCTTGGCGATCCATCAAGGACTGCAATTCGTGTTGTAACTGGGACATCTCGCTCAAATTGGGATTGGGAGGTAAATGCGGGGTGCGTTGTTCTTGCCACCGATGGTATTCCATCCATCGTTTGTAAGGCACTAAAGCTAGTTTTCGTCCTTCCATGGGGTTGTCAGGGGTCGATTCTGAGATCTTGGGACTTCCGAGGGCCTTTTTATCTTGCTCCCACCAGTCCTCCCAACATGGTTCCCAACACTCCTTTCAGTATGGGACCTAACAAGAGAGGCAAAATGCCTCCACGTTGCACTGACATCTTCTTTTTTTGACGAATGGGAATTTTTTTTCGAACCATTTGGCGAAGAACGTGACGATGTTTGCCTAAGCATTGTTTCTGGTGTTTGGACAAAGGGATCGTGCCTTTCAAAACGTTCAAACAACATTCGCACACGGTATCGATGACCTCTTTGGAGGCTGTTTGAATGAGTTTTTTTCGTAGGGGTGGAGAAGCTTTGAACAGGACAGATAACATGTCCCCATGTTTGGCTAAACGTGGTGGCAGTCCTTTCCTTTTCTTTCCTTGGGGTTTTCTGGAGGGTGACATCTTTGAGTCTTTAGGAGCACCAAAAGAACACTGATACCCTACTTGGTCACAGGCCTTTTTTATACTGGAACGCGTCGCCACTGATTGTCTTTACGGCGTATCAGTTTGAGGACAGGCATGACACGTCGTGCACGGGTACGCAACGGACTAAATCGAGCCAGTTCTTGCTTGGACAAATCCAGTAAACTTTGTAACATACCCGATCTTTCATGGACTTTGATTTTGGGAGAAGGTACTTTGTGAGCAGCAGCCACTGCCGCTAAATTGGAAGGTCCTGCCACTGGGGAAGTTCTTTTGGGGGTCATCAACGGAGAAGTTCTTGGTGTGATCAACGTCTCCAAGTACTCTTCAGTTCCTGGTGACATCAACGGAGAAGTGGATAAACGTGAGGCTGCCGGAGACGCAGTCACCGCTGTGGCAGGTCGTGGTTTGCGAGTGTAAGGTTGCGTCCTGGCCGAAGTGCCTCTCTTGCGACTAGTTTTCTTTTGTGGACTTTTCTTTTTCTGAGGACTCTTTCTCTGTTTCTTTTTCTGGGGGCTTCTTTTCTTTTTTCGGGGTGGTGTCTGGTAAGAGGAGGGTCCTGCCACTGGAGAAGTTCTTCTCTTTGGGGACCTGGTCTTTTTCTTCTTGGGGCTTCGTTGGACTTTTGTCTTGGGGATAACTTTGGGGGCATTAGGATCCCATCTTAAGAGTGAGCGAATGATGACCCCTCCTAGAGTACCGCTCCCTCCAGGTTTCAAAATGATTTGTTTTTTGGTTTGAGTGTCGATGCGGGGATCGGCCAGTTGGACCAAAGCGACTTTGTTTCGATCGAAAAAGCGTTTGGTTTGATGAGGAATCTGAATGATTCCTTGGAGTAATTGACGTGCCGTCACCGTGAACCATCGTAAGACTTCATTGAGACTAGCTTCTAAGACACGAGCTCGTGTTTGTGGATCTTTTTCTCGACTGATGCCATACAAGGCACGAATCAATTTGACGGGAAGATGCGACTGAAGGGACGTCATGTTCGCACTGAGAGTGAGACAGACGAAAAAGGGTCTGAGGTTTTTATAGATTTTTTTATGGGGAGTGAAATGAAGTCGAGGACGGAGACGTGTACAGGACAGGCCCTCCGTCTTGGCACCAGTGGTGAAACAAGTGGGTACGAAATCGCAAATCCTCGGGAGTGGTAGGTTTCAAATCGACGAGTAAATAGGCGTGTGGCGTTTGAGTGGCATCGTCGTACGCCTGAGTCAGCCAAGGCGTTCCTAACTGTTTGGCTAAGACTTGCACTTGCGATTTATCTCGAGGGCTTTTAAACAAGACCACGTAACGCGCATTGAGACTGATGGTGCGATGGGCTTTACTTTGTTGAAACAAATTTTGGGTGATGTAAATGACACTGGCATAACGGTGATGCCTTTTGCGCGTGAACCACAATTTAATTTCTTCTTCGTCTTCTCCTAACATGTCGTCGAAAATGACCAAATGGGTTTGACGGGAGTCAGAGACGATGCCGTCGTCTTCTTTAGGAATGCCTTCCACAAACACGATGGAATCGCCTTGACTTTCTCGCAAGAGGCTGTACGCCGATTGCCACTCTTTGTAACA
This sequence comes from Sinohyriopsis cumingii, assembly GCA_028554795.2. Classification (NCBI taxonomy): domain Eukaryota; kingdom Metazoa; phylum Mollusca; class Bivalvia; order Unionida; family Unionidae; genus Sinohyriopsis; species Sinohyriopsis cumingii. The sequence goes on along the minus strand of CM068833.1, from coordinate 63,806,588 downwards.
CCACACGATCCGTTGAGGGGGTCGATCGATCAAATGATGTTTATGTTCGATCAAACGTTTGACGAATTCGGTTTTGCCTGAACCGCTAGGTCCAGCAATGAGCATGTTAAAGGGATGGCGAAGATACAAAGCCTCCCAACTGGCACGATCTAAGTGTTCGTCGATGACTTTGACAGTAGAGGAAGAGGGAGCAGAGACAGCAGAGGTAGCCATGGTGTGAGAAATGTCACTTGTGACACGAAAAACAAACAAGACAAGAGTTTATATGCCTTTTTTCAGAACACGTTTATTGAATGTTTTTTTTCAAACATGAATACGAAAGACAAAAATACATAAAAGCCAAAGGCTTAAGTACAAGGATAAAAGGCACATGATAACTATGAACGTGGAATAAACACAAGTGTCTGTACAACATGTTTTGGGTAATGTTCTAACCAGTTCTATAGTAGGGGGTAAGGTCACACAAGTGTCCTCCCGAAAGGGTCTTTCAGGCCTGTCCACGACAGTCCTGTCCTGGGTGACGGGTTCTTCTGGCACCGTCACTAACACGGGTTGAAAAGTAACTTTTTTCCTTGAACAACTCTCGTGCATACTGGGCCAGTTCTTGGGTCCGAGCCTCAAAACCCCATTCTTTCCAGGCACGGACATCTGTCCAATGGGGATGTAAGTCACAAGCTACACACGCATCGTCATACACGTCTTGGGTAGCTAAAAGTTGACTAATCTTTTTTTTCTGTTGAGGTCGAGAAGTATCCAGATGAAACCGCAAGGCTTTGAGCAAAAGGAGTTTTTCGTGACCATTTAAGGCCATTGAGGTGGTAAGTACTGATCGTAAAGAGTCCACAAAGAATCGGCTGGTAAACGAAATCCCAGAAAACAAGTCACTAAGACACACACCACTTGTCGTCCCAAATTGAATGGATACAGTTCTTGTAATAATTGATGGTAATGATCCACGGTTTGAATATGGTCATTGAGTTCCTTCCACGGAATCTGTTGGATGACATGTGACATAAACCGTGGCATGGCAGCCTGTTTTTATATTCTCTTTTTTTCGGATGCAATACACGTACTTTCTAGCCAGAGATCTTCGTTCTCCAGTAGCGAATCTAAATCTTGCATACTGTAACCGAAACGTCAGAGTTCGTTTAGGTGTTTCCTCTTCCTCTAAGTAGATTCCACGTAACAAATGTTTGTAATCCTTTAACTTGTCTTCCTCAATGCGTTGCACTAGGTGAATCTCGAAGTAACCATAATCATGAACATGTCGATCATTAGCGACCTCAAAGTTTTGAACAATGTCTGACCATTGAAAGAATTTCTGACGAATCAGTTCTCTTATACCATTCAGGTACCAGTGGTTAAAGATCTGGTGACGTATCGGATGCAATTGTTCTTTACGTTTCACTTGTATTTTGACCAGCTCTCGGTAAATCCTTTCTCTCAACTCCACAGGCAAAGCACGAATGTTCTCTTGTAAAGTATTCATGAATAGGTCAGTCCTTACAATTCACAAAAGTAATCCACATAGTGAGTAATTTCTGACCACTGCCATTCAGGGTAACGTCCAAGAATGTCACTGAACTCTTTTGATGTAAACGGTCTAAAGCGATACAATAGGATGAATGCACCCTTGACCCAAAGAAATCTAACACACTGGTTGACTTTTTTCACTTTCCTCTTATGAATTTCTCGACACAAAAGTTCTACAGTGACCCATTGAGATTTCACTCTGGCAAACCCCTGCCAAACTTCCTTGTAAATCTTCTCTTGTAGTTCTTTAGGTAATGTTTCAATATCGTTTTTGAAATGAAGTTTAAATACTGGTCTCGGTGATGTCCAACATTTGACTCCTAGCCAATCTGGTTTCTTCTTCGTCAACGACATGGTAAGAAGTTACTTCAATGTCTCGGTCCCACTAAGGGTAAGTAATGACAATTCGGTGACCATCGAGCATGTTCTACGTAGGCCGAATCTTGCGGTTCCCAGTGGTGAAGTGACACACCGCAACTGAAGCACTTGACTTTATCTCCTTCGCCCAAGTAGAAAAATCCGGCTCTGGCTAATTCTTCGGGGGTCGGTCCTCCCAGATACTTAGGCCATTTTCCTTTGAACGATTGAAGACGATTTTCAAAGTCGCAGTATTCCGACAAACGCACAGGGAACGAATATTCGTCTTTCACAGGTTCGTTTCGATGAGGGTTGAGTGACATGGGTAGGAGTTTGCTCAGGGCTGGATGACATCCGTAGGGGGGTAGACGTGAAGGTGAACATTCCCCTTTAAAACGAAACCCAGTAAAATGTCCAAGAGGACGAGCGGCATCACTTTCGCATCCCACAGGTTTGACACGCACAGCATCACTTTCCATGATAGGGGTAGGGACACTAAAGTTCCCATGATGCTTTACGGCATCGCTCAGGTCACAAGGTACAGCATCGTATCCATCGCAAGGCTCACAATCGCATTCCACTTCCGAAGCCTCACACTTGAATTGTGCCTTTCTAAACAACTTGTTCTGTGTTTCTCTGAAAGTATTCATCTTGTTTGCTCGGTCTTGGTAGTCACAATGAACTATCGATCTTGACCATAGCCCCTTTTTATACTAGTCGCAATGCAGTCTCCAGCTTGTACATCTTTCCTTTTTTACGTTTTTTATGTCCTGTTCTGGAAGGTACCGTCTCTAAGGTACCGTCAACATTGTACCGTAGTGTGATGGGTGGAAAGGCCATAGAAAGGTAAGGGCAATGCGGAGACCATCGAGTATGTTCCAGAATAGCTGAATCTTTATAGATACATAGATCCATTCGTAACTTCAGTCCGCAAGCGAAACACTGTACCTCGTATCCCAATCCTGACTCAGGTCCCAAGTAGACAAATCCTGTTCTAGCTAAAACATGCGAAGAAGGTAATCCTTCCCTATCCGTAGGCCATTTTTGAAACGTGTCCAATCGACGGGCACAATCACAATAGTCAGGTAAGAAGACTGGAAAATGGTAGGGTTTGAACTTGGAGTTCTCATCGGGTTTCTCACTCGATTCTTGCTGTGGCGAAGTCATCTTTCTGGTGGGTGACTATCCTCTTACAACCAATGTTTTATACCAACATGTCCATACGGTAAGGTAAAATGATTGGGAAGTCGAACTCGCTTCTGGTACACGATTTGATAAACTTTTTCCAAGGGTCGACTGACGATGTGGTGAGTGGGTAAACGTACAATCTTGTTCGGTTGGTGAGTGGTCACTTTAAAGTTTCCATCCTCTCCCGATTGCAAGGCTTCTTTCAATACCCCAAAGTTGACCACTCGACTGGTACGATAATTCAGAGTCAGTCCTTTCACTTTGCACGTCGTGTGCACTTCTCCTTGTTTGTCCCGGTATTCGTAGCCGTAATTTTTGGGACCGCCACTGACGAAACTTAGAATCTTGTCGTCGGGATGCTCGTCTGTCCAGGCTCCTAAACGGTCTCCTTCGATGTTAGGGTGATGTTGAATCGGGTGATGGATGTAAATGCAACTGTCCGTGTCAAAGTACAGGACGCGTTCTTCTAACAGTTCTAAAGCTTCGTACAATTTTAAGCGAGCATGGGCTGTCACGTAAGCCGCAATGATGACATTTCCAAAAGGGTCGTCTTGTACAAAGTCCAGATCTTCTTCGTAATTGACCAAGATCAAATTCTCTCGAACGACGTCCACGTGTTTCATGTATTTGGTTTTGTCGTGAATCATCTGGAAGTAGCGGGAAGGTTCTGTCAAATATTCCGTCTTGGGTAAACACGGTCGTTGTGCCATTTTACCCCACAAGCAATTTAACATCACTTTGGCAAACGATCGCCTGCCTTCGTTTTTCTCGATGTGGTCTAAAGTGATGCCTTCTTGTTCGTAGTATTTCTCTTTGAATTGTATTTGGTCTTCGGGAGTGTGACACCAGGACGGATAGCCGCTGGCTTCTTGCTTCAGTTTCAAAAAGGCATCCACGTAGTCAGCGAAAATACCTTTCTGACTGGGATCACCCTTGCGGTACTGTTGTGTCTTGGGAAAGTGGCAAATTTCGTACACTTCTAACAGTTGGTATCCCATGTCCAGAGCTTTGAACAATTCCACGCTGACCCAGGTTCCCGTCAAGGCCCGTTCTTCCTGGCTGTGCTGACAAGGTTGGTCTTGGTTGCACGTTTCGGCACAAGTACGGCACAAGGGAAACATCAGTTTGCCTTGACAATGGTGATGTAAGACGGGATGGTATAGGTTCGTGGGAGGCAAAACTTTACACTTGATCAAGCCTTCGTATTGTCGAATGTTTTTCAGGTCGATGTGTTCCGTGAACAATTGCGGGTGCCCTACAGGAAAGCGACAATATTTGCACACGTAGGGATACAGCGAACACACGTCCAAGTATTTGATTTCTTCTCCTTTCTCTTCGTCGGCTTGGTACAGCAAACAGGTGGCATTGGTCCTTCCTCCGTACAAACTATCCCTCGGGTTCAGCGGGTCCATGAACTGGTAACTTTCCACGAGGTGTTTAAACTCGGGATCGGTTTTCATACGGTGATCGTACTCGTGTTCCCACATTTCCACCACTTGGTATCCTTCCTGTTCTAACTTTAGGCGTCGCTGACAAGTGTCCTGGTACAAGTCTTCCATGGTTCGTTGCAAAAACTGATTTTTAGTGCCACGGTCAGGGTAACAGACGGGACATCCGTGAAATAAGCAACCGTTAAACTCGTACACGATCTTGGGGTTTTCTAAGTCCCAGCCATCGACCGAATACGTTCCGATGGTCTTTTCGCCCCCTCCGTTGCGGGCATGTTGAATCCACTTGTCTTCCTTGTCACACAAGTAATGTAACCAACGTAGGGCTTTGACCGAGTATTGACGTTTGACAAAGTGGGTCGTTTGAGGACTGATGACAGCCACGGTCTTTTCAGGCATGAATCGTTGTCGATACACTAAGGAACACGCTTTGGCAATGGTGCAAGCTTCTTTCAAAGGATCGACCCCTCCGTGTTCCATGAACAGTTCTCGAAATTTTCCACAGCAACGCCGTAAAATGTCCACGTCGGAACGACAATACTTTAGCATTTCTTCCTGAAAGTCGAAAGGGTCCGAGGCGTGAGCCTGGTACCAAGCATAGAAAGCTTCTCGTTGTTCGGTACGCATGTTGTCGGGGTCGTAATAGTGAGCCTCAGGTAAATGGGGTAGAACGGCGTGTTGATTGGCTTCCGTATTGTAAAAGTGTGGAAAGTACCCTTTAGCCATTTCTGTCATTCCAAACGTTTTAGGCATTCGACTCAAAGGCATGGCCAAATAGCTCATCGAATCTTTAAACTGTACTTGTCCCACTTGCATGAAAATGATTTTGGCTCCGTTCAAAGTCACTTTAGGACGTTCGGTGCCTTGTTCCGTATAGTACCTCAAAAGAAACTGTCCATCGTATCCGGAGAAATTGTGAGCCATCACCGTGGCATGACGATGACAATCTCCGTAAAGTTCGATGTCCTCTTGGCTCCACGTCTTGTCGATGGGGTCTAAGACCCATTGGGCAAAATCGGCTAACGTGTTCGGTCCCCGAAAGATTTTTTCACGCCCTCCAGGAATCTTGCTACAGTGAGGGCAATGACTGAAGATAGGTTCTTGAATGCACTTCTCGCACGCTCGATGAGCCACGCAGAAATTAGGAATGTGAATGCCGGTCTCTTGCATGCATTCGAAATCGAAAAAGATGAAATTGCCTTTCTTCTTGTGACCATCCTCTTTCTCTGGTGGGGGTTGGTATTTTTGCACGTAACATTGGTGTTCCAAGTCCACGATGTGGTGACAAATGTGACATTTTTTCTTTCCTCGACATACGTGTGCCTTGGTACTATTGGTACGTATGACTTGTTCACACGTAGGGCACAATCTCAGGAGTTGACAAGCACATTTCTGCTGTGAACCTTGCGTTTTCAGATGTTGTTGGTAACAGGTAGGGCTGACAAACGTGCGCAGACAAGTTGAACAAGGCACTGGTTCTTCGCTCAGACAGGGTGAAGAGGCCAAACATCCTGAGCATTTCGATCCACAATGCTTGTGTTGCTCTCGATTATTATAACCATGGTCACATTTCTCACAGTAATAACCGTATCCCAGGAATCCGGTGATACTGGTAATGGTATCGAAATGGTCATCGTGATGATAAACATGAATGTATTTTCCGTCCTTAAAACCTTGCCCTCGAAACAACAGAGACCCGCGCACTTCTTGAGGGTGCACTTTCAAAGTGTATCGTGGAGCTAGGGCATCTTGCAATTTTTGCATCTCAGGAATGCCACAGGGTGTGTCTTTGGACATGCCAGCTTGTCGTAACAGGAGTTCTGCTTCACTTCGTTGTTTGGCTCGGTCCGATTGTCGAATGTTCTCCCAGTCTCTTTTCCATTCTGCCGTGTCGTTCTTGTTGACATAGGTTCGTCCCACCACGATGGCACGGGCTAAACACATCTGGTCATGAGGATTGTGAATTTGGACAAGGCTACGCTTAATGCTGCGAAGGTCGTTCACCAATAACATCTTTTTGCGTCCGGTCCCTTGAGGAGGAGAGACGTGGGTCATGTCCAATGTGGCTTTTCCATCGGTGATGTCAAACTGGTCATTAGATTGTTGCACGTGTTGAATCTTGTCCATGACTTTGGAAGCGGTCAATTCTGCAGGGGTGCTAAACTCGATCCAAACAGGGGATTTCAAACCGTCGTGTTGTATGGAAAGTCTCAAGCGATCGTCTTCTTTGGGTTGACATTGTCGCTTGAGTGAAGTGAGCAGAGAATCCCACACTCCGGTGATGAACCCTTCTGCTTTCTCTAACGGTACTTCGGACTTGAAATCTTTAAACTTCACCGTGTATTTGTAAGCCGTGGTTCTAAATTTTCTAGAGGAGCGCTTTTCCGTCTCTCGAATGGAATAGTATTTTTCAGGGTTGACTAAGGGTGGTGAAATTGGTTCAGAGGTTTCAAATTCTGGTTCACTCATGTCCTCTTCAAAATCACTGGCATGAATTTGTGCCAAGATTTCAGCCCTGGTTCGAGGCGATAGATCACGTTTCTGCCTCTTACTTTCTTCTTCTTTCTTCTCGAATGAATTAGATCGTTTCATCTTGAAAGCAAAAAGTCAAATGACTCAAGTTCAAACACCATGAGCTTCTTTATAGTCATAGTAGACCAGCGTATATAAAAGGGTGTGTGTCTTGTCCTTTCACTATTCATTTCACTCTCAAGCCGAGCACAACGATGGAAGAGACTAACCAGATGGAACGTTTCGTCAGAGCTTTGCGAGGGGTCATTAGAAAATTCTCTTCAGACCAGCCTACGGACTACTCTCCTTCCTTTAGAGATAAAAGTCAAGATACTTGCTATATCTGTCAGAAGAAAGGGCATTGGTCTTCAGAGTGTCCAGACCGTCAAAAAAGAACAAAAACAGGGGATAAAAAAGACAAAAGTCAAGATACCTGTTATTATTGTAGAGAAAAAGGACATTGGTCTCCAGATTGCCCAAAAAAGAAACAAGAGGAGTCAGAAGAAAAGAGGAATTCTTCAGAAGAAGAGAGGGATTCTTCAAAGGAAGAGAGGGATTCTTCTGAGGAAGAAAGAAGACAGGTGAAGAAACAGGAGAAGAAAAGAAGAAGGGAAGAAAATGAGAAGAAAGAAGAGGGAATGACGGTGAAGAAATTTAAAAAACAGAGAGACTAAACAAGGAGAAAGAAGAAGTCAATGAACTTTTTATTAAAGTGTTGTGAATTGTGAATTAGATTGTAAAAAATGGATAAAAGAATAAATGAATGATATAAGATAAGTGTCTTTGAGTTTTGATTTTAAAATAAGAACGTACACTCACGCACTCATACACAGACACGTACTATAAGGGTAAAATGGGTGGGGTTTATTTTTTGAGTTATTGGCAAATTGAAATTGTATTTCTTTTCGAGAAATGTGTGCGGCCCTGAAAAGGGCCTTTTTCTTCATGGTGAAGGGCTGAGTTTAAGCAATCAACTTTAACTGTCTTATGCCTTTGCCACGGCCAAGGCCTACTTCTGGACTGCGTAATGTTGATGATGATAATGATTGGGTTGAAATCACTAAGGGTGGTACGGTAGGCTTAGTCATAGGGTTGACGTGTTTAGCTCGGGAAGGTCGTATTCTCTTCGGTCGTAATAAAGAAGTCTGATACATTTGTTTCAGACTCCTTAACTCCGCTAAAATGTCCAACAGTACCGTGACCGTTTGATTTTCACCCTCTTGTTTCTTTGCTGCTACTTCTTCTTGCTGTTGTTGCTGTTGTTTTTTTCTTACCTCTTCTTCTTGTTGCTGTAGGAGAAAAGCCTGTTCCGCTTCCTTTTGTCGTTGTATAAATTTCTCCAATTCTTCTTTCTGTCTCTGTCTAAAATTCTCCACTTGCGGTAATGAAGAAGGTAACGAAGGTTCCGGAACAAATTCTTGCGAGGAAAGAAAATCCACAAAATCCCAATTCACCTCTTCTGAAAGTAAGTCCGGGTTCCCTTGGGCGGTCTCCCCTGCTTGTGCACCCCATTGGATCGTTTTCTGAGTTTCCGTCATGTTGAATCACTGTCGCATAGATTGACTGCACACAAGCGCTAGCGAATCTATATAGACTACGTGACGTCACAGACTGCTCTCTTCGGATTGGATGCGGACTGACTGAATTCTGTAACGCGTGTTCGGATTGGTGAATGAACTCAATCCGTTTCAATCCTTTCTGTCCCTATAAATAAGCGCAGTTCACTGCATTGATTCACCTATTGTCGGAGCCTCAACATGTGGACAGACGTTGAATCTTCAACCCTTGTGTGAACAATGATGTTCAGGACGGACATGCTCATGTATGTCCGATCCAAGTGGACCGTTGTCCACAGGACCAGCAGCAGCCTGTGGATAAGAAGAGTCTATATAGAGAGACAAGGTTGCCTCAAGAGAACTCTGATGTATGGCCCTGCTGTAAGACGAAGTTTGAGGACAAGAAGATGTCGCAAATGCCCTTTATGTTAAGGGCATATTAACATAAACCAAAGGCCCTTTTCAGGGCCAGCCATATTTCTCGAAAAGAGATAGCCTTTCCATTGCCTACCCCTTTTTTTATTTTATTTTTTAGAGATAGAGACCCTCCCTGTTTCAATTTTACATAGACCCTATACAGTCCCAGGGGTTTTTGGCCATGTTAAATTTACATAGACCCTATATTGTCCCAGGGTATTTGGCCATGTTAAATTTACATAGACCCTATATTGTCCCAGGGTATTTGGCCATGTTAATTCCCATAGACCCTATATTGTCCCACGATTTTTCTCCATGTTTAATTTACATAGACCCTATATTGTCCCAAGGGTAATTTTAATGATAAGTCCCATAGACCCTATAGGATCCCCATTCACTACTCTTGTTTGATTTGTTTAAAGTTTACCAGTGATGTGGTGGCAAATGTGTGTAAATTTACTCTCGATATTTTTCTGAAAAGAGGTAGATTGATCATGATTCTATACATAGTATACGTGTAATATAATCAGCTATTGGGAGGGTACTGCACATATTTTGCATTTTAAGCACATTTTGATGGATAATAGTAAACATTTTGATGTTTTATGTTTCGTTGAGTGCATGTTTTATATTTTTTACGAATCACAACTCCATGTTTCAAAACAACCTGTATTTAAAAGAAGATAATATGCACACGATAAGACGAGAGAAGATCAACTCTTTAAAATAGTAGTGAGATGAGGTTTGGGTTGGGGTTGGACTCATTGAACTGATTTAAGATGATGAATGAGGGGATTGGGGTTGGAATCATTGAACTGATTTAAGGTGATACTGAGGGGGTTGCGGTTGGAATCATTGAACTGATTTCAGGCGATGAATGAGGGGTAGGGGGTGGGGGTGGAATCGTTGAACTGATTTAAGGTGATAATTGAGGTGTGGGATGGGGTTGGAATCATTGAACTGATTTAAGGTGATGAATGAGATGGTTGTGGTTGGGAACATTTAACTGATTTAAGGTAATGAATGAGGGGGTTGGGTTTGGAATCATTGAACAGATATAAGGTGATGAATGATGGGGTTGGGGTTGGAATCATTGAACTGATTTAATGTGATGAATCAGGGGATTGGGGTTGGAATCGTTGAAATGATTTAAGGTGACGAATGAGGTGTGGGGTGGGGTTGGAATCACTGAATTGATTTAAGGTGATGAATGAGGGGGTTGGGGTTGGAATCATTGAACTGATTTAAGGTGATGAATGAGATGGTTGGGGTTGGGAACATTTAACTGATTTAAGGTAATGAATGAGGGGGTTGGGTTTGGAATCATTGAACAGATATAAGGTGATGAATGATGGGGATGGGGTTGGAATCATTGAACTGATTTAATGTGATGAATCAGGGGATTGGGGTTGGAATCGTTGAAATGATTTAAGGTGACGAATGAGGTGTGGGGTGGGGTTGGAATCACTGAACTGATTTAAGGTGATGAATGAGGGGGTTGGGGTTGGAATCATTGAACTGATTTAAGGTAATAATGAGGGGGTTGGGGTTGGAATCATTGAACTGATTTAAGGTGATGAATGAGGGGTTGGGGTGGGGGTGGAATCATTGAACTGATTTAAGGTGATAATTGAGGTGTGGGATGGGGTTGAAATCATTGAACTGCTTTAAGGTGATGAATGAGATGGTTGGGGTTGGAATCATTTAACTGATTTAAGATAATGAATGAGGGGGTTGGGGTTGGAATCATTGAACTGATTTAAGGTGAGGAATCAGGGGGTTGGGGTTGGAATCGTTGAAATGATATAAGGTGACGAATGAGGTGTGGGGTTGGGTTGGAATCATTGAACTGATTTAAGGTGATTTTTTGTTGTTGAGTTTAATTATAGTGGCGTGCGCACAATTGTGCATGTGCCACTTTTTTCTGACTGCACCGCAGTCTGCTAGTTGTTCTTGAGGAAGGGGATGGTGCCACCTCCCCCAGGCTTTTATGGATTCAAGGAACCATGATAGTTTGGCCTCAATCTGTGGGTCCATAAAGGTCCCTACAGTTGAATGGTTGGCTGTCATTAGTGGGAAGGAGAGCTCGGGAACGGTCCTGCTTGCTTTACATCGCTAGTTTCTTGTTGCATTTGCCTGGTGTTTCTTGCGATTTTTTTATTTTATTTATTTTTTTTTTCGATTTTTTTTTCTTCTTCAAAATGTTCTTAAAGGGGGGGGGGGGGTGTTCTATGCTGTTTATAGAGGTTCTTAGTAGAAATCATGTATGAAGAGAGATTTTCAAGGTTATTATGGTATTACTAGTCGAGGTGTTTAGGGTGTGCTTCCTACATTATGTTATTTATAAGTTTTTAGATATTACCTCTTTAAGTTATTTATTAATTAATGTTTTTAGAGATTGAATGTTATTTATACTTTATTTAGCAAGAGACCAGAGTCCTAGCCGATTACACGGTTCGTTAAGGACATCTAGGACCGGAATCCTAGCTGATTACTCGAGCTGATTACTCGGTTCGTTAAGGACATCTAGGACATCCGATTTTGCGGTTTCCTTAGTTTTTTTTATAGGTGCTTCGTAAGTGAATTATTTATTAATACTTTTATAAAATTGAATGATATGTTATGGGTTTTTATGTGGTGGCTTCTAAATTTATTTAGCTAGTTACTGGGTCTTTTGGTTTTGTGGGGATAGTAATTATATTTTGTTCCTAAGTCCTGCTGAGTCTATGAATTGATTTATATTTTTATATGCTGATTGTTTATTTTTATTAAAGTCCATAAGTAACTCTGGGTATGTGTGTGGTGATCCAATCTCTTTTTGGTTTTTGATAAATATTTTCCGAGCGGGTTGATATTTTGAGCATATATTGAATACGTGGTGTAGATCTTCGTTGGTGTGGCAGTTAAAGCAGTTAATGGTTGCTTATTTGGGTCCTATAAACCTTCCAAAACTGCTTGCTAGTTTAGTTTTTCCAGTTATTATCCTGTTTATGGTTTTCTGTTCTAAATAGGTACCCTTAGGTAGCTGTATGTTCCTATCTACGTTTTTTTGGGTTTCATGGTGCTTTTTACCTTTTGTGGAGGAGTTCCAAAAATCGTGCCATGTTAGGTGATAATGAGGGGGTTGCGGTTGGAATCATTGAACCGATTTAAGGTGATGAATGAGGGGTAGGGGTGGGGGTGGAATCGTTGAACTGATTTAAGGTGATAATTGAGGTGTGGGTTGGAGTTGGAATCATTGAACTGATTTAAGGTGATGAATGAGATGGATGGGGTTGGGATCATTTAACTGATTTAAGATAATGAATGAGGGGGTTGGGGTTGGAATCATTGAACTGATTTAAGGTGAGGAATCAGGGGGTTGGGGTTGGAATCGTTGAAATGATATAAGGTGACGAATGAGGTGTGGGGTTGGGTTGGAATCATTGAACTGATTTAAGGTGATAATGAGGGGGTTGCGGTTGGAATCATTGAACTGATTTAAGGTGATGAATGAGGGTTAGGGGTGGGAGTGGAATCGTTGAACTGATTTAAGGTGATAATTGAGGTGTGGGGTGGGGTTGGAATTATTGAACTGATTTAAGGTGATGAATGAGATGGTTGGGGTTGGGATCATTTAACTGATTTAAGATAATGAATGAGGGGGTTGGGGTTGGAATCATTGAACTGATTTAATGTGATGAATCAGGGGATTGGGGTTGGAATCGTTGAAATGATTTAAGGTGATGAATGAGGTATGGGGTGGGGTTGGAATCACTGAACTGATTTAAGGTGATGAATGAGGGGGTTGGGGTTGGATTCATTGAACTGATTTAAGGTGATGAATGAGGGGTTTGGGGTTAGAATCATTGAACTGATTTAAGGTGATGAATGAGGCGGTTGGGGTTGGAATCATTGAACTGATTTAAGGTGACGAATGATGGGGTTGGGGTTGGAATCGTTGAACTGATTTAAGGTGATGAATGAGGGGGTTGGGGTTGGATTCATTGAACTGATTTAAGGTGATGAATGAGGGGTTTGGGGTTAGAATCATTGAACTGATTTAAGGTGATGAATGAGGCGGTTGGGGTTGGAATCATTGAATTGATTTAAGGCGATGAATGACGACAGAATGAATAGTGCAGTCAGTGTCAAGTTTTAAATATACTACCATTATTTATTTATTTCTAAACATGTTACATGCCAACAACTTTGTGTTTCATATCAATACGTGCTCTCGTTATTCGTTTCATCTGTTTGCTGGATCATTTATTTATTTATGATTTGTTTATTATTTATTTATTTATTTTTTTATTTATTTATTGTTTATTTATAAACATGTTGCATGCCAACACTTGTTTGTGTTTTATATCAACACGCGTTGCTGTTATTCGGTTAACTTGTTTGCTGGATCATTTATTTATTTATTAGTCGTTTATTATTTTTATTATTTTTATTTATCATAATTTATTTATTTATTTATTTATTTATTTATCTATCTAATAAAATGTAAAGCATATGCTTCAGACGGCTAAATAATAAGGCATTTCATTTTTATTTTCTTGCTGGACATTGATTTCGTAGTTTGAATTAGTCCTCAAAACATTATTTGCTCTATCGGTTATAATGATAACTTGTCAAACTTACTATGTATATGTAGATACGTACGTACGTACGTATGTATGTATGTATGTATGTATGTATGTATGTATGTATGTATGTATGTATGTATAAAATTCCTATGTTTAAAGACTATCCGAGATAATGGGCATGTTCGTGTTTGGTATTTCTCCGCAGAGGTTTTCCGACTCGGCCTTCGAACAGCACATTATTTGAAGTATTGCAAAAATGCTCATTATCTTATGGATATAAAAGGAAGCATCTATAAGACTTCCGTCAATCACTCAAAAATGTTTGCAAAACCAGAATGTAAACTCGACAAAAGTTTACAAAACACAACAAAGTTAGAACAAATAAGAAAGAGAAATAGCTCATATATTATATCTGAGTTGGAGAGGATCGATTATGAAATATCGTACGCTGAATTTTTCAAAAGCTTTTTACTGGAAAATCGTCCATGCATTCTCTCGTCAAGATTTACTGATAATTGGAGAAGTAGAAAAGAATGGGTAGATGAAACAGGATGCCCCAATCTCTTTTTTCTGGATAAAATTTTTGGTACCGATCTTTATTTCCAAACGTGGGGATGTTGTAATACAGTATGCTCACCTAAGCATGTATGTGTGTGTGTAAGATTATTGTGAATTCTTTCCGATCAGAATATTTTTCTTCTTCTTTTTATTAACTAATAAAATGGTTTGAATATAAAAGAGTTCAAAAGAACATTTTTCAATTTTTTTTGGGTCTAGATATGTAACCAACCCCCAACCCTGCAAACAAAATCCCAGGCCCCACCAGCCCTGTGAAATTAAATGGTTCATCGCGCCAGTGATAGCCTTATGGAAATATAGGTGCATATTGTGCCAACAATTCTGAAATCTTGATTTTATTCCTGTGGATATGGCTAAGCAGTACCAGTGAGTATACATAAATCTCAAATAACTTGTTAGAAATTGTGATATCACTCCTGGTATGGCTAAACAATATGGGTGATTATGAATAAATTCAGGTTGAAGTCTGCAATTGAATTCTGAGATGTCCGAGCATTGGCATGCATGATCAATGACCCAAACATAAATATATATCAGACTGGAACCGCTCTGGCATCATTCTGGACCATCCAGGAACTGAACCCTTGGGCCAAATATAAGTACTATTGACATATTGACATACTCACCCAATAGCAATGTATGAACATACAGGGCATGAAAAGACAAATTTAGACATGCAACATAAACTGACCATGGGGTCCATATATACACCATGGAATTTGTCTCCTGGTTCATAAATTTGAAACTATTGAGTCCCCTCATAAGTATAACCATAACAAGCCCTAGGGTCCTTCCCTACCTCAAGGGACTTAGACCCTGAATGGGTGGTAACTTGGAAACTGTTGAGATCCCAAACCAGTAATGATATAAACACTGAGTATTAAAATATAGATTTACACATTCATCTGAAAGTGGCCCTAGGATCCATCCTCACAACCTGAGGAATTTATTCCTATGAGCTTTGATTGTAAACTACAGAGACACACACACACTATAGCCATGTATATGCATAATGGGCATGAAAAGACCTGACTGATATTTGCCAATGATGCAGTCCCTACCCTTAGGATAATATCAAACTTCAGGGTGGAGGTCAGTGTTGTAGGGTTTAACGCCATTTTTCATCACACGATAGGCTATACATGGCGGCCAGTATTAATGGTGGAGGAAGAACCCGGGAAATCCCCGGAAAGAACCACCGACCCTCGAGAAGCTACTGGCAAGCTTTCTCACATATCCACATTGGCCGAATCCGAGACTCAAACCCATGCAGACAGAGGTGAGATGGCAGTGATCCATAATGGAGAGCGCTTTAGACCATTTGGCCACTTGGGGCTCCAGGGTGGAGGTTAGAATGGGAAATCACTGGGGTATGAGTTCTACAAACAAAGATTTCTGATTTGGTTTGTTTTTCTTTAGCTCACAGAAGAAAGGCAGAATGTCGGCATTATTAAATACACTGCCATTGGCACATAAAAAATGAAAGTAAAATGTTAACCTTCCTCTCAGTTTGATCAAAAATAATGATACTCCTGAGATCATGCTGGTCATATCTTGGGTAGTGTCATTGAACTCTTTCACTAGACAAGGTAGAGACTTTACACACCAAGCTGTCTTGAAAATGTGCAAATTTGACCCAGGGAACAGCATAGCTAAGGAATTTGAATTCACTTAGTATAAATCAAAATTATCTTGAGCATGTTACTTTCAAGACATAAGTGATTCACTCAAGCTTGCAAAAAACTTGAATGATGTTAAAAGCACACTTGTTAAAGAATGAGTAGAATTAACAACTGGTACAAACTATAAGTCATATGTTTGTTAAATGTCATGAATCAAGTAAATTTAAAGACACAAAAATATTAATTAAAAAAACAAAAACAAAAATTTTCAGGTGGAGCTAGTGTTCCAGTAGCTGACTGTGGGAAAGAAGAGTACTCGTCACATCCTAAGGAAAGCATGACTCTGACTTCCTACATTGAGTATCTTGGAAACAAGCAAGAAAAGGGTCAAAACGGTGATGAGAGATGCCTGTATTTGAAAGACTGGCACTTTACAAGGTAGTGACTCGATTATAATAAAACTTTAAAAAAAAAAAAAAAGAAATATGTATGAACAAAATTACAGCTGTAATGAAATCCAGTAAACCAACCAAATCTCGTGAACATTCTTTGTGTTAGTGTTGTTTACAATCTTTACCATACATCTGATGCATGTTTCAATGGAAACATTGTTCAGAGAGAAATCTGGTGTTGTCAGAATGTGGCAACATACTCAAATCATCAGTAAATTTTGTTTGTTTTCCAAGATGTTAAACGGTCTTGTGTATGTATATTTAAATATTACAAAGCAGTGCCATTTAAAAGCTGTGAATTCCATATACCAGTACTATTAATTCCATATACCAGTACTGTGAATTCCATATACCAATACTGTGAATTCCATATACCAGTACTGTTAATTCCATATACCAGTACTGTTAATTCCATATACTAGTACTATTAATTCCATATACCAGTACTGTGAATTCCATATACCTGTACTGTTAATTCCATATACCAGTACTATTAATTCCATATACCAGTACTGTTAATTCCATATATGGGTACTGCTAGTTCCATATACCAGTACTATTAATTCCATATACTGGTACTATTAATTTCCTATACGAGAACATTAATTCCATATACCTTTCCATATATTGGAACTATTAATTCCATATAACAGTACTATTAATTCCATATGCAGTGTGACCCCACTATAACAAGGTAGTTAGGAGCCATTGAACCTGACCATGTTAAAGACCAAACCGTGTTATAAGTATCCAGGTCAGTTCGCTGAATGAAATAATTCATGTACCCCAAAAAATTTGTGGGGTTGGGGTGTGGTAGGTAATAAATGTGGGCTCAAAATATGTGCTTTATTGGCACAGTTACCATCTTAAATCGATGCATATTAAATGAGAAATACACCTGTAGTGAAAACAGAGAAGGCATATATAATATTTTACTTTATTCAGAGAACCATGCATTGGTACATATACGTGTATACTGTTTATATATACATGTCTAATGCATAACATGTATAGAGTATCAACACCATGTATTCGCCCATGAATCTCATCACATATGTTGAATCCACAATACAAGTAATTCCATCGAAAGTATGCACAAACACAGATTTAAAATATCCAATAATTTTGTCACAGGTCATATAGGTCTGAATTGCATTGAAAACAAAATAGCATAATCACGTAACAAATGATGAAGCACATTTACCTTTCAGCATGCCCCAAGTCGCTAAAAGTTAGTTCACATTTTAAGCTGCCATTGGTAGTGTTCATAAGCATAAACTTTTTTCCTGCATAAAGGAAACTTTCACAGCACAGTAAATGTGTTCCAATCACGTTGGAAAATGAAACAATCCATCACATTTCATTGCTTGTATTTAAGTCTGGTACTGACTTCCTTTGAAGAGAGGTTCTTATTGAAGATTTAGGTCGCCCTTCTTTGATGAAGGGTGCAAGCATTTTTTGAAGTCACTGCTAAAGGACAACTTTGGAGAACCAATCAAATGCCTGTTTATTTTTGTGGTGGCAACATCAAATAATTGTATTGCATGATTGAGATGACTTTTTTTCTCCATTTGCTTTGTATGTTTTCATAACAGCTGGTGCTTCAAAGGTAATCGGTTTTCTTTGAAATTTCAGCAAACAGTTTTATCTGGGTACATTCTTAAAAAAGGAATTGGCTATTGTTTGGTTGATTGTAGATACTGTTCCTCCCTGTCTGTTGAATAGACCAACAAGTAAGATTTTTTTTTTTTTTTTTTACAATTGTGGTAGTGGAGTGATGCTGCCTTCCATGTATGCGTCAGAAATTTTAGAAATGGTTAACGGATGATAGAGATGCAGGTGTTCTGGTCTGATGACAGGGATTACTACAGAAAATGTGAGTGTTCCAAAGGATTTAATTCTGACTAAAAAGAAGACGAATTTTACTTACCATTCAGAAACAAATGTCAGTCTATGTAAATATATTAATAGTGAGTGGCTGAAAATCCAATGAAAGATAGATTATGAGATAATGCCTCATTTGGTTGATCTCTGCTACCAGAAATGTCAAGAAAAGGAAAAAGCGGATATCTCACAACACACAGTACTCATGCTAGATGTCAACATAAGTGGATTATGATATAACAGTGCATTGTTAAGATAGTTTGTCATTAAGGACAAAGAATTTGTTTATGTAACAATAGATTAATTTCAGTGCATTTTATATCAAGTTTGCGGCTTCCTTTCATGGGGCCTCTGAATTTCTCCACTCCAAACCAATGGTTGTATATACAGGTTTAAACAGCCAACAATGTCGCCAATAAAAAAAATTGCCAGATGGTATATTTTCCTGCCAATAAGGAAAAAACATTGCAATTTGCGACATTGGTAAAGCCATGCACAGTCCCTGAATAAACTTATTACACATTATTTTGTATACTTTTAAGAAGAAAAAACTTTTTTTGTGTATGAGAAAAATACATATAAAATTTCTGGAGCCACACCACGATCATCTTGTATTGTATTGTTCATATACAATCTCATGCCCACTATGATAATAAACTTTACGTTGTTTTGGTACTTTTAAGAAAGTTTTTTTTCATGTATGAGAAAAATAAATGTATTTGAAATTTTGGGAGCCACATCACGACCATATTATATCTGAATTCATTGTTTTGATGGTGCATAGTATAGCGGGGTCGCACTGTACATGTATTGTTAATTCCTTATACATGTACCAGTACTATTAATTCCATATACTGGTACTATTAATTCCATATACTGGTACTGTTCATTCCATATACCAATATTGTTAATTCCATGTATTGGAAATATTAATTCCATTTACTGATACTATTAATTCCATGTACTGGTAATGTTAATTTCATATACTGGTACTCTTAATTCCATATACTGGTACTCTTAATTCCATATACCAGAAATATTAATTCCATATACTGGTCCTGTTAATTCCATATACCAATATTGTTAATTCCTTTTACTGGTACTATTAATTCCATGTACTGGTAATGTTAATTTCATATACTGGTACTATTAATTCCATATACCAGTACTGTTAATTCCATATAGTGGTATTGTTAATTCCATATACCAGTACTGTTAATTCCATATGCTGGTACTGTTAATTGCAAATGCTGGTACTGTTAATTCCATATGCTGGTACTGTTAATTAAATATACCAGTACTGTTAATTCCAATATGCCAGTACTGTTAATTCCAAATAACGGTACTGTTAATTCCATAATATACCGGTACTGTTAATTCCATAATATACCGGTACTGTTAATTCCATAATATACTGGTACTGTTAATTCCATATACCAGTACTGTTAATTCCATATACCGGTACTGTTAATCCCATATACCGGTACTGTTAATTCCAATATACTGGTACTGTTAATTCAATTTCTAAAGATTGCTAGTTTAGTTTATAGGGCCTTTCCTTTTATATAACAAAAAATATTAATGCCAATGCAGTTGAGACAATGGTATGTTTCTGATACTTGCAGAGCCTTCCCAGACTACACGGCATATGATACTCCCTTATACTTCCGTTCTGATTGGATGAATGAATTCTGGGATAGTCAGAACAGTATAGATGATTACAGATTTGTTTATATTGGTCCAAAGGGGTCTTGGTAAGATATTAGTTTGTTTCAACAAACATGAGTTCTGTATTTTTATCCCCCTAGCTAATTTTTTTGCATGTTTATATATTTGTTTGTGTAGCTGTTCTTTCATTATGTCCCAAATATCTTGGACTGTTTCACCAGCAGTTATGAAAATTGATATATCACTGCATCTCAAAGAGAGTAGCTGTGGTAAATCTAGATCACCATGACCTAAATTTCAATTGATTGTGCATGAAATATGGGTTGCACTGATCTAGTTTTGCTATGGCTGAGTTATCCTCCAGAGATGTATCAACTGACATACCACTGGACCTGTTAGATCAATCGAGAAATGTGTCACATACTAATATAATTGCAGTTGCATCAGTTGATAGACATAGGTTAGATTTCCACTGGTCAGAACATAATCATGTGATCAGACCCAGTTGCATTGATTTCTATATAAACTGTCAGGAGAACTATTTTATACTTCTATAAATAGCGTCATGTGCAATGTAACTAATGTAAACACTGAATTGGAAGGCATACACACCGCATGCCTTTTTTGGAAGATAGATAATTCTTTGACTAGGTTTGAAAAATAAGCTGAGAAACTCAAAATCTGGCAAAAAGAATATTGGGGCTGTCTTGTACAGCACTTTCAATGTGACTCATTACAAATGAATTTAAAACTATAGGTAAATGGATTTAGGGACTGGGAGGAGGGGGTTTCAAAGACTAACATTATAACAATTGGATTCACAGTCCTACGATGTGAAATGCTGATCGTGATAGTTACAGTATGGAGGATGGGGGTAAAAATACCGCTACTCCCCATTGTAACTTTCATGGTCAGTGTCTTGCACAGTTTGACTATTTGCTGATAGTCTTAATTTCATATGTAAGTAGCCCCTGTAGGTAGCATCAGTTGTTAATGAGCACAAAAAATAAATTTAAAGAAACGAAAATTGGTTACTCATGTGTCTGACAATATACGATTCAGCCATTTGACAATGAACACATGAGAGCATCAGATCCAAGAGTCGTTCGTATGTGAAACTACAAAACATCCTTTGTTCTGAATATTGAACTTCTCAGATCACACATGGTTATTTAGATGAAAGATTAAGACCATGTTGTGGAATGTTCAAACCTTAGATCGCCTATCATTGGTAGAATAATTTGTTTTGATGTTGATGTAGCTGTTACATTGCAGATGGAGAATACTTTGTTCTATAAATAGCTATGTAGCTTATGCTCTCAAATGCTTAAACAAGTCTCTAAAATTGATCGGAAATATCTGGAAAAAAAATGAAAATAACAACAGAATAAAATAAAATTATAAAGAATTGCAATTGTAAGAGTTTAACATTGTTTCTTCTAAGTTTATCATGTTAGAGACTGTCAGTTTCTGACTCACATGCTTAGTTAACGCCATGAGATAAACAATATTAAACTCTGAATTGCACAACTGTTTCTCTAAAACAGTGGTTTTTGACCTTGAAGAAAACCATGTTGATTGATAGAGAACTTTCAAGTATGTTGTCATGAAAATTGGAAAAGAGATGTTAAATTTTATGTCCTATAGTATATTAAATTATTGTCCTATAGTATGTTAAATTGTATGTCCTATAGTATGTTACATTTTATGTCCTATATTATGAAAAATTGTGTCCTATAGTATGTTTAATTGCCTGTCCTATATTATGATAAATTGCCTGTCCTATAGTATGTTAAATTGTATGTCCTATAGTATTTTAAATTGTATGTCCTATAGTATGTTACATTTTATGTCCTATAGTGTGTTAAATTGTATGTCCTATAATATGTTATATTTTATGTCCTATATTATGATAAGTTGTATGTCCTGTAGTATGTTAAATTGCCTGTCCTATATTATGATAAATTGAATGTCCTATAGTATATTACATTTTATGTCCTGTAGTGTGTTAAATTGCATGTCATATAATACAGTGTATGTTACATTTTATGTCCTATGTATGTTACATTTTATGTACTATATTATGATAAATTGCCTGTCCTATAGTATGTTAAATTGTATGTCCTATAGTATATTACATTTTATGTCCTATAGTGTGTTAAACTGTATGTCCTATAGTATGTTAAATCGTATGTCCTATAGTATGTTACATTTTATATCCTATATTATGATAAATTGCCTGTCCTATAGTATGTTAAATTGTATGTCCTATAGTATGTTACATTTTATGTCCTGTTGTGTGTTAAATTTTATGTCCTAGAGTATGTTAAATTGTATGCCCTATAGTATGTTACATTTTATGTCCTATAGTATGTTACATTATTGTCCTATAGTATGTTAAATTGTATGTCTTATAGTATGTTACATTTTATGTCCTATTGTGTGTTAAATTGTATGTCCTATAGTATGTTACATTTTATGTCCTATATTATGATAAATTGTGTCCTATAGTATGTTTAATTGCCTGTCCTATATTATGATAAATTGCCTGTCCTATAGTATGTTAACATGTATGTCCTATAGTATTTTAAATTGTATGTCCTATAGTATGTTACATTTTATGTCCTATAGTGTGTTAAATTGTATGTCCTATAGTATGTTACATTTTATGTCCTATATTATGATAAATTGTATCCTATAGTATGTTTAATTGCCTGTCCTATATTATGATAAATTGCCTGTCCTATAGTATTTTAAATTGTATGTCCTATAGTATGTTACATTTTATGTCCTATAGTGTGTTAAATTGTATGTCCTATAGTATGTTACATTTTATGTCCTATATTATGATAAATTGTGTCCTATAGTATGTTTAATTGCCTGTCCTATATTATGATAAATTGCCTGTCCTATAGTATGTTAAATTGTATGTCCTATAGTATATTACATTTGATGTCCTATAGTGTGTTAAACTGTATGTCCTATAGTATGTTAAATCGTATGTCCTATAGTATGTTACTTTTTATGTCCTATATTATGATAAATTGCCTGTCCTATAGTATGTTAAATTGTATGTCCTATAGTATGCTAAATTGTATGTCCTATAGTATGTTACATTTTATGTCCTATTGTGTGTTAAATTGTATGTCCTATAGTATGTTAAATTGTATGTCTTATAGTATGTTACATTTTATGTCCTATAGTGTGTTAAATTGTATGTCCTATAGTATGTTACATTTTATGTCCTATAGTATGTTTAATTGCCTGTCCTATATTATGATAAATTGCCTGTCCTATAGTATGTTAAATTGTATGTCCTATAGGATAGTGTGTTAAACTGTATGTCCTATAGTATGTTAAATTGTATGTCCTATAGTATGCTAAATTGTATGTCCTATAGTATGTTACATTTTATGTCCTATTGTGTGTTAAATTGTATGTCCTATAGTATGTTAAATTGTATGTCCTATAGTATGTTACATTTTATGTCCTATATTATGATAAATTGTGTCCTATAATATGTTTAATTGCCTGTCCTATATTATAATAAATTGCCTGTCCTATAGTATATTAAATTGTATGTCCTATAGATTTTAAATTGTATGTTCTATATTATGTTACATTTTATGTCCTATAGTGTGTTAAATTGTATGTCCTATAGTATGTTACATTTTATGTCCTATATTATGATAAATTGTGTCCTATAGTATGTTAAATTGCCTGTCCTATATTATGATAAATTGCCTGTCCTATAGTATGTTAAATTGTATGTCCTATAGTATTTTAAATTGTATGTCCTATAGTATGTTACATTTTATGTCCTATATTTTGATAAATTGTGTCCTATAGTATGTTTAATTGCCTGTCCTATATTATGACAAATTGCCTGTCCTATAGTATGTTAAATTGTATGTCCTATAGTATTTTAAATTGTATGTCCTATAGTATGTTACATTTTATGTCCTATAGTGTGTTAAATTGTATGTCCTATAGTATGTTACATTTTATGTCCTATATTATGATAAATTGTATGTCCTGTAGTATGTTAAATTGCCTGTCCTATATTATGATAAATTGAATGTCCTATAGTATATTACATTTTATGTCCTGTAGTGTGTTAAACTGCATGTCCTATAGTATGTTACATTTTATGTCCTATAGTGTGTTAAATTGTATGGCCTATAGTATGTTACATTTTATGTCCTATATTATGATAAATTGTGTCCTATAGTATGTTTAATTGCCTGTCCTATATTATGATAAATTGCCTGTCCTATAGTATGTTAAATTGTATGTCCTATAGTATTTTAAATTGTATGTCCTATAGTATGTTACATTTTATGTCCTATAGTGTGTTAAATTGTATGTACTATAGTATGTTACATTTTAGGTCCTTTATTATGATAAATTGCCTGTCCTATATTATGATAAATTGAATGTCCTACAGTGTGTTACATTTTATGTTCTATTGTGTGTTGAATTGTATGTCCTATAGTATGTTAAATTGTATGTCCTATAGTATGTTACATTATTGTCTTATAGTATGTTAAATTATTGTCCTATAGTATGTTAAATTGTATGTCCTATAGTATGTTACATTTTATGTCCTATATTATGATAAATTTTGTCCTATAGTATGTTTAATTGCCTGTCCTATATTATGATAAATTGCCTGTCCTATAGTATGTTAAATTG
Source organism: Sinohyriopsis cumingii (assembly GCA_028554795.2). Taxonomy (NCBI): domain Eukaryota; kingdom Metazoa; phylum Mollusca; class Bivalvia; order Unionida; family Unionidae; genus Sinohyriopsis; species Sinohyriopsis cumingii. The sequence continues at coordinate 63,782,107 of CM068833.1, read as the reverse complement.
TATGTCCTATAGAGTGTCAAATTGTATGTCCTATAGTATGTTACATTTTATGTCCTATAGTGTGTTAAATTATTGTCCTATAGTATGTTAAATTGTATGTCCTATAGTATGTTACATTTTATGTCCTATATTATGATAAATTGTGTCCTATAGTATGTTTAATTGCCTGTCCTATATTATGATAAATTGTATGTCCTGTAGTATGTTACATTTTATGTCCTATAGTGTGTGAAATTGTATGTCCTGTAGTACAGTGTATGTTACATTTTATGTCCTATATATGTTACATTTTATTTACTATATTATGATAAATTGCCTGTCCTATAGTACGTTAAATTGTATGTCCTATAGTGTGTTAAATTGTATGTCCTATAGTATGTTACATTTTATGTCCTATATTATGATAAATTGCCTGTCCTATAGTATGTTAAATTGTATGTCCTATAGTATGTTAAATTGTATGTCCTATAGTATGTTAAATTTTATGTCCTATAGTGTGTTAAATTGTATGTCCTATATTATGTTAAATTTTATGTCCAATAGTATGTTTTATTTTATGTCCTATAGTATGCTAAATTTTATGTCCTATATTATGTTAAATTTTATGTCCTATATATAGTATGTTAATTTTTATGTCCTATAGTAAAGCCAAACCCACTTGGCTGCCAACACATTGGTTGAGACCCCACAAATTGAGACAAATAAGTAAGGTAAACACTAAGCTAAGCTGGGTGATTAGATTGGTTAGAGGGTCAATGTTATTTCTGATATGTGGTTGACTTACAATTACTGAATTAGGCCAAAAAGGTTAATCTTTCTGTGCTTTGGTGTAATAGGGCCCAAAATATTGAGGGTTAAGGATTCAGTATGAAAATTAGGTCACAGTGGCCTAGCTTACATGTATTAGTTACTTATGATGAAACTAGGTCCAAGATGCTTAGGTTGTAACAAATGTACAGATGAAATGGACTGCTCTGGTGGCCTAGTGGTAAAGCGTCTGCCTTGGATGCGGGAGGTCGCGGGTTTGAACTTTGGCCAAGTCATACCAAAGACTTATACAAATGGTACTAACAGCTGTCTCACTTGGCACTCAGCATTAAGAGGTTAGTGATAGGACTGGTCGGACTGGTGTCAGGATAATGTGACTCGGTGAGACATCATGCTACATGTCTACGGCATGATGCCTCAGTGCTAAACATCACTATAAACTGTCACACTGCAGACATCATAGCAATATGACTCAAATTTTTTTAAATCTATGTTAAAAATCTAAATACGCACACACACAGATGAAACTATAGAAAGCTTAATAGTCTTTGTTAGTAAACACCTTGTTCAATATCAGGTGAAACAATTGGAATTGAATGACTGATTTCTTGTCACAATAAATCATCTTATGATAGAAATTATGTTAAAACAGAGTTATTGTCTGCACTATAATTCACTTATGGGCACGTTTGTTTTTTGCTGCAAATCTCTTTGAAAAAAACTATTAAATTTCTTTGTCTACACATTTATTTATAAAATCCTTGTCACATAACTCAATACATTGTATGCATAATTATTTATTTTTACTAACCAGTCTGGGGCCCTGAGTGGCCGAGTGGTCTAAAGCGCTCACCATTCCGGATCACTGCCATCTCACCTCTGTCTGCGTGGGTTCAAGTCCAAGGCTCGGCTAGTGTAGGTATGTGGGAAAGCCTGCCAGTAGCTTCTTGTGGGTCGGTGGTTTTTCCTGGGTTTTCCAGGGTTCTTCCTCCACCAGTTATACTGGCCGCCATGTATAGCCTATCTTGTGCTGAAAAATGGCATTAAACCCTAGAACAACAACAACAACTAACCAGTCCACTTAAAACTTTCAGCTTACATCTTTATTTTTGAGGGTTTCAGAAGATTGTTTCAAAAAATATATGTACACGAGGAGGCCTTAACAGTTAAGATAGTAATTACATTTGTATTCATAATGTGAGCATGTACTGATGAAAAAATGTCAAAATTTCTTTTATGAAACAGCATGTGTGAGATGTAGGCAATATGTAATCCTATTTTGAAATGGAATGTGCATTTGTGAGCAGTAAATTCTTCTCATTTAAAAGATTACCGGTATAACCCTCCGACCCTGAAAGTCACAAGTTTGCACTGGATGAAACAGTATTGTGGGCAATCATTGCCTTTGGCAAGTCCCCTTTTGGAAAAAATACTTTCAAATTTTGCACAATGTGCAATGCCCCCCAACCCCAAGCTTTCCATCCCTGGGAGTCTTTCCTTTACAACAGCCCTGCTTTCACCGTTTTGGTATTTATAAATAGGCCACAAAATTATTTTCCTTCTTTGTTATGTATGACCATTCATTATTGTACTTTTGTTACTATAGTTGATATACCTTTGTAACTTCCTGCACATAATAAGTAACTTCAGTACATGAAAATCCTGATCATTTGATAATGGGTTGACCAGCTTCTTTTTGTGTATTAAGACAGTAAATAGGTTAAGGGAAGCAGCCTATAATTGCTTGACTGATATGCAGTGGATTGATATTTTTACAGGGAGTCTTTGTAAATTTTAAAGTGTACCCTTTTATTGTCAACATATTCTGTAACATTTCAAAATGAAGTAGGCTGTGAAACACATGATTGGACTTTAAACTTTTTGTGGGGAGTATCCTTCTGTTTTTGGTTAACCTCAAGGCAAACTAATTACAGTTTGATGCCAGTACACATAATTCCTTTAAAATTTTTTCCAGCAAGATTTACTCCCTTGGACGCTCTTCTTACAAATGAGGAATAGCTTTTTCGTTTAAAAATGATTGCTGTAAAAGGATTTTTTTATGTGTTTTCTTTAAAGTGATACTTAAGATTGACCACTCCTGCTACAATGATGTTTGTTCCTTGGCTTTTCCCTATCTATTTGAAAGTCCATGTATGATATATAGGTCGACATGATGACATTACAATTAAAAACACATTTGCATGCATCCAATCAGAGCAGCAGTGTTGCATGGCATTGCAGGTTTCCAGTAGTTTTTTTTAGTTTATTTTAAATAACTGAAAAATGTGCATGCTACTTTTCATTAATGGATGTCCATCCATATCTCTGATGGCACTGGAAATTGGCTAGAGTCATTAATGGTGATAAAAGACTGTAAGATGGCAGTGAATATAGATTTTAAAACAATGTATCTGGCTATGAATACATTCACAGTTGATAGTCTGCTGAGTTCCATTGTAAGATATTTGATGGCTGTTATTGTAGCATATTTTTGAAGTAACAGTTACCCCTCCTGGGCGTGAAGATTTAATTTTTTTTGAGGTAGAAATAATGACAAGAGGCAGACTTCATGCAGATACCAAATTTGACATTTAATGAATGACTTTGTTAGTTTGGAAAGAAAAGTAATTCAGAAAACAGATATTTATTATATAGATAATGAGTGTACATTTAAGTTAAATGAATGTAAGAACTGGGACTGAAAATGCAGCTCATTTAAGGTGAATGTTTTCATGACTTACATGAGCATCTAATAAAACTTTTATTGCAGTAATATAAGTAAAGTACAAATAACAAAGCTAAAGTGGCAAAACTATCAAATCAAATAAGAATCTCATTTTTATAACATTTTTAGTGCATTATGTATTCTTTTCTTTTGTCTCTCTGAAATGTTGTGTGTCACCTTAATTTGGAGGTGGGGTGGGACACAGTGTCCCCCGCCCTTGGGATCCTTTGTGCAACACTGGGGCAATGGTTATGTAAATACATAATATACATGCTGGGTATGCCCATTTAATGAGGTATACAATAAGATTGCAGACTGTCAGTGATTTCAGTAATTTTTCCACACCATTAATATTTTAACTAAGAAATGAAAATTCATGTTTAAAAATGATGAAAAAATATAAAAACTACAGTTACATTAAAACCAAAGCAAACATTTATGCTGTGAATTAATATTATATAATGGTGTGTAATCCTTTCCTCTCATTGTATTCCTGTTGCAGGACTCCATTCCATGCAGATGTGTTTAACTCTTTTAGCTGGTCAGCCAATATTTGTGGACGGAAAAAGTGGATTTTCTTCCCACCAGGCATGTGACATTACATTTTTCCTACACAATCCAGCAGTGATATCACTAATTCTGCCACCAGCGATATCACTAATTCTGTCAGTAGGGATATCACTGATTTTTCTGGCAATTATATCATCAATTCCACCACTGACTCCAAAAGTCACAAAGTATCCAAGTGCTCTTCCATGTGAATGAGGCACCATCCTAGGGGGTGACTATGGCAGAAAAGTTACACATTGGTGTCAGATTTTTCTCTGAATTTATCAGAAAAGCAGTTTACAAGTTAATCAAAAATGTACCACCTTTTGCCCAGAAATATTACTAATTTATGACTGCATGTGATTTTTACTGATTTTAAGAAAGTAGGGTTTGTTTTGCAGTTAGAAATTGTCAGTATTTTGATCTTATGCTGACACATTGGTGTTTATTATGTTTGACAGAACAATTAAATTGCAATAAAGGATCAACTCCTTGATAAATCCCACATTTAAGTAGGAACCCATTGTTTGATGAGCAGAAAGATTCAAGTGTCATTTTATACTAAAAATAAGACTTACAGTAGGAGTAGAAATAAATACATTCATTTCATTTATCCTGAATAAAATTGACATTAGTTTTCTTAAATGGTACATGGACAAAATCCAAAGCTAAACCAAATGCAACTTCCTGTTGTATTAAATGTGGATCATGACCGTTATCATGTTTTAAGTGGGCAATAAGAATAAGGTAAAGTATCAGATAATATTGGTATGTTGCATGTTTCCTTTACATGAAAAAATCATATTTTTATATTTTGATCATAAACCAATATAAATTAATTCTAACTTATACCAGCAACAGTAGCTTATAATAATAATAATAATCTTAATGAAAGGGTAAGTTTGTTTTAAAGACTGCTTAAAAGTTACACACATCCCTCTGTTTTGCCAGGTGGTCAAAGTCACATTTCCAGTTTGTATGGAGCCAGTATGGTCTCTGATGAATGGTTTGATAATGCATCATGCCACTGCTTTTCAGAGATACTGTCCCATATTTTTACCCCATATGACCAGAAAGACTCCATTTCTTTCATGTTGATTGGTTTTAATATGGTCCCACAAGTCGCAGAGGAGAAAATATTACGTTGTACCAGGGCTCACCCCTCTGCCTCTTAAGTACAAAATAGCACCGTTTTTACCAAGCCATCTAGGTAGATGCACTTTAATCCTTGGATGATAGATCTGGTGCCATTTTCCCTGGGTCATGGTTCAAGATGTGCATAGTTTGGATCATGTTTGTGGCAAAATAAAAACAGATTTTGTTCAAATCCAGCCTTATTTTATCTTGCATAAAAGACGTTTATGTGAATTTTGTAACAGATTTTACCCAGCCACACAGATTGTGGAGGAAGATATGGGCTGTACGTTGCAGTTGCTTTCATGGCAGTGAAAACATCCAATGTTAACAAAAGGACCCTATTTATTTCCCTGTATACTTGTATCTATGGGCAGATGGGATGGGGGCAGGTGGGACCTCACTGCAGACACTGCATGAATTTTTTTGTTTTTATGAGACTGACTTTAAGACAGTTTTATACATTCACACAATGTATGCCTTGCTTTTCTTTTTATGCATGTCTATGATGAAATAGTTACCTATCATATAATTTCATTTTTCCATAAAATATATTAATGTAAATAAAAATAACACTTGTTAAATATATGTTTTATTTTATTCTAGGTGAAGAAGCATTTTTTCGCAACAGATTTGGCAAGCTTGCCTATGATGTCACTTCCAGTGGACTGAAAGACCAATCACAGTTCCCAAATTACTGCAAACTTACTAGACAAATTGAGGTCATCCAAGAACCAGGGGAGATAATCTTTGTGCCAAGTGGATGGCATCATCAGGTTTTTAATATGGTAAGATTAGAACTGGTTGTCTCATATTGCATTTCCATTACCAAAGAAAATATTGGTTTGCAAAGGGCTCATTACAAATAATATGAACCCTATAGTAAAATGTTTTTCCATCTTTTTATCCTTCCACAAAAACCACCAGTAGCCATATCGGTCTGTCAGAACTAAGGGTTTTTGCCTTTGTTGTTCTGGATCTTTTTTTTGGAAAAAGGCATATCAACTTGTTTTTAAAAAAACACCATGTTTTTGGATATTAAACCCCCAAATTTTGACTTCAAAACTAAATCCATTTGGCCATCATTAATTCCCCATACAGCACAATCTGTTTAGAGTTTACGCAGCTGTATATTTTATACTTTGTGTGTGTGTGTGTGTATATATATATATATATATGTGTGTGTGTGTGTGTGTGTGTGTTTCTTACAAAAATAACAAGAAAAAAGTGAAGAAAAGAAGCGAGCGTTGTAAAATTTAACAAATAATTTATTTCCATAGAAAAATGAGGGAAAAAAACGTATAGTTTTACGAATCAAATCCCAAAATAATCCAAGAATTAAAAAATAGAAGTCCTAGTAATAACAAGTCCTAATGAAACTGAGTTCGAATCCCAATGAAATCCAAAATGGAAGGGGATAACATATGCTATGGTCAGCATCTTACTGATTTGACAACAGTTCTTTATTGAATCACAGAAAATATTGAATCACAGAAAATAATGTTCCAGTTTTTTTAATTCTGTATAAATTTCTATAAATGTCTTTGTCCAAGATTTAATTTAGAGCACTAGTATTTCAAGGGAAAACAGACTTGAAATCCAAATAAATTGAAGAAAACAAAATACTTAGCCCAAAACTGGTCACAACATAAAACACTTTAACTTCTAAAGTGTTAAGGTGCTAATGAGTATTCTTTCTCAAAACATCATTAATAAATCTAGCTACAATGTGAATCAGATGCCCGAATGTGGGTGAGTCTTCTGGAAAAACCTAATTGATACATGTTATTTGTCACATACTACAAGTATGGTTTGGATTTCACTTTATGAATCTTACTCTGAGAAAGAATCTAACCAAAATATAAAAAGTTGTTTACTACAACTTTTACTGATTCTGAATCAAGACCAGGAACTAGGTCAGCATTAGATACAATGTCTCTATAAAGTCGTTTACATCAAAAATAAAAATAAAAATCAGTCTGAACTGAATTTGTGGACAATATCAAATCCAGTAAATAAAGTTAGATTAGAATAGCAAGTAATGGAATAACTTTTTTTAAAACTTACAAAGAAACAGTTAAATTAAATCAAACCATACATACTTTAATATAATTGATTATTAGTCAGCCCCACTGTTCTCTTTGACCTGTATGCATACAATTTTACTATCACTTAATGAAATGGTATCTTTGACCACACTTGTCTTATAAAAGAAACCATATTATAAAGAAGGGCCTTTTAATGAGGTAGTACTATATTGAACAGGAGGACACAATTTCTATCAACCACAACTGGCTGAATGGCTGTAATGTCGATATGTGTTGGGAACATGTAAAGCAAAGTCTGGCAATTGTAAAGAAGGAGATAGATGATTGCAGAGAAATGGATGAATGGGACGAACAATGTCAGGTAAAATATAATAAATACACTGCGTATTTGACATGCTTCATCTATTTTGCGTAGTTGCCCCAGAATCCTATTTTTTTCACTGTGTAATTTCAAAGTGTCATGGTGTGGTTGGGCCAATGCATGCAACACCGTGAAATAATATTTTACATTATGATTTAGATAAGACTGCTAGGAGTCAATTAGGAACTGGCTTTCCTTGATTCCAATTTGTGTTTTGTAATTGTATGCTCTCATATGCCTCAGCCTGACATTGTTTAAAGGGACTGGCCATTTAATTGCAAATGGGGGAGGGGGAGTGATCTGACTCCTTATGAGACCACAAAATAATGGCCACCTTATAGCTTGAAAAAACTTCTTGCTCATTTATAGAAAATTGCATTAATGGAAGGAAAGATAAATTATCCTGGTGTAAAGAAAAAAAAAATTTGGTTTGAAAACCCCCCCACAAATATTGGAGGGTCACACAAACAGAAGTAGTGGGTGACTAAGTTGCTGAAAAAATGTCAGCTTCACATTCTTCTCTATGGACAGTGAAAATGACGTCACCCTGCGATTTTTTTTGTGTACTGAGTGACAATTGTTTATTGCTACCAGGATGCTTCCAGCTGAGTAGTTGTAGTGTGGTATCCCCAGACAGAATGCATTGTAACCCTTGCATGTATTGATATCAACTGCACCAACAAAATAATATGTGACAGATTCGCAGGCATGTGCTTTAGTTGCTGATTGACCATTAAAACAGTGTTCTTTAATGGAATATCAAAGTTTATTCAACAGGAAATATATGAGTACACGTCTAAATTTGAAATTTGACCACATGAATCAGTGTCTGTGTGCTCTTCTTGGTCATTGCATTATGTATTATGGCCATGAGCACATCAGAAACTATACATTGTAATTACTTCTGACTGACAGGAGTACCTAGATTAAATTATTGTAAATACAAATATTCATAAATAGTTAATGAACTGACACAAGAACAAGCAGTTTAATATTTTTGTTAATTTTCAAAACTTTATAAAAAATTTGAGTCCAATAACATTTAGTTAAAATTAACCCGTATTAACCCAAAACTTTTAGTTGAAAAGTTGAAAGACTGAAAACTTGTTAAAGCCACATTAAAAATCCAACACATACACAGTATATATATATATATAGAGAGAGAGAGAGAGAGAGAGAGAGACACATTCTTTCCAGATAGCTGTCATTCAAGAAAGTAGAAACTTATTAACCTATGAATGAAAGTATTGCAATTAATTTAACTCTCTATGTATCATTATATAAGTAAGTATTAATATTCTGTAGACATTTGACATGTTTAAGAGCAAAGAAAGTCAAAACAATAAAAATGTTATTTAATGTTGTTTTAAAATTCATTACTAAAGTGTACACTTAAAATTGAATAAGCACTTAAAGTAACCAACCAAAGCATTCCTTTTATGTGAATTTACACATAGGACATTAAAAGTATAAAACATTTTGTGTTTATAATTTCTGATACTGTTTGTTTTCTTCATGGAATATGGATCTGCAAATCAGTGTTCTTTAACACATTAACCTCTGGAGCTTTTTGTCATTTTCGCCTGAAAATCGAGTAGGAAACACGTTTTGAAAGCTCTTTCTGAATACTCGAAAACACCAAATCCCTGGTAATCTTTCAATAACATACTGCCTAGTTGTGTTAGAAACATCGCTTTTCATTGGCTATTCGACTTGTGCATGAGCAGAAGGGTAAAAGTTGGAGTTCTTTTTTTTTTTAACGCTAAACGGAGCCATTATTTTTGTATGGAGACCACTCTTTATTCCAAATGCCCATCTCATCCTACTTTTTGCAAAGGCTCATCTGTCTGTTTGCAGTTCATACCGGTTTGCCTTAGATCTGAGACCAAAAAGTCTAAAATCCAGACACAAAATCGGATTCCGACCACAGGCAAATTTTGGGTAGAAAACAGTCAGGTCCAAAAAATGTGTTTTTTAAAAATCTGTGTTTTGTAGTGCAACTAGATATTCCAGATTATTTGGTATAATTGTAGAGCTACATCTGTCTACCTTTCTATAATACCACCCACTTTAGTGTATCATGCATGACCATGACGCTACAGAGCTCAGCAGGAGGCTACTACCCCCTTCCCTGTTAAGTCGTCGCTAGGGGTTAATGTGTTAAATGTACACATAAAAATCTCATGAGTATTTGTCAGTTTCTAAATTCAACACATTTACAATTGTTCCAACGTGCCAGTAAAGTGCCAAAATTTACTCCAAAGTTTTTTAGCTGTGATGTTGTCTGAATGTAGATGTACTGATATTAGTACTGTGTGTTCCTTACCTCTTAGGTTTTGATAATTACTGGCTGATATTACCACTGCTGATTGTTAAGATGGTAAATGAAAAGCATGGAGCAGGCACAATATTGTTCACCTTAAGACAGTGTGATATCCGATTGCCATAAAGTAAAATTCTATGCTGGCTGTTGTGGCTTCAACTGGTTTTAGTCTGGTACCCTTTCAGATACATTATGAAATGTTTTTGGAAGGGTACCAGACTAAAACCGGTTGATCATGTGACAAGCTTACTTCATTTGTAAACATTGTACAGTTAATGGCTTCAAATTGCCAGTGAAAGAACAAGATGTTGCAAAAAAATGCAAAATGTTGCAGTTTAGAAGAAAAGTGAATGCAATCTGATTAAATGAAAAGAGGGATGATTCTTTGGTCATTGCTGAGAAAACTTGATGTAAGAAAGGTTCAGATAAATAATTGTACATTCTGCAGCAGTGGCAAAATGAAATGGTGGGTTTATGATTGTTACACTAGACTTTTGTATACAGATTTTTTTGACAAGGTCGTTTTGTACCATGAGTGATGATTTTTCTTGTTATTTCTAGCAACATTATTTTAAGTTTTATCATATTGATTCCATAAAGTTCAATCTCGATTTTAAATTAAAATAATTTGTTTACACTTTATTTTATGTGTAATTATTATTACTCACACCTGTAAGCCATTCTAAAAAAAACACATCTTTATTAAGGCCACTTGCCTGCTGCATACTAGTCATCTAGATGTGTATTTGTGCTACTGAGGAATATTCAGTTTTAGCATCTTTGTTTTTTTCTCCCATCTGTCCATCCATCCATCAAAGTTTCATTTTTTGAGTAAAAATCCAAAAAGTTCAAGATATCATTTGATTCACGGTATGATGTCAACTTGACGGTTAAGACCACTCTGGTGTCCTAAGTGATTAGAACATCTGCCTGCAAGGAGGTTGGGGGTTCAAATCCTGGCCGAGTCATACCAAAGAATTATAAATATGATAGTAGCATCTGCCTCCCTTAAACTCAGCATTAAGCGATTAGTGTTTGAACTGGTCAGCCTGGTGTCAGGATAATGTGACTGGGTGGGACATGATATTACATGTCTGCTGCATGATGTCCCAGTGTCACACATTACTATAAACTGCCACACTGCAGACCTTGTTGCACTATAACTGAATTTTTTTTAAACTACCATTAAAATCCAAATCACACACTTCTTGTTAGTTAAGAGTGAAGATCAGTTGATCTCTCTGGTCAAGAGTGATGTAATGGAGAAATCAGATGGGGCAAGAGAAATAAATTGCCTTCATACATTTCTAAATATGACCTCTCATTTTTATTAAAATTTCAGCCTGAAATGTTTCTTAGCTTGAATATAGTACTGTTAAATTTATATTTTGATGTTAAGTAATTGTTAAAGTTTAGTTATTGTTACTTTAACAAATTTTTAAGGTTAATTGTTCACTAAATGGATACTCTCTCATCTAATGATCTTTCTCTTAAAATATTTTTGATTATGTTTCCATGGACCTTTGCTAATAGAACAGTTACTATGTATTTTATTACTTAACAGTTTTTCTTTTCCTTTTTAAGCTGATTCTTAAAGCCAATGCAGGAATCGACTATAAGGATTTCTTTAAGTTCATGAATTATATTGCTGTGAACAGATTTGCAATGCTGGAAAGATTGTCTCCAGTGTTGAAGGATGAGGCATTGCCAGACTCTAAAGCAGAGGCACTATCACAAAGTATTACAAATTGTGACACTGAGAAAACAATTAATGATAGCAAAAGCAATGTGCAATTAAAAAATTCAGAATCCTGTGATTGTTCGCAAATGTCTGACATTCAAAAGCAACTCGAAGAGAAAAGAGATGGCGGCTTATGTGCAAAGAGATTTTCCAAATGCATTGTGGATGAGCAAAATGAATGTTTGTTCAACAAAGAACATTTATTATTTGATCTGCTTCAAGTCAAATGCATTTTACAAGACATGAAAGATAACCCAGACTTTCAAGGTATCAAGTTGGATGACTGTCCCTATTCATTGGATAGACTGATTTCCAAGATAGAATCTTACAGATGTGATTATGAGGAGAAATAAGGATACCGTACCAGTCTGCTGTTCATTTTGCACCTATTTTTAATAATCTGGACATATGCTAATCTGTCCTTTCATTCTACTATTATGATTGATGCCTAAAATGCAAAATAATGGCATGCTATACTGCTCCTCCTATTTTGTTTTTCTATAGACCCTGATCTGCTTGTGCATTATGCAATGGCAGATCAGGGTCTATGTTGTTTGCAGTTGGATTCAACTTATAAGTGAGCATATATGCGATCTTAAAGGTGGCATTCCTTCAAGGACATAAAATATAATTCTTGTAACACAATGAAAACATGGAATTTCATCAGTTCACCAGGCAGAGACTGCACATAACTACTCTGGTCTTTTTTAACAAGACTAGTTTTTTTCATTGCTTGTCAGTGGTCACTTCTGTAATAAAGTAAGATTGACATTTTAAAGTAATTTGATTGTATTTGAAATTAATATATCCTGTTTTATAAGTATTCTTTTACACTTTCCAAAGAAAATTTAGTTAACAATCATAATATTGATCCTATTTTACTGTCAAAGCCATTCCTCATAATATCTTTAAACAACAGTCCCTTGAAATGTTGAGGCTCTACTGGCCTAAACCAATTCCCATAAGAAGATATCACTATTTTTTTCAACTCTTTATCTTCAGATCTGCTAACACATGTGTGCATTACTAAAAATAGCTCTGCTGCCCCAAAAATGCATAAGTGTTTTGCAAGGAATACCCTCTCTGTCCTTGTTGACTCGTACATGCATTTCCCTCCAAGGGTCGGGAAACCGCAGACATGCATATACATGTTCCTTATTTAAAACATGGACAAAATTGAAAACAGAATTTCGTCCTTACATAAAATTATTAAAGTGTTCTATTAGTAGTTTTACTTACTATAAGCAGGAATTACAACTGAAAACGATGTCAAATGTAGAAAGTAAACAAAATGACTACCTTCATGTATATTCCGATGATACTGATGCATGTTTTGAAGGATTTGAAAGTGATAACATTACAAATGACATCAACTTTAATGATCATATTCAAGATGAAGGATTGGACATTAGTATAAGTCCCATTCCTACACCAGATTTATTTGAGTCTGAGGCTGAAATATATGATGATATTGTATGGTCTGAACATGTGGGACCAGTACACGTGTACTTTACAGCAGATTCAGAGCCTTCCTTTCATTGAGATGAAAATGCAAGGGAGATAAATTTTGGGTTTTTTTTAATTTTCCTGAAGAAGTACTGTCACTGGCTGCTGAAACACAAATGTGCTGAAAAACAAATCAGCGAGAAGCCTGATCACAATAACATGTGAATATCAACATAGATTATACTGGATGTAAACAACTATAAAGCCATGTACTACAAGCAGCAACAAATATTACAGTGAGTTTTTAGTGACACATGTTTGTTGACAATGGGATATAGATCAAACAAAGATAAATTTTTATTTTACATACATGATATTTGTGTATTATAATGGGGTTTGAGTGATATATTAATTTTCTAACTTACGATCCATACTCAAATTCATGGGTTTTTCACATACATGTATAGTACTTTAGGCATTATGGATTCTTCTACACAGTTATTAGCTGTCAATACATACTCTCTGTGTAAATGATCCTTCTCACTGACAACAGGTTACCTATTAAAAATTTCAAGTGTTTGTTAAATTTGATATTTTTAAGCCCCCCCCCCCCTTTTTCAACATCCACTCAAGTTGACAATGTTACCTTGTTGGAAACGAGTGGCACAAAACTTTGGTGCTTTGATTTTATTTCTCATTAAATTAGATAGTTTGCATGGGACAAGATTGATATAGAAAATGTAGACAGCACATGCACCAACTTGAGTAGCTCTCACTACGCAGCCATAATGTTGATCTGGGGTTCAGCGAAGCAACAACTGCTAGAATGCAGGCTTAGTAGCCAAGGCACTCAGTACTTCCAGAAGGTAAAGATTTAACTGTCGAGTGTTCAAACATTTGCTTGCAAAATATGTTTCTTCAGTAATACTTACCTGATCATAATACCTTAGGAGAATGACTACTACCTTGCAAATCCAGCCATCCCAGGCTAAAACATTTTAGTTAAAAAGTCATCTGCCTACCTAGATGGCATTTAGTGATCCCACTTTATACAATATCCATATCCTGCAAATACTTCAGTTACTTCGCTTGATACAGGGAGTGGCGCCATATCCTGTGAATACTTCAGCCATGCTTTTCAAATAGATGTAACTTGAAGGGAGGCTATATGTGTATTATGATTTCTTCAATTACATGTACTTGAATTGATCACAATACCGTAGAAGGATAGGTAAGAAGAAGAGAGTTACATGCCCTTGCCCTGGAGAGGTCTTCTCTGATTCCTAAGGTATGTGAGATAACTTATTATAACCTCACTGGAGAATAGACTTCATCTGTCCAGGAGCGACTTCGAAAGGAAATTTTTCCCTCATGCAAGTTGAACTGGGATGAATTTCATGCAAAAGTTTATTTTAATTCACAGCATCCTACAAATGGCACTATCTGATGTCATCTGGTACAAAATCTAATAATTCACCGTCATTTTCTGATAAAGTTCCAATATCCTCCATTGTACAGTCAACTGTTTTGGTCTAGTCATCGTAAATACCATCTGATTCCCTTTGCTTGACCTCACTGTCATATGCAGGTACAGACTGAGTTTGGGTTCTGTAAGCAACACTTTGACCGTACAGTTTGTGAAATCTATTTAACGTGGCAACTGAATACATGTCAGTTGTGTGACAGGTTACTTACCACTGAACAAGAATAACTCACAGCTCAATCTGCGTGTTACCACTTGGGACAACAAGCTAAGAGATTAGGGTCAGATATTTACTGGAAGAGGCAGAACTCTACTTGGCACTGAACAAGTACTATATTTATGACCCCATCAAAAGGATTGTCAGCTTGGGAACAAAGTGATTGCTGCCTTTACAAGCCAAGGACTTATGGGGTCACATGCACTGGAAAAAAAACTTGTATATGGTAAATGGGTACCCAGTGGCTTATTTTATTACCTGGGTTATTATCAATGGGCGGGTACCCCAAGTACCCATTCAGAGCTCTCTGACCTCCATTCCAAGGCATAGATAATGTCAGGTAAGAGTTTCACTCAAATGCAATGCTTGTGGCAACTGCCCTAACTTCATGAAATAAAGTGCATAACAGACTCATTTGTGATTATTTCCCACCATACAGAGCAAATAACCAATTTTATCCAGGACAAAAGTGCTGCTGTGTAATTCTTTCCCTTGTTGTCGAGTAAGAATAGGTGTGATCTCCCTTGATGTACTGGCTCTGCATTTTTTAAGTACTGCTTCAGAGCTTGCACTACTGTATACGACCTTGCAATGGGGATTTCACTACAAAAGTCTAATTCCCCATGAACAAGAGGTGGTTCTTGGCAAGGAAAGCAGGGGCCATTGTAAGCTATACTGTCCCATCCTGTTGGAACTGTAAGTAGTTCAGCTCAACTGATAAAGCATGTGTCTCGCTAATTCTGCCTGCCATCTCTAGTGCAAGAAGGAAGCATGTCTTGTATGAGAGGTGAACCAATGAATCCCTCAAGATTGATTCAAACTCTTCTTTAGGCAGGTTAGCACTCATGATAGATTCATGTTGGACAAAAAGCCAACACCTTTGGATGTGTAAACTCAAAATCAACAGGAGATTGAATAGATCTTGTTTGATATCCTATCTTCTTTGATGACTCAACATGGAGGACATATAACCTTTTATTATGACTGGTACTAGCTGTTTCTCACCAAAGAGCCAAAGTCAGCTATTGAGGTATTGACGCGACCAGCAGCATAATGTGTGCAAAAATTCTCCTTTTCCCTCATGCACTTCAGGTGGAGGGCAGTCTCGCTCAAGTGATTTTCTCCACCACTTGAGAGAATTGTTGATTTACAAGGGCTTGTTTAATATGATCCAGGTATGGAGGTTTGACAAATCTGGATTGGTATGGAACACGTGTGGTTGCTTGAGCAGATTAAGAAATTTCTTTCTACTGGGGATTTTAGTTACTGTATTGATGAGGTCTTCGATCCAGGATTTTCCCACTTGAGCACAATCAGGATGATGTTACATTCCGATCCTCTTGCTTTCTGTACCACATCCCAGAATGGGTCTGTTGGAAGGTGAGCATATGTATCCAAATCATTCCAATGGAAAGAGTGTTGACTGCCTAGGTCTTTAGATCAAGGGTTGGTTAGACAAAGGTTGGAAGCTTTGCAATTCCCTTGTTGCCAACAGAGCCAACTGTGGTCAGTCGCAGTGGGCACATATACAAGTGAAAATCAAGCAATGAATTGAGTGTTCTACTTGTATTAGTTGATTCTTTTGGGAGAGCTAGTCCGTTAATATCTGTATCTGACCTGGAATATAACGAACTTGTCCATGGATTTGTTTTTGAAGAGAAATTCCCAAAGAAGAATGCAAAAGAATGCGGACTTCGTTCTCCTCATGCCTATTATGATTATTCACCACAATGGAAATGTCACACAGAATGAGAATGCCCTTCAACGTAGGCTCTCCATATGGCTTTTGTCACTTGAATACTGATTTGCAATAGATGATCCCAAGTGAGCATCTGTCCACCTGTAATGATGGAAGGATATGTGCACCCCAGCACATGGTGCTCATGTCTGTACAAACTGTCAACTCAAAGGCTGTACCTCTAAGAGACCACCCAATGTAAGTAAAGTGAGGTTCTCCTGTTCCTGAGATGGAATCTTGCATGCATTGTTGGTTCCAAACAGCAAACTTTCACTTGGCACTTGGACAACAGTATCATTGCAATGACCTCATAAATAGGTGACCCTAGGACAGATAAATGACTCTGGTTGAGAGACAAGGTTTTGCAAGACTTTTAACTATCAACTGCTCTGCGTCTGTAATAGGAACTGGGTACAAAGGCCTTATATTGGCATGGAACCATTATGATATACATTATGTCTCCACCAGCTGGATATCTTTCACCAATGAATACCGCTGTGGAGGTGGAATATATTATGTTATATTATTGTAAGTAACCTCCCGACAGGCATATTTTAAAGCTGGATTTTGTCTGACATTGACTGTGGGTGATCTATATTCAAAGTATTGCTTTGAGTGTCAAAGGCTGAGAAGTGAGATTCGCTGGGTACTGAGGCACAAAGGTGGGCATCTTCTGCTCAATGGCAGGTGATGAAGGTGATTTGGTGTCGAGCCCATAAATGGCCTACTGGTTCTGCCAAGAAAGGTTTATTATGATGCAATACCCTGCCATTTGCCAGAGTATAATCTGACATCTTCATCCCTTAAGGCGAGCTTTAATACCATCCCCTTTATGACCCCGAGTATTACAGGCCATTGAGTTTCTGTCCATAATACGCAACTCTGTCAGGTATCCATAGATTGGCAGCCGGAGCAAGCTACACATGTAGAGTGGTCCTCAGTCCTGAATTAATAATGTTTGCAAAGCTTTGCACTTTGTCTTGCCCATGACCTAAACCAGTAAGACAAAATAGAGCAAACAAAATATACAGGTGTACTTGCACAGCTACACATTGACAATTACCTCTGTGAGTTCTTGATTTTTAATGTAGCTTTTAAAAAAATCAGTCATATCACTACAATGTCTGCAGTCTGCCAGTTGATAGTGATGTCTTGTACTGGGGCATCATGCCACAGACATGTATCATGATATCCCACCCAGTCGCATTATCCTGATGCCAGTCCGACCAGTCATAACACTGACCTCTTAATGCAGAGCACCTAGTGAGACGGCTGTTAGTACCATGTTTATAAGTCTTTGGTAATGACTTGGCCAGGGCACGACAATTACCTTACAGTACTGGAGTACTGCTGTTATTACTTATGAAGTGGACATAAAAATATCAGTTTAGATAACTGCTGTCTGTAGAAAAGACCAAATGACTGCCCATACAAGAAAATCACCAAAGTGTCGTTTATATTAACCAAAGTTAACTGAAATATGACCATCCATACAGAAGGAGTAGTGATAACAATGTTTTCAAGATGGCCACACTGAATGTCAGATAGGATCTTTTGATTTTGGCCCAACTAGTCACCATTAGAAATCTTTTGGAGAAAATATTGTGACAATAAAACTTTCCAGTTAGGACAGGTAGACATGAAAAGATTTTAAAGATGGCTGTCATGGTGGCTATACTGGATGTCAGATTGGCTCTGCATAATAAGAGGTCATCATGTTAATATGATTTTCTGTTTAGAGTCTTTAATGATAACAAAAATTTCAAGATGGCAAATGTAACTGCCCTACTGGATGTCAGGTGAGCACCATTATCATTTAGGACCTTCTAGACATCACAGTGCCCACAAGATTTTTTTCAGCATAGCATTTTGGCAGTCAGAATGGCACCATTTGAGACAGATATAATAAAATGTTTTCGGGTCAAAGTTCATACGACCATCATTTCAAGAGGGGTAGCAATGGCATTTTCAAGATGGCTACTGTGGCAGCCATATTGGATCCCCTGAGCAGGCTCATTTTCATTTAGGACAATTAGACCCTAGGATAAATACGCGAGGGTGTAAAGTTTCATGGGAATCCTCCAACTAGTTTACGAGTAGTGATAACAATCTTGTGCTAATAGACAGACAAGAGACCATCCTGTAAGCTCGCCTAGTCCATGACCAGCAAAGATATAAAACAAATATTGATTTGTTGTCTCCCAGCTTGATGGTGATGCACAGGTGTTTATTTGTATTTTTTGCCTACTGCATGATTACAAGCAATTTTAAATGGGGGTACCAAAATATTATGCAAGGTTCCCAGGAATTGTGTAGAAAAAACTTTTTTTTGTCAGATGGTTGAAGGACAGAACAGAATTGTGTTTAACGATGGCTTCTTCGGTTCTGTTTCTGTTGGTCACATTTCAAAGTTAATAAATGACAAAAATCTACATACTTATATTAAAATTTTAACTTCACTTCTGCTTCTCTGTACTATTTCGAGTTTATCATTTAAAAAAATTAAAGGAGTAAAACTAACAAAAATATTTGTATTGACTTCATTCTTTATTACCTTTTCTGGGCTTTATATATTCTTATATCTGTGAATGAATCATAAAATATTTCTTCCACATTAAAATCGGATTGCATCATTGATATAAATAAACGATCTCTATCATACCGAATTCTGCACGACAACAGAATTAACGTGTCTGCCCGGCTAATCCTGTTCAACATCTTCAAAAGATCTGAGAATGTTTCCTCAATATAAACAAGATCTGAACCAAGCACTACATCAAACGTCTCATTAAATGTCTCAACATCTTTGGTCCAGTCTAAGGCCCTTGTTTCTATTGAGACAGTGTGACCTTGACCTTTGAAATTAAAATCAATTGTCTTCTGTAAGTATTCCATTACTGACTCCCTGTCTGTCACCATAACCTTTGCACCTGAAAAGATAAATTGTTTGGCGTAAACATGCTCTGATATGTATGCTGTCAAGTTCAAACAAGGCAAATATTTACAACATGAGAAAAAATTATAAGTAGAATCAAAATAGATCAACTGATGATCAACAGAATGAGAAAATGTGTAATGCCAAACTAAGACCTCTATTATGTTAGTTCATTGGTTCATTGTTCACAGGTTATCACTTGTATCGAAAGTTGAGAACTATAACCAAGGACCTACTGTTCCAAGATGGCACCTATTGTAATCGCTTGTACTGTAATACAGTTGAACCTGTCTTGAATGACAAGCCCTTCTGCCAAAAAATAACACCCTTTCATGACAGGTCATAACACTATATAACCAATAAATCTGTACACGTAAAGAACTGGTCTCAAGACAGGTGGTCTTTCATAGCAGTGGTCTCACAAGGCAAGTTTTAATGTAGCTGTCAAAGTGGAAGGCTCTACAAGCAAACATGTACACACATACACATGGGCACATTATCTCCACAGTTCTCACCAAAACACAATCATCAACGTTTAATATTACAGCAGAATCTGTCTTGAAAGACAACCCCTTCTGCCAAAAAATATCGGTCTCTAAAGACAGGTGGTCTCTCACAATAGGTCATAACACTATAATATAAAAAAAACCTGCATGGAGATCTGGCCTCTCAAAACAGGTGATCTTTCATAGCAGTGATCTCTCAAGACAGGTTTTAACACACACACACACACACACACACACATATATATATATATATATATATATATATATATATATATATATATATATATATATATATATATGTATGTATGTATGTATGTATT
Source organism: Sinohyriopsis cumingii (assembly GCA_028554795.2). NCBI lineage: Eukaryota > Metazoa > Mollusca > Bivalvia > Unionida > Unionidae > Sinohyriopsis > Sinohyriopsis cumingii. The sequence continues at coordinate 63,761,813 of CM068833.1, read as the reverse complement.
TTCAATACAACATTTTGCTCTCTTAATCACCCTGAGGGTAGTTTCATTTTTAATTATTGTAAGTCAGCAACGTTTGCAGATGAAAATTTGTAAATTCCACACCTAAAGGCATATAATTACATTTGTTTGAACACTTGTATAAATTTAAAAATAATGAATCTATTGTATGTAAAGAAAGCTGGTAAACTGCACAGTAAACTAAATTTGTAGTTTTTGTTCATGCCCTTGGTGATAAACCCAAACATCTACAATTACCATGTATCCCCAGGTACTCAACTTTTGTAGACTCTGGGCAAGTTCACAACCACGGCTGATATATGATGCTGCTCAATCAGTTTGAATGGACATAAAGTGTTTTTTTTTTAAACAAACAAAACTGTCTTCACCAGAGAATGACCTCCAACTATGACAGCAACCCAGATGATAAAAATGTATGTGTGTGTTATTTTGATTTTTAACATAGTTTCACCAATTTATCAGTCATATCGCCATATCTGCAGTGTGACAGCTTATAGTGATGTCTAGCACTGAGGCATCATGCCGCAGACATGTAGCATCATGTCCCACCCAGTCGCATTATCCTAACACCAGGCTGACCAGTCCTAACACTACCCTCTTAATGCTGAGCACCATGTGAGCCAGCTGCTAGTACCATTTTTATACGTTTTTGGTATGACTCGGCCTAGGGTTAAAAATGTATGCAACTGCCGAGTTCTAATACTGAGATGAATCAAAAATGCTTGAAACAATCTCAACACTACAACTCCAAAAATATAGTGAGGATTCCTTGAAATATGCAAATGAACCAAATCAGTTAGACTGGTTCATAAATTTAATCATGGAACACAAAAGACTGAACCAAATACATCCAAAATGAGTTTATTATGGAGACATCTGTCCCTGAATAAAACCCAGATGACAGGAACTTATAAAACTTGCGTGCTGGAGAAGTTTACCATGTTGTTTAGGGAAATGTGTGATTGTGGATTTGTATTGCTGCCTATGGACAATACATTCAGTTAATGACTTGATCATCATGGTAATCAAAGGAGTTTCGTGGTCTGATGGTCAACTATTTGATCACCATAACATTCTTTCATTTACATTCTAACTTAAATTTTCTATGTTTTAAATTAGCTTTAAAAAATGTACTACATGTATGTAAATTTTATTTTCTCCTGAAAATCGCAATCATTAATTTAAGTATCTGGACCCATAATTTTCTGGACACTTGTAATAATTTTCAAAATCTGTAATAATTTTCATTCAGTAGTTATGCAGTTAAGTCTATCGTGTGCATTCAGGGGTGCATAGTTTCAATCCAGGTGTTCATGCATGAAATGCATTTCAAGTCACTACTTGGCCTAACTGATTTGCTCATCTGTTATGTTGCTATGGTTATGTGTCGTTCCATATCTACCTGAAATAGCACTCTGAAGACATACTCTCTTGCAGCTGAAAGAGTTAGTGTCCAAAGCAGGCTTAATAAACCCATGAGAGTTTATTACAAGATTGGTATTCAGGATAATGAGTTTCGTTATATCCTCATGTCTTGACTTGAAGTAAAACTTGTGTGTGAAGGGTATGAGTTGGAGAAAATGAGATGTTGTTGTTGTTGTGGGGTTTAATGCCATTTTTCAGCACACATTAGGCTATACATGGCAACCAGTATTAATGGTGGAGGAAGAACCCAGGAAAACCTGGGAAGAACCACTGACACACGAAAAGCTACTGGCAAGCTTTCTCACATACCCACATTGGCTGAATCCGAGACTCGAACCGATGCAGACAGAGGTGAGATGGCAGTGATCCATAATGGAGAACGCTTTAGACCACTCGGCCACTTGGGGCCCCACAAGATAGGCTATACATGGCGGCCAGTATACATGGCGGAGGAAGAAGCCAGGAAAAACCACAGACCTACGAGAAGCTACTGGCAAGCTTTCTCATGTACCCACCTTAGCCAAATCTGTGATGCAAACCCACATAGACAGAGGCGAGATGGCAGTGATCCGGAATGGTAAGCGTTTTAGACCACTCAGCAAAATGAGATAACATTCTCTTTGGAGGCAAAGATGTTTCTTGAGCATTCTCTTTAGATAAATTTCTTTCAGTTGCATCCCTCCAGATAGCAGAGTGGTAGATGCTGCTCTGGCAAGCTAAATATGCCAAGGGTCACTTTAGAATGAAATGGATTGATTACTCTTGGATGTCAAAGTTGGCAGTCATGTCAAAATGTAAAAAAAAATGTACTTTTGAGAGTAACAAATACTTGTACATGTAAAATACAAAAGCACTTAAATACAAAAAAATGTCCTTTCTGACAGAACTTATTATCTATCATATCTTGGTAACATACTACATAAATTTAATTTTCTCATGGGTTGGTGGTTCTTTTCGGGTTCTTCCTCCACCATTAATACTGGCTGCTATGTACAGCCTATCTTGTGCTGAAAAATGGCGTTAAACCCCACAACAACATAAATTTAGATCTGGTCTTACCGAGCAAAGCTGCCACCATTCCAACTAATCCTGATCCTGCACCCAACTCTATAACTGATTTTCCTCGGACTAAATCAGGATGATTTTCCTGGTAATGACACAGAATAATTGCCTGTAAAAATAGAAATTAGTAAGTTAATTGCATCATCTGTGACTGGTGTTGTGATGATTTAGTCAAAATGGGAATACTATCTTATCAGTTTAAACATTTTTATATTGCAGTAATATATCTTTTGTTGTTGAATTTTACTGTTTCAGTATGGCAGATGATGCCGATGATAACACAGGACCTTAGCACTGCCGACACTAAAACCATCCTTTAACACAGGGCATTAACAATGCCAATATTATCATTATCCTTTAACACAGGACATTAACAAGGCTGACAGTATCACCATCCTTTAACACATGACATTAACAATGCCAACATTATCACCATCCTTTAACACAGGACATTAACAATGCCAACATTATCACCATCCTTTAACACATGACTTTAGCATTGCTGACATTATCACCATCCTTTAACACAGGACATTAACAATGCTGACATTATCATTATGCTTTAACACATACCACAGCACTACCTACGTTATCACCATCCTTTAACAGAGAACTTTGGCATTGCTGCCATTATCACCATCCCTTAATAATTACCTTAGTATTGCTGACAGACCTTAACATTGCTTATATTATAACCATCCTTTAACACAGGACATTAATAATGCTTACTTTATCATTATGCTTTAACACATACCATAGCACTGCGTACATTATCACCATCCTTTAACACAGAACTTTGGCATTGCTGCCATTGTCACCATCCTTTAATAATTACCTTAGTATTGCTGACAGACCTTAACATTGCTTACATTATCACCATCCTTTAACACAGAACTCTGGCATTGCTGCCATTATCACCATCCCTTAATAATTACCTTTGTATTGCTGATAGACCTTAACATTGCTTACATTATCACCATCCTTTAACACAGAACTTTGGCATTGCTGCCATTATCACCATCCCTTAATAATTACCTTTGTATTGCTGACAGACCTTAACATTGCTTACATTATCACCATCCTTTAATGCAGAACTTTGGCATTGCTGCCATTATCACCATCCCTTAATAATTACCTTAGTACTGCTGACAGACCTTAACATTGCTTACATTATCACCATCCTTTAACACAAGACCTTGGCATTAACTGCATTATCATTTTACTATGGGACTTGAAACATTGCAGACATCATACAAACTGTTACACTCTTGTTTAATGGCAAGAGTTTGATCCATAAACTGAAAAGTTCTTTCCACGATTTATGATAACATTACCTGTAACTATGTAAACTATCAATATAAAATATGGTTTTTGATCAGAGAAAGCTAAATACTACATGGATATCAATTTATATGAAAAGAGGATTATCCTGATCACAGACAGATTAAGTATGCATGTGAACCTGATCAACACTTTTCCATCAGCAGGACTGATGGTGAGTTACAAGTATTGTGTGCAATTAGAACAAAGAATATGACAAAAGTTGTTTATAATTTTGATTAGAACAATCTTGGAGGCTATTACATTCATTTACTGGGCAACCAGATTTTCAAAGCTTATTGCCCAGATCCAGCCATACATTTTTTAATTTTATTTTACATCGAATTGTTCTATGGCTTTATAAAAAGAAAAATCAGCACAAATTTTTAACACTACCAGTGGTATTAACATCTGTGTGATACCTCACTGCCTCACTCCTGAGTTCCATTTCTCACAAAATTATAAATTTCTTATACGCGCCCCCCCCCCCCCCAACACCAAGTAATGTCTTGTGAGTATTTTCATGATAGGTTGCATGTTTGAGTATGGAATCAAATGTCAAAGGAATCAAATAAGGAATATTTTTGTCAATATTATATGTATAGTCAACAAAATCTGCAAGTTATTTGTAGATGATAAAAGAGAACCGAGAGGTCAACTTTACTGCATTTTGCATCACTTTACAGGAGTAACCTCAATGAAATAAAATCAGATCAAACTATTTCACCTTAATCAAGTCCAGGTAACAATGTCTGGTCCCAAACTGCCTATGTCTCCCCATACCTTGATCATTAGTGGGTGATGGAGGTGTGTAAAATGTTCCCTCTGACAGGTAAACTAAGGTGCAGCACTGAAATCTCACAGATATTGCCAATGAAAAAGTGGTACCCATGTCCGATGATCTTCTTTTGCAGGTGAGACAGAAATAAAACCAAATTTGAATAGTGCAGATTCCACATGATATTTGACTTTCTTTGATTTGATAAATTGTTTACTGATAAAATGGTGACATTTTATGTTGGAATAATGACCTAAATATACTGGCAATTACAAATTTTGCCACTACTCTTGGCATAACTTAATTCCTGGGGCACCCTCCCAATAAAAAAAAAGTTGTTTGATGGTGATCTTGGGACCCCGCTGGTCCTGCACTCCCTCCCCCCATCACACACCTGCATTTGCCCGGTTTCACAAAACATCCAAATCTACCACCAATCCAAATCTAGCTTAAATACTTAAATAGTCCAACAATGTAAGACATCTCCCCTGATATTTATAGTTTTGGTGAAAATTACAAATATCAGGGGAGGCGACTTGCCCATTTGCTTCATCACACTTACTGCATCCCAAACAACTGCCGCAACACCGAGACTATTCCACTCTTGTTTAATTGTAATAGTTTGACCCATAAACTGAAACGTTCTTTCCTTTTTTTGATGTGGGAGAATATTTTCCTCATTATAAGGTACAAGCGCTAGTGCATTGTCTTCATCACAATTGATGCTCGCGTCAACTGTGGTACGAGTACATGAGGCTGTTAGCTCACTTGTACTTTCTCTTTCTGGCTCGGAACGTAACATTTTGCAGGATTCGGTATTTTCTTCAGCATTTGTCAAATCTTCTGGGATATTTGGGATATTAGCAGTAGATATCATGATGCATGTCAATAAAATAAACGGTATGGCCGAATTCGCATAGAATTTCATTTCCTCAACATTTCGGAACAGTACACTGGTTTGCAGCGCACATCCGTAACAAGAACCGGAAGTACATCGGTCCTAAATGGGAGCGACTGATCACACTGGTCAACAGTGAAATCATTACTGACTTGAAAAGGCCCTAATCTGTAGTATTTTGGTGTGCCGAACACGAATATAACCGTGAAAAATTTGTATTGGCTCTCGTTTTGAAGATATTCATATACCTCATTTTCTATGTTTCACTGTGTAAATTTCTCCAGTAGGACTGCAGCAACATCCGGAATAATGATGTAACATTGCATAATACCATCATGCTCACATCATTCACAGTTGATTGCATCATTTTCTGATGCAATGCAATACTAATGCCATGCGGCTGCTGAAGTAAGTTGACGTCAGCAGTGTACTATACATGTGTAGGCCTATTATACTAATGCCAGGCGGCTGCTGAAGCTGACGTAAGCAGTGTACTATATAAAGCCCAATCAGATAGGTTCAGCATTTAAAATATTTTAGACGTTGTGCGAGACAGTTCAAGCTACTGTTACATAAAACTTATTATTTTATCCATTTACGTACAATAAAGAACAGTAATGCCTCGAAAGTGTGTTAATACCGCGGACAATTTTTGCTATATTTGTGGGGAAGTGACATTTGCCAACCAGAAGAAAAGTATCAATTCTCAAGTGAAGAAGGCATATCATCTTTACTTCGGATGCAAGGTTGGTGACCAAGACAAGCCTTGGGCTCCGCATATATGCTGTGCTACATGTACAACACAGCTTTCACAGTGGTTGAATTGCAAAAGGTCATCAATGCCGTTTGCAGTCCCAATGGTGTGGAGAGAGCCAAGCAACCACCTAAATGACTGTTACTTCTGCTTGGTTCCTCCTCTTTCCGGCGGAATAACGAAGCGAAAGAAGTCGAGAATAGTCTACCCAAACATTCCGTCTGCATTGAGACCAGTTCCACATGGTGAGGGACTTCCTATTCCAGAACCTCCAGCAGAATATTCTCTTGATTCATCTGACGAAGACAAAGGTGAGTCGACCTGTTCTTCTCCTGGTCCATCAGCATGCAGTGATCCAGATTTTCACTGTGGTGCATCATCAACCCCACACAGAATAACACAGGAAGAACTAAATGACCTGATTCGTGATTTGGACTTATCAAAGAACAAGGCAGAATTGCTAGGATCAAGACTCCAACAATGGAATCTTCTAGAAGAAGATGTCACAATTACTGCATATCGAAAGCGCCACCAGCAATTGGAGCCTTTCTTCAGAAAGGAAAGTAATCTGATATTCTGTTCCGATATTGAGGGCCTCATGAATGCTTTAAAAATCACTCATGACCCACAAGAATGGAGACTATTTGTGGACTCTTCGAAACTGAGTCTCAAGGCTGTGCTTTTGCACAATGGAAACATTCTTCCATCTATTCCAGTAGCGTATGCTGTCCACATGAAAGAGACATACGATAACTTAAGGCAGCTACTGAATTCCATTGAGTATAACAAGTACAGCTGGCACCTCTGTGGTGATTTGAAGGTAGTTGCCCTTTTAATGGGACTGCAGCAAGGATATACAAAATACATGTGTTTCTTATGCGAGTGGGATAGCCGAGCAAGGGAAATGCACTACATGAGGAAGGAATGGACTCACAGGCAGAATGTAGCCATTGGAGAGAAGAATATCCAACACCCAGCTCTGGTTGAGGCTCAGAAAATCTTGCTACCACCCCTTCACATCAAACTAGGTTTGATGAAGAACTTCGTGAAAGCCATTGACCGGACTTTGCCAGCATTCCGATACCTGCATGAAAAATTCCCTCGACTCAGCGAAGCAAAGATTAAAGAGGGAGTTTTTGTGGGTCCTCAGATTCGAGAGCTTTTCAAAGATGACCAGTTCAACAACTTGCTGGAAGGTGACGCGAAACAAGCATGGAATGCTTTTCGCCTAGTTTCTACAAACTTCCTCGGAAATGTTAGGGCAGAAAACTATAAGGAACTTGTAGAAGACATGTTGATGAAGCATAAGAAACTTGGCTGCAATATGTCTCTAAAGATTCACTTCCTTCATTCCCATTTGGATTTCTTTCCTAGCAACTGTGGTATTGTTAGTGATGAACACGGCGAACGTTTTCATCAAGATATCGCAACAATGGAACAAAGATACCAGGGAAAATGGTCCACTACAATGCTGGCTGACTACTGCTGGACACTCCTCAGAGATGCTCCCGAACAGCTGTACAAGAGACAGGCGAAGAAATCTAAGATGTAGTCAATGACTTGATTTTTATAGGTAGGCTATTACAGTTGACCTTTTACTATTGGAATGCATTTCGTTATGTAAACATTAATTTCTTGCAGATTACAAAAAAACTAGAGCCAATTTTGCAATTTGACTGTCATATTCGTGTTCAGCACATAAAAATTGATAAGAATTGACTAATTTTATTTCAGTAACATGACTTTTGTAAAAATTTGTTGTCCAGTGTCACCCCAAGACTCTCCCGAAACACTCTCACCTAACCAGTATACATTTATACAATTAAAAAAATAAAATAAATCGGTTACAAATTTTTGTTTCAAAAAAATCTTTTTCTCTGACAAACAGGGGTCCGCTTAATAATTAGATCCGAAGGGCGCTACATTTATAATCTTTTAATTATTTTATTGTGTTAACAAAACCTATGCCAATTAAATAACTAATTAAAGGATAACCGAAAAGTGTGCCTTTCTTTGACTACATTAATCAGTATCAAAATTAAAGATGTATAGCAAATCAAAGGTGATTTGTTTGGCAAATTGTAAGGCTCGTGTATTTAATCTTCTTAATGGCTACAGTGTTATTGAATACTCGCGTGGGGAGTTTAAGCCAATTAATGTATTAAGGGAAACCAAAAAGGATGCCGTAATTGGACATAATGGACGATATTCTGGCATTAATCTGCTTGATTAATGAGCCGCACAATTAATTAATCAGTATAAAAGGTGTTTCTTTTGTTTGTTTTGTTTGCGCGTAAAAGTGCTTACTTAGCTCAGATACGTTCATTATAAACGTCTTTACCTGGTGTGTATATAAACGTCATTAATTTTATTGCATTTCATATCTGATCCGCTTGTCGGTTCATATACTAAAATATTTATTAGTTCAATCTAGAATTCGAAATCTAAAATGGCTTCGAAAAAGCGCAATATTATCGCTACAGAAAGAGCAGCATTTTGGCCCTGCGGTTCATGTCGTTTAAATTGTACGTCTGACTGCATACTTTGCGACTCTTGCAAACAATGGAATCATTCCAAATGTGAGCAGTTATCTGCAGAAAAATTGAATATCTTTTAGGAAAACGATAAAGTACCATATGTATGCAACAACTGCTTCACGTTAGAGATGGGGACTTCAACCAACAACTACACTGAAGGATTATGCCGCTTAGCACAGATGTCGTGTTACGGTGTTGACAGTCTCTGCTTCGCAGCAACAAGAGAGGGACAGTTCCTGGAGTCCTTTCAGTTGTATGGAAAACAGATCATCCCGTCCGATTTTGTGGAAATAGATCGAAACGCACAAGAAATCATGAACAAGTGTGGTTTGTCTTCTTTCGGTGTACCTTCGCTATCTACTGGCGACGGCAACTGCCTTTTCAACTCTGTTTCAATTGCGTTGACGGGTAGTGAAGTTTTGGCGTCAGAACTGAGGTTGCGCACATCGATTGAAATTTCACGAAATGCTGAAACTTACAAGTCACGATCTGACTTTGACCAGTTAATGGACTATTCTCCCTCCTATGAGGAATCCCTCATTTCATGCTGCACAGATGGTGGATATTCATCAATATGGACTATAATGGCCCTTTCTGCTGTAGTAGGTTTACCAATTCAGGCTCTGTATCCTAGAATGAATGGTCCGTTGGACAAAACTCATGAAGTGTTGACTAAATTGTTTTCTACAGAAGATATCATAAACAATGCACAGCTTACCATATTATGGAGCAAAATTGGTCCAACACGTGGTAACATCTGGACTGCCAATCATTTTGTCCAGGTTCTAAAGAATATTGGCAGTCATGCAAACAACGAACAATTTCAGCCTAAAGAAATGAGTACACCAATCGTAAGCAATAAGCGGAAATTTTCTTTCGAAGTCACGGACAACATGGAGAAGGATGTTAAAATTACCAGAACCGAGAAATCAGCATCATCAAAGACATTATCGGAGACAATACAGTTTCTCATAGAAAAAGGTTACATTGTAGATCAGCAAAGCGACCAATCAATCACCAATGATGACTCTGTTACGTCAACTGAAAAAAACGGTGACAACACTGATGAGAAAGTTGAAAATGATGCCAAACCTGCCTCTTTCCCAGTTCCTATAAACATGAAACAATTAACATCAGGACAGTGGCACTCTGGTCAAGAATCATACAAACTGATCACTAAAAAAGAATATGTACACAGTGAGGTACCACCGGGTAATAAGTCTAATTGTTTTCTGTTAGTGGATAACTCGATGAATTTAACTCGATTGGAATCAAAGAAAAAATGGGAATTTTACGACGATTGTGGGGTATGGGATACTGCAAAGGGAAACACAGCTAAATCAATATTTGTGATTAAAAATGGACACCTGATAAATGTTGAGCACAAAAATCAAAAGTACTGCCTTAAGAAAAGATGCAAAGTTCAGGTATACTGGGAACCTCTCGAACCACAACCTGCTGAGGATAGCATTGTCGTTTTAAGCCGGTACCACGCTACTCTCAAGAGAGATCCAAATTTTAAGAAAAGGGTCTCATACATTCTAAATAAAATTGATCAAACCTTGAGCAATGTTGCGCTGTTCGAATATCAAGGAATTCAACCAGTAACTTCACAATCGCATGGGAACGTGCATAGTGGACAAACATTCACAAGAACAAACCATAAAACAATAGAAAAATTGAACGAAAATTTGAACAAATAGCAACCGAGAGAATTATTTCGTTACTTGAAAAAAGATGACTCCATGAATTGTGCACGTGACTTCAGAGTGATATGAAACCAGAAGCATAATGCCAGAAAAAGAGAAAAGAGCAACTGCGCAAGATACACCAATGTAGCTGATGAGATTTTAGATGTGTTGGGAATGTTAAATGAACACCCTTACGTACAAACTGTGATACACAACAAATTACAAGTGCCATCAATTATCTGCTACACAAAAGAACAAATAAAGGATCTGAAACACTTCTTAACAAACACAAAGAACCAACCGACTGGCATTGACCGAACATTCGGCCTTGGAAACTTATGTGACATTGTTGGTGTACAAAAATCAGAGAGTTGTGAGGAAAAATACAAATGACCATCCTATATTTCTTGGTCTTCTACTTCTGCACAAAGACGCGTCGTATAAAACGTACAAATCATTCCTGGAACACGTGGCAACAGAACTTTATAATGATGTGGAAAATATAGAAATGCGAATATCAGAGAATATGGAATTAGGCACGGACGACGAGAAAGCTCTGACCAAGGCTATCGAACACGTGTTTCCTTCTGCTAGACGATATTTGTGCACAAAACATCTAAAAGACAATATTGAGTTTTATCTACAAAACAAGGTAGGAATTGACAAGGTAGAGCGCGATACAGTCATGAGGTCTCTGTTTGGTAGCGAAGGTATCGTGGACGCCAATACTACCATTGAGTTTGAAAACCGATCTGAAAAACTTGAGCAATTAATAAAAGAAAAGTTTGACAGCTTCGAACAATACTATGTCAAGAATCTAAAACCAAGACTTCGAAAATTTGTGTTTGAACCAAATCGACAGAACAAAGAAAACAAACACTGGACCAATAACAACGCAGAGTCTATCAACAATATTTTAAAAATTTCCGTTGACTGGAAGCCTAAACATACTAAAGATTTAATACACAAACTTTACGGCGTTACAGACTTGTATTTTATGGATTATAGCAGTTCTCTACATGACACAGGAAATTATCAACTGACTAATGAAGAACGAATCTACCGTGTTCATGATGCAGTCTGGCATTGGAAGTCTGAAGAAGAAAAAAACGAACTTTTCCAAAATTTTCTCGTGGACTCAAAATGCAGGCAAAATGCAAAATTCTTAAAATCAAAAGATGGAAAGTTCTCCGTCATTAATAAGACGAAATGAATTGCACGTAAACCGGGACAGCGACGGCGTTTCGTGAACGAAAGAAAAAAAAAACGATGATTGTGTGTTTTGAGACTTCTTCATAAATGATACCAACAAGGAAAATCAACAAAAAAGATGTACTCAACATCTAATAGAAATACAAAATATTAAAAACACAATAAAAAAATAAAAATAATAAAAAAATAATACGAAGAACATCAATAAAAATGGGCCATGGAAATTTGAACAAACAGCAACCGAGAGGATAAAAATGTACTCAATATCTATTAGAAATAATTTTTTTTAAAAATTTCAAAAATAAAAAAAATTAAAAAAATAATAATACGAAGAACATCAATAAAAATGGGCCATGGAAAGAGCGCCTCCTCGTGGCGTGGCCTGGATATATAGGGATAAATGAAAATAAAATGAGCATTCAGTTACTTTGTAGAGCGTTTATTGTTCATTTATCCATATGTAACAGAACGCTCTTATTCAGTACTTAGAATCAGATGCACGAACGAAACTCTTCGCCACTGTGGTGGACTAAACTTAAAACATTTCTTGTATTTGTAATTTTCAATTTTGGGGGTAATTAAGATTAAATTAAAACATTTTTTTGGTCAAGTGATAAAGAATTTAAAATGTAAAACATTATTTTAGGTGTCTTGTGATGTTTTATAGAGTCTTGGGGTGTCCTGGGGTCTTTCCGTTGGCGATGATAGACAAGGGTAAAAATTCTACTGATGTTAAACGATAATTATGCAATGCATAATTATAATTTTTACTTTTTTACTTTTTTTTTTTTAATTGTACAAATGTATAATGGGTAGGTGAGATTGTTTTGGGACAGTCTTGGGGTGTCTTGGGGTGTTTAGTCGGACCGGTCCTAAATATTGCCAAGCCTGACAAAACCATACAAAGCCATGCAAAGTCAAATTAAAACAGTGTATTTATATTGTTAATTATATTGATGAATAAATTAACCAAACCAAGAGGCTAGTTTTCAACATAATTATGCCAAAATAACTACCGAAAACTGGGCAGCAGTTCAAATTCGAACGATAAAGTCTTGACACAATCATATTTGAAATGTTTATTATTATTTTATAAATTATTCTTTTGACAGATTATGGACAGAAAATGCTATTTTCCAGTTATGTTATAACAAGTTATCAAGTTTTATCTATATTCGACACGACATAACAAAGGTACACAAAGCCAAAAAAAGTCATATTAGGAAAGTGTATGTATGCTGCAAGATCAGATTGATGAATAAATCAGCCAAACCGAAAGACACGTACTCGATTAATGGACCACGAATTGAGAGATTAATTAATTTGGACAATAACTAAGTCAGACAAAATCATATTTGAAATGTTTTGTATTTTTATGAGTTACTTGGATAAACTATGGAAATAAAATGCCGTAACTTTAAGTACGTCTTACTGGGTTATCAAACATATGTTGACAAACTCGACAAGTGTGTCGATGTTTGACGAAGCATAACAAAGGAATATAGATCCTGACAAAATCGTAACAATTTTTTTTAAATCGATAAGCTATCGACAGAAATGGTTATTTTTTCACACAGGCACACACTGTTATAAACTGGCAGACAAAATCATGCAAAGTCATCACAGAAAGTATTCACGTCATTCCTAACTTGAAAAGTAAAACCTAAAATGTAACACCTGTATATCTTTGAATAACTAACCAGTTAAAAGCATGCAACATGCCAAATGATGCCTATTAATACTAGGTGACACGTAAATATTGGCATACCAATTTTAAAAAAAGTTACTCCATGTTAGCTTATCGGATATCTTTTACGTCTCTGTCTCTCTCTCTCTCTCAATTATATTTCTTGTTTGTATTTAATAAACATATTATTTAAGTTTATATTCCAAAATACCTAGTGCTTCTGCTCGAAAAAGACTAAAAACTAACTTGCCTTGTGCTGTATGTGGACTTAATCGTGCTGTTAGTTCCTTTATTTGTGATAAGTGCAAGTGTTGGATGCATGCAAAGTGTGACGGGTTGATTGATTGATTGATTATTTTTAACGGCGCATCAGCACTGTAAGGCTATTTAGCGCCAAACAAAATGTTATGTGTATAATCTTTTAAAAATTATAAAAAGTCTCATATCGACCAGCGATATAAAAAAAAAACCAAATAGTTAAAATTAAAACGGTAAGATGGTAACGGTGCAAAATAAAGCTTCCCGATCAACGGGGGATGTAAATGTTGTATGTTAATGAAAAATAGTGAAAAGGTATTAAAAAGGGACGGTATATATATTGCATAAAAATCACAAGGTGATAGCATAAAAGTTAGAGCTTAGTGTAAATATTCACTTCTTTCAGGAACTCTATAATACGAGTGATGTTTATAGTATCAAAAACTTCCTTCATGTCATGCACATTGTAATACTGATTGCGCGTAGGTTGCAGGTCAAAGCACTCTATCATAAAGTGTTTGACAGTGAATGGTTCATTACAAGAAACACACTCTGGTGGGTCTTCACTTTTTAGTATGTAGGAGTGGGTGATATAAGTATGACCAATTCGGATTCTTGCAATGATTACCTCCTCCCTACGCACGGTTCTGTAGGAAGGAGTCCATTCTCCTAGAGTTGGTTTGATTGCATCAAGTTTGTTATTCAATGCATCATTCCATGATGTCTGCCACTTCTGTCGCAAGGACCTTCTGACACTAGGTTTAAAATCAGTATACGGTATTTTAAAATCAGATGGTTCTTGAGTAAGGGCCATTTTAGCAGCGCGATCCGCTTTTTCGTTACCTTTAATACCAATATGGCTAGGTAACCAACAGTATATTATATCGTGGGAGACACTCATCTCGGTATTTTTGACGAGTATGTTTTTCAATAATGGATTCTCCAGTTTTCTATTGTGTAGTCACTGAAGTACTGATAGTGAGTCAGAGAAAATGATGCTGTTTAAAATACGTTTGCTTTCTATATGTTGCAGAGCAAGGTCTATTGCTCTGATTTCAGCTGAAAAAATTGATGTTCCATTTGATAAGCGAATATGCGTTGTGTGATTTCCACAAACGAAGGCTGCAGCAGCCTTTTCCTCATCATTTGAGCCGTCGGTGTAAATTCTTGTGTAGTTTTATATTCGGTGCGGAGTTCTTGATAACAGTTGTGCAAGACGGAAGGGTTTGTCTCAGATTTTTTTCCATCGTGTAGCGTAAAAAGTACTTTCGGTTGTTTAATTAGCCAGGGTGGTGTTTCGGAGATGGACGTTTTCTGAATTTTAGAAAGATCAATTTTTGTACTGTCAAGGCTGGATGATATTCTAATGCCAAAGGAAGGTATGGCGTTTGGTTTATTTTCGTATAAGGTTTTGTATTTGGGTTGAAAAACAGTCGAAAAATCAGGATTCAGAGGGTTTGATTTTAATT
This sequence comes from Sinohyriopsis cumingii, assembly GCA_028554795.2. Classification (NCBI taxonomy): domain Eukaryota; kingdom Metazoa; phylum Mollusca; class Bivalvia; order Unionida; family Unionidae; genus Sinohyriopsis; species Sinohyriopsis cumingii. The sequence continues at coordinate 63,746,704 of CM068833.1, read as the reverse complement.
TGAGAGCATACAGTGCGGAAAGCATTTTGTCTACGATGCGATAACGGTGGTTCGTTCGCTTCAACTAGCAGGCTTTTACACGGGGATGTTTTAAATGCTCCCAAAGCCAGTCTTATTCCCTGATGATGAATTGGATCAAGCATTTTAAGATAAGATTTTCTGGCTGAACCATACACAACGCAACCATAGTCCAGTTTGGAGCGAATAAACGTACTGTATAAATTCAGGATGATTTTTCTATCAGCACCCCAGTCAGTGTGCGCAACTACTTTAAAGGAGACCAGAAACCAATGGAAATATAGAATAATAATAAAAGTACTATAGCAGAAAACCTTATTCTGAAGTATCATCTGAGACCGTAATGCCAATATTTAAATATTGGCCCATCTTCTAGGAGCTGAATTTCCGTGACCTCGTGTGCAAAATTTCCGCGCCTATTCGGTTACTTTCGGGATGTGACGTCATAGTAGCGACTCCAGCAGCCCAAGTGGGAGTTGCCAGAGTAAAAGACAATACCGTTTTGCGTTGCTTATGGGTGTAATAGAACATTAAGAAAAGCCTCTGGACATAATTTTTTTTTCTTTTCCGAAAGATAATGGCATAATGAAAGAATGGGTACATTATTACAAACGAGTCGATTTCAAAGCAACACCATACAGCACTATGTGCTAGTTAAATTTCTCAGAGGAATGTTACGAGAGGGATCATGAAAAAATGGCAGCTCAAAGATACGCAAATGCTAGGCCTAGACTAAACGTTGGCGCTCTTCCAGACATACCTTTGGACATTTTAAATCCTGGGAAAAGTGTTAAACGTTTAAGTTACGAAAATAGGCAGAAGGACGAGTAAGTGACCACAAAATGCAACAATCAATCCACATATCTTTTATCTAAAACAGCAGTGCTAAAAACAAATCTGATAGCCCGACACCCTGGGCCCCTTCTGGTTTTAGTTCCGGCCCATCCTGTATTCAAAGTGAGGTGCCCGTCAGGCTTGTCGAAACAAAAATTGTTTGCCTGTGGAAACTTTGATCGCGCTGGTGAAATGAGTAAATGTATTTTCAAGATGTTGACATACATGCTTAACACGGCACAATCTAAATCAAATCACCACTGTCCTAGGTGAAATTTAGATTTGATTTTAATCAAATGGAAGCTTTGCTAAAAATAAGATTCTAAACCTGTCGTGTTTCGAGAAAACACAATTTTCAGTAATCTTATAAAAATTAAATTTTTTAAAACAAAATGCATTGTATACATGTAGCATGCATAAACGGTAATCTGTAATAATTGGAACTGATATAAAACTATTCCTTGGGCAGTTTAAAAAGCAGCGATTAAAAGAAAAGAGGTCGAAGTTTCACATTAACTGTCTGACAATAGAACTGGGGGGGGGGGCCTATTTACCCCCCCCCTTGCCCCAATGTGCGACAGCCCATTTGACGTGCCTTTTCTCCCTGTGATACGCCTTATTATTCCCCCATTGATTGATTGATTGATTGATTTTTAACGGCGCATCAGCACTGTTAGGCTATTTAGCGCCAAACAAAGTGTTATTTGTATAATCTTTTAAATGTTATAAAAGGTCCTATATCGACCAGCGATATAAAAGAACAAACGGTTGAAATTAAAAACGGCAAGATGGTAACGGTGCAAAATAAAGCTTCCCGATCAACGGGAGATGTAAATGTTCTATGTTAATGAAAAAGTATGAAAAGGTGTTAAAATGGGACGGTATATATATTGCATAAAACTGCACAAGGTGATAGCATAAAAGTCAGAGTTTAGAAATAAATATATACGGCTTTCAGGAACTCTATAATATGAGTGATGTTTATAGTATCAAAAAGTTCTTTCATGTCATGCACAATGTAATAATGATCGCGTGTAGGTTGCAGGTCAGAGCACTCTATCATAAAGTGCTTGAGAGCGAATGGTTCATTACAAGAAACGCACTCTGGTGGGTCCTCACCTTTTAGTATGTGGGAGTGGGTGATATGAGTATGACCAATTCGGATTCTTGCAATGACTATCTCCTCCCTACGAATGGTTCTGAAGGAAGGAGTCCATTCTCCTAGAGTTGGCTTGATTGCATGAAGTTAGTTTTTTACAGCATCATTCCATGATGCCTGCCACTTCTGACGTAAGAACTTTCTGATACAAGGTTTAAAATCAGTATACGGTATTTTAAAATCAGATGGTTCTTGAGTAAGGGCCATTTTAGCAGCGCGATCTGCTTTCTCGTTACCTTTAATACCAATGTGGCTAGGTAACCAACAGTATATAATATTGTGGGAGACACTCATCTCGGTATTTTTGACGAGTATGTTTTTCAGTAATGGGTTCTCCAGTTTTCTATTATGTAGTGACTGGAGTACTGATAGCGAGTCGGAGAAGATGATACTGTTTAAAATATGTTTCTTTTCTATATGTTGCAGAGCAAGGTCTATTGCTCTGATTTCGGCTGTAAAAATTGATGCTCCATTTGGTAAACGAACTTGCGTTGTGTGATTTCCACAAACAAAGGCTGCAGCAGCCTTTTCCTCATCCTTTGATCCATCAGTGTAAATTCTGGTGTAGTTTTTAAATTCGGTGAGGAGTTCATGGTAAGAGTTGTGGAAGATAGAAGGGTTTGTTTCGGATCTTTTTCCATCGTGTAGCGTAAAACGTACTTTTGGTTGTTTAATTAGCCAGGGTGGTTGATTGATTGATTGTTTATTTTTTTTAACGCCGCATCAGCGCTTTCAGGCTATTTAGTGCCAAACAAAGTGTTATTTGTATAATCTTTTAAAACTTATAAAAGGTCCTATATCGACCAGCGATATAAAAGAACAAATGGTTGAAATTAAAAACGGTAAGATGGTAACGGTGCAAAATAAAGCTTCCCGATCAACGGGAGATGTAAAAAAGATGAATAGGTATTAAAATGGGACGGTACATATATTGCATAAAACTGCATAAGGTGATAGCATAAAAGTCAGAGTTTAAAGTAAATATGTACGGCTTTCAAGAACTCTATAATACGAGTGATGTTTATATTATCAAAAAGTTCTTTCATGTCATGCACAATGTAATAACGATCGCGCGTAGGTTGTAGGTCAAAGCACTCTATCATAAAGTGCTTGACAGTGAATGGTTCATTGCAAGAAACGCACTCTGGTGGGTCTTCACCTTTTAGTATGTGGGTGTGGGTGATATAAGTATGACCAATTCGGATTCTTGCAATGACTATCTCCTCCCTACGAATGGTTCTGTAGGAAGGAGTCCATTCTCCAAGAGTTGGTTTGATTGCATGAAGTTTGTTATTTACAGCATCATTCCATGATGCCTGCCACTTCTGACGTAAGAACTTTCTGATACAAGGTTTAAAATCAGTATATGGTATTTTAAAATCAGATGGTTCTTGAGAAAGGGCCATTTTAGCAGCGCGATCTGCTTTTTCGTTACCTTTAATACCAATGTGGCTAGGTAACCAACAGTATATTATATTGTGGGAGACACTCAGCTCGGTATTTTTTACGAGTATGTTTTTCAATAATGGGTTCTCGAGTTTTCTATTGTGTAGTGACTGGAGTACTGATAGCGAGTCGGAGAAGATCATACAGTTTAAAATACGGTTCTTTTCTATATGTTGCAGAGTAAGGTCTATTGCTCTGATTTCGGCTGTAAAAATTGATGCTCCATTTGGTAAACGAACTTGCGTTGTGTGATTTCCACAACAAAGGCTGCAGCAGCCTTTTCCTCATCCTTTGATCCATCAGTGTAAATTCTGGTGTAGTTTTTAAATTCGGTGAGGAGTTCATGGTAAGAGTTGTGGAAGATAGAAGGGTTTGTTTCGGACTTTTTCCCATCGTGTAGCGTAAAACGTGCTTTTGGTTGTTTAATTAGCCAGGGTGGTGTTTCGGAGATGGATGTTTTCTGAATTTTTGAAAGATCTATATTTGTAGTGTCAAGGCTGGATGATATTCTAATGCCAAAGGAAGGTATGGCGTTTGGTTTATTTTCGTATAAAGTTTTGTATTTGGGTTGAAAAACAGCCGAAAAAGCAGGATTCAGAGGGTTTGATTTTAATTTGAGAGCATACTGTGCGGAAAGCATTTCTCTACGATGCAACAACGGTGGTTCATTCGCCTCAGCTAGAAGGCTTTCACACGGGGATGTTTTAAATGCTCCCAGAGCCAGTCTTATTCCCTGATGATGAATTGGATCAAGCATTTTAAGATACGATTTTCAGGCAGAACCATACACAACGCAACCATAGTCTAGTTTGGAGCGAATAAACGTTCTACATAAATTCAGGATGACTTTTCTATCAGCACCCCAGTCAGTGTACGCTACTACTTTAAGTAGGTCAAGTGCTTTTAAGCATTTGGCTTTCAAGTTTTTTAGGTGTGGAATAAAAGTCAGTTTTCTGTCAAAGATAATACCCAAAAATTTTGTTTCCTCAACAACTGGAATAGGTGTTCCGTCCAGCCTGAGTTTAGGTTCATCGTGGTGTCGTCGTAATTGACAGAAATGCATACATACCGTTTTTGATTTCGAGAATTTGAAACCGTTCGTACTAGCCCAATTTTGAATCTTGTTGATATTTTGCTGTAGTTGTCTTTCAATTGTATGCATGTGCTTTGACCGATAACATATGAGAAAATCATCAACATATAGTGAGCAATCCACACCAGGAGTCAAACACTTGGTGATGTTATTAATTTTGATATTGAAAAGTGTCACAGATAAAATACTGCCCTGGGGCACACCCATCTCTTGCTCATGCAAATCTGAGAGAGTAGAGCCCACTCGTACCTTGAATTCTCTGTCGGAGAGGAAGTTGGATATGAAAGAGGGCAGACGGCCTTTTAGACCTAGATCGTGCAGGTCTTTTAGTATCCCGTACTTCCATCTTGTGTCATAGGCCTTTTCTAAATCAAAGAAAACCGCTACTAAATGTTCTTTCTTGATAAATGCATCGCGAATGAATGTTTCTAGTCTAACCAGATGATCGTTGGTGTTCCGTCCATAACGAAAGCCACTTTGGAAAGGAGATATTAAATTGTTAGTTTCCAGGTACCATACAAGCCGAGAATTGATCATTCGTTCCATTGTTTTGCACATGCAGCTTGTAAGTGCAATAGGTCGATAGTTGGTAGGATCTTCGCTATCTTTACCGGGTTTGGGAACTGGTATTACTCTTGCTTCTTTCCATATTTTAGGTAGGTTACCAGTAATCCATAAATCATTGAAGAGTTTTAAAAGAGATCTTAAAGATTATTCTGGAAGATGTTTTAAAAACTGGTAATGTATTTTGTCAGGCCCAGCGGAAGTATCATGGGCCTTGTCTAAAGCCTCCATAAGTTCTGATAGTGAAAACAGCTGGTTGTAGCTTTCCGAGTTGTTGGATGTGAATTTTAAACGTGACTTTTCTTTTTGAGTTTTCAATTTTTGGAAGACTTCGGAATAATTAGATGATGACGAATTTTTAGAGAATGTATCGGCAAGAACATTTGCTATGTCACGTTTTGAGCTAAGATTGTTATTGTTCACTTTCAGATGTCGGAAAGAATTGTGTTTTCTCTTTCCGTTTATTTTTCGGATCGTGTCCCAAACTTTCTTAATTGAGGAACGAGAGTTTAAAGAGGAAACATATTTCATCCATGATGCTCGTTTACTTTCTTTGATTGTGCGGCGAGCTTTCGCCCGGAGAATACGATATTTACTTAAATTCTCGGGCGTCGGATGATTGTTAAATTTTTTCAAGGCTTCTCGGCGTTGCCGTACGGCTTCCTTACATTCCTTAGTGAGCCAAGGTTTTAGGGTTCTTTTACAGTTTGCTGAGGACTTGGGGATAGATTCTTCTGCAATGTCGGTTAAAATAGATGTAAAATGCTGAATGGGGTCGTTAACATTGAAAATTGTATCCTCATTCAGCCTGGTTTTACAGAGTGTTTCGAATTTGGCCCAGTCGGCCTTCTTTAAATTCCATTGTGGAATTACTTCATCAATTGTAGACTTATGATTTACAAGGGAGATTGGGAAGTGATCGCTGCTGTGAAGGTCATCAGCGACCTTCCATTCATAGTCCAAAAGCAGAGAAGGAGAACAAATTGTCAAATCGGTGCATGTATATGTACCCGTGCCTGAGTGTAAATATGTAGGTGTTTTGGTATTATATAGACACAGATCGTGTCTAGAAATAAAGTCTTCAACTTTGTGACCTCTGTCACTTACATGATTCGATCCCCATAAAATGTTATGGGCATTAAAATCCCCGAGTAAAACAAAGGATGCGGGAAGCTGTTGAACAAGATTATCGAGTTCGTTTGGTACTAGGTTAGTGTTTGGTGGTAAATAAATAGAGCAAAATGTAATCACTCGATGTAGAGTGACGCTTACAGCAATGGCTTGTAAATTGGTGTTTAAAGGAATGAAACTATGAGGAGCTCTGTTGTTCACAATAACAGAAACTCCTCCTGATGCCCTGTCAACATTTGGAGAGCAGGTGTTAAACAGGGAGTAGTTTTTAAATGTGATGTTGTCGGTATCTTTCAAGAAGGTTTCTTGAAGGCATAGTACCGCAGGATCATGTTCGTTTAAAAGCAGGAGAATATCATTGTAATTTGCTTTAAGTCCTCGACAATTCCATTGTATGATAGTGTTTTTCATTATAAATTTAAATTAAAGATTGTGGAGCTAGGTTAGACCTTTCGCAGAGGGAATTTGTTTTGTTATTTCTCTGGAGGAAGTACGGGGGTGAAGTTTTTGTTTGTAGGTCTGGAGTTCCCTTGAGCGCATGGAGCAGATTCTTCTGCATCCATGCTCTCGATGTCTCCAAACCTGTTATAAAGTTTGATGGGGTCATCTGACCCCTTTTGTTGCCTGTTTCCATGAGATTTATTTTTGTTTTTTGGTGATTTAGGTTGTTGGGTATTGCTGAATGTAGTTTGTGTAGATGCCGTGTTTGTCTGTGATTGGTAATGAGGGGTTTTTGAGCTTGGTGTTGAATCGGGTGCTTCTGTTTGTGTTTGAGCGTCCTTCGTTGTTTTAGGATTGCTCTTCACTACAGTGGAGAAGGATGGGCCAGGATGGGCTGTTTTCGCCTGTACAAGTTTTCTGGCTTCTGGATAGGGAATATTATTTGTGTATTTTACCCTCTGAATTTCCTTCTCCTGTTTCCAGGTATCGCAATCCTTGGAATTTGCGTGGTGCTCTTTTCCACAGTTGACACAATGCGGAGTTGCTCTACAGTCAGCTTCCTGATGAGAATTTTCTCCACATCGGCCACATATTTGGGTTTTAGAGCAGCGGTCTTCGTGATGGCCGTATTTTTGACATTTGTAACATCGAAGGGGGTTTGGAATGTAGACGTCAACCTTCACTTGCAAGAAGCCAACTTTGACCACTTTGGGTACAGTTGGCTTGTTGAAGGTGAGTACAGTGGTGTTGGTGTCCTGCAGGTTATTATTACGTTTGATACGTATTCGACGGACTGCAGTGACACCTTCACTTTTCATTCCTTCGATGATATCCGCGTCGGTGACTCCAGCCAAGTCACGACAGCGAATCACGCCTTTGGACGTATTCAGTGTGGTGTGAGCGAATGAGGTCACTGGAATATCGAAGAAAGTTTTTATTTTCCCGATATTGTCTGACTGACCTCGTCGCTCACATTCCACGAGAAGGCAACCCGATTTCATTTTTTTGACACTCTTTGGCGTACCAATCAAACCTGTAATTGTTTTCTCAATCACAAACGGAGAGAGTGAAGCAAGGGATTTTGCGGCATCTTTAGATTGTATTACCATGAAGCGAGGAAATGTGTCCACACTACATGGTTCGTCGTCCGAGTCAGATAAAGTTTTGGTACGTTTATTTTGATATTTTTGGGAAATATCCATTTTGGCTAGATTAAAAATTCAGCACCCGTGCTCCCCACCCACCAAGGAGCCCAACAAGGGGACACTTTTCAAGTGTCAGGGATACACAGATGCCATACTCAGTTGATAAAATTACCTTTGATTGACCCTGAAGTCGCCAATTTCTAAGGTCGGTAAAATTACCCCCCGATTGACCCGTTAAGCCACCGCCTTCTAGGAAGTCTTCTAAGACTTGGAAAAGGGAAAGATAAAGGAAGAGAATTTAGGGGCAACGGTGGTATCAAGAGAGATACAAGGAGACAGATAAAGAAGGTGAGAGAGTAAATAAAGACCTCCTAGGGCTCGGCGTGACCAGCCGATTTGTCGGAACCGGGCCCATCCCGACCACCCGTCTAAGAGAAGTAGAGGCCAAAGTAGTGTGTTGCAGGGAAAGCCTCTGCTCAACTACCAGGATCCTTTCCTCCTCCGACACGGGACGCAACCCACGGCAAACAGGTTGCCTCTACTTAGTCGCCTTTCACGACACGTAGCGAGGCACGTCGGGCCAATTCTACAACCCCGGACCCGCAGGGGGAGGAAAAAGCAGGATTCAGAGGGTTTGATTTTAATTTGAGAGCATACTGTGCGGAAAGCATTTCTCTACGATGTGATAACAGTGGTTCATTCGCCTCAGCTAGAAGGCTTTCACACGGGGATGTTTTAAATGCTCCCAGAGCCAGTCTTATTCCCTGATGATGAATTGGATCAAGCATTTTAAGATATGACTTTCGGGCTGAACCATACACAACGCAACCATAGTCTAGTTTGGAGCGAATAAACGTTCTATATAAATTCAGGATGACTTTTCTATCAGCACCCCAGTCAGTGTGTGCTACTACTTTAAGTAGGTCAAGTGCTTTTAAGCATTTGGCTTTCAAGTTTTTTAGGTGTGGAATAAAAGTCAGTTTTCTGTCAAAGATAATACCCAAAAATTTTGTTTCCTCAACAACTGGAATAGGTGTTCCGTCCAGCCTGAGTTTAGGTTCATCGTGGTGTCGTCGTAATTGACAGAAATGCATACATCCCGTTTTTGATTTCGAGAATTTGAAACCGTTCGTACTAGTCCAATTTTGAATCTTGTTGATATTTTGATATTTTGCTGTAGTTGTCTTTCAATTGTATGCATGTGCTTTGACCGATAACATATGAGAAAATCATCAAAATATAGTGAGCAATCCACACCAGGAGTCAAACACTTGGTGATGTTATTAATTTTGATGTTGAAAAGTGTCACAGATAAAATACTGCCCTGGGGCACACCCATGTCTTGCTCGTGCAAATCTGAGAGAGTAGAGTCCACTCGTACCTTGAATTCTCTGTCGGAGAGGAAGTTGGATATGAAAGAGGGCAGACGGCCTTTTAGACCTAGATCGTGCAGGTCTTTTAGTATCCCGTACTTCCATCTTGTGTCATAGGCCTTTTCTAAATCAAAGAAAACCGCTACTAAATGTTCTTTTTTGATAAATGCATCGCGAATGAATGTTTCTAGTCTAACCAGATGATCGTTGGTGCTCCGTCCATAACGAAAGCCACTTTGGAAAGGGGATATTAAATTGTTAGTTTCCAGGTACCATACAAGCCGAGAATTCATCATTCGTTCCACTGTTTTGCACATGCAGCTTGTGAGTGCAATCGGTCGATAGTTGGTAGGATCTTCGCTATCTTTACCGGGTTTGGGAACTGTTGCTTACTGTTGCTTCTTTCCATATTTTAGGTAGGTTACCAGTAATCCATAAATCATTGAAGAGTTTCAAAAGAGATGTTAAAGATGATTCTGGAAGATGTTTTAAAAACTGGTAATGTATTTTGTCAGGCCCAGCGGAAGTATCATGGGCCTTGTCTAAAGCCTCCATAAGTTCTGGTAATGAAAACAGTTGGTTGTAGCTTTCCGAGTTGTTGGATGTGAATTTTAAACGTGACTTTTCTTTTTGAGTTTTCAATTTTTGGAAGGCTTCTGAATAATTAGATGATGAGGAATTTTTTGAGAAACTGTCAGCAAGAATATTTTCAATGTTACGTTTTGAACTAAAGTTGTTATTGTTCAGTGTCAGATGTCGGAGAGGGTTTTGTTTTCTCTTTCTGTTCATTTTGCGTATAGTGTCCCAAACTTTCTTAACAGAGGAACGAGAGTTTAAAGAAGAAACATACTTCTTCCATGATGCTCTTTCACTTTCTTTGATTATGCGGCGAGCTTTGGCCCGGGCAATGCGATATATATTTAAGTTTTCGGGCGTCGGATGATTATTAAATTTCCTTAATGCTTCTCGGCGTAGTCTAATGGCTTCCTTATATTCCTTAGTGACCCAAGGTTTTTGGGTTCTTTTACAAGAAGGCGAGGACTTGGGAACGGATTCTTCTGCAATCTCTATTAAAATAGATGTAAAATGCTGAATGGTGTCGTCCACATTGAATACTGTATCCTCATTCAGCCTAGTTTTACCGAGTGTTTCAAACTTGGCCCAGTCGGCCTTCTTTAAATTCCATTGTGGAATTACTTCATCGACTGTAGAGTTAGGTGAAGGTCATCACCGACCTTCCATTCATAGTCCAAAAGCAGAGAAGGAGAACAAATTGTCAAATCGATGCTTGTGTATGTACCCGTGCCTGGGTGTAAATATGTAGGGGTTTTGGTATTATATAGACACAGATCGTGTCTAGAAATAAAGTCTTCAACTTTGTGACCTCTGTCACTTATATGATTTGATCCCCATAAAATGTTATGGGCATTAAAATCCCCGAGTAAAACAAAGGGTGCGGGAAGCTGTTGAACAAGATTGTCGAGTTCGTTTGGTACTAGGTTAGTGTTTGGTGGTAAATAAATAGAGCAAAATGTAATCACTCGATGTAGAATGACGCTTACAGCAATGGCTTGTAAATTGGTATTTAATGGAATGAAGCTATGAGGAGCTCTGTTGTTCACAACAACAAAAACTCCTCCTGATGCCCTATCAACATTTGGAGAGCAGTTGTTAAACAGGGAGTAGTTTTTAAATGTGATATTGTCCGTATCTTTCAAGAAGGTTTTTTGAAGGCATAGTACCGCAGGATCATGTTCGTTTAAAAGCAGGAGAATATCATTGTAATTTGCTTTAAGTCCTCGACAATTCCATTGTATGATAGTCTTTTTCATTATAAATTTAAATTAAAGATTGTGGAACTAGGTTAGACCTTTCGCGGAGGGAATTTGTTTGGTTATTTCTCTGGAGGAAGTACGGGGGTGAAGTTTTTGTTGTTAGGTCTGGAGCTACCTTGAGCGCATAGAGCAGATTCTTCTGCATCCATGCTCTCAATGTCTCCAAGCCTGTTATATAATTTGATGGGGTCGTCTGACCCCTTTTGTTATCTGTTTCCGTGAGATTTGTTTTTGTTTTTTGGTGATTTCGGTTGTTGGTTATTGCTGAAAGTAGATTGTGTAGATGCCGTGTTTGTCTGTGATTGGTAATGAGGGGTTTTTGAGCTTGGTGTTGAATCGGGTGCTTCTGTTTGTGTTTGAGCGTCCTTCGTTGTTTTAGGATTGCTCTTCACTACAGTGGAGAAGGATGGGCCAGGATGGGCTGTTTTCGCCTGTACAAGTTTTCTGGCTTCTGGATAGGGAATATTATTTGTGTACTTTACCCTCTGAATTTCCTTCTCCTGTTTCCAGGTATCGCAATCCTTGGAATTTGCGTGATGCTCTTTTCCACAGTTGACACAATGCGGAGTTGCTCTACAGTCAGCTTCCTGATGAGAATTTTCTCCGCATCGGCCACATATTTGGGTTTTAGAGCAGCGGTCTTCGTGATGGCCATATTTTTGACACTTATAACATCGATGGGGGTTGGGAATGTAGATCTCAACCTTCACTTGCAAGAAGCCAACTTTGACCACTTTGGGTACTGTTGGCTTGTTGAAGGTGAGAACAATGGTGTTGGTGTCCTGTAGGTTGTTATTACGTTTAATACGTATTCTGCGTACTGCAGTGACACCTTCATTTTTCATTCCTTCAATGATATCAGCGTCGGTGACTCCAGCCAAGTCACGACAGCGAATCACGCCTTTGGACGTATTCAGTGTGGTGTGAGCGAATGAGGTCACTGGAATATCGAAGAAAGTTTTTATTTTCTTGATATTGTCTGTCTGACCTCGTCGTTCACATTCCACAAGAAGGCAACCCGATTTCATTTTTTTGACGCTTTTTGGTGTTCCAATCAGACCTGTAATTGTTTTCTCGATCACAAACGGAGAGAGTGAGGTAAGCGGTTTCGTGGCTTCTTTTGACTGTATGACCATGAAGCGTGGAAATGACTCCACACTACATGGTTCGTCGTCCGAGTCAGATAAAGGTTTCGTTCCTTGTTTTGAATTTTTTTGAATTATCCATGATGGCTAGATTAAAAACTCAGCACCCGTGCTCCCCGCCCACCAAGGAGCCCAACAAGGGGACACTTTTCAAGTGCCAGGGATACACAGATGCCATACTCAGTTGATAACATTACCTTTGATTGACCCTGAAGTCGCCAATTTCTAAGGTCGGTAAAATTACCCCCCGATTGACCCGTTAAGCCACCGCCTTCTAGGAAGTCTTCTAAGACTTGGAAAAGGGAAAGATAAAGGAATAGAATATAGGGGCAACGGTGGTATCAAGAAAGATACAAGGAGAAAGATAAAAAAGGTGAGAAAGTTAATAAAGACTTCCTAGGGCTCGGCGTGACCAGCCGATTTGTCGGAACCGGGCCCATCCCGACCACCCGTCTAAGAGAAGTAGAGGCCAAAGTAGTGTATTGCATCGGAAAGCCTCTGCTCAACTACCAGGATCCTTTCCTCCCCCGACACGGGACGCAACCCACGGCAAACAGGTTGCCTCTACTTAGTCGCCTTTTACGACACGTAGCGAGGCACGTCGGGCCAATTCTACTTCCCCGGACCCGCAGGGGGGATTATTCCCCCATGACAAGCCCCTTTTGCATATTCTGGTCAGTTCTGGCTAAATTGCAAAATTGCTAAAGTTTTGATTTAAGTACGCAAACAATAAAGCCGGTGTGACTAACGAATATAATCCTTATCCTTGCATTGATCTTGTGAAAAGGACTGCCCTTCGGACATACTTCAAAGAAACCATGTTCGACAGTGTGTGTATGTGTAAGCACAAGCAATTAATTGCCAAATAAACGATGCCTATTTTCTTGTTACTTACGATGCCATGGACTTCATTTTAACAGTTCAAATCTGCAGTCACAAGTTAACGTACATGTGACAACTGTTTTTCTCAAGTTTTATACCCCACCTTATTTCCTTAGGTTTAAGTATTAATGCATGTAACACTGTTTGCTGAATAAAATAGTTATTCAGAATTAGTTCTTTAGGGCCACATATACTGCATAGTATATTTTATTTTATTCCTTGTAATTTTATCATGGTAATTAAACTTTTCATATACGGTAGAGGAATGTCAGGTGTTAATCTGCCGAGTTTCTTTGGCGGAAACGGAGATGAGATTTTGTTTGCAGAGAAAAATTCAAAGTGATCATTCATTTAAGCTAATTGGTGACAATTTTATTCTTTTTGTTTTTTCTTTTTTTAGTATAGTACTGTTGTAGTTGTTTAAAAACATCTGGAATTTACTTGAATAATGTTTAATCTTCACGTTCTATTTACTGAAGAAGAAAAAAAGAAGAAAAAAAAAACTGTTGTATGATATTAATTATTTCTTCCAGTGCCGGGTTTAGACGTGTATGCGTGTTATTTGAATTTTTAACGTAGCTTTACCAATTTTTCAGTCATATCGCTACGATGTCTGCAGTGTGGCAGTTTAGACTGGATTGCATACGTTATATCTATTTATAAATGGTTTGGGGTTGGGTTTTTTTCTTGACAAATGAAAATTGACAGACATAATGTAATAATCTGGACTTCGCTGCGCAAAATTGAGAGATATTACGAGATTGGGAGGTAGATGAGGAAATACCCCCAAAATCGGGAGGTTTTTCTCCCGGCTTGAGAGTTGACAGGTATGAACTGTCCGGGCTTGTGGAATTTCATTCAGGACTTTATTTAAGTCACCAGCCCGGGGCCTGTGCCTAACAAATTTCTTTTAGCACTTACCAGTACAGTACATAAACTATTATATCAGACTGCAGATTGAACTTTTGAATGTGCAACCCAAATGTGGTCTCCTCTTGTCTGCCTCGCTCGCCAATGTTTATGTTTGTATTCGAGGACTGGCTAGTATTGCGTCATGGTACCACGTGATCTGTCGTCTCATCAAAACTCGGAAAAACTCGGCAATTTACGGAATCGTGGTATCTTCCACGCAATATAGGTGGTGCTCACCAGATAATATGGACTTTTGAGAGAGTGACGTATGTAAGGTGAAGTAGTTCGCATTTAAAACATGCACAGTGGAGAGAATGTTTGCATACCTCTATGCTACATTAATGTAATGTGGATGATATTTCTTTTGGATATTGTACTTTTGGAAATTTTACACGATTTAAGCACACTGCTAACTAAAATGACTGCTCCCTTGTGTTAAAAAATCAGTCTGAATTAGTCTAAAGTACACTATACATAGCAGCTATTAAATAGGGAAAATGAATTTTGCCAGACTAGACAATACCAGCTTCTGAAAGTGCAATGAATGAATTACCAAATATATAAAATGTAAAAAAAAGTTATCGGCTCTTTTTTTTATACATTTTGCCTCTGAAGTTCAGGAAGTGAAAATGACCAAGTAGAGCTAGCACTTTTTTGAAAGGTGCACATTTGAAGTAAGGCCAAGCTGTATACTCTATAACCCATAGTACACCCATCAATCATACACCAAAATAAAGGGAATTAAAGGTTCTTTGCATTATACCTAAGATATACAAGGTCTATTTTAAATAGCCAGTATAACCAGTGAGGAAAGCTGGGGAAATTCTTTTTCTTTAGAATCCTAACCCTATGCAAAATACGAAACTGTAGAGCGCCACCATAATCACTACCCTCTTACAATATTTAATTTATAAACATTGCATTCGAATTAAAATCTGTAGAGAATTACATACGTAAAAGGAAAATTTTGATTTCTAGTCTCCTTTAAGTACGTTAAGTGCTTTTAAGCATTTAGCTTTCAATTTCTTTAGGTGTGGAATAAAGGTCAGTTTTCTGTCAAAGATTATACCTAAAAATTTTGTTTCCTCAACAACTGGAATAGGTGTTCCGTCCAGCGTGAGGTTCGGTTCATCGTGATGTTTTCGTAACTGACAGAAATGCATCCATACCGGTTTTGATTTCGAGAATTTGAAACCGTTTGCATTGGCCCAATTTTGGATTTTGTTTATATTTTGCTGCAGTTATCTTTCAATTGTATGCATGTGCTTTGATCGATAACATATCAGAAAATCATCAACGTATAACGAGCAATCCACACCAGGAGTCAAACACTTGGTGATGCTATTAATTTTGATCTTAAAGAGCGTCACAGATAAAATACTGCCCTAGGGCACACACATCTATTCCTCGTGCAGATCTGAGAGGGTAGAGCCCACTCGTACTTTGAATTCTCTGTCTGAGAGAAAGATATGAAAGAGGGCAGACGGCCTTTTAGACCTAGATCGTGCAGGTCATTTAGAATCCCGCACTTCCATGTCGTGTCACAGGCCTTTTCTAAATCAAAGAAAACCGCTACTACATGTTCTTTCTTAATAAATGCATCGCGAATAAATGTTTCCAGTCTAACCAGATGATCACTGGTGCTCCGGCCATATCGAAAGCCACTTTGGAAAGGAGATATTAAATTATTAGTTTCCAAGTACCAGACAAGCCGAGAATTGATCATTCGTTCCATTGTTTTGCACACACAGCTGGTGAGTGCAATAGGTCGGTAGCTGTTTGGATCTTCGCTATCCTTGCCTGGTTTGGGAACTGGTATTACAGTTGTTTCTTTCCAAATTTTTGGTACATTACCAGTATTCCGTAAATCATTGAAGAGTTTCAAAAGAGATGTTAATGATAATTCTGGAAGATGTTTCAAAAACTGGTAATGCATTTCGTCAGGCCCAGCGGATGTATCATGGGCCTTATCTAAAGCCTCCCTAAGCTCCGATAGTGAGAACAGTTGATTATAACTTTCCGAGTTGATGGATGTGAGTTTTAAGTTTACGGAAGGCTTCTGAAAAATTAGATGATGATGACGTTTTGGAGAAACTGTCAACAAGGGCATTTGCAATGTCACATTTTGAACTAAAATTGTTTTTGTCCAGTGTCAGATGTCGGAGAGGGTTTTGTTTTCTCCTTCCGTTTATTTTGCGTATAGTGTCCCAAACTTTCTTACCAGAGGAACGAGAGTTTAAAGAAGAAACATATTTCTTCGAGGATGCTCTTTTACTTTCTTTGATTGTGCGGCGAGCTTTGGCCCGGACAATACGATATATATTTAAGTTTTCGGTCGTCGATTGATTGAGTGATTGATTTTTTAACGGCGCATCAGCACTGTTAGGCTTTTTAGCGCCAAACAAAATGTTATTTCTATAACATTTTTTAAAAAAATTATAAAATGTCCTATATCGACTAGCGATATAAAAGAAGAAATGGTTGAAATTAAAAACGGTAAGATGGTAACGGTGCAAAATAAAGCTTCCCGATCACGGGAGATGTAAATGTTCTATGTTAATGAAAAAAGATTGATTGATTGATTGATTGATTGTTTTTGAACGGCGCATCAGCACTGTTAGGTTATTTAGCGCCAAACAAAGTGTTATTTGTTTAATCTTTTAAAACGTATAAAAGGTCCTATATCGACCAGCGATATAAAAGAACAAATGGTTGAAATTAAAAACGGTAAGATGGTAACGGTGCAAAATAAAGCTTCCCGATCAACGGGAGATGTAAAAAAGATGAATAGGTATTAAAATGGGACTGTATATATATTGCATAAAACTGCACAAGGTGATAGCATAAAAGTCAGAGTTTAGAGTAAATATTTACGGCTTTCAAGAACTCTATAATACGAGTGATGTTTATATTATCAAAAAGTTCTTTCATGTCATGCACAATGTAATAACGATCGCGCGTAGGTTGCAGGTCAAAGCACTCTATCATAAAGTGTTTGACAGTGAATGGTTCATTGCAAGAAACGCACTCTGGTGGGTCTTCACCTTTTAGTATGTGGGTGTGGGTGATATAAGTATGACCAATTCGGATTCTTGCAATGACTATCTCCTCCCTACGAATGGTTCTGTAGGAAGGAGTCCATTCTCCAAGAGTTGGTTTGATTGCATGAAGTTTGTTATTTACAGCATCATTCCATGATGCCTGCCACTTCTGACGTAAGAGCTTTCTGATACAAGGTTTAAAATCAGTATATGGTATTTTAAAATTAGATGGTTCTTGAGAAAGGGCCATTTTAGCAGCGCGATCTGCTTTTTCGTTACCTTTAATACCAATGTGGCTAGGTAACCAACAGTATATTATATTGTGGGAGACACTCAGCTCGGTATTTTTTACGAGTATGTTTTTCAATAATGGGTTCTCCAGTTTTCTATTGTGTAGTGACTGGAGTACTGATAGCGAGTCGGAGAAGATGATACAGTTTAAAATACGGTTCTTTTCTATATGTTGCAGCGCAAGGTCTATTGCTCTGATTTCGGCTGTAAAAATTGATGCTCCATTTGGTAAGCGAACTTGCGTTTTGTGATTTCCACAAACAAAGGCTGCAGCAGCCTTTTCCTCATCCTTTGATCCATCAGTGTAAATTCTGGTGTAGTTTTTAAATTCGGTGAGGAGTTCATGGTAAGAGTTGTGGAAGATAGAAGGGTTTGTTTCGGATTTTTTTTCCATCGTGTAGCGTAAAACGTACTTTTGGTTGTTTAATTAGCCAGGGTGGTGTTTCAGAGATGGACGTTTTCTGAATTTTTGAAAGATCTATATTTGTAGTGTCAAGGCTGGATGATATTCTAATGCCAAAGGAAGGTACGGCGTTTAGTTTATTTTCGTATAAAGGTTTGTATTTGGGTTGAAAAACAGCTGAAAAAGCAGGATTCAGAGGGTTTGATTTTAATTTGAGAGCATACTGTGCGGAAAGCATTTCTCTACGATGCGATAACGGTGGTTCATTCGCCTCAGCTAGAAGGCTTTCACACGGGGATGTTTTAAATGCTCCCAGAGCCAGTCTTATTCCCTGATGATGAATTGGATCAAGCATTTTAAGATACGATTTTCTGGCTGAACCATACACAACGCAACCATAGTCCAGTCTGGAGCGAATAAACGTTCTGTATAAATTTAGGATGGCTTTTCTATCAGCACCCCAGTGTGCGCTACTACTTTAAGTAGGTTAAGTGCTTTTAAGCATTTAGCTTTTAAGTTCTTTAGGTGTGGAATAAAGGTCGGTTTTCTGTCAAAGATTATACCTAAAAATTTGATTTCCTCAACAACTGGAATAGGTGTTCCATCCAGCGTGAGGTTCGGTTCATCGTGATGTTTTCGTAACTGACAGAAATGCATCCATACCGTTTTTGATTTCGAGAATTTGAAACCGTTTGCATTGGCCCAATTTTGAATTTTGTTTATATTTTGCTGCAGTTGTCTTTCAATTGTATGCATGTGCTTTGACCGATAACATATTAGAAAATCATCAACGTATAACGAGCAATCCACACCAGGAGTCAAACACTTGGTGATGCTATTAATTTTTATGTTAAAGAGCGTCACAGATAAAATACTGCCCTGGGGCACACCCATCTCTTGTTCGTGCAGATCTGAGAGGGTAGAGCCCACTCGTACTTTGAATTCTCTGTCGGAGAGAAAGTTGGATATGAAAGAGGGCAGACGGCCTTTTAGACCTAGATCGTTCAGGTCATTTAGTATCCTGTACTTCCATGTCGTGTCATATGCCTTTTCTAAATCAAAGAAAACCGCTACTACATGTTCTTTCTTAATAAATGCATCGCGAATGAATGTTTCTAGTCTAACCAGATGATCATTGGTGCTCCGGCCATATCTAAAGCCGCTTTGGAAAGGAGATATTAAATTGTTAGTTTCCAAATACCAGACAAGCCGAGAATTGATCATTCGTTCCATTGTTTTGCACACACAGCTTGTGAGTGCAATTGGTCGATAGCTGTTGGGGTCTTCGCTATCTTTACCGGGTTTGGGGACTGGTATTACAGTTGCTTCTTTCCAGATTTTTGGTACATTACCAGTAATCCATAAATCATTGAAGAGTTTCAAAAGAGATGTTAAAGATGATTCTGGAAGGTGTTTTAAAAACTGGTAATGTATTTCGTCAGGCCCAGCGGATGTATCATGGGCCTTATCTAAAGCCTCCCCAAGCTCCGATAGTGAGAACAATTGATTATAACTTTCCGAGTTGTTGGATGCTAATTTTAAACGTGACTTTTCTTTTTGAGTTTTAAGTTTTCGGAAGGCTTCTGAATAATTAGATGATGAGGAATTTTTTGAGAAATTGTCAGCAAGAATATTTGCAATGTCACGTTTTGAACTAAAGTTGTTATTGTTCAGTGTCAGATGTCGGAGAGGGTTTTGTTTTCTCTTTCCGCTTATTTTGCGTATAGTGTCCCAAACTTTCTTAACAGAGGAACGACAGTTTAAAGAGGAAACATATTTCTTCCATGATGTTCGTTTACTCTCTTTGATTGTGCGGCGAGCTTTCGCCCGGAGGATACGATATTTACTGAAATTCTCGGGCGTCGGATGATTGTTAAATTTTTTCAAGGCTTCTCGACGTTGCCGTATGGCTTCCTTACATTCCTTAGTGAGCCAAGGTTTTAGGGTTCTTTTACAGTTTGTTGAGGACTTGGGGATAGATTCTTCTGCAATGTCGGTTAAAATAGATGTAAAATGCTGAATGGGATCGTTAACATTGAAAACTGTATCCTCATTCAGCCTAGTTTTACAGAGTGTTTCGAACTTGGCCCAGTCGGCCTTCTTTAAATTCCATTGTGGAATTACTTCATCAATTGTAGAGTTATGATTTACAAGGGAGATTGGGAAGTGATCGCTGCTGTGAAGGTCATCAGCGACCTTCCATTCATAGTCCAAAAGCAGCGAAGGAGAACAAATTGTCAAATCGATGCATGTGTATGTACCCGTGCCTGGGTGTAAATATGTAGGGGTTTTGGTATTATATAGACACAGATCATGTCTAGAAATAAAGTCTTCAACTTTGTGACCTCTGTCACTTATATGATTCGATCCCCATAAAGTGTTATGGGCATTTAAATCCCCGAGTAAAATAAATGGCGCGGGAAGCTGTTGAACAAGGTCGTCTAATTCGTTTGGTACTAGGTTAGTGTTTGGTGGTAAGTAAATAGAGTAGAATGTAATCACTCGATGTAGAGTGACGCTTACAGCAATGGCTTGTAAATTTGTGTTTAAAGGGATGACGCTATGAGGCGCTCTGTTGTTCACAATAACAGAGACTCCTCCTGATGCCCTATCAACATTTTGAGAGTAGTTGTTAAACAGGGAGTAGTTTTTAAGCGTGATGTTATCTGTATTTTTCAAAAATGTTTCCTGAAGACATAGTACTGCAGGATCATTTTCATTTAAAAGCAGAATAATATCATGGTAGTTGGTTTTAAGTCCTCGACAGTTCCATTGTAAAATGGTGTTCTTCATAACAACTTTATATTGAAGATTCTGGAGCTAGGTTAGACCTTTCGCGAAGGCAATCTGTTTGGTTATTTATCTGGAGGAAGTACGGGGGTGTATTTATTGTTGTTAGGTCTGGAGCTACCTTGAGTACATGGAGCAGATTCTTCTGCATCCATGTCCTCCAAGTCTCCAAACCTATTGTGCAGCTTTATGGGGTCATCAGACCCCTTTTGCTGCCTATTTGTTTGTGACTTTTTCTTGCTATTTGGTGATCTTGGTGGTGGAGTATTGTTGAGTGTTGTTTGTGTCGATGTTGAGTTTTTCTGGGGTTTGTAGTGCGGGATGTTCGAGTCGGAATGGGATTCAGGTGGGTTTGTTTGAGTTTGAGCGTCTTTCATTGCTTTTTGGCTGCTCTTCACTACAGTTGAGAAGGATGGGCCGGGGAGTGATCTAGCTTGAACAAGCTTCCTGGCCTCTGGATAGGGGATGTTGGACGTGTATTTAACCCTCTGGATTTCCTTCTCCTGTTTCCATGTGTCGCATTCCTTTGAACTAGCATGTTCTTTGCCACAGTTGACGCAATGCGGAGTGGCTTTGCACTCGGATTCCCGATGGGAGGGGTCACCGCATCAGCCGCAAATTTGACTTCTAGAGCATGTCTTCATGATGACCGTATTTTTGACATTTGTAACATCGGAGGGGATTTAGTATGTATACCTCAACCTTAACTTGTAGCAATCCAACCTTGACCACTTTAGGTACTGGTGGCTTATTAAAGGTGAGTATAATGGTGTTGGTGTCCTGCAGATTGTTGTTTCGTTTGATACGAATTCTGCGGACTGCAGTGACACCTTCATTTTTCATACCCTCGACGATTTCTTTGTCGGTGACTCCTGCTAGGTCACGGCAACGAATGACGCCTTTTGATGTGTTAAGTGTAGAGTGGGCGAAACAGCTTACTGAAATATCGTGAAAGGTCTTAATTTTTACGATATTTTCAGTGTGCGCTTTGCGCTCACACTCTACAAGTAGGCCGCCTGATTTTAGCTTTTTTACACTTTTCGGCTTGCCGACTAATCCAAGTATAGTCTTTTCGACTATAAATGGCGATAGTGCAGCAAGTGGTTTAGCCTCGTCTTTAGATTGGATGACCATGAAGTGAGGAAAGGATTCCACAATACATGGCTCATCATCCGACTCGGATCCTGTTTTGGTACGTTTGTATTGGTCTTTTCCTACATCGTTCGTCGTCCGAGTCAGATAAAGTTTTCGTACGTTTATTTTGATTTTTTTTGGAATTATCCATGATGGCTTGAATAAAATTTCAGCACCCGTACTCCCCACCCACCAAGGAGCCCAACAAGGGGACACTTTTCAAGTGTCAGGGATACACAGATGCCATACTCAGTTGATAAAATTACCTTTGATTGACCCTGAAGTCGCCAATTTCTAAGGTCGGTAAAATTACCCCCCGATTGACCCGTTAAGCCACCGCCTTCTAGGAAGTCTTCTAAGACTTGAAAAAGGGAAAGATAAAGGAATAGAATATAGGGGCAACGGTGGCATCAAGAAAGATACAAGGAGAAAGATAAAGGAGGTGAGAGAGTAAATAAAGACTTCCTAGGGCTCGGCGTGACCAGCCGATTTGTCGGAACCGGGCCCATCCCGACAACCCGTCTAAAAGAAGTAGAGGTCAAAGTAGTGTATTGCAGGGAAAGCCTCTACTCAACTAGAAGGATCCTTTCCTCCCCCGACACGGGACGCAACCCACGGCAAACAGGTTGCCTCTACTTAGTCGCCTTCTACGACACGTAGCGAGGCACGTCGGGCCAGTTCTACAACCCCGGACCCGCAGGGGGTAATGAAAAAAGATGAAAAGGTATTAAAATGGGATGGCATGAAACTGGACAAGGTGATAGCATAAAAGTCAGAGTTTAGAGTAAATATTTACTGCTTTCAGGAACTCTATAATACGAATGATGTTTATAGTATCAAAAAGTTCTTTCATGTCATGCACAATGTAATAACGATCGCGCGTAGGTTGCAGGTCAAAGCACCCTATCATAAAGTGCTTGACAGTGAATGGTTCATTGCAAGAAACGTACTCTAGTGGGTCTTCACCTTTTAGTATGTGGGTGTGGGTGATATAAGTATGACCAATTCGGATTCTTGCAATGACTACCTCCTCCCTACGCATGGTTCTGTAGGAAGGAGTCTATTCTCCTAGGGTTGGCTTGATTGCATGAAGTTTCTTATTAACGGCATCATTCCACGATGCCTGCCACTTCTGACGAAAGAACTTTCTGATACAAGGTTTAAAATCAGTATACGGTATTTTAAAATCAGATGGTTCTTGAGTAAGGGCCATTTTAGCAGCGCGATCTGCTTTTTCGTTACCTTTAATACCAATGTGGCTAGGTAACCAACAGTATATTATATTGTGGTTGACACTCAGCTCGGTATTTTTGATGAGTATGTTTTTCAATAATGGGTTCTCCAGTTTTCTATTGTGTAGTGACTGGAGTACTGATAGCGAGTCGGAGAAGATGATACTGTTTAAAATGTGGTTCTTTTCTATATGTTGCAGAGTAAGGTCTATTGCTCTGATTTCGGCTGTAAAAATTGATACTCCATTTGGTAAGCGAACTTGCGTTTTGTGATTTCCACAAACAAAGGCTGCAGCAGCCTTTTCCTCATCCTTTGATCCATCAGTGTAAATTCTGGTGTAGTTTTTAAATTCGGTGAGGAGTTCATGGTAAGAGTTGTGGAAGACCGAAGGGATTGTTTCGGATTTTTTTAAATCGTGTAGCGTAAAACGTACTTTTGGTTGTTTAATTAGCCAGCGTGGTGTTTCGGACATAGACGTTTTCTGAATTTTAGAAAGATCTATATTTGTAATGTCAAGGCTGAATGATATTCTAATGCCAAAGGAAGGTATGGCGTTTGGTTTATTTTCGTATAAAGTTTTGTATATGGGTTGAAAAACAGCCGAAAAAGCAGGATTCAGAGGGTTTGATTTTAATTTGAGAGCATACTGTGCGGAAAGCATTTCTCTACGATGCCATAACGGTGGTTCATTCGCCTCAGCTAGAAGGCTTTCACACGGGGATGTTTTAAATGCTCCCAGGGCCAGTCTTATTCCCTGATGATGAATTGGATCAAGCATTTTAAGATATGACTTTCGGGCTGAACCATACACAACGCAACCATAGTCTAGTTTGGAGCGAATAAACGTTCTGTATAAATTTAAGATGACTTTTCTATCAGCACCCCAGTCAGTGTGCGCTACTACTTTAAGTAGGTTAAGTGCTTTTAGGCATTTAGCTTTTAAGTTCTTTAGGTGTGGAATAAAGGTCAGTTTTCTGTCAAAGATTATACCTAAAACTTTTGTTTCCTCAACAACTGGAATAGGTGTTCCATCCAGCGTGAGGTTCGGTTTCTCGTGATGTTTTCGTAACTGACAGAAATGCATGCATACCGCTTTTGATTTCGAGAATTTGAAACCGTTTGCATTGGCCCAATTTTGAATTTTGTTTATATTTTGCTGCAGTTGTCTTTCAATTGTATGCATGTGCTTTGACCGATAACATATTAGAATATCATCAACGTATAACGAGCAATCCACACCAGGAGTCAAACACTTGGTGATGCTATTAATTTTTATGTTAAAGAGCGTCACAGATAAAATACTGCCCTGGGGCACACCCATCTCTTGCTAGTGCAGATCTGAAAGGGTAGAGCCCACTCGTACTTTGAATTCTCCGTCGGAGAGAAAGTTGGATGTGAAATAGGGCAGACGGCCTTTTAGACCTAGATCGTTCAGGTCATTTAGTATCCTGTACTTCCATGTCGTGTCATATGCCTTTTCTAAATCAAAGAAAACCGCTACTATGTTCTTTCTTAATAAATGCATCGCGAATAAATGGTTCCAGTCTAACCAGATGATCATTGGTACTCCGGCCATATCTAAAGCCACTTTGGAAAGGAGATATTAAATTGTTAGTTTCCAAATACCAGACATGCCGAGAATTGATCATTCGTTCCATTGTTTTGCACACACAGCTTGTGAGTGCAATTGGTCGATAGCTGTTGGGGTCTTCGCTATCTTTACCGGGTTTGGGGACTGGTATTACAGTTGCTTCTTTCCAGATTTTTGGTACATTACCAGTAATCCATAAATCATTGAAGAGTTTCAAAAGAGATGTTAATGATGATTCTGGAAGGTGTTTCAAAAACTGGTAGTGTATTTCGTCAGGCCCAGCGGATGTATCATGGGCCTTATCTAAAGCCTCCCCAAGCTCCGATAGTGAGAACAATTGATTATAACTTTCTGAGTTGTTGGATGTGAATTTTAAACGTGACTTTTCTTTTTGAGTTTTAAGTTTTCGGAAGGCTTCTGAATAATTAGATGATGAGGAATTTTTTGAGAAACTGTCAGCAAGAATATTTGCAATGTTACGTTTTGAACTAAAGTTGTTATTGTTCAGTGTCAGATGTCGGAGAGGGTTTTGCTTTCTCTTTCCGTTTATTTTGCGTATAGTGTCCCAAACTTTCTTAACAGAGGAACGAGAGTTTAAAGAAGAAACATACTTCTTCCATGATGCTCTTTCACTTTCTTTGATTATGCGGCGAGCTTTGGCCCGGGCAATGCGATATATATTTAAGTTTTCGGGCGTCGGATGATTATTAAATTTCCTTAATGCTTCTCGGCGTAGTCTAATGGCTTCCTTATATTCCTTAGTGACCCAAGGTTTTTGGGTTCTTTTACAAGAAGGCGAGGACTTGGGAACGGATTCTTCTGCAATCTCTATTAAAATAGATGTAAAATGCTGAATGGTGTCGTCCACATTGAATACTGTATCCTAATTCAGCCTAGTTTTACCGAGGGTTTTGGTATTATATAGACACAGATCGTGTCTAGAAATAAAGTCTTCAACTTTGTGACCTCTGTCACTTATATGATTTGATCCCCATAAAATGTTATGGGCATTAAAATCCCCGAGTAAAACAAAGGGTGCGGGAAGCTGTTGAACAAGATTGTCGAGTTCGTTTGGTACTAGGTTAGTGTTTGGTGGTAAATAAATAGAGCAAAATGTGATCACTCGATGTAGAATGACGCTTACAGCAATGGCTTGTAAATTGGTATTTAATGGAATGAAGCTATGAGGAGCTCTGTTGTTCACAACAACAAAAACTCCTCCTGATGCCCTATCAACATTTGGAGAGCAGTTGTTAAACAGGGAGTAGTTTTTAAATGTGATATTGTCCGTATCTTTCAAGAATGTTTCTTGAAGGCATAGTACCGCAGGATCATGTTCGTTTAAAAGCAGGAGAATATCATTGTAATTTGCTTTAAGTCCTCGACAATTCCATTGTATGATAGTCTTTTTCATTATAAATTTAAATTAAAGATTGTGGAACTAGGTTAGACCTTTCGCAGAGGGAATTTGTTTGGTTATTTCTCTGGAGGAAGTACGGGGGTGAAGTTTTTGTTGTTAGGTCTGGAGCTACCTTGAGCGCATAGAGCAGATTCTTCTGCATCCATGCTCTCAATGTCTCCAAACCTGTTATATAATTTGATGGGGTCGTCTGACCCCTTTTGTTGTCTGTTTCCGTGAGATTTGTTTTTGTTTTTTGGTGATTTCGGTTGTTGGTTATTGCTGAAAGTAGTTTGTGTAGATGCCGTGTTTGTCTGTGATTGGTAATGAGGGGTTTTTGAGCTTGGTGTTGAATCGGGTGCTTCTGTTTGTGTTTGAGCGTCCTTCGTTGTTTTAGGATTGCTCTTCACTACAGTGGAGAAGGATGGGCCAGGATGGGCTGTTTTCGCCTGTACAAGTTTTCTGGCTTCTGGATAGGGAATATTATTTGTGTACTTTACCCTCTGAATTTCCTTCTCCTGTTTCCAGGTATCGCAATCCTTGGAATTTGCGTGATGCTCTTTTCCACAGTTGACACAATGCGGAGTTGCTCTACAGTCAGCTTCCTGATGAGAATTTTCTCCGCATCGGCCACATATTTGGGTTTTAGAGCAGCGGTCTTCGTGATGGCCATATTTTTGACACTTATAACATCGATGGGGGTTTGGAATGTAGATCTCAACCTTCACTTGCAAGAAGCCAACTTTGACCACTTTGGGTACTGTTGGCTTGTTGAAGGTGAGAACAATGGTGTTGGTGTCCTGTAGGTTGTTATTACGTTTAATACGTATTCTGCGTACTGCAGTGACACCTTCATTTTTCATTCCTTCAATGATATCAGCGTCGGTGACTCCAGCCAAGTCACGACAGCGAATCACGCCTTTGGACGTATTGAGTTTGGTGTGAGCGAATGAGGTCACTGGAATATCGAAGGAAGTTTTTATTTTCTTGATATTGTCTGTCTGACCTCGTCGTTCACATTCCACAAGAAGGCAACCCGATTTCATTTTTTTTGACGCTTTTTGGTGTTCCAATCAGACCTGTAATTGTTTTCTCGATCACAAACGGAGAGAGTGAGGTAAGCGGTTTCGTGGCATCTTTTGTCTGTATGACCATGAAGCGTGGAAATGACTCCACACTACATCGTTAGTCGTCAGAGTCAGATAAAGGTTTCGTTCTCTTGTTTTGATTTTTTTTGGAATTATCCATGATGGCTAGATTAAAATTTCAGCACCCGTGCTCCCCGCCCACCAAGGAGCTCCTGAGTCGGAAAACAAAAAGAAAGGAATATTGGGAAAATTTAGGAGATGGATAAAGAAATGGAGAAAGTAGAACAAGAAAAAGCAGAAGAACCCAAAGGCCTTTTTCAGGGCCCCTCATAGGTCTCGAAAAGAAATGACTTTCTTGCCTCAATTTAAAAAAAAAATGTGGTATCAGTGTTTGTCTGTGTTATCTCCATCTCCCACGTTCATTTTTCCTTGACGCTATACAGTCCCATCCATGTTCAATTCCCCTTGACGCTAGACAAGCCCATCCATGTTCAATTGCCCTTGACGCTATACAGTCCCATCCATGTTAAAATTCCCCATGTTAAATTCCCCTTCAGGCCAGAGTGCATGGACCGTTTTTCAATGGTAAGTCCCCTTGTGGCTAGGGTGGCCCACTACACTACTGATGGCGTTTAGAGCGACTACGAGCAACTGTGTATTGACCGAGTTAGTGAAGTCACATCCCAGCCGAGTATGTCCACTAAAAAATGTAATGTCCTTCTGTGCCTATTCACAATCACCTATGCATATTGATAAGTTGATTGTTTACATTTTTAGTTTCTATTTGTATTCTCATTGTAATCAAAATCAACATGTCACATTTATAATGTATACATGAAAAATGGTTTTTATGAAGAAAGGGCACTACGAACACATAGTTAGTTAAGTCACATCCCAGCCGAGTATGTCCACTAAAAAATGTAATGTCCTTTTGTGCCTATTCATATTCACCTATGCATATTGATAAGTTGATTGTTTACATTTAAAGTTTCTATTTGTATTCTCAATTTAATCAAAATCAATATGTCACATTTATGATGTATACATGAAAAATGGTTTTTATGAAGAAAGGGCACTACGAACACATAGATTGTTGAATAATGATTGATTGATTGATTGATTGATTTATTTTTAACGGCGCATCAGCACTTTTAGGCTATTTAGCGCCAAACAAAGTGTTATTTCTATAATCTTTTAAAACTTACAAAAGGTCCTATATCGACCAGCGATATAAAAGAACAAATGGTTGAAATTAAAAAACGGTAAGATGATAACGGTGCAAAATAAAGGTTCCCGCTCAACGGGAGATGTAAAAATGATCAATAGGTATTAAAATGGGACGGTATATATATTGCATAAAACTGCACAAGGTGATAGCATAAAAGTCAGAGTTTAGAGTAAATATTTACGGCTTTCAAGAACTCTATAATACGAGTGATGTTTATATTATCAAAAAGTTCTTTCATGTCATGCACAATGTAATAACGATCGCGCGTAGGTTGTAGGTCAAAGCACTCTATCATAAAGTGCTTGACAGTGAATGGTTCATTGCAAGAAACGCACTCTGGTGGGTCGTCACCTTTTAGTATGTGGGTGTGGGTGATAAAAGTATGACCAATTCGGATTCTTGCAATGACTACCTCCTCCCTACGAATGGTTCTGTAGGAAGGAGTCCATTCTCCTAGAGTCGGTTTGATTGCGTGAAGTTTGTTATTTACAGCATCATTCCATGATGCCTGCCACTTCTGACGTAAGAACTTTCTGATACAAGGTTTAAAATCAGTATATGGTATTTTAAAATCAGTTGGTTCTTGAGAAAGGGCCATTTTAGCAGCGCGATCTGCTTTTTCGTTACCTTTAATACCAATGTGGCTAGGTAACCAACAGTATATTATATTGTGGGAGACACTCAGCTCGGTATTTTTTACGAGTATGTTTTTCAATAATGGGTTCCCCAGTTTTCTATTGTGTAGTGACTGGAGTACTGATAGCGAGTCGGAGAAGATGATACAGTTTAAAATACGGTTCTTTTCTATATGTTGCAGAGCAAGGTCTATTGCTCTGATTTCGGCTGTAAAAATTGATGCTCCGTTTGGTAAGCGAACTTGCGTTGTGTGATTTCCACAAACAAAGGCTGCAGCAGCCTTTTCCTCATCCTTTGATCCATCAGTGTAAATTCTGGTGTAGTTTTTAAATTCGGTGAGGAGTTCATGGTAAGAGTTGTGGAAGATAGAAGGGTTTGTTTCGGATTTTTTTCCATCGTGTAGCGTAAAACGTACTTTTGGTTGTTTAATTAGCCAGGGTGGTGTTTCAGAGATCGACGTTTTCTGAATTTTAGAAAGATCTATATTTGTAGTGTCAAGGCTGGATGATATTCTAATGCCAAAGGAAGGTATGGCGTTTGGTTTATTTTCGTATAAAGTTTTGTATTTGGGTTGAAAAACAGCCGAAAAAGCAGGATTCAGAGGGTTTGATTTTAATTTCAGAGCATACTGTGCGGAAAGCATTTCTCTACGATGCGATAACGGTGGTTCATTCGCCTCAGCTAGAAGGCTTTCACACGGGGATGTTTTAAATGCTCCCAGAGCCAGTCTTATTCCCTGATGATGAATTGGATCAAGCATTTTAAGATACGATTTTCTGGCAGAACCATACACAACGCAACCATAGTCCACTTTGGAGCGAATAAACGTTCTGTATAAATTTAGGATGACTTTTCTATCAGCACCCCAGTCAGTGTGCGCTACTACTTTAAGTAGGTTAAGTGCTTTTAAGCATTTAGCTTTTAAGTTCTTTAGGTGTGGAATAAAGGTCAGTTTTCTGTCAAAGATTATACCTAAAAATTTGGTTTCCTCAACAACTGGAATAGGTGTTCCATCCAGCGTGAGGTTCGGTTCATCGTGATGTTTTCGTAGTTGACAGAAATGCATGCATACCGTTTTTGATTTCGAGAATTTGAAACCGTTTCCACTGGCCCAATTTTGAATTTTGTTTATATTTTGCTGCAGTTGTCTTTCAATTGTATGCATGTGCTTTGACCGATAACAGATTAGAAAATCATCAACGTATAACGAGCAATCCACACCAGGAGTCAAACACTTGGTGAATTGAATAATGAACGCTCGTGAATGCACTGACGTGCAGGCGCATGGAAATTAGCGTGGAAGAGAATCTAAGCGAAATGACGAGCCAACAATAGTTAATTAAATATTTTAATATATTTAAAGTTGATCTAAGTAATTTTTCTGCTTTTATTAACATTACTACCGACCATAATTTTTTGTCTCTCTCTCAATCGGATTTATTGGTTTGACTTAACATTTACCGGTATTTCACAAGCGAAAATCCTATGTTCTCGTCTAATGCCCTTATCCTGACGCGATGGTCAACAGAGAGAGAGAGAGAGAGACTCCTTTGGATATTTTCATATTTAATTAAGAATAATCGATTTTAGGACCTTGTAATAGGTATAAGATGCAGCAATATCAACAACGCCTTAAATATGTTACATATGTGTGCAAAGGTATTTCCCTTACTGTGTCGACCGGTACCTGCAACATTGTATCATTGATTACATAACCACTTTAGATAGGTCCCAAGGGAACTGTACATTTACCGTTATGACGAACGATATTCTTGTAGGTTACTTGGTGCAATTTCAATTTCAATGTCTTTTTTATCTAGCCCACTTTATCTTTCTCTCTCGGGACCGTGATCGTCTTTTTAACTTAATATTTTCTTTTCTTTTTCTCAATGTAATATTTTTTGTCCAAATAATATCAATGATATATTTTGTTTTGGTATTCCCCTTTACAAAAGTTTTCGCGGTTACCAGCTCTAATTATTATCTTGTTTCTTTGTCCACAGGCAGCGTCGCCCCTATTAGGTTTCGTCCCCATGACGTTTAGGTCCTACTAAACACCGCAAAGACATATATAACTATAGTAAATTACGTTAAATATTAAATCATGCATTTTCTCACACATTTTCTTATAATTAATTGTACAGTATTATAACTTTCTAAACATATTTAAATACGGTTAGTGTAAATTTATACAAATATTTTCCAAATGGCGGTTGAATTTTCTTATTTGTTTATTCTACTCTTTCAGCAGCAGGGAGGGTATTGGATGATAGATGCAGAGTTTGCTTTAAAGTCATTTGCTTAAAATAAAAGCTTCTTACGAAATGAAAAAAATAAGGTCACTAACGCTAAACCAAAGCCTCTAACTTTACCGAGAGTTTCTCTAACTGGGTTAGTTTTTTTTTTGTTACTTTGTTTTTGTCGAAATTTGCGTGTGTTGTCGTTTACCAACCTGACGTCTCATTGAGTCCGCAACCTCACTGCTGCTATAATTAAATCATTATTATATCAATAATGGCACCTGGTGCTGAATCTTACACAGCTAGATTAGCTCGAGAAAGATTAGAAGCAATAAATAAATTTTTTTCCGTCCATGATTTTGTCCGGCGAAAATTACAAGAACGACAAGAAGCTCAGGTTGAATTTGCAGATAGTTCAGAACAATTATTTAAGCCTGTTACAAAAGCTATTAAAAGAGTTGCAGAGGCTACTAAAGGTCTTCTTCCATCAGTAAGACAAACTGCTGAGCAAACTGAGAAAAAAAATAATAGAAAAAGAACTAAACAAACAAAAAAGATTTTACGAGATCTTCCAACTGAGATAGCTGCGGCACAACCTCCCCCTGTAGATGAAGAAATGCTTCAAAGTATTGGCAAAGTTCGTACTGAAATAGCCGATGTAAAAAAAAGTGATTGTATTTTAACGACGCATTAGCACTGTTAGGCTATTTAGCGACAAACAAAATGTTATATGTAAACTTGTTTAAAAATTATAAAAAGTCGTATATCGACCAGAGATATCAAAACCAAATAGTTGAAATTAAAACGATAAAATGGTAACGGTGAAAAATAATGCTTCCCGATCAACAGGGAATGTAAATAGATTGATTTATTTAGTTTTAACGGCGCATCAGCACTGTTAGGCTATTTAGCGCCAAACAAAATGTTATTTGTATAATCTTTTAAAGATTATAAAAAGTCTCATATCGACCAGCGATATAAAAAAAGAACAGTTGAAATTAGAACTATAAGAGGTAACGGTGAAAAATAAGCTTCCCGATCAACGGGGGATGTAAATGGTGTATGTTAATGAAGAATGATGAAATGTATTAAGAAAGGGACGATACATATATATATATATATATATATATATATATATATATATATATATATATATATATATATATATTGCATAAAACTGCACAAGGTCATAGCATAAAAGTTAGAGTTTAGAGTAAAAATTCACTGCTTCCAGGAACTATAGTACGAGTGATGTTTATAGTATGAAAAAGTTCCTTCATATTATGCACATTGTAATACTGATCGCGCGTAGGTTGCAGGTCAAAACACTCTATCATAAAGTGCTTATCAGCGAATGGTTCTTTGCAAGAAACGCGCTCTGATGGGTCTTCACCTTTTAGTATGTGGGAGTGGGTGGTATAAGTATGGCCAATTCGGATTCTTGCAATGATTACCTCCTCCCTACGCATGGTTCTGTAGGAAGGAGTCCATTCTCCTAGAGTTGGCTTAATTGCATGAAGTTTGTTATTCACTGCATCATTCCATGATGCCTGCCACTTCTGACATAATGACTTTCTGACACTAGGTTTAAAATCAGTATATGGCATTTTAAAAACAGATGGTTCTTGAGTAAGGGCCATTTTAGCAGCGTGGTCTGCTTTTTCGTTACCTTTAATACCAATATGGCTAGGTAACCAACATTATATTATACTGTGGGAGACACTCAGCTTGGTATTTTTAACGAGTATGCTTTTCAATAACGGATTCTCCAGTTTTCTATTGTGTAGTGACTGAAGGACACACGGTACTAATTCAACTCCAATAGTAAACATATGGAAACACCATCATATTCAAAATTCATTAACTTAAAATTTCTGGGTGCTGCCCATGAGACCTATAATTCTCCATGCACATCTAACCTTGGTGCAAGCCTATGTGTGGAGAACACCATATGAGCCGCGGCATTGTGTTTACATACATGTGCATCAAACACATGTTATTGATTCTGCATCCAATGAATCAGGTGCTACTTTCATTATTGAGTACTTCTGAGTCAAACCTGTAAGAATGCTAAAATTGCATCAGTAGAAATTTGCCTATATTTTTTTTTAAATTACATATAGAATAAGCTCTCAAAAGATATTCTTACTAAAATTTTAATTTTCATTATTAACCAATCATGGACCACCAAACCCGTAAATACTCTATTATTTCTAGACTGGTTCACAGTTCCTCCGTATAATTAGTACCGTCTGTCCTTGAATGACTGAGAGTAAGTCAGAGAAGATGATGCTGTTTAAAATACTTTTGTTTTCTGTATGTTGCAGAGCAAGGTCTATTGCTCCGATTTCGGCTGAAAAAACTGATGTTCCATTTGGTAAGCGAACTTGCGTTGTGTGATTTCCACAAACAAAGGCTGCAGCAGCTTTTTCCTCATCCTTTGATCCATCAGTGTAGATTATTGTGTAGTTTTTAAATTCGGTGAGGAGTTCATGGTAAGAGTTGTGGAAGACAGAAGGGATTGTTTCGGATTTTTGTCCATCGTGTAGCGTAAAAAGTACTTTTAGTTGTTTAAGTAGCCAGGGTGGTGTTTCGGAGATGGACGTTTTCTGAATTTTAACAAGATCTGTTTTTGTACTGTCATGGCTGGATGGTATTCTAATGCCAAAGGAAGGTATCGCGTTTGGTTTATTTTCGTATACGGTTTTGTATTTGGGTTGAAAAACAGCCGAAAAAGCAGGATTCAGAGGGTTTGATTTTAATTTAAGAGCATACTGAACGGAAAGCATTTCTCTACGATGGTTCGTTCGCTTCAGCTAGTAGGCTTTCACACGGGGATGTTTTAAATGCTCCCAAAGCCAGCCATTCCTTGATGATGAATTGAATCAAGCATTTTAAGATATGATTTTCTGCCTGAACCAACGCAACCATAGTCTAGTTTGGAGCGAATAAACGTTCCATATTAATTCAGGATGACTTTTCTGTCAGCACCTCAGTCAGTGTGCGCAAATACTTTAAGTAGGTTAAGTGCTTTTAAGCATTTAGCTTTCAAGTTCTTTAGGTGTGTAATAAAAGTCAGTTTTCTGTCAAAGATTATACCTAAATATTTTGTTTCCTCAACAACTGGAATAGGTGTTCCGTCCAAGGAGAGTTTAGGTTCATCGTGCTGTCGTCGTAACTAACAGAAATGCATGCATACCGTTTTTGATTTCGAGAATTTGAAACCGTTCGTACGTGCCAAATTTTGATTCTTCTTTATATTCTGCTGAAGTTGTCTTTCAATTGTATGCATGTGCTTTGATCGATAACATGAGAAAATCATCAACATATAGCGAGCAATCCACACCAGGAGTCAAACACTTGTTGATGTTATTAATTTTGATACTGAAAAGTGTCACAGATAAAATACTGCCCTGAGGCACACCCATCTCTTGCTCGTGCAGATCTGAGAGAGTAGAGCCCACTCGTACCTTGGATTCTCCGAGAGATAGTTGGATATGAAAGAGGGCAGACGACCTTTTGGACCTAGATCGCGCAGGTCATTTAGGATCCATGTTGTGTCATAGGCGCTTTATACCACTCGGGGCCCCAGATTCCACTGGTAAAGAGACCCAATATTCCCCATGTTCAATTCCCATTTGTGCCCGATATCGTCCCAGGGTGTTTTTCTTTCTTTGTTCTCATATGCCCTATACATGTTTGCCCCATAGTCTCCCAGGGTGTTTTTCCTTCTTTGTTCTCATTTGCCCCACAGTATAACCCCCATGTTAAATTCCCCTTTGCCCCACGGTACAACCCCGTTTTTCCTTATATGTTCTCATTTGCCATACGGTATCCCACAACACCACTCCGGTCAGTCAATGTTCAATTCTCATCACTGCCATATCAGTCCAAAATGTTGATTGATTGATTGATTGTTTATTTTTTAACGGCGCATCAGCACTTTTAGGCTATTTAGCGCCAAACAAAGTGTTATTTGTATAATCTTTTAAAACTTATAAAAGGTCCTATATCGACCAGCGATATAAAAGAATAAATGGTTGAAATTAAAAACGGTAAGATGGTAACGGTGCAAAATAAAGCTTCCCGATCAACGGGAGATGTAAAAAAGATGAATAGGTATTAAAATGGGACGGTACATATACTGCATAAAACTGCACAAGGTCATAGCATAAAAGTCAGAGTTTAGAGTAAATATTTACGGCTTTCAAGAACTGTATAATACGAGTGATGTTTATATTATTAAAAAGTTCTTTCATGTCATGCACAATGTAATAACGATCGCGCGTAGGTTGCAGGTCAAATCACTCTATCATAAAGTGCTTGACAGTGAATGGTTCATTGCAAGAAACGCACTCTGGTGGGTCTTCACCTTTTAGTATGTGGGTGTGGGTGATATAAGTATGACCAATTCGGATTCTTGCATTGACTACCTCCTCCCTACGAATGGTTCTGTAGGAAGGAGTCCATTCTCCTAGAGTTGGTTTGATTGCGTGAAGTTTGTTATTTACAGCATCATTCCATGATGCCTGCCACTTCTGACGTAAGAGCTTTCTGATACAAGGTTTAAAATCAGTATATGGTATTTTAAAATTAGATGGTTCTTGAGAAAGGGCCATTTTAGCAGCGCGATCTGCTTTTTCGTTACCTTTAATACCAATGTGGCTAGGTAACCAACAGTATATTATATTGTGGGAGACACTCAGCTCGGTATTTTTTACGAGTATGTTTATCAATAATGGGTTCTCGAGTTTTCTATTGTGTAGCGACTGGAGTACTGATAGCGAGTCGGAGAAGATGATACTGCTTAAAATACGGTTCTTTTCTATATGTTGCAGAGCAAGGTCTATTGCTCTGATTTCGGCTGTAAAAATTGATGCTCCATTTGGTAAGCGAACTTGCGTTGTGTGATTTCCACAAAGGCTTCAGCAGCCTTTTCCTCATCCTTTGATCCATCAGTGTAAATTCTGGTGTAGTTTTTAAATTCGGTGAGGAGTTCATGGTAAGAGTTGTGAAATATAGAAGGGTTTGTTTCGGACTTTTTCCCATCGTGTAGCGTAAAACGTACTTCTGGTTGTTTAATTAGCCAGGGTGGTGTTTCGGAGATGGATGTTTTCTGAATTTTTGAAAGATCTATATTTTGTAGTGTCAAGGCTGGATGATATTCTAATGCCAAAGGAAGGTATGGCGTTTGGTTTATTTTCGTATAAAGGTTTGTATTTGGGTTGAAAAACAGCCGAAAAAGCAGGATTCAGAGGGTTTGATTTTAATTTCAGAGCATACTGTGCGGAAAGCATTCCTCTAGGATGCGATAACGGTGGTTCATTCGCCTCAGCTAGAAGGCTTTCACACGGGGATGTTTTAAATGCTCCCAGAGCCAGTCTTATTCCCTGATGATGAATTGGATCAAGCATTTTAAGATACGATTTTCAGGCAGAACCATACACAACGCAACCATAGTCTAGTTTGGAGCGAATAAACGTTCTGTATAAATTTAAGATGACTTTTCTATCAGCACCCCAGTCAGTGTGCGCTACTACTTTAAGTAGGTTAAGTGCTTTTAAGCATTTAGCTTTTAAGTTCTTTAGGTGTGGAATAAAGGTCGGTTTTCTGTCAAAGATTATACCTAAAAATTTGATTTCCTCAACAACTGGAATAGGTGTTCCATCCAGCGTGAGGTTCGGTTCATCGTGATGTTTTCGTAACTGACAGAAATGCATCCATACCGTTTTTGATTTCGAGAATTTGAAACCGTTTGCATTGGCCCAATTTTGAATTTTGTTTATATTTTGCTGCAGTTGTCTTTCAATTGTATGCATGTGCTTTGACCGATAACATATTAGAATATCATCAACGTATAACGAGCAATCCACACCAGGAGTCAAACACTTGGTGATGCTATTAATTTTTATGTTAAAGAGCGTCACAGATAAAATACTGCCCTGGGGCACACCCATCTCTTGCTCGTGCAGATCTGAGAGGGTAGAGCCCACTCGTACTTTGAATTCTCTGTCGGAGAGAAAGTTGGATATGAAAGAGGGCAGACGGCCTTTTAGACCTAGATCGTGCAGGTCATTTAGTATCCCTTACTTCCATGTCGTGTCATATGCCTTTTCTAAATCAAAGAAAACCGCTACTACATGTTCTTTCTTAATAAATGCATCGCGAATGAATGTTTCTAGTCTAACCAGATGATCATTGGTGCTCCGGCCATATCGAAAGCCACTTTGGAAAGGAGATATTAAATTGTTAGTTTCCAAATACCAGACAAGCCGAGAATTGATCATTCGTTCCATTGTTTTGCACACACAGCTTGTGAGTGCAATTGGTCGATAGCTGTTGGGGTCTTCGCTATCTTTACCGGGTTTGGGGACTGGTATTACAGTTGCTTCTTTCCAGATTTTTGGTACATTACCAGTAATCCATAAAACATTGAAGAGTTTCAAAAGAGATGTTAATGATGATTCTGGAAGGTGTTTCAGAAACTGGTAATGTATCTCGTCAGGTCCAGCGGATGTATTATGGGCCTTATCTAAAGCCTCCCCAAGCTCCGATAGTGAGAACAATTGATTATAACTTTCCGAGTTGTTGTATGTGAATTTTAGACGTGATTTTTCTTTTGAGTTTTAAGTTTTCGGAAGGCTTCTGAATAATTAGATGATGAGGAATTTTTTGAGAAACTGTCAGCAAGAATATTTGCAATGTCTCGTTTTGAACTAAAGTTGTTATTGTTCAGTGTCAGATGTCGGAGAGGGTTTTGCTTTCTCTTTCCGTTTATTTTGCGTATAGTGTCCCAAACTTTTTTAACAGAGGAACGAGAGTTTAAAGAAGAAACATACTTCTTCCATGATGCTCTTTTACTTTCTTTGATGATGCGGCGAGCTTTGGCCCGGGCAATGCGATATATATTTATGTTTTCGGGCGTCGGTTGATTATTAAATTTCCTTAATGCTTCTCGGCGTAGTTTAATGGCTTCCTTACATTCCTTAGTGACCCAAGGTTTTTGGGTTCTTTTACAATATGGCGAGGACTTGGGAACGGATTCTTCTGCAATCTCTATTAAAATACATGTAAAATGCTGAATGGTGTCGTCAACATTGAAAACTGTATCATCATTCAGCCTAGTTTTACAGAGTGTTTCAAACTTGGCCCAGTCGGCCTTCTTTAAATTCCATTGTGGAATTACTTCATCGACTGTAGAGTTAAGATTTACAAGAAAGATTGGGAAGTGATCGCTGCTGTGAAGGTCATCAGCGACCTTCCATTCATAGTACAAATGCAGAGAAGGAGAACAAATTGTCAAATCGATGCTTGTGTATGTACCCGTGCCTGGGTGTAAATATGTAGGGGTTTTGGTATTATATAGACACAGATCGTGTCTAGAAATAAAGTCTTCAACTTTGTGACCTCTGTCACTTATATGATTTGATCCCCATAAAATGTTATGGGCATTAAAATCCCCGAGTAAAACAAAGGGTGCGGGAAGCTGTTGAACAAGATTGTCGAGTTCGTTTGGTACTAGGTTAGTGTTTGGTGGTAAATAAATAGAGCAAAATGTGATCACTCGATGTAGAGTGACGCTTACAGCAATGGCTTGTAAATTGGTGTTTAAATGAATGAAGCTATGAGGAGCTCTGTTGTTTACAATAACAGAATCTCCTCCTGATGCCGTATCAACATTTGGAGAGCAGGTGTTAAACAGGGAGTAGTTTTTAAATGTGATATTGTCCGTATCTTTCAAGAATGTTTCTTGAAGGCATAGTACCGCAGGATCATGTTCGTTTAAAAGCAGGAGAATATCATTGTAATTTGCTTTAAGTCCTCGACAATTCCATTGTATGATAGTGTTTTTCATTATAAATTTAAATTAAAGATTGTGGAGCTAGGTTAGACCTTTCGCAGAGGGAATTTGTTTTGTTATTTCTCTGGAGGAAGTACGGGGGTGAATTTTTTGTTTGTAGGTCTGGAGTTCCCTTGGACGCATGGAGCAGATTCTTCTGCATCCATGCTCTCAATGTCTCCAAACCTGTTATAAAGTTTGATGGGGTCATCTGACCCCTTTTGTTGCCTGTTTCCATGAGATTTATTTTTGTTTTTTGGTGATTTAGGTTGTTGGGTATTGCTGAATGTAGTTTGTGTAGATGCCGTGTTTTTCTGTGATTGGTAATGAGGGGAGTTTGAGCTTGGTGTTGAATCGGGTGCTTCTGTTTGTGTTTGAGCGTCCTTCGTTGTTTTAGGATTGCTCTTCACTACAGTGGAGAAGGATGGGCCAGGATGGGCTGTTTTCGCCTGTACAAGTTTTCTGGCTTCTGGATAGGGAATATTATTTGTGTATTTTACCCTCTGAATTTCCTTCTCCTGTTTCCAGGTATCGCAATCCTTGGAATTTGCGTGGTGCTCTTTTCCACAGTTGACACAATGCGGAGTTGCTCTGCAGTCAGCTTCCTGATGAGAATTTTCTCCGCATCGGCCACATATTTGGGTTTTAGAGCAGCGGTCTTCGTGATGGCCATATTTTTGACGTTTATAACATCGAAGGGGGTTTGGAATGTAGATGTCAACCTTCACTTGCAAGAAGCCAACTTTGACCACTTTGGGTACAGTTGGCTTGTTGAAGGTGAGTACAATGGTGTTGGTGTCCTGCAGGTTATTATTACGTTTGATACGTATTCGACGGACTGCAGTGACACTTTTCATTCCTTCAATGATATCTGCGTCGGTGACTCCAGCCAAGTCACGACAGCGAATCACGCCTTTGAACGTATTGAGTGTGGTGTGAGCGAATGAGGTCACTGGAATATCGAAGAAAGTTTTTATTTTCTTGATATTGTCTGTCTGACCTCGTCGCTCACATTC
Organism: Sinohyriopsis cumingii; assembly: GCA_028554795.2. Classification (NCBI taxonomy): domain Eukaryota; kingdom Metazoa; phylum Mollusca; class Bivalvia; order Unionida; family Unionidae; genus Sinohyriopsis; species Sinohyriopsis cumingii. The sequence goes on along the minus strand of CM068833.1, from coordinate 63,706,796 downwards.
CACGAGAAGGCAACCCGATTTCATTTTTTTGACACTCTTTGGCGTACCAATCAAACCTGTAATTGTTTTCTCGATCACAAACGGAGAGAGTGAAGCAAGGGATTTTGCGGCATCTTTAGATTGTATTACCATGAAGCGTGGAAATGAGTCCACACTACATGGTTCGTCGTCCGAGTCAGATAAAGTTTTTGTACGTTTATTTTGATTTTTTTTGGAAATATCCATTTGGCTAGATTAAAAATTCAGCACCCGTGCTCCCCACCCACCAAGGAGCCCAACAAGGGGACACTTTTCAAGTGTCAGGGATACACAGATGCCATACTCAGTTGATAAAATTACCTTTGATTGACCTTGAAGTCGCTAATTTCTAAGGTCGGTAAAATTACCCCCCGATTGACCCGTTAAGCCACCGCCTTCTAGAAAGTCTTCTAAGACTTGGAAAAGGGAAAGATAAAGGAGTAGAATACAGGGGCAACGGTGGTATCAAGAGAGATACAAGGAGAAAGATAAAGGTGGAGAGAGAGTAAATAAAGACTTCCTAGGGCTCGGCGTGACCAGCCGATTTGTCGGAACCGGGCCCATCCCGACCACCCGTCTAAGAGAAGTAGAGGCCAAAGTCTAAGAGAAGTAGAGGCCAAAGTAGTGTATTGCAGGGAGAGCCTCTGCTCAACTACCAGGATCCTTTCCTCCCCCGACACGGGACGCAACCCACGGCAAACAGGTTGCCTCTACTTAGTCGCCTTTTACGACACGTAGCGAGGCACGTCGGGCCAATTCTACAACCCCGGACCCGCAGGGGGAGTCCAAAATGTTGGACCTAATGTTAAATTCCAACAATCGACAGAGTGCTAATTTGACCGTTAAATGGCCTTCGCCTCCCATAAAGCATAACGGTACCATATGTGTAAGCAGAAGGTTGTGGGACGGACATATATGTATGGGAACATTAGATTGAGAAATAACAAAACTCGCTGAGAATAAGGCATGATGTACTGACAATTTAATTTTCGAGGAGAGGGATATTGGGTCTATAAAACACGAAAAGATGAGTCGATTGAGTACATTTGGAATCATGTTAACTGACATTTACAGCACGTTATGTGTGGCTTTAACATTTTCATTTGTTTTGAAACAGAACTTAGATTGCATTTATCTCTTCTTCAAGACTGCGCTGAGTATCGCATCATGGTACAAATTAGTTTTCCATTGACCTCAATACTAACATCAGAATTATAATTTCTAGCCTAGTACAAGTGTCACACTCTGATAGAGAACAATGTTTGATCGTTAATTTGACGACAAAACGCATGTAATCAGCATCAAGAAAGATAACTCTCTTCGATTCCATTTTGTTTCCTTCCCCGTATGACTCATTAATTTCATAATCGTATTTCTTGGTCATATCCGACATTGAACCAACAGGCCCATTAAGTAATATTTTAACATAAAATATTTACTTAAATTGATAAATTATTGTTGAATTCATTTGAAAGAAAGTATTCGAATTTCCTCCTTTTCACAAACAAATATAAAAAGATTAAATCCCGCACATCAGGACGATTTAAGAAATGGCAACAACATATAAAGTTTGTAAATACGCACGATGCAAAAGAAGGGTTCACGTCATCTAGTGGTGTGGTGCTAACGCCGTTCCTTTACTTTTCTGATAGGGGAAACAACATTCACACACAATTTCAAATAAAGCTGAGCTTATAAAACTCTAACGAAATGAGGTTTTAGTTTCCACAACAAGAGGAAATAAGAGACAGACTTATTCACCGTTTCTTGTAGCTTCAACTGTGGCAATCCTAGCCTATAAATTGGATACAAAGTATCTAACGTTGAGTAGGAATGCCACATTAGTTGCTCACCAAAAGTCACCTATGAAACACACGCGTCTTGGAAAGTTGGCTTTTAGCACTGGTGGAGGTAACAAGACTTACTGTACCTTGTATACGTTCACAGAACTGGCTGAATATTGGAATTACATAATAATCTTTCTGAAAACCGATGCTCAATTAAAGTATGATATAGGTTATGGATAGCGGCTAGCCAAAATCTTTTTTATTTAACCACACGTTGTGCCCTCAAAAATGAATGAAAAACGTACACAAACATCCATACATTTTTCACTTTTGATTGATAAGATTTTTTACGACACACAAGAACTCTTAGGGAACAACTTGAAACTAGTATAGATCGTTTAGATAAAACGGAAAACCACCTCAAAACATTTAGAACTGCAAGCATGCATAATAAACATGGGGGCTCTAAAGCTGTAACATGATGGATGGGAAGGGTGGTTTTTTTATGTCATACATTTAACATGTTCATGTCAATGAATATGTAAACTGCTGATAGAATGAATTTAAACACTGTAATGTGTCAGAAGTGTATAGATCGCGACTTACCTTGATATATGCATTAAAACGTTCAGGTTTATGCCAAGTGTGATTGCTGGTCATGTGGTAACATGCGTCTTCAAATTCAACCTCGCATATCGTTACTCACAAAATCTTCTGGAATCTTATTTCATCTGAATTTGTCACACCCAGAAATATGTTTATCACCCTTAAATTCCCATGTCAACTCATTATTCGAATAGCACTAAGCTCGATGTCTCCAACAGGTGACATCACGAAAATACGTCTGCAGGCAAGATGACCGACACTAGATCACATGTCCGGTTCCACACAGTAAATTTGTCAAGTTCACATTTCTGATTAAATTTCACTTGTTGATTGTAAATGCTGGCCTTCTTTTATACAAGAATAAGCATGTTTTGAATATTTAATTGTATATTCTTCATTTTTATGCTGGTCAATATATTTTCAATGTTATCAGCGTTCATCGGTAGTTGTGTATTCTTCACCCAAGCTTAACTGTCTTGGTTAAGATTTCAAGTATGTTGACGTTTGACAGACACAACAAAATACGTAATGTTTATATATTTGCTAATGACAGAATGTGAACGGACAAGTGACGATAGTTAAATTGTATATTAACCCTCAGTTTGTGTCGCTGGTTGTAGAGAATCTGTTCGGCATCATCAGACCTGTTTGGCGTACCGGACAAGCAATGATTGGTTAAATTTACATCACACGACTACTTTCCGAAGAGTATAAATAGGAGTGAAATTCGAAATTCGGTAGATAGCTGTCAACATTAGCGCCTCTGTCAACATCTCTACCATATAAAAGAGCACTGCATTGAGGTAGTTATAATTACAACTTTATTGGATGGAATTAAAAAGCTCAGAGATACTTATAAAAATAAGAAAGGTCTACAAAATTTAATTTCTTTATTCTCAAAAATAGACTGGAATTGTATATAGTACAACAATAGGATTCAATTCAATTCAAACAAATTCAATTCACTGCTATTGATTCAGGCTTAATATAAAAGTAATATTGTGCCACATAAATAAGCAGCTATCTCCCGCCACGATAAGAATTTAGGGTTAACTTACTCAGGGGATCATCCATTTCTTGCTGAATGATTACGTTATGTTATGACGGACAGCATATTATAGCATTTGTGTATAGCATGCATTACACGTAATCAACACATACATTCCTGTTTTAGTCATATTTCTTGTATTAAGCATCTTATCACAATTTCATAGTCAAAATAAAATGGTGAATGGTAGATTATTGGGGCTTGTAAATGATCATGTAAGTTTGTGTGTATAGTAGATTATGGTTGATTTTGCTTCTTCAAGTGTGTGGATTTTAGATTTTGGGTTTGTTATGCATCTCTGCGTATGTGGATAGTACGTTATAGGTTTGTTTTTTCATGCTTCGCGTGTGTGGATAGTAGATTATGGTTATGTTTCTTGCTGTGAATAGTATATGAGATGACAAAAGTAGGGGATGTTTTCCTTCACGTCCGTGCTTTACATATAATAATTCACAGCGTTCGTCGTTTGCGCCATTCTAAGGGATAACGAAAACGAAGATGGTGGCTGCAACGGTGTTGTTGAATCATTTGATAGGTATATATTACTGGATATTGGATGTTAGCTATGTAATGGAAAAGATAGAAAGAATTTAAGTTAGAAAATTGTCTGGACTATGCTAATAGTCTAAAGGCAGCAAAAGGATAATACAAGGAATGATAGAAGAGGAGGAAAAGAGGTAAAGAGGCTTGATTGACCCTCCCTGTGAGAGTGGGATCACTGAAGGAGGCCATAGATCATCTCACAAGAGTCAGAGGCTTCCTAGAAAACATTCTGGAATGGAGTGAGTGGTCTTTCATAAAGTAGGGAGTACGTCAGCTGAAGAAAGCAAAAGAACAGATGACGGAAGAAGTTAAAAAGATCAAAGACAACTTGACTAAAGAGAGAAAAGAAATAGAAAGCAACAAGAAAAAGGCAGTGTTTGAAAAGCTCAATAACAACTGGATCAAAGTCCAAGAGAAGTTCCGAGCATTGGGCCATCCTGACTGGTTGCCAGAGAATGAAGTGAAGAAGAAAGGAATACTGGAGAAAGTCAGGAGCTGGTGGAAAAAAATGGAGAAAGCAGAAGAAGCAATAGAAGCCAAAGGCCCTTTTCAGAGCCCCTCCTATATCTCGAAAAGAAATTGACTTTCTTGCCTAATTTCTTTTTTTAAAAATGTCTGTTGTCTGTGTTATATCCATCTCCCACGTTCAATCTGCATTGACGCTATGCAGGCCCCACAATATATTCCCATTGACGCCAGAGTACCGGGCCTGTATCTCCCATGTTAAATTCCCCTTGACGCCCGAGTGCCGGGCCTGTATCTTCCATGTTAAATTTCCATTGACACCAGAGTGCCGGAACCCTGTTTGTAATGCTAATTCCCATTGACGCTAGATCGCACCACTACACTACTTGTGTTTGGTTAAGAAGCCAGGGAGGTGTTTCGGAGACGAACCTTTTCTGAAGTTTAGAAAGATCAATTTTTGTGCTGTCAAGGTTGGATGATATTCTAATGCCAAAGGAAGGGATGGCATTTGGTTTATTTTCGTATAAGATTTTGTAGTTGAGTTGAGAAACAGCCAAAAAAGCAGGGTTCTGAGGGTTTGATCCTATTTTGAGAGCGTCCTGTGCGGAAAGCATTTCTCTACGATGTGATAAAGCTGGTTCATTCACTTCAGCATGAAGGCTTTCACATGGTGATGTCTTAAATGCTCCCAGAGCTATTCTTATTCCTTGACGATGAACTGTGTCAAGTATCTTCAAATATGACTTCCTAGCTGAACCATAAACAATGCAACCATAGTCCAGTTTGGAGCGAATACACATTCTATATAAATTGATGATGACTTTTCTATCAGCACCCAAGTTAGTGCTGGTGCGCCGTTAAAAACAAACAAACAAGTCCCTTTGCAAACATCTTAGAATGCCATTTTCAAACACAATCGCAGAATACATAGACTTTCTAGACAACTGAGGTCGACATATTCCGACTGATATGAAGCCTTTAATCTTTAATCGTACGTTCAGACATAATCCAATGCAGTTCTTCTGAACTCAAACGACGCCTTAGCAGCATGAACCTTATCGTTACGGAAACAAGATCAAAGCTATCAATAAATCATGCGAGTAATCTCATGTTCACTCAGCTTCACGGCAACCTGAAATGCATAGATCCGAGCTGTCAATAATAGACAAATACTGACCAATCACATATGAGCATCCTGTTCTACGGTAAACATCCGCCATGTTTTGCCCATAAACGTGTGGTGAAAATAATTCTGCAGACTTTCGTAACTTTTGCTATATATTGACAAAATGACGATATGCTTTAAAAATCGAGATATCCGGAAAGGTTGCAAGGCCAATTTGTACGCTTTCATATTCCAAAAGGTGATTTAAAAAGTGAAGAGGATTAGAGATTGTGGTAGACCTGACGAACAGTTAAATATCGCCTGAATTAAGCAAGACCAGTCCATTTGCTCGAAGAAATTTCAATTTAGGTTTCACAATAGTAAATAATTATAAGTATTATATAAAATAATGTTGAATAGACAAATATTAAATACACAGTTGGTAAGGCTCTTTGGTGTAGTATTTGTTACGGGTTTAACGCCATTTCTGCCATGCCAGATAAGTCCTTGCGATTATGAATAAATAATAATAGCAAATAAATATTTATTAGACAGTGTTCAATGTAATGTTATATCAAATACAGAGTACGAAATATGGATCATAGCATTGTTTATACTGTTTCACATCCCATTATATACAGCGATTCATTAGTCTACAAATGTTTTATGGTATAATCATCCAGCCTGTTTAAAAACATCGGAATTTAGACTGTGTTCCTGACTGGTTGGAGTTTCCAATTTTACATTTGATGTAATATTTCATCAAAGTCATCATCACTACAAAATATTATAATACTGAGAATTTGACAATGGTACTACTGTAAAATCTTCAAGTACGGTACTACCAGTTTCAACACTTATATTAACATGAAAATCATTTATCTTCAAATGTCATTCACATCATTGTTTTCTGTATATAATCAGTCTGAGGTGTAGAAAGCTTGCTTTGTTACAGTTTTCTCAAATATGTATTCAATATTGAAAAGGTCCAAAAAATTTGAATTACCAGGGTACAGTTAGGGGAAATGACAAAAACCAAGACTGATGGTGTGTATTGGAACTTTCAGTCATTTAGTGCATACTTTCTAAGTAATGTACTTGTCCTTTGTTAAATTTGTCAGTATGATAAAATCACCATCTTCAGATGCCAAAACTTGAAAAGGGGTTGATTTAAATTACAATAATGTAACTGTTTAGTATTACGTTGTAAAGCGACAGGCTAAAAGGTTATATAAAAAAGTTTAACATTTAATAAGCATTAATCTATTTATATGATGGCAATATGGGATTTTTCCTAATTCTGTGTTGAGATTTACTGTTAAACTTGGAACAGGCCATTGATAGCAAGAGGGAGACCTTGCTTCTAGTTAATCATTATAATACTTGCAAATGAATTGATCATACCGTTTCAGGTTTTACCTCTATTTATTTATGGGAGCTTTGGAAATACTCCGATTTGCTAGATAATTAAAGCAGACACTAGAAATCGGTGGAAATACAAAATAATAATAAAAGCACTGTATAAGAAAACATTATTCTGAAGAATCATCTTCGACCGTTATGCCAATATTTAAATATTGGCATATCGTCTAGGCGCTGAATTTCCGTGACCTCGTATGCAGAATTTCCGTGTCAATTCGGTTACTTTCGCTGTTTGACGTCATGGTACGAATCCAGCATCCGTATTGCCAGTTGCTATGTTCATTTCATGAAAAGGACAATGCCATTTTGCGTTGCTTACGGGTGCAATAGCACACTAAGAAAAGACTGTGGGCTTCATTTTTTTCTTTTCCAAAAGATACATACATAAAGAAAGCATGGATACGTTATTGCAAGTGAGTTGATTTCTCAAAGAAATGTAGAGAGAAGGATCCTGAAAAATGGCTATTCTTGGATAAGCAAATGCTAGACTAAAAATTGGCGCTGTTCCAGATATACTGTCATAGACTCTGGGTTAAACAGCTGTGCACCATAACGGGGTTGGAGTGGATATTTACTACTGCATGTGATACCTGTACATGTTATCAGATGTTTGTTTTAAGATACAGTGTTACATGTTTAGCTCATTGTACCACGTCTGCGCTACAAATATGTTTTTAAGAAGGGCATGAAGACGGCCAACATCAATGTCAATGATTGGAAGAGATGTGCTAACGACTGTTCCATCTGGCGCCTAGCTGTCAGACAGTGAGTTCAAAAAGCCGAGGAAGACAAACATAACGCAAGGTGAAAAGAGAGTTAACAACTTACTCTGAAGCTACACCATCGTCTCCCGTAGACGGATGGATGCCAAGTGTTACATGTTTAGCTCAATGGACCTTAGGCAGCGCAAGAGCTTGTAGTGCCGGTTTATTTGCTCTGTGGTTACATGAATTTTAACTGATCGCTTCTGCCTATTTTCGATAATGCACCATTTCATAGGCATGTTTTCAGACTTCCTGCGGTTCATGGAGTCAAACTGTACTGAATTACTAGCTGACTAATCCCATATTAATTATACCTGTAGGAAATCTGTCAGTAAGTTTTAGCTATTACCATGTTGATCATTAGATTACACTTGGCTTGTCAAGGTTTGACATTTTATATTCAGCACCGTTTCTTGCACGAAGTACATGCCTATATTACCCGATTTCATAAAATATGTGTTTTCTCCGTTATGTGGTTGCTGGATGGGAACATCATGACACGTGTATTAAATATGAAGTCTCAGAATGAATGTTTCGCGGTAAACAAACGTTTTATTTATCGTTGAAAGTTCTTATGGACGCCATTTTTGTTAGCTTGTGACCCATGACCTCGACGGTTCGATATTACATGTAATTGATTCAGATACATTTACACTCCGATGATGTCACCGGGAACTTGTTGCCGAAAATAATATCTGAAAGATACCGACTTTATATAAAAAGTTAGATTTATTCATTAATGAAATTTATTTTGTGCATAGTTGCAACCTCCCTAGCAACCGCAGTTATTTTAATACCATTATAGTATGGCATTCGTTTACCACATCTTATCCATTAAAGAACTGTTAAGCTACTGAAAACTATAGAGACAAATTAGGATAATTTTTATCTCCGAGTTTTGTACAGAGATGTGATAATGTTTTACATACTGAAATATATGGGACCTTCTTCATATGTGGCTGATACCGTAAGAATTGCGTTAGACTGATGTTTGCTAGTTTGGCACATCTGACCCATTGGCGTATTTGGTCTGCCAAATTCTGACTGGTTCAGTATTGTCACGTGGTTAAAAGCCGAAGATTACGTATTGAAGTAGAAGACAGTAATTGCCAGATAATTGCATAGCACGGTCAAGTTCAAAACTGGAAGAAGAAAAAAATCAGTGAATTTTGATATCCAACACCCCTTTTAGGTATTGACATATAAATTGCAATAATAATAATAATATTCGACTGGCAAAAGAATAATAATACTCTGAATATTTGGACATTATTTAGGTGAAAAGCTAGCAAAATAAGCAACATCAGAACTTCAGCAGTTTAACAGTATGCAGAGGCAAGCATTTTTTAATGCGTAGGAAAAGTCTGAGTAAGAAAATAAATCTTCCAAATTGTCGTGCAGTTATCTCCCACCACATTGGTAGCCTGGGTTAAACGAATACAAAGCAAATCTTCAACTCTCGTCTATGGGGACACGCTATTATTTCCAATCCTATTATTTATTTAACATTGAAATAGACTTATGTTCTGAGACATTTTATTGAAATGATTCAGCAACAAGCCTTTGAAAATTAACTTCAGTATCTCATTGTTACGATACGAGAGTGCAAGAAACCAGCGTTTCCTTGCAGGAATATGCTTGTCATATCAAAGTGAATATTTTGTACTGATCACAGCTTTCCAGCTTCCTTGTTGTCATTAACATTTTTTTTTCACTTTACTTTTGAGTGGAACTTCTTCAATAAACCCTCCCTAGCAGACTGGAAGTAGAGGTCGCATACAATAACTTTGGACATTTTAATTCCCGGGAAAAGCGTTAAACGCGTGCTTTACGAAAAAAGGCTAAAAGCTGAGATAAAAGTGATCACAAAATGCAACAATCTATTCACAGATTGTGACGTTCTCACGTATTGGGGTGGGGTTCTCCCAATATAATTTAATTAAATTAAATTGAAAGTTCCACCCTGGCTCGTTAGGTTAGAAAGTTAAATTAGTGATGATGTAGATTTACAGCTCTGAGCCCCCAGTCAGCAATGCCGACGGTTAAATTATAGAGAACACGAAGATGAAATTCAATCAATAACCATTTAATAAATGTGATAATTTAAAACGATAACTTCCAATCACTCGTCTTTCCCTCTACCAAGTGACAGCCTAATTCATCCCGTGATTTACAGTGTGAGTTCGATTTTCCCCCTGTCCTTGCATCTACTCATCTATTTCTTCCCACTGATTCTTCCTTCTTTCCGTTCCTCTAACTCCTTCTCTGTCTCTGTTTCCTCTCTACTATCTCCTCCAGCTTCGCTCCAGACTTCAACTTCTCCTTTCCCTCTCTATTATCTCCTCCTCCAATTCCGCTCCCAGACTTCAACTCCACCCTCTTCTCCTTCCTCCTTTCCTCCGTCTATCTATCCGAGACAACGGGACCAAACTTTAACTGGTCTGTCCCTCAAAGCTTCCTGTGAAAAACCACAAGGCGTTAACAAATGTTTTATCGAGCCTCACCTCACACTATATCGACAATTAACCATCAGACAGCTGTCACTGTTTCGGCCACGCATGCATACACATCGAAATTCCCACACACTTCTTGCTGGGTAAACAATGGCGTAATAACACGGTATCAGCGAATTGTTATACAACGTCAATACATTGCGTCACGTCAGTATATACACATATATTTAATCTCATCGTACTACAATCTGACAAAATCAGACGCATGTCTGTACATTACAAATATTCAACAATGGCAAAATCTATAATCATATGAACATATGTGTTAGTCTACTATAAAATACCCACATAGTAAATTACAATATTAACTCTTACGACGGCTGGCAAGCTATATAATTCTTTACAAATATCAACTCATTTCTTCAAAATATGCAAACATATTAACAAAACAAAGTAATTCTTTGTACTACGATTCTAGTAATAATAAAGTATACATACGACCTACAATTAAAATGCAGTCGCATTCCACAAAGACCGAACAAATATCTACTGACCTTTTGAAGCTTTCTGTACTTAGACCTTCCCGCTCTAAGATTTTCCCGCCAATAACGAATGGCTATTCGGAGTTACGCTAACCTCTTCTCTGCGTAATTTCTCTCAGCGAACTAACTTTTGCCGGAAAACGCAGGGATATCATTCTACCCAAATCAAGGTCTCCCCCATCTCGATTCTGATTGGGTGGCGCTGTGCCCCTGTCCAATCGTCTTAGCGGCCAGTTCAACCTGTCTGTCTGTTTGCAGGGGAAAGAAGTTAGGACACTCCCACTTCTTCAGGCAATTTCTTTTGATCTTGGAAACATTTCGACACCTAGGTGATAATTGGCTGTCTGTGACTTTGCAACTCCGATGTCCGGTTCTTCTATTCTAGCCACAACAACCTTACGTAACGGATTAGTGCTAGCCTTCGGCAATGTTCGACATCAAACAATGACCCGTCAGAATTACCTTGATTATACATGTTTCAAACTGGGCTACTCTGGGTCGGGGTAAACATGACACAGATCTTTTATCTACACTAGTATAGTATATAAGCTAATATACCAGACACGTATAGTATCAGATTTGTCTAAAGACTAAATGTGGCATACACGTAAAATACAATGTAATTGAGACATAAGATGGAAGCTTCGTAAAGTGTAAATTAATTTCCTCCAGTTCTGCGGGGTATTTTGTGTCGAGTTTTTGTTTATAAAAAAAAAAAAACTTAATGCTTATTCACGCCCGATGAAAATAGTTTCCAACTCCTTTTGCACCTACCCAGTAATGGATATCGTTTCACACACAAGTTGATCCCCGTTCTAGTCTCTTCTACCATAATTAATTATCATCCGTGTTGGATGTACACTTTCAATATATTATCATTATGCATTTTGCGTGCGTTATGCTGGAGGCGGATAAAGAATGTAATTGACATTTAATATGATTCAACCTCATTCTTCTCAACTAAATTTACTGAGGGAGATTTCTTCAAGCAAGAAAAGGGCTCAGGTGTATTTTCAAAGCCATTTCCTCCTGCTTTTTCGTTACCTTTAATAACAACATGGTTAGGTAGCCAACATTATACGATATTGTGCAAGGTACTCAGCTTTCCATGTTCGACGAGAACATTGGTCAACAATGGGTTCTCCCATTTTCTATTGTGCAGTGGCTGAAGAAGTGATAGGGAATCAGAGAAGATGATGTTTAAAATGCGTTTATTTTCGATACATTGCAGAGCAATGTGTATTGCGATGATTTCGGCTGAAACAATTGATGTGTCATTTGGTATGCGAACTTGTGTTTTCCACTATCGAAGGCTGCAGCAGCCTTTTCCTCATCTTTGATCCGTCAGTATAAATTCTTGTATATTTTTTAAATTCGGACAGGAGTTCAGGTTAAGAGTGCTGGAAGATGGAAGGGTTTGTCTCGGATTTATTTCTCTGGAGTAGAGTATAAAGTAATTATGGGTGTTATGGGTGTTTGATTAGCCAGGGAGGTGTTTCGGAGATGGACGTTTTCTTAATCTTAGAAAGATCAATTTTTGTAATGTCAAGCCTGGAGGATATTCTAATGCCAAAAGAAGGTATGACGTTCGGTTTATTTTCGTATAAGGCTTTGTATTTGGGTTGAAAAACAGCCGAAAAAGATGGGTTCAGAGGGTTTGATCTTAATTTGAGTGATGTGATAAAGGAGGTTCGTTCGCTTCAGCGAGTTAGCTTTCACACGGGGATGTCATAAATCCTCACAGAGCGAGTCTTATTCCTTGATGATGAATTGGATGAAGAATTTTCATATATGACTTTCCATCCGATCAAAAAAAAAGCAAACATAGTCCAGTTTGGAGCGAATAAACGTCCTATTTAGATGAGGATGAATTTTCTATCAGCACCTCAAACTGTGCGCGCTACTTCTCTAAGCAGATCAAGAGATTTTAAGCATTTGATTTTCAAGTTTGTTGGGTGCGGAATAAAAGTCAATTTTCTGTCGAAGATAATACCTAAAAACTTAACCGAGGAGCTCTGTCTATTCTCCTTTCAGATGCAAACTTTGAAATGACTAGAACTGTGGAGACTGTTGTCAGTGAACCCCTTTTGCTGGATCTGCCCAATCCTGCCAGTGGCACAGAGAAGATTTCAGAGGAGTTGACGACAGTGAGTGTGGAGCACGTAGAAAAAATTGGATCAGAAGCCAGAGAGGTACCGACTGATCTGGCAAATTTTGAGGGAGATTTCTTCAAGGAAGAAAATGGCTCAGGTGTATTTTCACAGCCATTTCCTCCAACTCCTGGACCTCATGTGTGTTTGTACGTTTTTCTGTGTGTATACCCGAATGTATTGATGACATTTTCTATGTTTACTTTCAAATATATGCCTACCATAAGATTTAACATGTTATGTAATGCTGTCCACTTGTATGTTTGTCAGTTTCCAATGTGGCTTCTGCATGACAACTTTTTCATCCACTTTGTGAAAGAAAGAACCCTATTAATCTTGGAGATATCTAATCAAGGTAAAGGATTTACTCAAGAATCTGGAAGTCATATGGTCAAGGTAAGCAGCTTAATTGGAAAACTAATTTCACACATTACCATACCTCTACATGGCATACAAGTTTTTTTTCTTTCTGGTTTCATGGTGTTTTTTGTAATAACATCAAAATGTAGGTTTTTTTAAAGAATAGCTGTTGTCTGATGTTGTAAAGCGCTTAGAGCTTCTAAAGATTAGGCGCTATACAAAGTCCTCATTATTATTATTATTTAGCACTGAATCCAGTTTGAACACAAATTTTTAATCTTTGTGACTAGCTCTTGAATGTTTCTTCCAAAACAACTGCAATATTTGTATCATTTCATGTACAAAGTCATTGTTCCGTATAACTCTTATAATAATAGTCAACTCGTGTCCACTCTACTAAATCAGCAACGCCTGGTTTAAATACGTTCAGTTGCCTCTGCACTTGTGCAAAATACTTATGTCTTCTTTAGTTTCTAATTCTTGTCAAGATAAAATCAGTTATTTAAGGTATTAATTAGCGGTGTTTCACGATACATATAGGAACATTTAGTTTCTAGTACACCAGCCCCTCAACAATTGCATTGCACCTGACCATCTGGAGAAGCCCCCATTAAGTCTTTATTTAAAAATAAAAAGGCATGAAATATGGATCTTACCTTCTAATTGTTTACTTGGAACTGTACGATACGCATTCCCACTTTGGACATAATCTGGAGTTGGTCCATTTTGTGTAAGTGCATATTTTCAAATAGTCATCTTATTTTGTATATTGAGTTTTAGTAGAACCTCGTATTGGACCTTCTAAGTCTCGATTTGGTGGGCTGGATTTTAAACAATCGCCAGCTTTTAATGCGACAAACTCTGTTCATGCCAAACAGTAGATGAATAGTTTCAGGTTAAGGCACAACATTGTACCAATAAATCCTTCTTTAGCAAGGTTTGGAAGTTATGAAACAGACACTGGAATGTTATAGAAATGAGGATTTTTGGGAACATTATTTTTTCAGTGGATGATATCAAATCACCTGAAGAATACTTAATTTGTTAAACGAGAAACCCGTGTGTGTGTGTGATTATGAATTTTAACTTAGTTTTAACAATGTTTCAGACATATCGCTACGATGTCTGCAGTGTGGCAGTTTATAGTAATGTCCAGCAATGGAGCATCATGCCGCAGACATACAGCATGATTTCCCACCCAGCCATTTTAACCTGACACCAGGCTGACCAGTCCTAACACTAACCTCTTAATGCTGAGCGCCAAGCGAGCCAGCTGTTAGTACCATTTTTGTAAGTCTGTGGTATGACTCGGCCGGGAATCGAACCCACGACCACACGCTTACGAGATGGACGATCTAACCACTAGGCCACCTGAGCGAATATGAGAAACGTAAAAGGTGCCAGAGCCAGGTATGTGCATTATCCAAGGCTTATTGTCTTAGGAATTCCTTACCAAATATATATGCAGCTATATGATACGCCTGCTCTATGGTAATACTTTGAATGTTTAGAGGCCACATAATCCGGTTTTAAAACCTAACTTTGAACAAAATTCTAGTTAGTACAAGATATGCATTGTTGATGTGAATTGTGCACACATGATTTTCTTTAATATTTAATTCAATACTTTGATATGTTAAATCAGTGGCATTATACAGTTGTCAATTCCTAATTCAAGTTTGAGAACACAACATAAAGAGCAGAATTATATTGTAGTGTCCATATTACAAGTATATCATTTGCATGTAACGTGATTTTTACTTTGACAGGTACGTAAGAAAACAAAGCAGAACACATGATTTTGAGATAAAATAGTAAAATTTCATTTTATACCAGAAAACAAAATGCCAACATCAAAGCCCATCAGGCTGTTCAATATTAAGCAGGGAAAAAAATAAAAATATAGTGAATGACTTCCACAAAGAGCACAATCCCTATAAACTTTGCATCATTCGCATTTTAACCCAGTAATATCTTTATATTTTAAGCACATTTAACAGAAATTTAACATCTATACATTAAATATTTTGCAATGTATATACCTGGCATCGAAATAGTCACTTTTAGTTCGTTTGACAGAGGGTATAGAGTTTTGTGCAAGCTGGCAAGTAGTCCGAGTTTCCTCTGACCCTTGCCACCCCATTTTTTTATATTTGGACATTTATGTTGGGGTGTAGGGTCAGAGCGCATTCGCTATCAAAAAGTTGGAATTCGCCGACACCATTTGGTGTCGGCATGGGGTAGCCGCTTTCTAGCCGACCCAGCACACTTTAACGACCTTCATCGAGATATACCTGCATGAAATCGATAGGAATATGATTTATTTTCTCAAAAATCATGAGCATAGCATTCGTCAGGTCTTTAATCCCCTGATACACGAGACGAAAGCACGTCGTTGCTAAAATTTGACCTGGATCTGGCCATTTGTATTCCTAGTCACATGACTACACAACTCTCGCAGCCGACATCTGAATGACAGCAGAGGTCATCAGTCACGTGATATCAACAACAGATCTTTTCTAGTGTTGCTGTAGGAAAACAAATCGAACATATAAATAAAAGTAATGTAATTTTTATAGAAAAATTAAAAAACAAACTTCTCAAAATATTTATTGTGAAAACAACAACGAAAATCTGTAAATGTTGCATAAATTTCAAAGAAAACCAGATTCACTATGAAGAGCACGTGTCAATGTGATAGTCACGTGACACTGACAAAAACATCGCTGACACGTGTTGGGTACTTCTTGAAAACGGTTTTCTCCACCCTGCTGCGATACCGACAGGTTTCTGTTCGTTGCTCTCAGAATAAATATGTTGAGAATTAAGTGTGCATTATATTTATTTACAAATATTAAGTGACTTCTATATAATATGTCCAAATTCTATGTACAACAACTTGGGAAATTTGTTTATTTCGATATCACCTGACTATATGACCTCTGATGTCATTGACATGTAGGTTCCGAGATTTGTATAGTCATGTGACTCGGAATGCAAATGACCAGACCCAGGTCAAATTTCAGCAACGACGTACTTTCGACTAGACTGTCAGCGGATTAAAGACATGACGACTGCTATGCTCACGATTTTTGAGAAAATAAATCATATTCCTATCGATTTCATGCAGGTATATCTCGATGAAAGGTCGTTAAAGTGTGCTGGGTCGGCTAGAAAGCGGCTACCCCATGCCGACACCAAATGGTGTCGGCGAATTCCAACTTTTCAATAGGGAATGCGCTCTGACCCTACACCCCAACATAAATGTCCAAATATCAAAACATGGGGTGGCAAGGGTCAGATGAAACTCGGACTAGCTGGCAAGTAGATGCCATCCATAACCTACCTTTGATTATATGTTGTGGGCATGTTAAACACTATCGCATGTACATTCTATATTTTTTTATTTTTCTTTACAAAGAAATTAACTTCCACTGGAAGGTGTTCCGAAACACTGGTCAAAAATAAAACCAGTATTAAAATGGCCTTAAATCATCTCCTTCATAATGTACAAACATTTTCAAAGAAAACAATTTCTAGTGTATGGGGGTTTTGGTATTTATAAAGAAAGAGCTACAAAGACAAGCAGAATGTGAAGAAGTCAGAATTCAGGAAATCATAATTACCTTTTCCATCAATCGTTCTATATCCATTTTTCAGTTTCCATTTGTTATAGGCATGCCCCTATAATAATTCTCTGTCATTCCATTTAGCACAGTTGTTAAGACAATTAGCCTTTCGTATATTTGTACAAGTTGCCATAAAATATGTTAAATGTACTAGTCATTAACTGACTATGCACCAATTGATAAATCCCTTTTCCCCTGTAATTTTCATTACATTTATTGCCCTTTCTGTCATTGTAATCGTTTTGTTGTTTTTATGGGGGGGGGGGGCTGGAAACTTGGTAAATCGTAGGATCATCACCATAAGATACACATATCAATGAATGAGCGCGATTCTGCAATTTTTTTTTAATGTTTTCTTTCGTAGATTAATGCAGTGCATGATACAATCTTGTAAGTGCAAATAGTCAAACTTTTTTATGGATTTTATAATGAAATTCTATGTCCATTATTTAAAAAAATACGCATATCAAATCACTGTTCCGCTAATTAAGTTTATAATTATTGCCCTTTATTGACTTCAAGCTGAATACAGTGCATGACATAATCTAATGAATCGGCTGATCTTTCAAATTTCATTTGATTGCCATGAAACGGGGAAAATGTTTTTATCATCCTATTAAGTTAAACATGTTGACAAATCTCTGCTACTCCTTTAGTAAGAGCCATTTACTTTCTTTTTTAAATTAATTTAGTGTAAGATAGGATTTTGCGAAGTCGGATTGTCTCACATTTTTCATTTGATTGCTATGTAACTTTGTGCATATTATGAACATTTGAAAATGTTCATGGAAACAAATCACTTTGCTTGTGCAATTTTAGTTTGATGTATTGTCGTGCAGAAAAATGCACTGCTAGAATCTTGTCAATGCAACCGATTGTGGTGCCTTGTTTTTAAAGAATCATGAAAATTGGCACATGTGAGGATAATCATCTTAAATTACATGTATCGATAAATCTTTGTGCTCCCATGATTTTTGTAAAGGTTGTGGACATTTCTGGATTCTAGCTGGATGCAGTGTGACCAAACATTTTTAATGCAGTTACTCCAGGTATATAGTGGATAGCCCTGAAACTTGATACACGTTATGCTCAAGATTAGATATGCTTCTTTACTGCCATTTTACTCACACTATTTTCATAATATTTGTGCACTGCTAAGCTTAACACATCATCACAGGCTAGGGTGTGATGTTAAGGCCTTAATTAGTATATTTATATGGTCAAATTGGTCGCCATTCTTAGCCTTTTCAAATAAACCAATACAATTAGGTAGGGTACATTCGACGTGAAGTTGATTATTTTAATGATTGTGTCTTTACAGCTTGATTGATGACGGAGTTATGGGTCTTTTTGTAATCAAATCTGAATCTTTACAATACCAGTTTTATATCCTAATTACTGCAAGAAACATTCAATATTGTGTTTGTGATCACTGTTACAAGCTGCCCATTAAGTATGTGCATAACACACAGAAATGTTACATCATAAAATGATCATCTTTGCAGGGTACAATACTGAGATCTCAAAATGGGTCTGGAGTTACTGGTTGCGATCAGTTTTAAAAAGAAAAACGAAAACATTGTACTTTTGATTTTTAATTTCCTTAGCAGTATAGCCATTTGGCAGGATATTACTTTTTTATATATAAACTCTTCATCCAGAAATAATAATCAAAATTTAGTTTTAACCTCCATGCAATAAAAGAATGTTTTCTTTTCATACACATCATTTATTGTTCTACCAGTAAATGTTTTGATGGGGCTGCCTTTAAACTCGTAGAACGAAAGGCTATACTTACCAACAATTCACATTCTCTTAAGTGTTTGTTAGCTAGATTACCCCGTTCCATTGGATCAGCAGCTTCAGTATATCTCCGTGTTTCGAAACTGGCGTAAATTTCAGCAAAATACAGTTTCTTATTCCCAGAGTCTATCAATTCCAGATACGAAAGAAAAGTAGAAACCTGCTTCACTAAGGAATCAGGTGCTGCACAATTTTAGAAAGGGTTACATACATATGGTCTTTTCTGTTTGCGCCAAATATAAAAGAATTGCCTTAGTTCCGACTCTATTTCCATGTTTGAAAGTTATGGTGATATACCTCCTGTATCCAAACGCAAACGTCATTAACCTACTAGACGGTTGACAATTAAGAACTGAAGACTGTATATCATATTTTCTTCACTAGGTATAAATGAAGAAAAGATCTTGTGATATATTCAAATATGCAACAACTGAAATTGGTCAAGTAATTGGGCGACGTAGTGCAGCTAATGTGAATATACTTACAATGTAGTATGACAAATGGACCGTTACACGAATACTGCTATGTTCATTCGACCAACAGATATAGATAACTAAATTGAATCGTCTTGTAGCTGTGGAATGTATGGAATAATACTGTAGTTAGTCACAGTAAGTATTCCTAAAGTAAACCTTGATGAGGAAGATCTGAGAGATGTCAAATGTTACCATATGACACTTTTTATTATACTGATCAGTAACCATATACCATCTCTATTAAATAAATCAAGGTCTGAAATTAAGATAACTAAAAAAAAACTTGAAGCTGCCAAATATGCGATGTTCATTTGACCAACAGATATAGATATCTAAACTGAATTGTCTTATAACTGTGGAATGTATGGAATAATACTGCAGTCGGTCACAATAAGTATTCCTAAAGTAAACCTTGATGAGGAAGATCCGAGTAATGTCAAATGTTACCATATGACACTTTTTATTAAACTAATCAGTAACCATATACCATCTCTATTAAATAAATCAAGGTCAGAAATTAAGATAACTAAAAAAAACTTGAAGCTGCCAAATATGCTATGTTCATTTGACCAACAGATAGTGATATCTAAATTGAATTGTCTTATAGCTGTGAAATGTATGGAATAATACTGCAGTTAGTCACAATAAGTATTCCTAAAGTAAACCTTGATGAGGAAGATCTGAGTGATGTCAAATGTTACCATATGACACTTTTTATTAAACTGATCAGTAACCATATACCATCTCTATTAAATAAATCAAGGTCTGAAAATAAGATAACTAAATAAAAAAAAACTTGAAGCTGCCAAAGATCAAATTAATGAACCTATTTGCCAGATGCAAACTTCGTCTGATAAAACCTTGAAGTTCTCCGTGTATTCTGATGATGACAAAACATGTACGTTTGTTCGCATCACTGGCAACAGCCTATCTTATAAGTCTCTTTTTTTGTAATGCACTTTATTCATCTTCAAAACAAAAAGTTATCCATTTAACAAAGCCGAAACCCGGGTGATCGTTAAATTTTTACAAAGCTTCTCGGCGTTTGTCTAATGGCTTCCTTACATTCTTTAGTGACCCAAGGTTTTAGGGTTCTTTTACAGTTCAGTGAGGACTAGGCAATGGATTATTCTGCAATCTCTGTTAAAATAGAAGACAAATGCTGAACGGTATCCTCATTCAGCCTAATTTTACAGAGCGTTTCGAACTTAGCCCAGTCGACCTTCTTTAAATTTTATTGTGGAATTGCGTCATCAATTGTAAAGTTAATATTTCAAAGGGAGATTGGAAAGTGTTCATTGCTGTGAAGGTCATCAGCTACCTTCCATTCATAGTCCAAAACCAGCGATGGGGAACAAATTGTCAAATCAATACTCATGTATGTACCCGTTCCAGGGTGTAAATATGTCGGTGATTTGTTGCTATGCAGACACAAATCGTGTCTACAAATGAAGTATTTTACTTTGTGGCCACGGTCACTTCTGTGGTTTGATCCCCACAAAATGTTATGGGCATTAAAATCCCACAGTAAAACAAATGGTGCGGGAAGTTGTTGAACAAGTTTGTCTAAATCGTTTGTTACTACGTTGGTGTTTCGTGGTATATAATAGAACAAAAGGTAATCACTTGATGTAGAGTGACGCTGGTAGAACTGTGGTAGTTATTAGGTTTAGACGAAATAAATTTAGACGTATAGTAAGAAAGCACGGATAGCAATAAATGTGTAAAGATAAAGTCATTGTTAAAAAGATCATTGATAACTACGTAAGTAATATCTAATGTTTGATAATATACGTTGCACATGCAATAAATGATGTTACCTACAATTTGTACTTTTCATGCAGTATATGTTGGGTCGGGAATCCGGACACTTTTTCACATCCGGGCATTTTCAGTGCATTGTTGCGACCGCAGAGGTGAAAACAACCGCCATTGTTCTAGTGACTTGAATAACGTGTGGGGGACATTTACACATTTTAAGATATGCCTAAGATTTGCAGTGTTGGTGGGTGCACAAACCATCATACGCAAAAGGAAAATTCTCATTTTTCAAGTTTCCCGATGCAGCAAAGGATCCAAAGAGAAGTGCTCGCTGGGTACGTGTGTGTGGCCGCCAGAATCCCGATGGATCTGAATGGATTTCAACCGCAAAATATGTCTACATGTTGTAGACAGCACTTTGTCTCGGGTATATTAAACTCGAATGGCAAACGAGATTTGAAAAATGTGTGTATTATTGTTTATATTATTGTGAAATACCCTTAATTACCTTGGCGGGAATACATTGTTCGTTGTTTTGTTTTTTTTTTTCTTTTTTGGTATCACGTCATCGCCATTTTTATCCTCAATGTAAGTAAATTCATTTCAGAGTCATTGAATGTTGCGTAAAGTACCTAATTCTTTTCACACATAGTGTTTAATACGAATTTAGTAAGAAAGAAAACTATAATTTATCAAATCTTTACAAAGATATTACAGTTTGAACATTATCTGATAACATGTAGAAGTAAAGTTATTTTAAATGGTTAATATTCCTAAATAACAGGGACCCGAGCGTTTAAATCGATATAACTCCGCACAGAAGAGGAGCTTTGGCTTGGTGGAGGACAACAATGTTACCAAAAAGCGCAATATATGAAGAAAAAGAGTTGAATGGGAAAGTGTGAGTTTAAACATTTCAGGTGTGGAGGTTATGGTGACTAATGATGACGTAGTTACAAGTGAAAATGGTAAACTGTACACCTGTGGAAGACAAGCCCGAAATTGTTGGATTTACCCTTCCATTACAAGAAACAGAAAGGAAAATGCTCATGGATGAAATTGACAACATGAGATATGAAAGAAACATAGTTAGTAAAAAGCTTTTAGACACTGAGACAAAGCTGAAAACACTGCAGCTTTCAATTTAACTAGTAAGGGAAAATGTCAAGAAATGCAAATTGTACACAGGTTTATCATGGAATGTATTTCAGAAAAAAATTTCGATTTTGGAATCCAAAATTACTTCAAGGAGACGATGAAATTTTCCGAAAAACTACAAATATTTCGAGCAAACTATTTTTTTTACACTCTTTGCAAAACCAGTGTTTTTGACGCGTTTCATTTTCATACACTTCAAATGGAGCCATTGTATTTTGTATTTGGAATTGTGACAACTAAACACATCTGATTTGCCATCATCTTTAGAATGGCATAAACAGTAGTTGTTGTTTGGGGGTTTAACGCCATTTTTAAGCACACGATAGGCTATACATGGCGGCCAATATTAAAGGTGGAGGAAGAACCCGAGAAAACCCCGGGAAGAACGACCGACCCATGACAAGCTTTCTCACATACCCACATAGGCCGAATCCTAGACTCTAACCAACGCAGAGGTGAGATGGCAGTAATCCGTAGCGGAGAGCGCTTTAGACCACTCGCCGTCTGCGTGGGTTAGAGTCTAGGATTTGGCCAATGTATGTGAAAAAGCTTGCCAGTAGCTTCTCGTGGGTCGGTGGTTCTTCTCGGGTTCTTCCTCCACAATTAATACTGGCCGCCATGCATAGACTATCGTGTGCTGAATAATAGCGTTAAAGTCCCACAACTGTATCGGTCATCCTAGATATGAAATCATGGTCTCTGGATACATGTACTATAGCTGTCATTCTTAATGTTAGACTACACGTTTCAACATTAAGGACAAATAGTTTAAGCTGAACTTGACTATAATATTTATGATTATCTTTCAATCTTATGTTGACACTTTTGTGTGAAAATGGACACTTAACTTCTACAACTCTGCGACCATGACATGAACGAGAAAGCGAAATAACATGCGAAGATATAAATGCATTTAAAATGGCGGTTTAATTTTACATTGATACTTTTTTGATCAAGATAGATTTATAGATAGTAACTACCGAGAGTTTGTTGACACCCTTAAGTACCATTCCAGCATATATAGCTGGTTGTGACTTTAGAGTGACACCCTGTTTATTCTAAAATGTGTATGGTGTATATGTACCTTGTCCTTCCCAAAGGTCTGTAGGTGTTTGTGTTATAAAAACGCGTTTAAAAAATTTGCAGGGTTGATTTTTGTTTTATCCCTCAAATCTCTTTAGTTTTAATTATCCCATAGAAGCAGGTGGTGTACTTTCCACTTATTGTCCGGGCTGACACTAAGTCGATTTCTACCGGTTAGCTTAGGATTTAGGGTTGTACTCTTCTCCCTTGGGCTATTAAAGCCTAGGGCTAATTTCCTTCCCTTTTCCCCCGATAAATGTTTTGGTTGAGTGACTTTGCCAGAGTCATATGTCCTTGTTATATTATAATGGGTTGCTATTGTTGTAAATGTTGGTGTCATTTGTTTTAGGACGGCATAATTAGATCAAATAAAAATTGTTTTGTACTATCTACTATTCCCAAAATTAATAAGTGAAGGTGTATATATGTTCATGTTTTTTTTTCTTCTTTTAGTGTGTGTTCTGCGTCTGTATAATGTATGCCGTAGCATACACCTAAATATGTGATGTGTGTAGGGGTTTTCTTTTAAGTTTGTATTTGACTGTGCCGTAGCATTAGGTATTCTAACAAATTTAGTTTTTTCCAAGTTTCAGTTGTGTATGCCGTGGCATATTGATTTTTTATAACTGCTCTCACAGCGGATCCCAAAGGGAGTCGACTTTAATTGACTTTCCGCAGGAGCTCTTATTTTTAAAGAAGTTTGTGTACTGAAGTATTTTCCAGCTTACACACGCCGCTATGTATATTCATTGTGTAGGACACAGTTCTGTAGCTCGACTGAGCAGAATG
This sequence comes from Sinohyriopsis cumingii, assembly GCA_028554795.2. Lineage (NCBI taxonomy): Eukaryota > Metazoa > Mollusca > Bivalvia > Unionida > Unionidae > Sinohyriopsis > Sinohyriopsis cumingii. Next base: position 63,682,834 of record CM068833.1, on the reverse strand, counting down.
CCGAATCTTTCTTCTGTGTGTGGATTACCAGCTGATTATTTCATTACCTGGGACGGTCGCCCAGGGCGAGAGTTGTAGGAACGGCAAAGGGTAATGGAGGTAACCAAAGCAAACATACCAAAATATGTACGGAACTTTTCGGTATGGAAATGTGTGAAAATCCGAATGGGTGGGTACACTCTACGGCAATTTTACTAACGGCTACATATTGTCATGATTCCGAAAGGTGCCGAATATTTTCTAAAGTCTCTGGAGCATGCGTAATGACACTTTTTACTTAAAAAGCGTGCAGTGCGGATAATACAAATGACCTTAGAAGAGAAGAAATATTAATGAAAATAATTTATGGGCCGATTACGCAGTTCTATTCAAGATATTAACAAATATTATTCATTTCTTAAACTGAATAGAGACAAAACTGTTGCAATCGTCCACGTAATAAAGTGCAATTATTAATTTTTGTTTGACCCTCTTCGATGTAATTGTTCAGACTCGTTTTCATTTCATCATGTATATGGAAAGATACAAATGTTAGAAGCTGAAAATCACTGTACACAAAATATGATAGTTATTTAATCAATAATAATGAATAAAGTATTGATTTAGAACAATTTCTTTTTTGTTTATCTTCTGTTGAACTGTTTTATTCGGCTTGCAATAAATATATAAGGTGACTCGCACGTCAATTCGTGCCAATTAGTAGTATGAATTTGTCTTGTTCAATTTTAATCCGGGATAAATTATCTTGGTAGTAAGCAAAATTGCGTTTCCTAGTTATTACTTATCAGACATTTAACAAATCTTGTACGGAGTTTCTTTTATTTATTTTTTTATGTTTTGCATGCTGGTGTATGTATATCCTTGATGATACAGTCCAATAAAGACATTATTACTTTAAATGTTCGGACAGCTATTGACATCTTTCATAAAAGTACATCAGACAACTGATGAACATTATTTAATAAACAAATTTGCAGAAATAGCTAACCTTGATCCATCATCTACTAATAAACAAGCTCTAACTGCAAAGCTGTATCGATACAAGTATAAACTTAAAGGGAAACGAGGGTTGGCAAAGAATGAATTTGAAAATGAGGCATTTTCAGTACCAGTTAACACTGTGACAGCACCTAAAGTTCCAAGTGGAAAACTTTATGAAGAGTAACTTTCATCTTGCAAGCAAGCATGTATAAGTTTAGCAACTGAATTGTCACAGTTCAAACCACAGTCAGAACAACAAACAGAGTCATTGAAGGAACAAAAAACTTTAAATTAGAGAGACTATAGAAAAACATCAGCATGAGATTTTAAGTCTTAAAAGGTCTCATTCTCAAAAATTAAAAACTCAGTCAAAGAAATTCAAAATCAAAGACCCAGCAACTATCCTCTCGAATGAAAAAGTTAATAAATGATAAAGAAAAAATGCTTCAGAAATTCCATTTCGTTGCTAAAGAGAAATGAAATGCTCGTTATGAAAACACTCAAAAGAGGAGAACCCAATCGCGATATACCATTAAGAGAGCTTCTGTTGCAAACAACAGAGCATTGCAAAATACAATAATTCGTCAGAAGCAAAAGCTTTCAATGTTGAAAACTGACAATGAAAATTTAAGGCTCAGCAACATCAAATTAACTATTCAGTTACAACATGAGCAAGAGAAGGTGAAAATGTTAAATGCAAGTGATATCGAAAGTAAAAATAGCTGAAGAAAGACTTGCAACAGAGGACAGAGATTATTTGCAAGCTCTTCTACAAGATAATGCTGTAATTGATCTATACGATCCTGTAACGAAATGTTACACACCCAATACAAGACAATGCATTATGAACATTACCAGTTATAATGTTGCATCAGCTAATGTAGGTCAGTAATAACATAAGTTTTAAAGCTTGATAACAGAACTCCTAATAAAGTTCCATCGAGGTGAACTGTGGATAATATAATAGCTGAAAAACTTGCTATTGGACAAAAGCAGCTTGGAGCTACTGTTGGTACAGCACAAAATACATGCTTGTACGGTGATGAAACAAGAAAATTTGGGCAGACGAACCAAACATTTTTGTTAAGTGATGAAAACAAAAATTTGTATTTTCTGGGTCTGAGAGATATGTCTGACATATCATCCAGAACTACACTGGACATTTTTAGGAACATATTAGATGACATTTCTGATATGTATGAATCTTACAGAAACGATAATAATACAACCCTTGGGAATAGTATTCTATGCAACATAAGAGATTTTATGTCTGACAGAGCCCAAACAAATTTAGCTTTTACAGAAATGTTAGAGCAATATAGGAGAGATGTCATACTTACGTTTTCAAGTAATTGGAATGACATGACAGAGGGCGAACAGCCAGCCACTGTTAAAGTTAATAATTTTTTCTGTGGACTATATTTACTTGTAAATTCTGCTGAATGCCTTTCTCCCATTCTCTCCCTGTTTGAGAAAATAGAGGAGCAGGATGCATCTTCATCAGACACTTTAGATGAGGAAGAGACATCACCTGGTGAACTGTTTAGCTCTGATGCTAAAACAATCTCTTTTCTATGTTTCTGTGGAAAATGCTTCGCTCGTGGTGTGGATGAGAAAAGTGGTTGCTATAATGCATTTAGAACATTTTGCCAGTCTCAAAATGAGAAAAGCATGTTTGTTAATTTTCGAGGAAATAGATTTAATGTTACATTTTTAATGGGTCAACTAGCCTTTTACCACCATCAGAGGATCAAGCAGTTTTTTGAAACTGTACATGGAACATGTAACAGACTTTAAAAACTGACGTTATCGCTTGTGAACAAGCCATACATAATTGCCAGCCGTAAGGTTCTGGGTCTCATATCCAAGTTAATAACAGCCCCTTTATGGAGATTGATTGAAACTAATGTTCATGTTTTAGACATGAATAACAGTTATGCACTGCTAGCCTTCTTTGACAGAGCTAGTCAAGAATCTACAAATTTCATTAATGGTAATGACCACCCGTTTGAAAGTAGTCTAATTCAAAAAAACTGAAATTTGTGCCAAACTTGTTCAGCCCTGTGATGGCATTGATGACAATGCATGTGCTCTTGCACAAATGGCTTTCAAAGGATTTGAAAGTGTTCTCGGAAAGGCTATGAAAGAACAGCTGCCTGGTGGAAGTTACTTTCAGCCAACAGACGCAATCACAGAATACACTCAGTCAGTTATACCACATAATAAAGTTCCTGAGCGTGTTTTTGGAATACTTGACTTCTTTCTCCGTTACAGACCAAATGCCACCACCATCTCTAACAACGCCTTTGTTATGTTTGTATTTAATAAAACTTCAGAATGGCTGGAGTGACTTCCAATAACGGAAAAAGATAAAATGCTAACAGAATGTAGAAAAGAAGGTAGACAAATACAAGCCAAATATAAAGAAAGGCTGAAAGAAATCGAGGCAAAACGAAGAGAGAGTTTGCAAAATAAACAACTTGCTCTAGAAAAGAAACATAAAAGAGCACTGCAAGTAAAATCCAAGCACACAAATGCAATCCTTTATTATGGAGTGTGGCAAAGACCAGATGATGTTGAGAACATCCTTGCACAGCTAAAAATTACAGAGAAAAGAAAGGCACTAACATCACAAATACGATTCAGACAAAGAGTTTTAAAACAGACTAAAAGATACACAACTGTGCAAAATGAGCGAAAAGGGTAAGGCATACTCAGTAGAAAAACTGAAAAATAACCTCATTCAGTTAATTAAAGATGCCGCAGATAGCCCAAGGAATCGCCTGTACGTGAAATTCCATTACTTGTTGGAAAGGTTATTCATACCTTCAATGAGGACAAGTGGTCTGGGCGTGTATTGGGTGTAGTAGCGGGATTTCCTGAATTTTATAACATGTACATGATTGTGATTTGCAGGATAAAAGTTCCCCAAATGCCATCTACACTTAACACTCTCGAAGAGGATTACAGAAACGGCCATCTGGAAATTGTTCCAGAGGTTTAGTGTAATTACAGCTTTTACTGTTCCTGTTACAGTTATGCTTGTTCTTTCACAACAGAAAGGCCAAGTTATCAGTTAAGTGGAATTATTTGTATAAAAGTTTATTGTTTAAAAGTTTTATGAATTTTGTTCTTATGGTTTTAAGTCAAGTCCTTGACATAATTCCTAGCTGTGCTTAATATTTTATGACAAACTAGATTTTATTCAACTTTAGATGATTCACTTCATGCAGTAGATAAGAAACATTCAATTTAGATATTTAGAAGTTGATAATTTATATTGTCGCAATATTTTCCAAGTAAAATGCAACAATTTATTAAATTGTATCAGTGCAGTCATTTAGTTCATATTCTTGCATTGTGTTGAGACTTCTCTCTTTCTTTTGGAATATAACAATTAAAGTTTTGCTCTTAGATTTACTTAGTGAATTATAATTATAATTGTAAGTAAGGATGAATAAATGCTTTTTACGCTTATTTTTATTAGTTTGCAATGAAAGCAATTGTATATTTTTTAGTATTTTACTCATATTGTAAGAAGCGAGTTATCTTTTCCTTTTTGCACTTCAAAAATCATATTTACGTCATTTTGTACGTAAAAACACCATACTGATATGATCTATAGGAACGTGAAAACAACATTTAAATGGGCTATACTCACCGATTCATAGTTTAAACTTATCAGTAAGACGACCAGTTTAAATTTATAATGTATACCAAAAAAAAATTTAAAATAGTGTCCTTTGACGTTTTTCTGTAATTTGAGTGCGTAAAAATGTCGGAGGGTACCGGTATAAAAAAAAAAAATAACTCAATCAATTTTACAGATATCCTTTTTAAATAAACTTTATTATTCATCTCAAAGATGATATTACCATAATATCTGTTTTCAAGCTGATTATAACAAACGGTTCAAAAACCACTACCGTCACTAAATTGTGTGTGAAAATAGACATTTAACTTAAACAACTCTGCGACCATGACATGAACGAGAAAGCGAAATAACATCATGCAAAGATATAAATGCATTTAAAAAGGCGGTTTAAGTTTACATTAATACTAATTTTGATGAAGATAGATTTATAGATAGTAACTTCCGATAGATAATAATCTTCCAAACCACTTTTCATCTCTCGTGAGTCCAAACCCAAGACCTTTGGTTACATCAAGCGCCACCTATAACGAGTCATATTTTTTACCTTTAGTTTTACATCCTAGATAAAATATCCACTAAGACAAACAAAGCCCAGAAAATTTACATAAAGATCGAAATTGCTGTGAAAACGTGTGAAAATAATACTACTACTACTACTAATAATAATAATAATAATAATAATAATAAGGTAATTTATATTACAACTGAAATTGATGTCTAAACATTTAATAATAATAATAATAATAATAATAATAAAAATAATAATAATAATATAATAATAACTCAAAGGTGAAGATTAAGAACTAAAAATTAATTGCACAAAAATTTTTATCAAGATAAAACCTTATAAAATGCAAAATAAAATGTTGGGATGATTGCGAATATTACTATGCATCAACACTGTAAGGCAATATAGCGCCACAAAATAGGTTATATGAAACAAAAATAAATGTATCAAAAAGGTTTATTACCAATGAGTGAGAAAAGTAGAAAAACGAAACGATGAGATAGTGAGAATATATGACGGTTCCTGATGAACGGGAAATATAAATGATGTGTAGAAAGGGTAATTGTACAATAAAAGAAATTAAGGTGATTAACTGGATACATGCTGGTAATAACCAATCAAAGGAAACCGGAATGCTCTCACGTTATATTTTAATATAAAATGTTAATTTCATTCATCAAATTAAAAATACGTCACATTCACAGCTCCGTCATACAAGTTAACATTGTACTAACAATCGCGTTTAGGTTGGATAAGAGTGGGTTATACAAGTAAAACCAATTATAATAATGACTACGTCGTCGCAATGAATGGTTCTGTAAGAAGAGGGTAAGTTACGTCGAAGGTACGTTTGCTCACATGGAGTTTGTTATTGGCAGCATCAATTCATGATGCCTGCAGTTTACTTAGTAAGGAATTTTTTAATACAATGTTTGAAATCCGTGCATGATATTTTAAAGTCAGGTGGCTGCACAGACAGGACTAATACAGCAGCGCAGTCATCTTCTTCGTTACCTTTAGTAAAAAACATCCCTGGGTAATCAACAATATAGAGAGGTCCACACCTCGGTACCTTTGATGAGAATATTACCTAATAATGGCTTTTAGTGGAGTGACTGAAGTACTGATGGTGAATCGGAGAAGGCGATAGCGTTTAAAATACACATGGTTTCCATGTATTTTAGGACAATGTCCACTGTCCTGATTTCGGCTGAAAATATCGATGCACCATCAGACAAGAGAACATTTGCACTATTATTTCCACTAATGAAGGCTACAGCAGCCTTTTCGCCATCCCTTTAAATTATTGTGCAGTTCGTAAATTTTGATAGGTGGTCGATATGATCGTTGTGAAAAATGGAAGGATTTGTCTCGGAATGTTTTCCTTCATGCAGCGTAAAAAAATATTTTGCAATGTTTTAGAAGCCAAAGAAGTGTTAAACAAGCAAACGACTTTTTGATTTGTGAAAGACCAACTTTTGTATTGCCAAGGCTAGAATATATTCTAATGCCACGATAGGAATGGAATTGGGTTTATGTTGGTATAATGGTTTGTATTTCGGTTGGGGAAAAAAGGCAAAAGCAGCGTTTAAAGGGTTGGATCTTAAATTTACGGCATTTATAAAGATACTGACTGACGTTTCCTTTATTTTAGAAATTGCATTCAGAGATTTCCTTAAGAATTAATCGAGTCATCAAAGCACGTGGTAAATCCTTTTGGAAACTTTCACTCAATCAGTCAAGTCCGTGAACATACTCAAGAGAATAGCACTGCCAACTGCAGAGTTAGTCTCAAAATGTCTTTTCTGAGCGAATCCTAGATGAAAGGGTTGAGTTCAAAATTGCAGTGTGATAAATCGGAGCTATATGGGAAAGCTGTGTGAAAATCTGAAATCAGTGCTCGGCTGGCAGTTTTGTCCGAATGGCCGACTTATGTGCTTGTGCATTGCGAGGAAGATGTATCCCCAAATTGCCTTTATGATCTTTACATTTCAAGAGATCTCTTTTGGAGCCGATTTTTTAATAGTCTTTAGGTAATGTGAGCAACCAGCAAAGTTGCATTATAATAAATCCATCGTATTGAACTTTCCTCAAAGTCATCCTTCTTTGCGCTATTAGGATGTCTATCTTCGTTTACAGCTTCAAGATTTCATGAACGATTTGTCAAAGACAGACATAAACTTTCAGTCCATACATACCAGATTTCGAAAAATCAGTTACAAGTTTTAATCTCTATGCATGAGACAATTCATGTCGGTATAAATTCTCAAAGAAAAAAATTTGATGTTGGATAACGCCGAAATCCAATGCGGTAAACATTCCATTTGTCCGAATACCTTCCTAATTTCCAAATATTCTGGAAAAAGTAATTTGTACGATTGACTTCCTGGTCACATTGGTATAAAAAGTAATGAAAAGGCAGATAACGCAGCCAGACCTGCCCTCCAGTCACCCGATTCAGAATGGAAGAGTCCATCTACTGGCTTTAAATATTGTATAAATCAACATGTTCGTCATAAGTGGCAACATATATGGAATGTAAGCTCCACATTTAAACTTAAAAGTATCCATTATACAAAATAAATCAGAGATATGTGGTTGTATTGTGCCGATCGCGTATATGTAACTCGTCCATACCTTCTCGGGGGGGGGGGGCGAGTGGCCGAGACGTCTAAAGCTCTCACCGTTACGGATCACTGTCACCTCTGTCTGCGTGGGTTCGAGTCTCGGGACGGCCAATGCGTGTACGTGATAAAGCTTGGCAGTAGCTTCTCGTTGGTCTATAGTTCTTTCAACGGTTTTCCAGGGTTATTCCTCCACCATTTATACTTGCCGCCATGTATAGCCTATCTGAAAAAATGGCGTTGAACGCTGTAAGAACAACAACAACAACAACAACAACAACAACCTTTTCAAGGACGCCTTTCGACCAGAAAGTCTACCATGCCCACGTTCGCTGACAGTGGAACACCGTCTTGTCGAGTGTGCTGATTTCTACCCTGTGAGACAGAAGTACGCACAAAACAATCTTAGACCTTTTAAGCGAAGGCAGTTTATGCAACAAACATTCTAATCTTCTTTTAAGGATTTTACACGCGTTACCTTTATCTGCTATTTATATACATTTACAAACCTTTAACATATTTATGTCTTGTTTAAATCTTTTAAAGAAGTAAGAAAAAGAAAACAACCTAACCAACTAAAAATTATACCTGATCAACCTCAATCTCCCGAAGCTCAACAATAACAATTTGATGGTCCTTTTGTATCTTAGGTTATAAACAGATTTACACCTGGTGGTTTGCAAACTATCAGGAATGCAGATTATCCTGAGTTAAAAATATTGGTGCAAAATATAATGAAAAAAATAATTATTTAAAACCTGGAATTGACACTATAGAAAAAAATGGGGCTGATGTATTATTGGTTAAATATGATACTACAAAAAATACAGTGATGTAAATTTAGTTCAGTCATATTTAACTGATGTAAAAGAAAGAAAAGAATAACTGAAACAAGAAAAAGCAGATGAAGATTTTATAATCAACTGTTCGGAAAACCTGAACCAAAAACCGGAAGTGGATTAGAAATTTGTCCTTATAGTGCTCTTGCCGACGCTTAGAAGTTCTGGTCGGAGGAAAATGTGCAGGAAATAATTCTCCAGAAATTATTAATGAAATATCTGATATTTGACGAAGATTATTTACAGGCGGTGTTATGGATCGTAATGTTTATCATTCTCTCATTAATGAAATTGTTGATGATGATTATTAGACGACTGAAAACAATTAAGTAATCAACATGTAATTTAAAAAATGATTATACACAATGCTCAACGTGCGATTGTAATAGTTAGGGTAGTAAACTCACTATTACCAAGGTAAAAAACGATTTAAGGAGATGGATTTCGTGATGTTTTTCAAGGTTTATTTAAGAGAATAGATCCAAAATCAACACTGATTGCAAAACACTTAGGAATGAAAGCTTTTGTTGCTTGTAGCGATAAAGGTATCAGTGCTTTTGGTAATGTTGCCGCAAAAGTATTTTCAGCAATCAGAAAAAGATTAGCTGTATTAGTACGAAGAAAACTACAGCCAATAAAATTACCCAGCACTGGATTTATGCCTGCAAGTGTCAGAAATAATAAATCAAGCTGCTAATAAAAAAACTAACAGAGCTGGCTAATATACCCCAATCAGAAAAAGAAAAAATATAACAGCAACTTTAATAGCAGGAAGTGGTCTTCGTGTTAGACGATAATAATTATAACAAAATGTTTAAGCGTATATCCAATCCAGCGTTTGATATAGACGCACCGTTTCTTAAAGATGAATCTATACGCGATTATCAGTATTATTCTTATAACGCACGTCTACCAAATCAGCGTGGTCGAACAGAACTAAACGCTCAACATACACGCAGATTTTTTTACCTGCTGAAGCATTTATCGAAGTAGAAGGTAGACTTTGAAAGCAGATTATACATTGTACTGATCTTTAGATCGACCTGGTTTTGTTAATAATAGTGTCATGACATTATTTAACAGTGCTATATACATGATTGACGGAATGAATATTGAATCGTGTCTCGAATATGTTGATATTGCTGCCACGATATTGGGTCTGGCAAGATACAGCGATGATTATTCGAGGTCAGCTGGTCCGTCAATGATATTTGCAAAGGATGCCACTGATCACCCTGAGAGTAGCAACATGAGACTAAATTCAGCTGGGGACACAATTACATCAATGAACGAAAATATCAACTTCGGATTTTCCGCACGTAGATCAATGTTAAATGGAGAAGAAAAGTTTTCATTTGCGATTCCGTTATCACATATCTTTGAATTTGTACAAATGTTAAAAAATTATATTTGGAGCTAAACACATTGTGGTAAGAAACGCCACTGACAATAATACAATCTAGCGACCAAACGCAATTGATGCTATTAAAGAAATACTAACAAAACTGTGAACTGTGGATGCCGGTAATGACTCCATCACTTGCTGAAGAGGAAAGACTACTTGCTTTAATGAAATCAGGTGGTAAATCATTGTTATCATGATTGACAATGACTACAGATAGCGTTCAAATTAATGTGACTGTGTTATTTACATGGCAGATAGTAGCACAGAACGGAGTTACAGCGCCAAACATATATTTATTGCTTTTCAGGAAAATGCTATAATATATTCCCAGGAACGAAATCCAGTGGTACTGGACACACTTGGAACTTCTGTGCATTTTGAACACAACTGTGTTGCACGTTCTTATCATAGGTTGATGACATTTATGGGGCGTGATCAAACTATTGACACTGGTTTGCAGATATCTCACCGGGATATCACAACATTATATCCAATTTATTTATTTTCGCTGGAACATATAGTTTATTCAGGCAGTCCGTCCTTTATATATATTTTCGAACATTGTCAGAACGTTAACACAGACATTTCAATTGCGCCAAACAATCAAAAACAGGCGTTATACTCAATCCTTCTGCTGGTGCTCTTAAAACAGGTGGTATATTTCCACTTCCTGCAGCAATACCGGAGTTAATAGTCGCTGAAGACCCAGCTGTTGAAAAAGCAGCTGCACGTTGTGCTGTTTGAACTGCTGATGGGATGGCATTAAAGAAAGCAACAGGACAATGATTTTTTTTTAAAAAAAGGGGAAGGGGTCTAAGATTACCAGGAACCGCTTATCTATACGGAAAAGGTCTGAGACTTCCAGAAACACTTCGTTAATCCGTCCAAAATCAAATTTTGATTTACTTGATGTTGCTAAAAATTAAACACTTAAATATCAAAACTTTACGAGGTGTTTTCATGCGTGATCAATTACGAAAACAACCAAACAATATTGAAACAGGCATTATTAATCTCGGTAATTGTTCTGATCATGGCACTTATTTGGTGTCATATGCGAATGATCCATGTGGACTTATTTATTTTGATTCGTATGGGTTGAACCCACCAAAAGAATTTTAAATTAAGTAAACAATAAAAACTCCAGTCTGGTATTCAACATTACCAGCACAAACAATATCCGATCCGCCAATATGTGTGCTTGAATCAATTGCTGTACTCGACGCTTCGTCAACATTACCGCCTCATGAAGTCGTGCACGAGTAGACAAGTAACCGCTAATCTTTTTAAACAGATCTTAAAGTATAATGGTAGATATTTACGGAAGAAATTCTTTTAGTGAGACTCAAGGCACACCTCAAGGCGACTTATATAAATATGCAACCCTTGACGAGGTCAAGGATGAACTCGCTAATCTTTTGAGTCTTGCAAATCTAAACCAAAATGAAGTCGTTGCTTTTTAGGAATAAAAAAGACGATTAAAGACAAGCAATATCACATTGACAGATATTATTCTGCGGGTTCCAGACGCAACAGAAGATACCTTAATGTTGTTTACTAAAAACGGTAAAATTATTATAAAAAAACAGATGAATCAGTTTCATCAATCATGGGAGAAATTGCTGGACGTATCAGAAGAATTGGAGATATTATGTACGGCGATTTAAATATGAATAAAAAATACAATTATTAGTGTGAGAGAACCAAAATCAGATGATGATGTGACGACAAAAAGATATGTAGACAGCTACAACAACATGATCAGAACTCAGATCAGTGATCGTTATTAACCAAGGTGATACAATGACTGGTTCTCTCAGTTTGACTAATAATAGAATTACTGATCTTGGAGAACCAGAATCAAGCCATGACGCTGAAACGAAATAATATGTCGATGATAGCAACATTCCGATGATGAACTTGTTAATGACAATCAATGATGGAATGACCACATTTAGCTCTGAATACTCTAATCATGTACAAGCGTATAAAAAATTCGTAGAAACATAAATAGAGCCATTAACGTATTTTTGGGGAAATCCACCAGACATCGACATTTAACTCTCTGACATAAAAACTATTCCCGATCGTGTAGTATATGCGGTAACATCTGGATCATCATTATGGTCACCACTCAATAAATCTATTAATCATCGCGCTGAGGTTACCAGTATATATAAATTTTCAATACTCGGCACTACAACATACACAATATCTACTACAATTTCATAGCGATTTCCAGTAACTGGATCCTCTGGATGCATGTTAGTGATGTTAGATCAAAATGACAAGGGAATATTCGTGATGGCACATGAAGAAACAATTTGTGTTTCATCTGCAGCCAAAATTGCCAGTATTTTTTAATATCATAGCAAAAAAATATGTACATGCACAAATGTAAAATTGCATGATTATATAATAAAAGTACACACAGCGACGTTAGCACACTCCAAATTATCCTCGTTATTATCGGCAAGTCTTAGTGATGGAAAAATAGGATATTTTGAATTCACGGAGATGATTAAAATCTACAAGGAAGTAATGACTTTGATAGAATCCACGCCTGATTTACAAAATCAGGATTTAAATAAAAATGGCAGCTCCGAACGAGCTACTTCAGCAGATTGTCGGTCGCTTATACAACTCCGTCAAAAACAACGATGATATTAGTGATCTCAACTAATCCAGAATGTAGTGTTAACTTTCCAACTCACTTCCAGCTAAAGAAATAGCTCTAACACAATTACGAGTAATTACAGATACCAAATATCAGATCAAAATCATTTGGTCGATTGCCAGCAAATAATTCACTGGTATTTGCAAATAAAAATAAAGATGATGGAAGTCCCGACTGGCAAGTTATTGTAGTTCCCACAGGTAATTATCAAATCGAACAAATCAATGACCAATTCTAGCTCAGAAGCAAATCTATCAAAGAATCAAAAATAGCTATCACGGTTCACGAACCAACTTTATCAGCTGCGTTAGAAATAAACTCTCTGGATAATGTTGTAAATATTTATCAATCATCAATCAGATCAGTGTTAGGGTGGCTTGAAATTCCACCTCAATATCACGGACCACCAGAACCTCGACGAGATGATTTCAATATTAACGAGAAACTTTTTTTTATATATCCTCCAGAATATCAAAATATGTGGGCATGGAATCCTAATCTTCGTTTGCCTCACAAACATGATCCAATAACCTTTGATAAAATTGTTGTTAATGAAGAAGAATTTAGATGAATTGCTAATAAAATTAAAGATGAACACATAATTATGTCCTAGACATTAGTAAATTTATTTTAAAATTATCTTTTGGAGTATCCTAATAACGATCAAAAATGGAAAATCATTGAAACAATACATTTAAAACAAATTGTATCAGACCTTGAGTACGCTAATCGAATTAGTATTGAGCTTATATAGGTTGGTAGTGTTTATGTAAGAAACGTGCAACAACAAAAAAAAATATTATAAGCAGTTATTTACTAATCATTATAAAATAGATGAAACAGATTTACTAAATTTTATATTGTCAGGATTTAATACGGACGAACTAGTCAATGATATTATCAATGAACATTTGCCACAAATCGTTGATGCATGGAGAAAAATAACCCATCATCAAATATTCTCAAACATAACAATGATCCATACAGTGGCGGCAGGCATATTTCATCAGGAATTGTAAATACCACATGAACAATCGTAGTCAATCTTGTATGTGGTGCAATTGATAGCAGCTATCAAATAGATCTTCAAAAATCTAGTCAGGCTCAGCAAGGATATATTTTCTATACATTTACACCTCAAGTACCTCCTGGATGTCTGATCGTACAAGTACCGATTAATCCAGTCTTTTGCGATGTTATAATCCGCTAATATCAAAGATACATTTCAAACTTACTCACCAATTCGGACGGTTACTTGATTTACGAAATGAAAATCTGATTATAAATCTCCACGTAAAATCTTCACAATTTCATGGGTATATTCAAATTATCATTAAAAGAATTGCACAAGTGAGAAAAAATAAATTCTAAGGTTGAACACATAATTAGACTATAATTAACCACAACCCGAATTGCCATAAATTTCATTTTCATCAGTAAGATTTTCACTACTTTCACTTTCAAAATCCCCTTTATTATTTTCACTTTCACTTTTGCCATTGTTATCTGACATAAACATTTTGAACTGCCTCACGCGCTTGTTAATAAATTTTTTTCGTTTCGTATTCCTTAGCTAATTCTGATCTAATTTTCTCAATCACGTTTGAGAGAGATACGAATTCGTTATTAATGGAGGGGAAAAAAAAACTTGCTGTCAGTTTTGACTCAGGAGATCCTCATGGCGGTCCATAAGAACAGATTTTCAAATTAGAGATTTGCTTCATCGGAAATTAAGTCTTCACTTTAAACTGCAATATCTCTGATACATATTTGTTCATTGTGTATATATATCACCGGAGCTGAAGTTAAAACTCACACACACACACACACACACACACACACACACACAACACCAAGTTGAACATCTTTACACTATTTTCTTCTTTCAAATTTTAGAGATTTTCAACTGTGCGGTAAAAATATTTCTCCTGTAGACACTATTAGTTGCTGTCGGACATTGTGACATTATTGTATGTGTAATTCTCTTTTAATATCTCATTAACATGTTTCAGTGGTTGCAATATTATGCCTTCATTAATCACGTCCACCACATTACAAAAGCAAATAGTAATGTTAATGTGGAGACGGCTCGAAATAAGCTTACACTCGTTGCTAAATCCTCCATATTTATTGTTTGATTTTATGCACTTTCCATGATGGCTTCTGTAAATAAATACTGTTTAAATCAAGCAGGCATGTCAAATATTAAGTGAATGCAAGTTATCATCAAACTCGGTCATTGTCTTCTTGAAATAGGACTTTGTTTCTTATTGTCTGCCTGAGTCATTAAAGGGAATATAGCCACGTCAAAATTATTGAGGGTTCTACAAAGACTGTTGTAGCCGCCTCCCTTATATACCAATAATGGGAGATTATCAGCTGGACTATATATATGCATTATGCAACAGCAGTAATAAATTATATATATATATATATATATATATATATATATATATATATATATATATATATATATATATATATATATATATATATATATATATATATATATATATATATATATATTACAATGTGCATGTATCATCCAAACCAAACAAATGCCAACATCGAAACAAAAAAGACAAAAATAAAAAATACACTCAGTCGATTATATAATATATTTTCAATTCTGTGTAAAATATTACTACGTTATCCTTCTAAAGTGAAAAGTAAAAAGATATTTAATTCGAGAGCGGGAGATACAAAGAGAGAATAGTTTACACCCGATTATCGTTAAATGATTGCCGTTAAGACAATATGTAATTTGTCAAAGAGAAATCCTATCTTGATGAACCAGCATTAAAGATTCATAACGGTCTGATCAAAGGCATTCTATAGTTCAAACCTAAGTAATTACTGTCGATCAACGATTAATTCCTATAGTTCAAACCTAAGTAATTACTGTCGATCAACGATTAATTCCTATAGTTCAAACCTAAGTAATTGATGTCGATCAACGATTAATTCCTATTAAAGGTGTGATATCACGTCAGCTTTGACAGGTGTTCACAAAACCTCACCTAAATTCATAACAAAATTACCGTCAATAACGGTAAGCATCGGAATATTGCTTTCGTTTTTTCTATTTTTTCTGCTCGTAAACGTGCCCACTCTTCACGAAACGTTACCGTTTACTTGATAATTAATGCAAATGCAACCTATTGTACATGCATCGGACCCATGCATCGGACCCATTTATCTACAACAGTGCTTCTCAAACTTTATTGTCTTGCGGCGCACCAAATAGATCTAAAAATGTTCACGGCACACCTGAAAAGATTTGACAATTTTTGCGGTGAAGAACTTATTTTTTACATATATATTTAATTTTAAATTTAACGTGAAGGATGTGCCTGCTTTCGAGAGCATATCAGATCGAAGTGAGGCTCTAAAGTCGACAAACATGCGCGCATTTCATCGTCGATTTTAAGAAGTCTCTCTCTCGTTTTCGATTTGATTTCAGTCAATGCTGAAAATCCAAACTCACAAAACCACGAAGACACAAATGGCAGAATTACTTTGAATGCTTTTGGTCTGATTTGTTACGTCGTGTATTTATTATTTTAGCGTGGAAAATACGAGAACATTGTATAGCTGCCACCCTTAGCGGCCAAATGTAGCGGTCTGATTTGTTACGTCGTGTATTTACTTTTTTAGCGTGGAAAATTCGAGAACATTGTATAATGGGCTGTATGTATTTATTATTAGACTGTTATTATAATTAGAGTGATCGAGTTCTCCAGAGATCTCGCACAAGTCTCGCGTTACGAAAGGAACCAATGAATGACATGTTGACCGAGATTGCGTTTTTATATATGCTACTTTTTAACTTTTACGACATGGATCTTCCATTTAATTTTTCGATATGTTCAAGGTTTCAAAACGCTAGCAATTTTAAATATTTTTCAAAACTCCCACGGCACACCTGCAAATCTCTCGCGGCACACTAGTGTGCCGCTGCACATAGTTTGAGAATCACAGATCTACAGGCTACACAGTTCCACTTTCTGAACCCAACATCGATCAATCGGACCAAAATTTGATCATCCGGACGACAACATATCCGAACGAAAATCCAGAGAAAAAATAAGAATGCTTTATTCGGTAATTTAGGCCACTGGCCCTTTTTGCAAAATACCATACATACATTACATATACACTGCGCTCCATGGTTTTTAAATTAAATGCGGTGTTCAACATGCGGATATATACAAAGCTTCCAAAAGAGAATCAGTGTATGAGATCTTAAAAGGTGTTACCACAAAGTGTATATTCATCATTCGAATGAGTTATCAAACATAGTCTCGACCGAAAAAGCTGCATTGATATAAGAAGAAAGACATCATATAATTCACGTATTATTATGACTCATCCGGGATGCAAATTCGTCTGTAGACAGATAAAGACAGTAAACTTCATTAAAGTGTTTATTTCTGAACTCGTCGTAGGCTGGGCAAAACTAAACGAAATGAAATTCATCTTCTATTAAATAAATATTATTTTTCGAGCATAAGTAATAGTACCTATTATTTCTCTCAAACCTGTGTCTACAGGTCTCTACTTTCAGCCTGTGCAAAATGAGCACCTGACTTCAGCAAATAACCTCCTAAACAAATATGAGAATCAACATGAAAAATAATCTTCCGGATCTATAGTTCAGCTTTATAATACAATATAACTCATTTTTATGTGGATTGTTTATATAGTGTGTGTGAGAGAGAGAGAGAGAGAGAGAGAGATGCACTGGTGTACTTATTTTATGCACAATACACTGTAAAATGGGAGTTTCCGTTTGATTTTCTTTTTCATTATCTTTGCTGCTTGAGTAAAAATTTAACAAGTCGCAACATTTTACATTGCCGGTTGCGTTAAATTTATCGGAAATTATTAAGTTTCAACATTTAAGGGCATCTCTTAAACCCGCAAATTTTCCAAAAAACTGACCAATGCGAAATTTGCCCTGTATGTTTGTGAATAAATATTGTAAAACATCTTAAAACTATTTTTCCCGATTTCTTCGGAGAAGTACACGATGATGAAATGAAAGAAATAATAAATGACTGAATCAATGAAACTTTTGTGATCCTGTATCGTTAAATTTACCGTCATGGAATTCTGAAAATTGCATGATTTTGTTTTCTTTGAGACAAGTCTCCTATGCAAAGAATGTTTATCGTCGATCATAAAAGTTCAAATTACTTCAAACATACTTTAATGTGCTTTCAATTATTAGCTCATTACATTTTTCTTTTCTTTATTTGACGCATCAAATTTGTTTATTATATATATATATATATATATATATATATATATATATATATATATATATATATATATATATATATATCAAAGAGTTCTGGTGGGCACATAAGTATTTCTGATATGTTTCTTTGTTGCCAAAATATTTTCATCTATCGATTCTATAGAAAATCAGGCCATGATATCTGGTGAGCATGTATGTATGTATGTAGGTGTATGTGTGTAGGTAGGTAGGTATGTAAGTATGCATGCATGTATATATGGCCTAATCTCGAATTCGCGGTAAACTAGGATTCATATACTGAAGAACGCTATTTCGTAATTTGTCCGTTGAAAAAATCAATATGCCGTCCTATTGCTTATAAATCAGGTCCAATTCCAAAATCCAAAGACCCAGATCTGCTGTCGCCTAACGCGCCATCAGATCCGGGTCGGAGCAACTGGTTATACTAACTAGTTTAATAAACAGCACAGACCCCGATCTACCGGCACATTATGCAACAGCAGATCAATGTCTGTGTTGTTTGCAATTGGACGCGACCTATAAGTGACTACAGATTGTACAACTTTACTAATAAAAGTATCGTGATTCCACCTTTAAAGAATACGTTCTGAACATAAACAGTCGGGTTATCTGAAAATGGCCACCATAAAAGCTCAGCTTAAGTGAAAATGACCATATAATAACCATACAACTAATTATCAGGTTCTGCGATATACCGAATCATCAGCATGTCAAAATCTCCAGCAGACGGAACTTGGTCGTCTGCATATACTATTTAGCGTTGAAAAGCTATGATGTGAAAGCATGCATGTTGAAGTGTGTGGATCGAAAACCATTTGTTTTATCCTGTTTGCTTCATACTTTTGCAACACGATTCAAGATCATTTCGTGATCAATATATCAACAATACTGATAACTAACCACTAACGTATATTAAATATATACACTGTGGTAATATTTTGATGTGTGCGACATTGTGTTTACATCCCCACACACCCCACATCGGGGGGTGGGGGGGGGGGCTGAGTGGTCTAAGGCGCTCGCCTTCACAGATCATTCACATGTCTCACCTTTGTCTGCGAAAGGTCTATTCTCGACTAGACCAGCGTGGTCAAGTTAACCATTTCGACATTACGAAATCACACTTGCGAGAGCCACGTTGCATCACGAGACTTTTTAAGTCATGGGAATGCGGCTATGTTCCATATATTGTAGTGTATTGTGTCACCGGCTTGTATATATAAAAAAAATCAATTCAGCGAATTATGTCACTTTCCGTTATATTCGAATGCAGAATTTACTTCCTTTTTGTGATTTCTTTCTTACATTATAGTTAAAAATGTGGCATGTGTGGACTTTACATACAAATGAGCCCAAAGATAGTGCGACTTCGTATATACTTAATTTCTTCTAAAGTTTCATTTACAGATAAATTGGTGCAGTTTAACGTGTGTGTAGAAATTATTTTGAATTTATTTTCTTTGCCATATCGTTTCAAAGGTTCTAAAAGAGACATGGTACTTGCCTACCAAAAATTGGCACTTAAAATGAGTATATCATAGCCAAACGGCATCTTTTTTTAACGTGAACTTGTTATTGCTATTATTATTAGTATTATTATCATTATTATCATCATTGCTGCTGTAAAAACAGGAGATCTGCCTGGCTGGCGAACTCCCTGTGAGAAGATAGCATTAGTTTGTAAGAGCAGTGCCACATATGAAGTTCATACATTTTTAAGTGAGCCCCCTATAATACCAACTGAAATGTAGTATTTGTTTTGTTCCAAACACACTATACTTGACGAATTAAACTTTGGTGGTCTTTTTAATTTTAAAATGGCTAATTGTTTTCCTTAATTACTTGGTGCTATAATAATTAAAAATCGTTGTTTTTCTGTAATCTTACACTTTCCATGCCAATCAGGGATTTCAGATATTCATTAAAATTGATATCAACGTTTGATTTATATGGGCCAGATAGTTAGGTATCTTTTCACTGTCACATCTTTTGAAGATCCCAACAATTATTCGATCCGTTTCAAACTAACATATTAAAATATGTCTGGTCCGGATCTTTATATTCCTTATATTTCGGTAGCTTACTGCACTCATATTTGCGCCAATAAACAGAATTGTTGTTGCTTGAACAGAAAAATTGACGAATATATCTATGACTCATGATTATTTTTACCAACTGGTCAGTTTCACCCATGGTCAGCAATAACCCAGCAACAGTTTACTCATTGTTTAGATCAATTTAAGAGTTGGTCAATCAAAGCTACCAGTTTTTATTTTTTATGATGAATGGTCATCATAAGATGTAGCTGTTTTGTTTCTTGAATTCCACAATCAGCGGAAATTATCTTTCAGAACTATAAAATGTGATTCTGGTTATTTAACCCCAAAAATCAGGATGCTTCAAAAATTTAATTTTGTATCCTACTAGATGATATAGAATAACCTTATTTACAACGATAATTAGAAAGAGACTGTATTGTTATTATTTTTTTTAAAAGAAAATAAGATTGTATAAATTTAAATTTTTAAATATAGGAAACAAAATGAAATATACTTCAATCATATTTGATAATACGCAATGATGAAAAGACTTGTTTAAAAGGAACTGAAGATTCGAGGAGTTATATTACAATGTATGAAAATTTATTCAAGAGAAAATAAAAAAGAGAATTTCCAAACCACCTCAGCAAATCTATACATGGTGATCATGCGAGCAAAATGCATTTTAGAGCTAGAATTCTTGGAATTGCTGCACCGCTAAACCAGAGTTATCGGTTGATTTTTAAGCTATAAAAGCGGGAGGTCGTGAGTTCAATCCCCAGTCGAGTCATACCAAAGACTTATAAAAATGGTACTAACAGCTGCTTCGCTAGGCGCTCAGCATTACGAGGGCAGTGTTAGGACTGGTTAGCCTGATGTCAGGATAATGTGACTGGGTGGGATATGGTGCTACATGTCTGCAGCATGATGCCCCAAGTGCTAGACATAACTATAAACTGATACACTGGAGTCATCGTAGCGATGTGACTGAAACATTGTTAAAGCTCCGTTAAAAATCCAAATTACACACACACACACACACACACATACATCCGTATTTATTAAACTTATTCGACATGATAATTACCCCTCCCCCTTCAATTATTGCGAACAAGGACACATGTAATATATGTCACGGGCTTCAACCTTCTCCCGTGACCTTTAAATCTCACGGACACGAGATCATTTTTTTAGAGTGGTTTCGAAATGTCGAAATAGAGAATACCGTTCCTTGCGTCTGTGGTTATTCCCAGGTTGTTCAATGACAGCCAATGGTATGAAGAAAAATGGCGCTAAACGTAATATAAACTAATCGTGTAGAATATGAAGACATCATCTCATATAAAGCTTCAATAAGTGGTGCGATAAAACCGGACTTACTTGCCTTTTTTTTCTTTTCTAAACTATCGAATTAATAATTCTTATATGTACAAGTGGTATATATATATATATATATATATATATATATATATATATATATATATATATATATATATATATATATATATATCTGTGTGTGTGTGTGTGTGTGTGCACTGTCTTTCCTTGCTGAGGAGACGGCATTTAGATCAAACACTGAAATCCATCCTTTACCGTTAGTCAAGCAAGGCGTCTTTATATTGTGTGTCGTTTGATTTTCCTATATCAGCTAGTTTCTCTTTCCAATTGGTGGGAGATAATTCTAATTTGCTTATGATTACACGGGAGGCAACTCGTATTAGTACCAGGTGCATCGATTTGCATACCATAAATGGCCTTGAAAAAATGCTAGACACTTTTCTGATGAACATGGGTACATATTATCAAAAATTCATCTCCTATCGCTGTTTATACACATTTTACATTAGAAAAGTGTGAAACATCTGCAGCTTGATATTTATTTTCCAAATGTTTTCACAATTGATTTCTGAATGAATATAAAGCATGTTACGCGCTGCCTAAAAGATGCACAGTGAACACAAGAGCTAAACGGGGGCTCTTTCAAGGAATGTGACATTTTGTTTGTTTTCTTTTTTCACCTATTCTCTATCACAGACCGTCAAAAATAGTCCGTGTTTCATGTTTTCCAGCTGTATAGTAAAATCCGTATGCAAATTATAAAAAGTGAATGTAGACTTAACATTATATTTTGTTTAAAACAGAAAATCATTGGTTATCTTATCACTGCCATGCCCAAAAGGCGCCTCAACCGCAGTGCGTCACGATCGTACGTTTCTCGCGCCAATTCCCGGAATTCTTCGCGAGAGTATATGGAAGCGCTGATAAAAGTATTTATAATCTAATTATTTATACAGTTTCTATGTTGATCTTTACGTTCGTTTCAGAAATAAAGCATATATGCTTATTAAAGCACATTTATATAACAATTTAATACCGATGGTATTGTACATGTCGATACATACAGTGGTTGCCATGTTGGATGTGAGACGGCCCATGTGACGATCGTCTACACATCAACTCAAAATATCTGTAACGAGGCCGCTTTTCGTTCTGTCTTCTTTTTGGAAGCCCTACTGATTTCGCCTTGTAAGCGGTATAGGGCAAGAGATATTTTAAATTTGAACAGTTAGAAGCCTGTTAGTTCTTATTTTTCTCGGGAAACAGTAGGTTAAGGTAAGAAAAACATGAGAATATTTAAGTGAGTTATTTATGTGGTGTGTATCGTCGCCATACTGTTGATTGCAAAATCCGAAAGTCACGTGTACACGAGGAAATCAGTAGAGAATTTCTTAGTTAGCTTCATATTAGAGAATGCTTTTCTAATGAAAAAAATGCAACAAATATGTGTGCGTTATTCCTTTGTATCTCGTTTTTTCCCCTCCAGTGAATTGTAATGAGTTGCATCAAGAATTTGACCTCCAAGTGCCTGTGCCTACGAAGGAACAAACACTTGGACATATTTTCCTTGTGGACCAGGCATTAGCATTAAACAGCAGCGTTGGCAGTTGTTTGCATTGATACAGGGTGTGTATTTTATAATTATAACATAGAAATCGTACGTTTCTTTTCGTCACGCATACGTGTGATTTATGTACCGAGCACATGTTAGAAGTGGTAAAAGCGGAAAAGCTTTCGCCGCCATTCAATATGGCGGATGCCACCATCCGGGAAGAGGGGGTACTGTAAATAATCCCATATTTTCCTCTTAAACAATCAAGTTAACTTTTCCTTTCTTTTTATAAACGGAGCAAAAAGAATGGAGAAGACTAGTGAATCAGTCAATAACACATTGGAAACCATTATGTTCTATAAATAAGAAATTTATCTGCAAAAGCCTGTGATCACAGCATGCACATGGATTTTGGTCAAGGTTGAGCAAGATCGTTTAAATATGTACATTACTTATTCATTTCAGCATTAATGAAGCTGAAGTCTTTGACTTTCCATTGGTTTGGTTTATGGTAAGGAAGATCTGGTTCAAAATTAGGGTTAAACCATTAGCTCAGAGCATCAATATGACATTCTTAATTACAGGAAAATCAATAGTGAATGATGTTTTAATATCCTTTGGATATTTATCAGTAGGTTGGGGATCCTAATGATTCTCCATGAATATTGTCTGGACATAATAGTGCTTCCCTTCCCTTCCAACTTGTTTTGCCAATACCACTGTAGTGCTTAGTTACCTTTACTAGGCCTTGTTTTACTGTCAGAAACTATAGCTCTTTACATTTAGATTTGTGCCACAAATTCTTTAACACAACAAACTCTTTAACTTTCTGTCTCCAAAAGCATTGGCTTAGACAATCTGCCTCGGATGTGGGAGGTTGCGAGTTCAAACCCCAGCTGGGTCATACCAAAGACTTATAAAAATGGTACTAACAGCTGCCTCGGTTAAGCTCAGCATTAGGAGGTTAGTGTTGGGACTGGTTGGCCTGGTGTCAGGGTACTGCAGATGGGTGGGATGGGACATGTCGCACTGCGACATGATGCCCCAGTGCTAGACATCACCATAATCTGCCACACTGCTGACATGACAAGAATTGGTAAAGCACTTTAAATACAATTTAATCAATATTTTCAGTTGTCCTGAGCACTGAGCTTTTGTTGAGTAATTTCGGTTGGAACTGTTTTGTATGAAGTTGAATGAACACCAAAACAGACTTGCTTATCTTATCTGGAGGCAGGTATTTTCAGTTTAAAGTTCTTGCATTATGAATTTTGTTTATTGTTGCGATTTTTTTCTTCTCAGAAATGGGTAGTTTGTTTCTACTAGTTTGAATAATGATTCAAAAACTTTTGCTGTGTTTAATAGTATGCAGGTTTTATTTAAGGTGGTTTTGGGTTCCCTGGATGGCTTAGTGATCTGAGGTTCTCATTTTTACAGATCACTGATTTTCCATCTCTGTCCATTTGGATTTGTATCTTGGCTCGGCCAAGGTGGGTATGTTGGAAAGCTTTACAGTAGCTTCATATTTGTCATTGGTTCTTGTTTCTTTTTTTTTTTTTGATATTCTTCCTCGCGGTGTAAAGGTCCCTGCATAAAGCCAGTCAGGTGCCAAAAAATGGCATTAACCCCACTAAACCAACTATCTAAAATGGTTATCTAATTTCTCCCTACGTTGCACTTGAATTTAGACAATGCTGAACATCTTAAATTTAAACAGCTCGTGTACATGCACACCAAAATCACGTGTTAAAAATACAGACTCCATTTGTAATAACTGCGAGCTTAGAAAATGCTTTTATATGTGATGAAACGAATGTTAAATATCTCTGCAAACTTTTGGTAAATTCAGTTGTTCTTACTGACTAGATTGATTTACAACTCCAAGAAAGATTAAAATTGCACACTATCAGTGGGTTCAGAGAATATTGCTCTTTAATCAGTGACGCAAATAAAGTTTTCAAAATATCAATGAATTTAAAATTTGTTCATGAAAGGGTCAAGAAAGTAATGATGGTGACTGATGTTGATGAGATTTCTGCATCCCTACCCCATTTACATACAAACCCCATCAGCTACTGGTTTATTCTTGGTCTAGTTCAGCTACAAATATTTTACAGTTCTTGTCTAAACAAGTCTGAAGCTGTAAGGATTATAATAAATATAATTCCAGTGTTTGAAATTAAAATTTTTGACCTTGAAAAGTGCTTGTATTTCCTGATTGACTATCTTAAGCAAAATTGCTTACAAACTAGGCCAAGGAGTTATTTTACTGGTAACCTGCTGTACTGTTATTTGATTTTCAGATGTGTTGGACTTGTGCATATGAATACCAAGGTTTACAACTCTAATTGTTATTCCACTCTTTTGTTTGCAGGTGGAGCTGACAAACCAACCTGAAGTGTACTTGGCTGCCTTCATGACATCCGACCGGGGTTCCACGGGGGAAGCTGAGATGCCATGTGATACTTCACCGGTATGTTTTCTTTACAATTAATTAATTCAGAAATAAATCATTCAGATTGGGTATATGTCCCAATCAGACACCACTTTCATGAAATCAAGGGTTGTCTGGGCTTCTGCTTTTCTCCCAGGACTTCGGAGTGAATTGATCTTAAAGAACTGTTAGTTATATATGTAGATTTACACTACATTGGTAGTTTATTTTCCCTAACATACTGTATACTGATTTTGTCATGTATAGCAAAATAAAATAAGTGGTGATGGATTTTCTTCATTTACAATCACTCCTTACTGCACATTATTTCCTCATATGATCCCTTGCATTTTTATTTCTTGTAGATCTTATCACTTTAAATTCGTTCATGCCTTCAGGCTGGAAACGGAACTACACAATATATTTCATCCATTGCGCTTTTTCCACAAAATTGTGTGTTACACATTAACATATTCGGACTTCGCGATTTCGGCATATCCCTAACCAAAAAGAAATAATAGTTTGTTTTTTAAATTTTTTCTTGACATCCCATTAACCCCACAGACCATATTCTAGAATAGATGGCTTCTTCATAACTACGACATAAGAGTACGCTTATCTGTAAATTTGTTCTACTTATAGTAGCTGCGCTGTTTCCAAGAAACATGCTAGTTTCTACTTTCAGACTTTTGACCTTGTTTTCTGTTTATAGCAGCTATATAGCTTAGGAGACAACAGGCTGGTTTTCTAATTTTTAACCTTGTACAGAACCAGTCTGGAGGTATTTGGCGCTAAAAGTCAAGTTAGATTTATTATAGTTGATGCGCATGTTAGAGTAGAAAAGTTTTTCAAATAATATCGCAGATGGATTAAAAAAAGATGAAAAACCAATTCAAAGATGAATACATGAATTACATAATAGTGTTCCATTCAAGGGCAGCATCATACCCATTGCAAGCTGTGTGGAAAGGATTTTAATATTGGTCTTAATGGTAAAACAAAGAAACCTTGAATTAGCTTGTTTTTTACTAAGGTGATTTCTTTTTTAGAGCATAACTCAATTATAGACACAAATTTTATAAATGCAGAGGCGTTTTCGGTATATCCCCTTCCTAAATAGAACACAGACAACCCCTAGCTGTGACGGTAGAAGACTACGTTGGTCCTTTGTTCAAACTAATGGTTCTTCATTCCAAAATTGCAGAAAATATGCATGTGCTAGAACAAAATCATGTAATATTATGTGATTAGCAGAAGATACTTCACTTAAAATTGCAGAAGCCATGAAAATTGGGCCGTTTAGTATTGCCACAGACAGGAGTATTGATTATGATAAAATGTTGTACCCAGTCTGTGTAAGAGACTCTGACAATGAAAAGTGCAAGGTCAGAGTGTCCTTCTTTCATTATCAGAATTAACAGTAGATTCCACTGGAGAAAACATTTTTTATTTGCTTGATAATGCTTTGAATAAACATAAGTTGGCATAACTGTGTGAGGTTTTCAGCTGATAGTGCATCAGTGATGACTGGAATTCTTAAAGGAGTTGCATTCTATATTTTGAAAAATGCCTCCATCAGTGTACTTATCAATTTGTCCCTGTCATTTAATGTACCTTGCTGCAAGAAAGACTGCCTATAAATTAGAAGGAGACCTCCTGAAGTGTCAAGTTGGCATTCTACCTGACAACGTACTTCATGCAGACGGAGTTGATGAGCAATGGCACCTTATTTCCCAGCTTAAAAAAGTCCCAATTAATAGACGATATAAATTTTCTCATCTTTGTCAGGTTATAAAAGGAATATTGGTTCTTTACCATTCTAACGCTGACTGAGAGAAATTGTTCAGTATTGTTAAAAAAAATAAACTGAATTCAGATCCAGACTCAGTAACCCAGCACTTCGTGTTCTTCTGGTGTGCAAAACATTTGTAATATCAGCTGGTACAACGTGTTTTGAGAGTCTGTAGCTTTTTAAAGCTAAAGGTGCTACATATAAAAACTTGAAGACTAATTGATGTTAAAAGGTCAGAGAGGTAAATAAATGATTTTGTACATATACTCATTGAATTTTAACATGCTATATCTGGATTACTCTTTTTTTTGGGGGGGGGGTGCTCAGATTAGAGTGTGACCCCGCTTTAGCATGCTCCATTATAACACACATTCATATATAACATGGTTCTGCTGTGGCTCCCAAAATTTCATATACATGTATTTTTCTCATACACGAATAAAAAATTATTTCTAAAAAGTATGTGAAAAAATGTTTAATGTTTTTTATCATTGGGGAAAGAGATTGTGTATGAATAATACAAGACGATTGTGGTGTGGCTTCTGCAGTTTTTTTTTCTTCTTAAAAGTAAAATACACGTAACAAGTTTATTCAATGTTGCAAACTTGGATTTTTTTCCTTATTGATGTCAAAATATACCATCTGGTGAGGTTGGAGTCGGGTGCGACATTGTAGGCTGTTTAAACTTGTATATACAACTGCAATTGCACTGAAATTTATATATTGTTACATAAACCAATTCTTTGTCCATATTGACAAACCATCGAAACAGTGCATTGTTATATCATAATCCACTTGACATCTAGTATGAGTACTGTATGTTGTGAGATGTCCACTTTGTTGTTGTTGACATTTCTGGTAATGGAGATAACCTTACAAGGCATTATTTCTTAATCTATCTTTCGTCGGATTTTTGGCCGCTCGCTTGTAATTAATATATTTACAAAGACTGACATCTGTGTGTGGATTGTAAGTAAAATTCCTCTTCTTTTCAGTCAGAATTAAATCCGTTTGAACACCCCTTCGTTAAATTTCTGATGCTTGTGTGGAAGGCAGCATCATGCTGCTATCAAAAGTGTAAAAAGTATTAATAATAAAAAACATCTTACTTATTGGTTTATTCAATAGGCAGGGAGGAACAAAATAGACCTAACGATGGCCAATTCCTTTTTAAAAATGTGCCCAGATAAAATGGTTTGCTGAAATTCAAAGGAAACAGATTCCCTTTGAATCATTGAGTGTTATGAAACATGCTCAGCAAATTAAAAAAATATCGGTCTAGATTATGCATCACAATTATTTGATGTTCCCGCCACAATAAGAAATGGGCATTTGTTTGGTTCTTCAAAGCTGTCCTTGGCGGTAACTTCTATAACACATGCACCCTTCATCAAAGAAAGCAGACTACAATCTTCAGTAAAAACTTTTTTTAAAAGGAAGTCTATACCAAACTTAAATAAAAGTAATGGAACAAGAAACACGTTTCAAAACACATGCTTTTGCCCCAACTTCCCCTAAAATTAAATGGTTTCTGCCTAATAAAGACTTGACTTCAGTGGATGTTCTGCAGGATCAAAGTAGTGGCTAATGTAAACACTGTAATAAAATATTAGCATCAGAAGATAATGTTAGTTTCAGCTTGGAAAAGGCGTGTTCCCATTAAACAAATTCATCTGACTCGTTGCATTGTATTTAACAGCTCCAATTATGGTCTTGTCATTAATAGCGCAAGTTTTTCCCTAATTAATCAGACCTCAGTGTATTGCTGAAATTAACAATAAGGCAGAAAATTTTCAAAATCTTAGATGCCCATGCTCAGAGATTTTAATTCCCAACAAATACACAGCATTCTGCTTGGATATCTTCACGTGTATCCAATTATTTGTTCATTCTTGTAAGGGAAAAAAATATAAAAACTATTCTTATCATCATAGAAAAGGTTGTATGGAAAGGATGTCAATAAAGTAATCGTTATAAATCGATCTAATTCTTATAATTATTTCGATGCAAATGTAAAATATGTAGTTTTGCGATTGTGACTGTTGTAGTGTTTGGCAAGCGAGCCCCCCAAGAAAACTTAAACATGCAAACTAATTTCTTTGAATAGTTTTTGCCGTGTTCTTTTATGTAGTTTATCCCCTTTGTAGTTTGTCACTGTGGTCAATTGAATAAAATGTGATACCATGTAATTTTTCTTTTAATTCGTTATCAGATTAATTAGGATCAATAACCCAAGTCACATTGTTAATGATGGGACCATAATTGGCACTGTTAAGCGAAATACACAAGATCCGATGGCTTCTAACTCACCTTTCCGAGGCAGAATTTGACTTCATCTTCTCATGCTAATATTTTATGACTGTGTTTACAATGGTCATTGCTTTGATTCTATAGAACATCTGCTGCAGTCAAGTCTTTATTAGGGAATGGCAAAAACCGAATGCTGACTGTTGATAACCAAAACTTACTAGCCCATCAGACTATTAACATTATGAACGTTACTAGTCCAACAGGAAATCTACTAGCCTCGGGCGAGTGGACTACCGCTAATTTCGAGGCTAGTCTAATGAATATTTGCATTTTCCAACGTGACTGGAACACGTTACTGTACCGTGAAAGTTTTCTTTTTTGCAGGGAAACAGTTTATGCTTACAAACACTACCAGCAGCTGTTTAAAATGCTAACGTTTACCAACTTGTGATGTACTGAAAAGTAAATGTGCTTTGTAATTTTTACGCGAGTTTGCTATGCGTTTCCACCGAATCAGTCTTTAATTTCATTGTGACTTGAACAGTCGATTATAGTAAGGTTGCTGTTGTAGATTTAACACCATTTCTAAGCACAAGATATACTATACATGGTGGCCAGTATAAATTCTGTGTAGGAAACACTCAGAAAGAACCACTGACCTATGAGAACCTAGTGGCAAGCTTTCTCACATACCCACATTGGTTAAACTCGACTTTAACCCACACAAACAGAGGTGAGATGGCAGTGTGCGCTTTATACCACCTGGGACCCCCTGAAATACAGTAGGATAAAAGCATCTAAGATTATGCTGAGCAGAAAATATGACACATTAATGTTTAGAAATTAAAGTTCTGAATTTGGCAATGGAATTGATAACAATCGCATGGGTTGAGTTGCATTAATTATAAGTTTTCAAATCAGGTCAAAATGTACATGCTTATTAAAATGTAATTGCATTATTTCACCAGATAAACAACCATTGTCCTTTAAAATGTGTAGAAATGTTCAGGTTAATTATTGATTAAATTGCAGTGATTTCTTTCTCTCAAATCTACATTCAGAGACGTTGCAAAAGTGCAGATTTTTCCATGATAAGATATTACATTTTTGCATTGACAATTTCTTTTGAATTCCTTTATTTACTGCTAGATTTTCTGGTCAAAAATATCTGTATTTGAAATATTAGAGGCTGGAAGGAGAAATGCTACTCCGTTGAGTTTAGTAAGAGATTTCATTATATGCTGATAAAATTTTGAGATAGAGGATAAAAGTAACATGAGGATTGTTTGCTAAACATCAGGGTTACAGCAGACTTCTCTTTTTTTTTCTCTCAGACAATTTCAAAGGGTATCGGAAGCTTGACAGTGCAGTTTGTCCTGCAGTGAAATATTTCCTTATCATACATGTACCAGAAATCCATGTTTGCAATTTATGGTTTACAAACTGCATTGAACAGAGTGAATTCGAATGTGTACAAGGTCACACAAGGGCTATATACTTTTACAATTGATAACTCCTATGATTTTGTTGCTGTTGGTTTACTACAGAAATATTTTTGAAGTAAGGAGGAATACTTGGAGAATACCGATAATTTATCTCCTGTATAGTCGTAAATCAAACAAAGCCAATTTTTTAAAATAAATTTTATTTAGAAACGCCCAGGGGACAATGTTGATCATGACACATGGTAGCATTTGTTTAAGTGAGCATGCAGTGTATACATTTAGTCTGTGATAAATAGACAAACATCACAAATACTCTGGAGGAATGTGTTTGTCAAGATCAAAAATTCAAAATGCTTTATACAATAATGTTTCATGCTTTTTTTAGGCATTATGTATTTGTTAATATTGTAGTTTCAGAATTAATTTGGGGGGGGGACTTTTTAAGGCAGCATGTATAAGGTTGTTGCATGCCATAGTCAAATCCCTGTCTCACTGGTCACAGCTGTATCAATGGAAAATGTGACATCATGACCTGTTTCCGCATCAGGACTGTTAAATTTAAACCATATTTTAACAAAATTTGACATCATTAATAGATCGTGTGTTACATACCTGTCTAGCCCCACTTGTCAAGGTCATAGTAAGGAAAATGCTGCTCCGGTCTTCTTGTCCTGGCTGTAGTTTTATAATTTCATAAAAATTTTAATTTGCCTGTCTATATATTGGGACTGGATGCTGTGCTTCTATTTTAAAATTAAAGAAAGCGGTATCCAGTAGCTTTTGAAGAAGAAAAAAACGAAATAATTTCATCATATTATACCATATGCACTTGGCTTACATGTTGACTCAAACTGTAAACTGCGCAGACCCAGATCAGCTGTTGCATAATATACTGGCAAATCTGAGTTGTGTGTGATTTTTTTTCTTTCTGTGAGTAATCGGTAGAACACAATGTGGACCCAGATCTGCCTGCTTATACAATTGCATATCCGGGTATATATGGCTTGCAGTTGCACTTGTCTATTAAGTACTACAGAGCTATATGGTCCATCACATTGTAAAGTAACACCCTCATGTCAAACTTGCCGATAAGAGAAATCCAGAAACTTGTTTACAACTTCAAAAGTGCATGATACATGTATATATATAAATGAAATGTTACCTGTATAACAGATAATAAGCAGATGGTGTGCCATTTTATAACATAACATGACCTGGTGTATCGCATACAGGTACCAATCTCAAAATAATAAATCTTTACATGAGAAATGCCTTAAGATGGTTTACAGTGCAGCATCGAGGAGGCATTGTGCCAGAAAACACATGCAGAACATAAACTAAATGATTTTACTTTGAATACTCCAAAAGGTTACTCAAGACCCCTAAATTGTTGTTTAATTATGTATAGGGGATACAGTAGTGTTTTCACAATGTTATGTCAGGAAGTAGAAAAAAAACCTTCAAATGGCTTCTCAAAAATGTAATGTTACTAAATAGACAGAAAGCATTGTTTCATCAACAATGGCACTATTAATAACAAGAGAAACGCATCTAATTATCTCAAAACGGCCTTCACACAATTTAAGTAAAATTGACAGAAAATGGTGCGTCTGTCACTTTCTTCACGGATTGTGATGATCACATTTTCATAATAGTATATACATGTTACAGACAATTGCACAAGTGTGATTATGATTTTTCCCACCATGATGCAGCATCACCTTCCATTTGTCCTCGGGTGAATTTTACAATTCATGGATCTGTCAGATCGATAAACTGCTGGCCAGATTTATATTTTGATTATGGTAAAGACTTACAGTTTTATATTGCTGAACCCCACAAAAATCTTTGTTCATTTTTTCATTTTTTTAAAAAATGGAAATTGCATCAGGTTATGTCTCTATCAGAATGCAATTACAGTAATGTTTGGTGGCTTGTGATAGGATTGGGGTCAGGAATTAGGCTTCAAGGGAGACAACTCTTATCAAGAATTTGATTATGTGCCATTTGACAGTTGTTGTTCTTGGCTTGTGGAACATTATTATCATGTGCTGACTGTTCTTAAAGACTTGCACTAATTCCGTTCCAATAGTAAACCTATACAAACACCATGATATTAAAAATTCAAACCTATATTTATCAAAATAGATGAAACCTGGATGTCAGCTTGTGTGGAGAGAAAAGGATATGAGCCTTGGAATTTTGGGGACCTACACGTGTTTGAAACATGTGCTTTCAATTCCACACTAAAGAGTTGGGTGCTAATTTCAGGAATAAGTGTTCCAAACTCGAGACAGTTCAAGGACTGAAATTCCATCAATAAAATGATGTCTATAAAATAAAAACCATTTACAACAAGAATAAGCTCTCAAAAGATTCTTTTTCCTAAAAGTAATTCGTGTTATTAACCAATCCTGGCCAGCCAAACCCATATATACTCTATTTTATGTTCACCCATTTCTATGCTGTTTCCCATTTTTCCATACAATTAGCACCATGTGTCCTTAAAGCCACTCCTTGAATTGTTTTAGAAAAAAAAGTACACCTGCATACTAATACATTTATTAATTGTTTATGGGGCCCCGAGTGGTCTAAAGTGCTCTCCTTTACGGATCACTGCCATCTCACCTGTCCGGGTGGGTTCGAGTCTCGAATTCAGCCAATGTGGGTATGTGAGAAAGCTTACCAGTAGCTTCTCATGGGTCGGTGGTTCTTTCCGTGGTTTTTCCTGGGGTCTTCCTCCACCATTAATACAGGCCGTCATGTATAGCCTATCGTGTGCTGAATAATGGCATTAAACCCTACAACAACAACGACAACAACATTAATTGTTTATAAATCCCACTTAAGTGTATAACAAGCAGTTGATTATTACAGTGTTTCAGAGAAAATACCAAACTTGTCCAGTACCTTGTCATGGGTTTGGATTTCAATGTGTTTTCTTTAATCCCATTTCTTGGCACATTCACGATTTTTCTTTCCTTCCTTTTTTTCAAATCTAGTTGACGAGTTATAGTACTTGGGAGACGAAAGAATGGTGCTGTATTGGGGATGGTAGTGAGGGGCACAAGTATCATAAATTTAATTTGCACAACAATTGTAAAAAATAAATTTTAAAAATTGGATAATTTTGTGGAATTATATGCTTTAGATCAATTGTTAATGAGGCAGCCGTAGGGGAAACACTGGCAGCTAAAGTCTTGAAAAATGAGTTAAAAACCGGAGTAGCCATTTCCACAGTTGGCTATTTCCGCTTATTGTTGCAGTGTCATTTTGAAAGAACCATGAATGCCATCTGCAGAACAATGTACGTATCAGTTTATGGAACAGTATACATATCAGTTTGTAACGATAAGGAGATTTACTGCACAATCCAATCCAAATGCAAATTTATTGCCTTTGTGTAATAGGATTATAAAATTAATAATTCAGGTCCATGATGTCTGAGCCATTTTATACAGCATTCCGTTATGAAATGTAACTTCTTGAGATAAAACATCGTCAGTGACAGGTAGTAAAATTTACTGTCTACCAGCAGTTTGGGAAAGCTGCGCAATTTTTATAAGACAAATAAAAGCTGTACAATTGTCTCCATTTAATACTCTTGAAAACACAATTCCCGACTTGGATAAATGTGTGTAATTTTGGTCCAAATGAACATAAATGAAAGGAAACAATAGATGAAAGCAATGATCACAATATATGAATGAATTTTATGAGCTGCTAACTAAAAACATAAATGCAACACAAGTAAAACACAAATCCCAAAGGAACAAAATGCCAGTCAGGGTTACCTTTTCTTGATGTGTCATGATGTCCAGTGTCACTAGCCTTGGTGCAAGTGCTGGTGATAATCAATAATTTGTGCATAAATCAATAAAACCATTTTGATTTAATGGGATGACAGTTGTTTTACTTTGATACACTTAATTGCCTTTAGTCAGTATAGCCTTTGGCGTGTAGTTTATATCTATTCCAATGAAATGCATCATTAAACTTACCTTGTATATGATACATTTGTCAGAATTGAACTCATGAAATGTCGTACAGTATATTTGATGCAGATTTGTCCCCAGTGAAATGACTAAATAAATCGACTTTATGTATTGCACATTTTTTTCCTCAAATTGAATAATGTTAAAATTGCACTCCAATTTAATTTTAAGCATCTAGTCCAAAGCTGTTAGTGTATTGCTGTAATCGTAATTGCTTGATTAATTATAGTCCATTCCAGCAATAAAAACAGTGCTATTGGGACTCCTTCCAATATAAACAGTGCTATTGGGACTCATTCCAATATAAACAGTGCTATTGGGACCCATCTGCCAATATAAACTATAATTTTGGGGCAAGTTTCATGTCTGTTTGAAATGATAATACTTGCTTCATTTAAAAACTGTCAAATAGAGTCATGTGATTAATGCACCACTAAGCTGTTTAAAGAACTTTGAAAGCCATGATTAAATCCTTGATGAATTGATGTTGTAAGCTTGCTGAATGTTTTTAAAAAATGCAATTATTGTGTAGTTATTCTCGTATCAGTTTCATGGTTTTGTGAATGTTTTTTTTTTTTTTACCAGTACTCTATATTATTGATTGGGCAAGGAATTTGTTTTCACACAAGACTCTGTCTCTATTAAGTAAGTAGTTGGTAGTAAACCTGCAAAGAAAATTTGAACCCTTTCCCTTCTCTCTCTCTCTCTCTTTCCCTCCCTCCCTCCTCCTTCTCTCCCCCACCCCATCCCAATGGATTTACAGAAGTTGTTCCAAAAAGCGGGAAGTATAAATTTACTGCTTAGAAAAAACTGTACCACATTTTTTCAATGGAGGCCACTACAGTAATTGTATCCTTGCTGATAGGTGTCATTAGATGGAGTTATATGCAAGACCAATTAGGAATAGTTTTTTTTATGTGCGTGTGAAAAGGCATCTTTTATAGTGCGGGCTACTCAAACCTAAGGCCAGTTTCAGTGTGTACCTGTAGATTTAACATACAGTGTTTTATATTATTGTTGAATCCAGTTAAAGAATATACATTTTATCAGATTTTTTTTTTGCTCGCAGGATTCATCGGTCAAAAATTATTTCCTTTTGCATTTTTTTAAATTAGGTTTGATAGGTGTTTTATATATATAATGATTAATATATATAATTTTGGAGGGTGGGCATAGCTGCCAACTGTCCCATTTTTTTCCTTATTTTTGGACCTGAATACGGGTCTATGCTTTATTTTGCAAACAATGTTGTTTTTTTTTTTTTTTTTTTAAAAATTATGTTAAACAATTCCTTGCAATTTTCAGTTTAAATCGGGCACTCGGCTCCATTCTAATAGAAATGTATCGCAATACAGTTCTACAGTATGATTATTTCCTTCGAAATCGAGGCTACAATGCCTGTCATTATCTGCCATATTGGATTTTGCAAACAGTTACCGCTGTCACTGTATCTTATCTTCGTAATATTCAACTTCTAACCATTTTAAATAGGAAAGCAGACTATTCAGAATTTTCTCCAGGAAAGACAAGAAAACAGAACTGGAAGGACAATTGTGCCATCTTGTTTAGATTTGTGAAGCCATCTTGTAAAGGAGAAAACTCTACGTTTTGCAAATTGTGTAATGTGATTTCGCTATTGGACATGGGGGTGCTCATGAAATAAAGAGCATGAAAAAGCTAATAAACATCAGCTTGTTGCATCATCATACACAACTCAGCCTGAACTTAGGACGTATATAAATTCTTGCAGTCGGACATCCAGAGAGAACCTTGATGTAATTTGATCGGAATTTCTTTTGGAAATTAACCTTCTTCTTTCAGTTACTAGTGTTGCTGGCGATTTATTTCGCACACGTTTTTCAGATAGTAAAATAGCAAAGGATTACTTGTATGCTAGAACAAAAACAGTTCAATAAGAAAATCACACAGAATTGAGATCATCAATGAAAGATGATACATTCAAATTGATATTGATTGGGGGGAAAATGTGGTGTGGAAAAGGCTACTATAAAAAGTCTGTGAGTGTGTTGCACTCTTGCACCTTCTGAATGGGCACCCAGATGGAACATGGTACAACACATGTATCTTTGACATTAAATAATTATGTAAAGCACTGTCCTACTTTACTGATGGTTGTATATGTTGTAAATAGTTGCACATGCATTAAAAAGTTTAAAATCAGTACAGTAGTCCCCCTCTTATAAGGCCACCGCCAATGCAGCAGGGAAGTGGCCTTATAATGCGGGTGGCCTTTCTAGATGGGGATGACAAATGCGAATAGTAAATACATATGAAAAAAGTCACAAGTACATTTAATTTTAAATATTTAATATTTTAATTAAAAAATCACATGCATGATGTGAAATAAATGTAAAACAAACTTTGTCATCATTTGCAAAAGAATGCTATGAATAACCATTGCTACAGTTTTAAAACTGTCTTTTTAATTATGTTACAGTTCACATCATGTCACTTTGTTGGTAACAATCTAAAAAACAAACCAGTCTCATCACATTAAAAATATCCTTGCTGTCATATCCCCTGCATATATCGTTTAGTCTTTTGTTCCAATCTTCGACAACTTCATTATTAACATCAGCTGATTTGCCGCTAATGACAGAACACTTGATATTGTGTCACACTTGAAATCTGTGCAACCATCCGTTACTTTGGGTAAAGTCGTCATATCCCAGTTCAACTGACAAAATTTTTGCTTTTTCTTGTCTTTCAAATCAGGATACAAACATCTGGCTCAAATAATCTTCCTTTCTCCGTCCATTTCACCTTTCCACTTCTGCAGAATTGTTTCATTATCTTTCACGATATTGTTTATCTGAGTCTTCCCGACGTTAGTTTTCTGCAAGGATCCTCGACGACACCCCCCCCCCCTCGTCAGTTGAATTACTTTCACGTTCTCCTCTAAACTGAGAATTTTTATTTTCCTCGATGACATGTTGATCTTTTTGCAGTAAGCTATTCATGTTGCCAACTACAATACTGATAAAACAATGTTGTATGCATCTAAACAAAAATTGCCGTGTGTTTTTAAAGGAAGTGATCTTGTCACGTGATTTGTTAGTCGCAGTCTGGTACCCTATTGTTTTTATACATTTCTTGAAACTAAGTGAGAGAAGCCAAAACGGCTTCGATATGTACCATTAACATCACGCAGATTTGACCTCGCGGCCGCTAGGATTCATGATTTTGACAATTATTGTCAGTAGTAATAGCCACCGATTACCAAAGTGAACAAGCTCAACATCTTACTAAGGGAAGCCATAAAGGCTATTAAACCATTTTCTTGCTGACTTGGGTATTGTACATCGATACTGCCACTTCTCATCTGTTACTACTGTTCGATAATTGTATTCTTAACAATTATCAGAGTGACTAAACCGGACATCTTATGATAACACAGCAGTAAGGCTAATTGGAGTACATGTACGTACTTTTTTGTATGGATTAAAATTTGAGTCTTTCTCAGTTTTTATGGAATAAATTTGGCTTCTCATGAGGCGTAAATGATATAATATTAACCTTAGTGGTAAATGTACTTTACTCAACACTTCTTTCAGTAACGAAAACCTGACATTGGGAAACAGAAATCGGATTACTTAACACACGTTATGAATACAATACTGGTTCTGGATACATATTCAAATAAAATGCGGCCGCTTGTGAGGGGTAAATTTTATGATTTTGCACTAATATGCTGGTCGCGTTAGCCGGGTGGCCTTTCGCGAGGGGTACTTTTGAACACAAACTCGTCGGTGCCAACGGATTCTGGCCGTAAGGAGCAGGTGGCCGCTGGTCAGGGGGGCCATTCAAGAGGGCGACTACTGTATTTGTTCCTGAAAATCAGTATTTTTGTCAAAAGCAGTCAGTATTTTTTTTATTCAGGGGTTGGCAGCTATGGGTGGGGGTATTATGGTTGGCAACATAAAAAGAACAGAAATTAGAATATTCCTTCTGACCAGGTGACTGCTTTATAAAGATGATCGAGACATATTACATGGATGCATACATATATACTTACGTACATATATACATTCACAACAGCAGCTGACTTTTTTCTTTTTTCTTGTAATTTCTGAGGTTACATGTTGATTGAACCGCTCCAGTGGCCTAGTGGTTAGACCATCAACCTCGGATTCGGCAGGTCGTGGGTATGCTCCCCAGCCGAGTCATACCAAAGACTTACAAAAATGGTATTAACAGCTGCCTTGCTTGGCGCTCAGCATTAAGAGGGCAGTGTTAGGACTGGTCCGCCTGGTGTCAGGATAATGCGACTGGGTGGGACATCATAGTGATATGACCGAAAAATTGTTAAAACTATGTTAAAAATCCAAACCACACACACACACACACACATGTTGATTGTTTTGTTAATTTTATTGTTTCGAACGCTTCCTTTTTTTGTCAAGGGGACCACATTAGACATCTTGGGGAACACTCTCAGCAGAGTGATGTACCTCTAAGGCCCCATCCCCATCTCGGATTTCATGATGTAGAGAAAAATTGACCAAGTCATGGATCACTGATTTCATGTGTGTATAGTAGGCGTTTTTGGTATATCCCCCACCCCATATCTTTGCCTAATTGTGTTTATGATTGGTTATATCCCCCACCCCATATCTTTGCCTAATTGCGTTTATGATTGGTTATATCCCCCACCCCATATCTTTGCCTAATTGCATTTATGATTGGTTATATCCCTCACCCCATATCTTTGCCTAATTGCGTTTATGATTGGTTTTATCCCCCACCCCATATCTTTGCCTAATTGCGTTTATGATTGGTTATATCCCCCACCCCATATCTTTAACTAATTGTGCTTATGATTGGTTATATCCCCCACCCCATATCTTTGCCTAATTGCGTTTATGATTGGATATATCCCCCACTCCATATCTTTGCCTAATTGCGTTTATGATTATGTATCTTTTCATCTCAAGATGATGGGTTTCTTGGAATAAGTATGATGTCCACAGAAGTGACAGGGCGGAGTTGTATGAATATTATGCCTTTCTAAATCTATTTTCCTCGGTAATTAGCGTTATATAGGTACATAAACATTCAGCTTTGTTGTTGTCTTCATGTCTCCATACCGTGTCCAGATTCCTTTCATTTCTCCTTGTAAATTCCACTCTGTATTTTATTTGGTTTCATTTTGTTGACAATTTTCCTTTTCTTTTTTCGCGTTCATATTTTTTACACTCGCTATAAATAAAACACCTGTTACCTATTACGCATAGGCCTGCCTGTTAACCCTTTACCTCATGCACGCATCTTTTGACGCCTCTTCTCCATTCGCATGGAAGTGCCTTTTGACGCTTCTACTCCATTCGCATAGAAGCGCCTTTTGACGCCTGGTGTAAACAGCAGCCATTTGAGATAGTTTTCATAGCGCCACCTTCGGGGGGGGGGGGAAACCCTCCTATTAGATACTACATTCATTTCTGTGAATGAAAATTATGTCAGATCATGTCGCTGTTTATGCACTGGTAGATATCTGCCATTTAAAGTAACTGGGTCATAATCTCCACTCTCCATGTGAATGGAGTAGAGGCATCCAAAGGTGCTTGCCTGAGGTAAAGGGATAATTGAATTTCTGTTCAACAACATTATAAAGGAATAATGCTTGCCATTTATGAGAAAATCCTTTTCCTATCAATTTCATGCAGGTTTGAGTCGATAATAAGTAATTTTAAATTTCTAGGCCTGCTGGTATGTTGCTACCGCATGGTGGCAAATTCCAAATTTTCTATATGCAGATACAATGACCCCAAACCTAAATGTCCCAATATTAAAAATGGGGTGGGAATATTCGGAGGAAACTTCCTTAGAAAACATACTGCTATTCGTTTTAAGCTAAATTTGTAGTCCAGATTGTTGAATCACATAGTTGAAATGAGAAATTGTTGTCCCTTGGATTATATATGGAAAAAAACATTATGAGCCATTGTATCAATACAGGTTTGGTGACTGGTTTAACAAATTACAAGAAGGCTAATTCATTTTACGGATAATTCAGTCCTTGTTTATACAAAAGTATATAATTTTGAAGGTCTTTGTCAAAATTTATATCGTCCCTTTTTAAAATGTTTTTTAAATTATGGCTTTTTAACCATTTCGTTTTAAGATTAGGTTTGAAAACTCTTGTTTGGGATTTTATTGACACATATAAATTCATGGCTAAACTCTTTCTTTACAAGACCAGATTCTAATTATTTGCGTTTATTGTTGGTTTTTTTGGGATACTGCTATAGGAAATGCTACTTTCTATGATATATATTTTTTTTGCTTTAGAATTGAAGGTTTGAAAGGAAACAAACCTATTTTATGTTCATTATGTTGTTCCCACTTAGCAACATAATGCAGCAAAATCAAGATGGAATTTTTATTCTGTAAATTGAAATGACTTTACATGCCAATTTATAGGAATATAATCCAACTTGTTTCGTGTGATACTTTTTGTCTTTTTGTATACGATCATCATTTCTATGACTTAGATGTTTTTGGAGAGTCTTGAAAGAGAACCATCTTTAGATTTAGAAAATGCATGTTTTATAATTTTAAATGTTCTTTATTTCCATTTAGTAATGATCATATGTAAACCTTGAAAAAATTAATTTCTTCCTGGAAATGACCTAGAAATTTAACCTATGATTCTGTTTTCTCAAGTAGTATGTATGCATGTCCAGATGGTCACCTTTACATATCGGTTATTGGTCACAATTGCCATTCCGATTTTCTTCTCTGCATCCTCCCCCACCCCACCCCACACTCCCAAAAAATTGCTATTGGAGAGTTGTGTAAATGATAACAACCACCTCAGTCACTAGCTAGCTGTGGTCAGTGGAACCATGTGTTTACTAATCAAGAATTGGTTTCTCCCTTCCATTGGTTTTATTTGCCCTAAAGCTATCACTGATGAAGAAGGTTGATCCTACCAGAGATAATTTCCATTTTTATTAGGGCCAGGGGACATCCATTACTAATTCAATTATGTATTATTAAGTTTTTGATTGTAAGAGTCGCCCAAGTTTTTGTATGCTACTTACGTAATAATAGTTACATAAGATTCTTTTCATGCCCTTTTTCCCACAGGCCTTTTACATAACCCAACTGTCTTTTGATGGCTTAGTTGAGCAGCCAGTTAATCCAAATATTGTTTGAAGCAGGAACAGCTGTTTCTAAGCCAAATTATACATGTTGGTTGAACAATGAGTCCTACCTCCATTTTACATTTATTATGTAACCTGTTTTGTGTAGGTGCACAAGGAAACTAACATTATACACTGTATTTGGTTAATGATTCTGTAATAATATCATTTATAGTTACTTTTAGGTTAAAGTTGGATTCGGTTATCATATGTGGAACGTAACTTTGGGAGAGAACGTGTACATGTATTTTGGGGTTTGTTGAATAGGACCTTGGTCAGGAAGCTTATAGATCTTTTATCAAGAGAGATAGTCTAATCCCATGAGGTCAGGGCTACTGCTGCATTCTGGGGATTTTAGAAGCATTCCTCTTTGGATAATATTCTCACTCCACATGCTTGTCATTTTTACCTGCATTGAATGGCACACCAGAGTGAGTGTATTTGTGCTTTGGTTCCAGTTATAGCATGCCAACAAATGGTCAAGTCACCATCCAGCTGGCAGTTATTCAGAGGAAATCTTGGAGTTTATAAGGCAATGCTTGTTAGATCTTAATCATGTTTGAAGATTTTACATGTTATTGTCTTTACACATTTTTAATATCTTTACATTTTATAATTTATCTTGTACTATAATGTATACATTTATCTGGAAAGTTTTAACTTGACCTTTAATTGGTAACAAACTACTGACAGCAGTGGTAAGTTCACTTGATAGCTTATCTTAAGCCATCAGACAGGCAAATTCAACACTCTTATAAGAGCTGCTTTTAAAATGTGTTGAGATGGGGGGGATAAAACTTACTTTAATTGGGTAATTCTTACTGGCTAATTATTGCATGGCTAATCAGAGATGGTCCTGGATTTTAAAGAGTTTTCTCCAAATAAAAATCGCCAATTTCAATATTTTGAAGCCAATTTTCAGAAA
Source organism: Sinohyriopsis cumingii (assembly GCA_028554795.2). Taxonomy (NCBI): domain Eukaryota; kingdom Metazoa; phylum Mollusca; class Bivalvia; order Unionida; family Unionidae; genus Sinohyriopsis; species Sinohyriopsis cumingii. Next base: position 63,639,925 of record CM068833.1, on the reverse strand, counting down.
ATGTCACCAGAACAAGAAGTGAATATTTTACCAAGTCTGTTAGTGTAATAGGCAATGAAAATTTAAAAAGATGGGATAGTTATTACTTTATTGACAACAAGCAATACAGTTATAATATTACAAAATAAATCATTACATGACTGTTTTGCACTATGTTATAGAATGTCACATGATGATCCACCGCAATTGTAGTAAGCCGCAAAGAAAGTGTTCCTCATGGCACTGATAATGGCATTTTTACTTGTACTAGTAACTGCTATCTTCGCTACTTCCATGGTCTTTGCATCCCGCAACACAGTGATAGGAATCGTCCTGGGCTTCACTAATGTCGCAAATTGCAACAAAAAAACCAACCTTATTGGCGACGAAATATATCATCTGGCAATTTTTTGGGCAACAGCCTTATTGGCTGTTTAATTTTTACATACAATCAAGGATTTGGAGTGGAGAAATTCAAAGGGACAGCGAAAAGAAGCCACAAACTTGGATACACAGTGCACTGGAATCTGTTTCTTAAATATATCCTTTGTTGCTATTGACAAACCTATCTTTACAGTGCATTGTTACATCATAATCCACCGTTGGCATCTGGTCTAAGTACTGTATGCTGTGATACAGTCATGCTACCGACTATACCTACAATTGACCAACCTCCAAAGATGCACACAGAAACAGCTACAATTAATTAAGCATGGCTAATCCTTCTGTTTATTTTTTTAAATATACAAATAAAATAATTTTGCTGAAACATCAAAGAAAACACACATCACACCACTGAAATACCGATTGCCATGTATAAATACAAAGCAAATGGAAAAAATCTAAATCGCATTTATATTATGTCAATAGTGCAACATTATCGTTGATAAACATAAATTAGTTGTTGCATGTTCATCATCTCATCCTAAGAGTAAGTTAATAAAATTAACAGCATTTGGGTTTAGTGCAAATTCATCAGACAACACAGTTGCTGAACCTGATGTTATACCTGGCAGTCCAACATCTACATGCAGTGATGGTAGTACTGTTTCAACTGTCAACTACTGTCATATGCCAAGGGTTTAGAACAACTGTCAACTACTGTCATATGCCAAGGGTTTAGAACAACTGTCAGCTACTGTAATATGCCAAGGGTTTAGAACAACTGTCAACTACTGTCATTTGTCCTTAATCAACAGTCCTGCAGCTTGTACAGCACTTAATTGAAGATGGGCCATGCAGGTTGTAAAATAATGTAGGACAGACTCCTATGCTGGGGAAAAGAGAGCCAACTGACTGTGTCTGTGCTGCCATTGATTTTTCAGCTCTCAGCATATTTGTGTAGTTTCTGCCTTGTGTCATTGGCGTCCTCGCTGTTGAGTGTTTGTGGTCAGGTTACTACCATATTGTCGCGTGTGTCACCATATGGTTAATTTCCTCTACCATGCTGGGTCCTACAGCTGCCCTGCCACTGGACATAGTTGCAAAAAAAAAAGTGGGCACTGGTCATCTAAAAGTGGACAACATAAAATGCTTCATGTGTCAAAATATGATGAGATTGTTTTTGTAGGGACTTGTCTGTGGTGTGTGGGCAGGAATAGGCAAAGGGTATAACATATGGTCAGTTTAATCTTGTGGATGTGTTTGGAAATTTTGTAGAGTTTTATGAAGGGTCAAGCTGGGATTTGTGCTGTGATCACATAAAGGTGATGCAGGGATTAGTGCTGTATTATTGTTGATATCATTCAAATTTTTATGGATTATTTCTTCATAAGTAGCAGTGGGTGAAAATATTCAGTGTGCAACACGTGGAGGTGTATAACAGGATTTTCATTGATTTATTGTGTGTGAGATTATTGATGTGCACATTAACCTTTAACAAACTGAATATTACTGATACAGTGGAACCTTTATTGAAAGACCACCCTTCTGCCATAAAATTGTGATCTCAAGACAGGTGGTCTCTCATAAAAGGGTTACATGAAGACAGGTTTTTACTGCACTTGAAAATATCATCTTTTTAACTTGATCATTGCACATATCTGTTTGATAGTATACATCAAAGCATTGTCATTCGTTACCACTCTATCTTTTGTACAGCTGTTCGTTCTAGAAGTTTCCCCCATTGGCTAGGTAAAAACCTGTGGTGTCTGCCAGAGATAGATTGATTCCCTTTACCAGTTTGGTTTAGAAAACGAAAAGATTATTACAGATTTCAAATTGATACTTTTAGAATTAATTTGATGCAATTATTTACTGGTGCCATAGGGGAAATTCTGACATTAAGCCTAGTATTTATTATTATTATTATTATTATTATTATTATATTATTATTTATTTATTTCTGGCTAAAACATTTTGGTTCAAGTACAGAAAAGGAGGTTTAGAACCAGTTTCATTCAAAACCTTTTCTTCATAGAAGATACTATAGTTGTACAGTAAGTTGATCTTAACAGTTTTTCTTAGCATACATGTTTGTAAATAATAGATAAATAAATAAATTCTGTATAGTTTTTCCAGAATGAGATGCCCATCTTATTGCCTGGCAGTAAATTAGTTTATTTTTACCAATGTGTCCCTCTGAGGGGGCCACCTTTTTTATAAGACCAGGTTTATAGTGTGGAAGGGTGACCTAGAGTGATCAAGGTTCACTTAAAGGGTGTTGTACGTTGTTACATGTGAATTGAAAAAGACGTTATAATGCGGAAGTGCTGTATTCAAATTCAGTGTTTTAGATGAATTGATTGTATGAAATTATTTTTTCACTGAGCTATTTTCTCCAAAACTAATAAATCTTTTTTTTTTTTTACATTATTCAAGTTTTGATACAACTTAATTAAGATCATAGGTTAAATATGAAATTGAATTATTTTTAAAATTTGAGCTAACAGAAATTAACAGTAGTGACATTTCAGGAAATGTCATGTGCCATTTTGTCAGTGTTCAGTTTGATAGAAGTCCCATGATAGCAGTCATGTGATAATAATGTCACCAGCTGTTAGATACATGTAGATAAGTCTTTACAACAGGTATATGCATGTTTGTTCAAGGTCATCACCACCCATCATCTAAAAAATTCACATATTTTAAAGCTGATCTGCTATTCTGATACTGCTAAAAGTTGGCCCTATTGAAGATAAAAATAAAAAGGTTCTTTCTTGTTCAGCTTACAGCCAACAATGTAACTGGTTTTGAAACGAGTTCAATATAGATGCCTCCTGATAAGGTCAGTAGAAGACGATATTCTGCCCATTTTATCTGGATGATAGGCAACCTGGCAGTATCTCTTATATGGGACCACGAAAATTGACCATTTTGAACAAGGCACACTGAAGTCAACTTACAAATTATTATAAATTACAAATATAGAAATCACTAGAAAGGCTGATATGCATTTTGTTTATTATAATCTGTTTATATATGTATTTTTTGTAACATTATCTTGAGATTCAGTAAATGTATTTCTACTTCCAAACTATATAAACAATAAATCTGCCATTATACCACTAAAAGACGGCAGCTGATGATGTCGATTGGGAACTATACACATCAAGTCGCTGCTATTCACTGAGACCATGGCTCCAGTTTCTAAAAACAACAATAAAAAGCTTGCTACAACTTGAAATTAACAGTGTCTGTTGCATATTATTAAGTTTGATTTTAGTGAGTCAAAGATATAATTGAAAGGAGCAGTGGCGATCTAATTTCTAAATTTTAATGTACTGAAGTATTGCCATTAATTTCTCAAACTAGAGGAAATGAATTTACTTTTATTGAAAGATTGATAAAGAAGAAAGCTGAGGTGACTATAAGGGTAGCAGGTGAGGTGAAGCAAAGCCTGAAAATTTTCATTAGGTCCTTGGCACTGGAGAACATTATTAAATAAAAAGCAAGGACTCTGTAGCAGTCCAGACAACTCAGACTTGGTAAATGAGATGGCATCATTATTTATTTACAAAAAGTGGCATTAATATATAGTTTACATGTTCTAGCTGCTTTTATTTGCTAGGCATTGGATTATATATACTGATTCAATGTCTTATCAATTAATGTGGGGAAAAGAGATAAAACACATTAAATTTTTGTATCTAGGTCATTCAGATGGGACATGATGCTACATGTCTGCGGCATGATGCCCCAGTGCTAGACATAACTATAAACTGCCACTGAAGACATCGTTGCAGTATGACTGAAAAATTGTTAAAGCTGTGATAAAAATCCAAATCACACATAGATACACACATGCAGCCTCACTTATAAGGTCAAAGAAGTCATTACTGTAAGGAACCACCGTATATGGAAATAGCTTTTGTGAAACCACAAAATGCCTGGATACTAGAGATGGTAATTGGCCCAGGGCTGTGGGTATCATATATCAATCAAAATTAGCATAACAAAGATTTCAGTTGACTATTGACCAGTTAACCTATCACCTAATGTCAGTAAAAATCAAGCCTGACTATATACCTTGGGACCACCGATCAGTACCATTGCCAGAAATGAGGGTATTACATTTATCACTGGCACCATTGTAAACTTGATGGATTGTTGATAGCATGGTTATAAAATAGAGACAGTCATGCATACAGTTATTTATAACTGATGTATGCAACATATAAATTATAAACACTTTATAAAATGATAATAATGCCCTTGTGTTAAGATCATTGGGATAAAGGTATCTAGTTAATGACTCCAGTATCCAGTCTGTTGTTTCTCCATGCACACAATATATGTGATTCTAGTTTTTTCTAATTAAAATTATATATATATATATATATATATATATATATATATATATATATATATATATATATATATATATATATAATATGTGGTATGCTAGTGGTTATGGTTATCTTTTCTCTGATGGTGTGTTAATTGCTGTTAACAGGAAGATCCAGGCTACAGCCTAATTGTTGGGACTCAAAAGGCTTGCCAAAATCAAGTATGGCAATTGGAAAGGCTCTGTTATATAACACGTCAGATCTTTATATCATGAATATTTTATCCAGTTTGTAAAAGTTCATTTCAGTTAAGCAGTTTTATTTATTTATGAAAGGTGTAAAAAGAAACGGATATGTTTTGGTCTTCTTCACATTAGTGAGAAAACAGGAAGAAAATGCACTTTTTTGACAGTAGCAGACAACAGTTTTGTTTCAAGTTGTTCATTTGCATGTATTTAGGTTAACAAAAAATAGGAGTCCCTCTGACAAAAGTTTCAGTCCCCATAAGCATGTTGGGCAAAGCTGAAGTGTCTTGATTTCAAGGTCACATGCATTACTTTTTCGGCTACACTCGGAAATGAACACAATAATGAAAGCTAAATTTGTTCATTTGATGTACTCTTGTTATAACCACATGTACAACATTTGGTCTTTATGCCTTTGAATTCAGCCATTGTAAATATCATCACATTTTCTTACTTGCATCCCAGCTATTGCATCACGTTCTTTTGATGTACTGTTATAATGACATGTACATATGAGGGCCTTTCAGCCACTGAATCCTACTAATGTAAATATCAGCACAGCAATGATCAATTGATGAGCACAATTTCCCACTCAATAGGTGGTTGAAGTAGGACTGGCAAGTCTTTGAATTTGCTGGCCAGCTATTGCATGCTGACGAAGGACTTCTAAGTAAGTGAATTTCTGCGTTCCAGATTACAAATTTGCATCCGAATGCACGTGATCAGGCATTTCCGAGTTCTGAGATTCTCATTATACATGGCACAAGTCATTTTGGGAGCAAGGTCATAAACTTTGTTTTAATTGTGTACTTGACACACAGGCCTTGGCCATTCTGTAAAGAAATAGAAATGCTAATGAGTGGGTGGCACTTTTTATTTTCTCAGCTGTCCATTGTTTGGGAGTTACTGTTGTGTGTTACAAGATCATACATTACAAATAAAATGGATTGACCATGTTACACTTCATCTACGCCAGCCAAGGTTCTGATATGTTAACCATGTCTACATCTTGGCAGATCTGACATATATTAGTGCTTTGTCCTAGTGACATCTCTTGGATTTCATTAGTTGCCTCCCTTAGTATGCAGTGGTGACTAACCAATAGCGTGTAACAGTGCAATAGTTTGGACTTGTGCCTACATTTGAAAGATCTAGAATTCTTGATGTGGTTTTTAGTTTGGATAAGCAAGTATGTGGTATGGACCTAAGTCTGTCATGCATTGGCCATGCATATTTCAGACCCACTTTCAATAAAACTTTGAAGATGCGCTTGCATTGCCGAAATCTTGGTCAATTTTGATGAATGAGATTCAGACACGATGAATTAATCTTGCATCTGATTGGCTGACCTTGTTGCCACTCTGGAGGCTTTATTTCTTATCTGGTTATGAACAGATTTGGAACAGAAGCTTATGCCATTAATAACTCAACTGAGTTTGATTAGGTATGCACTTGGCAATGGAAAAAAGCGTGCTTGCAAAACATGGTGTCCCAAGTTGTTGAGAGAGATCATGACATGAAAAGTTTAGATAGTTTTTAAAAACGTATGGAAGTGGTTGGAGAAAAAAAGCTGATGGAAATTTAGTTGGTTAGTTTATAAGAAAACTGAACACTAGAGTACTGGCATTTTGTGACTTCTGCAAGAAAGATCTGAAATATGGTGATTGCATTTGGAAGAGTTTGGAACAGCACCTAAAAAATCAGAAGCTGACCACCGAAAAATTGAAGCTTAGAAGGCATCTGAAAAAGGTGTAATTAATTACTACAAGAAGAAAGATTTCTTGCATGAGAGAACAGATGTATCCCTCTATCAGAATATGGGTGCTTTATGTCGGCAATACAAGCACCAGCTTTAAAGGCAAAAGGCTCTCATTGAGAAGGAAAAGAAACGATTGCACATTGAGCCAAAAAAGTCAGTGATGACAAAAACAAGGGCTAAAGAAATCTTTGCCAAAGCCACAAAAAGAGCTTGACTGGCATATCAACAGGTTGTGTCCAGTCGAGAAAAAAAAAGACAAGTGAATGTATGGGATTATTTTTATATAGTTCATGTACTTGGGTGCTCATTTTACAGATTTTTTATGAAAAGAGAAAAGTATAATATATTTGCTGCAAAAATTGAGAAATTATTGTGACTTAATTATAATGAGAACACTGACATGCACATGAAATAATTTCAGCATCAATAGTATTGGAGAACAAATTCATGTGACTCTAAATATTGTGAAATTATTGAAGTAAAGTTGACATTTTTGGCAAGTTTATTAGTTTTTCAAATGATTATTTTGGTTTATTTTATGATCATAAGTTGCAACAGGAACAGTACTTTATGAGTGTAAAATGCATTTGGGGGTGGGTGGGTCTTCAGATCCCCTCGAGACTCCATTGGGGTGGTAACACCCAAACATCCTTTAAAAAACTTTCTCTTTTTTTTATTTAAGACCAAAATCATGTCTGTGTAAAAACAGTAATTGCAACCTTATAGTAACAAATTAACAACTGCTTTGATTGCAGAAAACCTTTATTAGATGAAGTATTGGATAAAAAATTTATTTTGATTAGAAATGAATCAAGACTTTTTGAAGTATTTAGCAAAATTTATTTAGCTTTCCATTGGAAAAACAAAAATTAACTCGATTATCAATGATCGTGTGTGAAATTTTGGCGGGAGTTCCTATCATTAAAGTCCAGATTTTTGTTCCACTAATAATTATATGTGCAATATGAAGTTGCGATCTCCATTGAAAACATGTCATTTCTTAAGGGACTTTTTTTTTTTTGTTTCTCAAGATTATTTTGCATTAGATTACTAAACTTGAAAAGTCATCAAAATTACATCATCACTATTGAACAAGGACTTTGGCTGTCTGGGCATATTAAATATGTACACCATTCTTCTTCTCCATGAAGTCCAGAATTCTACAAACAGATGTACAAGGACTTTTCATTTTTCCACCAATTAGCCCCATTAATAAATACGTTATCACTATACACCCAAATAATAAACGTTTTTGTCAATCCATGGCTGCATTTCATTGACTAAAACAGACAGCAGTTTTATTAACAAACATTAATTTTTAATGTAGTCATTTAAGAATGTTATTTCCAGACATTGACTACCAGGAAGCTGTTGCTGTAGGATAAATAATGTACATGTATGTATGTATATCTTTCCTCAGAAGGTAGTGGTACGAAGAGTTGTATGAATGGGCAAACTTGATTTTTGCTGAGAAGGCTATTTAATATGAAACCGGATCTAGGAAATAGTAACTGATGCACTTCCTGGGGAAATCCTTGTTTCTAAAATTAGGTGTATAGATTTGATATCTTAATGTTTGTGAAGACAGTATATTTTAACAAAGCCACTACATATACAGTCAGCCCTAGTAGAGTATTGTTATTGTGTCGATTCAAATGAAAATTAATGGTAGTCATTACTGAAATTTGAAATTTGTGTAAAATACTCATGAAATTCTTAAATAGACACATGTTAATGAATTTATGGTAATAAGCCAATAATGGGATAAAGGTATTCATGAATTTTTTGTATGTACATGTATACTAGTTCCAATAGTTCAAGAAGTTTTACTTCATTTGTCAACAAGTCTGAAGTTTTGCTGTGCTGCAAAAATGGCATCTTAGTTAATGTGAATGCTAAGAAAACAAAGCTTTCTTAATTTTCCCTTCTGTAGTTTCAACACTGATCCGCACTGACGATGAACACTTTTTAGACAGTTGTTGAAAGCACTTTTGGTATTTTCACATATGATGTGTGATCCAGTTCATTTGGAGTTTCTTTGTTACATAGTTGGAGTACTTTTGTTGGGACAAAACGAGAACTTTCCGTCAAGTTTCATTTGGACTGCCTGTTTGCCTCATTTGGAATATTTGTGACCTGCATGTATCATCATGTGCCTATCCATTCAAGTATTTTGTCATCCACTGTCAGTTTGATATCTTGTCGGCCACTATTTAACCAGCAAGTGGGTCAAGTCCGACAGGTGACTGATTTATCACTTCTTATGTTGGCAATTCCACAGTGGAGATAAGCAACAAATGAATGTGAGGTGAATTAATGAAATAATACGATGACAGACTTGCTAGTGGAGAACCACCTTTATGCACTTTAATGTTTCTTACCAAGGGTTTTCGTTGAAGTGACCAAGTGTTCAGTTTATGCAGAAAGGTATATTGAAAGCTAGTGCCAACAGTCTAAAGGGAACAGAAACATTGTGTGGTAGATCATCATTTTATAGTGGGGGTGTTTTTATACATAGATGTTTCCAGGAGATGTATATTATTATGCTTCCAATTCCTGTGTTTTATGTGTTAAACGAAAGCTGGACTACTGGTATTATGAGACGGAGGAAGATATTGAAAATGAGGTAATTGCATTGTAATTATATATTTGTGTGTGCGTGCATGTGTCTTTATGTGTATGTCTGTATATATGCACACATACACAAACACCATGGAGCCTGAAATTCTTTTTGCTCATGCCAGATAAATGTTTCCGTAACATTAAAGTGGTAGCCAGATATTTGTGAAATGTAATATAGACAATTGGGGATTTGCAACATATGATCAACTAAGATATGACCAGTTGCAGCAACAACACAAAAGAAAACAACATAAACTTAATTTGCTATGGTGCCGATTTTAGTGTTATTCTTTCTTTCAGAAAACTTGAACACAAAGAATTTCACCCATCAATTTAGTCGCACAAAAAGCTGACTTAATGTTTTTTAAAAAACAAATCTTAACACATAATTAGCTAGCACTTCAGATCCTGTTTGACAGTCCAGTTTAATTTGATATGGTTCTAATGCCTAGCTACTTTTGCTAATTTGTTTTTATTTGCTTTGCTTGAGGGGCTGGGGGTGGTTTTACCTTTTTTATAGGACCTAGACCATGCATGTTTCTTTTTCTTGAGGACTTTTAAGTTTGACAAATCACCACACAGTACAGTTTTTAAAAAAATGGGAACTGAGGTGATGTTCATGGCAGTGACCCATGGGAAATTGTTGAATTATATGGTTTTGAAAAGTCTACATTAACTTTCATGCCACTTTTGTCTTGTGTTCAGAGTATACTCAAAAGTTATGTCAAACTCCAAACAAAAGATCCTGATCTGCTGTAGCATAATGCACCTGCTGATCACGTTGTATGTTGATTGTTCTCCTGGTTACTCCTAATGAACTGTACAGACCCAGATTTGCGTATTGTGTTGGCAGATCTGGGTTTGTGCAGTTTTGTAGTTGGACTTATCTCATAGGCAAGTATATATATTGCCTCAACAATTGTAACAGTGTGTTGACTGAACAATGTCTGACTTGTCAAGTTAGCAGATGGTCATTCTATATTTTACTTTCTTGGTCATGTCGTGCACTTTTTTTTCTTGAAAATATATTGAATTCCCCTTCATTGAATATGGTAAGGGCATAATATGTTAGCCTTATCTGTCCCTGTGCCTGATTTAGCAGCCATGGTAGCTTCGTGTTTGGTGTATCGAAAGTTGGTTCAGATCCTTCCATTAGATAGCCCAGGGTAGCTACTTTGGTGTACCCTTTGCCAAGGTACTTTACTTAAATTGACTTGGCACTAAATAATATAACCTTCTTGTGTTGTTGTGCCAGAAAACACAACAAAAAACAGATGAGCAAACCCTTCCAGTAAAGTTTTGCCATTAGATTACATGGGAGGGGAATTTATGTTACCAGATGAACAAAACCTTCCCAACAGAGTTTTGCAGTTAGATCACTAGGAGGGGCTTCAGTGTTCCATGAGAACATTTCAGGACATACCAGTCAGGAGTCAAGACAATCGTCAGACTCTTCTCAGAGGTAACACATTCCAAGCATTAATATATAAAAGTATAATTACGTTACATTTCATTACATAATTTATCTTATTACATTAGGATCCAACAAGAATGTGTCTGGAGCCAAGGGGTAATTCAGATGATGACCCTGAACTACCAGCTTTTGAACTGTGCTCCCATGCTACCAGAAAATAGGTGGTAAAGATAGAAAAATGTGCAGGCTTGTTCCTGACTGGGAAAAGGCCTTTAAATTTGCTGATCTCATATTTAGGAAAAATCTTCACTTTAATGCAAAAAAAGAATAAGTCAGCAAGGCATAACTACAGTTGTATACCTTAAGCTTTTGCATGAATGTTTGGTGGTTTTGGAACTCTTTTGTCTGTTGAGGTTCATTGTTTCAGTGGATCATTTGGGTGCATGTGTATAGTCAATCCTAGGTTGGTCAAGTAGAATGATTATCCCGTAGTAACCGAAATTTTTTTTTTAAAATAAGTCCCTTGTACCCCACCCCTTTTTTTCTTAAATATGAGTGACTAAATGATGACAATATATCCAGTTAGAGATAGTGACATGTTGTGACATTCAAATAATGCTTGCAATGATAATTATGGGGATCTATCAATAAAAGTTTTATGTTCATACATTAAAGTTATTTATCATGCATGATAAAATAAATGTCACATTACCCGTCCTCATGGGGCCCCGAGTGGTCTAAAGCACTCACCATTCCGGATCACTGCCATCTCACCTCTGTCTGCATTTGTTCAAGTCCAAGGCTCGACTAGCGTGGGTACATGGGAAAGCCTGCCAGTTGGTTCTCGTGGGTCGGTGGTTCTTCCCTGGGTTTTCCAGGGTTCTTCCTCCGCCAGCTATACTGGCCGCCATGTATAGCCTATCTTGTGCAGAAAAATGGCGCTTAACCCTAGAACAACAACAACCAGCCCTCATCATCTCAAAACAAAATCCATCCAACCACCACTAGGTTGGGAAGTCCATGATCAATGAGACTAAGCAAACGTATTCTTTGAAATTTTATGAACGGATTATTTTGTGTACTATACACAATCTCAAGTAAGATGCAATGTTTATGTAGAGGATAGGGAAACAACATAATTACAACCTAGAAATTTCTGTTTTGATTATTGATGTACCATGTTTTAAAGAAAGTTTAATTGGCCAATCCATTTTTTTTTTTTAAGGATTGTTACATCCTGTGAAATGTGGTGGCAGATGAAATTATGTTCATGGAAATAATCTGAACTATATAGATAATTAGTAGAGTTTGTTTCATTGATAGGTCACTGCAAAAAGTCCAGGCCTAAACCCAAATGCTACAGAATTTCTCAGTCACAAGACCCAGACTGCCGCATCTGCAGGAGCAGCATCAGCTGGAGTTGATGGCAGCCAATGGGAAACAGCTGGCCTCTTCAACAATACAGGTAAGGTTATAGTCTAAGTCATGGATGAATGATGAGGCAAGGTCAAGTCTGCTCAAAGAAATGATTTTTATATATAAAGGTCTGCATTATGTCATGACTTATACAACCTTGAAAGAATTAGATGGTTTGCTTTGAAAACTTCAAGGCAAAAAGCTTTTTCTTCAAAATTTCGCTAAATTGGTTGGAAAACTTCCAGGAATACATTCACTTTATACAGAATGTCTATGGCTTGAAAACTGTTTGAGGTCAAAGGATGTAATGTGGTTTACATGTACATCACTAGAAGATGTGTATCACAGTAGGGGTTACTGTCTTCAAGGTCAAGCTGACTATTCAGTATTGTATGTTTTCCATCACTCTTTTCTACTCCATAACTTCATAGCTGTTTGAGATAAGAGATTTATAAACTTTGCATAAATATATCATCACTGAAAGATGTGTTGCATACCTCATTGGGGGTCCTATCTTAAAGGTCACAGATCAATAGTTTATTTTCTGCTTTCAAGCTAGATGGCTCTTTAGGGCAAATGGATAAAGCTTACCTGATTGGGTGTCCTGTCTTCAAGGTCAGTAGTTAATATTTCACTTTCAAGCTTGAAAGCTTTTTAAGGTAAATGGATACAGTGTGGTTGACTTGTATATTGGTTTTATAAGATGTTCCATTGCACATTTGTAGTTTGAGGTTTTATCCTCATTGGCAGGGTCATTATTTTAAGGTTTCTTTTAGTCTGGGTTTTTATCTACAAGGTCAAGGTCACTTATTTATGATACCTGGTTGTTCCTAAATAATTATTCAGGTTTTCATGAATGAGTACAATACCTGACAACCTTTATGCAAAGTGAGAGGCAATACTAGTACCTGATAATTCTGTGTTTAAAATCTGTATACTATATTGCAAAAACGCAGAGTTGTTTTAATTTAATTGGAACAGATTGGATGAGAATTTTTTTCTTTCTTCATTTTTACCAATCCCATTTGCAGGGTTGCATTATTTGTGCTTAATTGAGAGACGAGTAATAAATCCCTTCACTGGGATTTCCTTGTCTCTGTGCTAACCCCAATATAGATATTATTGTTCATGGTGGGAGATATGATTGCCATCATCATGTGAAATACAAAAAAATCCCAGAATTAAATTAGGTTGAGAGATAGCAGAAATCCATTGAACTCCATTGGGTTTTGAACTGCAGTGTATGAAACTGGATTGGAGGTAATTAAAGTCCATATGCAATTTACAAACTTTTTATTTCAATATAATGTTTACCTTTATAGCATCAGACTCCAATACAACTTCAGACCTTTTTAAATGCACATTTTCCATATTTACTATGACAGTACATGATATTTTATTTTACTGTACTGAAAACTGGCCTAACTTGAAGAAAAAAAAAGAACTTCCTAAGTTATTGTTAGGGCTGGCATGGAAAATGGTTGGCAGGTCTGCAAGAAGAAAAATGGTTTATGCGCATTAAAATTAGTACTACCTGGGCAAACTTGGCTAGTTTGTACTTGATGATAAGATGTCACTAGAATTTTGGGTCAAAGCTCAAAGGATAATTTATGCACAAAAGTTTCAGTTCTCGTCCAAGTACCACCAAAGTTGGATAATGATCCTCGCATAGAAGGAAAAAAATGTAGTTTACCAAAACTGTCACTGATTTTGGACAAGGTCAGCCACTAGATACAATGCTTCATTACTGACAGCATAAAATGAAATTTTAAAGAAATTTAACAAGAACTCCCAAACAAAATGTATGCTAATTAAATATACATAACAGCTATACAAAAAACTAAAATAAATGGTACGTTTGGATTGAGGTACATAATTCCATGTTGAGAAAAAACATTAACCACTTTCAGTCATTTAAATGTGTGACAATGACGTAAGCAAGTTTTTGTTATTTTCCATGCATGTTCAGAAGCCGTGTGTATTCATTAATACCGCACATACCTGCAAGTTGGGTCCAACTGCCAACCCAGATCTGCCATCACATAATGCATCGTTAGATCAGAGTTTACATGTTTGTGCTACTGATCAAAGTTAACAAACTGAGTACATGCAGATGATTTGGTGTAGTGTGTGATGGCAGATCTGGGTCTGTGCATTTTCGCAGTTGGATCTGACATGTACCTTACCATATATAATAGGCATTGAGTCAGATTACTTTTTGTTTGCTGGGAGTCAAGATAATGGCAATAATTTAAAATAGCTTTTGCTGCATAAAAATAAAATATATTAATTTTGTATTTTGATCAATGGTTATTGCTTCCCACCCTTCTGGAAGAGGGAGGGGAAGCTACCCCTCTTTGTTTTTTTTTAGTTCTGCATGCATCATTTTGCACATAGATCTTTACTTAACCTGTTTTTATTAAATTATATAATAATAAGAATTCGATTTGGATGAAATGAGTAATAGTTAACATAAGTCCCATTCTTTATTGTATGTCTATTGCAGATTACCAGTATATGAATGGCGACCTGGGTGACAAAGTCAATGCTACAGGAACATTCTCACCTCCAGTGTCAGAAGAGTCAACACCCATTCCAATGCAGGAGACTGAATACACCACAGACTACAGTGACAATCAGGATATCGTTCCTGGTGAGACTGTGGCCATCACAGGTAATGGTCAGGAGTCAGAAATAGATGTTCTGTTAAGGTTCTGTGTTAGAGAATTGAAAGTTATATACATATGTTGATGTATCGAACTAAAGAAATGACGAAAACCGAGTGCGATCAGGGGATTGTTGAAAACCATGTTACCAGAACTGCTTAGTCTCAGCTGCTATCTAGTGTTCTTATAGACTTCATAGATTATTATTTTGGTCATTGGACTTTTTCCACTTAAAACTACGCCAAATTGTAGTCATATTGTTAATTTAATGGCAGCATCAATAAATCTTTTTTTCCAACTCGGGGAACATCAGTGCTTTATTAGTTGTAGCGTGACCAACTTGAATTTATTTTGGCTATTTCAAGTTCTGGGTTGACAAAGCTCTAACAATACAGTCATGTTAGATTGCAAGAGCAGAAATTCATTAAATGGGGGAGCTAACGGTTGAGGATATTAAAGACAATCTAAAACTGGAAAAAGCACAAGGCTATTTTTAATAGTATCCGACAAAAGTATGCCTAGATTTTGTCTGACAAAAGTATGCCTAGATTCATCAGTCAAAAGTTGCCTAGATCTGACAAAAGTGTGCCTAGTTTTCTCTGACAAAAGTTTCCAGTTCTTATCTGCTTCAGCCCCCGGTCAGCCATTACAATTCACTATCTAGAGTTGTCTAAACTGTCTCTCTACATAGTGTGCAGCTTATAATTCACTGATGACCTTAATTTAATCTGTTGAAAGTTTATATTAATAAAGCAATATTAAATTAACATTCTGTAGTAGTTGTGACCGACTAATCTTAAATGTGCTAAAATTTCCTTAGTTGCAATGTCAGCATTTTCACAGGCCCATACTGAAGTCAATACATGTATCTTTTTCAGACATGCTGTATAGATTACACACTTTTGCCACTTTTAATAGCAATAATTACTCTTATACCTCTTCAGGGATTGGCATATATACAGATTTGATCAGTCACATGCAACTATGTTATTAACAACTTTAAGCACTCTACACAAAGAGTATGCACAAGTCACAACAAATCAAATTGCCTTTAAGTCGTACAACGTCATTCAGAACCCATTCAGCAAATTTTAATTGCTACTTGGTTTACCCTGTTTATGTTTATGCTAACATAGTCTATAAATTTAACTTGCGGTCAGTTATGACTTGGCAATGTAATATCTTTTTTTTTCTCATTTAGTGGCAGCTGAAAATTGCTAGTTTTTCTGGGACTTGAACTGATGTTTGCAAAATTTAAGGGCTTTTTCTTTCCAGTCACATGGTATTTAGCATCATTTTATCTTTTGTAAATTCAGCAAAGTTTTGCTAAGAGGTGAATATGGAAAACGGGATGGATACTGAATGTCATCTTGACGTGTAAGCCAACACCCCACCCCCATTTTAGAGCTGCACAAGCGAATTTCTCATGGACCCTCCTATAAATTGATCAAATCCCTCTACTATATATGCATTTCTGGACTTAATTTGTTCTGCACTGTTGTCATAGACAAAAATCTAACAGTAAATATGGTAATAAATTATTTGGCTTTTCATGTAAAAAAAATATATAAAAAAATAGACATGATAAATAATATTTAATTATTAGATTGATCAAATAAGATCACACAATATTTGCCCACTTTTTTAGATGAAGGACACCAAAATTCCCCTTTTTGTCAAACCTGGCTGATGGACAGGGGCTGCTACTTAAGCGCATTCGCAAGCATGACAACGTGTTCTTATATTTATATCAGTTCATGAAGCAATCAATGTAATTGAATCTTGACTTTCAGATGGAGAAGCCCCTGTCGATGGGCCAATCCCAGATGATCAGTTACGACAGATGCTCAAGGCTCAGCTGGAATCCTACTTCTCCAGGTATGTTTTCTGTTGCAAGGTCAGCTTTAATTATTCCCCCACCATATTCACACGAGTTGTTGTTTTCATTAATTTCTTTCCTGCTTAGAAATGTGCAGCATACAGATTAAAAAAGAAAATTTTTGGTTTGAGACCTAATATGAAGAAGACTTGAATTGGGTTTGATTTTTGACCTTAATAAAAATTTAAGTGAGTTGTCACCTTTTTTTGACTTGGAATTTTGATCTTTGCATTATGAATTATTTCTGTTGAATAACATTTATAGGACAATGGAATGAAAACTAAGTGAAAATGTGGTTTAATATCAAGAAGATTTGAAGGTTTGGGGATTTGTTGGTGTTTTGTGGTACAGCATTGAAATCTATATTTTGCCAAGGCAAGGAGAGTCAAGTACCATGGCCAGGGACACTATAGCAGCCACTGCAGGATTGGAATGGGCTTCCCCTCTTCTGTTGCATGGTGAACATGCTGACCACTGTTTCTGTTTCATATAGACTTAGTCAAGAATGATTTTCACCTGTTTAATAATTAAAATTAGCCTTGTCAATTCTGCGACAGTTTCTTCAGTTGTACTTACTGTTAATAGTAACAACATCTTTTATGTGATTGCAGGTGTTTAAAAACTGGTTGCATAACAAATTTTTTGGAGAGCAATGCCAAAATAATTATAATGGGTATAGAAGCACTCTGTATAAGAATGTAATAAATATGAATATTTTATTCCATAGTTTGTAATTGACCTTTTTTTACACCCTGTATTTGATGGTGCATTTTACGCAATGACCCAGTCCATTAGCTTGTATGCCTGTGCATTAACTTACCTCTTCCTCATGACAACTCCAGTTCTGTTGCAACTGCCATCACCAACTGTACTGGTAAGTTCTGCTTGACAAAAGAAAGAAGCATATCAGATTAGATGTTAAACGTCAAAGTCACTGGCTTAAAGAAAGAATGTTTCTGCTCAGCAACATTAGTTCTACATTACAGATCTGGGCCAAAAGGTCAGAGGCTGGAGTCATTGTGGCTCAAAGAAAGGTAGTTGATGCATATTAACTTTTGTTCGTGAGGTTTTTACCCAATTTTTGTATGGCTTGCCTGGGTTAATAAAGATACCTTTCGATTTTGGAGTCAGAGGTAACAGTCGTTTCAAGTCAAATAAGAAAATAATGGTTTATGCATATTAGATCTGATTCATACCGTTTCCAAAGTGCGCCGTCATTGAGGCCGATTGGTCGGTAATTGCTTACAAAAAGAACTATAAACAGGTGGTGATTGTGCACATCACATTACTCTTATTTGTAAATTTGGTTATTTTGTGATCAGGTCTTAATTGTTACAATGTTAATGACACCTTCTTGAATAGTTTAAAACTACTTTGTGACCAGGACACATTCAGTTAATGATGAAGCACAGTATAAAAACTACTCAATGCTGTTTATTGAAGCCATGTAGTTTGCTGTCTTATAGTGAGACTGCCTTATACCGAAGTACATCATACATTACTGTCTCATTTTAGCACTATTGAAGCCACATAGTGTACCACCTTATAGTGAGACTGCCTTATACTGAAGTACATGATACATTACTGTCTCATTTTAACACTATTGAAGCCACATAGTATACCACCTTATAGTGAGACTGCCTTATAATGAAGTACATGATAAATTACTCCCTCATTGTAGCACTGTCCATTGGAGCAATGTAGTATAGTGCTTTATAGTGAAGTTAAGGATAAATTAATCTGGCGTTATAATACTTTCCATTGAGCGATGTAGTTTAATGTCTTGCCATGAAAGTGCTTGATTGTAAATTACATGATGCAGTACTCGTACATGCCAGCCATTACACTTTTTTTCACTAAATTACGCCTGACATGTAAAAATATTCTGATTACCTGTTTTTGGTATGTCCCCCTCCCAAAAAAATAATTTGTTTTATTTTTAATAACATCCCATTAATCTTTTAAACCATATTCTAGAAAAGACGACTTCTAAATAACTACGGCATAAGAGTACGCTTGCCTGTAGCCTTGCATGCACTTTCCTAACAGTTATGTTCTTTTTATAGCAGCTGCCCTATTTCCAAGAAACATGCTGGTTTTACTTTCAAACTTTGACCTTGGTTTCTATTTATAGCAGCTGTATGTCTGGTTTTCTAATTTTTAATCTTTGGCGATTCTTTGTTCTGCTTCATATCTGATAACAGAACCAGTCTGTAGGTATTTGATGCTAAAAGTCAAGTCAGATTTATTCTAGTAGATGTGTGTGTTAGAGCAAAAAGATTTTTCAAATAATTTCACAGATGAATTAGAAAAAGATGAATACATGAATTACACAATACAGCATTCCATTCTAGGGCAGCTTTATGCCCACTGCAGGCTGTGTGGAAAGGATTGTAATATTGATCATGATGGTAAAACAAAGAAACCTTTATTTAGCTTGTTTTACTAACTCCAATACTAAGATAACTTGTAACTTCTTTTTTAAAGCAGAACTAATAAATGCAGAGGCATTATTTACCGAGTTCTTAATAGAACATTGACTACCCCTAGCAGTAGAAGACTATGTTGGTCCTTTGTTAAACGAATGTTTCCTGATTCCAAAACTCCAGAAATATGCATCTGCAAGATCAAAATCATCTAATATTATTAGGTGTTTAACAGAAGATAATTCGCATAAAATTGCAGAAGCCATGAAAATTGGGCCATTTAGTATTGCAACAGATAGGTATAGTGATTATGATGACAAAAAGCTGTACCCAGTCTGTGTAAGAGTCTGTGACAATGAAAAGGGCAAAGCCAGAGTGCTCTTTTTTCATTACCAGAATTAACAGTAGATTCCACTGGAGAAATCATTTTTTATTTGCTTGATAATGCTTTCAATAAATATAAATTGGCAGAACTGTATGGGGTTTTCAGCAGATAAAGCGTAAGTGATTACTAGAATTCATAAAGGAATTGCATTCTATATTTTGAAAAATGTCTCCATCAGTGTACATATCAGGTCCCTGTCATTATGATGCACCATGCTGCAGGAAAGGCTGCTGAACAATTAGGAGAACTCCTGAAGTATGAAGTTTGCATTCTACCTAACAATGTACTTAATGCAAACAGAATTGATGTGCAGTGGCATCTATTTCCCAGTGAAAAGATCCAATAACTGGAAGATATATATTTCCTCTTTGTTAGGTTATTAAAGGAATATTGGTTCTTTACCATTCTAATGCTGACTGAGAGAGATTGTTTAGTATAATTTAGATCCAATTTCTGTAACCCAGCACTTTGATCTCTGTTGGTGTGCACGACATTCATAATCAAGCTGGTACAAAGTGTTTTGAAATGCAGTATGAGAGACTGTTGCTTTTTAAAGCTCAGAGTGCTATATATGAAAATTTGAAGCAGTAATTGATGTAACAGACCAGAAGGTGTAAATATATCATTTTGTATGAATGCTGATTGAATTTTCTTGTTATATGAGGATTACTCTTTTTCTGCTTGGATTACTCTTTTTGTCTACTTGGATTACACTTTTTCTTTTGCCAGGGATTGCCATGTATGAGTACTCCCTCACCTTATATTGAGACTGCCTTATAATGACGTACATCATAACAGTGCTTTGTCATTACAGCACTCCATTGAGCAGTGTAGTATACCACCTTAAAATGTGAATGCACATAACACCAGGCCAATGCAAAGAGTTAGCCTGGTCTTGCCATCACCGATTCCTCTGGCAAAGCAGGGTTTATGATTTTAATTTCAAAATACATGTATAGCATACATTGATGCCCTGTACTGCCAGCACACTATGCCATGATTTAACTGGATATTGAGTTTATGGAATACAGAATTAAATAGAGTAATCTTTCTTTACAGAGAGAACCTGTCTAGCGATACGTACATGCAGTCACAGATGGATGCGGATCAGTATGTCCCCATCACCACCGTTGCAAATCTGAGTCAGATTCAGCGTCTCACCTCTGATACACAGTTGATACTGGACATTCTACGAGGTAACTTGGATTAAAAGAAATATTTGTTTCTAAGCAATTTTTTATATGAAACCAGCCATAAGTTCAAAAGTCCCTGAATTGGTGCAGTAATGGAATCCAGGAGAGGGACTTTTGAAAAAATTTTGTATTTGTATGAAAGTCGGGCAGGTTTTGGGACCTTGAGCTTTGTGCCACTTGAGTCTGAACCTTGCCCAAAAATATTCTGACCAATTAAAACATTACATTTGCACATTTCAAGCAATATATCCAGATTCTGAAGAAACACTTGGCACTCAAACTGTTCAACAAAGTTTCATGATGAAGGGACTAGAGTTAATCACTGCTATGAATTAATTATATTTTTAATGCAAATTTCCACCAAAAAATTTATAGTTGGTGACCATTTTAGAGAGACAGTTTCTTTTTTTTCAAAGGTAACGAACTTTGTACATAGTTTTGAGCATAGTGTTAACTCATTAACCCCTGGCATCTCCTTTACACGTCAGGAGGTAGTAGCCTACTGCGAGCTCTGTAGCATCAGTGTCATATATGATGCACTAAAGTGGATCGTATTGTAGAAAGGTAGACAGATGTAGCTTCACAATAACAAATAATCTGGAGGTGCTAGTTGCACTACAAAATACAGTGGGAAAAACGTTTTAAAAAATTGTAGAACGAAAATTTCCCCACCAGAAATTTGCCCGTGATCAGGATCCAATTTTGTGTCTGGATTCTTGACCTTTTGACCTCAGGCAGACCAGTCTAAATGGCGCACAAACAGTGAACCTTTGCAAAAGTAAGATAAGATGGGCATTTAGAATAAAAAGTGGTCTCAATACAAAACTGATGGGTCTGATAAGCACAAAAAAAAACAACTTTTACCCTTCTGTGCATGTATGAGCAAAATGGCCAATGAAAAACGATGTTTCTAGCACAAGTAGACATTAGGTTAACCAGAAATCTCTTGGAAGTCTATGTATTAGGATGTATTGAGAAATAGCCCCCAAAATGTGTTTCCTACTAGCTTTTCATGCAAAATTTACAAAAACATTCAAGGGTTAATACTTCATCTTAGCCTAGTCAGCCCACCCAAATACTTCATCTTAGCCCAGTCAGCCCACCCAAATACTTCATCTTAGCCCAGTCAGCCCACCCGCCTACCTTTTATGGAAGAGCATGAAACTGCTATGCCAGTTTAGATTTGCGTTTGAATGAAAGAAAAGAAACACATCTACTGAACACTAAAGTCTGCATGCAGATAAAGTTACTGAATTTTATCCATTTTAACAATATACTTGTAGTTGTTAACAGTTGTATTGGCTGAACTGCTTGCAATCATAATGGAAATTATGCAAAGTAAATTTTCCGAAGTTAGAGTAATTCTCCCAGAATTGGTTTCTGTAACCTACTTTTTCTTTTTGCTGTCCAGAATGTAATAATGCACAAGTGGATGAGAAAGGAGAGAAAGTTCGGCCGAACCACAATCGATGTATTGTTATTTTGAGAGAGGTCCCAAATTCTACACCAATAGAGGTATGTACTCTTATGAACTTGACCTTGCAGTGACAAAGGTCATCAGAAATTGACGTTGAAATGACCAAGGTCATGTTCAGAGTGTAGTGTATAGTACATTGCAAGGGAAGTTCTTTAGTTTGGGAAATACTAAAAATAAAAATGATTTAGAAGTAGTGACACTATTTATTTATTTTTAATGTTTTTTTAAAAATGATATTGATTGTTTTTCCTAATTGAACCAAGTCATTTAGGAGATGATGATGATTCCCAACCACAAACAAGAAAGGGAATGAGATAATAAACAGCTGTTTTCATAACTTCGAATCACATTCTAGTAATTTATCTTCGAATCACATTCCGTTAATTTTTTATCTTTGATTCTGGATGACCGAGAGGTCATTTGCTGCATCAGTAAAGTAACCTCAATTCCAGTGCTTTGGGAATGGCACAGACTGCATCAGTAAAGTAACCTCAATTCCAGTGCTTTGGGAATGGCACAGACCTTAATTTTTTTTACCAAAGTTTCTACAGGAATAGGTAATCAGTTAATTGATCATTCCACCAAACAGAACAAGATTAGTACTTGCTTCTTTATCTGCAGGATGTGGAAAAGCTCTTCTCAGGTGAAGACTGCCCAAAATTTGTCAGCTGTGAGTTTGCCCACAATGACAACTGGTATGTGACCTTTGACTCTGATGCAAAAGCGCAGGTGGCCTACCAGTACCTAAGAGAGGTTGTCAAAACTTTCCTTGGAAAACCTATAATGGTAAGTGCTTTCTTTGCCTCGCTTGTACAACAAATAATTTAACGTATGTATTAGCATTTTTTTTTCTTCTCAAGGGTAGCATAAGTATTTAGTGTGTTTGAAACATAGTGATACAACTTGGCATTGTTCCTGGCCAAATAGGGTTCTGAAAGTGATCGTTGCTAGGCTTCTGATTGTAATTTTTCCTAGGCAGACCATTGCTCTTGTCTGAAATCACTCCTAGGTAAAAACTGTGTTCTGAGAGTAATTGTTGAAATAGTCCATTGATAAAAAATTGTATGCTTAGTACAAGTGTGGTGGAGTTCAGTCCTTGCTTTTGTACAGGCCAAGACATGTATTTTACTCAGTCATTTGTATTCATGTGTATCTCACAACATCCATGCATCCATCTGTCAGTTACTCAATCCACCATGTAACCTGACCACTATCAACACAGATGGCGGGAAAGTGGTTATATTGGATGAAGATGAGCATACAACAATGGAAGTTCTAAATCTTGAATTCCTTAAAATTGAGGTGGCAAGTGGGTGAAATATTATTTATGCTTCTGCCACTAGTAAGTATTGGGGCCTTTGGTGATCTGAAGTTATTGCCTTTACCGTTCACTGCCATCTCACCTATATCCACATGGGTTTGTGTCTCGGGCTTGGCCAATGTGGGTATGGGAGAAAGCTTGCCTACTGCTTTCTGTGGGTCATGGTTCTTACTAGCATTTTCCTGGGTTTTTCCTCAGCCATGGAGCCACTACAACTTCCTATCGGACAAGAAGTCACTAGTTCGTAGTGTAGGGTGGGGGACAAAGTGGCAGCAGTGTGCAACATTGATACAAGATAATAAAGTTTCCTAATTCCTTTATTGGGATTTAAATCATGATTTTATATTTTTCAAGTAAATGTGTATGCATTACTGTGTGCTTTCACCCAATCACTTACAGAAAGTTCATTAAGCCCTTTTAAGATTTAATTAACATCCAAAGATGCACTGCAGTCTCCAGTTTCTTAAATCTTTGTGTTTAAGGTTATTGCACCAAGTATTCAGCACTTTGAAGCAATTAGCCAATTCACCTGAATATCAAATGCTGTAGCTGTAGTTAATGACCTTTGTCTATAGCTTTGTTGTAACAATTAAGACTGGTTCAAGGTACAACCATCTGGTTTCATTACAGTTTATTTATGCACTAATTTAAGCATTTAATTAAACAGGGGTAAAGGTTTCTCCGAATGTGGAGGCATTTCTAACCACGCCTATAATCCTGACATGACGCTCTAAGTATTTTTGCTTTGGATTAAACATTCAGTGCAAGATTTCAATGGCAAAATAATTGGTCTCTCCTTCTCTTTATTGTTAGGTTCAATTTTAAAACCAGCTTTATATGAGAACTCAAACATTTTGTCCAGAATATTGTTGTCAGTTTATACAAATTCTAATTTCTCAGCAGTAGATACTGTGACATACATAAACTACTTGCCACTACTCATGATACTCGACCATTATCGATCGCTCCGGTGGCCTGGTGGTTAGAGCTAATGTGGGAGGCCATGGGTTCGATCCCCAGCCGAGTCATACCAAAGATTTTTTTAAAATTGGTACTCACAGCTGCCTCCCTTGGTGTTTAGCATTAAGTTAGTGTTAGGACTGGTCGGCCTGGTGTGAGGATAATGAGACTGGGTGTGACATCATGTTACATGTCTGCGGCATGATGCCCCAGTGCTAGACATCACTATAAACTGCGTCACTGCAGACATCATAGCAATAAGACTGCAAAATTGTTAAAGCTATGTTAAAATCCAAATCACACACACACACTCCACCATTATCTCCCAGCAGCCATTTTCACCCAGTATTAAAATTACAAACACTTATCAGCATTTTTTAATAGTTGTAAATGGTGGAAAGAATGAGTTAAATGTTAGGTGTAGGAATGTAAAAGCCATCAGAAGTTAAACATCGGGTAGAGTTTTTTTCAAATAATGGGGCATTTCTAACCATGCATGGAATCTTGATACAACTCCATGAGTTTTTGTCATTTTGTCTGAATTTTCAAAAATTTAAATCTCTCTCTCTCTCTCTCTCTCTCTCTCTCTCTCTCTCTCTCTCTCTCTCTCGTTCTCTCTCTCGTTCATTACTTGTGCTCATCATCTTCATCTGAGGAGTAATTGTCCAAGATATTGTTCACCTCAACTAATACTAATTTTTTTATCTACATACCATGAAATGCATATAAACTGCTCATCACACCATACAGTACACTCCCATTATCCACAGTGCCAAAAGTGTCCATTTTAACTAAGTGACTGAATTTCTTGAAATTATAAATGTGTGTTGGCATTTTAGAATAATTTAAAATGCATAGCATAAAAATATTCTGGATATTTTTATAAGTGGACTATTATTTTATATTTAAAGTATAAAAGTAGTATCAGGCTGTGTGTACGATACAGAATTTTATGTGTTTGATATGGAATAATTGATTGATGTCTTTATCACATGCCAGATCTTCCATGTAATATTAAATGGATATGTATTAAAATTAAATTCGTAACGTTCTCTATTAATATGTGAAAGATGCAACCATTTTATAAGAAGCGAGTTATTTTGTCGTGAATAATGAAAACACAATGTTAATATCATTTAAGTCGTACCAAGATTCTGTGGACTTTATATACATTACTTACTGACAGACACTACCAACATACCAATACAGTGAAAAAGTATTGTGGTACGTACCACCGGAAATATACTGTGCACCTCTAGTGATTAGGTACAATTTGGACACCATTAAATACCCCTCCATGATTATTTCTTATGTCCCATGACCTTGACCCCATAGAAAAGCCAATTGAAACCTGATGTCGGAGGAAATATGCAGTTACTTGTGAAGCCTGCCATATGCTTTGTTTTGCAAGAGGTGAATGTTTGAGTGCAGTTAGATTATAGTATTTGAACTTTTAATCTGCAGTTTATTTTCTTTGATCACGCTCTTGAAAAGGGGGGGGGGGCTTGATGCTGATATTTTGTTGTAAGAAGTTGACACATAGTGTGACCTAATGTATGCTGGAAAGTGATTGCAGACGTAAAGTAGGCCTTAAAAGTTTTTTATGAGTGCAAAACGACAAATTAGTATCATGTGATCATTTATATATCCAATCACCTTTTCAGAAAACTACATCTATTCATAACAGTTGGAATGATGTAGATGATGCAAGTGACGAAACAGAATTTTTCGTAATGTTTTTTAGGCAAGAATAAAGGCCAAGCCTCTGATCCGATCCACCTATGTCCCTCGAAACAAGCAGTACCATCAGTACCAGTTCCAGCACCACCATCAGCAGCCACCACATCCCCAGCAAGAACCAACCACGTCACAGTCCCAACAGGAGCAGGCTCAGCAACAGCAACAACCGCAGCAGCAACAACAGCCTTTCTCATATTCTCAACCATTTGCATTCATGCCCAGTGTCCCACAGTATATCAATAATCAACAGGTAGGCATTACTATTTACATACTTTCAACCACTTGCATTCACACCCAGTGTCTCACAGTATGTAAGAAATCAATAGGTAGGCTTTAGCATTAATTAACTATCAACCATTTGTATTCATGCCCAGTGTCCCACAGTATATCAGTAATCAACAGGTAGGCATTACTATTCACATACTTTCAACAGTGTTTCCCTTTACGCACATTTGTGCGTCAGGGACATACGCTTGAGAAAGTTGACGCACACATTTTGTAGCCATGAGGTTTTTTTACGCACGGGATTCACATAATGCAATCAGGATTTTTTATTTAATATCCAATGCATTGGACAAATGGTGGCATCGTGTATACTTCGAGCATAGGCATTGACTGGTTGCCCGCTTGTTTACTCCCTGTGTTGGGCTCCTCTATTCGTATAGCAGAGTGGAACACAGGGAACATACAAAATAAGGAACCAGACTAGCATAAGCAATGTTATGACAGAGTAGCTTCCCCTAATCTCGCATCCTCTCACATGATTTCCATTTAGCTCGGCAAGAAGTCATCTTGATGTTTAACCTCAATGCTTGTTGCACTAGAAAGTGATCTCCAGATTAAAATGTCGTGCACTAAAAATCATTAGCGAAGAAAATGAAAGAAGCAGAACACAAAAGATTAACTGGATCTAACTTTAATGAAAAATGGAGAAATAATTCCCTTGACTGGAATACGGCACATCCATTAGGATTACCGGTGTGACTTCTGATAGCGTTATTGCAAAGACTGCAGAAGTGAATAATCCTTTCGTGATAGGGTTTAAGAATTTTAACAGATCTGCTCTCGTTCACCACAGGATATCTGGAGAACACATTATAACCCAAGACATTCTTTCACAACAAAGAAATCAGTAAGCTTGCCGAGGCAGATGCGTTTATTTAGATTACACAGTCAGGGGGTCATTGCAGATTTTTTGGTTTTTAACTTTGCTGCAATAAAAGAAAGACCTTAAAGTTCAAGTGTAACTTATTAGAAACAAGATGAATCATTAGCCTCCTTCATTTTTGGATAAATTTGTTCTAAGACGAAGTACAATGAAACCGATTATAGTACACATTTTATGACAGGCAGTAAATTTGACTGCCATTCGGTTAAAAAGATTTATTAGGCTTTTTGTATTGGCTTGTATGTAATAAGATTATAAGGAGACTTAAAATTACGATTTAAAAGAAAAATTAACTAATAAAATTATTCTTTGAATGGACAATGCATTTGTTTGTTAACTGTGCATGTTGGTTTATTTGTATGTTTAGAGAGAGAGAGAGTATGTTGTGCAAGTTGCAGTATCCTATTTCAAGGTGAAAAAGTACGAGTTGGATGAAAATTTGTCAGTATGTTTTTTACCCCCACATTGTTTATTTGACCCCCAGTTCTGACACCAAGGGGTTTTTTTTACCCTCAGTTTTACACCCCTGGGGGATACACTACTTTCAACCATTTGCATTCATGCCCAGTTTCCTTGGTAGGTCAGTAATCAACGGGTAAGTGTTATCATTCTCATACTCTCAACCATTCCGATTTATGCCCCAAGGTATATCAGTAATCAACAGGTAGGTGTTACCATTATTGATCAGTAAAACCTGCGGCTGTTTATTCATTACATCCAAGGAACAGAATATTTTTGTTCTTTATAAATTGTGTCCTTTTCTGTTGAAGAATGTGATAAGCTTGCACAATTATAACTGATTCTGCCTTGGCGCTAAACATTGATCTGTTTTAATGGATGCTAAATATGGACTTCAAGGTGTTTCAAAATTTTGTAAGTATTCCAGATCACCCAGATCTGGACGTTTTCAATACATTGGGACCATTAAAAATGCACTACAAAAAGAAACTCCACAACCATTTTCTCCAGCCATTAGTTAGCATATCTAGTGTATGAAGATGTGTTCAGACATGATTTGTCTACGTTTTAAAGTGGAATTCCGCTTTTCACCTGTCTTGACTCAGATTTTTCTTGATATAGAACGTCTTTTTATATAATCTCCGATCCGGTTTTTTTTAAAATGGGTCTGACCAGTCCCATTCCGCAGTGACCCTTTTATTAGTTCTATATATTGGTTAGCACTTGACTCTTGTAAATAGTATTCTGATTGGTCAAAAGGTTTAAATTCATCCAATGAATCTTCATGTAATGGAAACTGATGGCAATGGAAAGAAGCATGCTTGCAAAAACATGGCATCCTGAGTTGTTGAGATAGAGCTTGACACGAAAAGTTTAGATAAAGGTTAAAAAAACGTATGGGAATGGCTGGAGCAAAAAGTTGACAGAAATTCATTTGGTCGGTTTTAAAAAAAACTGAATGCTTGAGGACTGGCATTTTGTGACCTCTGCAAGAAAGACCTGAATTACGGTGATTGCAGTTGGAAGAGTTTGGAACAGCACCTACAATAGAAGCTGTACAAGGAAAAATTGAAACTCAGAAGGCATCTGGAAAAAGTGCAATTATTGCTAGAAGAAGAAAGATTTCTTGCATGAGAGAACAAATGTAGCTCTGTCAGAATATGCGCACTGCATGTTGCCAATACAAGCAGCAGCTTGAAAGGAAAAGAGCTCATTGAGAAGGAAAAGAAGCGATTGCACATTGAGCCAAAGAAAGTTAGTGGTGACAAAAAAGGAAGGCTAAAGAAATCTTTGCCAAAGTCACAAAAAAGAGCTTGACTGGCATATCAACAGGTTGTGTCCAGTGGGGAAAAAGACATGTGAATGTATGGGATTATTATTATATAGTCAATGTTCTTGGGTGTTTATTTTAAAGATTTGTTACAGATTTTAAAGATTTGTTATAGAAAGAGAGAAGTATAATATATTTGCTGCAAAAATTGAATAATTATTGTGACTTACTTATGATGTGAAGACTGACATGCACATGAAATAACTAACAGTATTGGAGAACAATTTCATGTGACAATAAATATTGTGAAATTATTGAAGTCAAGTTGAACATTTTTGGTAAGTTTATTAGTTTTTCAAAAGATTATTTTTATTTAATTTATGATCATAAGTTGTACCGAGAACAGTTTTTTTTAATGAGTTTAAAATGTATTATTGCTTGCTGTCCCTTGATACCCAGGGCAGGACCCCCAAGCCCCCCTTTTAGCTTTTTTTATGGAACACCAAAATCGGTGTATTGTCGAGTTAATTGCATTGCAAAGACATCAAAGCACATTGGATATTAGGATTTGACTAAATTAAATAACAAGCTCTGGTAGCTATATTAATGCTTGTACATAGGCAGAATTATTTTTGTAGCAATAATCACTGGATCGTAGATGCAGAATAATGGTATAAAGTTAGAAAGATGCTTATTGCAGTCAGTTAAACTGGATGGAGCAAAATAACCAAACTTGGGCCAGAAATATTTGTCCAACCCCCACTTTCATGGATGTATTGTGATAATTCATGGGTTCGAGCATCCATTGGTCATGGCCCAGTAGGGAATACATGAATTTTGTCAAAATTTGGACAGTTATAATTCAAGACTTGATTGAATTTCATTGCTGTTACACACATCTTCTTGCATGCATTACATTTTCTCTTTTTCAGACAATCCCATTCTATCCACCCCCAAATTCACTGTTCCCAACCTGGCCAACAACAACCACTACCCCTATGTTGGACCCAAGTTTGGTAAGTCTTGTAAGTGAAAAGCTTTGAAACAGCTCCCTTTTTACCATATTCTTTGTTTTCGTTTGTTTAAATTTGTGCACGGCATGTATATTTTCTTCAGCATGCATGATTGCACAAATGCACACTAAATTTATGAATCCCCACCCACTCAGCTGCCATAAAAACATGGCATTGTAACAAAATCTGTTACTTTATTTAATATCAAGACAGCACAATTTTGTAATGGAAGTGTATGAATTCTGGATCAACTGCCATAATCTACTGCCTGCCAACTGTGCTAGTAATGGTTGTTCAACAGACAAAGTTTTTAGAATTTTTTGTATTGGTTTTGCTTCTGATGCAGGTCTTGTGCATACAAGGAAATGCCATTATGATAGTATTTCATTTCTGTTGCTGTGTCGATAATGCTACTACAAAGTTTTATTTCATTTTCATTACAAATTACTGTTAACACACATTTGTTGATACATACTATAACAGACCTGCCAGCCCTTATGATTTGGCCATAAGTCTTACGAAAATTACCCTAATAATATGGACTTGCATCATACAAGCAAAAACTACAGGAAAATGATCGTTGCTAAAAAAAAATCAAGATATTTTGTTTAACTGTGTGTTATTTGGATTCATATTAGAATTAGTTAGGGAACCAGATTAACTTTACAGCAGCACCCCAGACGCTTTAAACTTCACCTATTTGTTCATGTAAAGCATCTGCATGATCAAACTGTTGATTACATCATTTTTTTAAAAATGGCATCCTGAAAGTGATGCATGTTTAAGATGAAAGAAAAAATAAGCCTCTGGAAAAGTGTTAATAATCAACACAGAAGAATAAAAAGGAATATTCAGATTAATGTGAATAAAAGATGGAAAGGACAAATTACATTTATTGGACATCACTTGCCAATTTGAGTATGTCTCGTGGTGGGAGATATGATAGCCATTGTAATATGAAATGGAAAAAGAATTGCCAAGAATTATGTCAAGTTGAGAGATAGCAACAAGCCATTGAGTTGCAAAGGGTTTGGAACTAAAGTTTGTGCAACTGTACTAGCGGTAAAAAAGTCTGCGCATACTTTACAAACTTTTCAGTTGAATATAAGGTTATTGCTGTGTTGAACTGTTAAATATATTTTCCAGCTTTACAATAGCAGTTATTAATATTTTGTTACACTTTACTGAAACTGGTCAGTCTTATGGGGGAAAAAAATCAGCTGCCTGAGACAGACTCGTCAGGGTTGGCAAGTCTGCTATAAGGAGTATACTCACAGATACTGTCCCCCTTAATAAATATTTCCCCTTTTCCCTGCCCCCCAAAAAATGACCATGGGGTTGCCTCTATCCTCCCTCCCTGGAAAAATCCTGGAAAAATCACAGAACACATGTGATGGCTACCTATTTATTGGACTTTATTACAAAGAAAGGTACATATATATTAGTTCATGCAACTTTAATTATATTGTGCTATTTGCTATGGATGCTGAGCCAATATCTCCATTTTAGCATTCTCTGTGACTGTTCAGACTGTACATCTTCATTTTGGCATTCTCTGTGGCTGTTCAGACTACATCTTCATTATATCATTCTCTGTGGCTGTTCAGACTGTACATCTTCATTTTGGCATTCTCTGTGGCTGTTCAGACTGTACATCTTCATTATGGCATTCTTTGTGACTATTCAGACTACATCTTCATTATAGCATTCTCTGTGGCTGTTCAGACTACATCTTCATTATGGCATTCTCTGTGGCTGTTCAGACTGTACATCTTCATTATGGCATTCTTTGTGACTATTCAGACTACATCTTCATTATAGCATTCTCTGTGGCTGTTCAGACTACATCTTCATTATGGCATTCTTTGTGGCTATTCAGACTACATCTTCATTATGGCATTCTTTGTGGCTATTCAGACTGTACATCTTCATTATGGCATTCTTTGTGGCTATTCAGACTACATCTTCATTTTGGCATTCTCTGGCTGCTCAGACTGTACATCTTCATTTTGGCATTCTCTGGCTATTCAGACTGTACATCTTCATTATGGCTTTCTCTGGCTGTTCAGACTGTACATCTTCATTATGGCATTCACTGGCTGTTCAGACTGTACATCTTCATTATGGCATTCACTTTGGAAGCTTAGACTACCTTCATCATGGCATTCGCTATGGATGTGCAGACTACATATTCATTATGGCATTGACAGTATGCTTGGACTGGATTACATTTTCAGTATGTCACTGTGGATGCTTGAATTGAACTGCATGTTCATTATGTCACTATGGATGCTTGGATTGGATTGCATTATCGGTATGTCACTGGATGCTTGGATTGGATTGCATTTATAGTATGTCACTGGATGCTTGGATTGGATTGCATTATCTGTATGTCACTGGATGCTTGGATTGGATTTTCAGTATGTCACTATGGATGCTTGTATTGGATTGCATTATCGGTATGTCACTGGATGCTTGGATTGGATTGGATTTTCAGTATGTCACTATGGATGCTTGGATTGGATTGCATTATTGGTATGTCACTGGATGCTTGAATTGGATTGGATTTTCAGTATGTCACTATGGATGCTTGGATTGGATTGCATTATCGGTATGTCACTGGATGCTTGGATTGGATTGGATTGGATTTTCAGTATGTCACTATGGATGCTTGGATTGGATTGCATTATCGGTATGTCACTATGGATGCTTGGATTGGATTGCATTATCGGTATGTCACTGGATGCTTGGATTGGATTGGATTTTCAGTATGTCACTATGGATGCTTGGATTGGATTGCATTATCGGTATGTCACTATGGATGCTTGGATTGGATTGCATTATTGGTATGTCACTGGATGCTTGGATTGGATTGGATTTTCAGTATGTCACTATGGATGCTTGGATTGGATTGCATTATCGGTATGTCACTGGATGCTTGGATTGGATTGGATTTTCAGTATGTCACTGAATGCTTGGATTGGATTGGATTTTCAGTATGTCACTGTGAATGCTTGGATTGGATTGCATTATCGGTATGTCACTGGATGCTTGAATTGGATTGCATTTTCAGTATGTCACTGTGTATGCTTGGATTGGATTTGATTTTCAGTATGTCACTGAATGCTTGGATTGGATTGCATTATCGGTATGTCACTGGATGCTTGAATTGGATTGCATTTTCAGTATGTCACTGTGAATGCTTGGATTGGATTGGATTTTCAGTATGTCACTGGATGCTTGGATTGGATTGCATAATCGGTACGTCACTGGATGCTTGAATTGGATTGCATTTTCAGTATGTCACTGAATGCTTGGATTGGATTAGATTTTCAGTATGTCACTATGGATACTTGGATTGGATTACATTTTTGGTATGACGCTGTGGATGCTTGAATTGGATTGCATTTATAGTATGTTGCTGTGGATACTTGGATTGGATTTCATTTTCAGTATATTGCTGTGGATGCTTGGAACTGAATTACATTTTCAGTATGTCATTGTGGATGTTTGGATTGGATTGCATTTTCAGTATGTCACTTTGGATGCTAGGACTGGGTTACATTTTCAGTATATTGCTGTTGATGCTTGGAACTAAATTACATTTTCAGTATGTCACTGTGGATGCTTGGATTGGATTGCATTTTCAGTATGTCACTGTGTATGCTCGGATTGGATTGCATTTTTAGGATGTAGCTGTGGATGCAAGGACTAGATTTACTTGTCGCACATGCATGCTATAGCTGTTGTGGTGTTTTCACTGACATTCTTGCATGACTGGTTGTGTATGCACCGAATCAAACTTTTCTAAATATCTGATTTTGAATTCTTTACAAACTGTTTGGCCGAAAATATATAGAATTTGTAATAATGATGTATGTAATACAAACCACATTAATGTTTAGCTCTATGTTAAAAGAAAGTACTTACCAAATATGGCATAGGTACAGCCTCGACATTTCCTTTACTAATAACTTAATTGTTCTTTCATCTGAATCCAAAGATAAAATATTTAGCTTTGTGCATGCATTGAACTCAAGTTCATAGACTGTATATTTAACTCAAGTCCTTAAACTTTGCACAACATTACATGATCCAGGTATTGTGAAATTTATTGTTTTATCAGTGAAAAACATTGAGGTCCATCCAAGCGATCGTTTTAAATGGTGGGGGTTGTGCCAATAAAACATGTAGGATCCAAATGTGAAACAGTCACCCATAGATGCAGTTATGATTTTTTGTCATTTTCATATGAACTCTTGGGCCAGTCAAAGTACCCTGGTGTATATTTAAAAATGTACTGCCTTACCTGGGTACTGTGTATGTTTATATGAAATAGCCCTTAATCCAAACAGTTAGTCGAATGAGGTAGCGTAATTATTAGTCTAAGCAGTTAAAAATATGATTGGGTAGCATAAATGGGTAAATGGTCCATCTAAATGAATGGTCTAAATGTTCAGATTAAATGGTTAGCCTATATTATCAGTCTACATGATTAGTCACAATGATCAGCCTACTTGATTAGGTCAAATGGTCAGCATGAATGTTCTCTATAAATTGTACACTAGTTGAAATACTGTGAATTCATGTGGAGCTTAACTGCAGCAGTATTTGTCAAAAAAATGCAAAAAAGAGACTAGTGTTGTGGTCAGTTTGAACTGGTTGCTTTTTCGTCTCTAGGAGAATTACAAATTATGAAAAGATCTATGGGCGGTAACATTTCAAATTTTTGCCTTCAGATTAAGTATTTTGTGTGGATTTTTTATTTATTTTGATAAACTTCTGAAAGGACAGAAGACCACTTTTTATACAGTGGTGTTGAAAAAGAATGTGGTATTTTCTGTTGCCAAGTTTCAATGCAAACCATTTGAAAATAGTCAGAATATGTTATAGATGTGTTTTGTTAGTTACTAATAACATGAAACAGATTTTTTTTTGTTTTCATGTTGTTGTTTTTTTAAATAATAAAATAGTGCTTTCAATTCTGTAGGTGTTGGCAATGAATGGCTATCAAGCAACCAGCGTGAAGCTAAATCACCACAATTCTGGCAGTCGCCATCCTCCTTTTCCTAGTATCAGTAGAAACAGGTAGGTGCCTTTGATTTAATTTTGATAAAATACTGTTTTTTCCTGGTTGAGTTTCCGTTTATCTTTATCTTAACTGTTGCTTCTATATGAAGTCTTGGAATGTAACTATTTGCATGGAGATGTCCATTTATCAGGGAGACGGATTTAATATTTGTGATGCACAGAAATTGCATTGCATTAAGAAAACTGGACTTTGTAACATTTTATTTCTCCGTATGAAGATTCCTCTTTTTTTTTTCTCTTCAAATTTAGCATTCACTGCCATTCCTGCTAAAGATGTCGCAAAATGTTGGACACACGGTAGTCATAATGTTTGTCCATCTATCCAGCATTTGGTGCCAACTTTTGGGTAATTTTTTTTTAAAGAGCAATATCTCCTGTTTTCGTCAATAAATATAATTTTAGCCAGTCAACACCATACGAACCTGTATACAGATAATTAGAAAGATGGAGACAGGGCTGTTGCAACATGCACCATATCACACCAATTACAAGGGATTCATTTTACGGCAGAAATTACAACTGTACATACATCTTTGAACTACAGTGAAACCTCTCAAAAATCTTTTCCACACTGGAAGCCGCAGAAATTTAAATTTGACAACAGTTATTATCCCAGAACTTGAAGAAATATGGTGTGCTGAAACAATCTGGAAAAGTATTTTTCACTGTTGGTATATTAACTTAAAAATTGCATAAATCTGATTTTGGGATTTAAATGTGTAGTCTTTATCTTTGATGTTACATTTTACAGAAATCTAGCATCTTTATATTTAATATTTTATCTTCATGTGCTTTATGTTTGCATTGATTTGGTTAGGTTATATTCATAAAATTACTTGGCAATTCATTTTACTCTTCTTTTTTTTTCCAAACTTGAAAAACAAATTTAAGAGTTATGGTGGTATTCATGCCAGTTTCATATCGTTTATTTGACTTGTGCGTGAACAGTGAACTTCAACCAGAGTGCATACCCTCCACTGACAGTGAACATATTTCTGGCAAGTTTGCTGACTTTGCACTGCAAGACCCAAGATTTTCTGGGAAGTCCATTAGGGAACTTTATAATACTGCAGAAGCAGAGAAAATCATTTTGAGGGAATGCAGTTTAAGAAGAAAATTTTAACCCTCTATTTTTTTAGAATTTTTGCATTGTGTTACCTTTGTATATTTATTTTTTAAAGTATAAGAAATGATACATCTCAACATTTTTTTTTATATCCCGTAAGTATTTGATGTTTACATTAATTTGGAAGGGTTTATCTTTCTAAAGTACTTTTTACAATTATAGATCTGGATTTTTCGTTGGTACTGTATATCCATTTGTGTGCAAATGGGCTGTTAAAATGTTACATACCTACCTACCTACCCAGCCTTCCACCAAGCTAAGTTTAAAAATCATTGGACTCTCAATAATGGGGTTCTGGGTTAAACCCTTTACCTCATAGAGCATAGTGACAAAGTGCAGCGCGCTATAAATAGAACACCTGTTACCTGGTCGACAACATACGCATAGGCCCGCCTGTGAACTGTTAAGCAATGTAGTGTATGTTACGTTTAACAGCAGTTTTAACCATTTGACATTTTTGGTACACATCTATTATATGCGGAAAAATTTAAGAATAAAGTCCAATTGTTATAGCTGTGTAATTATTTTTCACGGAAGAATTTTTTATATGCTTTAAAATCAAGAGAGAACTCGTTCACTGTCATGTCAGTGAGGCCTCGTGACCAACCATAGCTGCCATTTCCCATACTCAAAATTTACATGTTTTTCATCTGCATCTACATCACTAAGTCCTATGAATTTGATAATCAGTAAAAACTAATTGCTGCCTACATCAATATCAGAGCCTTTGCCTAAGTTATTGAATCTTTCATAGTTGTGATTCTAATAGTGAACACTTCATAAATACTGAATGAAACCCTGCCTGTGAACTGTTAAGCAATGTAGTGTATGTTACGTTTAATAGCAATTTTAACCATTTTACATTTTTGGTACACATCTATTATATGTGGAACAATTTAAAATCAAGTTAGAACTTGTTCAATGTCATCTCAGTGAGGCCACATGACCAACCGTAGCTGCCATTTACGATACTCGAAATTCACAAGGCTTTCGTCTGCGTCTACATCACTAAGTCATCTGAATTTGATAATTTATAAAAACTAATTGCTGCCTACATCAATATCAGAACCTTTATTTAGCTAAGTTATTGAATCTTTCATGGTTGTGATTCTAATTGTGAAAACTTTGTACATACTGAATGAAATCCTTGACTGCCGTTTTGGAGAGTGGAGATTATGACCCAGTTACATTAAATAGCAGATATCGACCAGTGCATAAATGGCGACCACGTGATTTGACATACAGTGGAACCCCGCTATAACGCGATGATCGGGGTCCATAAAATCGGATCGCGTTAAAAGCGGGGTAGCGTTAATGCGGGGTTTCACAATATTTAACTTTTTTTCCGAGAACATATACGTGTATACATGTACAATGATCAAAAGTCGGCTTATCATCAGATGAATATTAACTGGAACGCATTAATTAAGATATATTCAAAATAATCGATGGCTAATATATGGCTAATATATTTATAGGTTATTACTGTGCATTAAAAACATTTACTAATTTTTATTTGTTTGAACGATAATACAGATTGACAGATTGACCGATAATACCAGACTATCGCTATATCATGAAAAGTGTATCAACACCTTATGCTACCGTGCCGTCGTGGCATGCAGTTCATCCATAATGGATGTAATTTAATTGAAAATCGTACAGATTTAAAATATTCAATAATTTTGTAATAGTCTGAATTCGTCGTGTAAAATATAGGATGAACAAAATATTGAAACCATTTACTTGCCGTCTGATATCGTACGGTCATTGCATGCAGCTATTCCCGGGTCTACATACGGTGTCTGTACAAATTTCATACCGCTAAAATTTTATCATATGCGACAACTGCAAGAATAATTAACAATCAACGCATGATTTCAGCGTGCAAATAACTTTTATTTCAGATTTTGTGAACATCAAAAGAAACATGTGAAAACTGCTAAATTAATCGTTGCGCAAAGTGCAAAGTCAGTGTGGTTCCAAATTTAAATTTCATCATTTCTTGAAAAATATATCCAATGACGTTTGCTTCTTTGCCGCGAACTTACTCGCCTTAAATTTGGAATCATCTCCATTGATACGGCGATCAAATTTCTCTGCTTGGGCTTTCAGAATTGGGCCAGAAATTGGAACACCTTCTGAGCGAGCTTGTACAAACCATTGGTACAAAGCTGAATCTAGGACATTGTCATTAGCTAACTTAACCCTTTTACGCTGTAAACCAGTTTCCTCTTCAAGAATGTTGGGTAGACTACGGAGCTTTCCTTCATCTGTTTTCCACCCTCGCAAAGTGGACTCGCTGATTCCTAGATCTCTGGCAAGCTGAGTTTGTTGTTTGCCCTTCTTTAGTTGATCTAGGGCATACAGTTTCTCTTTAGCAGAAAATGACTTGCGTTTTTGAACTTGCTTTTCCATAACAGTAAAATATTTTTTTATATAAGCAAACAACGTACACAGATAAAGCTCGGTAACTAAGTAATGAAGGCCTGCAATGGTTACGAATCACTTTTTATATAAAACAAAATTAAGCTGAACGGATGTACAATTTCATACCCTTTTAATTCACAGATAATAAAGTGGATATTATTTACTTTCAACTGTTTGTTGTTTGATCACACCGCCAAGCACAGCATACATGTTGGCGGCTTTCATCCTTTGATGTTTATTAAATTGTGCGACTCTTGTATCAACCACAGCTTTGTCTGCTGCTGGCTGTGATTGCAGTTAAATAAGAAGCCCATGTCGGCTATTGTTTGAGCAACGACTGTATACAGATTTCATGGAAGACAATCACAAAGACGATTTACTGGCTTTACTCATGGATCCGTAATAAGTAACACTTCGATAATGTTTACTTCGGCTTAACAATTCAAAAACCTAATTAAACCAGTTTTCTCTTCTAGAGTAGAATACGGAGCTTCACCACAACCTGTTCAAATTGATAAATTTCAGAAGCCAAGCGTTGTACACACTATTTCTCGTACGTTATATATATCGTATTATTTTAGAATTCATACAGGATCACTTCTCCAAAATCACTTAAAGAACCTGGATAAATTGTTAAGTTCCGATCGTTTATTATTAAAAGTCATACGCGAATTCTTCCACCAAATTATAATAATTGTTTTACACACTATTTCTCGTACGTTAAACAAATATTTTCACGGTCCGATAAAAATACACGTAAATGAATTTCAAATTTCAGGAACCATGCCACGATCATATTATTTTAAAAGTCACAACTAATCTCATGCCCAAAATGAAGTTAATTTCTTGTTTTGTTTTTTTTTTACTTTTCTGCAAATTTTTTTTCTCCATGTGTGAATGAATATACGAAATTTCGGGAGCCATGCTACGACCGCGTTATATCCGAATTCGCGTTATGGCGGGGCGCGTTATAGCGGGGTTCCACTGTAATTGTCATTCACAGAAATGTAGTATATAATAGTGGGGTTTTCCCCAAATGTGGCACTACGAAAACCAGTTCAAAATGGCTGATGTTTACAGCAGGCGTCAAAAGGCGCTTCCATGCGAATGGAGTAGAGGCGTCAAAAGACGCTTGCATGAGGTAAAGGGTTAATACTTCCCTGGACCAGATCGGGTTGGCTGCCTTGGGAAAGGCAGTTAGTTCCCATTTTCTTATGATTTTGCCATCAATATACGAATTGTGCCATTAACACGCACACACACACACATGAATTCTTTTGAAATGCATATCTTGTTGGTTTTTTTTGTGCTATTCCTTTTTTGCCTTTTTTTTTTGTTAGCATCTTATAACTGTTACATCTACATGCATGTACATCCATATTTCTGTTTGACTGACTGCCATTGTTAAGTTAACGAGATGTAGTTGTTGAAAGTTTTGATGCAGGTTCAACATGCTGCTTGTGGTTAGCGTCATGTTAAAACTGCTGAAATTTTGATCCTTGCCAATGCCTACGTAATACAGAGAAAATTTTTGAGCTTTTTTCTTCACAAATATGTGAAAGATCCACAATTATTTTCAGACCTCAAAGAATGCACAGACCAAACAGTAATCAAGACCGAAATGGTCATGATTCCCGTTTCAGCCATGAACGCCAACAGAGCAATAACAGTGGGGTTAACAATAGTCATAAAGCTAGTCCTCGGGGTACTGTTGACTCTGCCACTGCCTCGTCTCACCAGTCCACGTTCCATAATCGCAGGGGAGATAACTCACACTCTCACCTGAAGGGAGAAGACTCACATTCTCACTTGGTGCACTCTTCCTCGACAGCGGCCTCACCATCTCAACCTGGGACACCATCACCTGCATCGCAGCATTCTCATAATGATATCAATAGCAACAACAATAATAATAGACAGTCTTCCACAGAAACAGCTCCTCTGTCCCAAAGGTAAGCAAGGATGCAAGCGACTTGCATTGATCAGAATTACAATGTTTAAATTGTATCATAAGCTTTATAAGATGTAGATAGTTTTTTTAAAACACTGTTTTGAACTTGTGGATTTGGCATTTTCCACAAAATCCATGCTTGTACAGTTAAGCATAAACACTTCAAGTTCGACAGATACAGTTGTTTGGATTGTATGCATATGTATATGATCTGGTGAAATTTTTAGGCACTTATTGCAATTTTTCCTTTAATTTCCAATACATTTTAAATTTCTTTTGGATTTGGTCATCATTAACATCATTGCTTGTTAGTATAATTAAGAACTGCTTTAGGTGGGCAAATGAGATTAGCATAATTAAGCAAGAACTACTTGAGGTGGGCAAATTAGATTTGAAAGGCAAATTTGTGTTTATCTGTTGATTCAGAATTTGCTGCCATTGTGGAAGTTTTCCAGATTTTGTACCTATTTTTTACACCTGCCATAAGGTGGAGTTTCTGTTACTTATCAAGCAGATACCTATTGATTTCTTGCTCAACTGGTCACTGACAGAAAGTTAACTGATTTTAATGAAACAGCTCTTGTTGTTCTATACGAAGTGCCTTGATTAGACTTTATAAACAAAATACAGGAAAAACCCATTATAATGTGATTCGTTATAACGCAATCCCACTTATATCGCAATGTTATTCTTTGGACCCCGAGCATCTCTTTATAACGGGTTTTACATGTACCTGTAATATTTACATGACTGACATGTATTGAAATATTATTTACCACAGATTTTATTTTGAAATCTTTATACCCCTTAATCTGTACATGTATCCACAGTTTTTACTCCCTTGGGTTGATGGTTCTCACTTGGTTTAACTGGGTTCTTCCTGCATCAGCTATGTTGTTGTAGGGTTTACTGCCATTTTTCAGCACACGATAGGCTATACAGTATTAATGGTGGAGGAAGAACCCGGAAAGAACCACCGACCCATGAGAAGTTACTGGCAAGCTTTCTCACATACCCCCATTGGCCGAGCCCGTGACTCGAACCCACGCAGACAGAGGTGAGATGGCAATGATCCATAACAGACCGCGCTTTAGACCACTCGGGGCCCCTGCATCAGCTATACTGGCCACCATGTAGAGCTGATCTTGCTCTGAGGAATGGCATTAAATCTCAGAACAGGCCAATGTGGGTAAGTGAGAAAGCTATCCAGTAG
The DNA here is from genome assembly GCA_028554795.2 of Sinohyriopsis cumingii. Lineage (NCBI taxonomy): Eukaryota > Metazoa > Mollusca > Bivalvia > Unionida > Unionidae > Sinohyriopsis > Sinohyriopsis cumingii. Next base: position 63,597,995 of record CM068833.1, on the reverse strand, counting down.
CTTCTCGTGGGTCGGTGGTTCTTTCTGGAGTTTGCCCAGGTTCTTCCTCCACCATTTATACTGGCCGCCATGTATAGCCTATCATGTGCTGAAAAATGGCATTAAACCTCTTAACAACAATAAACCCCAAAACATCAGTTATGACTGGTAGAGGGTGCATGTGCACCCACAGACAAAAGCTAGCAAAACTGCTGGTTATGTCAGATGGGGTGGTGAGGGGGACCTCCTTAACTTCTGAATGACTTTTTCCAGACAATTTTTGACATTTCAAAATGTTTAAAGTTTCTATGGTTAATTCAGTTCTCCACATGATTTCTTTATTTCAGGAGAAGCTATAAAAGTCGCCGGAGGAGGGATGAAGAGGGTGTTAGACCTTCAGTAAGTCTCTTATAACACTGTCATCTTTTATTTCCTTTACTGCTTTGTACCCTTACAGAGTACTTGTTACAAGAGGGTGGTAAAGTAGCTCAGTTTGAAGACATTGGGTTGCAGATTAGATACCCACCCTGGTCAGTGGTCTCGTTGAATCCTTCTGAAAGAAATTGCATAGCTCTCATAGCCAATAAAGTGTTAAAAATGAGTTGAAAAATTAAAACTTTTGTATTACACACAGTTAACTCCTGCTTCCTTGGCATGATACAGCCATGAATGTATTAATAGTGCTATTAAGACACACCCCACCCCAAATCATTAAGCTGGATGATTTTATACATCTCTGTTGTAAGTATCACACTTACATAAAAAGACCTACATTTCACATTTTACTGACTGAAGTGAAGTTCTTGCATTTAGCTTATAACTGTTTCGATATGATCTTATGTAGGCCCTTCCAAATATGTTGTAGTGGGTGGAGCCCTTTGTGATTCGATATGATCTTATGTAGGCCCTTCCAAATATGTTGTAGTGGGTGGAGCCCTTTGTGATTCGATATGATCTTATGTAGGCCCTTCCAAATATGTTGTAGTGTGTGGAGCCCTTTGTGTTGCACCTATTGCTGCTAGCTCTATTATAAAAACTTTATTTACGGAGTTATAGTTGATTATCAGAACTTTCTTTTTTACGTATATCATTCTTCCATTGCAGCGGCTAAATTCCTCGCATTTATCAAGTCGGGAAGCTCGCAATGCACCAGATCAGCACTTTGACTATGAGCCAACCAGCTTCCCACCTCTTCCAGGGTCAAATGTAAGTAGTGACACGATTAAATAAAATTCATATCCCCACTTAAAGAAGTGACTGATGGGTTGGATTGGTGCTGTTTAACCATGTTATACATCTTCCAAGAGAGAACTACTGTTGCCACCCTTGAGGAGGTAACAGCTACTTCTCATGGGATTGATTGCTGTCCCACACACACATAAAAGGGGGAGGAGCAGAATCTATCATGAAGGGTTATAAGCATACAGGGCTGGATGTTCTCCCCCACCCTCAACTGTAGGAGGGAGGGGAAGTGCCATCCAAAGCAGTTTTACACCAGTGGAAGGTAGATACGGACCCTATTATGGAATATGGTTGACCCACCCACATCACCCTCCCCAGCCAACAGCTTTCAACCGCCCACCCCCTCTGGAAGGATCAATATTCTGGTCACCTGAAGCAAATAGTAATTCATGCACCCCATATAGGGTAATGCCTTGTTCTATTTACAGCTGCCTCAATAGGCACTCAGTGGAAGTATCAATATTCTAGTCACCTGAAGCAAATAGTAATTCATGCCATATAGGGTAACAATTCATTTAGTTTTCTCTCAACACTATCATTAATGTATGTTGATGTATCTACCATCAACTTATTGCATCATCTCCATACATAGATACTGAAAAATGTTTCAAGCAGTTTAAAATAGAGGGCCTAGAATTGATCCATGTGGTACTCGAGGGAAATTGTTACCCCCACCCAGCCCCCACCCCATCTGAGACAGTACCTCTAATTCAGTTTGTAATCTACCATTGAATAGGGGGAGAAAACAAGTGTTTTGCAACATTATACAGTAGTCCCTCTCTTGAACGGCACCCCTGACCAGCGGCCACTTCTTACAGCCAGAATCCCTTGGCACCAGCGAATTAGTATTCAAAAGTACCCCTCAGGAATGGCCACCCCTCTAATGTGACCAGCGGCCAGCATATTAGTACAAAAATGAAAAATGTTCTCCACAAGTAGCCACTTTTTTCTTCTCAAATGTATTCAGAACCAATTATTAATTCATCTCGTGACGTAACTAATCAGATTATCTCTATTGTCGATACATGTCTCCCATTGTCAAGTTTCCGTTACTGAAGGAAGTGTTGACTAAAGTACATATAACACTAAGATTAATATTATATCATTGTCAATAAAATCTGATGTTTACAGGAAATGGGCTCAATAATGTTATGATAGATTCTTGGGCTTGACACATCTGTCGAGTTCTTCTCTTTGATGATTAGGCCTACAACCAGATGTAATTTTCAAGATCATAACAGGGTCAGCATAGGCTAAAAATAGATTTTGTGCATTAATACCTACACAGAGATATTAACCTTGAACAAATCAGGGTACCAGACAAAGACTGAAAAATCATTTGACAGCACGATTATTGCTTCCTTTACGAAGAAGTTATTTCATCCACTTGACAAAAGTTTCGGCTACATAAAAATTAAATCGCATAAAATTAGAAACGTCTGTATAAATCATTACCAAACATTAACATGTCATCACGTAAGCGGAGACATATCATTTTAGAAGAAAGTCTGTTATTCTACTCGACGACATTGGGTGAGGAGGGACTTGCTGAACAATTTTATGTAGAAAAGACTATCATAAAACAATTTTATGTTTAAAAGACTAGAATAAACAATATTGTAACCGATAAGGAGGTTATTCAGCAGCAGTGGGAAAATGGAACAACTGTAATGAGAATTATGTATGGTTATGCATTGTGCATAGCAACAATACCTGCTCGCATATCGTGCTTAAGACAAGAATAAGAAATATTAATGTATATTCAGTTAAACTAAGTCTATTATTATAACAAGAAGAACCCGTTAATAATTAATGTTAATTTTAAATGAAGATATTAAGTGCAGATATTAAATGCTTTGAAGTATGTAGCTTTCTTACTACGTATATCACATACACTTCATAAATTTTTTTGTCCCCTTCTGGAAAGGCCACCTGTCTTATAAGGCCACTTTGCCAGTGCAGAAGTGGTGGCCATCTAAAAGGGGGATTGCTGTATTTTGATTTATGCTGTAAAACTATAATTAACAGTATCAAAAACTTTGGAATCTGCGATACAAATCTAATGTCCCAGCATCGGTGATCAGTGAAACAAGTGAATGCTTTTTTTGACATAAACAATTTGGATGAACGCTGTTTGGCACAGGTTAATTGGAATATTTTTTAAAAAGTAATAAAATGAACTGAAAACATTTTCTGCAAGTTTCCTTTTTAAAACATGGCCAGGACAGATCCTGGCCATTCATTTTTGACACTAAATTCATCTCCTGATTTGGGGGGGGGGTCACTCTTATTCTAATCATGGACATAAGTATTTGTGCCTGTATTTACATTTTTAAGAGCTTTCCCAACAAGTTATCAGTGCCAGTAGCTGTTGAATTAGACATTTATAATTTAATTTCTAACAATATCTACATTAAGAAAGTTAGTACATGAATGGATGAAGTTAGAAATCTTTTGGGTTGATGTGATGACTGTTGAACTTCATCGCTTTCAACATTATTCTAACACCCCAGTCATCTTTACATCCACTTTTTCTTCCTTTCTCATGTGGGAACTCCCTGGTTTAAATGTTTAAAAAAAATTGTTTCCTTTCTAGCTACCTCCATTAACATCCTTAGATCCTCACCTTCCTTAGTGTAGATCTTTTGTCTACTTGCGGGGGCCCCAAGTGGTCTAAAGCGCTCTCCGTTATGGATCACTGCCATCTCACCTCTGTCTGCATGGGTTCGAGTCTCGGATTCGGCTAATATGGGTATGGTAGAAAGCTTGCCAGTAGCTTCTCGTGGGTTGGTGGTTCTTTCCAGGGTTTTCCCGGGTTCTTCCTCCACCATTATTACTGGCCGCCATGTATAGCCTATCGTGTGCTGAAAAATGGCGTTAAACCCTACAACAACAGCAACAAATCTACTTGCGCGTAACATCCCAATAGGATCGATTTCGCTAACTAGCAAGTAATTTTTTAAAAAATATTCGGCCTGTTAAATGTTTTCAAGAGATCTTTCCAAATGTCGTTGGGTTTTTTTCCTAGATAAAGGAATGCAAGCAACTAGTTTTTTTTACTTAACAAAGGTTATTATCTTAAATATAGATGTGTATACAGAATGAGATACTTGTATTTTCCTTTGATTTAAAAAAAATAAATTATTTCAATTATGATAATTATCAAGATCTTGACAAACATTGTACCAGGATATGTTGTGACCCTCAAATTGAATCAATACATTTTACCTCACTGACCAGTCCTTTTATCCTAGAATTTTTATTCTTGGAGTTTTATTTTGTCCCTCAACTTTTGTGTCATCCTTTTTCTCTCTCTTGTGTAAAGGAAATGTTATTTGTAAACTTGAAGGTATTAATTGGCATTGTTGTTTGTGAATATTTTGTGAGGATTTCAGGCGCTTGAGAAATGATTGATTACACTTATACCTTTATTTAAGTGCTTGTTTTTCGCTTCCAGTTAAATTGACAAAAGTCATTCATGCCCCTCTTTTCTCTTTATAGAATAATGCTGCATCAGGGGATGTGTTCTCAAGTAAACTGTCCGATGTTGTGAAAGGCACTGCCAAGATACCTGTCAAGGACATTAAATTGATGACCATTACTGCTGTGACTACAGCTTCAAACTTGTCACCAGTCAGCACCAGCTGTACAGTAGCACCGTCAGTATCAACACAAGCCACTCTGACCGCCACTGCACCCAGTACAAGTACTGCCTCAAGTCGTAATTCTGTGTCTCCTTCCTTAAGCAGGAGCCCGAGTGTACCAACCTCAGCAGTGCCACCTGTTGCCTTGGATTCTCATCATCACCACACAAATTCTCCAGCACACAGGTAACTTTTTAATGTATGACAAAAACATGGAGACTTTACTTGTGTACATGCGGTGGAAATTATCAGAGAAAATATGACAGAGTTGATGAGTGAGATAAAAATAAACAGGAATGAAATTAAGATGGTGAATGCAATAAAAAATAAGAGCATATTTGATTTTAAAACCTTTGATGCTGTTAATGCTCGCAATGACAGCCTTGCTGGAATATTAAAACAATCCACACAAACTTTATAACCTTTTACCTGAATGACAGCAGATTGCTCTTTGTATTAATATTACTCCATCAAGAAAAAAATCAAATCGGTGTTAGGGTTACATGGCAATTCTTAAAAATTTGACAGGCTTTTGTCAGCATTAATTTAACACCCAAGTTTATTTTAAAAAGTAAAGCAATGGTATGATATTGATGCTGATCTGACCCATGGAATCTATGCCTGATAAGTATATGATTTTTAAAAAATTGACAAAAAAAATGACAAAGTTCATTTGCAAATATTTTTTTTAAGAGCATATTGATGGTGAAATGTACCATGATAAAGGTGTTTTGTACAGTTCATATAAATAGTGGAATGTCCCTTATTACAGGTGTTTTGTACAGTGGCTATTGATTGTGAAATGTACCTTGATACAGGTGTTTTGTACAGTGCATATTGATAGTGAAATATGCCTTGATACAAGTGTTTTGTACAGTGATATTGTTATTGACATTTATTTTGATACAGGTGTTTTGTACACTTAATATCAATATTTAAATGTGCCTTGATCCAGTTTTGGGTATCGATAGTGAAATGTACCTTGATACAGGCATTCTGTACAGTGGGTGTTGAAAGTGAAATGTACCTTGATACAAGATATTCGACATGTTACAGATTTCTGATTACAGAAAGGAAGGATAACGAGAAGAAAAATACAAAATCAAAGTAAACAGATTGATGGATGAATAATTTTTGTTAGGAGCAGAACAGAATTCAGAGCTTGTTATTTCTTTTACACACTTTTTGATAAATTTTGCTTTATAATGATTTGGAATCCCATGTGCATAATTGTATGGTATTCATAATTTCATGTTTATGTTTATTACCCACAGTTTAGGTAATACTCTTAACTTCAATAATGGATGTGTTAGAGTTGGTTCCCTTGAAATTTTAGTCAGATGACAGCCAGCAATCTTGCTGCCGTTCAGAATCATTGTACTTGGGGCACTCAATAAAGTAGGATCAAAGTCAGCTGCAGCCATTCATCATATTAGATTTTGGATTTATCTTTGAAAAAATTATTGATTATTCTATCTTGGATGAGTAGTATTTGTTTTGCAAAGTAAAATGACAAAAATGTCTTTATCTTAATGTGTTAGATATTCTTGAAATTTGAATAAAATAATGTTTTTAAAAAGTCATTGAATTATAAGTTTGCAGGAACCCTGTACTCACTGTGGACAAGAGTAGCACTAAATGATTTATCTTTTCATGCCTCAACATGAAAAAATAAATCATTTTGAGCTACTTGATCTTGCATTTAGTTTGATTTCTTTGACTTTTGTAGGTACAGTCATAAAAATTCATGAATATGTTTGTCTTGGAGTGTGAACAAGTATGAACATTGATGTTCATGATGGACTATACACAAGCATGAGCACTGGTCAACTTGGAGCGTGTACAGCCATGAACATTGAGGTTCAGCTTGGAGTGTGAACAGCCATGAACATTGAGGTTCAGCTTGGAGCATGTACAGCCATGGACATTGAGGTTCAGCTTGGAGAGTGTACAGCCATGAACATTGAGGTTCAGCTTGGAGCATGTACAGCCATGAACATTAATGTTCAGCTTGGATTGTGTACAGCCATGAACATTGAGGTTCAGCTTGGAGTGTGTACAGCCTTGAACATTAAGGTTCAGCTTGGAGTGTGTACAGCCATGAACATTGAGGTTCAGCTTGGAGCATGTACAGCCATAAACATTGAGGTTCAGCTTGGAGTGTGTACAGCCATGAACATTGAGGTTCAGCTTGGAGTTTGTACAGCCATGAACATTGAGGTTCAGCTTGGAGTGTGTACAGCCATGAACATTAAGGTTCAGCTTGGAGTTTGTACAGCCATGAATATTAATATTCAGCTTTGAGTGTGTACAGCCATGAACATTGTTGGTCAGCTTGGGGGGAGTACAGCCATGAACATTGGTGTTCAGCTTTGGGGCATGTACAGCCCTGAACATTGAGGTTCAGCTTTGAGCATGTTCAGCCATGAACATTGATGTTCAGCTTGGAGTGTGTACAGCCATGAACATTGAGGTTCAGCTTTGAGCGTGTACAGCCATGAACATTGAGGTTCAGCTTGGAGTGTGTACAGCCATGAACATTATTGTTCAGCTTTGAATGTTTACAGCCATGAACATTGAGGTTCAGCTTGGAAAGTACTACTAAAGTCGCAGTGCTAACATTTCTTACTCTAGCAAGGCCCCCTCCCCCACCCCCAGCTTAGAGATGAAGGAAAAGCTCAGTGTGACCTCCATTATGAATAGATGATTATATCTGCATGGGGGAAGGTCAGCCAAAAGTCTTCTTGTGATGTCTTGTTCATCCTTGATGAAAATGTCTCTGATCTTAAGTCGATCATGAACTTTTGGCAAGCATCTTGAAAACCTTTTTGCTGCTATTCCTCCATAATGTATGTTCATGTTGACATGGGGCTTTCACTGAAAAACCTCTAGTAATGCCTAGCTGGTCCAATATGAAAATGGTATACTTCATATATCCAGTATGGCCACTATGGTGGCCATTTTGAAAATCTTGCTCATTGCCAGATTGATAATTGTTGCTAAAAGATTTATAAAGTCTAGTTGGTCCTTAATGAAAATGGCAACTATCTGATGTCTAGTATGGCTGCCATGGCAACCAACTTTAAAATGTTTTAAATCTCCTCCCCCCCCCCCCCATAGATGATCATATCAAAACAATTTTTTCAACAATATGTATTATATGTCTGAATGTCATTGTTGCCCTTTTAACACTAAGCAATACTTCATATATTGTATAGGTCATCCTAAACGAAAATGGTGCTACTCAGACTTCAGATGTGAATATGGTCTCTTTGTGGATGTTTGGAAATTCTTTTAGTCAGAAAAGTCCCATCAAGGGATTCTTGTTCAAAGGTTGTAACTCAGTACTTGCCCAGAACAGTCTGGGTAAACTGCTTCATTATGTCCTTTGGAAAGACACTTAGCCTCCATTTCCTTAACATGATAATGCGAGTTGACAGTGCTGCTAAAACAAGCAACCAAACATTGTTAACAGGTTAAGAATTTCAAGTAAATACACTGGAGCACTGCTATTATGGAGGTTATATATGCTGTAGTGTTTGCAGTATTCTTTTTCTCCAGTCTTGTTCAAAGTATATTCACTAATTTTAATAATTTATTTCTCCACTACTAGGCCAGCTAAACCTACACCCACCCCAACAGAGGTTAAATCTGTGGAGACAACTCCGACTGCCACCAACACAACCTCATGTTCAAGTGTCATTTCCTCAGTGTCTTTCTCTGCTGCTAGCTCCACACAGGCCAAAGTGGTAAGTCCGTTTTCCGATTATATTCTTCTAGCTGTAATTGGTAATATTCCAAATGTACGTTTAATTCCATTTCAACCATGTATTGAGAAAACTGAATTTTTTTCAAATCGGTTTTAATGGTTTTGCAAAAAATAATTTCAAAATCATAATATAGAGTGCGAATCAGAAATAGAGCAATCGTTGGAGCAAGGATGCATGCCGATTTTCAATCAAAAGAAGCGGAAGCCAGCTGAGACGGGTAACCAGAGATGTATAGTATGTAGTTATTTTGCTTTGAATGTTACGTGCCATTGCGTACATGTTCTGACTTGTTACTCAGTTCAATTACCAAAGACTCATAAAAATGGTACTAACAACTGCCTCGCTTGGCATTCAGCATTAAGAGGTTAGTGTTAGGACTGGTCGTCCTGGTGTCGGGATAACGTGAAATTAAAAAATGCTAAGACAAAAATTTGTTTTATTATTGTAATGAATATTTTGCCGAGCATACCAGAAATCCATGAAAACATGCATCAGTTGTAAATGTCTGATTTATTGGAAAAGAACAGAATTTGGGAATTTTTCGCTTTAGGTCTTGCTTACATTTAACTGTTTGTCTTCACATTACTTGCCCGTGCTGAATGTAATAACTCGCTTTTTTCATGTTTCATTCATTTCTTACTAATAGTTTATCAGATTCTAAATTATATAATTAGCAGGTTTCATTCTGCAGAAATTGAGCCCCTTTTATTGTTAATTTACCTTTTTTTTTTACAAATGTGGCAAATTATCAGCCATATGTTACTTTGAACTGAAACTTGGCTGATAACTGCATTAGCCTTGAACACTTAAATTAGCAAACGTTTTTAACTGAAACGAATATGTACATGTTCTTGAGTATTATACATCATATATTAACTGTAATTAATGTGCCCCAAAAAAATAAAATCGGGCAGTTGTTTATGGTTTTTTGTCCAGAATAATAGAAATGTATATTTTTGCAAAAATGAAGTATGACTAAACATTTCAGGAACCTACAGCCCTCTGGTAGCAACACTGGTGCATAACACTAGCTTTGCTAAATACAGTTGTTTTCATTTCAGACCCAATTCTAGGAAAAGAAAATTATGAACAATTCACACAGCCATGTGAAAAAGAGGATAGTTTTTCTGAATATAGGATGGATTTATTGAAGAAACATTATTTTTCAGCCTGAATGAGTAGTTCAAATGGTATTAAAGCATGTTGTTGATTGCTGCTCATCCATTCATCTGTTTGCACACTTTCCTCCTAAACTCTTTGTAGAATTACCATGAAACTTGACATGCACATTTCTCCCATGATCTATTTGGTCCTAAATGGAAAATGCTAAGAGCAACCAGTTTGAATGCCACAGTGACCGTCTTGAAAATCTATTTCTTCTGAGTGGATGGTTAAATCAATCAACAAGGGGTTTTTACTACAAGGTTATTTGGTTCTACTTTACAAAAAAAATAATCTGGTTCTATCTAGTAGGGCAACTATAGTAGCAATCTTGAGAAAAAAATTATCACTGCCTGAACGTAAAATTGGCGTGGGGTTTTCACCAGAAAACTTCTTCCATTGTGTAGTTTCTCACAAGTGAAAACGCTTCCAATTGGACATAAGATATGGCCCCTATAGTGGATATTTTTTTGTATAGCTGCTCCTCCTGATTGGACAAAGGGTTCTCAGAGAAAGAAGAACCTGATGTTATGTTGGTCCTAAATGAAAATGGACAATTGTTCTAAGGGGCTTGCTGTTAAAGATCACCACTATGAGTCTTGACCTTGGCTAATGTGACGGTGTACTATATATATACTGGCTGAAAGGTAGACTCCAGCTGCAAGGAACATAGCCCCTAACAATCTGCATAGATCCAGATCTGCCCGTGCATTATGTAAGGGTGTAACAATATACCGATTTACCGGTAAATTGCGAAACAAAATGCCTGAAACGGTATATCGCGATACGAGTTTAGTAATACCTGTATACTGGTTTTATTTTCTTCACCAACATTACCCAGTCCATAACTAGCTTTGAGCACACCCAATGTCTTTTATTAGTCTTAACGTAGTTACCAAAATGGCGGCTTCTGTGTATGAGCTAGTAAAGAACCCAAGAGAGAAGAGTTCTGTTTGGAATAATTTTTCACTAAAAAGGGAGTTTAGCACTAATACAATTGACAAAACTGTCGCTGTGTGTAATATGTGCAAAACTGAAATCAAGCACACAGGCGGTACGACGAAACTCTCGACTCATTTACGGCGTCAACATCGATCATTACTTTCCATAAGTACTGTGCAACAGAGTGACACAACCTCTTAACGCAACAGCTGAAGGTTCCATTAAAAGTGTACATATTGTTTCAGATCGACAACCAAAGATTGCTGTTATGCTAGGTGCACAGACTAAATACAAATCTTCATCACGAAGGTCCACAGCTATCACTCGTACCATTGCTAGTTTCATCATTCATGATTTGTGGCCGTACAGTGATGTATCAAACAAAGGATTTTTAAACATGGCATCAGTGTTAAGTAATTAATCTCTCAGGTTCAGACTAAGAAAGGATGGGCATCACTGATATTATTAATTTACTATATTATTCATTTTTCTAATCAAAGTAGGATATTTATCAATGTGATAATTTGTGATTATGTGTTGTTTTTCGTGTTTATCCCTTGTCATGTTTTGTACTACAAGAAATGAATTGTTAGATCATTTTGATTTGAAGACTTTCTAATCAGGCAAAATAATTCTACAACTCTTTTCCAGTATTTTGTTTCTTGCTTGTAGAAGTTTTCACATGTTGATATATTTTTTATTTTCTAAACAAGTGATGTGATTATTACAGTTACTGGGTGTTTTGGTTGAATTAAATGCAAGGAAAGTACTCATTATTTCGGTACAAAATATACAATATCAACATTCCAGTCATAAATGCTATCAATGATCAATACGTATTGATACATATCGCAATACAGACATGCCATATTGCAATATATTGCAATACATATTTTCCTGGCAATACTCACCCCTAACATTATGTGACAGCTGATCATGGTCAGTGCCATTCACAGTTGGACTTGTAAGCAAGAATAGATGGTACTATATGGTTTCCTTATCTCTTTTTGCATCGCTTGTAATCTCTCTTTTTTATCTGGCATACGTTTACCAGCAGTTTGCTTCTTTACAAACTCACAAATCAGAAAGATTTCTTACAGTTCATAACTTAATCTATTTGGCTCATAATTGCCTTGTCTATTGTTTCACGATTACCGATTTGTTTTGGATAAATGAAATCAGCACGTGTTTATTCCAAATTACATTTTACTCGAAGTTATTGGATGAGACATAAATGACAGATCTTGGCAAACAAAGAACACGCATCAGTAAATCTGATAAAATATCCAAACCCAGTTTGATTGCAAGATTTGTGTTTTTGCAAAACCTTTGTTTATGAGAGATAAAACTTGCAGAATTCTAATGAAAATTTATCTTTTCAGGAGGAAAAGCCAATCAGACTTTCCTATGCTCAAATGGTTCAAAAGAGTAAACCCACAGAAAACTGTACTCCCAATGCGATGGCAGAAAAAAGTGGAACAGATGGAGAATCCAATAGTGGTTCTGAAAAAGGAGAGTCACCTCATCAGCAAGCAAATGTTAGCAAACCTAATCATACGCTGAAGGAACAGTCACAATCAACTCTAAAAACTGTGTCTACAAATGGACGCTCTGCTCCAAGCAAAGATTCCTATCGCAAGGATAGCGAGTCGCGTGAGCAGAGGTTTAGCAATGGCCGTCGTGCCAAAGAAAACCGTATGGAAATGAGAGAAAGGCGTGAAAGGCGTCGTGACAGAGAAAGGGATGGGCGACCTGGGACAACCAAATGAAGATTGAGAGTACTATAAATGGATTATTTAATTTTTCACAACTTTAATGATTGCAATGGAGGAAGCATTTGAGTATCTACAGGGAGGTTTTATATGTAATCAGCAGATCTCTACTTTCTGATGGAGTAGAGACTTTTTCAGATATTGGAAAGAAAGAAAAGTCAAAAAGCTTTTTGTGCTTTTTTGGAGGGCAAGAAATGTCTTCGTCGTCCAATTCAGAATGATGGAGAACCGACAGGCATTGTCTATGATAGGGTTTTGATGTGCAAAATTCATTTCAGTGCCTGTTGTTTTGATGCGAGCTCAACGGTTACAGAAAGCATAAGACTGGCTTTTTGCTTGTGGAGAAAGGAGTATGATTTTGCAGTCTAGACGTCAGACATTACAGCATTCCAATGAAAAATATGTACTCAAGGTTTATTATGGAGCTGAGAGAGATCCTTTTTTTTTTCAGCAGCTAGATGTCAGAATTGGCACTGGCTAATAAGTTTTCCTTGGCTGATGGTTGAAATTGTTAATTGGTATATGCATTCTAATGAAATATTTGCTGACGTGTATTTTGTTTGCATTTCAGACCATATCTATTTATTTAATAATGGCATTTATAACAAAAAAATTTCACATAGCTGACAGCGTTGATGTTGAAAGCTCTTCTAATTGGTTACCAACCCCAAATTTGCCTGTGATATTGCAATTCTGACAACATAAAAATTGATTACACACATGCACACATTCACGTTGATTCATGATTTATGTTCTGGAAAGTTGTATTAGTGAAATAATGGAGATTTTGTAGGTAGTTATAATATAGTTATTATAACACAAAATCCCAAAATGCATTAATAGATGACAGTCTGTGGGTTAAATTGATCGAGTGATCATAGGTGTGCATTTGACCATTTTAACGTTTTGCCACCTTAGAAATTTCAGAAACATTTCATCCAGTGTATTTTGTTACCAAATATCAAAAGTGAACAGAAATGGGACTCTATGCTTTTGTGCTAAATGTGTTGAAAGGAAAATTTAGAACATACTCCGGGACCCGTGATAAGGTTTATTTTCAGGGTTTACCACATCCATCTTCGTCACACATTCAGGACCCCAGCTGTCACAAGTACTAGTTTCCACTGCTTGTCACTTGTACCAGCTGTGAGTTCTTACAATCTAGAAGAACTTGCAAATGTCACAAGGTTTTACAGGAGCCAAAGTGGGTAAGGCATTGGACTAGAAGATCAGAATGGTGGGGTGCAGTTCCCACTGTTGGATAACCCATGTTCAGTCCTTAGACCTACATGCCTCTGCACAATACAGCCCTCAAATTCCATAAATAATAGTTCTATGCGAAAACCTGTGTATAACAAATCAAAATTTTCTGATCTGGAATAGAATGGGTTTGGAAACTATTGATGAAATGAGTATGTTGATAAGAGGGAACCAAAATGGTGTTGGAAATAAGTTAAACGAAAATGGGATGGATTTAATCTCCTCTGCCATTTATAACCCCCTGCAGCTGCCCCCATAAAACTGATGGCCTAGAGACGGATGTGGATATTGTAAACAAAATTCTGTTGGTTAATGTTACTCATCATGGGACTGCCAGATGTGTGATGAAGTGATAAATTGTGTAAACTCCAGTGAGGTTAGAGAGGGGAATCTCCAGATGGTCTGAGAAATGAAGGATATCTGCATAAGTTAAGAAAATAGAATAGTTGGCAAAATTTTCCAGTTTAATAATTTTGTTGTGTCATAAGAGTCGCATGAGTGACCATGCTATGAGGCCACTTTTTTTTAAAGGTATAAAGTGGTTCCATATGTGAGCAGATCTCGGTAGAAAAATTCCCTTGACATGTTTCAGTGAGGTTGTTCAGTTATGGTTTTGCGTAGGCTGTGATGATGTCCCGAACTAGAATATGTAAATAATAAACTGAATCAGTTATCAGTGGAACAAGTTGGATGGCCACATAACTTAATGATATAAATATTGAAACCGGATACTGTACATCATGTCACATTTTTTCATCATTTTAGCTTTAATTATGAGAATGCATACAGTCTTAAGGACATCTTACACGTGGATGATTTAATGTGTTGCTGATAGTGTTGGTGTTACCCTGGCATAAGCTGTTGGTGGTGATATCCCTGATGTAAACTGTTGGTGGTGATGTCCCTGACGTAACTGTTCTAGACCTGACAGGCAAAGACATGAAGTCAGATTTCGTTTGATATCTAAGTACATATTGGGGTCTGCTTGGTTTTATGGTCACTAATCGACTCGTAGCAGGGTACAACTAAAACTTGTCCTGTCTCATTCACTGTTGGACACCTTACACCAGTGTAGCATACAATACGTGTAAAATGCCAAGAACATAACATACAGTTTGTGTACAGTATGCAAATGCATTTGTATCCATTTCTGGTAAAGGTGCCTCAACAGATTTCTAACAGTGGTTACTGGAAGTCCCAATTATGGCAAACTGTATTAAAAAATGCGCATATTTTAAAGTTTGTAACAAACCCTATGTCATTTATAAAACTTGTTCATTTTTAACAGAATTTTGATATACTGATTAAAAATTAGAGAGCATCACTGAGACAGGACTTTGTCCGAGTTGCTTTGTTTGCCACTGTTAACATTTTCCATAATCCCATGGACAGCAGTGGTGATAATTAACCAATGTAACCAACTTAATGAGGAAGATCTGAAAACGTAAAACAAGGTAAATATTTTGGTAAACTAAGTAAATTTTGTTGGATTCATAGGGAAATGTATGGAGCCATCCAGCTTGTAGATGATATCGTTTCGTGGTGCTGACTGGGAGTTCAGTGTGACTGTTTTAATCTTTTCAAGCTTAATTTGTTGGATAAATGTTAGAGCTATAACATTGTTCTTTTGATTCCATCACTTGTATATAAAGAACTGTTTTACCAGTTTATTGTATCTGTACGTCAAGTTAAGTTGGACTGTTAAATTGCACACAATTTCATTTGTAAATTATTTTTTTCATAAGGAGTGAACTGAGTTGCTTACTCTATCATTTCATGCTGGGTTAGTTCTCATCCTAAATAAATTATGCATTGGTAATTGTAATGCATTCATCCTACATAAATTATGCATCGGTAATTTTAAAATTGACTCCCTGAATAAGTTATGTTCTGGTAATTGTAATATTGTCCACCTGAATGAGTTGATGATCATTTATCTGTACATTTTTTCATAGAGATTATTTGCAAGAGAAAATTAAGACTGCTTGTTTGATTTTTTGATATTTTTTTGCCAGTTAGTAATATAGCTTCAGTAAAGTTGCTGTATTTTCTTTAAATTTTTAACTTGTTATATTTGCAGTTTAGTATTGTTACACTGATATTCCTTGAAGAGTTGTTTTAATTCAGAGTTGTACCTTGTTTTCTTGGGTGTACTCACCCCACACATCCCCGTAAATTGACTTTTCTACCCCCCTGCCAATTCTTATGCACAGTTATACAAGTCCATTTTCAAAGAATAGGAAATGGGAGACTAATTGACGCAGGAGTTTGTAATTGGTTAGCATGGCAGGCTAAAGACAGGATGCGTCAGAGTTGTACCTTGTTCTCTTGGGTATACTCACCCCACCCATCGCCATAAATTGACTTTTCTAGCCCCCTGCCAATTCTTATGCACAGTTAAACAAGTCCATTTTCATAAAATAGGAAATGGAAGACTAATGGACGCAGGAGTTGGTAATTGGTTAGCATGACAGACTAAAGACAGGATGCAGATTGAGCTCCTTGCATTGGATCGGCTCACATGATGTGTCTTTGAGCAGGGCACTTTACTCAGATTGACCTGAACTCAGTGATCTGCTTGTGTTACTGAGCCATAAAACACCAGAACTTATACCAAACCATCTTGTATAGACAACTTTCAAAATTGTAACAGATGATGCTGTAACTTGTTATAAATATCGGGATCATCAGGTGATAAAACTAAACCTTATAATCTGTCTTACTGCTGGTCTGGAATAGATTTTGACTATCATTCTCTCACCAAATATATAAAATCTGAATTAAAACCAGTTTAGACTGTTTTAAGGGAACCAGTCCATTAGGGATAAAAGGGCTGCATCATTCACAATATCCAAATACCATTTTCTGTTTAGGAAAAGATGAAATGCACACAGGAAAACTAACTTAAGAGATCATAATTTCAAAATACAAGGGGTATGGAGAAGTTGGTTATTCTGAATCGTGAAAATGGTATGGGGTATAGAGAAGTTGGTTATTCTAAATCATGAAATGGCATGGTGTATAGAGAAGTTGGTTATTCTAAATCATGAAAATGGCAAGGGGTATGGAGAAATTGGTTATTCTAAATCATAAAAATGGCAAGGGGTATGGAGAAGTTGGTTATTCTGAATCAAAAATGGCAAGGGGTATGGAGAAGTTGGTTATTCTAAATCATGAAAATGGCAAGGGGTATGGAGAAGTTGGTTATTCTAAATCATAGTATGTAAACTTTATTTCATTTTTGTGAGTACAGTTTAACATGTTGGTGACAGTAATAATTTTGAAAATGACTTGTTTCAAGGCAACTTTTATGATAGTGAAATATTATTGCCAACAAAATTTTTTCACTTAAGTTGTGATTTACACCATGTGCTTTGCCATTTCATTCTAGAAAGCGGTTGAGTCCATTTTCAAAGCAAATGATTGTAAAACTTACAAATTACCCCTCATTCAATGGAAATGCTTCAGTTCCATAGGCCAGATTAAGAGCCGAAATGTTTATTTATTGTTTTGCCAGGTCATATATTCTAACATGTGTGACATTGTGTCATTTAACCAATATAAATCACAATTTCATTGTTTATGGATTCATTATTTATTTCTGTTACGACAAATTTTTGTTTTGCTTTGTTAGCATTTTCATGTTGGAACATAATTGCAAAATAAGGCTTTTTTCCATCATTAATGTGGGAAAATATCCAAAGCTGTCAAGGATCATTATGCAGTGATATTTTAATCCTATTTCTGTTCTGCATGTGTATATAGTGCACCCAAACTGTAAAACGAGATCTGAGATCTACCTTCTTCATGAGGCACTGGCTTGTAAGTATCGGTATTGATCCACACTATTCGTTCTGATTGTAAGAAGTAACTAAATTGCAACATGCATTTTCCAATCCTACCATAATTTTGGTCCTGGTCGTTTAATTTGTTGCCCTGGGCAACACAGTTTGTTTCAATTGCCAGGGCATGATACAGCCTTCATGTCTTGTGTGCCATACAATGCAAAACCAAAGAAATGAAGAAAAAAATTCATTCTGCTTAAAATTTTAAGCTAACCATATCAGCCTTTTCAGTTCATGCGTTATGATATTGGGAAATCTTGGACAACATTAGTTGGGTGTCAATTGTTCACAGCTTTATTTGATACATGGATTTAATAATTTGTAAAACTGTGTGTTCACCAAAAGTGTTGTGCAGAGTTCAGTTCCATTGATTGATACGTGTTCTTTGAATAACATAACTACATTGTTTATTTACTATGTTCTAGTTTATTATTTGCAATAGAAGTCCTGTTCTTCATGTTAGCAATCTCTCTCTGTCCCTCACCTTCGTAGGAATTTTAAGATTTAAGCCTATCGCTGTATAGCCTTTCTCGTGCTGAAAAATGGCATTAAACCCTATAACAACAACAGATCCCTGCCATTTCATGTCTGCATGGGTTTGAGACTTGGGCTCGGCCAATGTGGGTATGCAAGAAAGTGTGCCAGTGGGTTGATGATTCTTCTCATGGATCTTCCCAAGTTCTTCTTCCACTAAAGATTCTGGCCACCCATTATAGCCTATCATGTACTGAATAATGGTGTTGAATCCATAACATCTTGAATTATTTAAACTAATTCAGATGCAAGATTTCAGAGTAGTAGATAGATACAGCTGTTAAACATGTATAGTCTGCAACAATTTAACACACAAGAAACCTGAAACGGAGGCAATTCTAAGTTTGAGTGAGTACTCCAGTGAGTACTCCAAGAGACCTGAAACAGAGGCAATTCTAAGTTTGAGTGAGTACTCCAGTGAGTACTACAAGAGACCTGAAACAGGGGCAATTCTAAGTTTGAGTGAGTACTCCAAGAGACCTGGGACAGAGGCAATTCTAAGTTCCAGTGAGTACTCCATTGAGTACTCCAAGAGACATGGGACAGAGGCAATTCTAAGTTCCAGTGAGTACTCCAGTGGATGAATTTTGCACTGATGGCACATCAGCACAATAATTGCACAACAAACGAGAAGCTGAGTAAAGTCATTAAAAGGCCACGGAAATCCATAAAACTCCTGAACCTGGGATCTCATTTGAGCAAATGACAAAATACTTTAGAAATGTGGTTTCTGATTGGCTGTTGCTTAAAACTCTTTAAACAAAACCTCAGAATTGTATGATTGAAATTTTTCGGTAAGCAATCAGAAAGTACTTGAGAAAGGTCCATTATTATATGCAGAGTTGAAAATGGAGCATAAACTCTTGTTTCAAGTTCTGATTTAAACATGCACACACATACACTCAATAAAGAACTCAAGAGCATAAGGGAATGACTGCCTATATTTGAAGTTGGACTAGTGGTCTGAGGTGCTCTCCTTTACAGATCACTGATATTTAAACTCTCTAGGTTCAGGTCTTGGGTTCAGCCAAGTGGGTATGTGAGAAAGCGTGCTGGTAGCTTCCTACATGTTGGTGGTTCTTCCTGGGGTTTGCTCGGGCTTTTCCTCCACCAAAATATACTGGCTTTGATGTACAAGTCGATTGTGTTCTTAAAATTTTATTAAAGCCATAATGGGAAAAACATGGGTATAATGGAATAGATTTTTTTTTTTTTTTTACCATCAATTATCATCTTCAGATTTCTAAGAAAAGTAAGAAAATGGGGGGGGGGGATTATGGACAATTGATTTTTGTCTTGTAGGTGTCACTTTTCAGAAGGTGCTGTAGTTTTGCACGTTGTTGGCAGAGACATTAGTGTCAAGTTTTGTGTTTAGTTTCAGTCGTAAACGATATAAATATTATCCTGAAACTTAATAATAGCCTTCAGCTCATAACACAAAAAAGTAAGTCTTGGAGACCAGCATCAACAGAGCAGGGGAAATTTAGAATTTTGCAAAAGGGGGGGGGGGTCAGTTGTGGACATTTTAATTTTGTACTTTCTAACATGGGAATAGAATGTCTGTAAATTAAATAGTTTTGTGCTGTACATTCATACACATTTATATATAGAATTTCTGTGCCGAAAATAATGCGACAGATTTTATGTCAAGATGTTGTAACTCTGCTGCCTCAGCAAAACTGTCAAAATGCTTACACCGATTTAAAATGATCTCTAATAATGTGTAGCACACAAGTTCAAAGTATCCATGGTTACTAATTATAGTATCTATGGTTGCTAATTTAAATCTACTTTGCATTTTTTTCATATTTTTAATAATCAACATTATCAGACATGTGAAGAATCTTTAATCAGTCAATCTTTGTAAATTTTTTGTGTTTGAATATGACTAATTGTAGATAATTGTTGAATTTCATTATTTTCTTTGCGATTTCTGAATTTAATGCTATGTCACTTGTTTAAATGAATGGCGGATGTGATTCGTACGAGTAATTCTTTTCCTTTCATTTGTTAAAACAGTGCAGTGAATGAAAAATTAAGACGTTCTTGCATCAGTTTAGTACAAGTGTTTGTATGAATGAGAACGTTACTGATCATTTTGTAAAACTTGTTTTTGACAGGTGTTAGAAGGAAATTGTTTAAAATGTACTGTATATTCTCATATGTACATAGTCAAGCTGAAAACAACACAGACCCTTATCTGTCATCAGGGTTAATGTTTGTTCTACTAATTATGCAAAACATACTACATAGACCCAGACTTGCTAGTGAATTATGCAATGGCAGATTGGGTCTGTGCAGTTTGCAGTTGGACTCAACTTTTAAGCAAGGATATACGATATGATGAATGAATGCACATTTATTTTACTAGGCTTGTAAATATGCGGGGTCTAATAATCTATTTTTTTTTTAGGTTCCTTACTGTTTTATTTGATATATACATACAGTTACAGAACAGTCATATCAACTTTTTCCCTATAACTATTTAACACCATTTAACATGAATTTTTGCCATCCTTTCAAGGTATTGTGCAGTCCTTTGAATGATTGTCTGATATAACACATCAAAATATTCTTTATTTTTTCTTCTTTTTTTTTATTATATAAAGTCACTAAGTATGCATACAAGTTTTAAAAAATAGTGTAAATTCATTTCCTTTTGTAATAATTTTGAAGTTTTTGTGAAGCAGAATTTTTTTTGTTGGTACTTGAATTTGTTGATGGGGGAAGGTGTTCTATTGTTTCCACAAAAGGGTGATTGCTTATTGGGTCTTTAAATGCGTAAATCATGAAATCCATTATTTTCAAATGGCATCCCACACAAAAATATATTACCTGATGTGATTGAAATAAACAATCTGTTATATACCTAAATATGTAACCAAAATAGATTATTTGGTTTTCTTGATTTACTTTTTGTCACCTTTAAAATTTAAAGAAGAAATTTGTTTCCTCAATTTCTTATGTTCAGGCCTGGTATTGGAAAAACTATCGAAACTTGACTGTGCAACTTGACTTGCACATTATCTCTCCCTCCCCCCTACCCCAACAGATACAGTACTTGTTGCCATGAAATTGGAAGGGAAGGAGAACCAAGGTGCCGAAAGGTGTTCAGGTTATATGATTCTAACAGGATTTTGGCTTAGTTGTAGAAATGTTGAGAGTGAACTTTTAAGTTCATGATTTAAATGTTTGCATATTTAAGGATGGAGATAACTTTAATAAACAAATAGTTGCATACATTTGACTGCCTAGGAAATTCATTACACACCAAGTGTGTTGACCATGTTAATGTAGTGATCATATCCTGTCACCAATAGTTGTGCAATTGGTGAAAGTTTGTACAGTAGCTTGAAGACCTTGGACTGTGCTGTGAAAAGAGCATGAATTGCTTAAGTTCATTTGAATCTTAGCTGCCCTGAAGAAAGCTAATTAGCCTAAAACTTCATTACAAGTTACAGTAAAGCCTGTCTTGAGAGACCACTGCTATGCAAGACCACCTGTTTTGAGAGACCAGATCTCCATGCAGATTTAATGATTATATATTGCTGTGACCTATTGTGAGAGACCACCTGTATTGAGAAACCATTATGTTTTTGGCAGAAGGGTTGATTTTTCAAGAGGGGTGTTTTCATTTGCTGATAAATGAAGTTTCACCTACCCATCCAATTTCAGTCAAGTGTCAGATATGTAGCCTAACTGAGGGGCTTGCAGACTTAATTCTTTTGTATACATGACACAGGCTTTTAGAGGCATTTAGTAGCCTGGGTTGTGCAATCTTGCTTGTAATTATTTAAACACCCTTCAGCATGGTGCTGATTGCACCTAAACCCTGGCTGCTGCACAGTGTATACAGGTGGCAAATACACAAGACATTGGTAAAAAATGGTCTGTGTTCACTTTGTTCAGAGAAAACAACAAAAGGGAATTGCAAACGGGTAGAGATGTGGGTCTTGTATTTTTTTGTGTATCAGTGATTTTTTTCTCTCACTCATCTCTGATTTTCCATTAAAAAGAAAGGTTTCTAACTTGGCCAATGTTTTCCTCATACTTTCTGAGTGATATTGTTAAATTGATCCATTGCTGTACCATATGATATCCATAAAGGAAGAAGCAATAATGCATGCTTACCTCAGATAACAAGTTTAGTTCAAAGAAAAAGGTGCAGTTCAAATGTTCATGGTTATGAAAGGGAAACTGGAAAATTGAACGTACCAGTCATGTTGATGCAAGAGTGTGCCAACATAATAATGCAGTACTTGTTAACATTTTAGTAATTAAAAAGCATATGGAATGCATGAATAAGAAAATGAAATGTGTATATTTGTATTAATAGGTTCTTGTTCATTTTCAAAGTAAGTGACGTCTATTGTGTTCTTGAATCGCCAATAACATGCACAAATATTTCTCACTGCTGAACACCACAAAGACCTATACGCGTTTTTTTTTTGTCATGTGAAATTTGTTTTTGCCAACAAGACCTTTAAGTTTATTAAATATGTGTAAGTTAATTATAATTCAGATTGTGTTTGCATATAAATTAAAAGCACAAGAATGGTGTAAGTGGATATTTAAACAGATATTTTTTGTTTCGACCATGGCTATTCCATTACAATGTCTAAATTGAAAATAAATCAGTTTCTCAAAGGTCAGCAGTCTCATACATTTGTTCTTCTGCATATGGTTAGCTGGTATTATGACCCAGAAAACTTGTATTTGAAACAATGTGTTCAGTTCTTTCTCTCTCTCTCTCTCTCTCGGGCTGTAAAGTGTACACGGCTTAGTATAGTATAATTCCTCACGGTTTATACACAACACAAGAGGAACGGCTGCACGAATAAAGTAGTAGTGTGCGATGTGATGTGATGTGATTTGGATTTTTAACGTAACTTTAAAAAAATTTCAGTCATATCGCTACGATGTCTGCAATGTGGCAGTTTATAGTGATGTCTAGCACTGGGGCATTATGCCACAGACATGTAGCATGATGTCCCACCCAGTCACATTATCCTGACACCAGGTCGACCAGTCCTACCACTAACCTAACAATGCTGAGCGCCAAGCAAGGCAGCTGTTAGTACCATTTTTCTAAGTCTTTGGTATGACTCGGCTGGGGATCGGGTTGGATCTGCGTGTGTCTGCTGTTCGCCCATCCGTCAACATAAAACTACTTTGTCAATTTCGAGCAAACTAGCTTGGAGTGTTCCTTGGAACAAACTCGATCAAAATTGTTTTCAGTGTGGCTTATACAGCAATCAGGGGAGAAAAAAAATGTATTTTCGACTTCTTTCACAATAGCCAAGTTGATTAAACTTAGTGAGAATGTTCCGTAGAACTTGTTCTTAAAAATTCGGCTGTAGATGTCACTAGCAGTGGTATGGCGTCCATAACAACGTGGCAGAAACCTAAGTTTGACTTGTCCATGACGACAAAGCCAATTTTGTTGGTATATTTGGCAGTAGTAATCTACCATCCTTGCCTTAAGTTCTTTCATAAATTTTAAACAAATTAAAAAAAAAAAAAAACAATTAAAAAAACAGCCGGAGTATCATCAAATATGGCTGCAATTAGATGGACGACACGCACCTTAGTATCATAAGCGCCAATGGCGCTATTGAGACAATTGGGAATACGGGTCAGTAGCTAAATCCCTCTGTTGATTTATATCGTATTATTTATATGTCTTTCTTGCACACTAACTCCAGATGTTCCAAAAGCTTTTTTTTCTCTCCATCGTTCCATCACAGAAAGTTCTTGATACGGTTCATAGGTAATAAATCACATATCCATTACCCGTCTACTTTAAGGGAATAATATGCATATTCTGTTCGTGCTTTAGGCTCAACCATTTATCATATTTTTTTAAAGACTGGCACATGCGTACTAGCTATATTAAAGTATGCCTTGTCTCATTCCGCGTCAAAGAACGCACTCTGCAACTCGACTTCTCCATCAGGAATTAATAGACACTATAAAAACAAATTTAAATTGTATCAAACCTTAGCCATACCGGATTGTATTTCGGATGTAGATTGCCTGATAATTTTGACATCGTGCGCTGTCCAAATGGGGACGGATTCCTATAGGGTCATCCATCATAAATCATTGGGGTGATGTATATGTCACTGCTTTTTTTTAATATTAATCACTAACGATCAAGTCAGATTGATACAATGCAGCAGTGAAGACTTTTTCAAGAGTTAATCGGCATATATTATGGATGTAGCAAATTCGATATTAAAAAAGTGCCAAATGCAATCTTATGGAAGTGGTATTATATATATTTACCTGATTAATGCCATGAAATTAAAGTCCACATCATTGATCCACTTACTGTAAACAACGTTTAATGGTGCCAGGCATGTTTTTTTTTGGGTGGGGTGGGGGTGTCAAATGATATATACATGAACATGGCATTTGCTCAGTAGCCATGTCAAAATTTAAAATCACTGTAGCATCTATTGGCTCCATTGCGGATTTGTTGTGGTTCAAAATGATGGTCAAGAACGCAAATATCATATCTGGGACTCGACTTTTCCACAATACCGTGTTCCAGATTTCTCAGACCACAATAGTAGTACAGCATGTCAGGATTGAAGTCGAACGTAAACTTAATTTTGCGACATTTTCACCTCAAAATATCGTCCCTCAAAAGTCGTCAGACGAATTTACTCACGTCTTGTTGATTTTGATAAGAAGTTTATTTCCACCTGTAAATGGTGGTAGATTATATGGTTTCCAGCTATATAAAAAAAGGCGTTTATCGTGTGCAAAACTGCCTTGCATGTTTGTGGGCAAGAAGGAAAGACGTGGCAAGATTCGACAGTAATGAAACAGTAAGACAGGAAGAACTTTTGAGTAAATTAGGTAGACAACCATTCACTTTGCTTCCAAGCATGACAGACAAGAATAATATGGAAGGTCATTCCCTCAGTCAACTTTAATTACCTGTAATCAATCGCCCATCAAGACGTCAGGGTTTCTTTTCCTGACAAGTTTGTCAGTATACAACAAACAAGAGAAAAGAGACAATGTCGAAAAGTCTGTGACTTTCGTCAATACAGTAGCCTCGGCTTGCCACACGTCATCTGTTAGAGAAACATCTACAGGTCTAGCGAATACCGGTCATCCAGTGAAATCTGAAGATATGTTGTTCATGTTGCTTTTGTTGTTACTTGTTTGTGTTGAAATGAGTGAGGAATCCCTGGGTCATGTTATCTGAGGTTCTCACTGAGGTCTTTTGTTTAAAAAATTAAGACTGCTTTGCTTATCCCCAATACTCTCAGAAGACAATTCGATAAATACAGAAAGCTGGACAGATGTTTTTGTTTTGTGTATGCTGTGTCAAGTAGATTGAATAGTGTGTTAATGGCGTTTTCAGATATATGTTACCTATCAGGGTCAAAGATTTCTATCCCCAACGACGGCACACTCTGGTAAGTCTCAGAGGTGATCACAGCAGTCACACGAAGTCGCTCCGGGTGATTTCCTGTTAGTACCTCGCGTGAGAAAAACTTCCACCGGCGCCTCGCGATGGAAGCTACGCTTTTCAACCGTTTGCTAAATTTTCACTGCTTGTGAATCACTGGCCCGTTTTGGTTCTACCTCAACGATAGCCTCCTTTCATTATTTCCATATGTAGTCGTCATAAATTCTTCATTTTTTCTTCGAAAGCTGCCGAGTACAATATGATAGTCACCCAGACGAACGATGCTCGCGGCCGCGATTCCCGTAAATGGCATCTACAGCGTTACACACTGGCAAGTATGTTGTTTCTCTTCGCAATTTCATCTCGCAATTGCAGTTCCGCTTCAGTTATTTTTTTATTTTTTTTCGCGTTGAGAGTCTTGAGGTTCTACCGCAGTTCTATAAATAACGTCATCGCGCAACAAACAAGCGCCCTTCTAACCAGTTACCGTTATTCACTAGTACAACTGTCATGCAATCATAGAAAGTATGCTCTGATGAAATGTCCAGGTTCACACAGAGCTGTATAGAGTATGTTTTTGTTTTGTACAGTGAACAATCATTCAAGTTTTCGGTCCAAAACTGTTATACGGACAAGCACGTATTTGTTGACAATTAGTGTGGGCCTTCTTTTGCTGGTTGAATTATTGTTGGTGATTCAGTATAAATGACGAAGAATTTTATCGCTGAGCTTGTGTAGGTGACTATCACCTCAAAGTTGTAGAAGCAATCCATGGACGATTTTACATTTAATTTGCAATGATTCCAAGCTGGCTTCGAGTTGGAATCGGTACGTCGAGGTGGTCCCCAGTGGTCATTTCTTTCTGGCTCTCTCGTAGATTATATATGAGCGTATATGTGGGTCTGTTGCCGCTGTTGTCAAGCAGATCTCCGTCGACATGTGGCACAAAATCACCATCGATGTTGGCACGTACTCCTAGCAGATCCATCATCCTGTCGGTAAATTCGCAATATAGTCATTGCGCGGCTGTTCAGAATCTAATACGTATACGTATGGTAAACGTCTGAAATACAAACACTAACAACTGTTAAGTACCCTTCCGGACAGACATTGAGTATTTCAAACTGAATTTCGTCCACGGCAACTAATGATGCTGATATTGTCGATATGTGATAATGGTGACAAAAACCAAGATGCCGCTGACCATTTATGAACATTCCAGCGCACCCAAACATTTCAGCGAACCCACCCTTGCTTCTGCTTAAGACAAACAAGTATGATCCGGACTCAGTCACGTTTAAGATTTGACGTTTAGGTTTATCAAAGCTATTTTCAAAAGAAAGAAAAACAAATCAACCATTTAATAAGATTACGAGGTCGATTTTTTCTTCTTTCATCAATATTCCTTGACTTTGACTCCATAAAATTACTACACTTGTTGCTGAGGGTATGGTTGATAGTACATGGGCCGCCTTTTACATCAACATATTGTTTCGCTGCTGTATCGGGATCGTTGACATAGTTTTTGATATAGGCAACCGACAAACGAGAGTCTCAGATTCGCTGGTTCTCGGTGATTTCGGTCAGCTTTTTCGCGATGGTGACTCGCGGCTTTACAACAACGTCGCTGACGTCACATTGGAAGTTTAAAGTTTTTCGTTTGATTTTGGAAGATTACAAGCTCGGCCAAGTCGACGCGAAGAACAACCTTGTCGCTCCACTCGATCAAATCCGCATTTGTGCCAGATCTGGTCAATGTCAGATTGGCGCCGCAACGTAAATCAGCGCTCGCGAAACCGGAAATGTCAGCAGACATTTTGTATACGTTAAGCGTAGTTCGCGTCCCTCCAGTGCGCGAATTGGTTCACCGACGAGATGCCCTCGTTTTGGGTTCTACGTTCGAGTTTGAAAAGGCATAGTTGAATAAAACAGCAACCGAGAAGCTCAGCTTCCGCGTATGAACCCCAATTGAATGTCTAAGTCACCACGTAAACAACCAACAGCTTCACGTAGTGGTGGAAGCCAGTACTAGTCAATATAAAAAAGGTTTAGATGTCACCTCGTATATCACTGCATGAGTTCCAAGTCCTGTTGAGGAATCCACGTTCACCATTCCAGTTTCCCATTTGTAGGGGTTCATAGACGTAAATTCATCTCGAAGAAAGACTCATCGGAAGCGCTTGATTGGTTTTGTCCTCTTGAGTAAATCAAAACTGCTTAATGAACACGCGTATGCAGCCATCAACGGCCAGGCGACAAACAAAGACTTTGATGCAACGTTTGTCTTTCTGACCAAGGAGAAAGTCAAAGACCTTTTCCTTTTCTCGGGAACCGCCACCAAGGACCTTTTTGCCATGTTTTTTACGCTTCAGACGGCCCCAAACGTCCCGAGTCTCTTCTGCCAACGGCACTAGAATCGCCGCTAGGAATGGAAATATTCCACCACTGCTTTGCATTTGCGTCACCTCTGACTTTGTCAACTTTACAGTTACCTAGGTTTTGGTTTGTTTGGCTGCACTGAGTTGATTAGGTTGTGTTTTGATTAGCCACAATGGGGCATTTCCGACTATGTCTGTTGGAAAAAGTTAACAGCGTGACCCCACACTCATTTCTTATTGAGATCTTTTTTTTTTTTCTTCTTCTCGCAATCTGGTTGTCACTAAGACGAGCCTTAATTTCTTGGAATGATATTATTATTTGAAAACGCAACAGATTCAAATACAAGTTCATAAAAGCAATTAAGGGTTTTTCATTGGCGCTTCAAATACCCTCATTCAGACACCTGTTCCCTCGAACAACTGCATCTTATCAGAAAGAATCACAACAATACCTTCATAAATGGGGACCGGGTGCTGAGTTACACATGCATGAATGTGCGAATCGACCACATACAGCCTAACTAAGTCCAGTCCAGATGCTCCAACTGTAATAAATTGATTACAACGTGGTGAAATCATGCTAGGAAATCTGCAGACCTGTATCAATGTTTTCAAGCTAGTGCACGTACCATTGTTAGTAAAGTGAAGCAAAACCTTTTTCTATTGTTCTTGGTGACCGTTTAACCGCATATAAACTTCAGACACTCAAAAGTGGTCAAATATACTTGTACCAGTCTCCTGTCCGCCGTACACACGATATCTTGTCGAAACGACACAAACACGCGCCTTGATGTGCCAAAACCTTCTTGGGCAGTTACTGGCTACGAAAGCGGCTGCACGCTCCAGTCTGTGGCAGGCCTAAAGAAATGGCAGCACTGATGTGCGTCCGGAAGTCATAAACGATAACAAGCGCGTTTCAGCAGTCACTGAAGGGCTATCTCAAACATCGACTCTGTTAATTTCAACAACACAACTTTGCCATCATCGATACCATCAGCACGCCGAATCGCATCACAGTTGTTGTACTTTCGGTATAATATAACTCCAGAAATAGCCTTTAGAACGTTTCTACAAAACCCTAAATAGGAGGGTTTATGAAGTTGACTCGAAGCTGCATACATCCAAGGTTGAAGACTTCATACTCATCGTCGCCTGAATTATTTCGAGGTCGCCTACGTACATGCTTTTAATGATCCTCATGGTCAGACGTATCCTTGTGAAAAATCAATTACGGGCAATCGGATGTCACGTAATATGGCGAGTATGAAATTCGTCGATGCCAATGTCGACGTTGCTGAAACATCCTTTGATTATCTATTTAAAAAAAACTACCTATCAATGTAACAATAGCCATAATCAAACTCTTTAATAGGATATGGGGTAATGGTCAACTACCCACCAAATGGAAACAGGCCATAGTAATACCAATCCCCAAGCTAGGTAAAGATCCCAACAACATAAATGTGTACCGACCCATCTCCCTTACAAACAATATTTGCAAAATAATGGAGACAATAATCGCAAATAGGTTAAAACACCACCTAGAAATCAATAATCTACTCTCCATAAATCAATGTGGCTTTCGGAACAAACGGTCCACCACTGACCAATCTTCTCAGATTGGAAACAGACATCAAACTCGCTTTTAACGCACATAGGAAAACCGGTCGCAACCTCATAGCGGTTTTTCTAGACCTAGAAAAAGCGTCCGACCTAGTATGGACCAATGGACTAATGTCTAAATTAAACCAATTTGGAATAACTGTATGCTTGTTCAACTGGATTGGCGATTTCCTCACAGGCCGGAAAATTACCACAAGAATAGGCAACACCCATTCGGAAGAATTTTTACTTGAAAATGGAACACCGCAAGGCAGTGTAATAAGTCCCCGTCTATTTAACCTAATCGTAAACGACCTTGACCTCAATGCAGCCTCCACAAAAATAAACTTGTCACAATTTGCAGATGATAGTGGCATATGGAGGAATGGAAATCCTGCCAATAAAACAGTAGTTAAAGAAATCCAGCAGAGTCTATACAACATAGGGAGATGGGCGGACAAATGGGATTTCAAACTATCTCATGAAAGAAACTGTGGCAATCATATTCACCCCCAAACGAAATAACAACCTAGTCTATCCAAACTTCTATATACAAAATCAATTAATCAAATACGTAACAGTAGTAAAATTCCTAAGAATTTTCTTTGACAACCACTTCACATGGAAACAACACATTGAACAACTCACCCAGAATTGTAACAAAGATCTCAATTTACTCAGGAACATCACAGGGACCGACTAGGGATCCAACCAGGACCCCCCCCCCCCCACGATATATAAAACCCTAATTAGAACAAAACTGGATTACAGTTGCCAAGCATATAACTCGCCTAAGCAACCTGTACTACAAAATCTTGGCACTATCCAGAGAAAAGCCTTACTATTATGCACAGGAACACTCCCCTCGACATCGTTAGAAGAACTACAAACACTAACAGGAGAAGTACCCTTAAAATTACGTAGGCAAGAAGTGCTCCTCCGATACTCCCTTCGATTAGATACCCACCCAGACAACCAGCCCAACAAAATAGCTATAAACAAGTGTAAAGTTGTCTTCAAACCCAAAATCATACCCACCACACCAAATGGCAAAGTAATCCTTGAACTAAGAAAAAAGATACCTGTACTAAAATAACAGGTAACAAACAATACAGACTAGAACAAATCACCATGGTTACAAAAACCACCAAGGATTAACACTGAAGCTACCAAATTAGGCA
Organism: Sinohyriopsis cumingii; assembly: GCA_028554795.2. Classification (NCBI taxonomy): domain Eukaryota; kingdom Metazoa; phylum Mollusca; class Bivalvia; order Unionida; family Unionidae; genus Sinohyriopsis; species Sinohyriopsis cumingii. The sequence continues at coordinate 63,567,256 of CM068833.1, read as the reverse complement.
ATAAAGAAGGACAAGAAAGCTTACTAAAACCTGTACTGGTAAACGAAATCAACCAAAAATACCCGGACTATGTTAAAATATATACCGATGGATCAAAAACAAACAACCCACCAAGAACATCAGCAGCAATAGTCATCCCTGAATTAAATATACAAACGGGATCCAGATTACCTGACTATTGCTCCATTTACAACACTGAATTCTGGGTTATACTTGAATCACTATAATGGATCAAAGACAACCAAATACCTAAAACAGTCATTATAAGCGATTCCCTAAGCGTTATCAAATCGATCCAAAATCGCAATATACACTCTATGGAACAATTCCTCGACAGAGCATGCCAATTAATCGACGATATCACCACAGCACATCATTTAGTCGAGCTCATGTGGATACCGTCGCACATTGGAATCTCTGGCAACGAAACAGCAGACAAAGTTGCCCAAACCAAACTAGGAGATCAAAACTCTATCAAGCTTAACTATAGCTCTACAGAAGCACTAAGCTTCACACAACGTACATAGACCAAAAATGGCAAGATTTTTGGAACTCCTCCACTAAAGATAAAAAGCACCATGAAACCCCAAAAACCGTAGATAGGAACATACAGCTATCTAAGGGTACCTATTTAGAACAGAAAACAATAAACAGGATAATAACTTGAAAAACTAAACTAGCAAGCAGTTTTGGAAGGTTTACAGGACCCAAACCAGCAACCATTAACTGCTTTAACTGCCACACCACCGAAGATCTTCACCACGTATTCAATATATGCCCAAAATATCAACCCGCTAGGAAAATATTTATCAAAAACCAAAAAGAAATTGGATCACCACACACATACCCAGAGTCAATTGGACTCTAATAAAAACAAACAATCAGCATATAAAAATATAAATAAATTCATAGACTCAGCAGGACTTAGGAACAAAATATAATTACTATCCCCACAAAACCAAAAGACCCAGTAACTAGCTAAATAAATTTATAAGCCCCCACATAAAAACCCATAACATATCATTCAATTTTATAAAAAAATATTAAAAAATAATTCACTTACGAAGCACCTATCAAAAACTAAGGAAACCGCAAAATCAGATGTCCTAGATGTCCTTAACGAACCGAGTAATCAGTTAGGACTCCGGTCCTAGATGTCCTTAACGAACCGTGTAATCGGCTAGGACTCCGGTCTCTTGCTAAATAAAGTATAAATAACATTCAATCTCTAAAAACATTAATAAATAAATAACTTAAAGAGGCAATATTTAAAAACTTATAAATAACATAACGTAGGAAGCACACCACAAACACCTCGACCAGTAATACCATAATAACCTTGAAAATCTGTCTTCATGCATGATTTCTACTAACAACCTATATACACAGCATAGAACACACACACACACACACACACACACACACACACACACTTTTTTAGAACATTTTGAAGAAGAAAAAAAAAACGCAAGAAACACCAGGCAAATGTAACAAGAAACCAGCGATGTGAAGCAACCAGGACCGTTCCCGAGTTCTCCTTCCCACTAATGACAGCCAACCATTCAACTGTAAGAGACCTTTATGGACCCACAGATTGAGGCCAAACTATCAGGGTTCCTTGAACCCATACAAGCCTGGGGAGGTGGCACCATTCCCTTCCCCAGGAACAACTAGCAGGCTGCGGTGCAGTCAGAAAAAAGTGGCACATGCATAATTGTGCGCACGCCACTATAATAAAACTTTACAACAAAAAAATCATTATGTACACATTTTCTATAGATTTCCAAGAAGGCCTGGAGAAGAAAATACCGAGATGAGTCATGTACTTGTAGTACAATTTAGTCCTTTTGTTTAGGAACCTTCACCGCGTACAAATAATACCGAAAATCTCAAACGTTTTGATCTACCAACACAGGCGCGTCAATGTCGAACACAGTATTGGGCGCGTGTTTGAATTTTGTCATGATAAAACTTAACAAATTACCGGTTTAGTCTAATACGCTTTGTGGCCCATCCACATGCGTAATCCACTTTCCATTACCGTATTTCTGTCACTGAATTGGTGGTGGAATGATGAGCAGCTTCATCGACAACTTTAATACATGGATTTGATATTTTTGTCATGAACGAACGCATAATCGTCTTTGGTTGTACCCGCAGTGCTCAGGTTAGTAATCGTCCTAGTTTATCTCGAATGGATTTAAACGCTTGCGTTATAAGATTTTTGAACCGGTGAGCGTCAGCGCTAACGATTCGCATTGCAGTCCGTTGAGCAATCGGTATTGCGCGCGAGGTCAGACCCGCCAGCACCTTTGGAGCTCATGTGAACAATCTCTTTTAACATCATCACCGAGGCCAATTCCGTAATATGTGACGTGAATGGATTTTCTTTCGTTGATGACACTTCGCACGACATCGATCCAAAAACTATGTAGAATTCCTCTTGTTTGATTTGAATCATGAGTGTGACGCTCACATTATGTTTTTCAGCGACACGCTGAATCGTGGTGTAGATTTCACGAAGAATAGGAAGCCCCTCAGAACTCGACATCGATGTTGCATACATCATCAGTGTCTTCAATGAGATCATGCATCAACGTCCATGTTGTGGTCGGTGAACAACCGCTGAGAAAAAGATACGGCCTCGTTGATGACCTTTGTTACACTGTTGCAGGCTCAAACTGACGAAACGACGGTTTCCAATCTGTCCGCGAGTTCACTGACCTATTGTTAGTTTGCGATCGCACAATCAATGATCGGCAAATGTTGTGCTTTGTTGATTCCTTCACCAGCAACTTCTTCCGAATGCGGTCTCTCAACAATTTCTTGCAAATGCACTATCCTGCCTTGAGTTCTATATACTTTTATTTCACTGTCAAATTCCTCCCGCTCTTCGCCTGTTGCCGTACTTTTACTCAAAGATCTCCCGAAAAACCCATTTAGTCTAATGATCAGATACTGTCTTCTTTACACGTTTCTTATAATTTTATGTTCCACAATCTTACCAGTTACTGTACAAGGAAGCTGCAAATGGTACGATGTCCTCCTCCTGCTCCTCCTTGACCTTTTTAGCAACCTAGCTCGTTAAATATTTCAGACTATTTTATCTTTAACTTGCACTTGAGTGGGTGTGGAGGATATACCATTGTCTTATCAACACTTTGCTGGACACTCGAAATCTGGTCTGACATACGTTCATTGTCTGACCTGACAATTGTACCCTGGTTATCTTCAGTTCCAATTATCATGGCTGTTATTTCCACGACTTTCTTCACCTCTTCTGCGTTATCGCGTGTGGGTGGCGCTTTGAGTCAGGTATAACAGCGTTGAAACAATGAAATTACACGCAGGATTGCGTTGAGACTTGCGGCCACGATCCGGCATTAGTCGGTCGCAGTCACACGTTGTGTTTTACCGAAAAGTCCAAATAAATCTGTTGTTTCTTGCACCTATTGTTAAGTAGTTATGTGGCATTTGGGGGTCATATGGTTTTATATAGAGAAAATTGCGTCATATATATATATATATATATATATATATATATATATATATATATAGGATCAATGGGAATTTAACATAGGAATGGCACTTTACCCTTATTTGCCTTATTTTTCTTCCTTAAAATTACTTGATCTGATTCACGGTTGGCCTCGCAGCAGTTCCTCTCAGAGAAGGTATCTCTCATCTGGAAGGCGTCCCAATAATCCAAGTATTATCTCCTGTTCTTGCTCTTGCCGCTATCCGTATTGCACGGTCTCGCGTGAACTGCTTGAGCTACTTCATGGTAGGCACACTTATAATAGGAAACACGGTACTAATTCAACTCCAATAGTAAACATATAGAAACACCATCATATTCAAAATTCAATAACTTAATATTTCTGGGTGCTGATGATGAGACCTATAATTCTCCATGCACATCTAACCTTGGTGCAAGCTTATGTGTGGAGAACACCATATGAGCCGCGGAATTTTGTTTACATACATGTGCATGAAACACATGTTATTGATTCTGCACCAATGAATCAGGTACTACTTTCATTATTGAGTACTCCTGAGTCAAGCCTGTACAAATACTAAAATTGCATCAGTAGAAATTTGTCTATATGTTTTTAATTACGTATAGGATAAGCTCTCAAAAGATATTTTTACTAAAATTTTAATTTTCATTATTAACCAATTATGGACCACCAAACCCGTAAATACTCTATTATTTGTTCACCCATTTCTAGACTGGTTCACAGTTCTTCCGTATAATTAGTACCGTGTGTCCTAATACAACGAATCATTTATCAAACTGATTCTTGGGTAATGAATTTATTTTTGTAAAATTAATCTTACTTTATCAGGATCAGAAACATGGAGAATAACTTCTGCATCGCTCTGTCTTCTACTGAAGCTACTCTGAGGTTGCTCCCTCATAGATGGATTTACAACGCGTTGAAAGGAAGGAAGGAAGGAATGAAGGAAGGAAGGAAAACGAAAGAAAGAAAGAAAGAAAGAGAAATATTCTGATCTTTGCCCTCCACTTATATATGCTTTCTGCCTGGAGTATATTATTGATCACGCTTTCTCGGCAGTTGATTATTTTGGTTTTTGGACAGTGAGACAGGAGCAAAGTACAGAATAATTCCACTAGTTTATTGCTTATCCCAAATCTGGCAATAGACAAGATCTAAATTCTTAAATTTCCCTATACTCTAACTCAAAGCCTCAATCTAAAACGTTTGCTACTGGTTGAGAAGAACTACCATGGAGGATGTTTAAAGAAAGAATCATGTCGGCAGTTTGGCCATAAGAGCAGCCTAATGTATGTACGCACGTATGTATGTATGTATGTATGTATGTATGTATGTATGTATGTATGTATGTATGTATTTTTTCCTAGGGGAACATTATCAGTGAGGTTCTTAAATGAGTTTACACCAAGAAATCAAAGTCCATCCACTCTGTGAGTGTATTTGACCAAATACCAAGGCCTGTGATAACAGTGCCTGAATTGAGGTATTTAATGTTTAAAACACCATTTCCCTCAGTTTCCTGACCGCTTTTCATTTTCTTTGATAATTGGAAATAAGACCCTATGACCCTTGAAGTTGTTGAGCTATGGTTCTAGGTATGTGTAAACGGGGTTGGAACAATTCAGTCAACGAAGAGACTTGGTTACTTGTGATTGAATTTAGACCTATGTGCAGAAGATTATGTCTCTCCACCGTTGTAGACTTGATGCGCTTAGACGCGTATTTTAAAATGTCGGGACCGTTTAGCAAGCGCAAAAGTTTTTGGATTACTATGGCTGACGGCTGCGGATTTAGATGGTTCTGTTCTTCATTAGGTTGACCTTCTTAGGCTGGTTATCTAGACGAGTCATTTATTTCAATAACAGAAGCGGGATTCATCGTAAAAATGGATTACCCGTCGTTGGAATTCTTGAAATCTTTTCTTAATCGTTCAGATCTAGAACGTTCCAGAAGATCTAGGTAGTAAGCACTCATATAAGAGCTCCGGGATGGCCACAAACGACTTAAAGATAAATCCTCAAACTCCTTTTCAAAATCCACAGATAATCCATAGACAACACACGTAATACATAACCAAAATATCTTGGGATCAGTCTATTTTTTGTACCCATAGGAAAGCGCAGTAATTGGTTTTCTGTTTCTTTCCAGTCATTAAATTGACCATGTTTTATTCTAAGCACATTATTTATGATATTATTTATTTCGCGAATAATTCGTTTTACATTCCTCGTTAGAAAATACAGAGAAAGTGTTACAATTAAAACAATATCAACGATTTTCAATAAAATCCGCAAGGTTTGATAATTGCACCGCAAATGTATAATCTCCGTTAAACATCCAAAAACTGGAAAATTCCACATTTGTGGTCGGGTTGGAGATCTCGAGACTTACTGTGAATTTGCGTTATTTTGCGAAAAATCAAATTCATATCTGTACTTGAATTTGTGAATCGCAAAATGGTGCTATCGTTTCTGGATCATGGTAACTCTTCTTTGGCCTTTCAAATCGTGGTTTTTAGCAAGAACCAAATCCAGGAAAACTGGAACCGCACAAAAATTTTGCCATATCCAATGGCCTTTATAATTTTCATAGGCTTAGCAATGACCTTTCATCCCGATGACAGGCATCTTACACGAAATAATATCTCCAGGGTTTTAGCTTCAAGGCTAAAGTGATTGCAAATTAGTTGATCGTTAGCGTTACAACGAGCATTTTTACCTCTTTGGATTACTGTGGAATAGCTTCGGGAAGATGTCTTTCCTTACAACTAGTTCGATTTAATTGGCTTCTCTCTGCGTAACAATATTCGCCAGTTGGGCATAAAATGCAAGGACGAAGAGTTAAAATTTGCACTATTTTGTGCTTCCTTGCAAGTGCATTTGCAAACGAGCTCCTAATTTTGAGTCATTGGAAATCAGTCAACACTGTGTTCGCTATTGTGTATTCAAATATTATTCCCTGTCGCAGCAGCGGCCTCAGCGAGGTAGGAAGGGCGGGGGGGGGGGGGTGAACACTGTTTACATTTATTCTTACAAAATTTGCGTTTTAAATTTTTAAAAATCTGCTTTATGTTCAAAATAGGAATGCCTCTTTCGCAGATAAATCAAACCTTTATTTTATGAATATTTCACAGAATTTCACAGAATTTCTTCAGTAATAATGAAATTAGATTTTCGGGGCCGATTATCCTCATTTTCCACCGGACCTTCACATCCTTAAAAGCTCCGCTGGCTGTATTTTTTCAATGGATGACTTGGTTTAAGAAGACAAGGAAATCTGGTGTTTTGGGGTACTTTGTTGAGATAAGCTGGTGAGTTTTTTAAAGTCTTTTTTGAGAGATGCATGGGTTATCGTCGTCTCTGAAAAACAAATAACTCGAGTGCATGAAGGTTAAGAAGCACGCAGCAAAGGAGGATATATATATATATATATATATATATATATATATATATATATATATATATATAAAAGAATGAGAGAGAGAGAGACACACACACACACACACAGAGGCAGGGACTGACTCGCACTACTTGGTACCTGCAGGCCCGTCCCTAGAGTGTGCGGGGCCCAAGGCAGCAAGCTATGAGCGAGCGGCCCCAAGCAAAAAAATTGCATTGCGGAGTTGATTTCTTATAAGCGCGGAGCCCAAAGCGGTTGCCTCGTTCGTCTTGCCCAAGGGCTGGGCCTGGGTACTGGACTCGGAAATATCGCCAATCGGCACCCGAATAGGTCCATCACCTCTACCAGCAACGTCGCGAAACGGTACTGTGTAAGGGGTGACTCCAATACCGGATGCTCTTTACCACTCACTGACAGTCGATGATACACACAACAAATGCTTCAAGAGAATGAAGAGAAACATGTCGCAACATGTCGGACTCCCAACCTTCACCACAGTTCCACTCAGTTTGTTTCTGTCACCCCGCATGATTTGTTTATATCACCCGGCTCTTCCGTATAAAATGTGGATATCCCTTTCTCGATCTGACGATGACCAAAAAAGGTACAGTCAAAGAGTTTTGTCCTTCTCCACCTACTCCGTCAAAGGCGGCTTTTAAAATTCTCTTATCCGTCGATCTATATAATAACGAGACCAGCCATTGTTCAAACAACTATCCCACTCTATACTGCTTTGAAAGGGAGCTTCAGATTCAAGTATCAACGTGGCCTTTTTCCCATCGACGACTCAAGTCAAGTCTCCACCCAACTTTCTTTAAAGACACATACACCCTTTTCTTTTCTTTTTTTTTTTGGGGTGGGTGGGTGGGTGTGTTTTTCTGTGTTGTGTTGGGATTGGGGGTTGCGCAAATGTCCCAGGTGATGACAGTGATGGTGATGGCATGGGAATGTTAAAGCCTTTTTACGTATTGACTGGAGGTACTTCCTTGATATCTAACAGTGTGTTGCAATATCATAGCAATAGTAAGACCCAAACCCACCCACCCCTCGACCTATTTTTGACGGGTAAGATCGCAGTGGTCCCTGAATGCGAGCGGTCTTGTTGTATGCGCCTTTCTCCAAACTCATATGATCCCCCAAACTCTTGCAATAAGTGAGCGGATTGGAGTGTCCTCTAATTTTTATTGCTCTCTTCAAGTAGCAAAAATCATGGAACATGGCCTATAGAACTGAGCAGCGGAGTTTCTCATGAAGATAGATCAAACAACCTAAAATGCGTGTTTTCCATCAGAACCCAGAGAAGCTGAATCTACATGCCTGTCTTTATATGAAGTACACCTTCAGAAAGAAACGGTTCTCATAACAAGTGGTGTACACAATTGCAAGAAGAAGTAGACACACCTCTCTGAAAGCGTATTAGAAGATAGGGTTGGTTTTCTCTAAAGAGCCTTGTTGGAGAACATGGATGAGAGAGAGAGAGAGAGAGAGAGAGAGAGAGAGTTTTAAAGTCAAAGTGACAACAGAGAGAGATTGACTTTAATGGTGGGTGGTACTGTTACTAACGCAGAATAATAACTTAGAGGAACTGTAAATATATTAAAATGTTTTAGGGGGCGCTCACCAGTTAGTATGTACTTTTGAGAGAGTGACGTATGTACGGTAAAGTTGTTCGCATTTAAAACATGCACAGTGGAGAGAATGTTGGCATATCTCTATGCTACATTAATGTAATGTGGATGATATTTCTTTGGATATTGTACTTTTGGAAATTGTACATGATCTAAGCAGACTGCTTACTAAAATAACTGCTCCGTTGTACTAAAAAAATCAGCCTGAATTAGTCTAAAGTACACTATCCATAGCAGCTATTAAAATAGGGAAAATGAATTTTGCCAGATGACAATACCAGCTTCTGAAGTGCAATGAATGAATTACCAAATATATAAAATGTAAAAAAATGTTATCGGTTCTTTTGTATACAATTTACCTCTGAAGTTCAGGAAGTGAAAATGACCAAGTAGAGCTAGCACGTTTTTGAAAGGTGCACATCTGGAGTAATGCCAAGCTGTATACTCTATAACCCATATTAACCCATCAATCATACATCAAAATAAAGGGAATTAAACGTTCTTTGAATTATACCTAAGATATACAAGGTCTTTTTCAAATAGCCAGTATAACCAGTGGGGAAAGCCGGGGAAATTCTTTTTCTTTAAAATTCTAACTTTTATGCAAAATACGAAACCTTAGAGCGCCACCTTAATTACCTCTTGTTGGTTTATCATTTCCCTTAGTTTCTATTCCACATTGATTTTCATGCGCCGGTACGTTAATGGATAAGCGTTCGTGTGAATGGCGTAGACAACTACGTGTTTGTAGTGCTCTATTTTCATCATTAGAACCATATTTCATATTTAAATCATTAGTGTGTATTCTATTGATTTAGTCAATGTGAAGAAAACTAGAATCTAAAGATCAGAAAACAACCAACTTATCAATATGCAAAGGTGATTGTGAATAACCACAAAAGGAAGAGAACTACATTTTGTAGCGGACACACCCGGGAATATGAGCAGTTAATTCACTCCATCAATACGCAGCTGCCTTTTGTAGATTTTAACTCCGTTCAAAGGGCAAATATATGTATTTGCATGGGATATAAAACTTATAAATAGTATGTACGCTGTATCAGTGATATACCACTCGTTGCATAAATTTGTCAGTAAAAGGAAACTCAGCAAGCTTCGTTTCCTTTTAATGAAAAATGTATCCATTGATACAGCGCACATACTATATATACCGGTACTGAATACAGTGGACTATCCACTCATTCTATACTGAAGAAACATGAAATCATATCAGTCCAAGGGATTAGTGCTTTCATCATTAGAATAGCATTTAAACGCATCAGCATCCTAAATGGCGTCATCCAAGCATTAGACCTGGAGGTCTGAGACTACATTATCTTGATTTTACATTAGAGTCCTTTCATACCCAAGGACTTAGTTTGCCCTGGTGGGACGTTTAGCAGCAGCGCAACTAGTTACAAATCTGCTGCTTCATAGTGATGCAGATTACTCCACTTTCGCTGCATTTTGGGAGAGTGATTTTTTTTATTAAAAAAAACTTTGTAATTGATTGTTCTTTTTTTATATACAAAACCCAAACCGCGTTCATGCAAAATCATGTGCTAACCTTTCTCCGTATCTCACGCAACTCAAAGCTGCTTCACGTACATTAGGACATCCATCTTCGCTAGCCAATTTTATGAGATGATAACCCTATATACACCTTGGCGGATTGATCATATAGTTATGCCTTGTACTAACGACATCTATTGGATTTCATGTGTTGCCTTCCTTAGTATGTCATGCCTACTAACCAATAGCGTGGTGCATTGTACATCGGCTGAAAATGGTGGATGCAACTGACTTAAAAATGATTCTTTGTGTGTATGTCTATGTACCAGAGGGAAGCCATTACAGGTGTCTTTGAATGAAAGGTATTTCTGCAAACACGGACCAGCAGTGGAAAACTGTTTATTTATCAGTTCATCAAGATGTGTGCTCCCCTTGTCTCGATCATGCAGGAACAGTATTTAGATTTTAGCAACGTAAGTTTGAATAGATGCGTTGGCTCGCCGCCGCATCCAATAGAATTCACAGACCCGAAGCACAGAAATATCTGCGCGATACGCCAAGGTGTAGATAGGGTTATCACATCGAAACCGTGGCTAGCGAAGATGCAAGAGACCGGAGACATGACCATCTTTGAGGTAACTTGATCTAATTCCCTGCTTCTCGTATCTTAATGTATTATGATCGGGTCACGTATTTTAAGACAAAATATTTAAAAAGTAAAATATGTTTCTTCGGCAGTAGTTACCTAAAATATAATATGGCATACACACCCAAACCCTCCTGTATCTACTTCCTGGAATATCGTTTGCATTCGCTCCAGCAGTAACAGACGATTGACGGGATGACTCCATCCAAGGGGAAACTACTGTCGTCTGACTTCCACCTAGACATTTGGAATCAGGTTACAATTAGTACTTCCAGCGCAGTACCCACGAATGTAGTTCTAGTCTATTTTTAGAACATTTTATCCTCTCTCATTATGATGGTGATAAAAGAGTTATATTTATGCATTTTCTGGTAGGAATTTAAAGGTTTATTCTTGAGAGTATGAGCTCAGGTTGTGGTTTTCCGTGTGTATTTCGGCGACAGTGCACAGTAAGTAATAAGGCCTTGGTGATGATCCGGAAGTGAAATCTGTGTTCTGTTCACATGCTGCTCTGTTAACAGTCCAGCCTCTCAAAACAATGCAGGTCAACCTTTGACAAGAATTTCACCGTGAAGTCATCTTTGAAGGTATTTTAGATTAACATATGATTTGTATTGATAGTCACACAGTGGAAAGGTCAGTATTGAGAAATAAATGTGGAGGACATATAGTAAAATTGTGTTATATGTCCTGTCAATGCAGTATTGGAGTAAAGTTTTAATTGGTATAACATCTTTATTATTAATTATAGGAACATGAAATTTTAATATCTTATATATATTGACTTTGAAAATATACGAACTTAATGAAATGTTTTCAAAATTTAAAAAAAAAATCCCCCTAAAATGCACATATATAACATTTTTCGGAATGATATTAAATGTTATCAGCATGTATATATTCCTACACCATATACAAGCTACAATCTTGGATATTTGTCACATTTTGTAGGAGAAAATATCTTTGTAAGTCAAAATGAGACCTTCATTTAAAATACACGAAGACAAAATTATATTTTGTATTGGTCATTCAAACTATTTATTAGGGGTCCAAGCAGTTAATTTATGTGTTTGTGATCGGGTCACTTCCTAAAGAATACATATATGCCTGTATAGCCTTCAGTAATTGTTTATAAACATAGTTATACGGTATTTAGTGAGGGGACAGATATGAAAACTTTAAACTAGAACATACTCAAGTTCTCTACTAAATCATTTTAAACTGTCTGAGAATGAAATACAGGTGAAAGGGATAACATATACTTTCCCCAGGTATATTTACCATCGGATGTAAGAAAACAGCAAAATGATGTCAGTTGAACACAAAATGCATTCCATTTTATTGTTCAATTTGGTGAAGATATTCATTGGTGTAGTGCGGCATTGTGGCCTATATGATGGTATGGGAACTGTAATGATCCATCTTGCTTTATGCATTATTAATTACTAATATTTGTTAACTGACACTCTGAAGGTTACATAAGAAATATTAAAACAGATTATTTGAATTTAACATTGTACAACTGATCTTAACATGGTTACATATCCCACATGAACAAATATCCCTATATTTTAGAATGTTTGGGATCAAAAGTTCACATTCAGTACATCATATATGCTGACATTGTATCTACAGTGAATGTGAAAGGCACTATTATGGCTGTGCGCACTGAAAATATCCCAAAATGTTATTTTCATCATGAATATGCCTATGTATGGTATCATATTTCAATTTAGTACTTTGACAGAGTGCGGTATTGTAGCATCAGCAGATATCTGATTCCACTGAATCAATGAGCTTAATAATTGATAACCAACACTCTTAAAAATACACTATAAATGTGCAAACAGATCATTTGAATTATGTTTACACATTTGATCTTAACAAGTACATTGTATCTGTCCCACATAGGCAAATTTCCATCCTTGTTTACAAGTTCTGAGGACCAGAATTTCACATTTAGTTGATGATATAGGATTTATTGGTACCTATAGTTGATCTGTGTGACCACATTTGGCTGTATTCACTTGCAATATCCAAAATTGCTATTTCCCTCATGAATAATATTGCTCATAGTAATATATTTTAATTTAATACATTGTCACTTGACTTTACTGTATACTGGTATGTACTAATGTTTGTACCAATGATCAAACCTCACCGCCCCAAAATTTCCTTAAACTTTATGATACATAATCTACCTGATTAGTTATTTAACTTGTAAATGGCTAAATATGCTTCTAGAAACCTCATATATTTTAAGGATGAATTTATCACTTTAATACATGGACATTGCTTCACATTTCTGAGTGTCACTCTGTCAAGTTTAATATTTTTTCCGATGCTTGCATCCTTAATGTTATTTTGAAATCACCATAGATAATACATTTTAACTTCATTTACATAGATCTTACTGTTTTCTAGAATTAAGTGAAACATATTGTATCTTTTCAGATCTAGCCTGGTATTTGGAACAAAGTGTGAGTGCTGGATCAGCTTGGAAGCTCTCCAATAGTCCGGTGGTGATAGAAAGCTTTCATAAGGGCATGTGCAGTGTACTGCCATGAGTGACCAAGATTAGTTCATATCACCACACTGATATATAGCACCTCAAAGACATGGCTTAGGTCTTTATTAGAGAGATTAGCACTATTTTTCAGTAAAGTATAGCCTCCCTAGAAACTATTTTCCAATCCCATTGTCACCTTTTGTAGTTATCGACATTGAAATGGAATGCACTTTTGCTTTAAAAAAACATGGCAGTGGACTCATCAAAACTTTAAATCTGAGTGTGCTATTAGTTATACAAACAACTACCTAAGTACCTGACACAATAAATGTGGAACATAGCACCTGTCATTGTTTCTTTAGTGTGTATACCTGTATGCATCTGGACAGGCATATTGCGGTTTGCTGCCAAAATCACTATGAGCTATGTTGCTTCGCTACCCCTGGGAAAAATGTTATCAGTTGTACAGACCCAAACTACCATTTGTTTTAAATGCCATTAATTAGTCAACTTTGCTGTCTAAAATTTGTCAAACTGAGTTTCAAAACTTGTATGAAAATTTAATTTTTCAATAAAATTTAGTTTTTAGAATTTAAATATTTATTTAAATTGCAATATAAATTTAATTTATCAATATTTTAATTTAAATTTCAACACTTTTTCAGACAGGCCTTATCTTGTGTTACAATTAGTTTTTTACTGCATTGAAAAATTATTATAATTAAGGAAGATATAGCAAATTCAGTTTTGGTTTCTCAAGAGCACTTGGAGCAAAACTTGCACCCTGTGGAACACCAGCACTACATACTTTCTGACAGGTGTCACGTGTTTTGTTTGCAAGGAAATTCAAAAAGACTTCATGTATAAAGTTGAAATAGGTGCGGCATGCAAACATAAAAGTTTGACTAAAACTGGCATAAAAATGGGGCCTGTCAGGAATCAGGTCACAATTAGTACATCCAGTGCAGTAGCCACGAATGGAGTTCTAGTCTATTTTAAGAACATTTTTTCCTCTCTCATTTTGGTGGTGATAGAAGAGTTATATTCATGTATTTTTTTGTAGGGATTTAAAGATAATTGTTTATTCTTGAGAATATGAGCTCAGGGTATGGTTTTCCGTGTGTATTTCGGCGACAGTGCACAGTGAGTAATAAGGCCTTTGTGATATCCGGAAGTGAAATATGTGTTCTGTTTACATGCTGCTCTGTTGACAGTCCAGCCTCTCAAAAAAATGCAGGTCAACCTTTGACAAGAACTTCACCGTGAAGTCATCTTTGAAGGTATTTTAGATTAACATATGATTTGTATTGATAGTCACACAGTGGAAAGGTCAGTATTGAGAAATAAATGTGGAGAACATATTGTAAAATTAATTGTGTTTTACGTCGTATAGAAGGTTAGCACTTCTGTTGCTTACTTCAGTTGCTAAAACAAGCCAAAACACGTGGCGAACGTCTCTTTAAGCTTGATAGGGCTGGATTTGCGAGGTTGTGGTTGTACTCATAACAAATTATGCTTATATAAGTATTATAGAAGCAGCATATTTTACTCGGTAGAAAAATGCGAAGTGCCAATTTTCGTGGACAACCGAGGCTGCAACAGATCACCGATTTGAAAAACCAACGTACAATGGTCCTAATATCGTAGTAACAGTATCCCTGATAATATCCGCATATGTATGTACTGTCAAAACTGTCATTTTCTGCACAACCACGTGTACCCAATAAAATTACACGAATTCACATATACATATACATTTATACATATTTATTTCTGACCATAGAATCCGTATCCACTCGGATGCTTTTCAAAGGGTGTGTGTGTGTGTGTGTGTGTGTGTGTGTGATTTGGATTTTTAACGTAGCTTTTTAAGACAGCTTTAAAAAAAAATTGCAGTCATATCGCTACGATATCGGCACTGTGGCAGTTTATAGTGATGTCTAGCACTGGAGCATCATGCCGCATGTCTCACCTAGTCACATTACTCTGACACCAGACCGCCCAGTCCTAACACTAACCTCTTAATGCTGAGCGCCAAGCGAGACAGCTAGCTGCAAGTACCATTTTTTATAAGTCTTTGGCATGACTCAGCCGGTGTTCAAACCCGAGACCTCCCGCATCCGAGGCAGACCTCTAACCGCTTAGGCCACCGGAGCAGTCTGTTTCAAAGAGGCAACCATATTCGTGTAGAGATCTATTCAGGTACTGCTTGGACAAACTGAAGGACAACACACAGCCATCATCTAGTACTGGTGTTTCTGCTTCGTTGTCAGTCACACGTACCACTAGGCTAAACGACGAGAGAGAGAGAGAGAGAGAGAGAGTGAGTTTTGTCATCGGAAACATTTTGATATAAATTTTGTTAAAGCTTACACGTATAACTGCCATGATGCTTTCCAAACGCCATTGATCATTGCACCTCATGATATGTCGATAATCAAACAAACAGAAAAAAAATGTAAACCAGTCCCTACAGGACAATATTTTGTGAGAAAAACGACCATTGATGTTTTTAATTTTTTATTTATTTTACCATCAAATTTTGTAAAAGCTGCTGACGAGAAGTGGTAGCCGAAATGCACAATATATATTATGATTAGAGAGTATATGTCAGTTCCTTCCTTTCTTTTTGTTGGTGGGGAAAAGGACATGCTGATAATTTTAAACATGCTTTTTAGATAAGTTATTGGGTACATTTTTCAGTTGTAGCTTGGTATTACATGTGACCTCCTTATACATCACACAAAGTTTATCTCGTACTTAACTTTTATCCATTTGGGTTAGATCTAAGTCCAAATATACACTTGATATTGTCGGTCTACTTTGGGCTAGGTGTGCGACAAGGTGTGTACATTCGGACACAATGAACAGTTCTCAGCTAAAACCTCGACTTTACTTTATATTAAGTTTGTGCTTATATCGATTACGAATGTATCATTATTATATGTATTTTTAAGAAAGCTTTTAATGCGTTTCTTTCAACTCTTTTATCTCTCTGCAAAGAAAAGTGAAAGCAACCCATTTTGACACGGCATGTAAATGACAGATGTTTATATCACCACGAAGAGCATACGTGATGATAAAAGGTGATCCCACTGTTAGGGAGGTGTAACATCGAGTACATTTTCATCAGATTTTGTTGACGTGTATTATGCTCATTACTAATTTTGCTTTGTTTCGTTGTTGCTTTTGTTTTTTTTTTGGTTTGTATTTTGTTTTGGGGGTTTGGGGTCGCTCTTAAAGTTGTTATAGCTTAGCTTAATTTTATTTGTTATGCTTTGGTTTTCTTTAGGTTTTCTTGGTATGGTTTTGCAGTAGAGTTTACTTGTTTTTGTTTCAGTTCGTTTCGACACTGAATGGACAGTCACAAACCCTAACACGTATCGAAACCTGGGTTCAAACCCGGAGCCACAGAAGGGCAATATTGGAGAGGTGTCACTGCGTTTTAATAGCAGTCACAAGAAATACACATTACACTGTCATATGGACTGACGTATACCTACAGTGAACGACGATTTACAACCACAAAAAAAAAATTAAAAAGAGAGAAAAACGGGGATTTTATGCAGTCTCAGTATAAAGACTGGATGTTGACGGAAGACCATTTATTTATGTGAGCCATGTATGGACAACTCATAAACACAAACCATCAACGAGTGTCGCTCTTTAAAAAGACCCACTTTCATTTTCATTCTGTTCGTATTTATTTATTTATTTTTTTATTTAATAGTTAGATTGGGGATGCTACCATGCTATTTATTGTGCTATAATTTCCACTCTTTCAGGTCAGTGTGTCATTATACATGTCATTATACCTGTCGTGAGTCAGACGTGAGTGCATTATGAAACGGACGATCGCATTGGCAAGTCGCATGGAACGACTGTCAGTCGCCTGCCAGACTCGTAACATTATGATTACATCATTGCTTGTTGTATGATTACGTCTTCTGTTGCTTGGGGGGGGGGGTAGGCTACCGCTGCGTGTCCTTCGACAAGGCATATCACCCCAGTTACATCGGTGCTAAATAACCTACTTGTGTTGATGTGTTGCAAAAAACATCAAACACCAAATATACAAAATTTACAGTAAACTGCGGCATACTGTCATAAGTAATGAAAGTTCGCTGATGAAGTGGTTAGATAAAAGCGAAGAACAACCACTAGATCCATGTTCATGGAAGTACCGGGAATCCATCCCATGACCAAGTATACAGTTAAATACATAGCCAACTGCACCTTGTAAAAATCCTGCTTCCTATGTTTAAACTGCTCTAGACGCAGGTCGATAGATCGAGAGAGCATTGTCTTTCATACGTGTACGTTAATACGAGCATTGGAGCATGATTTTTATTTCATATTAGATCAAAGAAATGACGTAGCACATCTCTCACTGAGAGAGAGAGAGAGAGAGAGGCTGGGCTATATTATGCATGCTTCTAACTTCCGTCTACTCAATTCTTTAAGATACCTACCATTTAATATTTGGTGGAGTGAACGATGGGGTGGGTGGGTGCTGCTTGTGTTTTTGACAGAAAAATAAAACGCGACCCGCATATAACTTGAAAAAAATATACTCTTGTTTTGATTGTTGAAGAAAAAGTAAAAAAAAAGAACTGATCCTATTAGTTCAATAGAATATCTAACGAAACCGAAGTATTCTGGTTTGAAGGAAAATTCCCAAAAGACTACAGGGGTTTTAGTTTGCGCTTTGCAACGGCATGTGTGTCATGTGAATGAGCCCATCTACAGGATGTGTAATGTGTCATCAAGACGTTCTTACTAGGACATTATCCTTTTTTGTTTTCTTTTAACACAGGTGAACTCTAAACCATAATTTACTGACCGCCATTATACGAAAAAAAAAAAAATCAAACATTATCTGTCCACATTTTATGTTCCCACCGAACGATATGTTAGTATTTGGGAAATAAAAGTGTTGGAATGAAGCATTAACTAATGGCGTTTGTTACGTTGTTTAACTGGTTATTTATATTTTCGCATTAAGGACGGCAGCGTCTGTGCTTGCAGTAGACTTAATTGTTACCAGATGATGATGCAGTGTGCATCACTAACTTTTGGACAACACTGTACATGCACATGAAAGTTTGTACGATGGAACGAGGACTAGGTCAACTGAGGTAGTGTTAAGGTTCTTAATCGAGTTATTACTGTTAACAAGGAATTTATTTATATTGGATTTTATATTTTATAACAAAAATCTTAAAGTATGAGCCATTATCATGACCATTTTTGTTTTGTAGCGAAGAGGAGGCATTTAAAACCAGAGTTCAAGTATTGGTTGTTGATTTTAAAACCTTAATTTAATTATCTGTAATCTATTTTCCCTTCCTTGAGCCTCGTCAATTTTATCGCAAGCTGTTCCCTACATACGTACATAAGCTAAGATAGGATTGAGTTTTCAATTCAAAGTATTCCCTGAAATCAATAGTGTATTCACAATATAGAAATACAAACTCAGCGAAATCAAATACTTGTCGAATACATCTGGGGGATGCTTCGAGAAAAGTGAACTTGACAACCGCTGTCCCTCAAGTTTGGAAATACAGTACACTGAAGTGCCTGACGTAGAGTTTGGCAGTCACTAAATCTACAGACTATCGTCCCTTTTTATATAAGGTACCAGAAGGTTTTCCGGATTTTGAACATTGTGAATTTTATCCCCAACACGGATTCTACCAACAGGTAAATATTTTTTTTCTCTAACGTCCTATTTTCAGACATCCTGTTTCTTTATTTTTAATCTTTATTTTTTTATATTTTAATTTACTGTTTTGTTTATATTTATTTTTTTACAACTTCTATAAAACATCTGACCATTTTAATTCAAAACACAGATATCAGATACAATACGTATTATCCAAAGTGTCAGGAGTTTTATCTCCTTGCACTACGTTGGAACATTAATTTTCATAGCTCAGCAATTTGTACGCATCAGAGTGACTTGTGTCTTTACAGGGAACAAAATCGTATACATATGAATAAAACGCGTCCTATGTAATTTGCACAGTGTTCGAGTTCCTAAAAACCCATCTGTAAAGTCTGGGCGGTGCAATATACTAAATTTAAATTGATTTAGATGAAAAATAAAATACAGTGAAATCATTCATAGCGTATTTAAATGTTAGCAATTCTCTCGTTTTTGTTCAGTTATACGACGTTAAGTTTCAGAATTAAAGATTTTTTTTAAAAAATCTTTGAAACAGTTATATGTTTCGGTTTTTATTTTATTACCTGGAGCCAGAATATGTGTTCTACTTTCGCTTCAACGTTATTTTCATTCGAATGGTTTTATTGATGTCTTTCGTTACCAATCATTATCCGTTATGAGCTTTTATTGATCACTACAAAACAGACATTAAATGAATGAATGAAAAGAAGATAAGATATAGAAGGATGAATGAAGCATACATACATACATACATACATAGCGACAGATTGAAAGACAAACTGCAACTCAACGATGATGATATTTGGCTAGACATTTTCAATTTCGAAGGAGCAAAGTTCATTAAATTCTTTGTTTTCGGACAAATCGGACATCAAAACATAAAAAAGAAGAAAATAAAACGGTTACAACATTAATGGTGTGCTGTTGTCCAATCAGCAAAACGGCCAACGAAGACGTCTAAACTATTTCGAAAGCCAGTATTTGTCAGACTAGTTTCTAGCAGCCGAGCATAAAAAGCTTTCGAAAAATGACCCATCATACTTGCAATGATCCCTCGTAAAAATGAACGAATCTCCACCTAGATATAAGGATATATGTTTCTTGAAATCGTACCTTTGTTTCGTTTTACAAAAAAAAAAAATCCACATTGGTTGGAACAATTTTCGTAAGTACGTCAGTGTTTCCCTTTACCCTCATTTGCGCTTCAGAGATCCCCAAATTTTTAATTTGACCCCCAGTTTTGCTACCAAGGTGATTTTTGACTCTCAGTCTTGCACTCCTAGGGGATACACCGTACGTTGCGAAAATCATGAAAATTTGATGATAGTGTCAAAGTTATGAAGAGTTGGATTTGGACATGTACAATATCTTCTCTCTGTTTGCCCAACTCGGTTAGGCCGGCTCTTCTTTGGCCAACCGACGATTTACCTACCTTGCATGCGTGAGAATTGGTTACGCGTCTGTTAGGAATCTCATTTGCGCGATAATTGAATGACATATGCTATCATCGACCGAGTAGGTCAAACCCATTTAGGTTCCTTCAGAATATCTCGAGTTACGTTACCTTATAAATTTGCATACGTGTTGAATTTCACGATAAATTTACCCAAATTGACATGCGTCAAATAATTTCGATTATTCTTCAGAATGCCTCTTTGTATCGTCTATATTCGCTTATATGGAGAGTCCACCTTCAAACAACATGGACCATGATCTACCGTCGAATAATGCGTCGGCAGATAAGGGTTTGTGTTGTTTATTCTACTGTTTACTCGAAAACAAACATCGAAGACCCATTTCGCATTACACGACGACAGATCTTCAGCTGTGCAGTTTTCAGATGCAAACTAGCAGTAAGACAGTATATACGGTAATATAATTAGCACGTAATGAGGTGGTCTTCAACCCGCCAAGAATATAGGAAAGGCGATACGCGAGTAGCGAAAAATGAATGCTTTCTTGAAGATATGTAGGCGTTGCGTATGTGTTGTTTCTTTTTCAATTTTTTTTTTTTTTAAATGAAACCTTTGAACTTTCATCAACTTTAGACTTGCTTGGTTGTTTGTAAGGTATCTTTAACAGATTATGCTATATAGCCACAAGTTCATACAGAAGAACCTTTCCAATGGCAGCTGTTCCGGGCTGGCATGGATGAATTGAAAAATACAATTATAAAGAAATTGCCTCTAAATGTCTTTATCTGATTTATTCGTGGAAGAAAATAGGCAAGTTATGGGTTTTTTATAATTTAATTTGTACTTATTTGGATTGTGTATTAATCGTTTACAGGAGTATACTAGCAAATTTTTTGTGTCAACTAAGTTTTATTCTGATAATCAAATAACAACAAAAACAACAGCAGCAGCAATAACAACAATAATAATGATAACAATATAATTATAATCATCATCATGAAAGATCTCCAAAATGAAATCATACCTTTCCATATAATAATAATAATAATAATAATAATAATAGTGATAATAATAATAATAATGATAATAATGATAATACAAATGTCTAGGCCTCACACTATTGAACTTACTCAGAATGAGTTATCTATTTTTTAAATATTGAATTGTAACTAGGCCCAGTCTATCTCTCAGGCAATGTTAGTACGGTCCTATGAAACGTTGGAGAACATGGATGTGTGTGTGTGTGTGTGTGTGAGAGAGAGAGAGAGAGAGAATTGCACCACCTACTTGTCTGTGCATGCATGTATGTATGTATGTGTGTGTGTGTGTGTGTGTGTGTGTGTATGCTTGTTTGTATGTATGTTTGAGAGATTTCATAAATAGTGATATATTTTCTCATGATATTTTGTCAATAGACTGAAGAACAAGAAAATTTTATTTGAAAATAGTGACACGATGTATCACACCTTCGTCATTTGCAAAATCATTGATTATTCCTCGCAATATGTTGCTTTTGATCAATGTTATATATAGAGATGATGTACTGAAGCTGTATTCTCTCACAGACGCACATGCATACGCACACATATATTAACAAATACACTTATTCTTTTTGGTGTATTCGTGGAGGTAAATATCTGACAGAGACAGAGGGAGGGAGGGAGGGAGAGAGGGATAGAAAATCAACCTTGTTAATGCGTGTCAATACTTCCGGCTTCCTTAGAGAACGAAAACATTATGAAAGAATCGGCCTATCTATGCAAGCCAGCCCTATATATTGCTTTCCGTACGCCTTTGATAACTTGACTGGCCTTTCATTGAGGAAATCTTACCTAGGTCCTGTTCTGACGACGTTCCCAGCACGTTCCTTTATCTTTCTTAAGATTATGTGAACATGTTATGGTAACTGTATCACAGAAAGTTTTTCTCTATCTCTCTCTCTCTCACACAAACACACACACACACACACACACACACACACACACACGCACAAACTCTAATTCAGATATTAATTCTTTCTTATTTTTTCAGAGAGAGAGAGAGAGAGAGAGAGAGAAAATATACACACTGCTCGTTGTTAGCACGAAAACGTTGTTGACAAAAATTGTTTTTTGTATCCATAGAAATTTACAGATCTTCCAGCATTGATGTTTACTGAAAACTGACTTTGAAAAGAGAAAATTATTTCATTTTCTCGTCAATTTTTTTGCCCATACCCTGTCAGTTTTTAAAAAATCGCATTATGTGATCGTGTTCGTCGGTTAGTGCGAAATGCCTCGCACTCGTCTTTCATTTTGAAGAGAGAGAGTCTTTAATCGTGATGATTGATTGATTGGTTTTGTTTCGCTTGTTGGCTGCATTTTAATTTATATTTTTATGAAACAGTTCTGCAACCACAAGAAGGCTTGAATAGACTTATGTCTCTACAGACAACAAAATTAGCGTTGTTATTGTTAAAGAAAACTTGAAAGGCGTGGTCATTGCTCGCTCACCAAGGAGTTATACCTCATCCTCCTTGCATCCTCTTTGTTTCATACGATCTGGCCGGAGAAGGATGATGAAATTTCTTTCTTTCACCTTTTTTCTCATAAAAAAGAAGAAGGAACAAAATCTTACGTTTAAAAAAAAATATTCCAGTACAGTCGGTTTTGCGCGAACTGAACGCTCAGTCTCAGTTTGTCGGGTTCTTATGAGAGGTATGGACGGATTTTCAAAAACCAGGAGTTGCAATTATTGTGTGAGGTTCGCAGGGTCTTAAGGTTATTAGGTATTGATAGATTTTTTTTTAAAAACAGAGTTACGAGCTTCTTTCAGGTTTTTATATGTATTTTTCACGCAATACTATGCATGGGTAACCCTTTAATACATGCATATCGGAGTAATCAATATACCAAATGCCATTTTTTGTTGTGATTATTTTTTTCTCCCTAAACATAGGGGTTACTATAAAGATCATCGATCGATTACTTGCAGTAAAATGATCATCCTGTTAAAATTAAAACATTTATCCAATCATTTTAGATATACTTGAGTTACAGCAGCAGAGGGGGCGAACAGACCGACTTTGGGAGCGTCCAAAAACCGAAATAAGGCTTCTAACTAAAAATATTTCGAGCTGAACATTTGCTTGAAATAAATGATTGAGAACTCCGGTTAATTAGAAAACTCGCGAGATTACAAAAAAAATGAACCAACTTCAGGTCATGCGCCCCTCTGCTGCTATAATTAAATCATTATGTTATAATAAAATGGTACATCCGGAATCTCATACTGCAAGGATAGCTCGAGAACGATTAGAAGCAATCAAAAAATTTCTTCCTGTTAGAGATTCATTTAGAAAAAACTTGCAAAAACGTCAAAAAGCACAAGTTGAGTACGAAGAAGACATTGAAAAACTATTTAAACCCGTCACTACAGCTACTGAAAAAGCTTCAGCGGCTGTTGAAAAAACTATATGGGGAGATATTGAGGAGGAAGATGAGAAGAGGAAAAAGGGTATTTTTCCAGTATTAGAACAAACTGCAGCGCAGACTGAAAAAATAGCAGCGAGAACTAAAAAAACAAAAAGGATTTTACGAGACCTTCCTACTGACATAGCTGCAGCTCAACCTCCACCTGTCGATGAAGATATTGGAAAACTTCGTACTGAAGTCGCCGACGTGAGAAAAGAACTTGCATCTAAACCAACGGGTGGGGAAAACGCAGAATTGATTGCAAAATTTAACGAAGGGTTTGTTGAAGATATTAGAAATACTAAAAGAGAAAAAAATTACCCGAAATAATGTTATTTGGTATATTTAATAAATCTAATATTTTAAAACCCAGTCGTAAAAAAAGTGAGTAATGATGATCTTATTAGATGGATGTATCGCATATATAGAAACAAAAAACAAGCTAGAGGTCCAGAATTCAAAAATCTTGATAAAGAAGTAAAAGGACTTTATAGAGAGAGACTGGAACAACTAGAACAAGAACAACTCTCCCAGCAGGAACTTCCTCCACCGCAGCAGGAATTTTCATATCAATTTTCTCCACCGGTGCAGGTACCTTCATATCAGCTTCCTCCACCCTCACAACGTAAAATAATTTCTGCGCCAGTGATGACATTTACACCGGTAGATTCACCACGTGGATTTCGAAGTGATTCACCTGGCACACCTCAAGATGAACCTAAAACAGGATCTGGTTTATGTCCTAATAATATCCTCAATGATGTGTCACGGTTAGAAGTTCTCATAGGGGGAAAACGTGCCGGAAATAACTCAGCAGAAATTGTTAATGAAATATCTGATATTTGTCGAAGATTATTTCAAGGCGGTATTATGGATCGCAGCATTTATCGTTCCCTTATTGATGAAATTGCTGATGATTATCGCAGCGACTAAACAATTAATTAATCAGTATATAAAAATGATTACACTGGACAACAAATTTTTACAAAAGTCATGTTACTGAAATAAAATTAGTCAATTCTTATCAATTTTTATGTGCTGAACACGAATATGACAGTCAAATTGCAAAATTGGCTCTAGTTTTTTTGTAATCTGCAAGAAATTAATGTTTACATAACGAAATGCATTCCAATAGTAAAAGGTCAACTGTAATAGCCTACCTATAAAAAATCAAGTCATTGACTACATCTTAGATTTCTTCGCCTGTCTCTTGTACAGCTGTTCGGGAGCACCTCTGAGGAGTGTCCAGCAGTAGTCAGCCAGCATTGTAGTGGACCATTTTCCCTGGTATCTTTGTTCCATTGTTGCGATATCTTGATGAAAACGTTCGCTGTGTTCATCACTAACAATACCACAGTTGCTAGGAAAGAAATCCAAATGGGAATGAAGGAAGTGAATCTTTAGAGACATATTGCAGCCAAGTTTCTTATACTTCATCAACATGTCTTCTACTAGTTCCTTATAGTTTTCTGCCCTAACGTTTCCGAGGAAGTTTGTAGAAACTAGGCGAAAAGCATTCCATGCTTGTTTTGCGTCACCTTCCAGCAAGTTGTTGAACCGGTCATCTTTGAAAAGCTCTCGAATCTGAGGACCCACAAAAACTCCCTCTTTAATCTTTGCTTCGCTGAGTCGAGGGAATTTTTCATGCAGGTATCGGAATGCTGGCAAAGTCCGGTCAATGGCTTTCACGAAGTTCTTCATCAAACCTAGTTTGATGTGAAGGGGTGGTAGCAAGATTTTCTGAGCCTCAATCAGAGCTGGGTGTTGGATATTCTTCTCTCCAATGGCTACATTCTGCCTGTGAGTCCATTCCTTCCTCATGTAGTGCATTTCCCTTGCTCGGCTATCCCACTCGCATAAGAAACACATGTATTTTGTATATCCTTGCTGCAGTCCCATTAAAAGGGCAACTACCTTCAAATCACCACAGAGGTGCCAGCTGTACTTGTTATACTCAATGGAATTCAGTAGCTGCCTTAAGTTATCGTATGTCTCTTTCATGTGGACAGCATACGCTACTGGAATAGATGGAAGAATGTTTCCATTGTGCAAAAGCACAGCCTTGAGACTCAGTTTCGAAGAGTCCACAAATAGTCTCCATTCTTGTGGGTCATGAGTGATTTTTAAAGCATTCATGAGGCCCTCAATATTGGAACAGAATATCAGATTACTTTCCTTTCTGAAGAAAGGCTCCAATTGCTGGTGGCGCTTTCGATATGCAGTAATTGTGACATCTTCTTCTAGAAGATTCCATTGTTGGAGTCTTGATCCTAGCAATTCTGCCTTGTTCTTTGATAAGTCCAAATCACAAATCAGGTCATTTAGTTCTTCCTGTGTTATTCTGTGTGGGGTTGATGATGCACCACAGTGAAAATCTGGATCACTGCATGCTGATGGACCAGGAGAAGAACAGGTCGACTCACCTTTGTCTTCGTCAGATGAATCAAGAGAATATTCTGCTGGAGGTTCTGGAATAGGAAGTCCCTCACCATGTGGAACTGGTCTCAATGCAGACGGAATGTTTGGGTAGACTATTCTCGACTTCTTTCGCTTCGTTATTCCGCCGGAAAGAGGAGGAACCAAGCAGAAGTAACAGTCATTTAGGTGGTTGCTTGGCTCTCTCCACACCATTGGGACTGCAAACGGCATTGATGACCTTTTGCAATTCAACCACTGTGAAAGCTGTGTTGTACATGTAGCACAGCATATATGCGGAGCCCAAGGCTTGTCTTGGTCACCAACCTTGCATCCGAAGTAAAGATGATATGCCTTCTTCACTTGAGAATTGATACTTTTCTTCTGGTTGGCAAATGTCACTTCCCCACAAATATAGCAAAAATTGTCCGCGGTATTAACACACTTTCGAGGCATTACTGTTCTTTATTGTACGTAAATGGATAAAATAATAAGTTTTATGTAACAGTAGCTTGAACTGTCTCGCACAACGTCTAAAATATTTTAAATGCTGAACCTATCTGATTGGGCTTTATATAGTACACTGCTTACGTCAGCTTCAGCAGCCGCCTGGCATTAGTATAATAGGCCTACACATGTATAGTACACTGCTGACGTCAACTTACTTCAGCAGCCGCATGGCATTAGTATTGCATTGCATCAGAAAATGATGCAATCAACTGTGGATGATGTGAGCATGATGGTATTATGCAATGTTACATCATTATTCCGGATGTTGCTGCAGTCCTACTGGAGAAATTTACACAGTGAAACATAGAAAATGAGGTATATGAATATCTTCAAAACGAGAGCCAATACAAATTTTTCACGGTTATATTCGTGTTCGGCACACCAAAATACTACAGATTAGGGCCTTTTTAAGTCAGTAATGATTTCACTGTTGACCAGTGTTATACACACTGCTCAACGTGGACCGATCATGGTCAGGGTAGTAAACTCACGACTGCCAAATTACAAAGTAATTTACGGAGATGGACTTGGTGATGTTGTTCAGGGTCTATTTAGAAGGATGGCTCCAAAAGCAATACCGATTGCAAAACAATTAGGGATGAAGGCAATTGAGGCTGTTCTTGAAAAAGCTCCTGGTGCAATTGTCAATGCGTTCTCGGCGATCAAAGATAGACTAGCACGATTAATAAGACGAAAACAACAACCAGTAAAATTACCAAGTACCGAGGTTATGTCAGCAAATGTCAGTAAAATAATAAATCAATCCGCAAATCAAAAACTAGCGGAATTATCTGAAGAAGCAGAAAGAAATATAACAGCAAATTTAATAGCAGGAAGCGGTCTTCGTCGACGATGATAAGTTTTGATTACCATTTGGAAAAATGGTAATTACAATAAAATGTTTAAACGTATATCCGACCCAGCATTTGACATGGATGCACCGGTCCTCAAAGATGAATCGATACGTGATTATCAATTTTATTCCTATGACGCAAGACAACCAAATCAGGGGGGGGGGAGAATCGAATTACAGGTTCATGATACAAGTAGATATTTGTTAGCCGCTGAGGCGTTTATTGAAGTAGAAGGTAGACTTGTAACAAATGTTGTAGCTGATACGCCATATGATGCCAATTTGCGTGTTGGTTTTGTCAACGACGGGATTATGGCACTGTTTGATAGCGCCACATACATGATTGATGGAAAAAATATTGAATCAATTCAGAAGGATGTCGATGTTGCTACAACAATAATTGGTCTAGCGAGATATTCTGATGATTACAGAAGATCAGCTGGTCCAACAATGATGTTTGCTAAGGATATTACTAACCACGCTGATCATGTTCAGTATATTAAATTACGGACACCACAAAATACTGCATCTGATCCACAACCAGTTGCTGATGGTCCTGAATACGCAGCCAGACCGGGTGCTGCTTTTGATGTTATAAAAAGTGTTAAAGCGAATTACAACCTAGGATTTGCAACACGCCGAGCAGCGTTGTCAGGAGATAATAGAAATTTCTCATGTGCAATTCCACTGTCTCATATCTTTGGATTTTGCAGAAATGTTAGAAAGGTCATCTTTGGAGCTAAACATACAGTTGTGCTCGTAAGAAAAGGTGATGATAATGATGCATTCTGGCGAGGTGCTGGTGTTGCTGATGCTGGTAAAGTAAATATAACAAAACTTTCATTGTGGATGCCAGTAATGATTCCATCTATTGTTGAAGAACAAAAGTTAATATCTTTTATGGATCAAGGCGTTAAATCATTGCTATCATGGTTAACAGTAACCACAGATACTGCTCAAAGTTCTGTTAATGGTTTATTTACATGGAATATAGCATCACAGCAAGGTGTTTCTGCGCCACGACATATTTTTATTGCGCTGCAAGATAATGCTCGGACGAATAATCAGGAACATTCACATATGATATTTGACAACCTTGGAGTTAATGAAGTTTCCTTGCGGATAAATGGACATCAAGAACCGGCTGAGGATATATTGTTAAATTTTGATCAAAATCACGTAGCGCGTGCATATCATCGTTTGATGTCATTTATGGGACGTGATCAAAACGTGGATACCGGTTTGCAAATATCACAGTTAGATTTTACAAAACTGTATCAGATTTATTACTTTTCGTTGGAACATCTTGATTTATCCAAACAATCTGTCGTTGATATACACTTTCGAGCTCGTGTTACTAACCCTGCTCCTGATATAGCTGGTCCACCACTTATTCGCGGCACCTACAGAGCAATCGCGGTTATGCTCAGCGATAAAGCCATGTTACTTGAAGGTGGTAGTGGTCGAATGAGAGTCGTTGATGCACCAGTGGAAAATCTTTAATCACCATTTGGAGCGTGGCAAGTATTTATCATAAAATGCCATATCATCACGTTAGTGTCAGTCTGACTCCTGGTCAGATTAAAAACCTTCAATCAAATTCAGCAAAAAACTGCGGAATGAAAATATCACTAAAGCGAGATCAGATCACGGGTGGTCAAAATAAACTATCATTATCAGAACGCCAGCTTAAACATTTCAACGACGCTAAACAATCAAAAACAGGCGTCAAACTCAATCTCTCTGCGGGTGCGGTTAAAGATTCAATTAAAACAGGCGGTATTTTTCCACTCCTCGCAGCGTTACCAGCAATAATAGATGCTGCTGCCCCAGCTGTCGCAAAAGCAGCCGCGTTAGGTGCTGTTGGAACAGCTGCTGAAATGGCTCTAAAGAAAGCAACAGGAAAGGGATATAAAAAAAGGGACGCGGCTTAAGATTGCCAGGATCTCGGTGGGGGAGAGGTCTAAGGCTTCCACGTTAGACGCTCTAGCATCAACTTTTGATTTACTTGATGCTGCTAAACGATTAAAAATAAAAGCCTTTAGAGGTGTTTTTATGCGAGATCAATTGCCGGACCGACCAAACAAACTCGAAACAGGTATTATTAATCTCGACTCGAATTCAGGACCTAGTACTCATTGGGTATCATACGCGGTTGATCCACGTGGAATCGTTTATTTTGATTCATACTGGTTAGCTCCACCTGTTGAATTTATCAAGTATGTTGCACCACTTCACGCAAGAACCTCTGGTTCCAGAGTTTGGTATTCAACGCTACCCACACAAACAATGACAGATCCGCCAATATGCGGCCGTGAAGTAATTAATGTACTTAACGCTATATCAAAATCATCCAAACCGCCACATAAAGTCGTGCATGATTATACAAGCAACCGCTTCGTTGCGCGTAAAGCGTTTTAAACAGATCTTTAGATCTTTAGATCTTATATAATGGTTGATATTTACGGATGATCTTCTTCACGCGTTAAGAAAAAGTCCGATGACGTTGATCTGTCGAAGTACGCGACTAAGGATGACCTCGCTGATATTATGAACCTGGCTGGAGTTGACCCAGATGAGGTTGTTATTTTTCAGGATCGATACGGAAAACTAAAAACGAGCAATATCAAATGGAATGATATAATTCGACGAGTACTCGGCGCGGTCACGGATAATATACCCGTGTTTACTGACAGCGGCAGAATGAGGGATTCAAGTATATCGTTTACAACCATCAGAAATCAAATTACATCAAGTGTTGCTAATCGTGTAAGAAACACCGGCGACACAATGACGGGTGAACTCAGCATGAACGGAAATAAAATAGTAGTTTTAAGAGATCCAACATCCGACGAAGACGCAGCAACAAAAAAATACGTTGACGTCAACTACAACACCGTAGATCGTAAATTATCCACGTTGCGGGCCGAGTATGACGTTCACACAAACGCGTTTACAAATCTCCGTAGAAATTTTAGAAAAATTAATGAAACCGCAGAGGAATTCTTCGGCACTCCGTTGGTCGTTGACATAAAACTCGTTGATATCAAGACGAACATCGACACGATCAAACAAACACAGCAAAACATCGTAGCGGGGATTCCTGACATCGTTAATAAAACCAGTCTGATTAAAATCTCAGCCGGCATAACTCCCGGGCATATTACCAACATCGTATGCACGGTATCATCGGGATTTGCAACATGGTCGCAGCAAAATAAAACCATTAGATATGCCTCAACAGTCACTGGCGTGTACAGGCTGTCTGTGTTTAGTGCTGCAAAATTTGAAATATTTACAACGTATCCATGGCGTCATTCAACTGATAAGTTTTCCGGGGTTGTATCTGTTGTATTAAATAACGGAAACGAGGAAATATTTATTCTGGAAGCAGCTGATAAGAAATTAACCACAACATCTTTCTGGTGGTGTTTGGAATTTGTAGCTGAAACACCTCAACTGGTTACTGCATAAAATATAATGAGTACCTCAATCGATCTTCAAAAATTTAGGTACAATCAAGCGCGTGAATGGCAGACAGCGTTGAAAGATCGAGTTGAACAATATACAGTAAAAATAAAA
Organism: Sinohyriopsis cumingii; assembly: GCA_028554795.2. Lineage (NCBI taxonomy): Eukaryota > Metazoa > Mollusca > Bivalvia > Unionida > Unionidae > Sinohyriopsis > Sinohyriopsis cumingii. Next base: position 63,536,125 of record CM068833.1, on the reverse strand, counting down.
AAAAGTATCAACGACGATTAGTTATCATCGACGTTGTTGTTTATTCAGTATCCGCTGTTGTTGCTGAAATAATATTATCCGCGGTAACAATGATGGCACCGGTAGCTGTGACTATTTGTATTTCAGCAGCAACAACGATTGCAGGTGTGCTTAATATCATTGCAAAAAAATATGTACTTGCACGAATGAAAAATTATCCGATTACAAGATAAAATTACGCATAGCAACTGTCGCATACACGAGGTTATCTTCGTTGTTATCAGCGAGTCTCAGTGATGGAATTATATCCGATTTTGAGTTTTCAATGATGATTAAAATATACAACTGCGCTGGTATTAAAGGTACGAGTATTAATAATGACGGAATTACTTCAGCAGATCGTGACGAACACAACCCCGCACAAGACCACGATGATCTCGCTAAGCTCGATTAATCCTGAATTTAACATCAATTTTCCAACTGCAATTCGCGCGAATGAAATTGCACTAGCGCAATTACGAGTATACTAAAGTTGGCCAAATATCATATCGAGATCATTTAATGGTACACCAGCAAATAATTCGCTTGTATTTGCTAATAAAAACAAACCAGATGGAACACCTGACTGGGCTGTTGTTGGAATACCAACTGGCAGTTATGAGGTCGAACAAATCAATGATGAATTTGCGGGTAGAATAAAATCAATAACAGGAAAATAAGCAAAAATATCAATTAATGTTCATGAAACAACACTGTCTTCTGCAATCGAAATAAACTCGCCTGATTATACCGTTGATATTTATCAGTCCACGATAAGATCCGTACTAGGTTGGCCTGATATTGCGCCAGAATATCATGGACCACCAGAACCAAGGTTAAATGATTTTATCACAGATGAAACAAAGTTTATAATAACTCCAGAATACAGAGAGAAATTTCCATGGAATAGAGCCGGTGATGCGTATCGGGTTTATAATTTCGGTGATGATATAACCTATATGAATGTTTTTAGATTGTATTCTAATTCCATTAATTCTGAGATCCAACAATCAATTGACAAAATACAAGATTTGTTTTTGTCGTTATTACAACATTATTCCGAGGATATAAAAGAACAAATTATTGAGTCAATACAGCATCTAAATCAAGTAGGATCAGATCTCAATTATATTAATGATATTTTTGTTGAAGCAGTACTTAAACATGCTGTTTCCTTCCCCCGTCCTAGAAGACCATTTCTTAATCATTATACAATATCAGAAAAAGAGTATGAAGGACCGGGTAATCTCGAATTTATAGTACCAAAATATAAAAAGGATAAAATAGACAGAATTATCAACGAAAACGTTCCTAAAATAATCGATGCATGGAAAAAAATAGCTCCACCCGAGCATATCCTCAGATATAATAATGATCCACACGGCCGCGGTAGACACGTATCTCCGGGAATCGTTAATATAACATCGACAATCGCAGTCAATCTTGTTTGTGACGTAATCGAAGGCAGTTATCAAATAGATCTTGGAAAATCAAATCAGGCTCAACAAGGATACATCCTATACACGTTCACACCAGAAGTTTCCCATGGGGATTTGATCGTGCAAGTACCAACCAATCCTGTTTATCTACGTACACATAATCAGTATTTATCACGAATAAATTTCAAACTCACAGACCACATAGGACGATTAATTGACCTGCGTGGGGAGGAATTGATTGTCAATCTATATTTGAAATCGTAGATCTTTGATTTTAAAGATCCAGTAAATATTATATAATGTACCAGCACGTGATGGTTTTTATACATGACAAAGAAGTACTTGAAAACGCCATCAGAACAGCGTTTTTACAACCTCCAAACACAGAGCAATTTAACGTTAATTTAGTTATTGATGAATACGGAAATGAGGATTTCTTATTAACACAAGAACAGTTAGATGAGCTCTTTCGAGAACATATTGTCGCGATCATTTGTAACAGAGATCAGATTCTAAATTATGCACACTCCTGTATTAAATTCGATCAACTTAAAAAAATAATATTTCAAAATAAATAAAATATTTCAAAATAAATAAAATATTTCTGAATGATAATAAAATATTTTTATTACTGATATGGTGATTGGTACAAAATAATCAGATTGTGTGTGTCTGATACTTAAAATCGTGTAAACTAATCAGATTGTTGATTCTGATGGGGTAAATTATACAAATCAATTAGTTATTATAATCTGAAACAATTCATTCAGAAAAGAAATATTTTATTATTATTCTGAAATATTTTATTTTTATGAATTCGATCAGATTGTGTGTTTGGTACTCAAATTGATCAGCTTTGCAAAAAAAATATTCTGAAATATGTTTTTATTCAGAAATATTTTATTTTTTATACAAATCAATTAATTTTTTAATTCTGATGGGTATTTAGGTACTCAAAATTAACAAAATCGATTGGTTTGTTAATTCTGATGGGTATTTAGGTACTCAAATCGATTGGTTTTGCAAAAAATACTACCAAAAAATATTTTATTATTATTCAGAAATATTTTATTTTATTTTATCATAGATCTTCCAACATTTGTTATTTTTAGTCGATTTTGTCAAATTACAGTCAAACCTCAAGCGGTTCTATCGATAAATCGTTAAAATCCTCATTTTTTCCAAAATTACTAGAAAAATTAACAAATATCGCATGAAAAATCTCATTTTTTGAGCTAATTTTACTGATTTTTAACGATTTATCGATAGAATCGCTTGAGGTTTGACTGTAATTTGACAAATTTTCCTTGACAAATCGACTAAAAATGTTGAAATATTTTATTTTTTTCTGAAAATTTGATCATTTTACATAGTTCTGAGTACCAACTAGCCCATCAAAATTACGAAATTGATTGGTTTGCATGATTCTAAGTACCAACTAGCCCATCAATTTCAGAAAAAATAAAATGTTTCAGAATAAATATAATCTCAGAAAAAAATATATAATATTTCAGAATAAATATAATCTCAGAATAATATTTCTGATCAAAGATCTACACGTGGTCAGGCCAGTCATTTTCATTTTCACCAGAATTATTACTCGCTAACATAATTTTTCTTAATAGTCTTATGCGAGTACTAATGGTTTTCTTTTCCTCGTACTCGTGGGATAACAGCGATCTAATTTTTTCTACTGCGGCAGAGAGAGGAACGAATTCCTTCACCTGATTATCTTCTACAGTAGCTAGCGACTGGAACATCGCCGCCTGAATCCGTTTCATGAACTTATATTCAGATGATAGTGCGTGTATTCCTTGGTTTTTACGTTCTTGTAAAATTTCAAAATCAGAAACTATTTTTTCAGGATTTAGTTCATCGGATATATTAATTCCATCTTTTTCCAATTTTTTTAATAGCAACAATTACATCATTAATATTTTCGTAGTTCATTATTTAGTATATATATATTCAAAATAAAAAAAAATATTTCCCCTATGAACATCTATTCGAGTCTTTTAGCAAGTTCAGGGAGGGGAAAGGACAGTACAACCCAAGAACTCGTAGCTTGCCACCGCATTCTACCAAGTTCAACGGGCACACGAAATACTACCCTCTACGAGAGCCCCTAACCCGTCAAACAACGGCCTAGAGGCCCAAGAGGGAGGACGGCACAAACATATATTATGAATAAACTTCTATTCGAGTGTTTTAGCAAGTTCAGTAAATATGCAATGAATGAACTAAGGACGGCACAAACATATATTATGAATGAACCTCTATTCGAGTCTTTTAGCAGGTTCATTAAGTATGAAATGAAATGAAATATATGTAATGTAATGTAATGAAATGAAATGAGATGAAATGAAATGAGGCCATTTTCTATGCTCAACAGAACCACCCCCACCCCCAATAATCAGCCATGGGTGATACAAAACATGTATCAACCACCGGTGATATGTGGTTTGGAGGGTTTTGTTGAGCGTAGGGGGGCTGGTGGCGCCCCAATCAATTGTAAAAATCTCTAATATGCGTAACCACCGACGGTTGTCAGTCATGGGTTTCGATCCTGCAGCCTCGACCATCACGGCCAGATGCATTACCAATTGAGCTATCGAATTCATCTGACCATATATGTTTCAAAGTTTATTATATAGCTACGTAAATATTTCTGAATAGATTGTAAATTTCTATATTTCTGAATAGATTGTAAATTTCTGTATATATTGTAAATTTCTGTATTTCTGAATAGATTGTAAATTTCTGCATTATAAACAGTGGTCATGAATAGATTGTAAATTTCTGTATTATAAACAGTGGTCATTGTTATTGTTATTGTTATTGTGGGGTTTAACGCCATTTTTCAGCACACGATAGGCTATACATGGCGGCCAGTATTAATGATGGAGGAAGAACCCAGGAAAACCCCGGAAAGAACCACCGACCCACGAGAAGCTACCGGCAAGCTTTCTCACATACCTACATTGGCTGAATCCTAGACTCGAACCGCCGCAGAGGTGAGATGGCAGTGATCCGTAACGAAGAGCGCTTTAGACCACTCGACCACTCGGGGCCCCAACAGTGGTCATAAATAGATTGTAAATTTCTGTATTATAAAAAGTGGTCATAAATTGATTGTAAATTTCTGTATTATAAACAGTGGTTATGAATACTTGTGCATTAAAAACAGCGGTTTCTGTCAAGATCTTGCACTAACAATTACCACGGCACCACCACCTACAGATCGGTTTAAATACTTGTGCAATTCTGAACAGATTGTAAATATCTGCATTAAAAACAGCGTGTTGTGACTCGATTTTCTCATCACAGGTTTAAAAATAATTCGTGATGAAAAATATGTTTATTTTTAGTTAGAAACTATAAATATCTTTCTTTGGTTACTACGTAGACCAATTACGACCATAAAAATCGGAAATTTACGAAGAAAACTATATATTACAGAAGTAATCTCCCTTTTGCTTAATTAAAAATTCAGTAGTATACGATTATACAATACTGGGTCCCCCCCAAAATATATATAATTCGAGGTAATGATGATAGTTTATTTCATTAACAATATTGGAAGGTGATTTTCTGCTTATATTTTTTTGAGAAAGTGGATTTGTATATATTTTCCGCGACAAAACGTACTGAAGGCATGCAGATATCAAAGTATTTCGAAGCCGCGTTCATTGATTGAAATATAATTTCTTCGCCAGTTTATGTATTTGTAGACTTTACCGCCCTCCTTACAATTGTTTTACATCTCCCAGTGTTACCATGTGTTAAGTTCTCGCTCTGTGTAACAGCTCGAGGATTGGATAAACTACTATTTTGAGGGTTTGCGTCAATATGATCGATCACAAGACCGTCTTTGATCAATCCGTTGAAACACTCGAAAATAAATCTATGACAGCGATAATGCTTCTTCCCAGCAGTAAATATGAGATAACCATGATTATTAATACAACCAACTGGTTTTTTCAACCTGCAATTTCTGATGATGCCATCAATATTTGATTCGTAGTTTGTTATTGTAGGATGTGGGACAAATTCATTTTGCTCCATATATACAATGATAGCATTTGTTTAAATCATAATTTGTCTGAAAACTTAGTTAGATAATCCTCCACGGATTTTATAGCTCCGTCACTAACGTTATTTTTTTGGTCATAATATCTTTTAAGCTCTCTGTATCGTTTACCACCACAACACGCACACAACTGTGTTTCTCCTCGCACTCCAGCACCACATCGCAGACATGGTATTGGTCCTAAGCTTCCACGGTTAACGCACTGCATGTGTTGTCCGCAGAATTCCTTTTTACAGGATTTATTACAACAAGTCAATGAACCCACCATGAGCCATTTGCATTGAGACATTGTATACATAATATTTTAATTTAAATATTTGTTTGAAATATAATATGAACGAATTCGATAGATTATCCCGAATAAAACCCTTGAGCGGAGATAAATTTAATCTCGACAGAATATCCTCTAACCTACCGATGCAAGATCTAGTTGATCCGAAAAACAAGGGTTTGATTGATAAAATTCACGACGCCAAGAAAGAATTTCACACAGATCGTGCATCTCATGTCTGGTCAACGTTCAAGATTATACGCAACAAAAATATCATTAACGCTATGATGAACGACAAACGAGCAGCAATTATCATTAACTATCTTGATAATCGCAAATATCTTTTCAGAATAAAATTTGTCGTGTTGACAGAAACAGATGATTGGATTATCAATGACAAATATGATCCTGTCCAAGGTAATAAAAAAACTGTCTTACTAAGTAAAGATTCCAAACCAGGTCTATTGACAGGTATTGACAAACCGTATTATGAACAAGCATATCCTGTGACAGCGGTTATTTATGGAATCTATGTGATAAATGAAAAACCCAGCGTTGATAAACTAGCGCCGATGAAATTTTCAAAAATAAATTGTGTGGCTGAACGAGTAACAGAACATTTTACCGTTTCGACTCGTGGAAACGGTCTAACGGATAAAAGACGTAAAATAATAAACACGTGGGGAGAAATGGTTAAAGATACCGGTGCGTCTATCAAAGATGTCGCTGAGTTAGGAAAACAATTAAAATTTCCAATAACCGTAGCGACGATAACAGGTGAGATTTTGTATGAATCAAAATATAGATCAAAAGGAGCTTCGATCGAAATTATTGATCATAAAGCACACGCGTGGACTAACGCAGTAACAATATTTCCACGAGATCGAACTGTTAAGTGTTATCCCGGAGACATGTTTGATTTTTTTTTAACGAAATAAGTAAAAACGATCCTGTGTCAGTATGGTTATTTCAGTCTTGCGTGGATGAAAAAAATCAATTTGATCAGTTTGTGAGACCAAATGGTGTTATTTATCGAACAGATCTTCTTCACGAGAAAATGAAAAATCTTGCACTGCAATATACTGATGATACTGACGAACTATTGAGCAACTGTTTTACTGTTCCGTCAGTTGCGTCTCATTTTGCTAGAAAGAAAAATTCGTGGAAACCAACTAGGTTTGATTTTCTCAATGACATAGTACTGAGTTGTGTCGAATATGGACACGGCGGACTATGTAATACTAAATACAATCATAGAGATGTTATTTCAGTTGATATGGTCGCGTGTTATCCCGGAAGTTTTCTTGGATACGGAGATTGTTCTGCGTATTTTGAGCGATTCGGTCATCCGACTCACGAAATGACGCGAGTATCGATAAATGGACCATTACCGGATTTTGACCTAACTGGATTTGCTCGTATCGAGTCATTCGAAATGTCTAAAGGACTTCATCCAATTTGTTATGTTTGGTTTGGAAAACATTTTTCAGAAAAAATGTGGACACCAATAGTGTTATTACGGTATATGCTTGATTGTGCGATATTAATATCGCTGACGATCAGCGAAGCAATTATATCATACCGGAAACAAACCGAAGTTTGGTTACCACATTCGGATGAAACCGATTCAAAGGATCTTGGTAGAAAAATAATTGGCAAGTTTACCCAAGGAGGAGCATATGATCACAGACGACATTGTACAAGATTGATCATGGACGATGCTGAGTTAGATTTTATAATCGCTGATACAACGAACAAGAACACGTTTATAAGTCGAGAAACAGTTTTCTTGTCAAATGGAAATAAAATAGGTACAATTGTGAGCTACATGGACGGTGAGGCACCGCAGTATACTCATTTAAGATCATCGATGCTCGCGTATGTTTCAATAAATCTATTATCGATGATAAATAAGGTTTCTACACTCGCTGTCAGAGTTGCTACTGATTCGTTTTATATAAGTAAAAAACATTCAATACTGTTAGAAAAATTAAACATAGGCACTTATGCATCGTGGGGTTCGCTGAGAATAAAAAAGGAATATATGCTCGATTATTCCGAATCCGCTGATGTTGCGGTTAAAGATATTTACTGTAAAAAATATCAATCGTCGACAACTTCGTTGTTACCATCGATATACGATCCAATAACTAGACACAAAACGGTTTATCTAAACGGACCTGGCAGTTCTGGTAAAACCACTCGAGCTATCGAACTATTTCAGAATTCAGATATGACTGTGCTAACACCTACACACAGACTAGCGCGAGAGATGAAACAACGAGGAGTACAATCATGTACTTATCACAGCTTTTTCCGATGGAAGGGTGATACATGGACATCTTTAAGGATGGGCGAGAAATACATTCCAAGGATTATAATATGGGATGAAATATGTACTGTACCGCTAGAAACACTAAAAACATTTCTTGATTGGTTATTAACAAGAAATACTGCTGTGATAATGTGCGGCGATCACGGTCAACCACCACCCGTAGCTGGACCATCTCCACATGGATGGCTGAAAAATTTTGTCGATTATTACGAAGAAGTATCTAATGATCATAGAGCACTTGATGCAGCGTTGAAGGAATTAAAAAAATTAATCAGACTACAACCGAATAAAATTCAGTGTGAAGTAATACGCGAGATAATTTCAGAAACACCCATGAAAGACTTTTTACGAGCGAGGAGACCAAACGATTTGATAGTTGCAAGTAGAAAGATAGTTCGTGATACACTTCAGCGGGAGTTGTTTCAGTTACAACGAGAAAAGTTTCCAACGTTCCCAGTTCCGTTATGTTATCGACCAGCAGATACGCGACGGCAAAATATTGACGTTGATATACCAGGACACTTGATAGAGTCAAGGAAACAGAATCTTGTACTAAATGATATTATCACAGTTGATGTTGATGTTGTTGAAGATGCTCTACGTGCTGATAAATTCCCGTGGACGCTTGGATACGCAATGACAATTCATTCATCTCAGGGATTAACTATTACTGATACAGTTGTTTGGATCGTTGATGATCGTATCGAATGGTCGAACTTGGTTTATCTTGCAGTGTCTCGATCCTAGAACAAGATATCGTATTGGACTTGATAAAATATTTGGATAAATTAATAGCAGCAGAGGGGCGCATGACCTCAAGTTGGTTCATTTTTTTTGTAATCTCGCGGATTTTCTAATTAACCGGAGTTCTCGATCATTTATTTCAAGCAAATGTTCAGCTCGAAATATTTTTAGTTAGAAGCCTTATTTCGGTTTTTGGACGCTCCCAAATCGGTCTGCTCGCCCCCTCTGCTGCTGTTACCGTAATCAGTCATGAAAAGTTATCTCCCTTAGTCTGATTATTTAGGACTCAATGTACGATATTATCTGGCAAAGTAGGTACATTTCGCGGAAACGCTTCGAGATCTCCAAACTCTGTTGCTCGAATTTGAGAGAGCAGGTCGTCTGCATAACTCACTTAATGGGGTTCTCCAGTATGCTCTTTCCACTAACGCGAAATTTAAACTCTCACTTGCGTAATTCAACTAAGTAGTAAGCCAGCAGGTAATATATCTCGTAAAAACATTTCGCGTTCTCAAATGTCGAATACGCTGTCTCGAGAGACAATAGGAAAATATGCCTGAATCACGCTATCTCATATCTGAGACAGCAGAAATCACGAATTTATACGAGAAACCAGTGGGTCCATTGCGTGGAAAATATTCGCGATCTCGATTATTACGCGAACCCGACTCATCGTAAGTGATCTATGTACATTTTACTGGTGTAATCTAGCTCTCGATCACGCGCAATTCACATCGCCAAATTTAAACTCCCACTAAGAGCAATCTAACTAACCGGTAGGCCAACAGGGTCATAACATGAAAATAGTTGGCGAAAACATTTCGAGTTCTTGAGCTCCAGTGTACTATCTCGAAATCATCCTATCCCCCTCCCCACCTCCCCCAAAAAACCCACAACAAAAATCCAACGAACATGTTGGAATCACATTATCACATACTCGAGACAGCAGGTATACATGTTCACGAACCTCGAATATATATACAAAAAGAAAGACAAATTTCCCTCATTGTCTAAAAATCGAAACGGTCATTTCAATATGCATACAAGTATGCCAACAAAATCCCATCACTGTAGGATAAACAGTTTTTGTGATATCTTCTTAAAATGGATTCACCGAGTTTTTGTTATAGGGTCTAAGTCCAAAATATATGTAAAAATGTACTAAACATAGACATTAACAGTTCGAAATTATAACCAGGTCATCTGTATGCGTATTTTGCATACCTACAAAATTCGTTGATGGTAGGTCAAATAATTTTTGTGGCATCTTTCAAAGTTTGATTCGGGACTGACGGACAGAGTCGAACCAATATGCGCCAACCCCATCTACTTCCGCAACAGATGCATGATACAATAATTAGGTGGCAAAAGTAGGATCATATGCAACAATTTGCAAGATGTTTAAGTCATATATAAAAATTAAGTTAATTACTTGCTTTCTTCACATATAACAATCTCCACAACACACACAAAAATCCAAAACATTCCGTAATAGAAATCGTATGCCCCCAAAATTAACTTGTCGCTGTTTTTCGATTCTTAGGTATGTCGCATCTGAAATCCGAACGTCAAAGCCAGGCTCTCAATGGGGAAAGGGCAGATTTAACAAATCCTTTTTTTCTCTCAATCCGTTAAGATAAAACAGAAGATGGACACAGTTTTCATCACAGACTTTTTTCTTCAAAACTGTAAAGATGACAATCATATTTTCAAAGATGTAAATTGGAAAGCTGGAATAGTTTTCAATCTTTACAGCCTCAATCTTTCAATTTTTAGTGCTGAAAAGATTGAAAGTGAAAGCGCTTTCCATCGTTTCATCGTCCATCTTTCAAATTTCAGAATATTTTTGTTATAACTTTGAATCTGTCAATAAATTTAATGCCGATCGAAAGGACATAAACATATTTATATGAAACGATATGCATCTGCACGTGCAGGACATAGGACACGTGCAGATAGAAGTGTTTGTCGCAACATAGGTCAATTAAATTGAAGTAAAAATGTCTGAAAAGGAGAACAATTTGAGAACAATTCAGCTACTGAGCAAGAGCCCATACTGTAAAATCCTGACCCTTTTAAGGCCGACGTGAAGATTTTGGATGTAATACTCTGTCATGTAAAACTTTGAGGTAGATTCATCGTATGAAAGATGATCGCGAATCCATAAAGATGACCCATGTTCTGAAAGACCGTTGTCTTTGATTGGTAAGCAGCAAGTGTCGGCTGTGAAGAGGTAATTGATGAATATGCTCGATACACAGTAAAAGATATTTATATTATCATTAAATTCGTCAGATGTTTTCAATATACAGATGAATCAATGAAAGCTCAGAAGTATTTCAGAAAACAGACTAGGATTGAATAGACAATCAGATACTCGCCAAATATGAAAAGAGGGACTATAAGCTTTTGAATGACATTGTCACAGTTTACGAAACAGGAACTTAAATTCTTGAACCAGGCTCGAGAAATAATCAAGTTTAGATAGCTGATAATGAGCAGAGACACAAATCGCTCGAAGTTGTCAAACTGTCAAAATTTTAAATACATATGATGTATTTTTTAAATTTTTTTTTATTTTTGTTTTGGGGGTGTGTTTTCTTACGCAAAAGGACCAGGTCTTTCTAGGTACTTGTGTCTGACTCAGCTTGTATCACTGGACATTTGTATTCCTCCAAGGTGTTGCCAAAGCTGTGGAACACCACCGAAGCACCTGTCCGTGTACTGGTACCATCCATCTACTCTTAGACAAATCAACACCGATTAAATGATATACTTCTGCAGGAGCACAGCATCCAAACTTTGCCAAAATTTACAATTAACCCAAAGAATAGCGGTAACGTTTTAAAAACATCTATAGAAAGTTCAAAGAAGAATTCTTTCGAATCGAAGATTGTTGAGGCTCCGGGTGGCCGAGTGATCAAAAGCACTCGCCTTTACAGATCACTGCCATCTCACCTCTGTCCTTGTGTGTTGGAGTCTCGGACCCGGCCAATGTGGGTAAGTGAGAAAGCTGCCAGTAGCTTCCCGTGGGTCGCTGGGTCTTACCAGGGTTGTCGCGGGTTCTTCCTCGACCAGTTATTTTGGCCGCCATATATATCTTGCGCCGAGAATAGCGTTTAATATGCTGCTTATTTAATATTTCTCATAAGAGTTTTAAATTTAAATTTCAGATTCTTGGAGACTTCCAAATGTTATTCCAAGTACACACACACACACACACACACACACACACACACATATATATATATATATATATATATATATATATATATATATATATATATATATATATATATATATATATATATATATATATATATATTACAGAACAAAACAAATGTTTAAAACCATCGTCCCGTATCAATAAGCTCTGTTTTGAGTAAAGTACTTTAAACGTCTGTATCTGTTTTGTACATTTATATTGCTTGCATTATTTAAATTATATCAAATCAATTAGGTTTTACACTTGGTGACTTTCCTCGGTTATTAAATATTTATTATAGGATTTGCTTAGCTTTGGATCAAGGAAACATAGTTGGATCTGCTTTGTTCGATACAAGTAAAGTATTTAATCGTATTTTATTTTATAACTCATTAGTAAACTTAGAAATAGTGGCATTCATTGTACGTAACTGGCGTGAATGGAAAAGAAAAGATCATATCATTACGTGTATATATATATATATATATATATATATATATATATATATATATATATATATATATATATATATATATATATATATATATTCGTTCGTGGAAAATGCTAGTGATATACTTGAAATTGTAAATTTGGATATTCTAAAAATACATAACTATTGCCGACAGAGATGGTGACTTTTTTTGTCCATACAAAACATAACAAGTACTTAAGACACGAAAACATAATCCAAATAATCTTCCTGTACTTCAGCTGGCTGCCAAAAGTATCCAAGAAGTATCCGAACATAAATATGCAAGTATTATATCGTCTATTAACGCCACTTGACCTACTCATGTCATTCATTTGTCAGAAAAAGTCTGGAAGAAAGCGAACGATCTGAAAAGTTGAAACATAGTGTACATCGGTTGTTCTTGGGGGTGGGGGAAGACAGCAAAGAAAGTAGTTCTTATTTGACTATGCTGATTGGATCCAGGCTCGTAGTTAGCAAGTAAAGAACTATTGGACAAAAGAGGAAGCCGTCAGAAGACTGTCCTGGACAACTTTACGCAGAAAGTAGCGGAAGATCCTAAATTCTTGACGTTGCGCGCATACACTAAATAATTTGATTAAAATGGTGTTGCTCGCAAATCTGGCGAGATATTATAGCCCTGGTTGATGGCAACGAGTCATATACACCACTCGGACTCTAGATGCTTTTCAGCCGCCACTCTGCAGAACTAACCCGTATCAAATTCATTTCTGGTCTTGTACAATTAAAACGAGCAATACTATACCAGTGTAAATAATATGTAACCCATATGTTCAAAATGTCGAAATTTATCTGATCTGGACTATATTAAACCCGTTATTTCATCAATCCGATTAAAATTAGATCTCCGTACGTAGGACAGTGGATGTGAGACTTTAATCAGACTGGTAATTGCATCGTGTTAATACGCTGTTGATCATGTGGTTTAAGCTTAACATCGAGATCGAGAACCGACTTCAGTAGTTTAAATAACGATTTATTTTATATCATCTTTCCAGCAACGGGAAGTGTACGTGCGAGAGTATCGAAGCATCAGAACATGTTCTTTTAGAATTCTATAAATATACAACTCTAATATTTTGTGATCTTTTCACATTACAGTGAAAACTTTAGTTTTGACCAAGGCCAAGTACTCTGGTGAACTTATTAAACATATTTTGGCGGTGAAAAACTTCATAAAATTATCGATACACTTTTCTGATTAATACATGGACTGATGGATCACAAACTCACGTATACTTTTTTCTTATTAGACAGCGCTCGGACAAGAACTACATATAATAATATTGATTATGTAGATATTTATATATTAGTGATCTATCCACTTGATATCGTAGGTTAAATACTGATTTTGTTCGAAACTCTTTTGTAATAGGATATACTGTTTTCTACTAAAACCTCCGATATTGCATTGCTCTTGAATATATGTGCGAATATGTTTTCTTGAATAAATACTGTTCGAACTGAATTTTGTTCCTTTGCCCGTAATCATCTTTTATTCGTTTCTTTTATTTATTTTCACAAAACCAGTGTATATCCATATCTTTTGAGGTTAATTACTGTCACACGCGTGCAGATGTACTCATAAAGCTGACAAGCAAGAGGCATTCGGCTGACCTCAGGATCGTTCGGTTAAATCCGAAGTAAATAAAAGAAGGTGCATTTCCGGCAGACGAGAAGTTACTGACAGAATGGCAAAGAAAAACGTTGTCAGAAATGGTAAATATTCCGTATATGTTCAGGTTTGCAGACATCATTAACATTCTTCCGACTGGAATGTTTTAAATTTGTTAGCTCGTTGTTACTTGCTGAGTGATTTCTATCAATACGAAGTCTGTGAACTTAACGTGTTACTGGATTTAGCTTGCTGACCTCGTTCAGTGGGAAACACGTTTTGCAGTGGCTGAACGATTCGCATGTTCAGCATTGTTACTAATTGTCACTTAACACTGATGACGTGTTCTAAACAGCTGCTAACTTGTTTGTTTTAATATATTTTTTTATTGTAAGTATAAAAAAATGATCCCCGAAGTTCTTGAAACGGGCTGTTGTAAAGTTGGTTAACGTTCATATAGCGGTAATTTTTTTGGAGAGTTTAGCATAGTTAACCGTCATCGAATTTAGTAGCATTATTTCAAACAACATTCTTGATTCGTGTACATTTTCCCATTGTGGTATCCAATGATTCTTTATTCTTTTTTAACCTGTTTAAACGGGACACACCCAGTGTACAAAAACTTAGTTCAAATTGGCGGGTATAACTGTCATAAGGTAAACCAGTCCAGTGACCGCACCCGAAGGGTTCAGATCCGTAGTATTGCACAGCGACATAAATGATGGGAAATAATTATCCGTTTAATTGCTTTTTTTTTTGTTTTGTTTAAACAAAGATACAATTTTACCATTCCGGAGTATTTATGGGCGATTTTGTACAGAACATTATATCATTCTAATGTCAGCCTATTATTTAGCACATATTTGTCTTGTCATTAGTTGTATTCCTCTTACCAATCATTCAGTAAGGAAAGCAGTGATGCATATAGGATCCCAACAGAGGGGGACACTGTTCCCCCTCCCTGCAAATCGGGGGGAGGGGAGGCGCATGGATAGTGCTATAAAATGAGGTAATATTTGTTGCTTCAGCAATTTTGCCACTTAAGTTTACAGTCTGCACTTTAATATTATATTCTCTTTGTATTAATGCAATAAAAGTTTTATCATGTGTTAAAATAACTAGTGAGAGAATTAACATTTTTAAATATCTAGTTAACGATTCAAATTATGTACTTGTATAAATGTACTCTTTGTCATTATTTCATCCACACAAAAGTAAAATCTTATCATAGGGGTGATACTACATTTTCTGCGTGGCATATTTTGACCAAATTATGTGGGTGACTTGCATAGGAATCCCTCTGACACCTCCACCCGCTGTTCTAATTTTTAGCTTGAGAGGCTGAGTAGATCTTACAGATATTGAAGAAGTGGCATGCTCTGGTGACCCTTGGGAGTTGCCAACCCATTTAATTTTAGTAACCAGTCAGATAAAGCTTTGGATTTACTGTTAGGGCAGTTATCACTAGAAAAATGTTCCATATGACGTTTTTCATTAAGTGTAAAAGTTGTAATTTAAGTAACAAATAGAAAGGTTGGCAAATCATTACCTTATATCTGTCCATCAGTTCTTCATTATATCAGAAATTCTGAGTTGAATCAGTTTAGTATTGTTTAGTATTGTTTAGTATGAACTAGATAAAACATAGAGTTGAAAAAAAAATCAGGGTGGATGAACAGGTGGGCAGTGTCACTAACAAAGTCACATAATATTTTTTTAACCAAATGTTCACAATCTTAAAGCTGCATAACCTTTTATCTTGGTAAATCTTGCACAGAGGTCCACAAAATTACACTTTTTACGAACTGCTTCACTAGCCTTGTGGTTAGAGTGCCTGCCTTGGATGCAGGAGGTCATGGGTTCGATCCCCGGCCGAGTCATACCAAAGACTTACAAAAATGGTACTAACAGCTGCCTTGCTTGGCGCTCAGCATTAAGTGGTTAGTGTTAGGACTGGTTGGCCTGGTGTCAGGATAATGTGACTGGGTGGGGACATCATGCTCCATGTATGCAGCATGATGCCACAGTGCTAGATATCACTATAAACTGTTATGCTGCAGACATTGCAGTGATATGACTGAAATTTTTTTAAAGCTACGTTTAATACAAATCCAAATCCAACATTTTTAGGTTTTAGATTGCAAGGTAACATTTTTTACTATAAAATATATATGCTATTTCACTTATGTTCAGGTTTTTATTTATATGTTAGTATATTCATAAAGTTTATATTTTAGCTGTTGTGGACCAGTTAGTGAAAAAATGAGACAGTTTCATTACCATATTCAGAGCTCCATATAGGCCTTTTGGAGTGAAGGACTCCTTCTCCAGAGATTTAGGGTCCTCATAATATCAAAGGGAGTCCATTCCTGGACATAAAATCATGAACACAACATTAAAGGGAAATTAAGTTTAGTAAGTCTTGACTGTATGAACTATCTTATTTGCCATAATGTAAACTTTATCTTTTACATTTTTTACAAATATTGTTTTTTCTTCTGTTCATGTATTGATTGTTGTTAACTGAGTGAACCAAGGGGACACTTTAACCACCACAAACTACCAGTGTTCCCCATAAATTTAACAACTTCCCTTAATTTATCAGGATCATTATGGAGAGACAGAGGTACTAAAAATGTCATTATTTCTGTTGCCAATAAGGATCTTTACAATTGGTTGGTAAAACAGGATTCAGAAAACTGAGGAATTATTGACTGTGTAGATGATGCAGCCTTAGAACATTGAGTGTCCAAGACTAGCATTTAAAGGTCCACGATGTGCTAGAAACACTACCAAAGAGAACTCTGCATATTTATCAGATGATCAATCAATCTATCCATTACATGCCATAATTACAGAAAACTATATTAAAAATGTACATTTATTTTTGCTACTTACCAGGATCTGTGGTTAAATTTCTTGTCACAAATCGGCTAAATCCATGTGGATTAATAATTGGTAGGAGAGCATGGACGCAAAACACACTGATAAATTATTTAATCATAACACTCACTTCAACTGGTTTATGTGTCTGTCTTTTGCTGAATGGTCGTTACGACCACAAATGAAGAATGCTGTAATATATCACTAATTCTTTTTTTTTAAATTTGTAAAGTTCTGTTGATTTGTCCGTTTCTGGTGCAACATGTTAAAGTTTGACAGAATCCCACTTCTTTAAAATTTGTCAGTCATATAACATCTATGAGTAACATCAATATCTGGCACCATTTTCCTTTTTCAATTTAGACTGGACCACTAGGTATGGGTGTATCAAAATATTATGAATGTGTGACACATGGTTTCATATTCAAGAAACCCCTCTGTTTTCTTGGAACCGTTTCATGTACATTTAATATAAATAGAAAATAAGGAAATTAAATGGAGGGCTAATGATGGATGAATGTGCAGCAGCCAATAGTTACAGCTCCTGATGTCATTGATCTGAACTTTGAAATTTTTTTTTTTTTTTTTTTTTAAATTGTACCTGCTTGCCCATTTATATACCCAGATTATTAGCAACTTGCGGTACCTGTTTAGATCTTTAATAATACCTCAATCAATACATTCTCAAAGACAACAAAGTAGGTAAAATGTAATTGGAGAACCAGTACTGTATTCTCAGTGTGGTTGTTCATTCCAATTCAACAGAAAAATGAGAAATACATTAGAATTTTGGTTCTGTTACAATAAATAAACTCTATGGACATGTAAAATTTGTTGATTTCAGCATGAATATTCTCTGAAAAAGCACATAAATGTGTGTGCAAGGCACTATATTGCTCTTTGTCGCATTACTTATTTTAATAAGCTGCTTTTGTTGTTGTCCTAAATGTTGCTCATAGGATCATAAGGGGGAAGCAGACACTGTCTTCTGTTCTGTGAATTTTCAGGACACATAATTTTGGAGGGACAGATGAACCAATTAGTATGTGAGGTACTAATAGTGTTATAAAATGTTTGCTTTGACAGTTTGCCACCATAGCTTTGTAATCTGTACTGTTTGGCCAAAGGGGAACTGCTCAATATTTGCTGAAGACTACATTAGTAATGTTGGCGCCCCGAGTGGTCTAAAGCGCTCTTCATTATGGATCACTGCCATCTCACCTCTGTCTGCGTGGGTTCGAGTCTCGGATTCGGCTAATGTGGGTATGTGAGAAAGCTGGCCAGTAGCTTCTCGTGGGTCGGTGGTTCTTTTGGGGTTTTTCCCCCGAGTTCTTCCTCCACCATTAATACTGGCTGCCATGTGTAGCCTATCATGTGCTGAAAAATGGCGTTAAACCCTACAACATCAACAACAATTAGTAACGTTACAGATCTGTTAAAAAGTTCATAAGTTAACCTGTTGGTGAACAATTAAAATGTTTTTGGTAATCCCTTGCTTAGTTTATACCATTGAAATTGTATTTGTATTGAAAAGCCAATAGTGTGTTCATATTTAACAAGATTTTCAGCTGAATATCATGAATGGCCAGTTGAACTTTGTATTCAAAGTGTTGCCTGTTGCACATTCATAACTATTATATTCGACTCTCCTGAATGCCTGTCTTTTTTTTTTATAAAATTGCTTGACCATTGTATTTGCACCAAATTTGAAACACTTGACAAGATTTGATGAAGTTTGAACTTTTTTAAACCGCCTTTTTAGAGGTTTATATGGTCTGCACCTGAAACTTTCACCGTTTCTGACTATAGCAAAGACCACTGAACAATTTTGTTCTCAAAAGAAAAGTTGGTCAGTGGTTACCGGTTTGAACAAATTTGGCATAAATTACAGTTGTTTTGCATCATAAAGCCATACAGTTTACTAGTGCCTCAGTTACAATGCAAGTACAGGGGTTTCACAGTTGCAACGGAGTTACTGGTCATAGTGCCTAAAATTACCTCCCTTAGCTCCAATGCACATGCCCACAAAAAAAATTTCAGTTCCGGATAGTTCATCGTTCTACACTTGGTTAGCGATACATAAAGTCAACAAAGGAGGGAATCTTAGTTGTACTACAGATCATTATGGTTAAACCAATGAATCAGCTATATATGTCAAACATCTTTTGTTCATACTAGGAGAATAATTATAGTCATTAAATCAGATAATTATTATCAGTGTCCATACTTACATTATATCAGAGAATTAAATAATATTTACTTTCCATACTTAAATGATATCAAATAATTAAATTAAATACACTGTCCATTCCTATAATATAGATTTATTATCCATAATTTCAGATACATTTCTAGGAACATTTCACTTTGCTCAGATTTTAAACATTTATTGCATATTTTTGGCTATATAACTTTTAACGAAAACCATCTCAACAATTTGAAATTTTCATATGTTGATATATCCTTCTGTCTCATTTACTTTCGCAAGGCAAATGGTTCATTTATAACACGAGTTAAGAAAGTTATAACACAAGTTCGATAAGAAAATTATAACACGAAATCGATATGTCAGCTGATTTGTAATGCTGAATATTTTAAACCATACAAGTTTTTTTAATATATATATGTAAATGGAACTCCGTATTTTAATGTATTCAGAGGAAATTAACAAAGCAATAATTACATTAGCTATCATAATGATAAAGGAGTTTAATTAATGCAGACGGAATATTTATTCATATTTGGGTGTAAATATCATACAATATTCAGATTAAATAACATGCCCAATGATGTTTTTTTTTTTCGTTTCATTTTCTTTTTGACTTTTGAAACTTCAGGTATTAGACAGTACATGCAATAACTTTCAGCATGATTTTTCTTTGCTTGTTTTGCTTATGCTGACACGTAATAACTCTCAAATTTGATGGGGTCTTTAGACAACATTTCTGTTTGCCACCAGCAAATTCATCTAGAACAGCCTTCTTAAAATTAGTTTAATTCTGTTTAACTTTCCTTGTATGAAATATGTAAGTTTTAAAGATCCAATTATTTTACAGATTCCGTCCTATTTGGTTCGCCTTTTAAATCAATATTGATCCATGTTAGCAAATGTAAAATTGCAAATTTTATGATTTAAAAAAGAGACTGCTTGTAAGAACATGCTCTACAATTTAAAAATAAATTGATACTCACAAATGTCATATTTGTTGTCTTTATCTGTCAGTCATTCTTTCTATCTTAGCATCATTTTATACTTGTTTTTAACCAGACGTATGTTTATGTAATATAAGAACATGCATTGATTCGAGGATATACATACCCATGCACCAGATGAAAGGAGACAGACAGGCAGATAATTGAGAGCCACAAATGTCCTATACATACATAGTGTGTCTAACATTGATATTTCTCCAAATTGTACACTTTTGCACAATAAAATAATACAAACTAGAGCATAAGGATAGTAATGGAAAGAAAATAAAGTTCTGAAATGGGCAGAGAATATTTATTTGAAAGCTGGGAGCAGCGCAAGTTAGAGAAGAAAAAAAACAGAAAGATGTAAAAACAATTGATAAAATATTGATAGAATTTCTTTTTAACCCTTTACCTCATAAAGCATAGTTACAAAGTGCAGCGTGCTATAAATAGAACACCTGTTACCTGGTCGACTCCATACGCATAGGCCTGCCTGTGAACTGTTAAGCAATGTAGTGTATATTAGGTTTAACAGCAATTTTACATTTTTGGTACACATCTGTTATATGTGAAAAAATTTAAGAGCAAAGTTTGATTGTTATAGCTGTGTAATTATTTTTCACGGAAGAATTTTTTTATATGCTTTAAAATCTTGAGAGAACTTGTTCACCGTCATGTCAGTGAGGCCGCATGACCAGCCATAGCTGCCATTTCTCATACTCGAAATTTACAAGTTTTTTGTCTGCATCTATATCACTAAGTTATCTGAATTTGATAATTTATAAAAAATAATTGCTGCCTACATCAATATCAGAGCCTTTATCTAAGTTATTGAATCTTTCATAGTTGTGATTCTAATCGTGAAAACTTTGTAAGTAATGAATGAAATCTGCGACGTCCATTTTGGAGAGTGGAGATTACGACCCAGTTACTTTAAATAGCAGATATCGACCAGAGCATAAACAGTGACCACGTGATCTGACGTAATTGTCATTTGCAGAAATGAATGTAGTATCTAATGGGGGAGGGGTTTCCCCGAAGGTGACGCTACAAAAACCAGCTCAAAATGGCTGCTGTTTACAGCAGGCATCAAAAGGCGCTTCCATGCGAATGGAGTAGAGGCGTCTAAAGACGCTTGCATGAGGTAAAGGGTTAAGATAGTGAGATATCGATCCTGCTTGCATAATGTGAGTGGTCTATCACATTTTCTTGATATACATCTGCCATCTTAATTGACTGAACTATCCGGAAGTGAGCTGCACCGAGATATGCCCTTTGGTGTTTTCAAGGGGAGATACTAACCGTGAAACCCCCAATACCCATGAATACCATTCATTTGACTTAGATTTGTTTATGTAATTTCTTTGACATAATTGAAACCCAATGACAGTGTTTATATTAGTCTAAAGATTATTAAACAAATGTTTCTTTGTTTGCATGCACTATTGTCACATGGACTTTTTTGAGTATCCCTTGGTGCAAGGCAGTTTACTTTTATGACTCCTGTGAGCATAAGTATTCCACCATATAACAATTAAAGCATTCACAATTCAGACAACCGAGGATAAGATGTACTCACCAGCAGTATGAGTCCAGCTGAAAACTACACTGACCCAGATCTGATGTTGCATAATGCCCAGGTAGATCTGGGTCTGTGCAGTTTGTTAGGAGTAGTCAGTAGAACAAACAACGTAGACCTTGGTCAGCTGGTGCATTATGCAAAAGCAGGTAACAGTCTGTTTCTAGTTGGGCTCAACTTATAAGTGGGTATATTTAGTAAATACAAGGGGTTATATCATGCTGAGGCAAAGAAATGATTTGCCTAGAGCCAGCCAGCATGGGTTGATGTAAGGCATAATGTACACCCTCCCCTGCACCATTCTGACCATAAATACAATATACTAATCAATGAGTCGCCATGGCTTTGTGAGAATAGACATATTTGATATTATGTGTAAAAATATTGAGTTAAAACGAGCTTAAAGAAACAAGGTTCTTTTATTTACATAACATTTAGACTGAATGGAATCAAATTTTGTTTTCTTTACCACTGAAGTGTAAATATCCGTTGGTTTAATAGTAACTTAGTGGATACAAACTTTTCAGTAAAGTTAAATGTAAATGGATTCAGAAAGTTGTCCTGTGAAGATTTTCCATTCTTCACATTTAAATGGATGAAAGGGTTGGCTTTTTAAACTTGTTTGTTTTTAAATTTTGGCTATCCAGCTTCGAGAGAGCACTTGAGATGAAATACATAGGATTACTACTCTGCTGTCTTTAGCACTTGATTGTGACATAGTCTACCAAATAAAATGTTCATGTTTTGTATACTGACATACTAGGGAATGAATGTGGATCAATTATGTTAACTAGGCAGAAATACATGCAGATTATACTATATTTGTTTGTGTGAAACATAATTTCAACTGAAAAAACTGGACCAGATCTACCAGCGTATAACAAATAGATGGCAGATCTGGGTATATACAGTTAGCTGTGTGTTACACGCACATGATGCTTGTGTGAAATGTGCATTCAGCTACAGTGTGTAGATCTGGACTGGCTGGCACATAAGATACTAGTAGTTGAGGGCCTGCTTTATAATTCTCTCTACTTGTAAATTCATCTAAAAAAATCTAAACCCTGATCTACCAGCACATAATGAAACATTGCCAGGAAAATATGGGTATACAGTTGGTTTTGTGTTATACATACATTAATACTACTGCCATACAAAGAATATGAGGCATTTGCACTTTTCAAAGATACTGTTAATGCATGGTTTTGTAAATGTGCTGACTCATGAATTAGCTGGAATAGCTACATGTTATGTCAAAGTTTGCTGTAGGAGTGAAACATTTATAAAAAGCAGCAGGTCTTGGAGAGACTTGGGTGTCTACATTACTTCCTTTCAAGAAAACAAGGTGATTGTGTTTGTGTGTGTGTGTGTGTATATATATATATATATATATATATATATATATATATATATATATGTCCCCAAAGAATTGTGAACTGCAGTCAGATATTTTATCAACAGAGATGTTTCTAGTCAGTTCCTCATGCCTTTCACCACCAACCGTCTCCATAACTTAATTCTATTATACAAAAGTGTTGTCTTTTAGTTGAATTTCTGAATCATTAGATATGTATACAAAATCCTTCTTGGGTTTTCCTAAAATGTGGCTTGAAATGCATTTGTCAGTTTTAATTTTCCATGTCAGCTGTACTGATAAAATAAGCTATAATTAAGTACATTTCAGTAGGGATTTTGTGACCTTTTTCTTTCCTCTTTCTATGACTTGGCTCTTGGAGATCCCTCTTTATTGATGAAATCAAAATGGCCTGTTCTCAAACTTGGTTGAGGTAGGGAACCATTTAATCCCCTGGTGGGGGTTACTTTGAGGCTTGCTGATCATAAAGTAAAGTCTACACTGAGAGGTTAAATTGTGTGTGTCCAGTTGATGTGATTAAACTGGTATCTATGCATTTGCTTCAGGATGATGGAGTTGAGTCAGTTTCTGTATAAAAATATTTTTGTTAATGTTTGAGGAAAGACTGAACAGAATGTTTTGAAATAAGTTTTAAATCATAAAGTGTGTATGTGGTTTGCTTCAGTATTTACATTGTATATTTTCGAAAAATGGGATCCTTTAGAAACCTATTCTAGTGTAAACTTGGTACAAGAAAATGGGTATTTATTTCATGCTAAATATGTTTTGATATGTCATCCTGTCAAGTCAAGTTAAAAATTTAATCTTTCTTTGATAATATTTAGTTTAATTTGATGGTCAGACAATAGTTGTTTAGTAATGTCACTATTGTTACAAGTCTATGCGCTTAAAATAAGGACCGCTCCGGTGGCCTAGTGGTTAGAGCGTCCGCCTCAGAAGCGTAAGGTCGTGGGTTCAAAACCCAGCAGAGTCATACCAAAGACTTACAAAAATGGTACTAACAGCTGCCTCGCGAGACGCTCAGCCTGGTGTCAGGATAATGTGACTGGGTGGGACATCATACTACATGTCTGCGGCATGATGCCCAAAAATTGTTAAAGCTACGTTAAAAATCCTAATCACACACATCACACTCTTAAAATAAGTAACAGAAAAGAGTGAAGACAACAAGCTTTGTAAAATTTAACAATTTATTTCCCAAGAATACAAAGGCAAAAATGAGAAAAAAAGGAACTTACTACATTGCGAATCAAATCCAAAAAATAATCCAAGAATTAAAGACACAAGTCCTAGTAATTAAAAGTCCTGAATAAAACTCAGTTCAAGTCCTGAAATGATCCAAAATGTAAGACGATGATGTGTCTGTTATGGCCTGCAAAGTGCTGATGTATCAACAGTCTCTTGTTGAATCACAGAAATATTATTCCAGGTTTGAATTCAGTATAAATTCCATGTGTTTATCCAAGAATTTTATCAGAGCACTTTTGAATTCAGTAATTTGAAGAAATGAAAATTCAGCCCAAACTGGTCACAATATAATACAACTTAAAAGTCCAGATGTTAAAGCACGACTGGCAAAATCCTCAGTCACAAGGTAACACATGTATAGTTCTCTGCTTGACTTCAGGTCACAGTTAGCATTTTCTAAAAACAACCATTACCTAATGGAAAATAACCTCATAGAATGATCTGATGAGCCTTGGTTTTTTTTACAACACAATGGCCTATAATATTCACTTAGGAATCTCCAAAACCCTGACTCTGATCAACATATGTCTCCTCTTTTGTTTACCTGAATAATAATCCTGATAATAAGCTCATACACATAGAGAATACTGAAGCTATTATTAGTTGTTTACATAAATGAAGTTAAAAAAAAGGTCAATCAGGTCGAGCAGAAATTAACTCAGTTTTGGACATTGTCAAGTCCAGCAAACAATGTTACATTACAATAACATGTAATGAAATAAAAAATATTAAAACTAACAGACAAACAATTAAATGAAATATACATAACACTTTGTCCAATTTAGAGTGAGTTTGAATACTCAATCATGACTGTAGACACTAATTTGATGATTGAACTTTTATATCCTAATATTTACAAAAGCCCAAAGGTAGTTTCACTCCTTCTACAATGTACATTTTGATTATAAGGTAAGGTCAGTGCCCTTGTATGAGTTTAAGCTGAACAACTATTTATCAAGTCTGAAATGTATTTCTTAGCATTATTAATATTTCATAAGGATATTAAGTGGAGGACAAGGTTTTGTATGCTGGAAGCAGTTTTGTTATTATGTAGAGTGAGGCCGATGGGACCTGAAACTTTTCAAGTCACATTTGGTGTATTGGTCCATTCATATGCTGGTCCATCAATTGGTTTCCCTTCTTAACTCAGCTGATGCCATTTGAGAAAACTATATTTTGCATGATGTTTTACAATGATCACTTTGTTTTATTTTTAGTGATGGCACATTAAAACAGGCAAGGCTATATAATGCCAAGCCAGTTAGAGTAAAATGCCTTGCCTAGAGACACACCATTACAAATGGCTCAAGTTGGTCTAATCAGGAATCAAACCTGTAACCTTTGGCTTGATAGTCAAGGGATGCAGACCACTGGCATTGCCGCTACAGGGATTATATTAGAGGACAACAAATTTCTAAGCTTCCAGATGTGGCTCCTGTGGTGGGTGTGATTGGTGTTGGTGGATTTCATATCTGATAATAAAAATGTTGACTTTTGTGACAGATTTAGATAGTGCACTCATATTTGGTATGATTGATGAGAGTATGATTGATGAAAAAGAACATTAGAGTTGGCTAGTGTCAAAACATGCCATGGATCGCCTTACATCATCTCTCATTAAGGAGAGGAATAGCTGTATGTGCTTGTGTATAAATCAGATTCAGGATAGACCCAGATAGTCCATTTGATGACCCATAAGCAATGGTACATCTGAGTCACTGCGCTTTGCAGTTGGAACCTGCTTATGCTTGAATAGATTTGGTACTTCATGTACATTATTACTCCACTGATAAGCCGAGGCTCTCTTGCCTGGTAAATATAGTTAACTCCTGTCTTATAAGTACAGTTACCAGTCTGAAAGAAGTCATGTAATGAAATGTTGCATATTATGTAGCACATTGCAAGGCTTCTTTTTCATATATATATATATATATATATATATATATATATATATATATATATATATATATCAACATGAGCTTTCAGATTTTCACTCACAACTCTTGACCTTCCAATTAACTGTAAAACAAGATGACATCCAATGGAAAACTCTTATAGGATATTTAAGTTTTCCATTGGATGTTATCTTGTTTTACAGTTAATTGGAAGGTCAAGAGTTGTGGGTGGAAATCTGAAAGCTCATGTTGAAGATGTATCAACCAAAATTATCACATATGCTTGTACATTCCTTCCTATTGGCTGGAGATATTTGGTCTCAGTCCTAAACGACTCCAGTGTCAAATTTCTTTGTGATACTAATGACTGTAGATGCAGAGTACAAAAGTAAACCCATTTGGCCACTAAATACATGTATTTCAGGATTTAACATAACAGAATCAGACAGCTCTTGTTCCTTTTTTTGATTATGCACTCTTGCCATTCTCTACCCCATATATTAATTATAACTTCATTTTTATTAATTGTGGAAGTTTTAAAAGTTAAGTTAGCATGAAGTGGTTCTTGACTATAAAGCCCTTCAGCATATACCGCTGCAAAGAGGGGCTCGGATCATTGCTTAATATTTACCTGTCATACATGTATATAATGACTACAAGGGAGGACTCTTTTTTTCCTTTTTCTCACGCGATCCATTTAAGAATAAACAGTCATTTCAAGCTACATTTTGCATAGCTTAATAAATTTGGTACTGATGTTTAGCACAGACATTCGACTTTATGCATATCCAAAGTTTGGCTTACTATCGTACCCTTAACAAATGCCAGACTATTTTGCCACGCTACTGCTCGATATGGCTGTGATCACGTCCGATTAATATGCAAGTGAAATCCCTCTGAATGGAATACTGTCCTCTCATTGATTAAAAGAAATTGATGTCCTGCATTTATTTATAACTTAATTTCAGTTGGCCAATGAGATGGTAGTATTCCATTCAGTGCGTTGTTCTTGCATATTAAGTGGGCTTGATGTATCTATAGACATGGGACCCATTTGTTTGAATTTTGTTTTATCATTACTGCTGGAATTTATCTCCTGGATGCGGGTAATTAACTCTGCACTTCTTATTTCATGTTCATTGTTGTATTTTTTCATTTTTCACAGCGAAATTGAGCTGACTTTTTGCTTGAACCTTTTTGAGATACTGAAGTTTCTCAGCTGTCCTATATACCTCAATTGGATTCACTCCCTCCGGTGGTCTAGTGGTTAGAGCATCCACCTCGGATGCGGGAGGTCGTGAGTTCGATCCCCAGCTGAGTCATACCAAAGACTTACAAAAATGGTACTTGCAGCTGCCTCACTTTCCACTCAGCATTAAGGAGGTTAGTGTTAGGACTGGTCGGCCTAGTGTCAGGATAATGTGACTGGGTGGGACATCATGATACATGTCTGAGGCAGGATGCCCCAGTGATAGACATCACTATAAACTGCCGCACTGCAGAGATTGTAGTGATATGACTGAAAAATTGTTAAAGCTACATTAAAAATCCAAATCACACACACACACGCACACTATTGGATTGATGGCCATATTCAGTTTTTAAAATGGACAACACTTTTTTTTTGGTTCCTAGTAGTGAGGGATCACTGCAGGTGCCAAAACAAGGGATTAAAACAAGGACTGAGGGACTGCAAATGTTCTTGCTGAAAAATCAACTTTCTAATTATTGTACATTTTTTCAAACAATTTTAATGATTTAATTGCATTTAATCTGTTATATACTTCGAACTTTTACAAGTTGTTAATATTAGGTTCTTGTCTTTTAATAAAATTCTTAGAACCTAAAAGTAATTCATACTAAGGACTTCTCTGTTAATAAAAATTCTTAGAACTATTTAAAGTAATGAATATTTGGGACCTGGCTTGTCTTTAATAAATTTTTTTACATGCCCACTCTTGATCCCATTTTAATGTCCTGCAAGCTCTGCTTATCTAATGAACAGAATATTGCAATGCATGTGGGGGGCCCCGATTGGCTGAGTGGTCTGCGTGGGTTCGAGTCTCAGATTCGGCCAATGTGGGTGTGTGAGAAAGCCTGCCAGTAGCTTCTCGTGGGTCGGTGGTTCTTTCTGGGGTTTTCCCGGGTTCTTCCTCCACCATTAATGCTGGCCGCCATGTATACCCTATCGTGTGCTGAAAAATGGCATTAAACCCCACAACAACAACAACAGCAGCAATGCATGTGAACTTGCAGAACTAGTATACAAATTTGAAGAAGAAAAACATTTTTATGGTAAATTTGCAATAAAATGGTTTTGTTTACCAATATTACAAATGACTTTATCTAACTTAATGCTTCATTTTGTGGTGTAGGTGTTCTTTTTTGACGGTGTTTATTGATTTCTTTGGGTTGACTGACCATGTTGTTATAGCCTGGATCTGGCAAATATTAAACATGAAATTAATGTATAAAAGAAATGGAGATTTGAGCCGAGATACATAATAGAACAACACGAGCCCAATGTATACGGATTATAACAATCTAATTAGATCAACAAAATAAAATTGTACAAAACTAATTGTAGGATGCACCTCTGCTTGAAAAATGACTTAAAGTTTTGCAATGCAGTTAGCAGTTCCATTTTACTTAGATACAGCAAGTTTCATTTTAAGTGAGAAAAATGAACGCAAGCACCTGAATGGAGATGAACCACAAATGGTCATTTGCAAAACACAATTGCCACAAACGAAACTATGCAAAAGAAATTATTTGTGTAATCTGATGGTATTCTTTGAAGAAAACTCCATAAAAACATCAGCTCAGAAACAAATTTAAAGGTTGTAAAGGCAAATTTTTGTCAGAATATTAACTAGAAAGGCAGTTTTCATTGTAAGTATTGAATTGTTGCTTGTTGGGCTTTAATGGCACTTTTTAACACGTTATTGACTACAATGGGAGGTAAGTGCCTTACCCAAGGGTACACAGCTGACCTAAGCTGGCATGATCAGGTATCGTATCTGTGGTCCTTTTTCCAGCTGAACTACCATGACTCCCTAAATATTGAAATGCATGCATTCTGATTATTTGTTTGTGTGAATTTATAATACAGGATGTTAAATATATTAATGTCAGCAAGCACATTGTGTGTGATTGTATGTGTGTATGAGTGTATGTGTGAGTGCATGTAAGTGTATGTTAGTGTGTGTATAGATATATGCAAATTTGCAAGAACTTTAGATACATTCTTGTCATTTGAATATTTACAGATATTGTGGGATCTAAAGAAGCCATATTCTGAGTCTGTAAATCTAAGGAGTTTCAGGAATATTTGGCCAGTGTTGTGACATTAAGTTCTCTGATATTATATTCCTGATCTGTTCACTAATGATATCACAGTAGAATATGTCAGGGGAGAGCGGGTTCTATTCATAACCAGGCCACAGTTCAGTGTTAATTGATCTGCTTCCAGAGCCCAGTATTTCCAAGCATTCTTAGGCCTAGCTTAAAATGAGCTTTATTTCTTATTGATGATAATGACAGTGTGGTTTTCAGGTTCTTTCTCTCCAGCAGGGAAAGGTACAGTTCAGATGTTACATGAATGCCTTAGAATTGGTTGCTGACTTTCATTGTCAGCACTGATGCAGAATATGTTAAATTCATTTTATATGTGGTACCAATTTTGGGGAAAACAGTGGGACACCTGTATCAGTCAGAAGTGTAACTATGAATTGAAGTACATTATTATTATTATTATTATTATTATTATTATTATTATTATTATTATACATTTGGTTAAACAACAGAATGGACCCATCTCAGCACACATACATATTAACACTGATGAATGTAGAGTATTGTCTGTCATACCTGGATGGAACAGTGAGCTGACAGTATCATACCTGGATGGGACAGTGGGTTAACAGTATTATAACTGGAAGGGATGGTGGGCTAACAGTATCATAACTGGCAGGGAAATTGGGCTAACAGTATTATAATGAGAAGGGACATTGGGCTTGCATTATCATACCTGGATGGGATAGTATTAAAACTGGAAGGGACAGTGGGAGGGACATCATCATGTCTGGGAGAGACAATGGGATAATAGCATTATGCCAGGAAGGGGTAGTGGGATAACAGTATCAAAAACCTTGGCAGGACACTGAGACAGGACTGGAAGAAATACCCTGTCAGGGTTTCAAATATACGGTAGCAAGTAGCAAATTTTGCTACCTGTTTTTTTTATAAATTTCTTCATATGGTAAACATTCTGGTCAAACATGCCACCATGTATGGACTATCATAAGTTGAAAAAAGGCATTAAACCCCAGACAGCAACATTTTTTGAAAGAATGTCCTGTGATGTTATTTTTGATACTTGGTTTGCAGTTGACTGGATTAAAAATTAGGCACCTATAATTTTCTGCATGCTATGCTCTACCCAATACTAATCTTGTCTGTCGGAGATGCTTTAGGGGTGGGATGAAGTCTGCTGTGCAAATAAAATTTAATGCCACTTACCCATAATTTTAGGCAAATATATAAATGAAAAATTTGTATTTTATTAAAAATGCATTTATGTATTTTCATAAAAAGTAAACCATATATGCCAGAAAATTTCCATACTTTTGGAATTTATCTGCCTCTGGAGATTGTCCGTGATATTTGTATCAAGTTATAGGTTCCACCTAAAAATTTTTATCGTTTTATTAGGTCTGTGATAATTAATTGATAAATGTTTGGATTTTTCTGCTTTTATTGTAATTCATTCATCTTTATATATGCATTCCCATCAGATTTCATTTGAAGAACCAATTTCTGTCAGCCACGCTAGGGCTAGCTTAGTCGTTGCATTGCATTTAATGGAACACTTTTTGGCTTGGAGCATTTCATCCATCAAAGTACATGGCCTTAATTGTAAGGATATTATGCTTTTTGCTTTTAATGTTTAATTTGATATAATTTTTAAAGAATTTTACTTTCAAACTTTTATCATTTTTGTTTATGTTTGTTTGAAGGGTAAAAGCTTCATAAAGCTTTTTGTGCAATTTATATTCACATTTGTAAATAAAATCATCACTATATAGCCATTATTGTGCTGATGTGCCACTAAACTGAACTGTGCTGTGTACTCAAAGGTACAAAGAATAGTTTGTTGCTAATGATGAAGCACCTTGTATGTTAGGTAACCTTTTGACCTCAAATTGTATTTCATCTCATGCTGTCATGTTTTAGAGGGAAATACATGTGCAGCACTTTTATTTCCCATTAATAGCTGTAATGTAGGCCCTCTTACTGCACTTGTCCTACTATAGGACCAATTATAAGATATCCTTGGGTTGTAAACAAAATGCTTACAAATAGTACTTACAGGATGGGGTACATGTCAGGGTATCATTATTTTCATGATAATGGACATTTATGTTTAACTTATTTGAACCCTTTTCTAAATGGAAATTTGAAAACATTATTTGTTACATTATGGAGAGGAAATGGTAGCTAAGTGCCTTTTCCATATACATACTGAAGCAGCTGACCTGGCTTGGCCCATGTGGCTGACCCTTGGATTACAAGTCCAGTGCCCAAATAAGGCTTCAAGGTTTCCATTAGATGTAATTCTAGGTTGGCACAAAACCTGGCCCAGAAATAATTAACATGTGTCGTATGTCCAGATTTAAATCCTTTATTTGGTCAGTTTCAAGTTTTAAGTCCAACTGATATTTTAGCTGGTCAGACCTGATCTCTGGATTATAAACAAATTTATTAATCTAAGTTCTGTTAATGGAACCAAGGCTAGATGTTGTATTGATTTTGAGGCTGATCACAGGAATTAATAGGTGTTTACTAGAAATCTGAAAATTTCTGCAAAAATAAGAGTTTTGATGAGAAAAGATCTTTACATGGTTTTCACAGGGTAGGCAATAGATTTTTTTAAATAACGTTAAGAAATCCCAAATCCCATTAATGTGTCATATAATGCAAGAAGTATGCAAAAGGTTTATTTTTTATTACACTTACATTTGCCTTGGTAAACCACTTAACCTCTTATCATGATCACTTACAGCAAAACTTGACTACATATTCTTTGTAACTGGATGAAGCCAGATTGGGATTGGATTTAGCAAAGACAGCGAAATCAATTTTATGAATGAGGTGTTTATGTAGGCCAAAAAATGTGGTTTTAAAATTGGAGTAGGTAGGTAGGTTTTTTTTTTTAAATGTTACATTATATATATCATAATAACTAGTATATATAATGTACTAAGCCCATCAGGTACTGGGTCAATTAGATCAATACATTTTGTGATAATTTTGTTTTACATTTTTTTTTTTTTTACTCTGTAGGAAAAAGTGCTAGGGTCAGCAAAGAACATTAGAGATGGTCGACTGACTGGAAACACATTTTTGGGTTGATAATATCGTATAAATGACAGGTGAATGACTCTAATAACATGCTGGTGTACATTAAGTCCAATGACGGATTTACAGAATGATGTGCACCTAGTTAAACAGTTGATATTAGTAAGCGATATTGTTCCTAACTGGAACTAGTCAGAACATATTACTTCAGCAAGTAATTAAACAAGAATCAACACATGGAACTTAGAAACAAATATGACTGATATGAGGATCTATCATTATGGATGATCAGTGTGTAGAATTTACGCAACCATGAATAAGGTTTCATTCTGTCACCAGTGGTGATCAAAGTAGAATATACACAATCATGGTGGCCCCGATTGGCTGAGTGGTCTAAAGCGCTTACTGTTCTAGATCACTGCCATATCATCTCTGTGTGAGTTCAAGTCTCTGGCTTGGCTGAAGTAGGTGTGTGTGAAAACTTGCCACTAGCTTCTCGTGGGTCAGTGATTTTTTCAGAGGTTTTCCAGGTTTACTCATTGCCATGTACAACTTATCTTGTGCTGAAAAATGGCATTGAACCGCACAACAACAACAACAACACAGCCATAAATAAGATACGATTTTGTTACCAAGGGTGATCAAATTATAGAATTTGTACAGAAATTTAACAATATTTTATCAATCACCAAGGATACCATAGCATAAAATTTGTACAAAAATATGAATAATGTTTCATCTACTAGTAGGATATATGTATTGACACTGATATTGTATATTGATTCAAAAATAAAATGTGTGCATGTCATGTAGTCCAGTTGATGATCATGTTTTTCCAAGTTCCACAGCTCTTGTGGAAGTGTCAAGGAGCCACTATGCATGGCTTGCTCCTCCATATCTGCTGAAGGATTCCCCAAGAGCCTCCCTATTCCCTGCAGACCTATTGGTCCCTCACTGCAAGTAAACCAATACCATCCTCTGACCATGACAGCAGCTTACTCAAAACCCCAAAGACTTCTATGACTCCCCATCTAAAATCAGCTAAGAATATAATGACTAGGGCCAAGAGACATGGTTAAGTATGATGCAATTATGCATGCATGCACATGAATTCACTTCATAACATATTAAATAGTTTAATCAGCACTACTGTACAAGATTATTATTACTATAATCATATTTGTATATGAATATCACACAAAAATAATCTCACTGAGTTATAAGAAGTTGAACATTACTGATCCTTTAATACATGCAGCATATAAATGAATTCATTTTGTTTGTGCAGCTGTAAAATGGCTAACTTTAAACAGACTATAGTCTAACTGATCTGACTGAAAGTTTAGAATAAATTCTGGAACATCAAATATATCAATCAATTCTTCTATCACATAGCATGGATATAAAAAAAATTTAAATGTAATTTTGTATTTTTTTACATGCATCTACAGCTGAAGATTGCTCACTAAAAGTGGACAGCTTCCTGTTAAACTCATTGTGATGATACGGTCACATTTGGCTCTGAGTACCCTGGCGATGGTGAAATAATCAAGTTTCTCACTGCAAGCACTTTGCTTGTGCAGTCTTGGGCAAACTGAACTTAGTATTCGAAATAGCTAATGATGATATCAGATCACTCTTGGGTAACGCTGTATACTATAACAAAACCCTAGTACATTTTTTTCATATAAAATGCATAGACATGTGTACACATATGCAGATTCACACACTGAGAGTGAATATGTGTGCATTTGATAGCCAAAGTTCAACATTCTTGTGTCAATTATCAACTACATTTGCCTTCTTGTCAACGTAGAAAACATTGCAAATGATGTTGGCTGTCTTACACAGAGGTACTTGGCACCAACATGATATAAAATAACAAGTTTTATAAACATTCTCATACATATGTTTCATAAAGATTCTCGTACATTGTATAAAAAAATACAAGAAGAAAGGATTTTGTATACAAACTCAAAAAATCATCAATTTACACCTACCTGTGATTACATCCATATTGATATTTGCATTTTCAGTGACAATTGAAGGTAACCTAAGCATTATTTTAATATGGAGAAATTTAGCAGTGATCAATCACTCATCTGTACAAGTTGGACCTGTGGTAAATTGGAATTATGAGTCAGAGAATGTTACGTTTTGTGCGATATAGTGTTTCATCAGTGTTGTGTTCAGGCATTGAGATCTTTCAAGGCAACAATTTTATTGATGCAGTGTGTCATGGTAAAGTGAAAACACAAGCAGATTTCCATTTCACAAAAAAAGTTGTGCTTGCTTACA
This sequence comes from Sinohyriopsis cumingii, assembly GCA_028554795.2. Classification (NCBI taxonomy): domain Eukaryota; kingdom Metazoa; phylum Mollusca; class Bivalvia; order Unionida; family Unionidae; genus Sinohyriopsis; species Sinohyriopsis cumingii. Next base: position 63,501,085 of record CM068833.1, on the reverse strand, counting down.
TTCAGACAAAGCATTTTAAGTGTTTCTGCTCATTTCCACAAAGTTTAACAATGCGTGCCGTTGTAACCTATTTAGAGAGCACAGTTTAAGTGAGGTCATGTGTAATAACCATCCAACCAATCAAGAAGATTGAGTTTGATCTATGCTCTTGAGTAGTTCTCAAGAAATAGAGGTTTGAGTAAAAATAACTGAGCACAAAAATTTGTGAAAATTGCAGTGATGCTTGGAATTCTTGTTTCAAATGCAAAAGGTATATTTTTTGTGTGAAAGTAATGGAATACTTATATCTGCTGACAACTTTGATTTGGTGTGAGAATGTACACTGCTGCTATAAAGCTGCTTAATCTTGGAAGTATCTTGCAAAACAACACTGATATTTTCTGGCTGTTAACTTTCCACATATTTAAAGCCATTTTATATCAACCTATTTTAAAACGTGGGAGAGCTCATTGAAAAGTAAAACTTAAAATGACATCTAGATTGCCAAAGACTGTCAAGAAACCATTAAGTAATGCTGTGTTAGGTGCAAAACTCAAACCTTGTCTCATTATATATTTATCACAGGGACCATGCATTAGGAGGTTTTAAAACTTGCTGTCTTCACACCGAGCATATTATTTTCATGGTTTTAGTCCATTTAATAAGCATCAAGCTTGCATCAGGTGACAGTGGATCTGTTGAAAGTAATGTAACGGATAAGTGTAGTGTTGAGTAAAGTGATGGCAGGGAGGATGAATGCTTGGAACAAATTTTCTAAGCTTTTATTCTGTTATATATACACACCACATGAGAAAGGCCTATCCGGAAATGATTTTTGTAATTTCATTTAATCATCATTGCACTGTGCTTAAAATTTTGTTTTGTTGTTGCTGTGAATTTCATTAGGTGAAACCTTGTTGTAGCTAGAACACACATATGAAGTTGTTAACAAGGTGCAATGTACATGTATCTGCATACTAGAGAGTTAACTCCCTTTGTTTTTGTTTAAGGTACAAGGGATGGTTGTTTTACACAAATTATATTGAATGCTGCATCCACCTACCAGGACATAAAATTAATTTATAAAAAGCTCAATGCTTGTGAGGTCACAATGGTCCATTTTGGGTAGGCATAATAAAACAAAGCATAAGAATGTTAGTCCTTTGACCTTCCAAGTCAATAGCTATTATAGCAAAAGTTTATGTATCCCAACCCCAAATTTATACCTGCTTTTTTTATTTTTGACACCAACTGATGCTTGCAGTGTAAACACAGGCCTGTTTCCTAGGTGATAATTTTGATACACAGCTTGATGCTATAAAAAATAATTGCCATACAGGCCATTTTTGATATATTCTACTTGCCCGGAACCCATGTGAATACTGCTGTAGGTGGCTAGCTCTTCTTCCTAGTCTACCATTCGTCTTTCATTTGTGTAGACTGCAAAGTACTATGGGAGGTGCATATGCATCAAACAGTTTCAAGAAAAAGACATAAACCCCAAACAGCCAATTCACATTTATATCCATGTTTTAATTATTAAGCAATAGTAACTTAAAAAGTCGCAACATAACCCAAGTTAAGAAAATTAGTGGGGGACAATTTGTCATGATCCCCTGCCATTTTGAGAGGTCTTCACTGTGATGGTACATCTTTTGGTTGTGATGTATAATGCACATGTAAGATCCGTTTTTGAGGCTTGTTTAAGTCACACAGTTAAGTAATAAGACACCAAGCAAGCATAGTGGCAAGTTCCAAGGAAATTGTGCTGTTCTAGACAAATTTTAGCAGCTGCTGTACTCCCATCAGGCATGCTGATATTAAAACTCTTAGTTAGGCCTAAAAGAAAATACATGTAGCTTTGTTTTTGGTAGACTGTCTGACCCAATTTCTGCCTGCTGGCTCTATATATTTTTCCATCCATTTAAAAAAGTATGAATACATAATTTTATTTAAAAATTAGAAGAAAAAAAAGTATTTGACATAACATTAAGATGCTTGTTATTTTTCTAAATATTTTGAGGCCTCTGAAATAAACTAGAAAGCATGAGGATTAGCTAATTATAGCTTGCTCTCCATTTACAGCAGTTGGTTTAAAATGCCAATTATTTACATACATGTAATTATAATGAAAGCTTATATTGAACCATCAAATAATGTATTGTGAAGTAATACTGACAAGGACTTTTTTGAAGGAATACAGTTTTGATGTGCAGCAGTGTTCACTTACGTAAGGGGAGGGGAGAAGAGTTAATAATTTTTCCAATAATGGAAGGGATTCATTCTGGACTATTCCTTTCCATTATGACCCAGGTCCCTGTGGAAAAAGGGAGGAAAAAATCTTCCTTGACTGACCAGCCAAATGTTTTTTAACAATTAAACCAGAAACATATTATTTTTAGGTCTTATGAAATTTTTTAAAGCAAGATTTTACCAGAAAGAGAGTTTATACTTTTTGCTTCTGTGGGTAGCCTGATAAATCACCCAGCTCCCAGCTGATAAGGAGGGCCCTGATATTTTATCTTCTTGTACTTAACTGCACATGTATTTGCAAGGCTTTACTGTCTTAACATCTTGTGCAGTTCATTCTTATATTTGTTTTAACTTTGTTGGCACTACATAGTCACTTTTCTGCTGAGGTGCCATAAAACATCATTACATACATACACATATGCTCTTTTTGGACAATAAGTACTCAACTGCATATTTGACCTATCACTTCAGCTGGTGGGGAGGGGAGTGGCGGTGGGCTGAGTGGTCTAAAGAACTCACCTTTACGAATCACTTCCATCTTACCTCTGTCTGCATAGTTTTGAGTCTCGGGCTCGGCCAATATGTGTATGTGTGAAAGTTTGCCAGTAGCTTCCTGTAGGCCAGTATTTCTTACTGTAGTTTTCTGTTTCTTATTCCAAACGTTTTATAGGCCACCATGTATACCTTAACCTAAACAATATCAATATATCATGGCTTACTAAAGCCATTTTATGCTAAATTTGTTAAACATATATTCATCGCTTTTTATTGATAGATGGCTTTTGATATGCACTGTGTTGAGGATGTTTTGAGACATTTTTAAAAAACGTTTTTGAGTAGAGTTATATGATAAACTCTAGATCTCGAAAATGATGCAAGCAGTATGCATGTTACAATTTTGAAATGGTAAATTACACAACATTTATGGGTATTTAAATTACAACCATCAAAATATTTACTAATATAGAAAAAAGTTTAGTTTCAAACCCTGTTCTCTAAAGGACATTAAATATATATCATAATCTGTACAATTTATAACTGTTTCAGTTGTTTTAACGGTTGTCTTCTTGAAACAAATAATGGCAAAACAGTTTTAATGTAGACCAGTTTCCTGCAGATATTATTATTAACCATGTTGTTCAATTAACCTAATTACTTTTCAAGGACATTTGCATTGGCCTTGGACTTATAAATTGGAGTGCCATTACTGCTGTACAAAAACTGACAATCAAGCCAAGGACAAAGTTAATACGTCATGTAGCAGTTCTTCTTGATATCTTTGATCAAAGTTAAAAGATTATGTCTGGATATTATTGTCTCAGTGCTAACTATAGCGAAGACATAGCAGTAACTGATATACTACTCAGTAATCGGAGTAGCATCATCATAGATCTATTTTCGTTTTAAAAGCAGTTGGGGTATTTTTCTCTGAGAAGGCCAGCTTGATATATTTGTCCATTGGTATAAGGTAGGCATATTATCAAAGCTGTCCTTCTAAATGCAATAGAACCCGTCTTGAAAGACTACCCCTTCTGCCAAAAAATTGTGGTCTCTCAAGACAGATGGTCTCTCATTACAGGTCATAATACTATATAATTAATCAATCTCTGTTTTGAGGACCTGGTTTCTCAAGATAGGTGGTCTTTCATAGCAATGGTCTTTCAAGACAGGTTGTACTGTTGCCAAAATATTTGAAAATGAGGGTTGGTTTATTGTCAGGCATGTGCTTATTGGGTACATAGAGCATATATAGATTCCTTGTTAATTTATTGATTTTTTTAAATAATCTGGGTTGTGTCACTAACTTTGCATACCTTGCTGTCTATTAATTTCTGAACAGCTCTGTGTCAGGTATGTACTTTTTACCATGAGCTTTATGTACTTAACACAAGCTGATATTAAAGTATTTTAATGACTTATTTACTTGTAGCACATTTGTCAATATTTGGCATGTTATTTCAAGAGTATGTATTTGTTAATATATGGAATGTTACTTGGTATATAGCCTGCCTCGGATGTGGGAGGTCGTGGGTTCGATCTCCAGCCAAGTCATACCAAAGACTTATGTAAATGGTACTAACAGCTGCCTCGCTTGGCACTCAGCATTAAGTGGTTAGTGTTAGGAGTGGTTGGCCTGGTGTCAGGATAATGTGACTGGGTGGGACATCATGTCTGTGGCATGATGCCCCAGCGCTAGACATCACTAAAAACTGCCACACTGCAGACATCGTGCAAAAATTGTTAAAGCTACATTAAAAATCCAAATCCAAATCACACACACACCTGGTATATAGCACAGCCTATATGTAATGGCATCTGTAAAGGTCATGTTTTGTCAGATTTTAGGTAAGTAATGTTTGTGGTCAAATGCCATTAAATGTATTTTGTTCAGCACATCCAGTTAATCATTTGTTTTGTTAAGTAGTATGTGTGTTTGACTTGGATCTTTAACATAGCTTTGCAAAATTGTCAGTCATATCACTATGATGTCTACAGTGTGGCAGTTTATATGATGTATAGCACTGGGACATTAGACATGTAGCATCATGTCCCACCCAGTCACACCAGGCTGGCCAGGCATAACACTAACCTTGTAATGCTGAGTGCCAAGTGAGGCAGCTGCTAATAATACCATTTTTATAAGTCTTTGTTATGACCCATTTGGGGTTTGAACCCACAACCTCCCACATCCAAAGCAAATGCTTTAACCCCTTACATCACCAGAGTGGTCGGTTTGTTAAGTGGAAAATAGTAGATAAGTTATGCTTTTAAATAAACAACTTTCTACCCTGTAAGGAAAATGTCATATAGTTTCAATGAAGACTGGTGGTATATTTACTGTTTTTAGCATGACCTCAATGTTGCCACTTGTAATGCAATCATTATCATTGCCTATCTCAATCAATAAGGCGAAAAAATCTTGTTTCCTATTGGACTGGTGTTAAAATTAGGGTAGGTAGGACATTTGAGAATTTTTTTAAATATATATTTAATGTGATTTAGGATGGTTGGATTTTTTTTCTTGATTTCTTTTCCTTGATTATTTTTGTGTAACATTGGGAAAAAAGTGCTGTGGTCAGTTGTGAGAAACAAATGGTTGGCCAACCCCCCCCAAAAATCTCCATTTTTTTGTATATTTAATAATGTCAATTTACTTTCATTACACAAGTTGTAAATTGACGACTACAAATCTATATACTTCCAAATCTGAACAATCATTTTGTCATTATGTGTTTTTATGGGGGGCCAGAGTGGCCGAGTGGTCTAAAGTGCTCTCCATTACAGATCACTGCCATCTCACCTCTGTCTGTGTGGGTTCGAGTCTTGGATTCGGATAATGTGAGAATGCTTGCCAGTAGCTTCTCGAGGGTTGGTGGTTCTTTCTGGAGATTTCCCGGGTTCTTCCTCCACCATTAATATTGGTCGCCATGTATAGCCTATCGTGTACTGAAAAATGGCGTTAAACCCTACAACAACAACAATAACAACCATGTTTTTATTTGTCATTGAATAGAAGAGCAACTACTTTGAGGATTGCCATGAAACTTTACATGCATCCATTCCAAGGTCAAGTTGCTCACAAAATTAAAGACAATAAAAATGTCTTTTTTTAACATTAACTTTGTTTAAATGTTTCTTTGACTAGCATCACAGTAAATAATGCTTTTTCTGACTTGTCAAAGAAAGTGATATAAAAGTTACACAGTACAGTTTTTCTTTCTGGAAATGAGAATTGCTTTTCAAACCTAATGATTTTTTTGACAATGAATGATACATTCTTCAGGTGGACAATTACACAATGATTTGTCCAGTTCATTCATTATTCTTTTTGAAAGAGAATAATATAATGTTCATTATTTTCTATGAAGATTAATATTTTTGTGTGATTTATTGTCACTTTAAATACTTTTTTTGCCATTCATTGTCATTTTACTGATGAAGTCTTTCTTCACCATGTACATTTTTTTTGCGAAATATTAAAGCTATAAAGAAAGCAGCGGTCTCGTCAATGTTTCTTTATTCATTGGATGAATGATAGAAGATTCTTTGTCAAATATTTTTATATCGTGGACGTGAGATGAAAAGTCTTTTACTGATGTTTGTTGAAACTTTACAAGTGGAAGCATAAAAGATGATTTTTTTACAAAAGTGATCAGGCGTCAATTTGAACTCCAGGTTAATCATTATTTTCTTGTCAACTTCTTGTACCCGGTATGTGCAATCTACAGGCTGGAGTTACTTGGTTTTATCTGTGTTTTTCACACAATAGGGTGTTGCTCATCTGGCTGTGGCTTGGAGGAAGTTGAATATGCCAGGTGTACACCATTGTGAATATCTCTTTATTGTTGATTGGAACAATTCAGTGTCACACACTTGACCATGCCAGCCTCCATTGGAGCAGTAACAATTGACAGCAAAATAATGCATTTTGGTATGTCGTCAAATTGGCATGCTGGAAATCCCAATTCAACAGTAGGTAAAATATTGTGTAAAAATCTTCCTCTGTCAGCAGTATGATTTGATGACTCGTGTGATATGAAAAATTCAGATATTTTCAGTGCATGGGAGTTCATTAAATATACCTCTGTTGTATATACTCTGAACTTAACCTTTAAATTATTTGCAGTCGGGAGTGCCCTGTTACCCATCTGAGAGATTGGTCACAAGTAATTTGTGTTTTTTTTTTCTTCCTGTTATCTAGAGAACATTTTTGTGTTATTCATAAGTGCCACCTATTGAAAATGTTTTCACTCCTGCAGCTTGCAAACCTGCCACCCACCCACTTCACTTATAACAGCTGCTGAAACTTTTGGGTTTGGGGTCAGCAAATTTAACGATTTTTATGAATGGCTCTTACTATTGACATTATGTATAATTGTACCATTGCTAATATTAGCTCAGTGGGAACACTGATTAAGATTGAGATAAAGATTGTTACAATAAGTAAGTAAAACAGATACCAACAAAGTTTTGAAAGCTCTGATGGCCTAGTGGTTAGAGCATCAGATGCAAGAGGTTGTTGGGTTGAACCCCGGCCAAGTCATACCAAAGACTTATAAAAATGGAACAAAAAGCTACCTTGTTAGGCACTTGTCATTAAGAGGTTAGTGTTAGGAATGGTCGGCCTTGTGTCAGGATAATGTGACTGGGTGGGACATAATGCTATTATGTCTGCGGCATGATGCCCCAGTGCTAGACATTACTATAAACTGCAGACATCATAGTGAATTTTTTCTAAAGCTATGATAAGATTCCAAAACACATACACCCCTACACACACACAGGTTCATGTTCTGATGACCTTCAGCAGCATTTAAATTAAAGAACTGGATTTTGTATTTTGGAGAGTTACCACTCTAAAACAATCTATTCTGAATAACATTTTTCACTTTAATAAATGGGAAAGCTACAGTCTTATTTATGAATCGAAAGTTATAGAACAGAACTTGGTTTTTTTCATATTTGTCATATCTCCAATAGGTTAGTGATCTTGATTTCAATTACATTGGTTTTTTTTTTTTTGAAAACTTAAAATCTTTTATGAAAAACAGGGGTCATCTTTTCATTGAATAAGCCTACTAACAATGAAATTTGCCACAATGATCTAAATGTATGGGATGGACTTCTACAGAGATTCAGGATGACAGAAGCTGGGTCTCATAAATAGATTTTTTAAATATTCTTTACATTGCTTTTTTAAATTGTCATCTTATGTCAACAAGTAATAGATTATACTCGGAAACAAGTTGATTTCACTACATGTCCTCGGGGGTGGAAAGTATGCCTCATTGATTATGATTGGTAAAATTATCTAAATCCCAGTATAAAAAATAATAAATAGCTAAAAAGTCAATTATTGTTTAATAATTAAAAACATTTGCAATATACTCTTGAAAATAATGTTCTAATTAATTGTTTTTAAAAATAATAAAAATGGTAGACTTAGGCCCCAGTCCCAAATATCCTTTAACATGTTTACTAAACTCTCAAAATATGTTAGTAAATAATTCATAGCCTGTCATGTATTTGTATGTATATTCCATGTTACCAGTCAAATCCAGTTGCATATACCCAGATCTGTTGCATAATATGCCAGCAATCTTATGTACTTTTTTAAAGGAAATATCTGTAGAACAAGCAGCATTAACCCAGATCTGCTTGTTCAATATGTGATAGCAAATCAGGGTCTGTGCTGTTTGTAATTGGATCTTGCTTATAAGTGAGTATATATGGTACATGAGGTTAGTTTTATTATCCCAACACTTTAGCTCTCTGTCTGTAACCACATCTTGACCACTGAGTGGAAATTCACCCAACTTGATGCATGTACATTGTAAGTGCAGTGAACATGGAGAGTGGTATGATTTTTATGCATCTCTTTGGGGGCATTTAGGATAGGGTCAAGGCAAAGTTTTCACAAACTTGCAATTACTGTGAATTTTTGTATTTTTTTTTACATTTACTTAACCAAATTGTACATGCATATTGAGGGGGTGCAAATGTAATACAGATAATAGATTTTAGGGTACAACTCCAGGGGTCACTATAAATGGGAAGGCGGCACATGAAAAAAAGTGCAGCAATTTGGCACAGTGAGTCTGCACAATAGTTTCAATTTATTACATATGGCTAACAAAACTTCATGGGAGAATCACATGAACTGAATTAAACAGAAGTGATATGTTTTAAAAACATATTTTGTGAAATTAAAAACCTGCAGTGGGAGAGCGTGCAAGTTTATGGTCACAAATTTGTAGGTTTAGTGTACTAGGACACCCTAATTTTACTCTGCCTGTTTGTATTTTCTTTTTCTTCTTTTGACTTATCCTGTCACTTATGTAATTATTTCACAACATTTATTGTATGTTAATTGTGTTGTCAAAATGGCATAGTAAAATTAGACAATTACCAAACATTGCAAGTTGTCCTCAGAGGGGTTTTAGTGTAATTGCATTATTGTATCTTCCTTCTGTGGCCTTATAAAATTTTTTCACCCATTGTAGTTGTGGACTACAGAGTTTTTTCTTTCTTCTCTCAAGATATTATCATTGAAATTGTTCAATAAAACCTGACCTTGAACAATACTTGAAGAACCACAAAATTGTATTCTTCATACGTAGATATGCTCTTGTGGAAGCTTATTGTGATGATAAATAAAATAAAAGGACTGACCGTTTTAATTAATTTGGTCATATGTAAGACTAAGAGAAGGGACTTGTGTTGCATTATATGGGCACATATCACTTGTTTGAAAATATCCATTAAAGGTTACATTGTTTTTTTATACTATAGTTTGCTTTTTCGTTATGTTTTTATCAACTTTTTGTTTTTCCTGTCACCATAGTGATCTACATGCATGGTTAGCACAAAAACTGGATTCATTCATTTCAGAGTTTGGGATGAGGTCAGTGTAACAGGTGCTAAAGTAAAGATCTCCATTGCTTAACCAAATTGATTAATCCAAACAACACTCATATTCAAGGCAATAACAACAGAATGCACTTATAATTTGGGTAATTTCAACAGGTTAAAAGTCATCTTGATAGGAACACTCCAACAATGTCATAAACAGCCTCCTCATCCCGTTTATTTACATAAGAGAAGAGTTTAGTCCCATGGTAATTTTTGGGCACTGTGCTCTCCTGATTCATTCTCTTCTACACACACACATTTTGCACAGGGTCAAACTCATTAAAGCACATACAAAATTTTGGGACTAATTTTAATTTGAACTCAGAAAGTTAAGTATTAATATACATCACATGCTTAGTTGTAGGTTCTGTGAAAACCATGATATTCTGGGTGTATTTTAGCAGCTGCTTCACTCCCACCAGGCATGTTTGATTAGATGAGACTATTTTTATAGAGTTTTGATCAAAAGAAATGAGAGGTGCTTATTAATGCATGTTCATATGTTAAGTCAAAAAATATTAGACCAGTTTTATGCAACTGGTCTGTATATTGATCAAAGTGACTTTAGTGAAAGTACTTCTAAGCGAGCCAATTGTACATTTTACGGTAGAAAAAATTGACTTGTATGAAATTGGGAAAGAGTAAATAATAATACATGATGTACATATTTATGTTAAGTATATCTTGTACAGTGATTACTCACAATTATTTTTATCACATCCTTGTTGGTAAGGTGGTTCATGTATACAAAAAACAGAACAGGTTTGGATGACAGGTAGATTTGCTAATCATAAACATTCATAAACATTCATTTAACGTTGTAACTTCCTTATTCAAGCTGACTACACAATGCTTGTGCTGTCACACCATTTAAAATTGAGTTCATTCACATGTCTAAGGTCTAATTGATAGAAAGCCAGTATACATTGATGTGATTGGTAGTGCTACAGGTACATGAATCTGTATTTATAAGTCTGTTTGTATTGTTAAAGTTTTAACTCAGATTGACGATTACTGTAAAAACTCTAATAATCACCCAGTGATCTTTTGATGACAAAATAATTTTGAAGAGTGTGGTTTGTTGTTATTGGATCAACTTGCATGCCGGTTGAAATTGATAACAGTATATGTGTAAATAAAATTAAAATAAAATAGTGTACAAGATTGAATTAACAGAAATGTTTTTTTTTTTCAGTGTGGCATTAGACATTGATAACATTATGACCAAGAAATTTTAACAATATTGTAACAAATTCTTAATCTAGTGTTAAGTATGGTAACCTCATATATCGCTGGACCTAGTTCAAATCCTCCTTTTTTCCCTTCAGTTGTATATAAAAAAAGTTGTACTGTTTTACCTTGAATTAGAAAAGTCAGTTATGTTACTACTGATATTTTCTGTGTGAATGTACACAAAACAATTAAGAACATAAATGATAAACCACTCACATTGTGGTTGTACCTTCTAAACCCTGGCCAAGTCAAACCGCAGACATGAAGCATTAAGAGGTTAATGTTATTACTGGTTGGCTTGGTCTCAGGATAATGTGACTGGGTGAGACATGATGCTTCATGTCTGCAGTGTGATGCCCAGTGTAGACATCATTTAAAACTGTCACACTGCAGACATCATAGGAATATGACTGAAAAATTGTTAAAGCTATGTTAAAACACCAAATCACACACACGTTTTGATCAGTCATTCACCATCTTGATAAGCTACATGTGTTAGGCTCTGTTCGACTAAACTAATTAACAGAATAAGCAAAACCAGCAATTGCTGTTGTTGTAGGTTTTAACGCCACTTTTCAGCACACAGTAGGCTGTGCATGGTGGCCAGTATAAATGGTGGAGGAAGAACCCCGGGAAGAACCACCGACCCACAAGAAGCTACTGGCAAGCTTTCTCACATACCCACATTAGCTGAATCCTAGACTTGAACCCACACAGACAGAGGTGAGATGGCAGTGATCCATAACAGAGAGTGCTTTAGACCACTTGGCCACTCAGGGCTCCCGGCAAGTACTGTAAAATTCAGCAAATAATTTATTGCCCTGGAATACAAAGTGAATACATGTACATGTATTTAAAAAGGACCTTAAATTATTGTGAATTAAATTTCAAATAATCGTAAAAGAACTATCACAAGTGCAAAAGTTCAGTGTTCCATTGCTTCTAGTGCTAGTTGTTCTTATTATTCTACTCAGTGATTACAGTACAGTGTAATTATACAGTTCTAGTGCAACAGCAGATAATCAGCAAGAATGACCACCATTTCTGCCAGAAAGTATGATCTCAAGAGGTGACCTTTCATAACCAGTCATAACATTATATAATCAGTAGATCTGTCCATTCTGTGTCTGGTCTCTCAGAATAGGTAGTCTCTCACTGCAATGGTCTTTCAAGACAGGTTTTACTGAATTTAAAGTAAATTTTAAAATCTAAAACAGTTCAGTTATAAAAGAAGAATGTAGAGATGTCATGAGAAAGAAATAGCCGTAAGCTAGACTGTTCTTAATTCAGTTTCTGAGTGGTAAATGTAGGACTAACTACTGAGCTAAACTATCCTTTGAGCATTGAAAACTTAGCACGTACATGTATGCCATTCTTAATTTTGCCTAATTGATTATGATAGATCATTTGGTGGTATTGTGCCATTGAATTGTACCAATGATTATCACTTGATGTTATTTTTGCAACTCAAGTAGAAATGTGGATTTTTTTCTACAGCATATATTCTTAAAGAAAATACACAGATGGGAGTTGCCTAACATTATGCAGATTATAAAGAAACCTGGTTTGCAACTCCTTGTAATGGCATCTAATAATGTATATAACATCTTTAATTTATAGCTGCACAAATTGGTTATCACCCATTCATAGCGCACAGCTTATATTTTCATTATATATTCAGAAATTTTATATCTGAAAAGTGATCATTACAAAAGTAAATTATAGATCCATTGGTGTGAAATTCAGTTATAACTGTGAAATCTGACGATATGAAAGCTCTATTGTTGCGATTCATTGTATTCCTCATGTAACAGATTTGAACGTGTCTTCAGTTATGTGATTATTATTTATATTTGATTTTAGATAGGAGCATGTAATTGAAATTTTTTTGAGTTGAAGTAATGAGATAAACTTGATATGCTGCATCATATTCATGACTGGATGGTTTTGTTTTTTTTTGGTGTTTTATGGCATGCCAAATCAGGTTGGTATTTTAGTAACGAGGCTGTTGAAGTAAAGGGCCATGCACTGCTGTAGTGACAGGCTGATCTAGTGATTCGAGCTCACACCTGGTAAAGAGTCTGGTATGTTACACACTGAGCTGTTATCGTTCCTCCTTTATTTACTCATCTCTTATGACATTCAGGAAGGAACATTGGACCTGTTACTTATCTTAGGACCCCCTCCACTAATTATTAATTGAGCGGGGCACCATTCACATGTAGCAGAACTAGTGATACTTACTTTTCTAAAGTACTTTGACATAGGGCTATTAGTTGTATTATCAGTGTGGCTTTATCTTTTGTAATTTGTGAAGACTTGTAAAAGTACATTCAACTTCTACATATATTTTGGATTGCTTCAGTGGCCTAAGTAGTTTGAGCATCCACTTTGAACCCCAGAGAAGTCATAACAAAGACTTGTACAATGGTACCAGCAGCTGACTCACTTGATGTTCAGCATTAAGAGGTGAGTGTTAGGACTGGTAGGCCTGGTGTCAGGATAATGTGACTGGGTGGGATATCATGCAACATGTCTGCGGCATGATGCCCCAGTGCTAGACATCACTATAAACTGGCACATTGCAGACATCATATTGATATGACTGAAAAGTTGTTAAAGCTACGTTAAAAATCCAAATCACACTTGCACAAACTTTTTGATTTTGTGAAGCAAGTCAAAATTTTGTGTGTCTACCAGTGCAAGACTGTTGGTGAGTTAGCTTTTACCGGTATAATGCTTTGGGATATATTTATTTCAAAAAGTCCCAATATCACTGAAGAAGGACATGTGTATCACTGTATAAATGGTGCACAAAATATTTAAAATTACTTATTCATTGACCATAATATCTTTTGGTAATGAATTAGCGGTCTGAGCCCATGCCTGTAGATTGGCAGAATTGAAAAATTTTTGAAGCACCATTAAAAATCCAAATCACGCATATACAATTGTAATGTGATTCTAAGGGATGAATACAACATATTAATATTTGAATAAAAATTCCGTCTTTCATACAGAAGAGATAATGCAAGAAGTATGATTCTGTAATTGAGTTGTTGTTACAAAAGAGTACGTGTAAGAAATTATTTATTAAAGCTCCTCAGAATTTCATTTTCTGTTGCGTTAATGACATACCATATGTACTCGCTTATAAGTCTAGTAAACTATAAACAACAAAGATCCTATTCTGCCGTAGCATAGTGTGCCTGCAGATCTGGTCTGTTTTGTTTGTTCTGCAGATTGTTTTGTTTGTTCTGCTGATTACTCCTATCAAACTGAAGAGACTCAGATCTGCTTACACATTATGCAACAGTAGATTTTGGTCTGTGCAATTTAGGGTTGGACTCGACTTACAAGCAAGTATATATGGTAGAATATGAAGGTTCATCTGAAACCTAAAACTTGGTCAAGTGCAGGAAAAGCCTTTTTTAATAAATTGTCCTGTTCTTTTCTTGTGATGGAGAGCTGAACTGGTTTCTTATTGTATTCTTTAAGAGGTATGAAGGAAATAATATTCTCATGTTTTCTTTCACAATTTTGAGAATCAGACAGCATACTTGTATAAGTGTGTGTGTGTGTGTTTGTATGGGTATGATATATGTTTGCTTATAAGTTGAATCAAACTGCAGTCAACATAGATCATGTTCTGAAATTGCATAATGCACCTGCAGACCACTGCAGGTTAATGTTTTGTTTTTCTACTGATTATTCCTAACAAACTGCATAGACTCAAATCGGTTAGTGCATTTGCTTTTGGACCCAACTTATAGGCAGGTGTATATGATACACATCAGTAGGTCTTCAACATCATGGCCATAATTCTTATTTCAGGAATCTTGTTTTGACCAAGCATGCATTGAGTTCGCATCTTGGGAAGAAAACTTGCTGCTATAAAAGGTTGCTGTAACCTACTTAACACAATATTCACATTTGCCTACAACAGTACATTTGTCAAAATCCACCACCATGTTTATCAAAACCTCCAGAGTAATACATGATCAAATCCTCTCCTTGTTCACAGTGAACTCTTTCAGATCAAAGTACCTATATTACAGACAGTTCCAAATACAGGTAAAACCCATTACCAGTATAATGCGATGCTTTGCAGACCTGCCAACTCTTACGATTTTGCCGTAATTCTTAGAAAATTACCCGTAAAATATGGACTTACAGCATACTAGCAAAAAGTATATAAAATGATCGTTGCCAAAAAATCTGGATAATTGATTAATCAGTGTTTTATTTGGGTCTGGGTTTCATCTTAGAATTAGTGAAATTAGGGAACCAGACTAACTTTACAGCAGCACTGCAGACGCTTTAATCTGCACCTGTTTGTCGAAGAGTCTGCATGATCAAACTGTTCATTATAGAATTTTTAAAAATGGTGTGAAGAAAGTGATATATGTTTAAGACGAAAGGGAAAATAAGCTTCTTGAAAAGTGTTAATGATCAAACAGAAGAATAAAATGGAGTATTAAGATTTTTATGAATAAAAGCTGGAAAGGACACAATTACATTTTTTGGACATCACATGCCAATTGGAGTATGTCTTGTGGCAGGAGATATGATTGCCGTTGTCATGTGAAATGGAAAAGAATTTCCAAGAATTATGTCAAGCTTAGAGATAGCAACAAGCCATTGAGCTGCATAGGGTTTGGAACTAGACTCAGAGTTTGTAGTGATAAATAAAGTCTATGTGTACTTGATAAACTTTACACTTGAACATAATGTTTATTGTCGATGCATCAAATTTTTAATTGTTTTCCAGCTTTACAATAGCAGTTATTGATATTTTGTTACAGTTTACTGAAAACTGGTCAATCTTACTGAAACAAATCAACTGCCTTACTGAGACGGACTCGTCAGGGTTGGCAGGTCTGGCTTGGGGAATAACATCACAATATAAGTGGAATCGCAGTGACAAATTCTCGGAAAATGTCAAACTAGCTACTTGTTACTTCCTCCAAACATTAAACAGTGCCTACTGTATTCAAAAATCTTTTAACTTGTCTGAATTTGATACCTTTATTTTCGTTAACAAATATAACATTGCAATATGTTTTAGAAAATTTCAGAAGTTAAGGCAACATTAAAAGCAGTGCTGGGATTTAAAAATCCGATATGGATAAAAATAATCAGCTTTTCTGAGAGCACATGTTTAGGATGTTAAAAAGAGAGGTCACCTAAAATTAAAAATTGGAATCCATGCTGCCATCGCATTATAAGCAAAATCACATTATAATGAATTGCATTATAATGGGGTTTACCTGTATTGAGACAAAGATGGTAACCCATGGTGACATCTCAAACCAGTTACCAGATAACAGTCTATTTTGACCACAGAAATAGCAGCCATTTTTTTTAATTATTATTTGATTTTCAGACTGGTTGTCAAAATAATTTTTATGTTGGCTGAGAGTTTATTGGACACCCAAGTTTCAAAGCTAATGAAAACTCAGTGATCTGTAAAGGCAAACGACTTAGACCGCTCGGCCAGCTGTGACTCCTTGAAGTCAAATGGTTAAATATCACACGCTTGTCTTCATAGTGAAAAACTGGAAATGTTGACATGAGAATGTAACAGTGTACTTTTATGATATGTAATAAAGAATATTTGTATGAAGTTGTATAATATAGTGCTTGTTATAGCTTGGAAGAGGACACCTAGCTGTTAGATTTACACAGTTTGATGAGGGAAATAAAATTCTGTGAGAGTTGAGGTTTTGTTGCATATATTTCAATATAATTATAGAAAGGACTAAATAAATTACCCTGGAAAAAATTACAATACTTCAGTCATTGTCCTTGTAGGGAGTTGCGGTGGCTCAGCATTTAGCATGCTGGACTCGTGACCAAAAGGGTGGGGGTTTGAATAGTACCATCAAAGTAGCCAGAGTCAGCTGTTGTGTGTGTCGATGAGTAATGCACTTGACTCCATTTGTCTTGGCACTGAATAACCTATGTGTGTTGCTGTGTCATAAATCACCAAACCAATTGTACCTTTAAGCTGCAAACCATTGCATGGCCACCAAAATTTAACACCATATACAGCCTGCTTTTCTCAGTGCAGGATAGGCTAAACATGGTGACCAGTATAACTGGCGGAGGAAGAACCCATAAAACATGGCAAGAGCCACTGAAACAACAGAAAGCTTCTGGCATGCTTTCTCACATAGGTGTACTCAAATTCCTTGGGCCTGAAACTGGTCAGAGGTGAGATGGCAGTAATATGTAAAGGTGAGTGCTTCACACCTCTTGGCCATTGGGGCTAATGCAGTCGTAAGTATTACATATAACAAAATCCTGATCAGTCATGCATTATGCAACAGCAGTAGATCAGGTGTACACTGTCAACTTCCAGTCACAAGTACTGTAGATAGCATAGACCCTGATCTCATGCGTTTACATGTAAAGCAATACATCAGGTGTACACTGTCAACTTCCAGTCACAAGTAATACAGATAGCATAGAACTTGATCTCTCATGTGTTATACATGGAAAGCAATACATCAGGTGTACACTGTCAACTTCAGTCACAAGTAATAAATTTAGCATAGACCCTGATCTCTCATGCGTTATACATGTAAAGATGTAAAGCAATGCATCAGGTGTTACCGTGTACACTGTCACTTCAGTCACAGGTAACACAAATAGATACTGGTCTGGTCATGCATCATACATGCACAGCAGTACATCAGGTGTACACCGTTAACTTGCAGTCACAAGTAATATTGATAGCATAAACCCTGATCTCTCTTGCATTATACATGTAAAGCAGTACATCAGGTGTAAACTGCTGCATTCATAAGTAACACAGGTATTGATCTGGATCTGGTCATACATTATAACACAGGCCTTTGAAAATCTTTAGTAAGAAAATGGTGGAGGTGGGAGCAGAGAATGGAAATCACACAAAAACATGCGTGTATATATGTGTTTGTTTGTCTCTCTTTCTTTCTCTCTCTCCCTCTCTTTCTTTCTCTGTCTCTGTCTCTCTATCTCTCTTTATATATATATATATATATATATATATATATATATATATATTGTTGGCAACATAATCTTTTGGTCTGTATGGGTGCAGTATTATACTTTGCCCATTTTCTCGATGCCACTCAAAATAGTTTTACAAAACATAATTAAACTATAAGTATGAATGCTAATCTGTCACTGGGATGTTGCATATGTAGGTATGTCTATTCCCCAGTAATGAGCAAGGTGTGCAGATTTGTCGACTTTTGGGGACACTGCCAGTTTTGGGTGCCACTGATGGTTCATAACTGGCAATAACAATTCTTCCAGGTTTACAGTACTCTGGAGGAATTGTGAGGACATAACAATGGGGTAAATATGGTACCCTGTTATGTCACTATCTTTTATGGCTTGTCAGGTCCTACTGCTTTCAAGAGTTTACCTCTAAATTGATGTGTCCCTGTAATCTATACTACCCTTCACAGCTCAAGTTTATCAACAGTTACAATCCTTTTTCAGAAAATTTGTGTTCATAACAGCTGATTAGTGATGAACCAGCAAGTGAATTCTCTGTATGTAGACTATCACCACTTTCTGTTAATTGATTTCACTGAATTTAATACTCAGCTAATGAGAACCGATTATAATGTGGTTTCACATGATGAAACAACACATATTTTGTTTGGTCATCCTATTAATATTGTTAGAATATACCTCTGTACACATGTACAAGGAAGCCTAATTTTTAATGTATGACTTTATGAACAACAGTATATGGGAAACATTTGAAAAAAGCCCTGATCCGTGCTTGTGTTCTGACAGCCTTTTATTTGTATGTATACAAAATATTTTTTATCTTTTTTTTTTATTTTTTTATATTTTTTTCTGGACATTGCTTTATTTGAGCCCTACTGACTGATTTCAGCCATGTTTGTTTTGGCCCTTTATGTTGACAAGACTGAATTAGTTCTGTTTTCCACTTTGATGTAGAGGAGTTACATCCTTGGATAGCCATGTCTCTAACATTGGTTTCTGCTGCATATTTTTATCCAGGATTGTTGGATTTCAACCAAGTTTGGCATGTGGCTTTGTATTGATGAGACATTGGATGAATTTTGATTTCCTGCATTCTGTGATATGATTTACAGGACTTGTGTTCCCTGATTGCCTATTCTCCTAATGTTGGTATCTAAAGCATAACTTTTCACGATGTGTTGTTGAATGTCGACCATGTTTGGCATGTAGCGTTATGTTGATGATGCCTTGAATGAGATTGGTTTCCATCATTTTGAGACTTCATTTACAGTTGTGGCCCCTGATTGGCTGTTTCCAGATTTTGTATTGATGAGGTTGTACTGGTATAGTTTTCAGAGGTATGCTTCCCTCGAGATCAATTGTAACTTTACAGTATCACTAATCAGTAAATTAACTCATTAACCCGTGGAGGTTTTTGTTGTTTTCGCCTGAAATGCGAGTAGGAAACACATTTTGGGGGCTATTTCTGAATACAATGACTTCCAAGAGATTTTCCATTAGTCTAATGCCTAATTGTGTTAGAAACATCATTTTCCATTGGTTATTTTGCTCGTGCATGAGCAGAAGAGTAAAATTTGGAGTTCGTATCGAGACTATTCTTTATTCCAAATGCCCACCTTATCCTGCTTTTTGCAAAGGTTCACCTGTCTGTGTGTGGTTCAGACCGGTCTGCCTTAGATCTGAGGCCAGAAAGTCCAAAATCCAGATACAAAATCGGTTTCTGACCACAAACAAATTTGGGGGGGGGGGGAAACAGGTTAAAAAAATTAGGTTTTCCTATTTTATTTTGTCGTGCACCTAAAATGACCATATTATTTGGTATCATTGTAGAGCTACATCTGTCTACCTTTCTATAACACCACCAACTTTAGTGTATCTTACATGACCTTGATGCTACAGAGCTCAGCAGTAGTCTACTACCTCCTGCCATGTAAACGTGGCGCCAGGGGTTAATGAGTTAATAGTCCATTGGTGTGAGCCTACCATGGCAAAAGCTTGATCACTTTGGCATCCATTTACAAGTTTTCCATCTCTCCATCCACACCATAAATTACGGTCAATGTATAAACTTTTTTGTGTTTTTAGGATGTAAATTTAATGGCTAACAAGCCTTTCAATCAATATATGTAGAGAACATGTGCAGGAAGAAGACCTGAATTACTGGTAAAATATTGATGTAAGTTGGTTGATGTTTAACAACAGGTCAGTATCTCACAGTCTATTTGAAAAACAGTTATAATAATTATCCCCAGGTGTTCAGTGATGTATGGGAATATTGTGGCAGTCAGCATTCCTGTACATACATGTATGGTCATACTTGTATAGTGTCTCTAAACAGCTGCATCATTTAAGGTAGACAAATAAATAAAAGTTTGTTTAGTGATAGCCCCATGAGTATGTGTGTCTGTGTGATTTGGATTTTTAACTTGTGGTTATAAAGTGTGCCAACTCCTAGGGAATTAGATTACACTTATGGGAGTTGGGGATAACCGGTAAATTTCAAATAAGGTAAGAGTTGTTGTTTCACCTTTCTGTATATGGCATATAATATTGAACAGTGACCCATTTGACTTGGACCATTGGGTGATGCCCAAGGATCTTTCCCAACCCCTCAAGGACTTAGTTCCCAGGATGTAACTTAAAAACTATTGAGACTCTGACCCTATAGCCATATATAGATTTTATGGGCATGGAAAAACAAAATTATACATGAAGCTAACTTTTACCTCAGAGTCCTTCTCTACCTCCAGTGATTTAGCTATGGGTAATAAATGGGAAACTACTGACAACCCCATCCTGAAATCATTTAATACACTTATTGGACTTGACAAGACAGATTATACATACAATTGACATGAACCATTATCTACTATATATACTCATGTATAAGCCGAATAATTTTGGAAAAAATAAAGGCCTGGAAGTGGGGGGTGGTGGTGTTTCAGCTTATCCGCGGGCCAATATGTAAATTTGATAAGTTTTTAGGTATTTTTGTTGACTACTGTAATGGCTGTAAATCTTGGGACACAAAACGATATTTTTTTCTGTGTCCTAAGACATAGGCGTGTAAAAAAAGGTAATCTTCGGTGACCTGACAATTATTAAACTGTTATAAAGTACTATAATTGATTTTGTTATTATTTTGTATGTGCATATTTTCTGATGTCTCCAACATGAAGTTAAATAAAGGTAAATACAGACTTCATAATTCGCGGGCTGGTTGAATTTACCAGGGAGACCATGCTGAACTATAATGTACAGTACTTACACAGTGCAAAGCGTGCATAGCGTCACTTAAATCCATACTTATTCCCAAACATAGATGCAGATTTTGCCTCATTCATTGTTTGGACCAAATTGTTTTCTTCCAGATAACATTTCAGCTAGTCCTTAATAGCTGTTTCATTTACGTTGAATCGTGCACTCACGAGTTACTCATTTTCAATGATATAAGCGATCCTACAAATTGAGGTAATATTTTTAAAAAGGTACACACATTTGTTTGTACAAGGCACATATCCATCAAAATTTACATGTTCACGAAGAGTGGTAATAATAAAGGCTATAATTCTCATAGAGATCAACTAAGATCAGCATTAATCAATTTTAGTTTTGTTTTAGCTGAACAAACTTAACTTTCCACACAATGGAAAGCTTGATGTTTCACTGTCTTCTATGTTGATAGTCAGCGAATTTGTCTTTCCTTTTGAGACAGCAGTACAGGCCAGTTAATCATTAAAATCCTGAAACTGGCTTGTGATAAGAGGGAATTTTGACCTGTAACTATACCAGTTTAACATTGGTATATAAGGTATAAAAAAGTTAGTTGTTCATTCGTGTAAGTTTCTTTCGTGGGAATGGAGCTGTAGCATATGGAGTTAGAGCATTCGTAGTGATCATTCTTGGGATTGAAATTAATTGTGGAAGATTTTATTGTTGTGGCTTATTTTTGTTATTCTGGTTTATTTTTATTATTTTTTTATTATTATAGAGGTAAAAAAAATCATTAATTTATGTGAATAATGTTTAAACTTAACATTCTATTTAGTGAAGAAGCTAATTCTTTATGCTAAAATAATAATTTTGTCACAACAGTAATTCATAGGTGATACAACAGAACCTGTAGGACTTGTTTAGAAGAAATAAAAATCGAAGACATAATGCAATAATCAGGAGTTCTCAGCAAAAATTGGAAGATGTTATGACATCGGGAGGTAGGCATGGAGCGACCCCAAAAATCGGGAGTTTTTTTTCTCCTGGTGTTAAGTTGACAGGCATGGTGTAAGGTCGCTTACATCAAAGCAAACTACAACTCAGCTTTTACGGTATTGGCATAATTTTCAAAGCATTATTTCCAAAACTTTAAAAGAAAACAGAAAATTAAATAAATTATTTTTCAAACAAGTTTATACCATTTCTTTTTAATAATCATGCATGGCAACCTCGAGATAGGTATACATGTAATTTGTTTAAATTCAAGTGTGCCTAAATAAATGCATTTAGAACTTACCTCATGCATCTTGAGATGCCTCGGAGTTGTAAGTTGGCTTATACGTGGGTCATGCACTTTTTAGTGTTTATACCTGTTCAGTTTTGGGGTCGGCTTATATGCGAACGGGCTTATACGCGAGTATATATGGTAGTTGTATAAAGTGGATATGAAAGAGTTAACAAGTGACAAAATGTAGATATGCTGAAATGCTATGGAATATGATGTGATGACTAGAAAAGAATATATTTAGAATTTGTTGTGGACAGCATGGGGGAATGGAGGTGTGTGAACTTGGATATAATTGGATATTATTATTATAAATATGTGATGACCTGAAGTGACAAGTGCTGAGCTATTTACCCACATGCAAGCATACATGCAACTTTCTGTATGATAAATGTATGCAAGATTATATTTTGCCAAGGTAACTGTTCATTTGCTCAGAGATGCACCATAGTAGCTGACCCTCCTTGACACAGGCAAGATTCAAACCTGCACCCTGTAGGTCACAAGTCTGCCATGTTAGACACTTGCATCCAATGTACAATACAATAATTCTGATCAGTTTTTCATTATTGCAGATAACCAAGGAACAATCCACTTTGATACTCGTACCAAGACCGTTATGGCAGAGGTTGTGCAAGACAACATCAAGGAGAAGGTAAAAATAGTAAAAACTATCCAATGTATAGGTGTGTAAAAGGAAATTCTTAAAGAAAGGGTCATAATTTAAGAGCAGGAATATGGCTGTGAAAAAGAATTGGCTTAGTCTAGTACCATCAAAGAATAATGAGTCCAAATGTGGCATTCCCAGTTCTACATAATTGCTAATGGATGATCATGAGGCAACACATTTTTTTTCTCCTGAATCCTGAAATTGATTTGTGCATCTAATTGAACCATTGTTTGCCCAATACTTGAAAGACTTATTATATAATATATAACCAATCATTACAATTTTTAAAAAAATAAAAACTACCTGCTCTAATTTTAAAACCAGTGCAAAAGGAAACACATGGGGGTGGGGGGCATATGCCCATACAATTTTTAATGGTCATAATTAGATGACCTGATTGCATTTTCAGGTCACTGCAGCATATTTTCAATTTTCTTTTACACATTTTTGGAACTTTATGCTTTGGACAAAGACCTTGTTAGCCAGGATCATTTCAGATACTTGATAGGTATGATTGTATTAATATGTAGGAAATCTGATTAAATATTCAGGCTATTTCACAAGTTTTCTAGTTCTGTAGACATTTTGTAACATTTTGGATGTTTTTTAATTAAATAATTTAATGCACAATTAAGCTAAAATCACTTTAGGTAGAAAAATCAATTTGTAAACATTTGTATTCAGATGTAGATGACCTGCCAGTGTAGAAATTTTTCAAGTTGTTTCTGCTGAATTTTTTGGTCTGCATTGGGGGCAAAATTATATACAAATACAGATCTGTTTTTAGGAAAACTGGTGATAGACCAGAAGAGCTTATGGATTATCTGTTTTTCTGTTGTCTGTTTGTCCATTGATGTAATTTTGGTATCACTACACCTAAACTACTTTTTTAGATTTCTATGAAACTTTCCATACACTTTCCATCCATTCTTACACTCTCCCTCGATAACTTGTGCACAACGGGGTCCACAAACATATACCGCACTATAAATGAGGGCGCGAGTTACTGAGGGACCTCCAAAAATTAAAAAATCCACTTAGAGAAAACCGGAGGGGGGGGGGGCAATGTTAGAAAACTGGGCTGTTTAATGACTGGATCCTCATTTTACAGTCATGTCGATAATAATTGTTAATAATGCACTTTATCTAATGAAGTTGTTTGTTATCCTGTATAAATAACATTTATTTTCAAAATGTCCAACATATTTAAGATCGTTTTAACTGGTTTCAACAACCATCACTTGAATGTGAAAACATCTGTGTGTTACGTCACTGGTTTTTGTTTTGTTGATTAGTCTGGTTCCTGGAGTGGTATTTAATAGTATACTGCCAAGTTGGAGTCATTGTAGCAGGGAACTAGACTAACCAAACAAGATTCCTTTTTGTCTCTCAAAAACTAGAGACATCTTTTTGTGAGACAATCGTCTACATCGAAACTCAATTTTTATATTGTTCACTTAGTACAGTATCGATGTCATGATTTCATTGAAAGTAATTGTGAAACTTCTTATTGTCCTTTAGGATATATGTAAGTGCCAGTTCGGGAAGTCTCTAAAACTCGCTTTCCTACAGTGGTCTGTATCTGTAAAACCAAGCTCTTTATTTTACGAAGTATTCATTTTGCTTGGTTGCCCTCCTATCTTTGATCAGTTATGAATGAGTCTGTTAATTTAAGGTAGTTTATGTTACATACACAGTAACATTTATAACAGTGTTCGATTGATCGAATGTAGTGTGAGTTCACATGACATATGACATGGACCACTAGATTTTAAGCATTTAGGATTTACATGCCTTTTACCTTTTCTTTTATTCCACCTTCTTTATTTGATTCAAAAGACATAATAAATGTCATGATACAAATACTTCTACAAATCAGTTATCAAAACATGGTCGGCACTTAATTAGGTTCTTTGAGAAATGCTTGTGGACATGGCTGTTACGGTAGATTGCCACATTTTATGTTTAAATACACACTGCATTTATGATGATTACACTTATGAGAAATAAAAAGACGGAATTAAAACACATTAATAACAATTATTTAAATGGCATTGAAATATTAATGTACTGCC
Organism: Sinohyriopsis cumingii; assembly: GCA_028554795.2. Lineage (NCBI taxonomy): Eukaryota > Metazoa > Mollusca > Bivalvia > Unionida > Unionidae > Sinohyriopsis > Sinohyriopsis cumingii. The sequence continues at coordinate 63,475,953 of CM068833.1, read as the reverse complement.
TACAACTAGATGTAAGTGACATTATCATTGATTGAAATTTCCTTGAATTTCTTTAATTACGATGTACTAAGAACGTCGTTTGGAACAAAATGAAACAAATTATATGACTTACTATTAAAAGTTAATAATTTAAAAATGTTGATTATAATTTCCAGGTCCTACCTACCATTTTCGACCATAAAACATGCGATATATCAGCATTTCAGTTACCAATTTTGATCGCGATTTTCTTCAAGTTCATGAAATAGGGATACATTTTTACATTAACCCCTAGCGACGACTTAACAGGGCAGGAGGTAGTAGCCTACTGCCAAGCTCTGTTACGTCATGGTCATGCATGATACACTAAAGTGGGTGGTATTATAGAAAGGTAGACAGATGTAGCTCAACATTGATGCCAAATAATCTGGAATATCTAGTTGCACTACAAAATACAGATAATAAAACCTCATTTTTTTGGACCCGACTTTTTTCTACCCAGAATTCGCTTGTGATCGGAATCCGAGTTTGTGTCCGGATTTTAGACTTTTTGGTCTCAGATCTAAGGCAAACCAGTATGAACTGCAAACAGACAGATGAGCCTTTGCAAAAAGTAGGGTAAGATATGCATTTGGAATAAAGAGTGGTCTCCATACAAAAATAATGGCTTCATTTAGCAAAAAACAAAAGAAAGAAAAAAGAACTTTTACCCTTCTGCACATGCGTGAGTCAACTAGCCAATGAAAAACGATGTTTCTAACACAACTAGGCAGTATGTTATTGAAAGATGACCGGGGGTTTGGTGTTTTCGAGTCTATTCAGAAATAGCTTTCAAAATGTGTTTCCTACTCTATTTTCAGGTGAAAATGACAAAAAGGTCCAGGGGTTAATGTGTTAAAGGAAGAAATGGTCTTTACTTGAATTCCTACTTTACAAAAATTCCCAGTAAAATATTAGTCCTTTCATGGGACTCTTGTTCATATTTCTTGTATCCCTGGGTCTAAATTGTGGGTTAGAAACAAAAATATAACCCACTGGTATGCATTAAAGGGATAAAATACCCATTTAATTATTTTACCATTTATAAATACTTCGTAGACTTGCATTACATTTGCACTCTCATTTTTGCTCAAGTATATGGTGATGCTTTATAGTTTTGTATTTTGCATAAGGGTAGACATTTAAAGAGAAAGAATTTCCCAGATTTCTTCCCTAGTTATACTGGCTACTTAAAAAAGACTTTGTATGTATATCATGGGTATTTTACAAGAATGTTGAAATGTAATTATTTTGGTTTTGGTTTTTAGTTATGTGTAATTTTGAGTACAGCTTGGCCATAGTTCAGATGTGCATCTCTTAAGACAGCTAGGTCTGCTTGGTCATTTTTACCTCCAGGATTGAGAGTTTACTTGTAAAAAAAAGAGCAGACAATTTTTGTTTAAAGATTTTGTAATTCATTTATTGCAATTTCAGAATTTGGTATTGTGTGGTCAGGCAAAATTTGTTTCCCCTATTTGAATAACTGCTTTAGAGAGTGTACCTTGGACTGCTTCAGGCTTATTTTTCAGACCCTCAAAAGCAGTCATTTTGGTTTGCTTTTTGCTTAGATCATGTACAGTTTCCACAAGTTAAATATCCAAAGAAATTTTAGCCACAGCACATGAAAGTAACAATAACGTATGCCAACATTCTCTCAGTTGTGCATGTTGCAAATGCAAACAACTTAACTTACATCAGTCTAAGAAGTTCATACCATCAGTGTGCCCCATAAGGAATTTGTTTTAAATTTATTTCATTCTGATTTACCTCCCTTGGTACTTAGTGCAGCATAGACGGCATGTTCTTTTTAACACATTAACCCCTGGAGCTATTTGACATTTTCACCTGAAAATCGTGTAGGAAACACATTTTGAAAGCTATTTCTGAATAGACTTGAAAACACCAAATCCCCGGTCATCTTTCAATAACATACTACCTAGTTGTGTTAGAAACAACGTTTTTCATTGGCTATTTGACTTGCGCATGAGCAGAAGGGTAAAAGTTGTTCCCTTTTTTTTTTTGCTAAACAGAGCCATTATTTTTGTATCAAAAGGCTCATCTGTCTGTTTGCAGTTCATACTGGTTTGCCTTAGATCTGAGACCAAAAAGTCTAAAATCTGGACACAAAATCGGATTCTGACCATGGGCGAATTTTGGGTAGAAAAAAGTCAGGTCCAAAAAATGAGGGTTTTTTTTAATCTGTAGTTTGTAGTACAACTAGATATTCCAGATTATTTGGTATTATTGTAGAGCTACATCTGTCTACCTTGTTATAATACCACCCACTTTAGTGTATCATGCATGACCATGATGCTACAGAGCTCGGCAGTAGGCTACTACCTCCTGCCCCGTTAAGTTGTCGCTAGGGGTTAATTTATTAAAAGCAATTGTAAATATTTTTGTTTTCTTAATGTAAAAGGAAAAGTTTATTTATTTGTATTGAACCATGTAATGAACTATGCGGTGATCAATTTCATTTATTGTACCTGAAAACAAATTTGACATCTGCTGCTGTTACTATGTTGTTGTCTGTCAACAGACTTCCATGTATCAGTACTTATTTTTGGAATAACTGATAATGTACATGTACATATTTAGCAGTTGTGTTAGCCAACAAAAACTTGCATGCATCTAATCAGAGCAACTGATACATACCATAGGTACTTGATAATATCCTGGGTCACCAGCCTAACACCAGAAAATAGATAACCAATCCTGCCACATCATGCAGAGATAGAATTTTCTTTCATTTGGCAATAACCCGAATATGAACAATAATGAATACATGTACCATGTGTGCGTAATGAAAATGCCATATTGTATTTAAATAATGATGTCCTTCAAATTGTCTGTGATGATGCCAGATATTATCTTCTAGCAATAGTATTACATAGATTCCCAATGGTATCACCATGTATTTGACCTTGACATTCAGAGATGGGTTAAAATGACATCAGGACCTACTGAGAATCACATTTGAGTGTTAAATTTTTCTTGACAGGTCATTTGGATGGGTCAACAGACATGGAAATACTGTTTAAGAGTGAAAATTACTGTCATGTGTAGAAATTCCTAAATCATGTAAGTGTGAAATACTGAATTAGTGATTAAAGCCTCATATTTGTAACATTCTGAAATGTTGATCAACAATTAGTTACATGTAAAATTTTAACATTATCACTGCCATAATCTAAATTATTGTACCTTCCCTTGCCTCCTGTTTGGCCCTGTGATGTCTTTTTTTTTACAGGGATACTCATTTTTATAGAATTAAGAATAAATATTATAGGTCTCACTGGAACAAAAGGTTAAAGGTCAAGGTTACATGGATCACTTACTGGAGCCTGTGGAGAAGTTATATGGTAGTGGAGAAACAGCATATTTAATTTTGATTTTAATTTGTTTGGGTCTGATTTGCAGGTGTTTGCTGTTAGAGAGGTCGTACCAGGGAAGAGTAACAATGAGATCATCCTTGTGTTACAGTACTATGATTACAATGTAGAGAAAGCAATTCAGGCTTATTTGGAGGGTGAGTATGTCAAACAAAAACACAAATATAACCAGTCCTTGAGTATTGTTTGTTGATTAACCAAGATAATAGCCACTCTTTGGACACTTATTTTGCTGATTCAGCAATATTTAGCTACACTTTGGATCTTGTTTTGCTGATTTAGCAACATATAGCCATTCTTTGGATCTTGTTTTGCTGATTTATCGACATATAGCCACTCTGGACAATTACTTTGCTAAGTCACTGAAATATATCCACTCTTCAGATCTTGTTTAGCTGCAGTCACTTATCATGAAAAAGCATATAAAAAAAAAAGACTGAAGGAAAGAATATAAGTAAACTGTGATTTGAACTTGGTGCACCTGTGTGTCAGGTGACTTGGCTTTCGGCTAGACCAAGCCATTGACAAAATGACAGACTCAGATCTGGGTCATAATGTTACTGATGACTACAGAGAGCAGTAGCAAAATTTTGTTTGATATATCACTCACAAAAGTGAATTATCTAAATTATTTCTTTTGGAAAATGCGCTAATTCATTAGCATAAAGTTTATTACACGACTTGGAGTTATGGCATAATGAATGACCTATTCAGCTTAGGTTGGGGGGGGGGGGGCGGGGGGTCCTTCCTATCTGTATATCCAGTTGTTAGCACTATTGGTCATGGACCAGAAGAGCTGAAGGCCTCTTATTCATCCCAAGTGATAGTTGGTCCTAAATGAAAATGGTGGCACTCAGACATCAAATATGCCCCCAAGATTGCTATCTTGAGAATCTTATTTCTACATGACCTGAACCTGAACAGAAGGCTATATCAGTATGGGATTTTTGCCAACTAGCTTTCTTATCATTTGAAAATAGTCTCATATCAGTGTGACCATCATGGCAGCCATTTAAATCATATTTTTACTCCTCCGGGGTTTACATCCAATGACTTATAACAATATACAGCTGGCCTTAAATGGTACTGATCATTCATGCAATATGGCCACCATAACATCCATCTTGAAAACACTAATTGCTACTTAATGGATTTGTCATATTGACATGCAGTTTCACCAGGAGACTGTATGATGCCTAGTTAATTTTAATTGATAATGGTGCTGATCTGATGTCAGATATGTGCAGGTTCTGCTGCTCTGGGAAATTGGGGAAAAAGTAGGAGAAAGATTAGGCTTGCTTTTGACTGGGAGAAGCCCTTAAACTTTCCAAATATTGATGAAATTTGGGGGAAAACCCATGAATTTTCAACTGCCTCTTGATGACATAAAATATACATAATTGAGTTGTAATTAATATGATTATGACTTAAATTTATCGAATTCCTAGCAGAATTTTTGGAAATTGCACAACCTTTTAGTCAGTTGAGATACAGTTGCCGGACGTAACAGATACTGAAATTGCACACTTTTTAAAATGTATTTCTGGTCAGCCGACAGTCTCATTTTTTTTTACCAACCCTAGCACTTTTTTTCCCCTGAGGGTTATCTCCCCCCCCCCCATTAGTTCATGTATCTAGTCTAGCTCAGTATTTGATGTGCTTAGTACATTATATATACTAATCATTATCATGTATATAATGTTTTTTAAAAAATACCTACCTACCTACCCTAATTTTAAAACAGTGCAGAACGAAGACATATTTTTTCTTTGGCCTTAGATAAATCAATGTTTTGGAAAACTTGTTGAAATACGTGGAAAGAAACATGACAAACAACTCGTTAAAACAAGCATCAGAACATTCTGTTCATCATTCGAGAGTGGCAAGCTTATATAGAACAAATTGCAGAGAGGAAGTAGTATTGTTTCACTTGTACATGTAACATGTAAACTGTACATGTCAATCAATGATGCATATTCCAGTGAAGGTTGAATTTTGACCGTAGTGCATACCTTAACAGTTTCTACTGCCAGTTGAACCTGTTTTCATAAAGTGCAGAAACTTCCACCCTGTGAGAGAAATGTTTTTTTTTAATGTGAATTCTTGTGAGAGACTTTTTGAAGGTGTACCACCAGAGGAAATCTTGGATTTGTTCAATGACTGGTTTATATAAGAAATGTTCTCTTTATAGTTTTAATATTTTATGTTTATATTTATTTTATATTTTAAAAACCTTCAATGACAGGTTTATATAAGAAATGTTCACTACATTTTTAATATTTTTATGTTTTTATTTTTTATTTATATACCTTCAATGACTGGTTTATATAAGAAATGTTTGCTGTCTATTTTTAATAGTTTGTTTTTATTGTTTAATTTATATCCATTTTAAAGATTTTAACATTATTAACATGCATCATTTATCTTTTTGGACCTCTGTACATGTTTATATTTATTTTGGAATGGTTTATCTCTTTTTTTGTTGTTGAAACATTTACCTTTATCACTTTATAGCTAGAATTGTTTTTGCCTGCTGTTAAACCCTGTACATACAGATAGCTAGGTTACCTTGATCTTGCAGACAACGCTATTGTTGACGGTTAGTCCTGGTCATGTGACAGGTTATTTTAATTGAGCTACCTGTATAGCATGGATATGAAAGCAAAAATTGAATAAAGTCTTTATGCTGACATAAAATTTGAAGCTTTTGTTCTCAGCCCTCTTAGTACCAGAGTACTATTTGGCCTGTTGAATGAGGTGGACACAATGAGAAATTTGCCCCACCTTTTAATAACCAGAAATTTGATTCTTTTATGTTAACCCTCTGAATTCCTTAAGCTGTTCAGGTTCATGTTGCTGAAATCAATCAAGCTTTATCAAAGGAAAAGCAATAGATAACAGGAATTGTGAAATATGACCTCTCCACTTAAAGAAGTGAAACTTCATTTGTTATGTATTAATTACGGGGCCATTATAAGATATTTGAATCGTGAATTTTTAAAGAATTACTCTTTGTTTTGTCAGTATGCTTGTCGTCCATCAGATATCATGGATCAGTCTAAACTTGTATTATGAGAAAAGCCAAACCAGACTTTACCAAATGAGGACTGTTGATTTCTGATGGTCATAAACCAAAAGAGCTTATGTGATATTCCATTGTCCGTTATCTATTATCCACTTGCCCCATTGTACAAGATTTTTAAAAAAAAATCTTTTCCTCCTAAACTACTTGTGTGTTTGCAGTGAATCTTTATACAAACATTCATCCCATGGTCTAGTTTGGATCTAAATGAAAATGGTGCTGCTCAGACACCCAATATGGCCACTACAGTGGTCATTTTGAAGATCTTGTTACTACTGTATTTTGGTGTGAATGATGTGCACCCAAATGTTAACTCAGAATGAGGAGGGGAATGTAGTTCTTCCATATCATGTGCATGTGATTCAATAATTTTAAAATTGTGATAATATTGCCAAGTTTTTATAGTGTAACAGCGTGTTGGCCACATAAAAGTAAATAATTTGTAAATGTACATGTACATAGACAAAGCAAAGTGACTACCAGTATGTTTAGCATATCAAAGCTTTGGTGATTACCTTGAAAGACCATGCTGAGCGAATGAAGCATGCTGTCAGTTAAATATTGCTCACTTCATTGTAACAAAGAACCAAGCTTATTTTCTGAAGAAAAGTTAATAAATTGCAAATTTACCCTGACAGATGCATTGTAACTATGTTTAGCATATCAAGCTTAGCTGGCGCTGATTACCAAACTGAGCCAGTGAAGACCTAATCACTGTATAGTTGCAAAGATACACAGGAGACTATGATCTAAATTAATTAATCACTGTATAGTTGCAAAGATACACAGGAGACTATGGTCTAAATTAATTAATCATTTTGTTTCATGATGTGTCAACGTTACCATAACAGACTAAATATAGTTACAAAAAAATATGTTCCCTGAATGTGCCTCTGATGAAAACATTATCACTGCTTGAATTCAGTATATTATATTTCAATTCAGCCAAGAACAAATGAAGGAAAAAAATATATTTGTTCCACTGCCATGCGATACTTTGCACAGCTTTAGAACAACATGTTAGCAGTCATTTTGTAGATATATTTCCAGGTGCAGCATAGAACAAACTGCTACACAGTAATGTGAAATGAAACGAGTTTATTAACATAAGCATTCAAGGAAGAAGACTGTCACTGTTTGTAAGCATTATTTATTTCTTTAATGCGGCTAGTATTGGTAAGCAATTCAATTGCAATGCAACATGCAGTGGATTTAGTGACACATGTATGCAGCTATGGTGTCTTCATCATTCTATCAGATTGACCTGGAAAAACCCTGTTCTTTTAGATCTTCTATAAAGCTCGCATCCCTGACTGAAAATAAGAAAATTAGGCAGAAAAACTGGACATTATACACAGCTAAATACAATACTGTTAGATTTTACAGTCCTTACAACATGGGGTTTTTCACAGAAAGACTTCTTATGATGTCATTGTTGATCATGATGAGTTCACGCAATGCTATTCTGATGTCCAATATGTATGTCATGGGAGCCATTTTTAAAATTTTGTTTTTGCTATTCCATCTTAATTAAAAGTCATAATGAAGTAGAAGTTTTTTGCCAGGAGACTTCTAATGATGACTATTACATTAAGGTCCTAAATGTTGTTGTTGTTGTTGTTGTAGGGTTTAACGCCATTTTTCAGCACACGATAGGCTATACATGGCGGCCAGTATTAATGGTGGCGGAAGAACCCGGGAAAATCCCAGAAAGAACCACCGACCCACGAGAAGCTACTGGCAAGCTTTCTCACATACCCACATTTGCCGAATTGGAGACTCGAACCCACGCAGACAGAGGTGAGATGGCAGTGATCCGTAACAGGGAGCGCTTAGACCACTCGGCCACTCGGGGCCCCAGGTCCTAAATGAGAATGGTTCTGCTTGTATGTGCAGTATAATTGTGCCAGTAGCCATGCTGAAAATTTTTATATCACTACTTCTAAATGGATGGTATTGACATCTTCTAGATGGTCCTAAATAAAAATTGTGCCAATACGAGATCCAATGTATCCACCACAGCAGCCAACTTGAAACACTTGTTTTTGATAGTAGAAATTTATAACCTGTCACTATTATCCGGGATGAAATTCACCTCCTCAGAACTCAGGATTCCAACCTCCCAAGGAACATTCTAGAAACCTCAAATAGTTGATCCAGATCCAGGTTGACAACCTCATTATCAGCTCAAGAAGGATACTCTTTTCCTCTGATGCCTGTAATACCAGGAGGTCTTCAGTTCACTCTTGGATTAGCCTTCATTTATGTGTTAAATATATTTTTTGGGCAAATTGTGTTCGTTTTCCATTTTAACAGTGATTTTATCTCCAGAGTCCTTGCATAAATTAATTGTGAAATTAGCTTACATGATAGTTTTGGGAACTTTTATTCTGTCACATCCATCTTGCGGTGCTTTTGTCTGTTCATCCCCATTGTCTTGTGCAGTGCCAAGGTAAGTAATTCCTCAAGGAGGCTGTCCCAGAATACTGTTTTTGTACTTGCTTTGGTGATACTTGTTAAATTTTTGTCTAGGCTAGATACTTAACCCTGAAGTCTTGATTCCCCTTTGTTCATCAGTTTTGAAAATTATTTATTAATTAATAATATTGTTTTGTGCTCAGTTGTGGAAATTGATTAGTTAATAGGTACTTGCTTAGGTATTGAAATACTTTTTTGTCAATGCTTCATCAGTACATTTTTGAATAAGTTCTTGCATAGGTGGTACACATTTAATTGTTGAATCAAATAATTTTTTTGCTCTGTTTCAAAATATCACTCACTTAAGCTGGGTAGATTTGCATAATTTTTCCGTCAGAGAGGATCAGGCTTCAGCAAGCAGTACATGCTTTTCTTTTCAGGAATATAAAAAAGATGCAGGAAAATGGGGGGTGCTTAAAGGCCACATGGGATTCTCAACACACGTGTTTGTTTTGTATGAACGGACCATTGCCTATTCTATTGTCTATAAACTGATGATATTTGAGATCTGGCAGAGATTCAGTGCATCATTGCCCTTCTGCCTATAGTCTTGATGCCTGGAGAGTATGGGATCCTTACTTCCTCTATTCCAGCAGAATATGTGATTTATCTCTTCTCTGAGAAGAGTACTGCCCCATTGGGACAATTTTGTTACAAATCCCATGGAACTCACCATACGACTCCTCGGTCCACTGTGGAACCAGTCACTCTCAGGTATATATGAGATCTATGTTTCATGAAGTTGAGAGACATAAAGTCATGGAACTCTTGTTGGATAGGCACTCCTCAATTCCAGGAGTTTCTGATCTGTCTTTCGTGAAGTCAAGAGACATACAGCTCCTGAAGAGACCCTTGTGTATCCCAGAGAAGGGAAAGCAGTGATATCGATCTAAATTAGTTGATGGAGTCCTCTTTGTTAGATCATCGCCTGAACAGTCAGTGCTCTTCAAGTACTTAAGCTTGACATAAATGGTCATTAAACTACATTTTGATTGACACATTAGACCCGGGAACAAATTTTTTTTGTTGTACTTTTAACTTTGCATTCATTAAGAAAGTTTTAGAAGTGCAGGTTTAAAATATGGGCCTTGTACAAAAAAAAACAAATGGCTGACTTCCCAAATGGTTCATCTTCAAATGATGATTTCATTTGGTAAATACTGTACTGGTGGCTGATCGCAATGATGACAATGGTTTTTAAAGATTTGAAGCATATCAGATTATTGGAACTGGAAAAGTGTTACTGGAATTCAAGTGAATGATTTTAAATCTGAAAATGATATTGAAATGATATTGAATTTAAGTCCAGTGTGCATTCAGGATGAAAAAGAACAAACAGCATGCCAATCAAACCACAATTGTTAGGTTTTAAAGATAAAATTTAGAAAAGGCAGAATATCAAGCCTACTTAAAATACAGGCAATTTAAAATAAAGGGCAAACTTATCATTTCTTTCCTCAAACGATTCAGCCCATATGGACCTTGCACTACAAAACTATATATATAGCATTTTTTAAGATAATTTGAATAAATAAGAATCTAAAAAGAAATTAAAAAGTAAGGATGTTCATGGGATCAAAGGACCTCACTCTGAACAAGAAGACTTTGGCATTGATGGGCTTAAAATCCTAGTACAGCATTATGGAACATAAAAAATCTGGCATATTCAAGTCATCAAAGCACTGATTCAGGAAAGTGAAAATTTGGTGAGCTCACATTTTCAAAAAATTGTTTTGGAGAAGAGATATCAGAAAGACAATACCTATTGTACCTAACAACCATAAAGAACAGTTTCCAAACTTGTTCAAATTGCCTAAGCTAACTGTGTATATGCCCTTTTAATACAGCAGACTGAAAGGGGTTCTCAGCACAGAACAATATTCATACACATGAAAAAACCATCAGGAGATTAATGCTCATTCAGCTACAGAAGACATCTTTTGTAGATTTTGATTTCAAAAGAACTTTAACACATTAACCCCTAGCGACGACTTTACGGGGCAGGAGGTAGTAGCCTACTGCCGAAGTCTGTAGCGTCATGGTCATGCATGATACACTAAAGTGGGTGGTATTATAGAAAGGTAGACAGATGTAGCTCTACAATGATACCAAATAATCTGGAATATCTAGTTGCACTACAAAATACAGATAATAAAACCTCATTTTTTGTACCCAACTTTTTTTTACGCAAAATTCGCCCGTGGTCGGAATCCAATTTTGTGCCCGATTTTAGACTTTTTGGTCTCAGATCTAAGGCAAACTGGTATGAACAGCTAACAGACAGATGAGCCTTTGCAAAAAGTAGGATAAGATGGGCATTTGGAATAAAGAGTGGTCTCCGTACAAAAATAATGGCTCCGTTTAGCACAAAAAAAAAAAAAAGGAGTTAAACTTTTACCCTTCTGCTCATGCGCGAGTCAAATAGCCAACAAAAAATGATGTTTCTAACACAACTAGGCAGTACGTTATTGAAAGATGACCGGGGATTTGGTGTTTTCAAGTCTATTCAGAAATAGCTTTCAAAATGTGTTTCCTACTCGATTTTCAGTCAAAAATGGCAAAAATCTCCAGGGGTTAATGTGTTAATAGAATGGAGAAGACAGAGAGATGGATAATTGAGTGCTAAATAAATATTGAACTAGAGCTGTTTCTCCCCTCCCTTTTTTTTTCCTGCTCCACATTTTTTAATGACAAGGGGGGAGCTCCCCTGTTATGATAAAATCCTAACAGCATCACTGTAGTTGGTCCTTTATAAAAATGATACTGATCTGAACTATGGCCATCATATCTGCCAGCTGTTCATTCAGAACTGATGGCAGTATTAGCATTGTGTTTTCACACAATATTAAATTTCTTATATTTGGTTGGTCCTAAATGGCCAATGATACCATTTTGCATCAAATTTGGCTGCCATGGTGATCATCTTAAAATAGTGTTACCTCTTCCCTGCTTGAATAAATGGATGCCTTATTGGTAAGGGTTTCTCACTAGAATTATTCTAATGATGTCAACCTGGTTCTAAATGAAACTGCTAGACTAGTTAGTTTGAAAATATTTTTATCATTAAAAAAATATTGTACGTTTAATCGCTAAGCCATTAAATAGAAGAAATGTTCTTGTCTTGAATTCCAGGAAATTCATTTTGGACAGCAGTATCAGTCCCTATTGAGGTACTCTTGTGCACTGGTTCTTCTGGTTCACCAGGAGGCCAAATTTATGAGTTAACCAGTAAGATGAGCAGATAATAATGATATAGGAAACTGTTTTCATTGAGGAACAGGAGTCCAGTGGTTTAATTCCTTCAAGTGCTCCATTTCAAAGAAATGCACTGCACAGAACTCATACAAATAAATTTTTGTGATTTTTTTATAAAAAAAATTAATGCAGTGAAAAATAAACGTCTGTTGTGAAAGACCTAATTCTATCAAACTTTTAAGAAGATAATTGATGGAGCTGTTAAGTATCTGCACTAGCTGCTGCTGCACTGAACCAGTTGTCAACAAGTTCGTCTTTTTTCTTTGTGAAGTTTTTTTTTTAAACTAGAAGTGGAAAGTATTAAGATGTACATTAAGGTATATTTTGTCTTTGTACCCTGCAAAAATACTGCTCAGAATGTTTCACAAATAACTATTAAGCAGTAACTGGTTCTTTTTGGCAGCATGGCAGCCCTGCAAACAATTTTGGTGAATATTAATGTAATTCATATAAAGCAATCATTATAGCATGGGAACATTTGCAACTTCTTTGTCCATGTTAATGTGACTTTGCTAGTTAGTTTTACAATGTTTGTAAGTGTAAATATATAAGATACCAGTAAGAGCCTTATCAGAAAACATTTATTTAAGCTGCAGAAAGAAAATAATTTAAAATCCAGATTGTGTTATGTTGTTATGTGTACTGGTTAAAATGCTTGTTTCTATATAATGACTAGTGTTCTTTGCCAGCTGTTTTGAATTAAACTTTGAGGATGGTTTTTGCATGGGGTAGGGAAGATCCCAATTGATTTCAGGGTCAGAAAAGTCCAAAGTGACCTAGACATAAAGAACAATGGATACCTCATATAATAGCATTTGTTCTTCATGATAAAATCTAAAACAGACTTTGTGGATGGCTTACACTTGGGACAAGGAAGAAGTCCATTGATTTGGCAGTCAAAAAAGTCAAAGATCAAGGTCATTGTGGCTCAAAGAAAATTGGATTTTGCTGATGTTTGTTTCAGTGCAAGGTCCTTGACCAAGGGATGGGGGCGGGGGGCTCACACTTAGGCAATAAAGAAATGTTTAGATTTTGAGATCTGCAAGGCAGAGGTCATAGTCCTGGTGAGTCTAATAAGAAAAGAATCATTTCTGCACAGAAGTTTTAGTTCAAGGCCACATGCCTTGACCAAACATTCCTGGTTGTTGAGAACCAGTTAGTCATTAATCTTTGGAGTGATTAACAAGTGGTACTAGTTCTGAATAGAAGACCATTAAATCTTTGTAGAATGTGGTATTCTTGGTACTTTTATGTAAAAATAAAACTGGTTGGTTCAGGCACCATTCACAATTATCATAGAAAAATAACTGCTTTGTCTAGGTTGAACCAATTACTCTTGTCAGCAGTAACAGCTACCACTGTAGATTCCTTTAGGAAAAGACCATTCAGCTTTCTTATTGGGTTATGGGAGCCTAGGATTTTCTGCCCAGCCTGGATTTCTTTTATCTCGAGATAGTTGTCCCCACCCCCTCCAAGTAATATTCCCACCGTCAGTTAAATGGTTGGCCTCTTTAAGCACTTGACAAGCAGTTTGGCTTCTGCTTAATCAGCTGTGTGAAAATATATTGTGTGTTTTTTGTAGCATGTGTTAATATTTTTTATAATGGGTAAACACTTATTTCTGGCTGGTTAATAGCAACAGAGCAGATTTTGTTGAGGAACAGTGCTGAAATTATCTTTTCCCACAGATTGTATGTGCAGATGTTATTGTTTTTTTCTTTAGCTGGTGGTACCACAGTGTTAATTAATAGAAATATCTTCATATGACATGTTGCCTTGTGGTCATTGACAATATCCAGACCTGACCTGGATTAAAGGAGACCCCAGTATCCTGAACTAGACCCAATGCATATCAATCCAGATTATGTATCATCATACTAATAAGTTGAAATGTGCACTGATCAGCAAAGTTTTTCTTAATTCCTGACATGAGATGGTGGGATTTCCAACACCAATGCATTTTACAGATCATGCTTTGTTTCATTTCTGTGCAGTTAATTAACAGAACAAAATTTCAGATGTTCAGATGCTTGCAAGATATTTCCACATCATCTAAACCCTTGACACGTGTACATGTAGCTAGCTGAAACCACTCTGCTAATGGGTTTGATGAAACTAAAAGAAATTGATCCAGTTATGTTAGAATTTAAGTTTCTTGAATGTTTTTCTTTCTTATCCCAGCATGTAGCCATAATGAAGTCACAAAATCAAATAACTTACAGGTGATAAGGAGTTCTCTCAGTGATCAGTTTGTTTCACTTGTTACAGCAGTATCTCTTTCATTTAGAAAAGGACACTTGTTCAAAGTACAGTTTTGATTAGCTGCATACATGTATACCAAGGGACTGTAGAATGAAGTGGGTATATGACCTGTGGTGGTCATAAAAGATGTTGGTTCAAATACAGGCATTCAAACACATTTTTAAAACATTTTTTTGTCATTTGAAAAATTATAAAAAGTGTAGAGTATAAGAAAGGAATAGAATTTATTGCTTAATTTGTTATCGTGATGCTTTTTTTAAATTTTTTTCACTAACGATAATTGCCAGAAATGTTGGTGAGCTTAAAGTGTCACAAGCCCAACATATTCATTGAGTATGCTTGCGTGGAGGCATATTTATCCCAAATGGCTCATTCACTTAAGCAGACAGTGTCACAGTTGCATGAAGAAATATGAGAAATATTAATCTTAAAAAGATGTACAATATTGACAAATATTTTACTTTTCATCTTGCTTCCATAAAGTAGATGAGAGCTGTTATGCAATCCTAGCTGTTGGAATTGGTGTTAGCATTAGCACATATAAAACTGTACATAACTTGATAAGTGCAGCCATATGCATATCAACTATTTGTCCTTCACAGGTTCTAAGCAACAGTGTGGAGTTGGGTTCATAGCACTTGCTCCCACTTTGGAGGGGCTAAGGGAGCTAACTTTGTGCATGTAAAGTTTTGTACATTCTTGGTTTAGTTCTTGCAATTTAGCTGGGTTTTTTGGGCAGTCTGTATACATACTGGGAGTGTAATAATTAATCAATACCTATTTTCTGCTCCATATTGTTTGTGAAGATATACTATATCAACATCTATACTACTGCTGGACTATTCCATTAAATATTTCAGCAGGAATGTGGCAGTAAATCAATGTATTAACACTGTGGCTTGAAAGTGATGCATCATGACATACATGCATCAAAGTTGAGAAAAGAAAGAACTTCAAAGACCTTTACATCTCATCAGTTGAGTAATAATTATCCATCTGCTTTTTATTCGTTATCAAAATGAGTCCACCATTCTGCAACAGAAACTATTGTACCAGTCTCAGTGAGAAAAAATTATATGGATTTTTAGATTGCTTGGCAGTAAGGTCAAGTTAACTTGTGGTATGGTCCTTTGTCCATTGGTCCCCAGGTGGTCATGGCCATTTGTCCATTGGTTCTCAGGTGGTCATGGTCCTTTGTCCAGTGGTCCCCAGGTGGTCATGGTCCTATGTCCACTGGTCCCCTGGTGGCCATGGTCCCCAGGTGGCTATGGTCCTTTGTACATTGGTCCCCAGATGGTCAAGTGGTTTAATGCACTTGCCTTCATAGGTCACTCAAATCTCTTCTTTGTCTGCATGGATTTGAGTGTTAGCCTGGCCAACATGGTGGGTATATGAGTAAGCTTGTTAGGGAATTTAACATGTGTAATGAGAAGGCCCAGCTGTTCTTCTATTCAGAATCACAAAACATGTATTTCAAAAAGCATATAAGTTTTAATTCAGTGATGAAATCAGATTTGAAAACACATGTTACATTTAGGAATATATAATGTGAAATGTAAGAGATACACGTATATGGTATTGTTTTGTTTCATTTCGTCTCGTGTATTGATCTGTGTATCTGCAAAAGTATCGATGCATTGATACATAAATTGTTTCACCCATAACATCAGTTATCTCCGACATACATCACCAGAATTATTTGTTGTAAATATGATGAATTCTAACACAATAACAAATAAAATTACTTTTCTGATTTTCAAAATTCACAGCATTAAAATTATTGATATACTATTATGCCAAGACTCTCCCTGCAATGTAGTGCCTGGAGAGTCGCATTTTCGGTGTTTGTTCAACAAAACTTTCCAAAAAGTGTGTTCAGATAGGATTATGAGGACAGTAGTCTTGGTTTGACATATCTTATTTTACAGGTTTCTGCTAATGTGTTGTCAGTAAAACTTGAATTCTTACACTAAGCATGCTGAACATTCTTAAGTCAAATGAAGGAGAACTGTTTTCATGAGATTTACTAGATTGTAGAAATTGTAGTCGCCGTACAGTATTATCGTTTGCCTTACCTTGCTGTGTTGGTCATTTGAAGTCTTACTTTTCATTGTAGATGATGCAAAGGCAGCTTTAACGGAGTGGCACTACAGCAGTAAGGTGAGTAAATTCATAAATCCTACAGCAGATTCAGAAGTTTAGCCTAATGATTATTTACTTGTGAATTTGTTTATTATTTACATTTATTTAGTCTCACCAGCATAAGCACATGCTTAAATGTATGATTCACTAAAGTGTATTAAATGCTAGAAGTACATCATGGAATATATGCCTTCATTAGAATGATAAAGTCAGAAAAAAAAAACAGCAGAAGGTTAGTATTGATAATATTCATACTGTTTTGTAGTGAGTTCTTTTTATACTGTTACCATATTTATGAAGGGGCTCTATTGTGTTGTTCCTGATGTCCATTTGTCCTTCTCCTCAGGTTTCACCTGTCAAAGAGTTTTATTCATTAATTTTAGAAGGACTTAATAGAATGAAATAGAATTTGGTATGAGACTTTACATTAGAATACAGGGGCCCCGAGTGGCCGAGTGGCCTAAAGCACTCAATGTTCCAGATCACTGCCATCTCACCTCTGTCTGCGTGGGTTCGAGTCCAATGCTCAGCCAGCGTGGGTACGTGGGATAGCCTGCCAGTAGCTTCTCATGGGTCAGTGGTTCTTCCCTGGGTTTTCCAGGGTTCTTACTCCACCAGTTATACTGGCCGCCATGTATAACCTATCTTGTGCTGAAAAATGGCGTTAAACCCTAGAACAACAACAACAACATTAGAATACCCATGTCAAATTAAATTTTCATATTTTTTTTTTTCTGCCAGACCTTGCATGATGTACATCTTGGGGAAAATTGTTTGTCTGTCTGTCTGTTTGTCTGTTAGCAAAGGTTTGTTGTTGCTACTCATCATGAACTACTTGGATGATTACCTTGAAACTTTGCACATTCATCCCATGGTCTATCTGAATAAAAAGGGTGGTGTTCGAATGTCAAATATGGCCACTACAGTGGCCGTCTTGAAAATATTATTATTGCTTCTTCTCCTGAATGGATGGTCGTATCAGCATGGGGTTTTCATTGAAAAACTTATAATAATGTCTGAGTCCACAATAAAAAACAGTGCTAACTTGACTTACAATAACAGCCATCATGGCACTGTCTTAAAAATAGTGTTATCAAAACTCGAACAAAGAGTCGTATTAATGTGCAGTTTTTACCAGAAGACTTTTTATTATGTCCAGTAGGTCTTTAATGAAAATGGTGAAAATCTGAAATCAAATTTGGCCACCAAAGCAGCCATCTTCCATATCTTGAAGATATTGTTATCTCTACTCCTGTCAAGATAAATGGCTATATCAGCATCAGGTTTTCACCCAGAGACATCCTCTAATTCTTTTTCTTAATGATTACATGTTATGTAATTGACTTTTGTCTAAAATCAAGTTAAAATCAAGTTAATGGTCTGCCTATCTAGTGACATTGATTTTGTAAACAACATAATACATATAAAATATTTCTCAATGATTATTGATTAAATATTCAGATCATTATTAACAGTAAACTTGTTTACTTCAGTTTGAGTTATAGATAATCTTGATTCTGACCTTAAAGGTTTAAGAAATGAAATTTCCTTCAAGATGACAGTATTTCCAGAAAATGATAATTGCAATGTAAATCAAGTGGAGGGGTATATAAATTTGTTTACTTTTGGATTACTCATTCCTAACTTAACATCTGAAGTGGAATCAGTCTTATTGTTGTATTCACTTTTTAATTTGGGTGGATTTATTTACTTTAATTATTCACTGGAATTACAAAGTGCTCATTAATGCTTCTTGAACTAAATCATTAATTTGGAATTGTAGTGAATTCAGTAGAAGATATTTTGGATTATATTATTATGCTGCATCTAAAGGCTGTTAATATATCACCACATTCCAGGCCACTGGCACATTAGCACATTCAAGACTACATGCAAATCGATGCATTCCATGTAGGAATTTATTCGGAACACCACTGGAATTCAATTGAAAATCTATACATTTGAATTTGTGATGGGACTTTAGGACTGTTTTGGTGTTTAATCCGCAGTATAAGTTCTTTTTTAAATTTTTGGTTTGTATGCTTGTGAAATGAATTATTTGTTGAATTTTACAAAACTTGTTGGCTTTCACTCTTTTCTGTTATTTTGTTTTAGACCATCTAGTTTTAATATGTGAAACTGTTGTCACTACTCCCCCTAAATGTATGATCATTTTTATGAAATGGGCTTTTTACCAAAAGACTTCTAATGGCATCTACTTTATCTTAAATGGAAATGGTATCCAGCTAAAATTCAATATGTATACCATGAGTCACTTCAAGAGATTCTTGGAATCATTCAATTACTTTATTACTATTTTAACTGTCGACATTTTATCATGTGTCATACACCTGTTGGATTGTTTCATGAATACCATTTGCAAACTTTTGCATACATTTTTATGGAAGCATTCACAAGAGGATTATATCAGTGAAATTAATAAAATTTCTAAGAAAATGGATAAACATCCACACAAATTAATTTCTTTCATAATCTGGAAACTGCACAATTCAGTCACAACTAAAAATTTAGGTTTACAGTTACTAAGTAAGGTGGGGGCCCCGAGTGGCCGAGTGATCTAAAGCGCTGTCCGTTATGGATCACTGCCATCTCACCTCTGTCTGCATTGGTTCGAGTCTAGGATTCGGCCAATGTGGGTATGTGAGAAAGCTTGCCAGTAGCTTCTCGTGGGTTGGTGGTTCTTCCCGGGGTTTTCCCAGGTTCTTCCTCCACCATTAATACTGGCCACCATGCATAGCCACACAACAACAACAACTAAGTAAGGTAGATACAAATTCATGTTTCAATAAAGAACCAGCATCCAGTTTTGTAGCTTTGTATGAAAAAGTAGATAGCAAGAGAAATATATCACTTGTATGGCCCGAATTTTCGGCACTGTTCACATATTTATGAGTGGTGGCTGAGGAAGGCAGGTCACTTTTAAGCAGATTCAGTATAATTACAGTGCATAATGCAAAATTTCAAAGTCACATGTCCAGCAGGATGAGTAGTGAATTGAAAATCTGTCAAGTCCTAGGTTGTCTCAAAACCTGGTTTTTATTACCTATGTCAAAAATAAATTTTTGTAATAAAGTTCAGTATGTAAGATTTACAGTTCATTATACTGCATGACTTGGCATCAAAGCATTGTGCAGACAGTGTTCAAAAAATCTTTGCAATAACTGGGGCCCAGCTTGACAAAGACTTGTAGTAGTCATTTTGTCTGACCTTCTAGTTTAGTTTCTGCAATATAATTTTAGGATATTAACCTAATATGATATGCAGCTTTAAATTGACCTTTTTTGAGTTTGGCCTTAATTGCTTAACTATCTTTTTCTGCAAATTAAGTTTACCAAAGACTGTTGGATTTCAGCTAAATCCAGCATGCAGCTTTATCTTGAGGAGACCTTGACTGAGTTTGATGGCTGTTATTTCACAATATCATTTGCAAAAGTTGTAATCCCTGATGGCCTGTCATGGCTGGATTCTGCAATATAATTTTACCAAACTATGTTGGATTTCAGCCAGATTTGGATATTGGCTTTGTATTGATAAGACCTTGAATGAACTTAGTTTCTAGTGTTTCATAATATTTACAGGAGGTATGCTCTCTGATTGTCCATTCTCCTGGCTATCATTTCAATGACATTATCAGTTCCAACAGAATTTGATATTGGGCTTTATGTTGATGGGATCTTGATTTTCAGTGTTCCTTAACATCCATTAGGAGATTTGTGGTACCTGATTTCCCATGCATGTAACTTTGGTTATTGTAGCATAACTTTACTGAGATTTTTGGATTTCAACCAAATTTAGCATGCACCTTTGTATTGATGAGACATTAAATTGGTTGGATTTAAATGTAGAGTAGTTTTGACCCTGACTGACCATCTTTCTCTGGTTTTTAGCATGGATTGTAGGCATACCACTTCATAATGACAAGTCGTGGAGCGAGTTTCATTTGTAGCATGTCACTTTATTGTGATTTAAGAAGATTTATGGCTTCTGATTGTCTCTATCCATCAGACTTAAGTTTTTACAGCATTATTTAAGCAAGGGTTGTTGAATTTTAGCCAAATTTAGCATGCGGCTTGATATAATGAGACTTTTGAATGAGTTTTAATATCCAGCATTCCATGTTGTCAGTTAGAAGTGTTTTATGACCCCTAATTTCTCATTCTTCTTATTTCTGTTTATACAGTATTAATTTACTAAAGATTGTTGAATTTTAACCAAGTTACTTGTTATGCATGTTTATACTGATTTTACTTTGAATGGGTTGGATTTTCAGTATTTCCAAGTCATCATTTAGAGTTGTGACCACTGATTTTCCATTTCCCATTTTCCTAAATTTGGTTCCTGACATAAGTTCTTCTGTGTTAGGCCTGCTGAGGAAATTATAGTGAGTGGGTCCCTTTGCGATGCATCCCCTCATCACTAATTGCTATAGTTAATTGTATGAATGGCTTTCAAGGAGAATTAATTACACAGACACACTTGCATATTCACACATGCACTTGTGAACACACACTCATGCAGCCACACTTTCAAACTTATGATTGCCTATTGACCTAAAAAAAAAACACATTTGTATAGTGCTTGTTTTCAGTTCATCAGTTTTTTTTTTATATCTTCAGCCTGCAACTAAGAAGAAGAAGAATAAGAAGAAGTCTCCACAGAGACCTCTTTCTGAGTCTGGGTCAGTGACCACTCCTAAGGTCAATGGGGTGGTCAATGGGGACAGCATGGAGCCCTATGTGAATGGGGATCTTGACCCTGGTAAGTTGACATTCTTTTGGTATGTTCGCTTGAATTTGATGCAAACTGTTCTTGTTTTGATCCTCAGCAACAGTTGCTTTCCTCAAATCTCATTATTATCTTACCAGTGACTCTTGTCCGAGTTATCTCTGATTCTTCCAACCCCATTTTTTTATATTTGTATATTTATGTTGGGTGTAGTGTCAGAGCCAATTGCATATAGAAAAGTTGGAATTTGCCAAGAACGTGCAGAGTCTGTATAGGGTAACCACTTATTAGCCAGCCTAGTAAACTTGAACGACCTTTCATTTAGCCATAACTGCATAAAATTGATAGGAAGATGCAGCATAACATTTATTCTGTCTTTAAGTCCCCTACCGACAAGACAAAACTACACTGTAGATGAAATTTGACTAGGAGATCACCATTTGCATTGCAAGTCACCCAAATTTCTAACCTACATGTCCTTGACATCAGATGTCCAACAGTTACATGATATTAACAATAACCCTTCCCAGTTTTGTTGTAGGAAAACAAATTAAAAACTTAAAATAAAAGTCATGTAAAGTACACAAACTTCACAGCTACTTATTCTTGGAACAACAACCAAAATCCTGTCACAGTTGCGGCAACCAATTTTCAAAACATGTCGCCATTTTCATAATAGAGTTTTGTCCGTTTATCTCAACATTCTCGGGATAAAGGTAATATTGTCAACATAAGCGGATGTTTAGACAAGTAACCGGGGTGGGGGTGCTGAATATAAATTGATTTTTGTTTTTGTTGTTGTAGGGTTTAACGCCATTTTTCAGCATGATAGGCTATACATGGCGGCCAGTATTAATGGTGGAGGAAGAACCCAGGAAAAACCCCAGTAAGAACCACCGACCCACGAGAAGCTACTGGCAAGCTTTCTCACATACCCACATTGGCTGAATCCAAGACTACAATCTACGCAGACAGAGGTGAGATGGCAGTGATCCGTAACGGAGAGCGCTTTAGACCACTCGGCCACTCAGGGACCCGAATATAAATTGAAATTAAGCAGTCAAGTGACATGTTTAATAAGTGACCTGTTGTCAGTGACTAGGATTTGCACACAGAGAGAAAAAACAATAATGGAAATTTTTATTAAAAGACGACAAGTAGTCTGAAATATACTTGTATAGTGACAACTTATATTTGTGTAGTACACTCCACATGTTAAATAATGTACATGTATGTGAAAAATTCATGAATTTGAGTATTAGATCCTATGTTAGAAAATTCACGTATCAGTCAGATCCCTGTTAGAACATACAGCGTGTGTGTGTGTGTGTGTGTATATATATATATATATATATATATATATATATATATATTTATATATACCGTATATACTCGCGTATAAGCTGACCCCCCCAAACTGAATTGGTAAAATTGTTATAAAGTGCATGACCCACGTATAAGCTGACCCATAATTTCTAGACACCGGTACATCACAAGATGCACAAAGTGAGTTCTGAATACGTTTATTTAGGCAAATCACATTATTAAATAAAATGAAAGTAAGAAAAGCTAATTTATATGTTGAAATAAAAACAATTCAAAAGTGTTGAGTCTTAATGGAAATTTAATTAATTCTCATTCTAAAATCATGAATTATAAAAGTTCTATCACTTTTAGAATCCTTCAAAATCTGGCTCTGTATCAGACTCGCCAAACAGTTCACGAAACTCGGCTTCTGTTACAGGCGTGCTTTCATCATATACGTCGTCATTGTCATCATGGTCATCTGATAGTGTGTCGTTCTCCTTCTCGCTCTTCTCGTCATTGTCGGATTGAAATATAGCATCATCCTCTGTTCCATCCATGACATTGCTGATACAGCACTTCCTGAATGATTTTGCAAAATTTTCCAATGGAATTGAGTCCCACGCTTCTTTTACCCACTTGGCGACCAAATCGATGTCGGGCCTCATTAAATTCTTGCCTTTTGTCATTTTCACAGCCCCTGAACAAACCCATTCTGCCTTAAACTTTCGTAACTTGTCCTTAATAGGTTTGTTAAGGCAGACATCAAGAGGTTGTAACACTGATGTTAAACCTCCTGGTATCACAGCCAGTGTTGTTTTCATTTTCTTTGTGGCCTTTTTTACTTCATCGGTCTTCTGTGCACGAAACATATCCCATACAAGCATTGAAGGTTTCCGAAGAATTGCACCTGGTCTCTTGTATATAGTGGTAGTATACTATTTATATACCTTATCCTGTAATTATTTCTATGTGTGGTTGGTTATCAATTTGTATTTGATAATTATTTATCATTGTTGTTTATTTGTGTGTGTTTTTTAAACTACTGGTAGTGTGATTCAATTGATAAAAATATGATTGGTTTCAGTGTGGACATTATTCAAGTATTGTGACAGTTTATAACTTTGAGCAGAAACCATGTCTACTACCATATCTGATTAAACAATACATCTGAGAGTCGGCATGTATTAGTAAAGTCATTGGCATTGTGCAACAAAACAAACCTATTATCACCGAGGCATTTACACATATTAAGCATATGGTAGCTATTGTACAACAGTCTACCGCTAACAAACCACTTTGCTTTACAAACAACTAAACAACAGTAGTATATAAACTGTGGCTGCCAATTACTTCTAAAACACCTGTCAAAGAGACCCCACAAATTATATTGTTTTACAGTTATTCACACTGACTCGTATATTGCCCTGTTATTTACCCTTCCTAAGTGTGCGCGCAACAAACCCCTATGGAGCCTCTCGCTATTGTTCCTTTAAGACTATCGTACATGTATTTCTACTCTCGATCAAAATGTTTGTCGTATATACCTTCAGTATCGCAATTCTTTTATTTTTTTATGTAGATTCTTTTCATACTTACACTGAAATAAGCTAGCGTGCATTTGCACGATACCGTAGAGTTTAATGATTACTGATTAGCTGAGGGTTAAATACTTAACTGGAGATTACTAATATGGCGGTTCTTTTGGAAAATACACGTACCACCGTGGCTCAAATAACACGTATGGCTGCATTTTCTGGTGGATGGACATCTGTCAAATAGACGTCAAGTACGTTAAAACATGTTTTTCATTCATTATCCTACCACTTAAGTTAGAAAAAAAATATTTGTTTCACTTCACGACAGAACAAATCTTATGAGCCATGTGGCATCATTAGGCATGTGATCTCATCTTCGGCAATCGACAGAAACAATAAATACTGGAAATCGAGGGGAAAAAGCGTAAAAAATTTCAGACTTGGACCTTGGCCCGCAGATAAGCCAACCCCCCTTCTTCCAGGCCTTATTTTTTCCCTAAATTTTTCGGCTTATATGCGAGTATATACGGTATATAAATGGTATTTCTCTTTTGATCTATATCCCATTGTCAACAAACAAACAATTCACTTTGATATTCATTATCATAGTTGCACATGGCTGTATGTTTGTTTATATGCTACATGTGCTTGAATTTAAATTGGCCCATAATTTGGTCAGCCAGAGACAACTACCACGATGCAGAGGTTACCGAGAGGATGAGGCTATTCAAAGGGAAATTAAAATATGAACAAATTAAAAAGTTTAACACACATTTTTGCAGTATGTCCCACCTTCATTTAACATGATGGCCAGGTATCTATTGTTGGAACTTTAATTTGGGTTTTTTACAACACCATTGGTTGCGATCATAAACATAACAGTTCTGTTGCAAACAGGCATAATAAGTATGTTCCAGTCACTATCAAAAATGAAACAGTGCTTTTATTTAAGTGTGATGATGACTTCCTTTGATCAAAGGTCTGCAGCTTGCTTTGATGAAGATGCATGTGTTTGTGAAGGCACCACTAAAGGCCCTCTTTGAAGGATCAAACAAAATGCCCATTTGTTATTGCTGCGGCACATCAAATAATTGTAGACCATTAAGATGTAATTTCTTTTTTCATTTGCTTAATATCTATACAGAACGATCGTTTGCATTAAAGGTAATCAGTTTTCTGTACAGTTTCAGCAAACCTATTTTTTTTGGTACATTTTTCAAAAAAGAAAAAAAGATTGCTGTCATTTGGTTGATTGTAGTTGTTCAGAGGTGGTCAGTTGTAGCTAGTCAGATAGCATGACTACTTAGTTATCTTACGGCATGCAGTCGTACTAAGGCCAGACATAGCATAAGCAGATTACACTGGTCAACAGTGAAATCATTACTGACTTGAAAAGGCCCTAATCTGTAGTATTTTGGTGTGCCGAACACGAATATAACCGTGAAAAATTTGTATTGGCTCTCGTTTTGAAGATATTCATATACCTCATTTTCTATGTTTCACTGTGTAAATTTCTCCAGTAGGACTGCAGCAACATCCGGAATAATGATGTAACATTGCATAATACCATCATGCTCACATCATCCACAGTTGATTGCATCATTTTCTGATGCAATGCAATACTAATGCCATGCGGCTGCTGAAGTAAGTTGACGTCAGCAGTGTACTATACATGTGTAGGCCTATTATACTAATGCCAGGCGGCTGCTGAAGCTGACATAAGCAGTGTACTATATAAAGCCCAATCAGATAGGTTCAACATTTAAAATATTTTAGACGTTGTGCGAGACAGTTCAAGCTACTGTTACATAAAACTTATTATTTTATCCATTTACGTACAATAAAGAACAGTAATGCCTCGAAAGTGTGTTAATACCGCGGACAATTTTTGCTATATTTGTGGGGAAGTGACATTTGCCAACCAGAAGAAAAGTATCAATTCTCAAGTGAAGAAGGCATATCATCTTTACTTCGGATGCAAGGTTGGTGACCAAGACAAGCCTTGGGCTCCGCATATATGCTGTGCTACATGTACAACACAGCTTTCACAGTGGTTGAATTGCAAAAGGTCATCAATGCCGTTTGCAGTCCCAGTGGTGTGGAGAGAGCCAAGCAACCACCTAAATGACTGTTACTTCTGCTTGGTTCCTCCTCTTTCCGGCGGAATAACGAAGCGAAAGAAGTCGAGAATAGTCTACCCAAACATTCCGTCTGCATTGAGACCAGTTCCACATGGTGAGGGACTTCCTATTCCAGAACCTCCAGCAGAATATTCTCTTGATTCATCTGACGAAGACAAAGGTGAGTCGACCTGTTCTTCTCCTGGTCCATCAGCATGCAGTGATCCAGATTTTCACTGTGGTGCATCATCAACCCCACACAGAATAACACAGGAAGAACTAAATGACCTGATTCGTGATTTGGACTTATCAAAGAACAAGGCAGAATTGCTAGGATCAAGACTCCAACAATGGAATCTTCTAGAAGAAGATGTCACAATTACTGCATATCGAAAGCGCCACCAGCAATTGGAGCCTTTCTTCAGAAAGGAAAGTAATCTGATATTCTGTTCCGATATTGAGGGCCTCATGAATGCTTTAAAAATCACTCATGACCCACAAGAATGGAGACTATTTGTGGACTCTTCGAAACTGAGTCTCAAGGCTGTGCTTTTGCACAATGGAAACATTCTTCCATCTATTCCAGTAGCGTATGCTGTCCACATGAAAGAGACATACGATAACTTAAGGCAGCTACTGAATTCCATTGAGTATAACAAGTACAGCTGGCACCTCTGTGGTGATTTGAAGGTAGTTGCCCTTTTAATGGGACTGCAGCAAGGATATACAAAATACATGTGTTTCTTATGCGAGTGGGATAGCCGAGCAAGGGAAATGCACTACATGAGGAAGGAATGGACTCACAGGCAGAATGTAGCCATTGGAGAGAAGAATATCCAACACCCAGCTCTGGTTGAGGCTCAGAAAATCTTGCTACCACCCCTTCACATCAAACTAGGTTTGATGAAGAACTTCGTGAAAGCCATTGACCGGACTTTGCCAGCATTCCGATACCTGCATGAAAAATTCCCTCGACTCAGCGAAGCAAAGATTAAAGAGGGAGTTTTTGTGGGTCCTCAGATTCGAGAGCTTTTCAAAGATGACCGGTTCAACAACTTGCTGGAAGGTGACGCGAAACAAGCATGGAATGCTTTTCGCCTAGTTTCTACAAACTTCCTCGGAAATGTTAGGGCAGAAAACTATAAGGAACTAGTAGAAGACATGTTGATGAAGTATAAGAAACTTGGCTGCAATATGTCTCTGAAGATTCACTTCCTTCATTCCCATTTGGATTTCTTTCCTAGCAACTGTGGTATTGTTAGTGATGAACACGGCGAACGTTTTCATCAAGATATCGCAACAATGGAACAAAGATACCAGGGAAAATGGTCCACTACAATGCTGGCTGACTACTGCTGGACACTCCTCAGAGATGCTTCCGAACAGCTGTACAAGAGACAGGCGAAGAAATCTAAGATGTAGTCAATGACTTGATTTTTTATAGGTAGGCTATTACAGTTGACCTTTTACTATTGGAATGCATTTCGTTATGTAAACATTAATTTCTTGCAGATTACAAAAAAACTAGAGCCAATTTTGCAATTTGACTGTCATATTCGTGTTCAGCACATAAAAATTGATAAGAATTGACTAATTTTATTTCAGTAACATGACTTTTGTCAAAATTTGTTGTCCAGTGTTATGGTATAATAATGCTGTATTAGGGTGATTTGTCAATATGAACAAAGCATTTGTTTATGTAACAATGGTTTCCAGTGCAATTTTATATCCAAGTTTGCAACTTCCTCAAAATTGAAATAGTGTCAATATCTTTTGAAATCCAGGGAATCACTTACCGGATTCAGACAGAGAACACAAAACTGTAATTAGTTATTTTAATCCGTCATAGATTAGGTTGTTGACAATAATCAGTGTGACCATCCACACTTTTATCCTGCAGGTGGCATTTTCATAATAGACCTTATGGCTGTACATTCATGAAACTTGTTAAGTGCATATTCTGACTCAACTTTTGATAATAAATCATGAGCAAGTTAACAGATTTTATGGATTTGAAAGTTAAAAGTTATCTAATGTAAGCATGTTGCTAGACAGGAAAGAAATATTTGAATTTGAGTGTGCATTCAACTTGTGAAGTCTGATGAATATGGGGCCAGGATCCTTATTTGGAAGTTTTACTTAGTACAGCCTCCTAAAGCAGAGGACTGGTCTTTGATACACTGGCCTCAAATGGAAATAGATGCTAATATGAGTAATGGGTGAATTCCATTAATCAGTTTATTGACCATTTCAGAGGATGTTGTCCGCAATGTGCAGTCCTTAAATGGGGATTATCAAGGACCAATTATCGAGAAATCCCAGGCAGCACAGCAAACATATAAAGAAGCACCATCTGTGATAAGCAGTGATAGTCGTACAACACAATCACCATCATTGGACATCGAAGAAAGGGAACCAACCCCACAACCACAATCACAACGTCCACAACAACAGTATCAACTCTCCCATACTAATAGACAAACAGCTCACCCAGGTAACAGGATTTTTCCTCATTTCCCTTGTTTATGGTATAGGTGGCCTCTTAGTCAGGTTAAGTACCCCCCCCCCCCCCAATCTGCTTTCATGGTGAAGGACATTCGAGTTCTGTTGCATGACTTGAGTGTAAGAATTTACATTATATTAGACAGCACCACCTCCAGTTGTGACAGTTATAGATTATTTGTTTTTAAATTCCAGTTTTTACATTCAGTATGTGTCAGTTCAGTAGCGTATAAACCGTTCGCATATAAGCGGACCAACCAAACTGAATAGGTATAAACACTAAAAAATGTATGACCCGCATATAAGTCTGACCCACACGTCTGCGACAGCATCACTGGATGCATGAGGTAAGTTCTAAAAGCATTTATATGGACAAACTTATATCTCCAAAAATTATATGTAAATAACTTGGGTTGACATGAAAGTTCAGAAATAATGCTTCAAAAAGTATGTTAGTACCATAAAAACTGAGTTGTAGTTTGTTTTGATGTAAGCGACCTTACACCCAGTTTTACAAAACTATGGTAATCATGATAATATAATTGAGTGACAGGCAGTTACTAGGGCTGTCAACGGGTACTCGGGTACCCGGATACCCGACCGTATTGAAAAACCCGGGTATTGAAACGTAAACGTGGGTACCCGTAAAAAAAAATTGCCACACTCGCCAACCACTTCAAACAGGTGTGACAGCTATGGCTTTAATTAGAAACCAGATCCCTGCTTAATATAAATAAACAATACATCAGAGAGTCTGTTTGGATTAATAAAATTCATTGGCATTGTGCAACATGACAAACCGTTATCCCCGAGGCATTATATACCAAGGTTAAAACATAGCATTGTTCTACAGGTAATAAACCTCTTTGTAGACGATAATTATTGATTGTGGGTGCTAAATAATCGGTACATTGCGTGCTCTTTTAATGAAATCCAGATGGATACCTTTGATTTCCGAACACACATGTCGAAGAAATCCCACAATTTATATTATGAACAATTATCACCTAGACACCTTGAAATCTTCGTAATGCCTCAAAGTAATCTTTGAGCAGCTCGTTGTTTTTCTAGTTGACTAGCTCTGCTAATTTTGAAAGTTAGCCATCATACATATACCAATATTTCTACTTTCGATACTACTACGTTTTTGTCATAACTATCTTAAGAATTATAATTCCAAAATAATATCACTTCTGCGACTGCGTGGTCACGTGGTATAACTGGGGCATAATAGCCCTATTTGTTATTGCCATTTTAGAAGAGCTTCATGTGTCGAACAAAACAGTTATTATAGCGACTCTTAGTAATATTATTTTTGTATTTAAATACATTTTTAAGAAAGAGTAATGGGCAAAGGTTCTAAAGTGTGGGCGCATGCTGAACGACTAAATGATAATAATGCTCGTTGCAAGTTGTGTGAACTGGTGCTTTCTGCAAAAGGTGGAAACACAAGTACTTTGCGGAAACATCTTGTTGGAACACATCACATCGACGTTGATAAGAATGAGAGCGCAAATAGTACTCCGAGCATTGCTTCATTCTTGGTCAGAAAACCAAACTGTGTAGTGAATACAGTTTGTGGTCTTCTCTCTCTCTCTCTCTCTCTCACTCACACACACACACACACACACACACACACACAAAGACGGTTTTAACGCATTACTCTTGACATGTGGTAAAGCTGCTTTACACGCATGCGTGGGTAATTCAAATCTGCGGTCAAAAGCCGATGAATAAACGTGATCTGTTCTAACAAGGGCTTGTACTTTAAAAAAGGTGAGTGTTCTAAAGGATTTAACGCGGCTGATCACAGTGATCATTAAAAGTTGGATTGTACCTACCATCTGTGTACAAAGGTCATTCTAAATAAATTTATTAATTAATAGCTTGCGGTCAGATCATTCGCAGCTACATCGGTGCGGACGCATCAGACCGAGTAGTGCATTACACGGTTAGCCTCTATCGCCATACAAAATATTAAAGAAATGGGGATAACAATTAGTTGGTCTACGCTTGTACATGTCATTCATGTGCTAACGGGTGCCCGGGTACCCGTTAAATTTCGCAACAGGTACCCGGGTTGGTTTTTCGTGATTTTTGACAGCCCTAGCAGTTACACATCAAAGTACTTATAGTTGCTGGTTAATATTCCCTCAAACCAAGCCAGTTTAAGGATTTTAATGATTATCTGGCATGTTTTAATCTCAGAAAACAAAATTATAAACAGTTATAAACAAAGGAGACGCTGGAACAATTAGCTTTTCATTGTGTGGAAAATTATGATTTTGTTCAGCCAAAACCCAAAAGTAAAATAGATTGATGATGATCTTAGTTGGTCTGTATTCAAAATTGTGGCCTTTGTTATTACCATTCTTTCATAACATGTAACAGTTATGCTGGTTTTGTGCCTTGAACAATTGAATGTGTGTACCTTTTCATAAAGATTACCTCAATTTGTAGCATCGCCTACATAATTAAAAGAGAGTAACTCCCGAGTGAGTGGATCAACATAAATGAAACAGCTATTACCAACTATCCAAAAAGTTATCTGGAAGAATGCAGTTTGGTTGAAACAATGAAAAAAGCAAACTCTGCATCTAAATATGTTTGGGAATAAACAAGTAATAAAAAAAATGCTAAGCATGATATGCACTGTGTTAGTACTGTACATTCTAGTACAGCCTGATCTCCTGGGCAAACTCGAACTGGCCCGGGAATTATGAAGTCTTTATTTACCTTTATTTAATTTTGTGTTGGAGAAATCAGAAAATATGCACATGCAAAATAATAACAAAATGCAATCATAGTAGTTTATAACAGTTTAATAAATGTTAAGACACAGAAAATGTACTTTTTTACATGCATATACGTCTTAGGACACTGAAAAAAAATATTTTCATGTCCGAAAATTTACAGCCATTATGGTGTTCAATAAAAAAAATCTTAAAAACTTGTCAGGTTTAGACCTTGGCCTGCAGATGAGCCGACATCCATTCTTCCAGGCCTTTATTTTTGCGAAAATTATTCGGTTTATACATGAGTATATATGGTAATTATTGTTTTCTTTATGGTAATTAATAATTGTATGAATGTTTAAATACTTAAAAGTTGTGGAATCTCCCAGTCAAATCTCATTCCCATCAAGTCTGTGAGATTATCTTTTCATGGATGGCAGCCCTAGATTTAGTATCAAGTTCTTTAGAGCTTAATTGTGGCCCAAGATGCTGATTGAGGATTTTACTGGGTATTTTTTACCTTCATCTTCATTTTTTGTTTGTTTACATTTTTAACAATTTTTAAATCTTTGTATTTTTTACTTTACTAGACTACTTGTTTACTTTTATTCAGGTTGTTCTTCCCGATGATTTTAGCTTGATTTTTTTACCTTACTATTTTTATTACTTAATTATCATTATTGTTCTGGTGAGCCATTAAACCATATACCTGCATATATACCTCTCTTCCTATAAAAGGTCTATACTTCTGTTACACCTCCTTTCATGTATAAGATCTGTACTTCTGTTACACCTCCCTTCCTGTATAAGGTCTGTACTTCTGTTACACCTCCCTTCCTGTATAAGATCTGTACTTCTGTTACACCTCCCTTCCTGTATAAGGTCTGTACTTCTGTTACACCTCCCTTCCTGTATAAGGTCTGTACTTCTATTACACCTCCCTTCCTATATAAGGTCCGTACTTCTATATACCTCCCTTCCTATATAAGGTCTGTACTTCTATTACACCTCCCTTCCTGTATAAGGTCTGTACTTCTATTACACCTCCCTTCCTGTATAAGGTCTGTACTTCTATTACACCTCCCTTCCTTTATAAGGTCTGTACTTCTATTACACCTCCCTTCCTGTATAAGGTCTGTACTTCTATTACACCTCCCTTCCTGTATAAGGTCTGTACTTCTATTACACCTCCCTTCCTGTATAAGGTCTGTACTTCTATTACACCTCCCTTCCTGTATAAGGTCTGTACTTCTATTACACCTCTCTTCCTGTATAAGGTCTGTACTTCTATTACACCTCCCTTCCTGTATAAGGTCTGTACATCTATTACACCTCCCTTCCTGTATAAGGTCTGTACTTCCTATTACACCTCCCTTCCAATATAAGGTCTGTACTTCTATTACACCTATGGTAAAAGATTTAGAATGTCAGCCCAACTTCATGCTCGTTCATTCCAAACCATAGACAAAGATACAAGCTATGGAAGATACAAGCTCTGAATCCATAGACAAAGATAAAAGCTCAGAGTCCATAGACAAAGATACAGTGTCAGAGTCCATTGACAAAGATGCAGTGTCAGAGTTCATTGACAAAGATACAATGTCAGAGTCCATAGGCAAAGATGCAATGTCCAAATTCATGGACAAAGATACAGTGTCAGAGTCCATAGACAAAGATGCAATGTCAGAGTCCATAGGCAAAGATACAATGTCCAAATTCATGGACAAAGATACAGTGTCAGAGTCCACAGACAAAGATGCAGTGTCAGAGTCCATAGACAAAGATACAATGTCCAAATTCATGGACAAAGATACAGTGTCAGAGTCCATAGACAAAGATGCAAGATCTGAGTCATGTTCTTGAAGCCTAAGCACAAACTTGATGTTAAATTTTTTATTTTTACTGAAATGGAATTAAAATCATTTTAGGAGTTTAGAATTGTGCCCTTTCTTCCTGCTATTGTCATTCAAAATTACAGAGATAGATTTATATACAGCATCATGCATCTTTTTTTAAAACCACGTATGTTCTGTGGATAAAACCTACAACTTAAGAGGTGTTAAGCAGACGTATTGCCAGTGTCCGGTCCAGTTACCATCATCAATCATTTTCATATACTTTTATTTGTTTATTTTTGTTTCTTCCAGGATCTCACTCTCATCACCATGGCAACAGAAGTAGAACTTCAAGTACCTCCTCTACGGGAGAAAAAAGTGCCACTAAAAAGACCGCCCATTCTGGTAACAATATAACAGTATATCTTCTGTGTCACATCTTGGTTTGTCTTGGGGACATTTTATGTATCCTGGTCCATAATGATCCAAGAATGGGATTTGTTAAATATATGTGGACACTGGCAGTTTGAGGTGGGGAGAATGACCCTTGGGCTCATTCATAATGCAGTGCACACTTTCTGTGTGTTCTCATTTGTATGATACATATATATGATAGGGGCCATTGTTAATGGGTCATAGGCTATCCTGAGGGTTTTTCTCTCTCACTCTCTCTCTCTGTCTTGCAAAAAAAGTGTATTTACTTGGCCTCTTCAACAATCAAAACCCAAATGTCAAAACAACAAATCATTTTTTTTATTCCTGAGCAGTGCTAAAAAAAAATCTGATAGCCTGCTGCCTTGGTCCCTCTAAATTTAGATGAGGCTCATCCTGTATTTTAAGTGAGGTGCCCATCAGGCTTGTTGAAAATTTGTTAATTTGCCAGTGAAAACTTTGAGCTGATGATGTGTAAATGTATTTTCAAGATGTTGACATATCTGCCATAACACGACACAGTCTAAATCAGATCACATTTGTCCTACGTGAAATTGAGATATGATTTTAATCAAACTGAAGGATGGTGTATCATGCTAAAAATATGTTGTTGTTCCCCCAATAACCCTGACTCTGTTGTGTTTCGAGATAACATAATTTCAGTAATCTTCAG
Source organism: Sinohyriopsis cumingii (assembly GCA_028554795.2). Taxonomy (NCBI): domain Eukaryota; kingdom Metazoa; phylum Mollusca; class Bivalvia; order Unionida; family Unionidae; genus Sinohyriopsis; species Sinohyriopsis cumingii. The sequence continues at coordinate 63,441,438 of CM068833.1, read as the reverse complement.
TAAAAAGAAAACACTTTCAGCATATGCCTATTACAGGTAGCATGTATAAAAGGTAAACAGTCATGATTGGAGCTGATGTAAAACTATCCCTTGGCAGTTTAATAGGGACAATTAAAGGCAAAGGTCAGGTATAAACCACCATTTCACATATTACTTAATTGGCTCACAATAGCTTGTGAGATGTGTTTGAAGGCAGCATTGGGTGAGCCCATTGTGCTAATTTGCATAGGTAGGATCAGGAAGTGGAACAAACCAGTAGAGGTAAATCAAAGAGATGCCAGATGCATGTACAAGAACAAAAGTTATTACATATTATTGCCTTGAATGAGAACATTTAAACCATGTTTATTATATTTTTGAAAAGTTTGTGAACAGCTGCAATGTTTCGTCTGTCCATATTGGCCTTTACGCCAGAAATGTTCTCGCTTACTTCTGTGCTGAATGTGCAGCAATCACATGATCTCGTTGACAGTTATATTCTTTGTTTAGTGCCTCATAGTTTCCTTTCTCAAGTAGCTGTTTTGATTTCTGTTGCTCATCCATGTATTAGTATGACTGATTGTACTCTTCACACTGTGGAGGAAAGATATCACTCAGTCGATCTCTGTTCTCGTTTGTATGTTACATGTGATGGGTGCCATTGATAACGGTTAATAGGAACTCCTGAGACCTGACTAGGGCAAAAAAGTTGCATTTTATGTGTAAAACTTTGTCTTGCATTAGCAGAAAAATGATGTTCAAGTCACCCTTTATTGCTGACTATGTGGTTGGAGTAGTTATGAATGCACTCAAAAGTGTCTCAGTTGAGGAGGTCACAATGTTAATTTTGTAGTTTGAATGAGCCAGTAATTGGTAGGAAACTCCACTCCAACATTGCATCTTGCACCTGACCATCAGAAATTATCAGATTAGAGTTGTAATCTGCAATACTACTGCCAGTAAATCTCTGAGCCTTAGTGTAACTACCATGAGTGCAACTTAATTAGGCAATTGTTCTCCAGAACAGCCCCCCTCTGCAACACGTATGGTTTCACCAGTAATTATTCAGTGGGCACTTCAAAAAGGAATCATAGAGAAATTATAAACATCAACATGTACTGTTTATTTCATTTACATAAGACCCAAAACGAACAACTGCTGCACTAACTTCAGCCATGAGACTAGGTGTCTTCTGTGTGCCAAGTCATCTATGTGTAAAGAGACTTGGAGAAAACAAAAAGTCAGATAACAATTTGTAGTTTTAGTTATAAAATTGACATGAAGAAACAAAAACTGTTCCCAGAGCAGTATTTTACAGGAACATGCAGAAATAATTATACACCACTAATAGTAGTGGTATTGGACAATGTATTTAACTTTTCAGTTACATGCACAAAAATAGAGAAAGCTAACCTGAAGCTTTCGTCCTTACCCTAAGGACATCATTAGCAGACTGATGAGTTCTCTACTGACTGTCAACAAGCTCACTGGCCAGGGCAAACATTGTGGCAGTGCCGTGATCTCAGACAAGCTTGAACTTGATCTTCGATGTTCATTAAATCTCGCTTTCAGTGTTCTTTCCATTTCTCCAATATAGTCATGATTGCACTGACTTTCACCCTGTCCTTCACACTTAATGTGATAGATAAGTCCACAAATATCCCTGTTATTAGACTTATCCTGGGGGTGAACTTGCATCTGTCTTAGCCTAGGTCCAGTATGGTTTGAAACATGAAATAATTTTGTGTCATTGGAACATGCACTTCAGGCAAATTGAAGTCCCTTTTACATATGGTAGGATGATGTTGCTTTTCGAAACTATTTTCCCAGTTGGTCTGCTTTCCATGGTGTTGTCATTCGGAGTAGCATTTAGCCTGTTGGAAACCTTAATCGCCCATTCCAGATGATGACACCTCTTGAGGGCAGCAGTAACATCATCCAGTTCTTGTTTTAAATCTGTTGGATCAGATGTCACAACTTGTGTTCTGTGATGTAATGTTCTGACCACCCCAAGTTTCTGGTCTAATGGGTGGTACGAGTCAAAATCATGGTACTGGTTGGTATGTGTAAGTTTACAATAAACAGTAATTTTCAATGTGCTGTCATTGTTTCTGATGGTGTTTGTGTCCAGTAAGGATAATCTGCCATTTCATTCATTTTAGATGGTGAATTTAATATCCAGATCAATGCTATTAATGTGATCTGTGAATTCCGTCACATATTCTACATTCTGCTTATTGTGTGTGTGTGTGTGTCGCCAACATATCTTTACCACCAACACAGGGGATGGGGAGCAGTGATAAGTGTTAACTACTTAAAGTGTTCCATATATAAATTACACACAAAGGGGAAACTGGTGAACCCATAGCAGTTAATTGTATGTGAAGGTAGAAAGTACCATTATACACAAAGTATGTGCACTTCAAAACACAACACCAACAGTCTTGTAACTCATTGTTTTGACAGTGGTGTCCTTTTTGCAAGGGTACGGTCTGAAGATAATCTGTCATTAATAGCTAAAAAAGCCTTACCAACCGGTACACTAGTAACTAAGGCACTCACATCGTATGAGGCCAATACTTTGTCCTCCGACACACTCTTGTCCTTAATGAGGCTTGCAAAATGTTATTGATATGATGTTCAGTATTTCCAACTAATGGTGCTAAAAGTAGCTTTAAAACATTTTCTGTCGTATCGCTACGATGTCTGCAGTGTGGCAGTTTATAGTGATGTCTAGCACTGGGGTATCATGCTGCAGACATGTAGCATGATGTCCCACTCAGTCGCATTATCCTGACACCAGGCCGACATGTCCTAACACTAACCTCTTAATGCTGAGCGCCAAGCGAGGTAGCTGTTAGTACCAATTTTGTAAGTCTTTGGTATGACTTGACTGGGGATCGAACCCACGACCTCCCGCATCCGAGGTGGACGCTGTAACCAATATGCCAGTGGAGCAGTTACAGACACTTATGGAAAACCTCATAAGCAGTTTATACAATTAATTGTAGGCGCTTTACGTTTTGGTTGATTAAATTTGTTTCTGAATGAAGTAAAGCAGATGATTCGTGGACTGCCACGTTAACCTTTTTGATACAATGTTTCAGATTTAGGCTAGCTATGCAGTAGACACAAGAAAGGGTCCATACAAATAACATACAAGTGACAAGGGATAAATTGTCTTCTTTAGCTGGTAATTAGAATGGCAAAAAAATATACTTACAGTTTTACATATTGAATTTCCTCAAAATGTACTTTCTTAGTTCTGCCATGTCATAGGTTCTCAATCTTGATTACACATTTTGAAATCGTACTGTAATTTTGATTATAAGTGCAATTACATCATCCTTACTGCTCTCAAAATGAAATAAGCATTAAATACCATAGCGTCTTTTTGATAATTGCATTGGAAAGACTTAATATTTTTTCCACATTATGATTTTAAACATTCAGTGACAGAAACAGAAACACATTTGCAGATGTCAACACACTTCTCCGTCACTTCTTCAGTCAGATGTATTTCATGTAGAATTGTCACCTATAAATCCAGTCCATAATCACAAAATTTCATAGAATCAACAAAAATACCAAAATCTATTCCTTCCAGATCAAATGGAAAAGTTGTTGCAATGCTCATTCATTCACAATATGACTCCCAATTTCAATTTTAACTAGGCACTTCATTTTCTTTCGAAAGTTATGTCGAGACGCGAAATTCTAATTTATCTCGGCCGATTTATATGTGCAGTAATGTTGTTGCTGTATAATAATGAATCTGCCCTTGTGTATTTACTTTGGAATATGGCATATAATTCAGTTACTTTGTTTCTTGTAGTGTAGTTTGTTAATATAATTAAGCATTAGGTAGAATAAGAAAATGAGCATATAATAAAAAGGTTACTGCATTTGTATAGGAAAATATGAACTCGTTTTGTAGGATGGATATACTGCACTTCCAAGGTTGTGCACTATTTACATCTGAACATTTGTTCATATTTTTCCATACAAATGCAGTAACCTATAATTATTGCTACTCCTTCTGGAAGGATAGTAATATTTGCATGAGGTTTTTGTTACGAAGTCTTGTTGGTTCATATGAAAATAGTGTTGATTAGATCTCCAAATAAGTCCATCATGGTGACCATGTTAAAAATCTTGTTGCTATTTCTTTTGGATGGTTGGTCATATTGACGTGTTTATGCCCAAAGACATCTAGAAATGGTCCTAAATTAAAATCATGCTGCTCCAACCACCAATATGATTGCCATAACCACCATCTAGAAAATTTTCTTATCACTAACTCATTAGTTGATGGTCGTATCAACATGGAGTTTTTCCTGAAAGATTTTAATAATGTCTTGTTGGTCCCTGATGAAAATGGTGCTGATCTGACATCCAGTATGACTACCTTTTAAGCCTTCTTATAATTTTAATCACTACTAATCATGAACGGATGGTCAATTAGACATAGGGCTTTCACCAGATTACTTAATTGTCAAGATCCAGTATGGCCACTATAGCAGCCAACTTTGAAATATTGTGATTGTTGGGGAGTGCTCACCAGTTAATACGTACTTTTGAGAGAGTGACAAATGTAAGGTGAAGTAGTTGGCATTTAAAACATGCACAATGGAGAGAATGTTGGCATACCTCTATGCTACATTAATGTGGATGATATTTCTTTGGATATTGTACTTTTGGAAATTTTACATGATTTAAGCACACTGCTAACTAAAATGACTGCTCCCTTGTGTTAAAAAATCAGCCTGAATTAGTCTAAAGTACACTATACATAGCAGCTATTAAAATAGGGATAATGAATTTTGACGATACCAGCTTCTGAAAGTGCAATGAATGAATTACCAAATATATAAAATGTAAAAAAAAGTTATCGGCTCATTTTTTTTATACAATTTATCTCTGAAGTTCAGGAAGTGAAAATGACCAAGTAGAGCTAGCACTTTTTTGAAAGGTGCACATCTGAAGTAAGGCCAAGCTGTATACTCTATAACCCATAGTACACCCATCAATTGTACACCAAAATAAAGGGAATTAAAGGTTCTTTGAATTATACCTAAGATATACAAGATCTTTTTTAAATAGCCAGTATAACCAGTGAGGAAAGCCGGGGGAAATTCTTTTTCTTTAAAATCCTAACCATATGCAAAATAATAAACTGTAGAGTGTCACCTGTTATACCTCCAGAATTGATGGTCATATTGACATAGGGTTTTTACCAACTTACATTCTCAGTTCTTACATCATCTAGTTAGCCCTGAACACATACCTCAGTATCTATACACACATCCATGTCATGCCTACACACAGATATGTATATGTTAACTTTATACACATACATGCCATATCTGCATACAAATATGTATGTGCATGTCTTACATATACACATGCATGCATATCCATGTCATACCTACACACATATGTATATGTATGCCATACATTCACATCCATATGTACATGTATACCATACGTTCACATACATACATACATACATACATACGTTCACATACATTCATACATACATACATACACACATACATCCATGCCATGCCATGCCATGCATTCACATGCATGCACATCCATGCCATGCATACACATACATGCCATGCATACACATACATGTGCATCCATGCCATGCATACAGATACATGCACATCCATGCCATGCATACACACATTCACATCCATGCCATGCATACACATACATGCACATCCATGCCATGCATACATATACATGCACATCCATGCCATGCATACACACATTCACATCCATGCCATGCATACACATACATTCACATCCATGCCATGCATACACATACATGCACATCCATGCCATGCATACACATACATGCACATCCATGCCATGCATACACACATTCACATCCATGCCATGCATACACACATTCACATCCATGCCATGCATACACATACATTCACATCCATGCCATGCATACACATACATGCACATCCATGCCATGCATACACACATTCACATCCATGCCATGCACTAAACATACATTCACATCCATGCCATGCATACACATACATGCACATCAATGCCATGCATACAGACATGCACATCCATGCCATGCATACACAGACATTCACATCCATGCCATGCATACATGTACATGCACATCCATGCCATCCATACATATACATGCACATCCATGTCATGCATACACAGGCATTCACATTGATGCCATACATACACATTGATGCCATACGTGCAAATTGATGCCATACATGCACATTGATGCCATACATGCGCATTGATGCCATGCATACACATCTGTGCCATACATTCACATCCATGCCATACATATACATATGCGCACATCTTTGCCATACACATCTGTGTCATACTTTAACATCCATACCATACATATACATACATTCACATCTATGCCATACATTCACATCTGTGCAATACATATACATACATGCACATCTTTGCCATACACATCTGTCATATATTCACATCCATACCATACATATACATGCATTCACATCTATGCCATACATGTACATACATTCATATGCATGTTATACTTACACATACATTCACATTCATGCCATACATATACATAGAGTCACGTCTGTGCCATACATATACAAACATTGACATCAATGCCATACATATACATACATTCACATCGATGCCATACATACACATACACTCACATCCATGCCATACATGTACATACAGTCACGTTTGTGCCATACATATACATACATTGGCATCAGTGCCATACATATACATGCGTTCACATTGATGCCATACATACACATACACTCACATCCATGCCATGCATATACATACAGTCACGTCTGTGCCATACATATACAAACATTGACATCGATGCCATACATATACATACATTCACATCTATGCTATACATATATGAACATTCACATCGATGCCATACATACACATCCATGTCATACATTCACAATCATGCCCTACATAGACATCCATGCCATATATTGACATCCATGCTATACATACACATCCATGCCATACATACACATTTATGCCATACATACACATATATTCACATCTATGCCATACATGCACACCCATACTATACATGCATATCTAAGCCATACATTCACATCTATGCCATACATATACATACATTCACATCTGTGCCATACATACACATCCATGTCATGCATTCCCATCCATGCCATACATACACATCTATGCCATAGATACACATTTATGCCATACTTAGACATACATGCTATACATGCACATCTATGCCATACATGCACATCCATGCCATAGATACACATTTATGCCATACATACATGCTCATCTATGCCATACATGCACATTGATGCCATACATACACATACATTCACATCCATGCCATACATACACATACATTCACATCCATGCCATTCCAACACATAAATATGTATATGAGTGCATCACGTACATACATACATGCATGCATGCATGCATACATACATACATACATACATACATACATACATACATACATACATACATATCTATGCCATACATTCACATTCATGCCATACATACACATACATTCACTTCCATGACATACACACATACATTCACATATATGCCATACATACAGATACATGCACATCCATGCCCTACAAACATCCATGCCATACATACACATACATGCCATGCATATACATACATGCACATCTAGGGGCCCTGAGTGGTCTAAAGTGCTCTCCATTACGGATCACTGCCATCTCACCTCTGCGCCGGTTTGAGTCTTAGATTCAGCCAGTGTGGGTATGTGAGAAAGCTTGCCGGTAGCTTCTCGTGGGTTGGTGGTTCTTTCCAGGGTTTTCCCGGGTTCTTCCTCCACCATTAATACTGGCCACCATGTATAGCCTATTGTGTGCTGAAAAATGGCATTAAAACCCAACAACACCAACAACAACATGCACATCTATGCAATACATACACATCCATGCCATACCTACACAAATATGTATATGCATGGCATACATATACACATACATACATACACATCCATGCCAATGTACACATCCCTAGTCCTGGTCAACACAAAAATGAAAATGTATTTCATCAGACAGTTTCAGTGTTTGAGTGAAGCAGTTACAGGCTAAATAAGTACAAGATTAAAAGAGATTCAGTTCTTTAACTCCTGTTTCATTTGAGAGTAGTAAAAAATATAAAGAACACTTGCCTTTTGCATAAAATTATCCAGTAAACTGCACTTGATGGACTTTTTTCTCTCAGAAGAAAAGAGCTTGTATTAACAGACATTTTGATGTTTTTCATCAATCTTGCAATGTTTATATCTCTTTTGTAGGTTTGGAGAAGTCAATCAAGGATTTACATCGCCAGACTGTCTCTTTAGAACGGCTAAAGCTGTTGCTTAACAGTGAGACTGACAAAGCTACTAAAAGGATCAAGGTTGTTTTTGATGAGCTCAGAAACGGGTATGTACATCACTTTTGTTGAATATGAGGCTGTATGTACTCACTTGTATATTCAATCCAACTGCAGCTGCACATACCCATATCTGCCCTTGCATAATGCTCCAGCAGATCTAGGTCTATGCAGTTTGTTAGGATTAGAACCAACAACATAAGCCCAAACATTATGCTGTGTTGTTTGCAGTTGGACTGGACTTAAAAGCAAGTATGTATGATGATACATGCATATAGCTGCAAAGAGTACTGACTCAGATCTACTGTTGCATATATTGCTGGAAGATCAGCATCTATGCTGTTGTATGAAATCCTTAATGAAGCCAATGGCATAGAATCTGATCTGCGATTGCATTATGGGACAGCAGATCAGAGTCCACACTTTTTGGCTGTTAGGCTTGCATTATACAGTGATAAATATGGTAGTTAATGAACAGTATAAAACAGATCTTAGTGCTGTGTCCACCTTGGTAGAAATTTGAAATAGCAATTACTTTGACATATGTGTACGTGTGTGTATATCCATCTATACATACATTGATCCATCCACACCCTAGATCTGGTGTCAGCAATCCATGGCACATGTGCCAATGGTGGCATGCCAGACTCTTTGGAGAGGTATGTATGTGTATATCTTTCTATACATCTATCCGTCCATACCCTAGATCTGGTGACAGCAACCTTTGGCACATGTGCCAACAGTATTGCACAAGACTGTTTGGAAAGGTACAAATTTTTGTTCTGTATAATATTGTACTTACTAAGTTAAAGGGACAAATATGACTTGGCATGCAGCACTGTACAATTGAGCAGAATTCTAAAAAGTTTTTACTGCCTCCTTATGTTAAGGTCATTGTTATAGTTTTTAAAGTTAAACTTAATATTAAAATTTTGTACTGAGTAGCTAATATATAGTGGCTGCAGAAATTGAGGCTTGTGTTTTTTAACACTTATTATTCTTCTACATATTTTTCAACATTGGTGTAATATTAGTCACACTTGTCATAAAAACTCCAGAAATACAAAACTTTGAACATGGGTGCATACTCTGTTTTATAGACGTTTGCACCAATTTAATTTTTTTCACATTCCGGTTATTTGATCAGCTGAATTTAGTAGACTATCTTAGAAGAATAGCTTGTAAAAGTTGTTAGAATCTCAGTTATAGAACTAGGTATATAAAACAAATGCTTGTGATCTAATGCCAGTACCACCAATGCTGCTCCAGTGGCAAAGTGGTTAGAGCGTCTGCCTTGGATGCAGGAGGTTGTGGGTTCAATCCCCTGCCGAGTCATACCAAAGACTTACACGAATGGTACTACCAGCTGCCTCGCTTGATGCTCAGCATTAAGAGGTTAGTGTTAGGACTGGTCAGCCTGGTGTCAAGATAATGGGACTGGGTGGGTCATCATGCTACAGGTCTGCAGCATGATGCCCCAGTGCTAGACATTACTATAAAACTGTTACACTGCATACATCAGTGACATAACTGAAAAATTGTTAAAGCTACGTTAAAATCCAAAACACACAGTGCCAGTACAGTTTTAGGTGAAGAAAGAAAAGATTTTGTTCTTCATATTCCTATAACTAAAAATTCCTTTCAAATTCATTATTGTGTTTTTGACCTGTGTCAAATTCAATTGATACTTGGAGAATATGATTAATACGATGTTGTTTGAAATGTTTGATGCCTTGGTATATTCAATGAGAAATTGAAGTTTGGTACCATGACAAATTTTATATTGCAGTATTTCTGAATACTGTGCAATACTACAATGTACAATGGTATACCAGTTATTTTAGAGATCAGCAATTTCGATCAGGGACCTGAGATTGGGGGTGGGGTTGGTGTGAATTTCACGCTCGCATGTAGCTGGAAAATTTGATCTTGCTTTGATTTATTGCAAAATAAAACAATATTAGATCCATTATATTATTTGAAAAAATAAAATTAGCTTTAAATTGAATAAAATATCTTGACTCGTAAGAAAATTACAGGAGCGACTCTCCAGAAAGTAAATGGTCAGTACCAAATAGTAGTATGTTTATGTTAAATTGTTGTAGAAGTTTTTACCAAAAACCTAATATGGGATGCTTACACTAAAGCTGAAACCCTGTGAAAGACGATGTGCTGACTGATAATTAGAGTTTGCTGATAACAATAGGAAGTGTTGACATTAAAGCCTACAATTGACTAGCTACACTACTGAGAGAAACTTTGAAATTGATACCAACACCAAGACAAGATATTTATCAGAGGGGGCCATTAAACATTAAACATGCTGACTCAATATAAAAAAAAGAAATTATGTAGTAGTCAAACAGGTAAAAATTTTAGTATGATTTTTGGACTAGAAAGGAATATATTAGCATATGCTAATACTTAACTAAAAGAAATCCATTTTTTAAATATTTTTTTTCAAAAATCTTAATTGTATTTAAAAAGTTAAGAGATTTGGCCTGAATATCTTTCACACCATCCTATTTGGCTGTCATGTTGGCATAAATGACGTCAAATGTGTGAGGAAAAGGTTCATAAATATAATTATGTATGTAACATTTTAAATTAATTTGTTACAAATAAAACTGTTTTGTAAAATTAAGAAATTTTGGAATTATTTTGTCATGAAAAATGAAATCTTGCTCTTAGTATCTTTAAATATGTAACAAGATCACTTAGGGATTTCCATGCAATACCTTCCTGATGGAAACTACCAAAGTACCAATACAGTGAAAAAGCACCTTGGTATGTACCACTGGAAGAAAATACTGCAGTAAAATAGTATACAGGCAATACTGTGCATCTGTTCTAAATACCAATTATCAATCAGTCAGTGTTGAAATGAACATTGTTGATAACCATACTTATTAGTACTTAACACATTAATTTACATTGATATGGCAAGTTACATTGTACCATGACAGTAGGTAGGCATATGGCAAATTACACATACCTTGACAGTCTGTAGTTATATATATATATATATATATATATATATATATATATATATATATATATATATATATATAATGCAACAACAAAAATGGTATGCTCTGTGATCTTGGTTTTTTATTTTGCAGTTTAAACAATCGAGAGAATGAACTGAATGCTGAAATGGAAGAAGTAAAACGAACTGCTAGTAAGACTTCACGACTACAAAGTGACAACATCAACTGCAAATAGTATTACTACTGCCAATGCTGTTGTTGTTGTGTCTCGTGCTACTAAATCATTACAAAGATTCTTCTGTATATGTTCATTTATCAGTAATCATATGACAGAATATATTAAAATATATTTGTTTGGCTTTGTATCTGTCATTGTAAGTTTGACTGTTACCATTTTCTATAAGTCCTTGTTTTGTATCATAGGGTAATTCATAGCTTGAAGAAATTGGTGGATTTTGTTGCTGGACCAATGTTAGTAGGAAGTGAGAAACTATTCTGCAACACTGTCATTCATCCCTTTGACCTTAGGGTCAATGTCACGTTTAAAAAAGATTAGTTGATCTGTTTGGTTAAAGTTTCTCAGGTTGCTTATATTTTTGACTCCTTGATTGATTTTAATGATACTTTGGATGAACCATTATGAAGCTACAATGAATCATGTGATGGCAAGCTCATTCAGCCTTTTTACAGCAGTGCTTATATCGCGGGTTCAGTATGCAGGCCCAGGCCTTCTTGTTTATTAAATCCAATTGATTTTATTAAATTAACAATTTATGAAACAATATCATGCTGAGAGTCAGTTATAATTTTGTGGTGCTCCTGTTTTCTTTGTTTTCATGGATAATCTAGATTTAAAATCACAATGAAATATGAAAGAAGCTTATATTCAAAATCCCCCTTGCTTCTACTGCATCTGACAGTACAGTATTACTCTTCTGTTTGCTTGTTATACTACCAGCAAGACTTACTGTGCTGATATAATGTTTTTTGAAAGATGAGGAACAATGGAAATTTGTTACCGTTTAATTTGCGTGCAATATTTTTATATACTTGAAAGCTCTGTAATTATGTAATAACTATGAAGATATAGTAATGAATGAAAAATTATGGATTTTGTCTGTCTTATTATGTAATTTATAATAAATTATTCTCACTGATATATTATGCAAAACACTGAAACTAGGAAATGTTTCATAAACATGACAGCATGAAAGTTCAAGAAAATTAAATGTCAATCGCACTAAGATCCTTTTTAAGCATGTGAATTTCTGAATATTAGCCTCTATTTATCAATGAAAATACTCAACATTATGTATGGATCATGAAGTAAGGTATTATCAACTGTTGGACACTGTTCCATGGAAGAAATATATTATTGTGGAAGCAGTTACTGTGACTGTCTGAAATACTAGCCATTTTGTAAGTAAACAAAAATGTTTTAACAGCATTTTAAATTTTGTTAATTGGACCGCTCCGGTGTCCTAATGGTTAGAGTCTGCCTCACATGCAGGAGGTTGCAGGTTCAAACTATGAGTCATACCAAGGACTTATTAAAAAATGGTACTATTAGCTACCTTGCTAGGCGCTGTGCATTAAGAGGTTAGTGAGTGTGTGATTGGATTTTTAATGTGACTGGGTGTGGCATCATGCTACATGTCTGCGTCATGATGCCCCAGTGCTAGACAGGACTTTAAACTGACACACTGCAGACACTGTAGCAATATGACTGAAAAATTGTTAAAGCTATGTTAAAGATCCAAATCACACACATGCACACACAGTTTTGCTAATTACAAGTACTCATCACTATTCCATCGAGTTCAAGAGCACATTGATATAACTAAACATGTTTCAGGCATATAACTGCTGAATAAGGAAGGAGCAGACAAGTCTCAAAGCCCATTCTAATCATGTCCCTTCAAGGTGACACTTTGTCATCTGTGAAGATGATGAACTCTGTGTGAATTGGTTTATGTGTATATGGTTTCATGTTAGTCAAGACCTTACCTGAGAGTACATCTCCACTGTCCTGCCATTCATTTGATTGAGCAATAGCTTGGGCCCTGATGTGTAAATGGAAGGAGGGGGGTTACATGCAGCTGGTACAAAAGTGGTGGGACCCAGGATAGCTCAGTTGGTAGAGTGTTGGACTTATAATCTATTGGTAGTGGGTTCAGTACCTGCCCAGGCCAATGTGAATTGGCTCCCTTGGTGTGTCATTGAAAAAGGCACTTAGCTCCCTTTTCTTTGGTATGATAAAGCCAATAAAGTGTTAGAAATGCTGTTAAAATCCATGTAAACAACGCAAAAAACCCCCATAAAACAGTAGTTTTTGATCAAGTTTTTCATTAAATGAGACAGCAACCTCTCCCAGCTGTATACTTTAGAAACATCAATGAGTGTTACTCTTCTGACTAGTGTCAGCAGCTTTTTGATAGTTGAGAGAGTGAAACACAATTTCAACAGATCTGTTTTGAAATGGAAAAAATGGAAATTTTGTTTAGAAAAACTTGGTATGATGTCATTAGCTTTGCTTTACTGCATGATCCCCAATTGTCAAGAACTTTGTTTTAATAGATGTCTTTAAGAACAAACAAAAAAAACAACGTAATGCAGTCTTAATAAAAAGCAATGGAATTACACATGAAAAAAGGATGTTGGCATCTTGCTGATTTAGATATTCACATTTATGCAAAGTGTTATTAGCATTTTATAACTTATCTAATTAACCTAATTACTACAGTAGGCATTAAACCTGTTTGCTTGAAAATGTATGAAATTGAATTTGATTTTATCTGTCATAGAGATGAATATATCACTGATCAGTATTCTGTCATGTTTATTTTTGCTTTGTTTTTATTTTCTTTAAATGACAAGGCCACTGAATTAGAACTTATGAATATACACTTTTTAACCAAACCACAAAATTTAATACCAAAGAATTCATTATGATTCACAATATAAGATAAACTGCATGGAGCAAATGCCATATTGGAGTAAGCAGCAAATTACACGTCAATTTCACACTTATGATAAGGTACTATGTGAATGTATATGTATGTTTGGCATGTATGTGAATGTGTGTGTGTAAATGTTGTTTCATACATATTATTTTTGGCAGATAAAAGATTGTGTTTTGTGCTTGTTATTTAGGTGAAATCTTCCAGATGAGGCAAAAGCTGGCAGCAGAGTTGAAGATGAAGACTGACAGATCAGAACGGATGACTGAACAGCAGTTAGCAGAACTGCGGGCTGAGATAAAGGTTTGAGGACCTTTTATCATCATTTTGAAACTCATCTTTGTTGTTATATTTTCGTTGGCTTAGATTGTGACATGACGGAGAGATGTGGCTTACACTGTATTTGTGATCGCTACTACAGGAGTAGCAATGTTTAGGTTCTTTTTTTAAAGTCTTGCTTTAAATGTATGCAAGTCAGATGGGCAGTGGCAGGGGCATATCATAACGGTAAGACATTCATCGTATGAGTTGGTATTGGCCAAAACCTCAAAAAGAAATGATTTGCAGAGATTAACTTGGTGAAGTAGTTTATCATTAAAAATTTATAACTTGCAGATACTCGTGTTGTTCAGTTGCCCTTATATTACACAGATCTGTGCACCCTCCGTATTTTTCTGTATTTAGTACGGGAAAAAATATCAAATACGGAAATAAGACTTCAAGAGCTAAATCCTATTTCATGCGAGGTAAAATGCAGAAAATTTGTATTTGGCAAGTACAAAAGAAAAAGAAAAGAAAGAAGTATGAAAGTAAAGCAAAAGCAACCTGCCGTAGTTAGCTCTCAGCCTCTGTAGTAAATAGAAGGGTCATGTGCGAAATGCTCTGCAACGGCACATGTGTAAAGTTTCTTTGTTATTGCATCTGTAGTGTAAACAGCATCATGGCAGAGTCAGGTTTGGGAAATGTATTTGAAAGGGTATCTATGAGGAAGAGAGTGACTAAAGAAGAATTAACTTAATCAAAGACATGTTGGGTTTGGAATTGTGGTTTATGAAACTATTGGATGTAATTAAAGTTCAAGTAAACTTGACAAAATTTTTAGTTGAACAAAATGTTTACCATTAGTGAGTCATTCTTGAATCACACTTCTGGATTTTTAAACACGTTTTCCAGAAAGACAATAGTAGTTACATTATATTTTGTTACACCTTCATGAAAGTGGGTCCAACTTAAAGAAAACAATCAACTGCCCAACTGGGAAGGACTTGTTATTAGGGTTGACATGTCTGGGGGCTACCAATTGCTCATGACGTTCATATTTACATGCATATACAGTAACTTTAAAGGAATAACCATAGTGCAACAATTTGTAAAATGTTGTAAACAGAAGCTGAGTGGAGTCTTCTTGCTTTATAATGCTTATTTGGCATTGAATGTGTTGAAGACGGTTACTGATTTAAGTTTAGAGGGTATTGCAGTGACGTTTATACCTCCTATACTTCCAGCATTTTGTAACAGACAGGAAGATAGATGAGGATTTAGGAAGGACAACCAGATTTTTATATGACTCTGACCACTTAATAGAGGTAAGTTTAACATTTACATTTTTTTTATATGAATATGGAAGTGGTATTGTAAAGTTTTTCTGTCGATCCCATACGTGGCATATATATGTCAGTGGCATATATCATTTGGTTTTCCTGTTGATCTGTGCATATGCACATCAGCTATAAAAATAGTCAGCAATTAATCAGGTTCTCACACAAACATCCATGGATATAGCTGTGAGAGTAGATTGACATTTTTCCTTTTGAATAAAAGAAGGCATATTGCATTCTTGGTGATTACACTGGAACAGAATTCAAGTGTACGACTAAAACACAAATGAAATGAACAGTATATCAGGGTTATGTTTGATTATGATATTCCTTATGTTCAACAAATAAGGGTACAATCTTTGGGCATATTGATGAATAAAAATGGGATTTATGCCTGTCCCCGCAATAAAAGTAGATGCACAAGTTATCCAGGTGTTAGTTGAGGGAGCAGTGCACATGGAAACAAATGATATTAGCGTTTACTTGTTATGAGAGACAGATGAGCACACTTTATTTCCGTTATGTGCATTGAACCACAGATGCACAAAACACAACTGTGTGCATTCTCCTGATTTATAGGTAATACAGGACCATATGTGTACCTTACTCCGTTATTTTCAAGGAATGCACATGCTGCATATCAATTGCATTCGTTTCTTTCCAACTACTCCTGGAGCTAATATGTTTGGACAAGTATACCTGCTTAATGTTAGGAATATGTGCATTAAAAGTATGACTTATAGTGAATAGCAAAGCAATTATTCCTATAGTAATTAATGTATTGGTAGAGAGATGTATGCATATAGGAAAAAAATATTCAACATGGTTTAATACTTAATTGCAATTGAAATCATATAGTACATAAACAAAATCCAACAGTTTGCAAAAGTTTTTAAAGCATTTGAATGGTAGGAAACTAATTTAAAGACATTTTATAGACCTGTCACCAACAGTACTGTACTTAATAGTTCAGTCTGTGATCCGAATGCTGTGAATGAGGAAAATGAAGAAAAAGGGCTTCCATAACAGTTGGCAGCGTCGGAGATGCTCCGTAGAGCCATGTACATCTCATGTGTCTGGCCAGGCATGGGCATGAGTGACAACATAAAAACAAAATAAAAACAAAACAATGTTGCATGCATTGCTGTATAGTGGGGTGAACCTATATCAACATTTTCATTCACTTATAGCAGACAAATGTTGATTACCTGTCGAGTTTCAATGAGTACATTAGTTGCATAATTAACAGAGTTCACAAGTTTATCCAATCATTTTTAAAATAACAATTTTTCCAAACTTTTCAAATAAAAATCTTATAAATATGTTGCAATCCCTTCAATAGGAACTGCTTGAAAAGAAGATACAAGCACATGGAAATGCAAATTAATGTCACTCATACTTCTGGCAACATGAGTTCCATATTTTTTGTCTTCTATAAACATGTCACATTTTTCATAAGTGAAAAATTTCATATTTATGAATGTTGAAAAAAGTAATATCTTAATTTTCTTTTCAGGAAATAAAGAAATTTGGTGAAAGTAAGTATTGAATATGCACAATAAACACACAATAAATTACCCGGAGGGTTCTTGTCTATATGAGCTAATTTTTCTGCCAAGAGTTAATATGCTTTGATATATAACTGTCTTTAGATTTACACTTTATGTGCAGGAAATAAAAAACCAATTATACAGTATGAATCCTTGACTACTCTTCCATTATCTTTCATTTGGCACAATATTGCTAGGGTGTTCTGGTGGCTCAGATGTTAGCCTGCCAGATTTGCGAAGTAATGGGTGCAGGTTCAAATCCTACCATCGGACCAGTCAGGGTCAGGTACTTTGGTGTGTCCTTGGGCAATTGTCTCAGCTCTAAATAACTTACTTGTGTTGCTGTGCCATAAAGCACTACACCAAAGCAAACCTAACCATATGGCTAGGAATTTCGTGATGTGCCCTTAAACCATAATACATGCAATATTTGTTTTTTCCTTCCTGCATATGTTGCACAGTTTTACTTGCATCATGTACATACTACTCTCTTGAAGATAATATGATTTGCCAATAGACATTTAATTGCTTGGCAGATACGTTGCTCACTCCATATCTAATATGTCATCATTGCTGCTTTCACTGTATGTAAGAAATCAGCTGAGTCCATGTGTAATAAATCATGTTTGTTCAGGCTGTGTGTAACACATCATTTCTGCATGTAAGAAATCGTATCTGCTCAGTCCATATGTAATAATGTCTGCTCCCACTGTACAAGAAATCATCTCTGCTCAGTCCATATGTAATAATGTCTGCTCACACTGTACAAGAAATCATCTCTGCTCAGTCCATATGTAATAATGTCTGCTCACACTGTACAAGAAATCATCTCTGCTAAGTCCATATGAAATATGTCATGTCTGTTCAGTCCATATGTATCACATCATTTCTGCTCACTCTGTAAGAAATCTTGCCTACACAGTCAGTATGTAAGACAATGTCATACATGGTTAGTCCATATATGTAATGTATTGTCGTGTCAGCTCATTCAGTATGTAACACGGTTATATTTGCAGTCTTTAACAAATTATCATTTCTGTTCAAACTTTGTGCAACTTATTATCATGTCTTCTCAGTCTCTATGTGACACATTCTTGTGTTACCTTGGTGTGTATATGTGTATATGTATATATATATATATATCACAGTAATGCAATATTGAATGATAGATCACATCTTTGTCAGTATTAGAAAATCTATTATCACAAGACATGATCTAGCAGTCAAGCTCAAAATTACTCTGATAATTATATCTTTGTTATATACCTAGCACTTTGAAGATAAATTAATAAAATCTCCAAATGTAACTGATAAAAAGAAATTGCTTAACATTTTAACCTGCCTGACATGAACTTAATCTTAAGTCACAAACCATATTTCATTTATTTGAACAGCTGATATGTGCATGAATTTCATTTTCATGAAAGAAGCATGTGCAATAAAGTCACATATTTTCGTCATTGTCACTGTTAATAACTCTAGTTCTTTGAAGCATGAGGACAGCAATTATTGTGCTGTTGTCAAAATTTGCATCAAATAGGCTATCGGTTGAATAACTAGGAATGTTTGTATCTGAAGCCTAGTATAAACATGATTGAACCATATCTAGGGGGACATTGTGAGAAGTCAGATGGGGACTTGGCATGGGAATGAAAGCATTATTTTAACAGTTAATTACAGTGGATGGGACAAAATATTGGCACTTGATGATACAGATTGTTAAAAAGAATGCTAATCATTTCATTCATATGTCAAGCGAGGCCACCGGTTAGTTATTCACACTTGTTCAGTATTAACCAGGAACAATGAGGAAAAGTAGTTCTAGCCTTGTTAGAGAGTAAAGCAATAATGGAATCTGAAAACAACAGTACTGTTTTTCTTATTTTTGGATTTGACAGTAGAATTCTGGCTTATTCCATAGGTAGATAATTGATAAGTGCATAATAAATTATCATATTGGCTCTGTATCTTGAAACACATCATCATGTCTAAGGCAGTATCATGTCTGCTCAGCCTGTACATAACACATCATCATGTCTAAGGAAGTATCATGTCTGCTCAGCCTGTACATAACACATGTCATGTCTGTGTGTAATACATTGTCTTTGACCTCAGAACTAGCCCAAATTTAAGTCCAAAATTTGGGAATGCAGCGATTAAACTTGTCAAAATTACACTGTATTATACCATTGGATACTGAAAGATGAGGAAGGTTTGTCTGAACTAGAATCTTACAATATAAGATGAAACTAAATTCTTTTTTTTTCAAGAATGAGCCCAAAAAAAGATTTCAGAATTATAAAAACTGTTCTCAAAATTCCACAAACATTACTGATAATTCTTTATCGCATAGTGTCTATAACTGTGTAGGCTGTTGATATACATGTGCCAAAGCCACACAGTGCAGTGTGCTATAAATTTAACACCTGTTGTATAAACAACTCTGTGCAAATAGGCCCTCCTGTACAATTTATAGTTGTGTAGCACATGTTAAGTTCAACCTAAATTGTAACTATTTTTATCACTTTATCCCTTTATTTGTAATCAATATAAAGTTTTAATATTAAATTCAGATCTTTATAATTGTATTAAAAAAACTTTTACTCAAAAAATTATTTTATGGGTTGCCATGCTTTTTTGAGTGGGTCGCAAAGATCAACCTTAATAATGTGAAATTTCCTACCCAAGCGGTTGTTTTTAGCATTTGATGGATGACACATTAACACCACAAACCTAACCTGAGTCACTGCCCCATAAAGGATAATGGATGCATTTTGATAACTTCACCATATTTTAATATTCATTGTGTATTTAATCACTTGTGCATCAACTGTGCACATAAATTACAAAATTAACCATTCCTTGACAAGTTGTAAGAAATTTCCAAAACCCTTGTTAACTGATTAACTCCTGGCACCTCTTTTACATGTCAGGATGTCATTTAAGATACATTAAAAGTGAGTGGTATTATAGAAAGGTAGACAGATGTAGCTCTACAATGAGACCAAATAATCTGGACTTTCTTGTTGCACTACAAAATAATGAGGGGAAAAACCACATTTTTTGGACCCATTTTTTTTTCCCACCAAAATTTCGCCAGTGGTTACAATTCGACACTTTGGCTTCAGATCTAAGGTAGACCAGTCTGAACTGCTCATGGACAGTTCAGCCTTTGCAAAAAGTAGAATAAGATGAGCATTTGGAATAAAAAGTGGTCTGGATATGAAAATGATGGGTCTGTTAAGCAAAGAAAACCTCACAACTTTTACCCTTCTGCTCATACACAAGCAAAATAACCAGTGAAAAACAAAACAACATTTCTAACACAACTAGGCATTATGTTAACCGGAAATCTCTTGGAAGTCAATGTATTGGGATGTATTCAGAAATAGCCCTCAAAATGTTTCCTACTCGCATTTCAGGTGAAAATGACAAAAACCTCCAGGGGTTAACGAGTTAGTATCACTGCTCTAGAATTACTGGTTTATTGTCTGTTTTTACTAGTTTGTTGTCTGTTTTTATCACTAAATCATCTGAATTTGATAAATTATCAAAAAATCATTGTGGTCTACATTGATATCAGAACCAGTATGTCACTTGATGAAAACTCTTTATTGTCAAAGTTTTAATCATCTAAACTCGTAAAAGTGCTGAATGAAGGGTGAGGTAAAGGGTTAAGTGCAAAAGAACTAACATTCCAACTTGTGAAATTTTTTGAATGAATAAGATGTTTAATGATACCCCATTTAAATCTTCCAATATTTCATTCTGATGGTCTGTTAATTGTTTTAAATAAGTGAAAATAATTTTAGTTTTAAAATAAGTGAAAATAATTGTAATTTTTTTTAAACTGTGCATGTACACTTCTAATTCTCTTTGTAGTTGTGCCTATTAAATGTGCCTACATGATGCATGATCCGTCCACATCTGAGGAAGCCAGCACCAACCAAACAGAAACGAGGAAAGAACCTTCGCCTAGACCAAAACGTGTCTCTCCTAAACCCTCAGGTAATTATGGGGACCAAAAGAACAAAATTTGCCTTTCACAAAGGCATTAATTGTCAGGGGTGAGCTATCATGACTTGGGACCAGAAGGGTAATGGAATTTGAGTCCTACCGCAGTCATTACATTGCACCTTAATTTAGTCAAGGCATTTCATCTTTGTGTCTAATTCACTGCAGCTGCAGATTAGTACAAGCTTCTGAAGAGTGTTAATCTTTGATGGACTGACTTCCAAGCAAAGAGGAGAGTCTTTCAGTATCTTTTTTTTATATTTGAAAATGTCCACTCTGAGCGACTACCAAACTAGGGGAGAATTAACCTTGATTTTTTTTTTTTTTGTTTTTTTTTGTTGAGATTCTAGAAGTTTTAACTTGTCAGTTTTATTGCTTGTGTTGTCACGTGCAGCATATGTATCATAATGCAGAGATACCAGAAGTTCTGGATTTTGCTTTTGAATATTCTCCATTCTGTATTAATGAAGTTGGAATATCTGAATTTATTGGGCTACAGTGTTGAACAGGAGTAGAGAGAAAAGTACTGTAACACCAGAATGATTAACTGTATGTATAATATAGTTTCACAGTGATAAAACACAGAATGTAATTGACAGAAACCAGTTGACTAGACTAAAATTTGGTAAAATATGAAGAGAAAACGAAGATGGAGATAATTTGCAAGGTCAATGTTTTGGCTAGAAATGTTGACAGAGTTTAGAGTTCTGGAATTGAAGGAATAGATGCACTATTTATTCTCATTAGACCTTAATTGTTACTAACTGTAAAGGTATGTATTGATTCATAGGATTATGCAACATGATCATTCTGAAGTTTGTTACTTTTAATGAATATTTACCCTTTCTTGCGGGGCCCTCAGTGGCCAAGTGATCTGAAGCACTCACCATTACGGATCACTGCCATCTCACCTCTGTCTTCATGGGTTCGAGTCACCGGTTTGGCCAATGTGGGTATGTGAGAAAGCATACAAGTAGCTTCTTGTGGGTCAGTGGTTCTTTCCAGGGTTTTCTCGAGTTCTTCCTCCACCATTTATGCTGGACGCCATGTGTAGCCTATCTTGTGCTGAAAACCCAACAACAACAACCCATTCTTGCTGGGCTGCCTGTATTTTCAAAAATTGATGCTAGAATTCCAGTTAGGCATAATGAAGGACTGGCAGTAGTGTTAATGAGATGAATTTGTAAAATTTTAGATTATAGCTTCTATATTTTTGGTATGTAACATATCCATGATGAATAGGGTATATTTCGAACTCACTTTGCTGATGTTCATGTCTTGTATTGTCATCAGTGTATCAATGATGACTTGCTACACAACTTGAGTATTTACCTTTGAAAAGGATTTGTTTCAAACTTGGTTTGCAAGCTCGTGTCATTTTTGATCTCCCAATAAATGAAGTCGTGAATGTCATTATGAAGTAATCTTGGATTAGTTATTAGCAAAATTTGTTTATACATTTTTAGATGATCTGACATTTGGTTAGCTGAGCTATTACCAGGTTAATTATTTCATTTTTCTTTTTTTCTTCTTTTTTTAGAAAAGCCTAATCAGTTGCAACATGTAGACCCCAAAGAAGCACAGGAAATTGCGGATCTTCAACGAAAACTTAAAGCTTCACTCCAATTAACAGTAAGTTTGTTTCTGAAGAAATATTTTTTACAATTAAACATTAACTGCAGTAAAATAAAGAGTCCTTCATTAATATTCTTCAAATTTATGAATGTTTATTAGGCACTACAGTTATGAAATTACAGCCCTCCCGTTCTAATACAGTTGTCAGGGTCTAGGGTCTGTAGCTGCCAATCGTGTTTTGTACCAAACAGCGATATAGTGAAAATAATTGAAAATTATATGAGTGTACTTTTGTGTTGGAGGTGGGGTGTAAACAAAGTATAAGTATACTGTTTATGTAAATTAGATGGGTATTTTTTCCACTGCATGGTATTTATACATTTAATTTTGTCCAAAAACAATGATTTGAAAAGGAAATGAAGATGTACCAAGCTTCTGGTTGGTTTCATTCATCTTAGATTGTCATACCAATCATATGCTACGTGGGTTCGAGTCTCAGATTCGGCCAATGTGGGTATGTGAGAAAGCTTGCCAGTAGCTTCTCATTGGTCGATGGTTCTTTCCAGGGTTTTCCTGGGATCTTCCTACTCCATTAATATTGGCCGCCATGTATAGCCGTGTGCTGAAAAATGGCGTTAAACCCTACAACAAGAACAACAACAACCAATCATATGAGTAAAATTTGAACAGTGATGTGAAACTAACCAAAACATAATAAATATACTTGCCAATTATAATTTCTTTATTTAAGTATAAAATGATTTAAATTGCTGGAAAAAGATCGCTTGCTATACAGAAATGATTAAATTCAGGTTGCATTTGAGACCAATGTATCATGATGTTAAAAGCTTGATTCCTTTTTAAGTAAGAGCTGACAATGATTTTTTCACCAGTTCTACACATTTTAGAATTAAAAATCTATCTGTAAAACATGCACTGAGTAATGTTGTCATGTATTTTTGTAGCAATTCCAAAACAGAACTAGCAAAATAACAAACAAAAAATCAACTTTTGTCAGAAACAAACATGTTTGTTCACAAAAAGAACTAATCCAAATAGAATACGCACTGTTGACTCAACATGATGTGATGGTGCTGGCTTTAAATCCCAAAGCATGCTCATTTAAATCTATCAGACTTCGTCTTCTGTGCCTTGCACCTGAAATGAGCATCCCTGTGACCTTTCTGGAACAAACCAATTACTCGTAACACTATCAAGGTCTGATTACTTTGCTGATCTAGTGTTTTGCATTTTAGACATGCATAATTTTGGGTGTGCGGTACAATATTTGATGTTGCCTGAATACTGTTGTGGCTCATTGGAGATTTCATAAATTTGGATATGGGTCTATAGCATTTCTACATTGTATTTGGAATTGCATTATAGCAAAGCACATTATAATGGCGTTTCGCTTTAAACGAATGATTATATGATGTAAATGGTGTAATTGAATTGTGCAATATACATTTTGTGAATTTTAGGTCCACATGACATACATTTTGATAACCTATCTTTTTGTATGTTACATTTTTCCTTCCTTCATTTACATTATTCACATTATTTTTTCTCAGGGTATACCTGTAGAAATGTATCCTGAACCAGAAGTGACCTCTGTCTCAACTGACCAGCAGATTAACACAACTAGTAATAGCCGGCCTAGTACAGGTAAAAGCTTTATTTCTTATTTAAGAAAAGAGGGTAACTGCAAAGAGTTTAACCCCTGCCCTCTTCCCCCCCCCCCCCCCAGTCTTTTAATTGAATAATTAGTCAAATGTGCCTACTAGAGTGGCAATTTTTGATAGTTTTTTTGACATTTTTTCTAGAATGTGTGAAAATAAAAATAGAGGTCTTACAGGATTTTAGTACATTACTGGTTTACTTTCTGGATCAATTATTGCAGATACCAGATGTAATACATAACAGATATATTCACTTATAAGTCCAACTGCAAACAACCCAACCACTAGATGTTCTGTCACATAATTAGGGTTACACCTCCCAGCAGGTATCCCAGCACTCGGGGTACCCACCTGTTGATAAAAACCTGGATAATAAAATAAGCCATCTGGTACCTGTTGACATTTTAAAAAATGCCTCCCAGTTCAGATTGATGAGTATATCTAGTGACATCAGGAGTGAGGATTTTACTGTGTGACCGTTGGCTTTTTTGCATTTATCCAACTTAGACCTGTCTGTGTTCTTTATTTTCTATTTATTGTAACTATATGAAGCATTTAAAAACAAAAGATGTGTTTCTTTAATTTGAAACCATGTGTCACAGATTCATTATATTCTGATACTCAGATTTTCTATACTTAACAAAATGGAATAAAATGTTAAGAGAAATGGGCTTTATTGATGTGACTTATGGATGTTATATGACTAAAGAATGTTAGAGGATAGGGATTTTGTTCAACTTAGAAACATATTGGATCAAGAAAAGGAGCACTTTACAAATTTGGAATATAACATTCTGATAGTACACATCATCATGCTCGTTGCAGAAATTGTGTAATTGTCTTTATGACCATTCATGTTTGACATGTTGACTAGTTAAAGTGCATGTTGTATTTAAATAATTTATCCATTTGTTTAGTGTTTGTATTCTCGTACTAATCTACATGGATTTATCTGATTTGTGACAAGAATTTTCACTAAGTGCAGATCCAGGTAAGTAGCAGAAATAAAAGTATGTTTTTCATACAGTTTCCTGTAAATATGGCAATTAATGTATAGAACAATCTCTTTTTGCCACTTATATTAGTAATGATTATGCTTATACCTCTCAGGGGGGTGGCATGTATGAACCTACAACAAAGCAGTTCAGGTTCACATTTAATACTATTTCCCTTTGATCAGATACTCAGCTAGCCAGTCATTAGGATTGACGGGAACCCCATATATGTTTACTAAAATTTTGACAGCTCTGCTCGGGGTCTATATTGTTCGTTCTGCTGATTTCTCCTAACAACTGCATTGACTGAGATTGGAAGGCACAGTATATGATGATGGATCTGGGTCTGTGGAATAGAGGAATACATGTCTATCAGTGTTTAAGTTGCTTAAATAATGCCTTGCTCTTTTGAAATTTTTTATTAGAGTACAGAGAAGCAAATTTGCATTAATTAAGACAGTTGTCTCATGTGATTGCATTGGTTGAAACTCAACAAAATATAATCTGATATGTAACTTACATGTCATGTACTCTGGGGTCAAACTAGACGTATTCTAGGGAGAAGTGACTTCTGTCGGACAGATATGGGAGGACTGAGAGCAAAGCAAGAATCACTGTGTGTGTGTGTGTGTGTGTGTGTGTGTGTTTCTTTCTTATCTGAGTTATGCCTTTTTCTTAGTAATCATTTAACATTGGTTTTAAGCAAACAAAAACTTTTTAAGTTGCAAGTTTCTGTGTTGTATGCATATTATGGACAATTTTTTAAAGTGTATAAAATTATCATAGACATACACACTATGTTAATACTTGAAAATGTGTGGAGGGGGAGAGATACATTCAGTGTATTTTGGCCATATGATTTTAAAAGAAGCTATATGTTGTAATTAATTTTAACGGACTGAAGTAATGAAAGTGCTTATTCAACTGCTGCTTGAACAATTATTTTTTACTTTCTGAAAGTTCACTATAAAATGGCTGTCAAACAGATTTGTAAATTAGTATTGAAAATACCCCTATAGCATGTACATGAGAGCTAATGCACAGTTGTTGTTTTTTTACCTTTCTTTCGTCTTAATTTCAGTATTGTCAATAAAACATTAATATAGCTATTCAGAGACATCACACTGAAGCATTAAGGTCGGTGTATGATCTAGATCATTCTTTCCAATATAATCGTTCATTATCTAGGTTTATTACAGATGTCATCTTTGGATACCATGCATTGGTTAAATAGTATTTGTTTCAGTTTTGGGGGGTATTTTTACAAACATGAGTAAAGTTAGAAAACAACCGTGATCGTACAGTGCTTTTTGAATTCCACAGCATAACATTATCCCATATGTTTCTGACCTAGGTCATTACGTTTTAAGGCTAAATCTACACATAATATTTAGACTTTGTTTTAAATGAATTGTATATTTTCATTAATCCATTTTCCCGGTAATTTGAACAGCATACAGTCTATTGATGTGGTATTTTCTACGCAGTAATCTCTGCCATAATAGGTTCACATATGGTTTCGAACTGGTTTTAATAAGAAAATAAAGCAAACACAGCAATTAAAATCTTAATTTTAGAAAGCATTCTTCCTCAATTATATTTTTAAACACAAATTTCTTTTTCAATATTGGTGTTTGAGTTTCAACACTGAAGTTGGTATGTTTTTCATCATCAAATGGTATGTCTGACTTGTGAAAATTGGACAGTGATAACTTGCTCGGTAAAGTCAGTCAAATATTTAAACTCATTTTGAATAAGAAATAGTTTGTTTATTGCTACAATTGGTACCAACACTGCATACAGTATATTTTTCCTTGGGCAGCAACGCAACACTGTCAGAACTACCCGACTTTGATGAGGGAGCATCTCAGAAGTGTAAAACGGCTGTCACTCATTGTACATAAAAAAACCTCACAGGACAGAGTCATTTTCATTTTCCTAACAGAAGGATAGCACTTTTTTTTAGCAGCTTAGTGGCCAACTTTACCTGTTACTGGCATATTTCGTGTTTGATGGAGTTATTTCATAATTAATTTATTTGAAGTTAGAGACCCATCTTTGTCTTCACTTGACTGCCCTCTAGTTACAAAAGTCATGTAATATTTTTCCCTTCAAATCACACCCAACCCCACCCAGTTAATAGAGCTCTTTCTCTCCTGTCAGCTTATCCATCCATCTTCCATTTTCCATACATCCATTATGACCTGATAGAAATGTGTGGGTACCAAAATTGTGCACTTCCAATCTTTTGACCTAGGTGTATTGTTTCTGTTTTGCACCAGTGTTTGTTGGACATCATTCTTTGCCAGTTATTATTGATTGTATTTAGTAATTTTCATGAATGTTTTATTTGCAGAAATCTGATTCATTGTGAATAAAGCAAAACAGCGGTTTGACCTTACTGTAAAATAAATAGAAAATAAAGTAGACTTTATTTTCATTTTTATTTTCTTACAGTTGGCAGCCAACGCGGTGGAAGAGGTCAGAATAGACGAGGTAGAAATTTTGGTCGACAGGATCGATGGGTAGGTGGTGGTGACAGAAGAGGTGAAGGTCAAGGTCAAGTTCCTCCACAGAATTATCCACAGGGTTCTGACAGGGGAGAGAGAGTCGTTCTGATTGGTAGAAGCACCCGGAATCAGAACCAGTCTCGTCCACCATGGTCAGGTGGACGAGGGCGTGGAGGAGGCGGTTATAGAGGAAGAGGAGGAAACTCTGGCAGACCTAGGAACCCAATATCTGACTCGGGAACAAATGTAGAGTCTAGTCAATCGCAGGCAAGCAACATGACAGCATCTGAATGAAAATTGACAGTGATAGTCACATGACTGGTCTTTTTTTATGTCCACAGAAATTGCACAAATATACAGTTGTTTTCTCCTTTATCCCTAATTGAAAATGTAATTACATTAAAGGTTTATTTTTGACTATTTCATAAGGAATGTGAGAGTTGAATACAAGGCTATCAGAAAAGCAACATGACAACAGAGTATGTCTGATTAACAGATGTAGTCGTATAATATAATTGTTTACATTTTTGTTCTGTTTTTGTCTACATTGGAGGAGTTGAAAGCTGTGATCCCTTTCCTAAAATATCTGCAAGTGAAGGCGTTTTTTTTTTTACAATTGAATAAATGTTGAAAGTTTTATATCACTAAGCAGAGGTATTACTAACATGGAGGATCTATTTTAGTTAGGTTCAGTTGAAAGAAAAAGTCAAAAAGTTTGTGTTTTTATCACTAAACAATCACTGTCTGTCCTGGTGGCTTTGTATAATCCTCACTCAAAAAAAAATTTAAATTTCATATTAAAAGGGGCAGTAACAGTACATGTGTTGCATAATTGAGAACTTTGTTAATTTAGGATCATTTTCCTTTTAATTATATGATTTCCCCTGGCATGTTCTGTTCTTTAAATTAATAGAGATATGTTTTCACTTTTCTTTCAGATATTTTTTTTCTTAAACTTGATGGGTAAAACTTGGATTCCCCCATCAAAAAATAATTCACTTCTAGTTTTCAGATTTTTGTATGTATTATCAGTCTGATTAAAGTTTGTCAAAAGTTGTTTAAAATTGGTGATGCCTGTAATCTACAATTTGGATTAGTTTTTATGTAAAAGAAATTTTGTCAGAAAAGTGTCCACTTTGTAAGGTGATGAAAACAATAGACTGATTAATAACACTGGAGTTGATACAGATTTTTATATGTATTATCAGTCTGATTAAAGTTTGTCAAAAGTTGTTTAAAATTGGTGATGCCTGTAATCTACATTTGGATTAGTTTTTATGTAAAAGAAATTTTGTCAGAAAAGTGTCCACTTTGTAAGGTGATGAAAACAATAGACTGATTAATAACACTGCATTTCATACAAAGATAGATGAGCATTGTTTGTTTTTTTACACTTCACTTAACATATAATGGGCATTATCAGCAATGGAAAATGTTTGCATTATTTTTTAGCAGTCTCAGAATGAAAACAGTAAAATGAATCCTGTCAGAATTTATTACCTTGTACATTACAATCTCCTGATATCAGAATTTGATAAAAATATGACTCAAATGTTTTTAAAATATGCAATATTTTGGACAAAATGATCAGTTTTGCTTAAAAATGCCAGCAAGATGATGTCCTTTTTTCTTTTAATGAGAACTTTATTCTGCATTGTTATAGTCCATACTATTTGCTTTTAGTTCTGAATGAAATTCTAACCTGCAAAGAAGATGAAGCTAAGAATAGATAACTTTCTGTTGCGTAACAGGTTATGACTTCATGGCTTTTGACCTTATCTCAAGGCCTTCATTAAAGGAATTGACTTCTGGATTGAAGTCACGTGATCAGCTAAAGGTAGATCAGATGACAAAATCTTTCTGTACAAGGGTGGAAGGTCCAATCCGGAGTCACAGTTCAGCATGAGCTCCCCCTCTATAATTTCAGTTGCTTATTTTTCTCCTCAGGGTATTATTCTCTCTACCAAGTATTCAGACTGGATTGGAACTTACACTGTTGTCATGTGTCAGCATTTATTTTGATCACATGACTCCAATCCAGAAGTTATTCCTCTGATAAGGTCAAAAGCTAAGGAGTCATGACCTATTCCACAACAGAAATGTATCTATTCTTAGTTTCATTGACTGCAAATGGCTGTAGCAGGTAACAAGTTTCATTCTAGAATGTAGATAAATGTATATATATTTTGCATCTATTTCTTTTTGTCTTTTTACTGTCCCCTATAATCTCTGTCTGCAAGAATAGATCCATGCGCTTATGTTATAATGCTAACCTTCTGTAATGCACAGGATTCTTGAGGGATAAAATCTACGTGTGAAATTAATATCGGTAAAGTTGTTTTTCTTTAAAAATCTGTTAAATTATTAACAATGCAAGTACAACATCTGTGAAATTTATTAGCTGCAAAATAGCTCAGCATCAGTAAATGACATACAAAACAAGGTTTACAGTACTTGAAATTTGCACTGTTGAGAAAAAATATGCAATTGTGCAATTCTTGTTCTGTTCCATGCTGTCGAATGTAAACTCCACTATAGCAGTATTTACTCTCGCGTTCTAATTCATTGACCACTAAAATTGTTGATAGAAGCATGGATATTCATTTTTATTATATGATCAAGTTTGCAGCTAGATTTGTTGATAGAAGCATGGATATTCGTTTTTATTATATGATCAAGTTTGCAGCCAGATTTGTTGCATTGGTGAATAATTAAAAGATATTTTTGTATGAAAAAACATGTATATGATGATCTATCATTAATTTCTTGCATCTGCCCAAAATGCTTTTGTGTATGGCTGAAATGGAAAAATAATCAATTATATGGTAAATTTTTAGGTACATGGAATTATTTTGAAGGTTGTAATAAATTTGATTGCCTCTTGTGAGAATGACATGAGAAAAGGCATAGTTAGGTCTGCATGAAAAATAACAATGAATCTGTCCTTGGTTTTTGCTTTTTTTTGCAGGTTTTATTGTAAAATATTTTTCATTCAGGCCTTCAAATTGTGTTATTGTTTGTATATTTTCATGTTAAGTGTTCTGCTAGGTTTAAGTAGAAATTCTTAATAAAAAATCATTCATTATGTAAAGAATAAAAAAAATAAACAAATTGTACCAACTGTATTAAGTAAAAAAAAAGTGTGTACAATACTTTCATCATCTGCAGCAGTTGGTATTAGCCATTGCACCAACATTAAGTTAATAGTTACTAAAAATATAACTGGGTAATGTATGGTTTTAGCTTTTTTTTATCTTTTAGGATAGTAATTATAATCAGTTGATTTAAAAATAATGACAAGGAAAACATATTGAAATTTTTATTTCAAAATTCCCAGATAAATATGCCATAGTTTGTTCTAAAGATTCAGTGCATGCCAGCTATAATCTCTCACATTTTCAAGAGATTTTATTTGAATATTATGGCCCATAAAGTATAATACTGACTGTACCAGCAGTGTCAGAGGCCTTGCTGACACAAGTATGACAGTGCATGCTATTGGAGGCTTTCTAGTGATTGTTATTAATTTTGTAATAGCAGTAATTTTCTTCTTTAAGTAATGTCTGCAATGCCTGGTCTTCATATATATCTATAATCTTAATGCCATGTGAAAGATATTATTGATGGCCAGTAAAGTAATCCCAAAATGTGATATGTGAAGAAATTATATAAAATCCTGTAAATCACTGTATATTTGGGCACATGCATTTTGCAAAATATTTAACACTTGTAATTAACAAATGATAGGTAGAAATTATGAAATATCATTAAAGCTGCTATAGCACTTGCCTGTATTTAAGGACCACCTGTATATAAATTCCAGATTCTATAGATTCTGTTACATCATTGTATATTAAGACCAACCACTCATGAAGATTACTTCAGGAGGGTACTTGTGATGTCATTAGACACAAATTTGTGACATAAAATTGTTTTGAGTATTTAATTTACAAAAGAGTCAAAAGAGCAATTTGGTATGTCAGATTTTTGTGCCAAATTTGCCGAGATCAATTTCATATTTGATCATATATCAGTTCACATTACTGGCCAACTGAAATCTGCAGCATTTTCATATAAAGGTTAGGGAAAAGACGAGATGGTATTATCCAACTTTACGCAGAGCAGTTAGTATTAATTGTTCTGTAAAATTACAAACAAGTTGGAAATGATTATTTATTATTTGACTTGAAAATACATTACCTATCCAATTCAATCATTAAATTACAGCAAAGAAAGAGTTTTTACTAATGATACGAAACGCATTCTTTGGGGGGTTTTTTAATGACGTAATTTTGATGCTACAGATATCTTCTGTAAAATATGGCAGATGTTGTGAACAGATGTTGAAAATCCCAATTACATATTTTACACAAAATTGCATACATAATGGCAAGCAAACTTGTTCATTTGGAACTCCTGAGATGTTGATATTGTAAGATTAGATGTATCCAGAAGACTTGATTTTGAGACAAGTTTTGGTTGTCAACCAGTGAGAAGACCTTGGCATTCTTTCATCATCTGTTGCAGAACTCCTCATGACTGCCTTACAAACTGAGGAAATAAAGTTTGTTTCTTGAAAGGAATTGTGTGTCAGAGCTGCGTCTCAAATTCATGAACACATCAGAGGTTTGGGTATAATTGTTGAATAGCTCCGAATAATTTATGAAGTTATACAAAAGTATAATGCATATCAGGAACAGTTAATTGATAAGTAAGATTGAAATTTCCAAAGAATTGTTGCAGTAGAATTGGTGTTTTACTTCACTTGCTCAGATCCATAAAAGTACAGTAATGAGACGGTTGAATGGAATATGTCACAGATAGTCGAGATGTCTGATTTTTCCCAGTAATTAAATGAATTTGTCTCATTCATCTGCAGTGTTATAAATTTGTGAATATCAGATGTGGATCTTATTATTTTACATATATATATATATATATATATATATATATATATATATATATATATATATATATATATCTTTAACTTCAACATTTGCAGGGCTATATGGACTTGCGTTTGCAAGTTTCTTTGTCGTTTTAGTGTCGGGGAGAAAGTGACTGAGATTGATGTACCTCTAAGTTGACTTATTTCATCAATAATGAAGACTAAAGTTTAAATGTTATGAAAATACATATTCCTTGGTATAATTTGAATGAACATTGAAAATTCAGTGTTTAACCATTCCTTGGTATAATTGGAATGAACATTGAAAATTCATGTTTGACCATTCCTTGGTATAATTGGAATGCACATTGAAAATTCAGTGTTAACCCATTCTTCAGTTTAGCTCTTAAAATTATGTATAAAACATAAAATTTTGTTGCAGTGCTGCAGGTAATTCCAACAGGATTAAGGGACATCATATATAAATTTATAATTTGTCTTGGATAGATTCATTTATTTCAAATTCCAGAACAGCATTTAGGTCTAATACCTATGCATTTTTTAATAGTGGACTAGTGTTACATGCTTTGTACATAGTAGCAAGAAGTTTCGTTAAGACTGAATGCTACCCTTATGTCGGCTTCTTAAATGTGGATAGGTATTGTTTTTCCATTAAATCATCAACAATTTTAAGCTTTTTGTTGCATCGGAATATTATATAGTGGAAAAGAAAACAAATATTGTACCATTTTTTTGTGGGACTGGAAAATCATTGTAAATACCATTGTTGCAGTTCAGTTACTTTGTGCAATTAAAAAAAAAAATATTCTACTTGAAACTGGTTTGAAGTTTAAAATTTAAGTGCTGTCTTTTGTTTCCATAATCTTATCTTATGAAAAATTTAAAAAGACTGCATTCATCATGGGTAGTAATCTAATTTTGTTGATATTCTTACTCTGTCTTAGCAATATATTGGAATGCATAGTTGACATCGCAAAATAATTATTTTTTAGAATGTAATTTACTTGGGAATATGCCATTCTAGCCTGTTATGCTGCTAGTTCTTAAAAAAAAAGACATGCAAATAAATCCAGTGTACTTCAGTGAATTCTAGTGTAAGGTATGTATTTTCTGTATATATTAGGCCAGTTGTAGGCAATGTAAATGGTGGAGGTGATGACATTGTTTCCTGCAGGGCTTGATGCTGATTGATGCTAATATTATGCTAGATTGG
The DNA here is from genome assembly GCA_028554795.2 of Sinohyriopsis cumingii. Classification (NCBI taxonomy): domain Eukaryota; kingdom Metazoa; phylum Mollusca; class Bivalvia; order Unionida; family Unionidae; genus Sinohyriopsis; species Sinohyriopsis cumingii. The sequence continues at coordinate 63,407,039 of CM068833.1, read as the reverse complement.
AACTTCGCTATAACGTGATAATTGGGGTCCAAAAAATTGGATTGTGTTAATATCAGGGTCGTGTTAATGCAGGGTTTTACAATATGTCACATATACGTATATTCATGTCTAATGTATGTGATGAATAGGGTATCAACACCATTTACTATCGTGCCATTGTGGCATGCAGCATCCATAGTGCATGTAATTCCATTAAAAATTGTACACAGATTTACAATATTTAATAATTTTGTCCCAGATCATTGTGTCTGAATTCAACATCTAATATACAGCATGAACGGAGTATTAACACCATTTACTTGCCATTTGATATCGTACCATCAGGGCTTGCAATTAATCCATTTTACATGTAATTCCATTGCAGAATTTGCATACATATTTAAACTATTCAGTAATTTTGTCACAGATTGTTATGTGTCTGAATTCAATAAGAAAATTAACAGCAAAATTAGGTTAAGAATGACATAGCATGTGTACAGTTCATTATGTTCCAGGGTCTATGAACGGTGTCTGTACAGATTTCATGCTGCTGAAATTTTCTTCTTTGCATTTTTCTGTACATTTATCCATTGCAAATTTCCAATAATGGTCTCTTGTACACCCATTTGTTTGAACGTCTACAGCAAGAACAATTAATAATCAACACATGCTTTCAGCATGCATATAACTTTTACTTCAGATTTTGTGAATATTGAAAGAAACATGTGAAAACTACTTTACTAATCATTGCACAAAGTGCAGAGAATGATTTGCGTTGGTGAACTTGCTTTTCTATAACGTTTAAATATTTTTATAAAAGAATAGGAAATTAATAGTGAGTTCATAAACAAACACCATACACTTTTAAAACCAGAGAACAGAGTGCAGTAGGCCTGCAATGGTCACAAGTCACTTTTATTAAAAAAATTAAGCTGAATGCATGTACAATTTCATACCCTTTCAGTTTCCAGCTAATAAAACAGACATTATATACTGGTCAACTGATTACATCTAATAACACTGCCAAGCCCAGCAAACATGTTGGCGGCTTTCATTTTTTGATGGTATTTTAATTTGTAAGAATCTGTTATCAACTGCTGAAATAATTGAAGACAATAAAAGGACGACTTACTTACTGGCTTTACTCTTGGATCAGTAAGAAATAACATTTCCAGTAATGTTTATTTTGGCATAACACTTTAAGAACCCGGTGAAATTGTTAAATTTCAGAAGCAATGCCACGATCATATTATATTAAAATTCATACACGAACTCTTCCTCAAAATTTTAATAAACGTTTTACACACTATTTCACGTAATTGGAACAAAAAATATTTTATCACATGCAAATGAATATATAAAATTTTAGGAGCCATGCCACAACCGTGTTATATCTGAATTTGCGTTATGGTGAGGTTATATTGCAGAGCATTTTTATTGGTGAATATTACAATTTGAAAAGTATAAAGAGTTTATTTGTAGCCATGCGATGTTTATTTTTTTGTTGGTGTGTAAAGTTTCTTGAAGTCTTTAATTTTTTCAATTGCTGCTATCAGATTAAACTTTATACAGTATTACCACCGGAAAGTTTGTACCCAGATATGTTAGGATTCCTTCTTGCTTCCTCATCAGGGTGTGATTTGCAAGCAGCACATAGTTCAAGCTCAGAAAAAGTTTTATTTTTCATAACCTGCATGATTGTATTCTGCCAACTTGTGCCTATTTTGTTCATATGCTTATGACACAATGGGATTTATTTTATAAAGCTTGAAATGTCAACATTCCACCATTGGAATAGTTTTATTTAAGGTTTCCATAGGCATCTAAAGTCTTGCAGTTTCTTACCTTTAAAAAAAACAGTGTTTACCTTCATTTGTGGCTACTCTTTTATTTGCAAAATACTAGCAATATTGCAAGCTTCATTGCATTATCAGTCTGGAATGAAAGAAAGTAAAATGAGTCCATTGTCTTTTTCACTTTGCACCATGAAATGCCCAAATTATTTATGTCAATATTTTCATTCAGGGTGCATAAAATTTGTAATATTTGCATAGAAATTGTCATTCAGTATCTCAGGATATTATTTTTTTAAATTTAAAAAAAAAAATTTGTACAAGGAAGCCATCATATCAATGAATGTGCATTCATTTCTTCTGTCTGGTGATGTTCAAGCCATGAGCGTTGATTTTAAGATTCAGCCACATGCATCTTCATTTAAAAGAGACCATAAATGAATGTGTTCTCCTTAGTATTATTTTTCATTGATTCGCACAAATTTGACGCACATGTTGATAATTTGTAGATGCTTAGAATGAGTCGTCTTTATAAATGATTCATACTTTGTTGGGTCTTTAAAAGCTAATCCACAATTAATATTAAATTCATGTTTATGCTCACAAGACTGCTATAGCCACATCTGCCATTGTACAATCCACCAGGAGATCTGGGCCTAGTTGTTAGGAAAAAATCAGTGGTAGAAGCAGTAAAGACTTTGACCTGCTGGTACATTATGTGACAATAGATTTGGGTTTATGTTGTTTGCAGTTTGGACTCGACTTACAAAGAATATATGAAGTGTCATACCTTGGCGTTGTCTTATACCATACTGTGCAATACAGTTTTTATCCGAGTTATATTGGTGTGCCACACATGTAACACAATGCATAGAAATTTCTGTTGTAATATTATTTTTAGACCGGGATTTTACACTTAGTCTTGTGCTATTGGAACTTAACTGCTGAATTGTAGAGATCATATTGTGAAAAAAGATGGAATGCACGTTTACTTGTTTTTTTTCTCATAATTATTGCACATTATGCCATGCTAGAAAACATTAATCCGGTAATTGTGTTAGATTATTTCCTATGTCTAGCCATATCTATGAAACTTGTTATACTTGTACAAATAGCATATATTGCAAACATATATAGTATTATGTCTCATTTTTTGTATGTATTGGTTAAGTGTTGTAATAAAATGAACCTTTTTGCTTGTTATTTTGAATATGCAAATTGATGTGTGTGTGTCTGTGTGAATACATTCATGTGAGTGTATCAGTGTATTCAGATAGTATTACCATGTGTAAGAAATGCGTAGATTTATTGATGGTAAAAAAAATCTTTTATGGAGAATGAACTCAACCATGAGGATCTCTGAATATATATGCATGTTATATTCTACATATAATCCAGATAGGCTAGAGAAAAGTAGGTCATTTATTACTCATTTTCATGTTTTGAAATATAGAATATATGTTGATTTTTTTTCTTGTTATGATATCGCAAAATACTGTTCACTGAATAAATAGCAGAAGACTCTTGGGTCAGAATGTCAGTATATCTTGTCCTTTATAGCCCACCTGTAAAAAATGAATACACCTGAGAATGTTATATCATTAAGGTTCTTGACAGTTTCTTTGTGAACAATTTTCAGTTGGTACATCACTGCCATAGGAAATATCATTTATTATGTTTTCAAGAACTCTTCCTTCTGATGTTGGTAATATTTTCTACAGTTGTTATATATGTTAGGAATTTAAGGTATTCATGCTTCAGGTAGATAACAAAATTGTCAAATTTGGACAAAAAATGCATTTCCTGCAATTATGAAATAATTTTGAAATTGTTCACCCCAGTGTTACACCTGTTTGCAAAAAAATGGTAGATTGAAATGCAGTGTTACTGACTACTGACATCAGGGTGTATGCTACGGGCAGTTCAGACAATATATTCACCCCATTGCCTGGTATTTTGCCCAAACATGTAGAAATAGTCACCCTATTGCCTGACATTTTTTCTCAAACATTGCTTAGATGTAAAGTTGACTTTACCCTTTTTTTGAGTCCTCAGACATACACAGGTACCTAATTGTCATTGATTGCTTTTGAATTATTATTTCAGCATAAACTTTTGTTGTTTTCAGTTAAAAAGGCAATTTTTAAAAATCTGTTTAAATTGAGTATCTTTACACTTTTTATAAACATTTTGGTCTTTATTATTTTCTGTTCAAAAACAATTTGAAAGTTTAAACATAGTACATGTATCTACATGATCATTTTTAAAAAAAAAAAAACTTGTGTCAGCTTAATGATTATTCAGTGTCTGAAATTTCTGCTGAAAACTTGCACAAAATGGTTGATGAAGTGTGTTAAAATCCATTGCATTTGTGGTGAAGTTGCAAGAAAATAGTCAAGGCTGATTTGATTGATAATAAAGGTAAAATAAGTTTTTTTCTTCATATTTCATCATGTAAAAGAAGGATGATTGGGTATCTGCCTCCTTATTTCACTCTGAATTTAATTTGTTTCAAGGTTGGTCTTTTGCATAAACAAAGTCCTCAAAGAATTTTGAAGAATCAAAATGTAAGAAAAATTTAATGTTTTCATAAAGTGTTAAGATTATTTTGTTTGTTTTTATGTTTGATTCAGAGGATTAGTAAAATGTAATGTCTGTATTGTGTGACCCTTTTAAGCATTCAAAATTTTGACCTACCTACACTTATTCTCTCTACCACTTTGTCCCTTTTTGGGGGGAAGAACAGGGTGGAGATGTAACTTAGCCCTAAAATTTGTGTCCATCATGGATACTGTGTGAATTTGTTATTTTTCTTTGGCATAATTTGTTTTGAGTGTTTTTGTGAGAAGAAAACAACTTTTTTATATTCCTGATCATAATGAATATTTGGCATTTTAATTTTCGTTATCGGAATTTATTGTTTGTGGAAAAATATGTGCCAATTGTTATATTAGAATCTATCACCATTATGTTATAAAATAACTTGCTGTTTTAAACTACCTTCAGGAGAGGGGATCAAGAAAACAATTCCCCATAAAGTCATCTCCTTCAGAAGGAAAATTAAATTCAAGCATTGAAGTTAGGTTGTTTGTTTTGCAGACCAATCTGAATGTAAAATTATTGAGTGAGAAAAGAATTTAGGATTTCCAAAAACCTGTGAAATTTGATATTTTAGGTCAATCTGATAAATGACTGATCTTTGAGTGATGTGAAGAACTTGTTATGGAAATTAAGTTGTGTGAAATATTTATCAACAAAGTTTAACTCCTCATCAAGTACCATAGAGTCTCTATAGGACTGAAGGGACCTAGCAAAGAGACACGGTTATAGTCACAAAAATTTCATATAATTGCAGAGATTTGTCTTACAGAATACTTCGCTATATAACACCTTGTTCTATTCAGAACAATTTTTATTTGCTATTTTACATAAATATAAATGATAAAGGACAATATACATGATCCCTTGAGTGTCTGTTATAGACATGTACCTGTTAAATCTGTTGTCCTTTTAGTGTCTATTATAGACAGGTAATTAATTTGAGGTCCCATGAGTGTCTGTTCCAGGTAGGTGTCATTGAAATTTGTGATCCCTTGAGTGTCCATTATAGAGAGACATCACGGAAATTTGTGGTACCTTGAATGCCCATCATACCTGTCAGGTAAATTTGATTGTCCCTTACAGAACCATATCCATTACATTTAAACATTTTCTTGGGCCTTCAGTACAGGTTTAGGCAATTCATTCCAAAGTTTCACTAGATTTCTCCAAATTTATCCTTAGATCAGGATTTGAATTGACATAAAAGCTTCTCTTGCACTTTTGAGATATACATCAGATGTAGAGATGATATAAAGGATGAAAAGTGACTAAATTTAATGGATTGTTCAGCTCGGGATATTTATTTGTTGTTTATTTGTTGATAAATGTAAAATATAAATTTAAAATATAAAAAAGAAGTTGAGGAATTTCTCAAATTTAAGAAAAATCTTTTTCAACTTTTTCTCAGCTGTAAAGCTCAACTCTTTGAAATAGATTATAGCTTTTATGACTGCATTTGAACTCCTGATGCCAGTTCAGTATTCATTGAAATATTCACTATTACGAATGAAGCTTTTAATGAGATATTTAACAATATCAATTTGAGAAAGAACATTAAATATATTAAGTGAAATTGTGGCCTTATTTTAAATTTTTGGAGCTCAGGTCTACAAGTTTGTTACTGTGTAGCAAAGTTAGAATCATTGATTGCTGGTCCTTTTCATTTCTGAGGTACATGTAATCTAGAATCATACTTGATTATGCGGTTTTCAGCTTGAGCTTGAGTTTCTTTGCTCAGTATTGTGAAACTGCTTGAGTTTGACTCAAACTCAAATTTACCTTTGACACAAGTCTTTTTTGGTAAAATTGGTGCGAAATAAATTATACATACATAGCAGACATCTGTATTGAAATGTAATTCTACTTTGCATATTGCTTCAGTTTCAGTATGTTTATCGTCCTCTGCATTTTCAGAAAAAAGTAGGGGACATAGTATAAGCGTTGTGCAATAATTTTAAAACTGTTTAAGGTACGGATTCAACGTGGTATACTTGTACATCATCACAAGAAAATATGTTGTATACTGCATGTGAGGTGCTATCCTAAAGGCCAAGGGTACAGTTCAATATTTTTGGTTTTCATGACATTTTCCCATCTGTTAGATCAAGACATGTAGAATGGCATACTTGTACATACTAGGTATTTGAGATAACACATTTGATTTTTCTTCATTGTCAAGGTCACATCAATAGTTGACATTTTCATCCATTCCTTATTTTTTAATTACTCTTTAATACTTTGTACTCTACATCAGTGCTAGGTGTCAGATACCATATTATTTTCAGAGTCTAGATTATGGCTCGATATATTCTTGTAATCTAGTTCACTTTACCCTCTTCTCTATCCTATGGTTTAGTTGGTCCTAAATGAAAATGATGCCGATCTGACGTCCAGTAGTGCCACCAAAGTGATCATCTTGAAATCATTTTGCTACTTCTTTTTGTCAATATGGGGTTTTCACAAAAAGACTTCTTAAAAAGTCTGGATGGTCCTGATTGAAAATGGCCTGCATCTAACTCCCAAGATGGCAACCAAGACAACCATCTCGAAAATCCTATCACCACTTCACCTGAATGGATGATTATATCAGAATGGGGTTTTCATTAAAAGACTTCTTATGATGTTTAGTTGGGTCCCAGCTAATGTCCAGTGACTACCACACTGGTCATCTTGAAAACCTTTTTATCACTACTCCTCCTGAATGGATGGTCACGTCAACATGGGGTTTCATGAAAGACATATGAGGTCTAACTGGTGCTAAGTAAAAATGATGCCGATCTGACATCTTGAAAATCTTCTTATTATTACTCCTTGTGATTGGATGGGTGTATCAGCATTGGGTTTTGATTGTATGGTTGTATCAGCATTGGGTTTTCAGTATAAGGCTTCTTGTGATAAAATAACAGCAATGTGACATCCAATGTAAACACTACTGTAGCCAACTCAAAAACCTTATAATAACTCTTCTAGAACAGAAAGTCATATTGATGTAGGGTTTACACCAGATTCTTGTGTCCATTTTGTCTTAAATGAAAATTGTGTCCATTTTATGTCCTTTATGACAACCATCTTGAAAATCATGGAATTGCTACTCCTGAAAGGATGGTCATATCTTGAAAATATTATCTCTTCAAATGGATGTCTATATCACCATGGTGCTTTCACCATTTGACTTCTTATAGTTGGTCCTAAAAGTAAATGGTGCTGGTCGTAAATCAGTTATGGCTGCCATGATGACTCTCAAAAATCTACTACCCATGAATGGATGATCATTATGACATGGGGTTTTCACCCAAAGATATCCACTTTGTCCAAAATGAAAATGGTGCCAAGCTGGCATCCAATATCTGTACCACAGCAGCTAATTTGTAAATCTTTTTAATGCTGAAGGATATCATAGATGGATTCAGCACTAGGTAGTTAAAACAAGAAATGATCTTGTCTCAAATTCCTGGTAATTCTTTTTGCACCGTAGAATGGCACTTTCTTTGAGGAGCCCATTTATTGTGAATGATCATAAATTGAGATAAATTGTACCTTCAAGTTGATCAGTTTAATAAATACATGTCATGTAGATTTGTGGGACTTGATATCCATTCTGAGGGGGAGGACACTAAAGTCGTTTAATCTGTACTCTGGTTATCCAGATGTCATTGTGTACTAACATATTTATACTTGCATTCTTGCAAGTGATTTTGTAATTTATCATAGCCATTGATCAGGGTGAAAGGGATGGTAACAAAACTTTTAGGGTACAGAGTTTCACAGCACCTGTTGATGCCAAGTGGATGTAGTTAACTGTAGTTCAGAAAGGTCACCCTGACATGTGTTTGAAATCACAAATTCTCTGTTGTTGATTTGCAACATGTAGTTCAATTTCTGGGATACTGTTGCTTTTATTAACTTTAAAATTGTATGGTGCATTCAAATATGGGGAAAACCATTTTCAGCAGTAGATCACAATGAACTAGTTTTCATTCTTCAATGGTTGCAATAGTCATGCATCAGGAAAGTCAGTGAGGCATGGTAAATTGGGGGAGGAAGAGATGGCTAGATATTAAAACCAACATGGTTGAGCTTCTGGTAAGATGCACCATGCATTTGTATAGTAAATGCAGTAGTTAAGAATTAGTGACATTTATTTCTATACATATTGTTATATGTAGATAATTAATTAAGGCCAAGTTACCATGGTGCCAAGTCAGTTTAAGTATGTTTGTTCTTGAAATCTGTTGTAATAGAAAAAGAAAGCTATGCATTCACTTTTTAATGGGATTTGACAGTGCTGTTTAAATTCTTTAGCCAACAAGCACAAATGAACTGAGCATCTTAGCTGCCAAAAACAAACTCCTTTTATTTTACAGGAGAAACATTTGGCTGCTATTAAAAAGGGAGAAAATTTTAAACAAAATATAATTTGTATGGTATTGTCATTAGTATGAAACAAATTGATGAGTTTTAAGTTTTTGTAAATAAGAGCATCTTTTATCAGAGGTGGAAAGGGCAGAGGCACTGTTCTTATGATGCACTAGTTGTTTGCAACCACTGCCTTTTTTTAAAACCCAATCACTCCACCCAAAATATAGTGACCTGAGTGGGACATATCATTTATACAACATAGAAAACTAAGAAATTGCCCATCCAGCAGGCCCAAAGCTTTTGAACAGGTTAAAGCTTTAGAAATTTCACATCTTCTGCAAGGGTAATAGGGGTAGGAGGGAAGGAATGCGAGGGCCTAGTACATAATTTAGTGCACAGAGGCCTGGGTGTGGTAAAGGGGGTGGGTGAAAGAACTTATATTGTACTGACTGGTAGAAAATGGAAACCTAGCTGACATCTGCAAGGACCCAGATCTGCTGTGGCCTAATGCACCATAATATAGGGACTTGTCTGCTTTGGAATAATGTACCAGAATATAGGGACTTGCCTTCTGTGGCCTAATGCACCAGAATGTAGGGACTTGTCTGCTGTGGCCTAATGTCCCAGAATCTAGGGACTTGTCTTATGTGCTTAATGTGTCAGAATATAGGGATTTGTCTTATGTGCCTAATGTGTCAGAATATAGGGATTTGTCTTATGTGCCTAATGTGTCAGAATCTAGGGTCTTGTCTTATGTGCCTAATGTGTCAGAATATAGGGATTTGTCTTATGTGCCTAATGTGTCAGAATCTAGGGACTTGTCTTATGTGCTTAATGTCTCAGAATATAGGGATTTGTCTTATGTGCCTAATGTGTCAGAATATAGGGATTTGTCTTATGTGCCTAATGTGTCAGAATCTAGGGATTTGTCTGCTTTGGAATAATGTACCATAATATAGGGAGTTGTCTGCTGTGACTTAATGTGCCATAATATATGGCCTGGTCTGCTTGGGGTCTGAGCTATTCACTTAAATTGACTTTCGGGAGAGGGGCTGATATCACCTATTCATTTAAAGCTGCAATTATCTGCATTCAAATTTGTCTGCACACATCGGTGTACATGTTATACACTTACCGGTATTTCTCGTGGCAGTGCAGCTACCATTGGCTGAAGGGGTCTTTTAGTGACATGTAGATTATATCTCCTGAGCAAATCATGTTTGGTGACTTAAAAATCCACCTGAAATAGCACAACCATCTGTCATGTGGCCATTTTGAATTTCGCGCTCAATATGGCTGTTACCAATTACCGGTATGAGTCTAAAGTGTACACGGGTTTGTTCTGGAATGATTTGCATGCAGAAAAATCGCATATTTTAATGAACAGGTGACATCAGACCCACAGTATCATCCATCAGTATCAACACCGATTTGTGGGGTTGATTTATCAGACTAGAGTATATCCTGCAGTGTTATTCCAAGACCACTTGCAGGCTAATTAGTTGCCTGTCAGTGTTGTACGTTGCTTCATCTGAGGACCCCATTCTACAAGCGATAAAGAGAAAGAGAGCAGGGTGGGGTATATATATATATATATATATATATATATATATATACATACATACATACACACACTGGTGCATTGAAAAGTGTGATAAAAAAAAGGGGATGAATAATACCAAGTTGATGACAAAATGCACACGTACGAAGGGGCAAATTCAACATCGTCTTAAAACAGACTATGAGCTAGGGACAGTGTAGCTTGGCTCTTTTGGTGTTTTAAGGTATAGCAGATCTGGGTTTAGATTGTGTGCAGTGGTTTTCTATTTTACATGTGTAGTTAGAACATCTAGTCATTTTCATTTAAGCATATATATATATATATATATATATATATATAGCATAACATTTTATGTTGATTTTTCAACTTTAATTTTTTAGGCCTTGGCAGTTAATCATTCCCGTCATTTTTTCCCCAAAACCACTCAAAATTTCCTTACCATATGTTATCAGTTACAAGTTGAGTCCATCTGCAGTCAACTTAGACCCTGTAATTGTCTACACAAATTTACAATGGCAGATCGGGGTCTGTATAGTTTGCAGTTTGAATCAACTTAAAAGTGAGTGTATATGGTAATGAAATCTTATCTGAAATCTGTAGTTTTATTTAATAATGAAAATTACTATTAAAATTGGTATTGTACTGCAGTAAATGTGAATGAAATAGAACTATAAATGTGTGATTTAATTTATAGCTGTACTTGTCAAAGAACTGAGAACTTATGCCATGGTGTGTCATCCGTTAGGACAAGTTTGGTATTGCCATTCATTCCAGGATCTAGCTGGTCCCAAGTTACAATAGTGCCCCTTGGATATCTAATATGACCACCACAGAAAGAACAAATGGTAAAATCAAGATGATATTTCATTCGAGGACTAATTATGGTGTCTATTTGGTCCTAATAAAAATTATTTTGACCTGATATCCAACATGGTTGCCATCTTGAAAACGTAATCATTCTTCCAAGCTTCAGGTCATATTGACATGGTTTTCAGCTAAAAGACTTCTTATGATGTTTAAGTTGGTCTTGAGTAAAAATAGTGCTGATCAAATTTCCAACTATTGTCACCATGGTATCCGTCTTAAAACACTGCTACTTGTTGTGGATGACTGTCCATGAATCGTGTAGGATTTTCACTAAAACACTATGGAGATCATTTGGTCCTATGAATCGTGTAGGATTTTCACTGAAAAACTGGAGATCTTTTGGTCCTATGAATCGTGTAGGATTTTCACTAAAAGACTATGGAGATCATTTGGTCCTATGAATCGTGTAGGATTTTCACTAAAAGAAAATGGTGCTGATGTCACATTCAGCATAGCCACCATGTGGTTATTGGTACTTTTTATCAACATGGGGTTGCCACTAAAATACTTGTTTATAACTGGTTCTAAATTAAAATGGTTTAAGTCAGGCCTCCAAAATGTCTGCCATCTTGTTAAATCTTATCACTAACTTCCGAATGGATAGTCATAGCATCACTAAAAAGACTTATCAAGACATAATGCTAGGTTTCAAGATCAAAGGCCATGACAGAATTTTGTACTGCACTTAAGTTAACCTGTGAAGGCAGGAGTAAGAAATATTTTGGTATCAAATGTGATGTTTTCAAGTTATTCAAGAATATCCGAGATAGGTTTCAGTATTCAGCAGTTAGAAAGAAAACAAGGACCTTTTTAGCCAGTAGAGCTTCAAGCCCTTGGGGTTTATTATTTTTTTAAAGGGATTAAAATAAATTAAAATGTTTAATTCTTTTAGTGAGGAGACGGGTAAAAGTAACAGTGCCTAAAAATATCCAGTACATCAAGGTGTTGACGTTATGACATGACAAATGAAAATTCGTTTTGTTAACCTTTTCACAAGCTATAATATTTAGTGAATTGATGCAACTTTTTGTACTGAAGAGACTCATTTTACACTTACTAGTCACACAAAGAATTGAAATGTGTTTCTCCTGTTTTTTTAAGCCAACTTTGGTGGAAGCTTGGTATGGAGATCATTATTGCATCTGTAAAAATGTGTCCAAAATTAACTTTTCTGTTTAAAGATTTTTTTCTTTTATTTCAATACCATTTTATCCCATCCTTTTTGGATGTGGAATATAGCTCAGGGGCAGGCTCCACATGCAGGTCATGGCTTGCTTCTTGTGTCACAAATGAGAATGTAAACAGTCGTACATCTTTTCTGATCAATTGCATGTTGGGAAGTTGATTGAAAGGTTATTATATCACAGTATTTTCTTGAAATACATCATGTTGTCATGGGTTGGGTATCACATGTTACACAGTTAATTAATAGTTTGATGATGTTTTTGCCTCTTTTTTGAATAATTTTAACATTGATGTGCTACATACAAATCACTTGGTGTGTGATCATTGTTCATTACAGTAAAATATAATCTTGTGATGCAAAATGTTTATATTTAGAAAACACTGTTGAGTTTTACTTTCCCCCCCCCCCCACTCCATCTACATTATCTAACCAGTCAAAGAAAAATACATTCATTAAGTTCTGCATGCATCAAGTTACCATTTCTTGTCCCAACCGTCTTTCCACTAAATGTCACAATCATTGCAACTGAGATAACATTTAGTTCTTCCTTAACATATATTTAATCTCTGGCACTGTGCAGCAAAAATTGTTGAGATTATGGCATGACCCAAGTTTGTCACTTTCCCAACAAATAATACAAATGTATTGCAGAATGTAAACTAGTGAAAAAAATGAGGGAATCCAAGGGGGGTGTCCATACTGCTAGGTAGACTAATTAACCTGTAAATGGACTTAGATGTTTATCCCATTCATCACTCTGAAGCCACAGTGGCTCAGAGGTCAGTGTGCTGGAATTGCGCCAAGAAAGAGGATTTAAATACTGTCCATACCTAATTAGATCAGCTGACATGGCATATCCCAGGGCAAGGCACTTTGCCCCATTTTGCCTTGGCAGGATATAACCATTGTGTTCATGTTTCAGTTTGGTACATGCATCTGTACACATGTAAAGCAAAGTGTACACAGCATGTGCTCTCATTGTTGCATTGTCGTGAAAGAAAAAAAAATGTATGAATAAAATATACTAGACCCAGTTTGAGTGTAACAGTACTTATATTTTGAGCCCACCTCAAGGGTCGCATAAACTAAAACCCACTTGACAATTTGAGTGGATATTGGTGGTGAAATATGGGGTGGATGCTGGTGGCAAGACAGTCAAGGACGATACTGGTGGTAAGATTGTGCGGATACTGGTTGTAAGACAAGTCTGTGTGGATACTGGTGGGTGGTAAGACTGGGTGGATACTGGTGAGTGGCAAGACAGTCTGGGTGGATACATGTGGCAAGATAATGTTAACAGTTCCAAGTTAAAAAGATTGTTACAGTAGATAAAGAAAGGTTTTGGGCGTAGATGACAATTTAAGCCAGTCAAGTTTATATGCTGGACTGGTAATATGGCAGTATCATGAACAAGTTTTAACAACCAGCCCTCTGTAACCAATGGTCAAAGGACCCACTTTACATTTTTGGGATGGCACTACATGTTGCAATAAAACATCGATTCAAACAGATAGAACCCAACCCTCAGCCAAACCAGGTGTGCATGTACATCTCAGAACTTAATATTCAACGCTTACAATGATTAAAAGTAAGAGAGATATGGGTTTTAACGCAGAAACTGCTTGTGAATTGGAGTCCAGTTTAATGATCACTATTTAGATCTTGACATGGCATTAAGCTGGTGAACAAATACCAATGGATCTTGACCAAGCATAGTATGAAATATATTTCAACCTCATCTTCAGTTAAATAATCAATGTCACATAGGGTTTAACTTTAAAATCAGAGCTGGTAGTTAGAGGTGCCACTTTAACAGGACGACTTAAACCAAAGTTGGGAGAAGATGGGCATTTGAGAGCCATAAATCATCTAAACGATACCAGAAATACTGGATATCCAATTCACAGAGGTGCAAGGTTACACGGCTGAAATGCAAATAGTAAATTTGTGCTAGAGAGAATAAGTTGGGAGAGAGAGCAATCAGGACCCATAACTCTTCAAAACAAGAACTTTTTAACATTTACAATTAAACTCTTCTGGGTCTTGTCAATATAAAGCTGCAACCAAATAAAAACAAACTTTGCAAAACATTTATGGGGAAACTCAAGTTGGTCAGGGCCCATAACTCTTGTAAACAATATTCTGAAATGCTACAAGTCAGACTGGAGGAAGTCGTATGCCAAATATGGTTCAGATCCAAGTGATTTTGGGGAAGTTATCTTGCAGAAGAAAAACAAATGTAAGAAGAATGAGCAATCAGGGGTCACAACTCTTGAAACAAGACTAATACATATAAAACATATTCAAGTCTAGAAGACACTGTTCAGACCAACTGGCATCAGAATATGAAAAATGGTCCTTGAGCTATGCCTGTTACAACCATGTGATGATATGCAATCTATTTTCAAGGAGTACAGTTTTTTCCAAAACGGAATTGAGATGAAATCCATAAAAGGTACATCATCTTGAAAGTTCACACCAGATTACATTAGAGACGGTTATGCTGAATGTTTTGCAAGCTATGCTGGCTACATCTGCTGTTTTTAAATGACAATATTGTTATCTATTTAATGATTGTAACTCATCTGACTTAAGGCCCTCTAATATGTACAAAGTATTCTCAGTTGTAAAGTATCCACATGCAAGTTCCATCTCAAAAGCAAGTACATGTAAACATACCTACAAAGACAACAAAAATACATTGTTTCATCCCTTTAATAACTTTAATTTTTAAAACTAAAAGCAAAATTTCAAGTATACACAACAGCTGATGATCACTTCTGTGTAGGTATATCGAGTTAGTCTGAAAAAAATGTGGCATGTAGTCCAGTTTATATCAGTACCAACAGTCATAAAATAAGATTCTGTACAAAAGCACTCGTACATGGAAACCACCGACTTTGCATTTTGCATATACATTTACACATACTTGTATAAACATGTTAAAATTCCTGACAGTGATATTACAGTGAATCCCAGAAATGTATCTCTTAAAACGAGTTCCTCATAATGACTGGTGCTCTACTGGCAAACAAAATGAATGCAAAATCAGGCCGTTTCTTCTTTTTGAACTAATAGACATTGAAATAATCTCTGGTATTCTGGAGCAATGACAAGATATTCAAGTTTGCATCATATTTGATACAATATTGGCACTACCTATATTTATGATCAATTAGACATCAAAAAGTCTTTTGGTGAAAATCCTATGTCATATGACCAATCATTTGGGAGGACTAGTTATAACAATTTCCAAAACTCGAATGTATCTTGTGGAAAAGGAACAAGGTACTAAATAATAAATTATGCTCATCAAAAAGAAAACCTTCCAAAGATGCATCTTTATGTATTTGTTTGTTCACATGTACCAGATGGAACCCAGTTATGTACAAGTTTTGCATGACTACACTTGTTAGAAGCAACAGCCTCAGGCCAATAAATAAAGTTGGCGAGACAAAACCTATGCGAGTCGAATCTTGGGCCAAGAGACAATAAGGAACTGATGAAACCTTCCAAAGATGCATCTTTACGTAGTTCATGTACCAGATGGAACCCAGTTATGTACAAGTTTTGCATGACTACACTTGTTAGAAGGTTAGAAGCAACAGCTTCAGGCTAATAAATAAAGTCGGTCAGACAAAACCTATGCAAGTCGAATCTTGGGCCAAGAGACAATAAGGAACTGATGAAACCTTCCAAAGATGCATCTTTATGTATTTGTTTGTTCATGTACCAGATGGAACCCAGTTATGTACAAATTTTGCATGACTACACTTGTGAGAAGGTTAGAAGCAACAGCTTCAGGCCAATAACTATACAATAAAGTCAGCGAGACAAAACCTATGCAAGTCAAATCTTAGGCCAAGAGACAATGTAAACTCCATATTGCTTCAGAATATATTGAATGGTTCCCAGTTCATGCTGGTTACATGGATCTGCTGTTGTGATTGTAAAAGCTTTAGTTTGGTTTGTTGGTTTTAACTGGCATGGCAATAACTATGTAATGATTGGAACCAAGCAGACAAAACCTTTAAAAGGTGTATCTGCATATTAAATTGGCAGTTAACCTACCAAATGGCATCCAAGGATATGTAAAAGTTTCCAAGATATACTGGTTACAAGTAACATCCCATATGAAGATATTAATATAATTGTAAAGGGCACATTTAGATCTGTGAAGTAATGTACAAACCAAATTATCAGAATTTTGGTATATGAATACTGTCAAAACCTTTTTGTTTCTTTGCACTTCTCAATAAATATAACACAGACAAAATGAAGTTCTTTAAAATGATCAGATCTGCAAGTGTCGTATGCTGGACACCTGCAGATAAGGCACATATATCTTAACAGAGAAGTGACAGTGATTTAAAAAGAAACAATTCTGATACCAAGTAATCAACATACTGTAAAATCCTGTATGTATTTTTCCTACTGGTACCTATGCCAATTTGATTGGTGTACCAGCAGTTCTTATTCATATTCTTTAGTTACTCTCGAGATATCGGGCCTGAATGGATAAACTTTGTCATACAATTTTGAGGTTGTTTCATAATTTATTTTAGATGGTTGTGTACTTGTGGAAGATGAACCCTCTTCTGGAAGACTCTTTTCTGCAATTGTGAGCAGGTTAGTGGTTGCTGTGAAGGAAGCACTTGATTAGATCCTTTAAACAGTAGAAGATATTTTATGATAAAGGGCATTAATTCATCAACTGTTGGTAATATATAAAGCGCAAAAGGGTTTGTGCAAGATGGGTCTTGCATTTGTTGACAACCAATCGAAAATGGTCAGGCTGGAGTCCCCAAACAGTTACTTGGCAAAAAATATGAAGAGTTACAAGAAACATTTGAATGAGATTGTCACTGGTGATAAAACGTGGATTAACTTTCTGAACCTGACTCTAGTGAAAATATTAAAGTTTGGTTTATGGAAAGAAGCTAATACCACAAACTGATTAAAGTAGTCACACTGTCAAGAGTTTCATATGCATTACTTTTCAATAAAAAAGGCCTGGTCATCCAGTAATCTGTGCCCAACTGTTAGTGTCACTGGACATTTTCATTTCTTACGTTTCCAAATGTTTTGGAATACTCCTGAACCGAGGATTCATTCTACATGACAACATTGCATAAATCTGCCTTGCAACAGACTTCCTGATGGAACACAGCATCTGAACTTTGACATATTATTCATAATGCTGAGTTTGCTCCAAGTGATTTCTTACTGAATCCCATCATTAAAGATCTGCATAGGGGACAATTTAAAAGCTGCCATGCAGTCATCTTTGCTTGCCAAGGTTCCAATGTGATAGACCTATCTTCACCTTGGCATATCAAGCAGATATTTATGTGCTTCAGGTCTGTAAATTTCATTGGATGCAGCAGCAGGCCACTGCATCCAATCAAAATTAAGTTATTCAAATTTGAACTATGTTCCTATATGATCACAAGAAGGGAAGCATACAAAACTTGAATGGACTAATAAATGAGCAATTGTCTGTTTTCTAGTGTATAAAACAACGTAGCCAAAGTGTATACAAAGTGTCATTTATCAACTGGATAATCAGAGTAAGAAAGTGTACAGAGTTCATGGGTAGTAATGTGGAGGGATGCACTGATGTTATCATACATGCAGGACCGTATTGCTAAAATCAAGCTTAATATTTCAATTTATTATACAAAAAAATGCTTCAAAGCAAAACCTGAACAAATACAAGTGGATGTTGACAAATTTTTGTATGACAATTCATCTTAGCCATGTTATCAATTAGATTATCAGCACTCCAAGATCTAGAGTTTGTTGTCTTTGACTTTCAATTATTTAATTGTAAAGAACTGGGAACTGAAAGAACAGGAATTGATTTTGACCAAACTCTGTCTCTTGATGTATTTCGGAGATAAGCCAATTAAAAAATTAAAACATGTTAGCCATTTATGACATCAAGGGTTAGGGTCAAAGGTCACTACTTTGATTTTTACATACCAAAGTTTCAATATTACTAATTAGATGCAAGTTCACCACATTAGTATGCAGGGTTCTCGATCATCATCCAAAATCACAACAAGCACATATTCCACTTCTGATAAGAATCAGATCAGACATACAGCCTCCAGAGAGGGAACAAAGTCTGCCAATCTGATGCCAGATTACCACATTAAATTGCATGGATCTATAGTACAAGTCACACGGATCATGTAGGCATACAAGACCAACTATTTCAGTAATGGGTGTCATTTGTTAGAATTTGATTCTACATACCTTTAAGTGGCAAGTATTCACTTCATTTGTATTTGTATAAATCTTTATTCCTTTGGAAGGTCCATATAACAAAATCAATGTTAATATACACATATATATTTGGATGAAATGAACCAAAAGGTGTGATCCAGTTCAATCCGGTCTGGATGTCGATCTCTGATGTCACAATGAAAGCTACACATATTGATAAACAAATTCAAACTACCCTACCCTTGATTGTCATCATTCCATCGACATGCCCTTATTATGACCAAAGTTTGGTACATGACCATCATTGTAAAAGTCCATAGCAATGGATAATCTTCGTTTGTAAGTTTCTTGGAGATAGCGCATTCAATAATCGGGATTGAACAGACTTTGGTTAAAGAAAATAAGTGTTAAGTTTTTAAAGAACAATTTATATTTAATTTAAAATGAGTAAAATCGCATACATGACCCATGAGACTTGTACTTAGCTCATTATCAAAATCCCTCCAAGATCTTGATGACACAAGCCCAAACTTCAAATCTGAAAAAAATCAGACATCAGAAATATGGCTTCCAGAGTTGGATTTAGCTCAGAAAATTAGATGCATAATCACCCAATTTAGAATGCGTGGATCTTGCTCATTATCCGTGCCCAAGATTTCGATGATATGAACCAATCTTACCCGTTTGATTTAAATTGGATCAAAAGTGTGGTCTCCAGAGTGGTAACAAATTAGTGTGGAAAAAAAAAAAAAAAAAAAAAAAAACGATGCACGCAGGGTCATACCAAATTTCAGCTGGCCTTATGGTGAACTGAACTAAAAAGGACAAAACAGAATTCTCATTAAATATTTTTTTTTATGCCACTAATTTAAAATACACATGACAATTGTTGCAAACAGTCTATTTCAGCAAACATACTGCACAATTTGCATGCCATCTTGTAACATGAGAAATTTGTTTACAATTCTATTAAGGCATGAAACTGTTTCACAATGTATAAATTCTTCTAACCGTAATGGGAAAAATAAAATCAAGATTTATTAAATGAATATTCGAAATAATGAATGAAGGCCATAACAAAACTTGTACACTTAACCAACTTCCTTTCTAGACATCAAATTTTTTAGAAAGATTAACATTATCTTTTTTATTTGTTTTAAAAGACCGATTCTGAACCACTTGCTGTTGGTTTGTTTTGTGTTGTTTATATGTTAAAGTAGTTGTGTCATTACTCAATAATGTATTTCAAATATTGTGCAGAAAAGTAACCACAATGCCCAAAATAGTTGCACTTGACCATTAATGTGTGGTCTGATATTAATGTCATTTCTTTGCCAAACGAATTAAACATGTACAACCAATATCTAAAAATTCTTTATTAAATCAATAAATACACGCTTGATGAAAATTCATCCAGTCCTGTTTTGTTGTCTTGAATAAGCTGCAAACATGATGTTCTCAATTTTCTCTGAACTGTCTGTATGATTATTTGCTACCACTGAAATGATCTCAATCACTAGTGAAACACATAAAATGTATTAGACGGAAATATAATGAAGATCAGAATGTGTCAAGTGTTTTTTCATGACTGGTAGCAAATAAGCAGCATAAGAAATCCTGGCCTTTTTCTTCCCACATGCTAGAAACCATGGACCTGAAAAGTAAAATAAAAAATAAGTCAATTCAATGAATTACTGTCCCCAACAAACATGGTTTGATCACAAAATATGAAATACATAGCTTGTACAGCCCTGGGCACTTTTTTTCTTCCACTAAGGACTTATCAAAAGATATCAAGAAGTTTATTTGTCTCAGAGATGACAACAGTCTGAATGAAAATTGCAAATGTAATTAGTATCCTAGTACAGCCAATTAGTATCCTACCACCTGACACAAAATGACTAGTTTCATGCAACATTTTATCTGCTCAATTTTATCACATTTAATTTGTGTACATGTGATTTGGATTTTTTATATACATGTAGCTTTAAAAAATTTCCAGTCATATCACTATGATGTCTGCAGTGTGGCAGTTTACAGTGATGTCTAGCACTGGGGCATCACACCGCAGACATGCAGCATCATGTCTTGCCTGACACCAGGCTGACCTCTTAACCCTTTAACTAACAACTGCCGCATCTAAGCGTCACCTGTAAATAGCTTCTGAATCCTAATGACGCATATATGCAGTGTCAGTAAGCCTAGTGTGGCTGATGTGCGTGACTGCTATGTTAACTAAACAATAATTGGTTGAAATTACAGTTTACATATTTTTGATTATCATAACCAATGAGTGGACTGTTTACTCAACATTTTGATAAAAGTGTGAAAGCCGAGTGGTTAAATTTAGACACTGTTGAGGCTTTTCTGCACTTTAAGAAACAGTTGTAGTTGAGAAAAACAAAGATGGATTCCAATTCAGATATGAGCAACTTTAAAGGGTTCAGTGCAAGCGATATCAAAGAGTTTAATGGATCAGATATTGATGTTAGTCCCATTTCAACACCAGGCGCAAGTGATTTTCTAATCGGATTGACGAGGTGGACAGTCTTACTTGCACAATGGTGCTCCAGATCAATGATTTTGATTCTCATGTTGGTTCAACAATCAAGCTTTGGCTAAGCAATGAGAACAATTTTTTTCTCTAAGTTTTCCCCCGAATGTCTGGTGGAAAAGCTTGTGAAAGAAACAAACGATTATGTCAAGAATATGGGGGACCAAAAGCAAGACCTGAGGCTGAAATGGTATGAAATCAGCATCACCGAGATGTGGGAACAGTCTGGAATATAATCGCCATTTATGTCTGGATAATGACTATTTTGAGAGGTATGACTCTAAACTTTGTAATATAAAGTGGAAATATATGAATAACAGTATCTATACAAGGTAAGCCGTTTTTTATTTCACTGAAATCCAGCAAAAACTAACAAAATAATGAATATAAATGTAACCATGTTTTCATTGTCAGTTTCTGTATTCAGCCATGGAACCAGCCTTAGTAGTCTCAGCAACTGATATGATAACACTCAGCAGTAGTAAAACTGCACAACAGCTGTAGAAGCTAAAGGATTAATGCTGAGCACCAAGCATGGCAGATGTAAGTAACGTTTTTATTATAAGTTTGTTATAAGTGCCTGTATCAGATTCTAGCAGATTCTTATTGTTAGTAGTGACACCAGAACATTATTCCCAGCATTCTGGATAATTGATACCAGAGACTGTCAACAGGTTCAGTACTGTTGTTTATCTTCCCATGGCTATCTAAGCCTGGATAAGGCACAAATGTTAATTTAATTAGGATCCCTTTTCTCTAGCCCTTACTAAAACAAGAGCAGAGTGACAGAGCAGGCAGTTTTTAATTGGGCTTGGTACTGTAAGCAACAATGGGTTTTAGCTTTATTTTACATGAAGTTGTAGGACCCTTACTTGGTGTTTGTGTGTCCTTTGAACCCGAATGTAACAAAGTCTTTGATCTGACTCAGTTGGAGTTCAAACCTCCTGCATCTCAGTCGGATGCTCTAACCACTAGGCCACCAGAGTGGTCCCATTTATCTAATTTACTATCCTGAATTTTAAAAGTGACTTTATTCAGTCTTGCTGTTTAGTATTCCCTCATATAAATGAAAATATGCTTTTCACAAATTCAAGCATTTCAAGAAATTCAAGGAATATTCAGGATAAAATAAGCATCTTTGATATTCAAGCAACTATGAAAACAACCCCTCAAATCTTGTGACTTTTCAATATAAACAATGCACAAATGACATCTAACTACAGCCTGTAAGATATATCCATAAAATTACTTGACACTGAAATGAACCAAGCTACATTCAACCACTTCAAAGGACACTGAAGTACAGAAATCTGGAACAAAATCCGTTTTTAAACAAAAGCAGTGTAAACAGAAAATTATATGCCCAACTCGTGACGTTATGGAGAATTTAGTTTATACAACCAATGGAATATTTTGAAAAGGACTTTTTTTTACATATTACTCGATGTTGTATATATACATATACATACACACACGTACACAAAATAATATCTGTACATTTTAAATTTTATCTTCCTGAATCCTATTATTTGCTTGGAAAGGATTGTCTTCTAAATTTTTCTTCAATTTATTTTCACATTTCTCACATTGGCAGTATATTGTGTTCAGGTGTCGTAAAACATGTAATTGTCCAAATGCAAGCCATAATGTACTCTAATCACTGTACATGTCTTATTTATTTTGGTGACCTTAACCTTTGACAAGAAAACTGACTGTTGTTGCTTAACCAAAATGCAAACCATCCCAAATGTTAGGTCGATGATGCAAATTTTTTGTGCAGAAACAAACTGGTGACACATGGCTGACCAGTCCTAGCACTAACCTCTTCATGCAAAGCACCAAGCAAGGCAGCTGTTGGTATTTTTTTTATTTAAGACTTTGGCATGACTCGACTGGGTTATGAACCCGCAACCTCCGCATCCAAGGCGGATACTCTAACCACAAGGTCATTGGGACAGTCCTGAAATATAGCTCAATAAATACGACATAAAATGCAATGCTTTGCTTAATAGGGTGCTGAAGGTGGACAGGAAATTCCCAAGGTCACTAGAGCATCTGCATACACAGGTGCATATCAGATCTCAGCAATGATTTTGACAAGATTGATATCACAGAAATGGATCTATACGCAACTTCTTTATTTCAACTCGAGGACAATAAAATTTGTGAATGTAATATTGTTTAGCAGATTGGCATCATATGTAAAAACATAACATGCCTTACAGGCCTTAATGCAATCAAGTTTCATTAATTTCTTTTCAAAATATATCCAGCCATTTTAAAGGTTTTCCACTTGAAGCAATAGAAGACATATTTCGTCAAAAGGCTTTTATAAACCTCAACACAGCAAACATCAATAGATATAAAACAACAAACATACTTCACTTGGCTTCCAGCAGGGTTCATAAAGAATTCTTAATGATAAATTCAAAGACTTCCCCCTAACTTTCAAAGACCATTAAGCATAGATTTGCAAGACCTATTTCACTAACATTTTGTATACAAGTTATGTTATATGAGAAAACAAGGAATGCAAATACTACAACATTGTTTAATGATGAAATGATACTGAAAAGGTCATCAACAGAAAGAAACCAGGAAAACTAGACTACATCCGAATCTAACAACCTCGGACAACTTTGTGATTATGGAAAGAAAGTAAAATGTTTGGGTTTATTTCAATTTTCAAAGACTTTTAAAGATCTCAAGGTAATCTGTTCAATTTTCCCAAACTTTCAAGGCCTTGAAAATGCTACCTCATTTTTCCTGAACTCTACTCTAAAATACTGTATGAACCCTGTCTAGCCAGGTCAACTATATAAAATTAAACAAGATTACCTTCAACTGCTCCGGTCTGGCCAATCCCACCTTCTTGAGGAATTCACTTATGTTTTGCCTCTGGTCACCCTGAAACTGAATGACCTCGCCATACTCCGGGTGTTCCACTACCGTACCATTGCAGGCAAATTCCTTGTAAAAAAATAAAGAAAATGGAATTGGAGTCTTCAGTAGTACTGTTAATATAGTTTGCTGCTTCTAAATGGGAGCTAATTTATGTGCAAAAGGTGGAAGAAATTTGGTTTCTGATTGTACAAGACTTGGTATCTAGGCCTAAAGACTAGTTGCATTTGAGGATAGTTTGATTTGGTACTAATGAGACAATTTTGTATTTACATTTTAATCATGGTTCATTTCAGAAGCTGCTTCACCATGAGGGTTTTTGAACTGTAAGGTCTAAATGCTACCAATGTTTAAGTTGCCAAGCAAATATTGTTATCCGAGAATTTCAATACCCTAAGGCCTCAGCACCTTATAACCTTCAAACTGTTGCTTTGCCATAAAACGTCAAGCTTTTCATCGATTTTTAAAATATAATCCACACAGCCATGGGGCAAAAAAAAAGTGTTTCTGGTCGGCCAACCATCCCCTTTTTGATTTTATGACCATGACACTTTTTACCCTCAGGGCAACCCCCACCCCGGCAAATAATCCTGAAATTGATTTGTGCATCTAAATGAGCCAGTTTTACCCAGTGCACCTTTCCACAATAACCTGCGCACAAAGGGGTCCAAAAAGAAAGACAACGCCATAAGTAAGGGTTACAGAGGGACATCCCCCACAAATAAACAATGCCATCCCGAAAGGTATTCAGAAAACTGAGGGTGTTGCAGGTGGGGGAACTGTTGTGTTTAATGACTGAATCCTCGTTTTATAATCTCAGAGAGACTTTCAATAAAGTGCTTTTTTTGAATGAAGTTGTTCGTTATTCTGCATAAATAAGAATTATTTTCAAGATGCTCAACACCTGAAAGATTGTTAATATTATTCCAACTGGTTTCAACAACTACCACGTTTATGTGAAAACATTTGTATATTACATCATTGCTTTTTCTTGTTGTTGATTAGTCTGGTTCCCTGCGTGGTATGTATTAATAAAGTGTGAAGGAGAGAATCTACAAAGCAGCGAACCTGACTAACTATCGATACAAAGTGGAACCCCAGATGTAACGCCATACTGGGGTCCAAAAAATTGGATCACATTCATGCGGGGTTTTACAGTATTTTACTTTTTTCATAGAACAATGCACTGGCACATATACATGTGTTAATGTAAATAATCGGGGTATTATCTGATGAATATTAAATGGAATGCAGAAATAGACTTATTCAAAATAATGGAAGGATAATATATTTATGGGTTATTAATCTGCGTTAAATAGTTTAAGTAATTTGTATTGGTTTGTCCGATAATACACTTTGATCAATAATGCCCCGACTGAAGTTATATCATGAACAGGGTATCGACATCGTTTACTATTGTGCCATGCAGTTCATCGATAATGCATGTAATTCCAATGAAAAATTGCACACAGATTTAAAATATTCAATAATTTTGTCACAGATCATTGTGTCTGAATTCAACATCTAATATATAGCATGAATGGACTATTAATGCAGTTTACTTGCCATCTCATACTGTATCATCGGGGGTTGCAATTAATCCATTATATATGTAATTCCATTGCAAAAATTTCATACATATTTAAACTATTCAATAATTTTGTCACAGTACATTATATGTCTAACTTCTATGGGAAAAATTAACAGCAAAATTAGGTTAAGAAAGATGAAGCATGTGTATGGTTCATTACGTTCCATGGTCTATGAACAGTGTCTGTACAAATTTCATACTGCTAAAATTTTCTCATATGTATTTCCATGTATATTTATTCATTGCAAATTGCCAATAATTAATGCCTGTATGCCTATTCATTTGAACGAATACAGCAAGAATAATTAACAATCAACACATGCTTTCAGCGTGCATAGAACTTTTACTTCAGATTTTGTGAATATCGAAAGAAACGTGTGAAAACTACTATACTATCATTGCGCAAAGTGCAGAGAACGACTTGCATTTGTGATCTTGCTTTTCTATAAAGGTAAAATATTGTTATAAAAAATAGGAAATTAAGAACGAGTTCATAAGCAAATACCATACCCATGTAAACCAGAGAACTAAGTGCAGTAGGCCTGCAATGGTCACGAGTCACTTTTATAAACAAAAGCTGAACGCATGTACAATTTCATACCTTTTCAATTTCCAGCTAATAAAGTGGACATTATTTACTGGTCAACTGCTTGCATCTAATAACACTGCCAAGCCCAGCAAACATGTTGGTGGCTTTCGTTTTTTGGATGTTTTTGAAATTGTGAGAATCTTTTATCAACCATCGCATGGTCTGCTGCTTGGTTGTGTATGCAGTTAAAGAAGAAACACATTGGCTATTGTTTGAGCAATGATTGTATACAGAATTATTGTTGTTGTTGTTGTGGGGTTTAACGCCATTTTTCAGCACGATAGGCTTGTATACAGAATTAATTGAAGACAATCACAAAAAAGATGATTTAGTGGCTTTACTCTTGGATCAGTAATAAGTAACATTTCCGATCATGTTTATACTGGCATAACACTTCAAGAACCTAGCGAAATTGTCAAATTTCAGAAGCTTTGCCACTATCATATTATATTCAAATTCATATGCAAACTCTTCCCTAAAATGATAATAAACGTTTTACACACTATTTCTCGTACTTAATATCTGTTCCAGGTACGAGAAAAATACACGTACATGTATTTAAAATTTCAGGAACCACGGCGTGATAATATTTTATTCAAATTCATATGCAATCTCTTTCCCAAACTGATAATACATTTTTTATATAGTATTTCAGATACTTTGAACAAAACTAATTTTCATGTGCGAATGAATATACAAAATTTCAGTTGCCACGAATGCACGTAATTGTGGGGCATGCTATGGCAGAGTCCCACTGTACCACAAAACCAGACTGCTTTTTTTTTATAAAAACTGTCCTCTGTTTGGTCAGACAATTGTCTATCTTGAAACATAATTTTTGTATGATTCAACTATTATAATATTGATGCATTGATTTTACTGCAATTTGTTATTGTTGCAGGATTTAATGCCATTTTTCAGCAACGATAGGCTATACATGGCGGCCAGTATTAATGGTGGAGGAAGAACCCGGGAAAACCCTGGAAAGAACCACCGACCCACAAGAAGCTACTGGCAAGCTTTCTCACACACACACATTGGCTGAAAACGAGACTCGAACCCACGCAGACAGAGGTGAGATGGCAGTGATCCATAACAGAAAGCACTTTAGACCACTCGGGGGCCCCCACTGCAAGTAATAGTGAAACTTCTTGACATCGTTGAGTATATATCTAAGTGCCAATTCAGAGATTCTCTGAAACTTGTTTCTCCACATTGGTCCATATACGTTAAAAAAGCTATTTATTTTACGAAGTATTCATTTCACTTAGTTGTTTTGCTAGCTTTTGATCACATTTATGATTGAGTATTTTAATTTTATTAACCAATTACGTTTATAAGTGTTCGCTTGATCAACTGAAACAAGTACACTTGACATACGACTTTGGAAGCTAGGTCTTAAGCATGTAGGATTTTCACGCATTCCAACTTTTCACTTATTCCATCTCCTTTAGTTGATACAAAGGATGCAGTTAACTTTAATCCATTAAACAATACAACAAAAACTTGCGCAAGTCAGATATCAAAACAGTTGGCACTTAATCAGGTCCTTAGAGAAATTTATATACAAGAGGACACAGTGTATTTATGATGATTACATTAAAAAAAAAAAAAAAAGATAGAAATAAAACACAAATGTTACTTGAAAAAAAATTATTAATTGGTTTTATTTATGAAAGTATTGCTTCCACTATGCGCGAGCTTTTCATTGATCTAAGTTTCAATGAATATCGTTATTTATGGTGTACTAAGAATGTCGGAAAGAAAATATAACAAATTATATGACTTGTTATTAAAAGTTGATAATTTTATAATGTTGATTAAATTTTCCATGGCCTACCTATCATTTTCAGTTACCAATTTTGATCGCAATTTCCTTCAAATTCAACAAATGGGACCAATTATAGGGTATTTTCTGGTTTAAAAAACGGGATCCACACCTGATCCAGCTTTATAAGTGGCAGGGGTCACATTACCAGATGAAGTGGGTGAAAAAGTCACCAGAAACATGTAAAAATTTGTCTTCTTCTGTAAGGAAAGCAAAAAAGACTTCGCCCTCTGATTTTGTAAAATGAGTGGCTGGAACTTATGCCTTTTGAGATGCCCCCTTGCTGTACCCAGGAAGTTCTGGCAGTGTTGTGACATTGCTTAAAGGTGAATGTATTTATGCGGTGTTAATACCAATTAGCCTACAACGACAAATAAACTCTTGCACATCCACAGGTGTATTTTAATAGCTAACTGACCACTAACACTTTCCAGAGCAGGATATCACGGCTTGATTTCATGAATTTGGGCCTACTGTACTATGATTAAAATATACCAAATTCTGTTTCAAAATTTAAACATCGTTATGTACATAGTAATTTGCTTTTATTTTAGAAATGGAGACTTTATTGGTAGTGTTGCATTATTTTCTTTATAATATCAGTTTGAAACCATAAGTGAACCTGTAATTCCAGACATGAATGCATCCATGATACACCACTTCATTAGAATGTCTGTATTCATAAATAATTGGGATAATTGATTCAGGAAAACATATAATTTAATGAAAACAAAGTTTAAATTTGTGATAGAAAATTTAGTCTAAATACTGAATCATTTAAGTCAGACACATGGTTCAATGCTATGCTGTGGAATTTGAAAAATATTATGTATTGTCAATGTTGTTTTCTGACTACTCATGTTCATGAAAATATGAAAACTAAATACAGTATTGAAGCAAATACTATTTAACCAATGCATATCGGTACTACCAGTACGTAGCCAAATAATAAAACCATAAACATGCAGTCCTATTAATGGGTTGTTGTGATGAAACTAGAAAGTGAGCAGTTATATTAAGAAAATCCCTCTTTCTAAAAATAGATGCACTCACATGGCACAATATGCGTTCTTGGATGTATTTCAGTTGGGGAAAAAAAAAAGATTAAAAAAAAGAGTACAGTTCAGTTAAATATTGACTTTTATGCTTCAACGTGTTGTCTCAGGGTTCTTACCGAATCCTGAATGATAAATTCAAAAAGTTTTCCCAAACTTTCAAAGACCACAGAGATTTCCAAGACCTATATTCACTAACATTTTATGTTATATGAGAAAACAAGGAATGCAAAATACTACAATATTGTTTAATGATGAAATGAAACTGAAAAGGTCATCAAAAGAAAGAAACCAGGAAAACTTGACATCCGAATCTAACAACCTCTGACAATTTTATTTGTGATTATGGAAAGAAAGTAAAATATTTGGATTTATTTCAAATTTCGAAAGACTTTTAAAGACATCAGGGTAATCTGCTCAATTTTCCCCAACTTTAAAGGCCTTGAAAATGCTACCTCATTTTCCCCAAACTGTCAAAGGACTTCATTTGTGTTCTAGCACACTTTGAAACAACCCCATACAACATGTACATTGGTACATGTTCTAATGGTTTCAAGGTATGCTAGGAATCTTTTGGACTGCAATTTTACCTCAAAACTGTTAGAAACTAAAATAAAATAATTAAGGCGTAGTTAAGTATTTCTACAGACTTGCAATTACAAGACTTGTTACTGCTGTTAAGTTAAAATTAATTACAATGTATGCTGTGCTTTTTCAAGCCATATGGCCAAAATACACTGCTTTACCTGAATCCGCACATTTAAGACTACAAATTTCAATACAATGAGTATAAATATAACAAGTTTTATACACGTACACAAAGTGTTGATCATAAACATTTAACATATATATCGTTTCTTGCTTTGGTCCGACTGCTCCATAAAATTCTGGCCTAGCTTGACCCCTGAGTGGGTTGGTGAGTTATCTGGGTGCAAATTATCAAGGGAGTAGTGTACTTGTAACCAGGGCTCATGCTACCAGGACAAGTGGGCGACTAAGTCGCATACAAAGTGTAAACTTTGCCTTCTTCTGTAAGTAAAGTGAAAACAACTTTGCCCTGTGATTATTTTTTTAGAGGAACATTGAATGACCATCCCTTCTGAGCTGTCCCTCGCCTTGGCCAGGTTAGTTCCAGTGTTATATATAGCTCAAGGTGAAATGTATACTTCAAGCCATCAAACAGTTGTTGCTGATATCAATTACTCTGCAAAAAAAACTTGCACATTCACAGGCATGTGTTTGGATAGCTGATCAACCATTAACCATTTCCCAAGTTAGCAACTATAACTGCAGAATTTCCGCAAGTTATTGTTTGATGATAAAAACACACAAACTTGTCTTTCGAAACTTAAATTTATGTAAGTAGCAATTTGAGTTTTAAGAATTGAATCAGTAACATGAATATTTTAAATGCCGCATTTATACTATCTTCTTGATTAAAAAAAATCTGTTTGGAACCATAATGGCAGACATAACTGTTCTGGGAAGTATTGTTTTATTAGATTGTCTCTTTGCTAACCATTGGGCAAATATATTCAGAAAAATATACAATTTGTAAGAAAAGGGACTAGATATCATGATATTAAAGATTTAGCTTGAAAATGCAATTATGTAGATCATAAATGTACAGGACAATGCCATGATGTGGAATTCGACAAGACGGTGTAAGGTCAAGGTCATATTCCGAGTTTACTCATTTTTGTGAGTGACAATACAACAAAAAAAAAAAAAGACCAAAGAAAATACTATTTAAGCAATGCCTAATGTTACACCAAGTAGACAAAGAATAAAACCTTACATTTACAATCCTATCATTGGACTGTTGTAATTGTAATGAAGCTAGAATGTGAGTGGTTACATTAAGAGAAGCCATCTTTGTAAAAAGAGATCCACTTGTATGTTGGCGGTGTCAACTGGGTTGGAAAAAAAAAAAGATTTAGCTCATATACTGATTTTAGTTCTTCAATGTTGTCAATGAACAGGCACTGTAAAGTTTTCTTCGCAACCAAGAAATTAAGATGAACAGTATGTTCTAAAAGACATGCATTTTCTGTCATGTACATGGTGAAGGGCTTGTTTCAAACAAGTTAAGAAATCTTTTCACAGGGTTTCCCTTTACCCTTATTTGCACTTCAGAGACCCCCAAATTTTTAATTTGACCCCCAGATGATTTTTGACTCTCAGTCTTGCACCCCTAGGGGTTACACTGCTTTTCAAATGCCATTTTATAATGTTGTTGTTGTGGGGTTTAACGTGATTTTTCAGCACACGATAGGCTATGTATGCCGGCCAGTATTAATGGTGGTGGTGGTTGTTCTATGGTTTAATGCCATTTTTCAGCACAAAATAGGCTATACATGGCGGCCAGTATAACTGGTGGAGGAAGAACCCTGGGAAGAACCCCCAACCCACGAGAAGCTACTCGCTGGCTTTCCCATGTACCCACGCTAGCCGAGCCTTGGACTCAAACCCACGCAGACAAGAGGTGAGATGGCTGTGATCCAGAACGGAGAGCACTTTAGACTACTTGGTGCCCCCATTTTATAATGAACTTTCAGAAAGTAAAAAGCAAAAAAAAATACTTGATTAAAGGTAGCTGAGTATTAGCATTTGTACTAACTTACAATTACAATACTGTAATCTAGTTACTCAGTTAAAATTCATTACAATGTATAGCTTCTGTTGTTCTCTCTTTGTAAGTCATATTGCCAAAATACACTGAATATGAATATGATAATTTTTAAACATGCACCAAATGTGTTTACAATATAGACAAAACTCTGAAAATGTTCTACTTAAAATAAAGTATTGCTTAAAACTAAAACCAATGTTAAATGCAAAATGGGAAACAGATGGCATAATACAAATAAGAGAATAAAAACACACACACACACACAGATATATATATATATATATATATATATATATATATATATATATATATATATATATATATATATATATAGTGCGTGTCACGCTTTGCTCCCACTTCATCCTGTTCTGTCCAAAAGGAGAAGTCACTGCTCCCTAAAAATTCAAGTCTAGCTTGATCCCATGTGTAACACTTAGTACATGATATATATTACCCCATATGTTAATAATAAAACCCTACCTACATACCTACATTAAATTTAAAACCAGTGCAATACAAAACACACCTCTTATTTGTGGGCCTGACATACCTTTTTACAAATTCTGACTATCTTCTTTAAATCATAATCTGTTGACAGACCCTGGACAGTGGTCAGTGTTTTACGTCCATTTCGCTGCTGAATTCGAATGTGAATTAGGCCCTCCTGAATGCCGGCCCCTACCTCATCTGACTGGTCATTGAAAGGATCAGTTGACCCTAAAGAAAACAAATAAA
The DNA here is from genome assembly GCA_028554795.2 of Sinohyriopsis cumingii. Classification (NCBI taxonomy): domain Eukaryota; kingdom Metazoa; phylum Mollusca; class Bivalvia; order Unionida; family Unionidae; genus Sinohyriopsis; species Sinohyriopsis cumingii. The sequence continues at coordinate 63,374,577 of CM068833.1, read as the reverse complement.
TATTTGCATTGCCAAGTTCAACAAATCTTTTGTCATAATAGTTTGGACAAGGGCAGACATGCACAAGTTTTGAAGAAACAGAACTAATAATTTACAAATGTGAAGTAGAGATCATTTTACGAAAATAATGCTACAAGGTGTGAGAATATTTGCATAAACACTATGCATTACATCTTTTCATAAAGGACACCCATGCCAGCAAGAACAGTAACTCTTCCTGACATGAGTGTATATACAAAATGTAATTAGTGTCAACAATACGACACAAATCGAGTTCAAAAGCACACGAAAACTTCATTTTATGAAAAGCAGGCGTTTATATCAAGAAATCAGATTATACAAATGTGTTGTCATTTGTTAAACTCAATACCTTAAAAATAATTGCTACAACTTTTGGTGTGTAATGTATTTTAAAGGTTAGACTTTGACTTGCATTAAGGGCAATACTAATTCTATATAGTGATAGTTATTATGATGTGTGATTGTGATCAGCTCGACATTATAACTGTCAGATCATCTGCTCTAAGTAGGATTCTTATCTAGGCACACTGCTATCTAAATTGAAAAATTACATGTTGTGTATAGTTGAAAAGAGGTAATATTTAAACTATTTTGAATAAAAGAAAACCAATTTGTGCCATTCCTTGTGAATATCAATCTGAACGAATACTGTTATTATAAAGAACAGAAAACCGACCTGCAGCATTTCTCTATTTAAAAAAGCAAAACATAATCATAAATATTTCCTGACAACAAATTCAGTAGCAGTTCCTTCTCTATCATTTCAAACTTTAAAACTATGCCATCAACTGTTCAATATTATCAGAATTATCAGAGCCTCCCTTGGAAATAGTTTTCTTTGCACCCTGAAATTTGCAAAATGTAAAAAGTTGGAACCACTTTTCAGCCATAAAAGCCATTTTATGTAATGATGCAGTGACTTAAATATGCGTAATATTATTTGTTGTGATGACAGATTCTAGTGACTGAACCCACTCTTGATCTGCAGTAGAAATAGGGGCAACAAGTAACCTGGCAGCTGCCTCAAATGCAGATGGATATAAATCTGTTTTTCAGAGCTAGATTAGCCATATTCATTGTGCTGTTATAGACTTGTTTTATAAAGTAAATTTTTCATTTTTTTCATTGATATAAGCGACTTTGGGCCCTTCACATTTGACGACTGGCATCCTTGTAGTGGCATCTGGTATTACTTGGTTAACTTCAGACCACAAAACATGTTATCTAAGTAAACAATCCCTAAAACACTAAGCAGACCCAAGTGCATCTCTCAGTTTGCAATAAACATAAATCAGCAACATGTACAAATGGCACAGAATCATTTTGCCAACCTGTTCAACAATACAGTATATCCTTCAGTCATTCATTATTTCCTACTAATCACAATTAATTGCTTCTCAAAACCAACTGACAGCTTGCAGTTAGCTGTAATCATGTTCAAATAACGTCTTACTCATCTTCTACCAACATGATCCACCGACTGCTGCAGATAGTGAAAATTTAGTGGCCTGACTTGCCTATATCAACGAAAAATTAAAAATTTACTTCACAAAAATTTGTCGCCAGCTACTTTACCCAGTCAGTAAAAAAGTGCCACTTTCAAAATTCTTTCACATTTGGCAACAAATGCGAAACTTAGTGGAGGCAGTGATCATTAAGAACGATTAGTAAAAATATCAACTTTGGGATATTCAAAATTTAATGATGCAGCACTCGCAATTTACACCACTGAAATATGGATTACTGTAATGAAAATTTATCTCAGACCTTGTCCAATACGTCAATCTTAAAAAGAAATGCTTCTGTCTTATCAAAACTAAATTCTAAAATGACAACTGTGGTTTTAAAAATGTTATAAATAACTGCAGGACATCATTTTCTTTTAACCAAGGAGAGGACATTATTCCATTCAGCAGGATTTCACTTGCATATTAAGCGGGCGTGATCATCACCATGTCAAACAGTAGAGTGGGAAAGTGGTCTGGCATTCCTTAACCATTTACCTCATAGAGCATAATGGCAAAGCGCTATAAATAGAACACGTTACCTAGTTGACCGCATACGCATAGCCTGCCTGTGAACTGTTAAGCAATGTAGTGTATGTTACGTTTAACAGCAATTTTAACCATTTTACCTTTTTGTTACACATCTACTATATGTGGAAAAATGTAAGAGCAAAGTCCGATTGTTACAGCTGTGCAATTATTTTTCACTGAATAATTTTTTATGTGCTTTAAAATCTTGAGAGAACTCGTTCACTGTCATATCAGCGAGGCTGCATGACCAACTGTAGCTGCCATTTCCCATACACAAAATTTACATGTCATTATAGAAATAGTTGTAAAATCTTGTTTACCTTTCTTATCCAATATTTTCGTTAAGATCATCTGCCATATTAGTTCAAATAATGACTACTTCCGTTCTCAGCCTCGTTTGTTTGTGTGCCATATAAGAACACTGAGGCCTTATTTGGAAACATAAACAGATCATAGTGAAAATATGGCATGGTTTGAGTCGGAAATTATGTGCATTAAAAGTAAATACAATTTATCGGTGACCTTGAAATTCCACAAAGGAGTCATTATGCGACACTTGATTGATAATAACAGTGTAGAGTAGCCAAATATGGTCTGGTAAGCCTTATATAGAAATGCGGTCATGGCGAGAGTCTCGCAGTATCTGTCATGGCAGACACGGTGAGGTTACTGTAAAAATGCCAATTTATTTTATCGTGTAAGGGCTTAATAAATTCAAAATAAACCTAACATCTTTCACAACATGATTATACTTATATAGTAGATTCCTACACTATTTGTTTTTCTCGCTTTAGTGATGATTTTTTTCTTTGTTCCATTACATGATATGTGATCAGTTCGTAGCCTCAACCACAACAAATCAAGTTGAGGCTACGACATCATACTAGAGAAAAGACTAGTACTAATATTAGTACCTTTACTCCTACCTCATGGACAGGGTAATAACATGAGCATATATGTGTCAATGGAGCAAGCTGGGTGTGATTCACACCTGGCGCTCTTTTAGCCCAATAATAACAATTTGAACATATTCCTTGAATACAATCCAATAAATTGAGTAGTCCTCTTATTTAATACCGGAATATGGAAAATCATTGTAGAAATAGTTGTAAAATCTCGTTTACCTTTTTTATTCTATATTTTTGTTTAAATCGTCTGCCATATTAGTTCAAATAATGATTACTTCCGTTCTCAGCCTCGTTTGTGTGCCATATCAGGACATTGAGGCCTTTTTTGGAAATGTAAACAAATCGTAGTAAAAATTTGGTGCGGTATGAGTCAGAAATTCTGCACATTAAAAGTAAATATGGTTTATCAGCTACTTTGAAATTCCACCAAGAAGCGATTATTTGCCACCTGATTGATAATAACATAGCGCAGAATATCCAAATATGGTCTGGCAAGCCTTATGTAGAAAAGGGGTCATGGCGAGAGTCTCGCGTTATCTGTCATGGAGACAGGATAAGGTTAGAGTAACCATGCCAATTTATTTTATCGTGTAAGGGCTTAATAAATTCAAAATAAGCCAAACTTCTCTCACAACATGATTATACTTATGTAGTAGATTTCTACACTGTTTTTCAGACTTTGGTGATGATTTATTTTTCTCCATTACATGATATGGGATCAGTTCGTAGCCTCAACCACAACAAATCAAGTTGAGGCTACGACATCGTAGCTAGAGAAAAGACATAAGGGTAAGTTAAGACAAAAACATTACATCTTTACTTTGTAGAAAACATAGGTGCTCGAAGCGAGCCTGATATTAAGAAAAAAAAAAACAATAATCTAAAGGGAAAAAATTATACAGAGTGACAAAAATACCTTAGTTTACCCCGATGACCCGTTCTGACATAGGACCTTCTCTATCGTAACATGTAAGAGAGAAGGTACGGAACTTCCAAACACTTTGCTCCACCCATGACCCAGGATTTCCTTCTGCTTTTTCCGTCTTTAAAGGCACGCGACCATACTATATGGCTTGTCTTACTTCTGAGATATTTTTCTATCCATCAAGCCATCATTGACTTTTCTGCGTTGTACCAAACTGATGTTAAGGGCTCCAAAACGTGCGATTTTCACGAAGTTTTCCTTTGTGGACACTTCCGTGCTCATCTGAAAACCGGTGACAAAAGCGATATGGAAAATGTTTTCAACTCTATGGTGCACCCCTTCTTGAATTACAGAACAGCGGTAGATGCAAAAGTAAGTTTTTACTTACCATTAACTCGATTCAACTTTAGGAATCCTGTTCCATGCAAGTATTCTACATTGTCTTTTTCACTGCACAACACATCGTGTACATGGATCTCTATTTTCAAAATAGGCGGCATTAACGTCAACGCCGAAATATGATTGGCTCAAAACGTTATTCTTATTATCATAGGAGCACGGAAGTGTCCACAAAGGAAAACTTCGCAAAAATCGCACGTTTCGGAGCCCGTAACTTCAGTTTGGTACAACGCAAAAAAGTCAATGATGGCTTGATGGATAGAAAAATATATCAGGAATAAAACAAGTTATATAGTATGGACGTACGCCTTTACAGACGGAAATAGAAGGAAATCGAGGGTCATAGGTGGAGCGAAGTATTTGGAAGTTCCGTACCTTCTCTTTTATATATTATGATAGAGAGGGTCCTATGTTAGAACGGGTCATCGGGGTAATCTAAGGTATTTTTATCACTCTGTATGATTTTTTTTTTCATTTAGATTATTATTTTTTCTTAACGTCAAGCACCTGTGACACTCCATAAAATAAATTACGGGTGATGTGTCTTACGTTGTAGGACTACCATCATCCATGACACCGAATTGTTTCAAATTAGTATTTTAACCCATAATGCCTTTTGGAAATTACTCTTATTGAGATATATAACATTTTACTAAAATATCTGTGAAACTTAAGCCAAATAATACGAGCTTAGATTCCATTCAAAAAATATCTCGACTACCAAAACTTGTTTACATATGTTTTTGCGCAGTAGCCCACATATTCACCAACAATTTTCCCCCATACACTTACCAGTTAATGAACCCAAATTCTTATCGATACTTGTCATCAAGTTACTAGTGTAATACGACTCCAAAAAGAAACTTAAAATCCCTTTGTAGGTGCGGATGAAGACGGATATTTCTTGTGATAGACTCACTACTACTCAACGAAAATGGCTAACCGGAAATAAGAAATGTCACGTGACGTCATCAAAACAAAAGCGTCGCACTTCCCACCTGTTTACGGTACATTTTGTATCGGTTGATGCAAAGATAAATGCCGATTCATTTATCATTTTGTTTGTACTGAAAACACTCATTTACAAAAGAAGGTGACTGTTCTCCTCACGGTTAATCAAACCTGTAAAGTTTACATAAGCATTATTGATTAATCCATTATTATATAACATGTTTCGATTAAATACTTCTTGCACAATAACAACAGGCGTTACAAAGCCATAGAAGATCACACGTAAAAACGCTAATATGGGTCCGACTTAGTTGTGGGCCGACTATGTTATGCGGAGATTTCTTACATAATTACATTTATATATGCCGAATCTGTCCTAAGCCGAATGCGTTAAAGGCCAAGAAGTAGCCGTCCCCACAGGGCCGGATTAAGGCATTTGGGGGCTCTGGGTACAGCCAACACAGAGGCCATATATATCCTGCCTTGTCCATCGATGTGGTTACAGTACTATTAACAACACTTCCTGTGAAATCAGACGATAATATACGGGGCCCATTGAGACTCGTGGGCCCTGCCACGTTGCCCACTTTTCCCTATGGTTAATCTGGACCTGCGTCCCCCACCCCGATAGTGTGTGTTGTTGCAAGTTAGTAATTTTTTTTCCGTTTTGGTTCCTGGTTCTGTACAAATACTTTTGGGCTGGTAAATTGTCATAATATTGCCGCCAATGAAATACATCTAACAAATCCGTCGACAATAGGCACTGTCTGCCTACCCAACCACGATCCCCATTTCTCACGTGTTTATTATCGTATTTTACAGTATGGAACACCCGTGAAGGATAACACTTTCTCACATTCCTATATGTGTGCGACTTTCATAAACAGTAATTGCAACACGTACTGAAACGAAAAGTGGTAGACGTTTAAGTGTCTTGCAAACAAGCTGTCTCGCACTGATAGCCATGTCGTCTTTAGTCCAATTTCGAGTCGAAAAGCCATTGTTGCAATTGTTATTTAATTTATTATGTTAAACTTCATATTCTCAGTATTATTTCCAGTGGGTAAACCAATTGTACCCCAAAGTTGAATCCAGAGGCGTAGCTGGGGGGGGGGGGGGCAGGGGGGTACATATGTCCCCGGGCGCCAAGGTACAGGTGCGCCAAAATGAGGCTTACAACGTTACATTATAATAAGTAAACAAGGGTAATATTCAAAAATGTGATTAAACGGGGAGGGGGCAGGGGCGCCAATTTTATAGTTCGTCCCCGGGCGCAAAATATCATAGCTACGCCTCTGGTTGAATCGATGTCTATTTTATTATGAGGGGCTCCGAGTAGCCAAGTGGTTTAACGCGCTCTCGGTTACGGATCACTGCCATCTCACCTATGTCTGCGTGGGTTCGAGTCTCGGATTCAGCCAATGTGAGTATGTGAGAAAGCTTGTCAGTAGCTTATCGTGGGTCGGTGGTTCTTTCTGGGGTTTTCCCGGGTTCTTCTTCCACCATTAATACTAGCCGCCATGAATAGCCTATCGTGTGCTGAAAAATGGCGTTAAACCCTACAACAACAACAACAACTATTTTATGTTTTTTTCTGTCTGCTAATTTTGGGGATAAGAGTGGGCACTTGCATCACCGCGTACTCTATCCGCAGTACAAATTTCGTACGCTATCTATTTTCGTTCCAAAAACCGATTCAACCAATGTTTTTGACAGCCAAAATGTGTTTAAACATTTTTAAAGTTTAAACAGAAATTGTCGCTGTAAACCTAACGTTTTATTGTTGGGTAAGGAACTGATTTTCAGTGGATGTTTTGCTGTTTGAAAGTTACATTGTTATTTACAATACAGTATTTCAACATTGATCCTCAGTTTTCTTTCAGAAATGTAAATAAAATAATCATCCATTACGCCTCAGTGTAGGATAGGAAATTTCCACTCTGAGGATCATATTTTCCCGAGGCTTTGCCGAGTGTCTGACGCAAACTTTTGATCCCGATTGTGAATTTTTCCTATCCTAGTGCGTGGATACCATGACTGAGACGACCAGACTGAGATAACTAGAGTGAGATAAGAAAAGTAAGGTTAGCAAAACAGCTAGATTTCTCTGTCGCATGGGGTAGAATAATGTATATGCTTAGTGTATATTTTCACTGCCGCTGTGTACCAACTTTCGAAATGACCGATCACACGGCAGTAGTGAATGGGGGCACCCTACGTACAATGGGAATTAGCATTAAAAACCACCCTGGGCAAATCTACGTACAATGGAAATTTAACATGGAGAAAAATCGTGGGCAAATCTACGTACAAGGGGAATTAACATGGGAATAAACTGTGGGCCACTTTACGTACAAGGGGAATTTAACATGGGGAATAGAGTTTGGGCTTGTTTAGGGACAAGGGGAATTGAACATGGGATTTTTTTTTTTTTTTTTTTTTAAAAATTTTTTTAAAAAAAGGGGTAGGCAATGGAAAGGCTATCTCTTTTCGAGAAATATGGGGGCCCTGAAAAGGGCCTTTGGGTTTTCTTCTTCTAATTTCTTCTTTTTCTCCACCAAGTTCTTATTTTATCTCCTACACTCTTCTTCCCTTTCTTTTTTTTCTTCTCCTCCTCTTCTTTCTTCTTCTCTTCCTCCTCTTCTTTCTTCCTCTTCTCATTTTCTTCTTCTTTTTCAATTTTTTCGTTCCATGTTCTTATTCTTATCTTTTCCTCTTCATCCTCCTTCTCCTCCTTTATTTCCTTCATCACACCACTAATCTTGTCCTTTGCTTTTCTTAAGTTGTTAATTTCCATCTTTACACGATGGGGACTATAGGAATAATGGTCTTCAACGAGTCTTATTAGCATCTGTTCCATTATTCCTAAGTTGTCTAAAACGTCTTGTGAGGTTTGTATTTTGTCCATTTGGTTTGACGCCATCTTCTTTTTATTCTTTGCAGAATGGTTTGAACAACTAACACTGTGGGTTCTTATAGTGAAAGCGCGAACGTGAAGGAAAACATCCCCCTAAAAAACATAAAATCTATCTTACCTAGATCATGACCCAACAACGCGCGGACGTGAAGGAAAACATCCCCCTACTTTTTTCATTTCATATAATAAAACCCTAACTATACTCTTCACATACGCAAAGAAACCCATAATCTACTATTCACACAAACATACCTGAGCTCTTACAAACACAAACACAAACACACAAACTTACTTCAACATTTACTAACACACAAACACATACACTTCCACTATTAATAAAGAGTTAGTGTTTATATTCACACTACTCTACCTACACACATTGGCAAATTGATCGTTATTTCTTTTCTAGAGTATTGGGTAGCCCTGAAAAGGGCTGTTGGTTTTTTTTTTTTGAACTCCTGATGCACCTATCTAATGGTTGCACCGTCCTGGCCTTGCGCCACACACGTATCTTCTTCCCCAGTCTTCTTTCACCTTTCTTCTGGGGAGCGCAGAGGGAGGATGATTCGCTTCAACACCCCAATCCTCTGTCTCGGGAATATTGAACGACATCCTCTCTTCTCTTTTCTTTGCCTCTTCTTCCCTCTCTCTTCTCTCCTCCTCTTCCTTCTTTACTCTTGCTTCTTCTACTATAGCCTCCGCTGATAGTTCGTTTACTATGCGCCTGGCATATTCCAGGTGCATCTGGAGTTCTAACAGTTTCACTATTCTGCTATTCATTCTTCTGGCTGTGTTGATCAATCAACAAGGGTAGCTAGACTGCCCAGCGAGTTTCAATTTATAGTGAAAGCGCGGACGTGATGGAAAACATCCCCCTAATAACATAACATTGATCTTACCTAGATCATGACCAAAAAAAAACAACAACGCGCGGACCTAAAAGAAACACTCACTCACTTTTTTATGCTACCCATCACTATTGTAAAATTTTTTATAAATCACTTCAATAGACTATCCACATACGCAAAGCAATCCAATCTAACCCCAAATATACACCTCAAACAGCCCCAAAAAAAACAAACATCATTTTAATCTACTATCCACACCAACCTACTTTATCACTTACAAACACAAACACACCAACACACAATCACATACCCTCACATTTTTTTAAAAAAGAGTTAGTGTTTATTTTCACACTACTCTACCTACACACATTGGCAAATTAATAGCTATTTCTTTTCTAGAGTATTGGGTAGCCCTGAAAAGGGCTGGTTTTTTTTTTGTTTGCTATGGCATTCTTTTTTTTAGTTTCTAAGAATGCGATGTCTTCTGAGGATAGACTTTCTGGCAATAGGTCTGCTTCTTCGGAAAGAGAAGAAGAACTCTTTGGTGTCGATACGGCAATCGACAAAACCTCTGTCAGCTTCAGGTTGCTGCTGCTGTTGTTGCTGCTGTTGCTGCTGTCTCTGAAGTCTGTACTTCTCTGTCCATTCTTCTTTTTCCCTGTTCATTTCTTCTCTGAAGAGCTCTTCTATCAGGTCTTCAGTGATTTTTAACATTCTCACATTCTCTATTTCTTCTGGCTTCGGTATCAGACTGTGTCTGACCCTATGCAAATTCACGTAGGCTTCGTTGAGCTTAGCTAGTCTGGAGCACATCTTCGTAGGAGGATGAGTCGACAATGGATGGTTAGACTGGAAACAACCCCGGTTCTTAAAGTCAAAGCGCGGACGTGAAGGAAAACATCCCCCACACGGTTTTCGAGCCGCAACGTTTAGTGAGTGTCATGAGAGGGATAGTAAGAAATCAAAGAGCATCAATCCAACATTCTTCTAGCTAAACAAAAGACAAAGACATTTTTTCAAAACACAACATTTTTTATTCAAAAATCACTTAACACTAAACAACAACTCTAGGATGACTTCTCTCAAACTGTTGATTTCTATGGTATTATCGAATTCTGCATACAGGATGACGTTCACCGTTTCATCAGGGTCTCGGTCTTTAAACTGAATTTCCACACGAATCTGGCCGGATTTTATAGGGTGGAAATGTCCCTCGTCGCTGCCTTGGTCTGGAGTGAAATCGAAAGCCCACAAAGCGTAGCCTCCTGCGTAATCCTCGTACGTAATGCCGTGACTGGTATTGGTTCCTAACTGGCCGGTGGCTTCGTACAGGGACAAGTACGATCTCAAGTAATTCTTCTTGGTAAAGTCAGGTTCGAAAGGTCGGGTACACAAGGTCTTGCCATCGCGACTGACTTCGATTTTGGACACGCCAAAGTGTTGAAAGTAGAAAGGATATTTTTCGGCAGCTCCGTTGAAGGCTGTATTCTCGACGATACCAACGATCAAACGTTTGGGTAACTGTCCTTGGAACAGATGATCTTCGATCATGGATCGCTGTCCCTTGGGAATGGTGAAGGTTTTCACTTCCACGCGTCGTATGGGATACTTGGCGGTCGTTCTACTCAACGTCTGACTGATGTCGTTTCCCACTTTAGGTAACACTTCCACACGGCGTACGTAGAGTCTGGCTTCTAGGATTTTGGTTTTGTAACCGTCACTATCAGCCATCAAATGGAAAGCGGCACTGCTACGATTCAGTCTCAGGCGGACATCCACCCCGTTCAGCAAATACTTTTCTTGCAACCACATGTCCAAATGCAAACGATCCATCAGTTCTAAACTTGTGTCGGCTCCCGTGATTCTCTTTCTTCGTTCTAGAAATCCATCATTGTTGTCTTTCTTTTCATCAGTTTCCAATATTTCAAACTTGGTAGGTTCGTCAGCTTCCCATACCACACAGGCATTGAGATGAGTGTTCTTGGCATCTATTCCGTACGTCAAGAGATTTTCCAGGTAGGCACGATAAGGGTAAGTATCCATGCTGCTGCTGACCAGTTTGTTATTCAAGTACAAGTCCATTCCACTGAACAAGGAATGCATGAAATTGTTGACGGGAGCTACTGCTTCATCGTCTATAGCACCTCCAGTCTTATCTAGAATTTTGACTTTCAGGTACAAGTAACTGCTATTCAGATCGATTTAATCTTCGGGCTGTCCTTTGATTTCAAACTCGATGGGAGCGGAATCGGTCAGTGAGGAGACGGGGTGAAATTCCACCCACTGGGATTCTTACATGGTAGGGGGCATGGCAAACAGATCCAGTTCCGTCTTGGAACAAGCGCAAGATTCTCGGTGCATCATTTTTTTGTCTCTTTTCTCAATAATCGAAAACGTCTAAGTCTCGAACGGTTCTTCTTTTCTTGGCCTTTCTCACTTGAAGTCTGGTGAAAGGGTGTTTTCTTCGTCGTCTCTTTCTACCTTGTCCTTGCTGAATGCCTGACTCGGTAGCGTGCAGGGCATTTATAGGTGTTTCTCGTTGGCCTAAAATGTCTTTGCCCGTTTGCAGCAAGACATTTTTGCCTGCCCTCATGAAGGCTTCTTTAGGGTTTTGTTTGTCGATGATGACATTTTGGAGAAATTCTTTGCCTTGCGTCAGTGCCGCATCTTTCAAGGCGTGCAATCCGCGTGTCACCATCGGTTTCAACACCGGGGCCACCGAACGAAAGGCCGATTTTAACATGTCTCCTAAACCGTGTCCTCGCTGTCGAGCAACCCCTCGGTACACTGGATACATGACTTACTTACGAGTCGTGAGAGAACCGTTTTCGAAAATGGAGTTTCACCGTGACTTTTCTTTTGGTGAATGAAATATTTTGTCCCAGATCTCCTTTTATAGCAATGTTGACCGTGTCCAAATACGACTTACTGACAGGCAAATAGTGAGGATGGACAAATTCGCGGTGGACATGGTAAGTGTTTCCACCTTCCTCGTCAGCGTTCGTGGCAGAATCCACTTTGAAAGGAATGACACGCAGTAACGGTACGGAGGTGTGTCCCACCACGTTGTACTCCACCACATCGGAATACACGAACATCAAATTCAGTCCTTGGTTCAGTTCTACCGGGGCACGAAATAACTTGCTAAAAGACTCGTTGTCGTAAACGATGGGTAATTCGTTTTTCTTGAGCATGGCCTTTCTCATGTCCATGTCTCCGCCCAACATGTCAAACAATTCAGGACAAAATAAAATGGACACGATTTTACTTCGTTCAAATTTCATCAAGAAGCGACGAGCTGCTTTGTGGTACTCCATGGTGACATTTTTGTTGACATGCTCCAAAGCTTTCAGAAACACGACATTAAACCTGGAGGTTATGGTGCTGACCAAATGTTGACCACTAAAATAATAGCCTGGGGGAATGAACAAGTGATAGGTGGTGTACTTTTGTGTACGGGATTTCTTGTCATATTTGACATTGCTATCCATCCACTGTTGCATTTGCTCGTCATGAACTTCCACATCAAAAAAATTTTGATTGGGAAGGACATTGAGGACTTGGGTCGGGTGAATCATTTCTACTAAAGCCACTTCCCAATGGGCTTCGTGATCTAAGGGGATGGCCTGAGGTAATTTGGCCGTGTAACAGCACAACGTGTTCTTGGGAAACACCTCCATGGAACTGTCACTGGGTAAAGTTAAGTAAAATTGGTTTTGGTGACTCATAATTCCAGAGTTCTGTGGCTGTCCGAGGGGTTACTGGACGTCAGAGGCGTGTCTCCGTTTAAAATGGGGTTCTGGTTGTGATTGAAGTGGTGACTGGCACTGGCACTAGACACAAGGTTCCCGTGGTTCCCGTTGGAAGAGAATTTCAGGGAGGGATTGGGAAGCAGGTAACCGATGCAACTGCTCAATAAAATGGTCCACAATTGTTTGTCTCCTTGTTGCAAACTCAAATTGGCAATGGCTGCCCCGATGACACAATACACCACGAAGATTTGGCAGAAAAAGACGATTTGCGTTTTAGGCACACGTTCTCCACACCACATCCACAAGGGTTGTTTTTGTAAATCTTGCACAGAAGAACTAGGTGAAGGAGTGGTCGACGTAGCTGCGTCTGTGTGAAAGGGCATGATGGTCACTTCTTTTTATAGTCGATGACTTGCGAAGCGTCGATCCAAGAATCAAAACTGGGTGGATATCCTTTCCAACGTACTTTGACTTCTTTGACACGTCGTTTGCCCACTTTACGGGTTCTGCGTTCGAGAATGCTTTCGATGTCGTACACGTCGTCTTCTTTTTTGGTGACACGTTGTAACTCGGGCAAATAAAACGTTCCTTTGAGCACTTCTCCGTTCATGTCTTCCAATTTATAGACGGCAGGATGACGGCCATGCACTCGTCCAGTGACGCGAAACAATTCGGTCGTCCAGTTAGGTAAGTAACCTTTGTCGAAAGTGCGTTTGGTTTTGCCAATGCGCACCCAATCTCCTACGGCCAACTCTCCACTTTTCTTGGGGACAGCCCTGGTCGGGGACGTACCGAACAGGCGCTCAAACACCAGCACTTCATTGTCGGGAGTCACGTCTTGCGGGGCACGTCCGATGCTTCGATGGTAAGATTGGTTGTACGCTTGCACCAGGTGCGGTAAGATGTCGATGTACTTCAGAGTGTGGTGATGCGTAAAATATTTCCACATGCGTTCTTTCAAAGTGCGTTGAAAACGTTCCACGATGCTGGCTTTGGTTTCGGGATTCTCGGTGGTAAAAAAATGAATGTCACGTTTCTTTAATTCTTTTTGGAAAGCTTGGTTCAGAAATTCGGTGCCTTTGTCTGTTTGCCATCGAAGAGGGTGACGACCGCTTTGTTTCAACACCCGTTGCAGGGCTCGCACTAACTCGCTGCTCGATTTGGAAGTCAAGGGCACGACCCAGGCAAATTTGGAAAAGACGTCGATGACACAAAACAAATATTTGTAGCCACGATTGTAGCTGGCCAAATGAGAGACATCGGCTAAATCGGCTTGCCATTGATGATCGATGCCTTCCACTCGGGTGCGACTTCTGGCAAACTTGCGTCGAATGGGTTTGTGTAAAGTGTAGGTAGCTTGTTCTTGTAACCATCGTTGCACTTGAGGTAAACGGAGACTTTTCAGTCGAGTTTTGGCAGCACGATACAATTTTTGAACTCCTGCGTAACCTGCAGGATGCGAGGGATCGTAGTAAATGCTGGCTAAGACTTTTTCCATTTTTTGTGTTGGTTAGTGTGTTAATAAGGCACCCACTCTTGGAAGAGGCTACTCTTTTTCTCTTGGAGTATTTTCTTGGATTGCAAGGCTTTGCGTGTGCGACCGGCAATAGGTGTCGAAGAGGAGGATGTCTGAGCGGGGGATATCGGTTCTTGTTTCACTTCTGTCTTCACTTCTGTCTTCACTTTCTTTTTCTCTTGTGACGAAGAAGGGGTGGCCATCATCTTTTTAATCCATCCAATTCTGGAGGTAGGTGGTGTTGTTAACTTGCGTACTTTTTCTGCTGGAGTTTGAAACCCTTCTTCTTCTTTTCCTTTTTCTGTCTTGACCACTGGTACTGGTACTGGTGATGGTGCTGGACTTTTCATCAAGGTCTTAAAACCTTTCAAAGTGGGTAGAGCTGTTTCGTCTAAAGCTTTCTGGTGAAAGAGTTGCAATCGTTGCAAGAGTTGACCGTACTTTTGCGATTTTTTTGTTTCGGACAAATCTTGGCGATCCATCAAGGACTGCAATTCGTGTTGTAACTGGGACATCTCGCTCAGATTGGGATTGGGAGGTAAATGCGGGGTGCGTTGTTCTTGCCACCGATGGTATTCCATCCATCGTTTGTAAGGCACTAAAGCTAGTTTTCGTCCTTCCATGGGGTTGTCAGGGGTCGATTCTGAGATCTTGGGACTTCCGAGGGCCTTTTTATCTTGCTCCCACCAGTCCTCCCAACATGGTTCCCAAGACTCCTTTCAGTATGGGACCTAACAAGAGAGGCAAAATGCCTCCACGTTGGACCAACATCTTCTTTTTTTGACGAATGGGAATTTTTTTTCGAACCATTTGGCGAAGAACGTGACGATGCTTGCTTAAGCATTGTTTCTGGTGTTTGGACAAAGGGATCGTGCCTTTCAAAACGTTCAAACAACATTCGCACACGGTATCGATGACCTCTTTGGAGGCCGTTTGAATGAGTTTTTTTCGTAGGGGTGGAGAAGCTTTGGACAGGACAGATAACATGTCCCCATGTTTGGCTAAACGTGGTGGCAGTCCTTTCCTTTTCTTTCCTTGGGGTTTTCTGGAGGGTGACATCTTTGAGTCTTCAGGAGCACCGAAAAAACACTGATACCCGACTTGGTCACAGGCCTTTTTTATACTGGAACGCGTCGCCACTGATTGTCTTTACGTCGTATCAGTTTGAGGACAGGCATGACACGTCGTGCAGGGGTACGCAACGGACTACATCGAGCCAGTTCTTGCTTGGACAAATCCAGTAAACTTTGTAACATGCCCGATCTTTCTTGAACTTTGATTTTGGGAGAAGGTACTTTGTGAGCAGCAGCCACTGCCACTAAATTGGAGGGTCCTGCCACTGGGGAAGTTCTTTTGGGGGTCATCAGCGGAGAAGTTCTTGGTGTGATCAACGTCTCCAAGTACTCTTCAGTTCCTGGTGACATCAACGGAGAAGTGGACAAACGTGAGGCTGCCGGAGACGCAGTCACTGCCGTGGCAGGTCGTGGTTTGCGAGTGTAAGGTTGCGTCCTGGCCGAGGTGCCTCTCTTGCGACTAGTTTTCTTCTGTGGACTTTTCTTTTTCTGGGGACTTTTTTTCTGTTTCTTTTTCTGGGGGCTTCTTTTCTTTTTCCGGGGTGGTGGTGTCTGGTAAGAGGAGGGTCCCGCCACTGGAGAAGTTATTCTTCTTGGGGACTTGGTCTTTTTCTTTTTCTTCTTGGGGCTTCGTTGGACTTTTGTCTTGGGTATAACTTTGGGGGCATTAGGATCCCATCTTAAGAGTGAGCGAATGATGACCCCTCCTAGAGTACCGCTCCCTCCAGGTTTCAAAATGATTTGTTTTTTGGTTTGAGTGTCGATGCGGGGATCGGCCAGTTGGACCAAAGCGACTTTGTTTCGATCGAAAAAGCGTTTGGTTTGATGAGGAATCTGAATGATTCCTTGGAGTAATTGACGTGCCGTCACCGTGAACCATCGTAAGACTTCTTTGAGACTAGCTTCTAAGACACGAGCTCGTGTTTGTGGATCTTTTTCTCGACAGATGCCATACAAGGCACGAATCAATTTGACGGGAAGATGCGACTGAAGGGACGTCATGTTCACACTGTGTGAGGCAGACGAGAAAGGGTCTGAGGTTTTTATAGATTTTTTTTTCATGGGGAGTGAAATGAAGTCGAGGACGGAGACGTGTACAGGACAGGCCCTCCGTCTTGGCACCAGTGGTGAAACAAGTGGGTACGAAATCGCAAATCCTCGGGAGTCGTAGGTTTCAAATCGACGAGTAAATAGGCGTGTGGAGTTTGAGTGGCATCGTCGTACGCCTGAGTCAGCCAAGGCGTTCCTAACTGTTTGGCTAAGACTTGCACTTGCGATTTATCTCGAGGGCTTTTAAACAAGACCACGTAATGCGCATTGAGACTGATGGTGCGATGGGCTTTACTTTGTTGAAACAAATTTTGGGTGATGTAAATGACACTGGCATTACGGTGATGCCCTTTGCGCGTGAACCACAGTTTAATTTCTTCTTCGTCTTCTCCTAACATGTCGTCGAAAATGACCAAATGGGTTAGACGGGAGTCAGAGACGATGCCATCGTCTTCTTTAGGAATGCCTTCCACAAACACGATGGAATCTCCTTGACTTTCTCGCAAGAGGCTGTACGCCGATTGCCACTCTTTGTAACACCACACGATCCGTTGAGGGGGCCGATCGATCAAATGATGTTTATGTTCGATCAAACGTTTGACGAATTCGGTTTTGCCTGAACCGCTAGGTCCAGCAATGAGCATGTTAAAGGGATGGCGAAGATACAAAGCCTCCCAACTGGCACGATCTAAGTGTTCGTCGATGACTTTGACAGTAGAGGAAGAGGGAGCAGAGACAGCAGAGGTAGCCATTGTGTGAGAAATGTCACTTGTGACACGAAAACAAACAAGACAAGAGTTTATATACTTTTTCAGAACACGTTTATTGAATGTTTTTTATCAAACATGAATACGAAAGACAAAAATACATAAAAGCCAAAGGCTTAAGTACAAGGATAAAAGGCACATGATAACGATGAACGTGGAATAAAAACAAGTGTCTGTACAACAACCACATGTTTTGGGTAATGTTCTAACCAGTTCTATAGTAGGGGGTAAGGTCACACAAGTGTCCTCCCGAAAGGGTCTTTCAGGTCTGTCCACGACAGTCCTGTCCTGGGTGACGGGTTCTTCTGGCACCGTCACTAACACGGGTTGAAAAGTAACTTTTTTCCTTGAACAACTCTCGTGCATACTGGGCCACTTCTTGGGTCCAAGCCTCAAAACCCCATTCTTTCCAGGCACGGACATCTGTCCAATGGGAATGTAAGTCACAAGCTACACACACATCGTCATACACGTCTTGGGTAGCTAAAAGTTGACGAATCTTTTTTTCCTGTTGAGGTCGAGAAGTATCCAGATGAAACCGCAAGGCTTTGAGCAAAAGGAGTTTTTCGTGACCATTTAAGGCCATTGAGGTGGTAAGTACTGATCGTAAAGAGTCCACAAAGAATCGGCTGGTAAACGAAATCCCAGAAAACAAGTCACTAAGACACACACCACTTGTCGTCCCAAATTGAATGGATACAGTTCTTGTAATAATCGATGGTAATGATCCACAGTTTGAATATGGTCATTGAGTTCCTTCCACGGAATCTGTTGGATAACATGCGACATAAGTCGTGGCATAGCAGCCTGTTTTTATAGTCTCTTTGTTTCGAAAAGAATACACGTACTTTCTAGCCAGTGATCTTCGTTCTCCAGTTGGGAATGTAAATCTTGCATATTGTAACCGAAACGTCAGAGTTCGATTAGAAGTTTCCTCTTCCGCTAAGTAGATTCCACGGAAAATATGTTGGTAATCCTTTACCTCGTCTTCCTCAATGGGTTGCTCTAGGTGAATCTCGAAGTAACCAAAATGATCAACACGTGGATCATCGGGGGCCTGGAAGTATTGAACAAGGTCTGACCACTGAAACAATTTCTGACGAATCAGTTCTCTTATACCATTCAGGTACCAGTGCTTAAAGATCTGGTGACGTAACGGATGCAATTGTTCTTTACGTTTGACTTGAATTTTGACCAGCTCTCGGTAAATCCTTTCTCTCAACTCCACAGGCAAAGCACGAATGTTCTCTTGTAAAGTATTCATGAATAGGTCAGTCCGTACAATTCACAAAAGTAATCCACATAGTGAGTAATTTCTGACCACTGCCATTCAGGGTAACGTCCAAGAATGTCACTGAACTCTTTTGATGTAAACGGTCTAAAGCGATACAATAGAAGAAATGCACCCTTGACCCAAAGAAATCTAACACACTGGTTGACTTTTTTCACTTTCTTCTTATGAATTTCTCGACACAAAAGTTCTACAGTGACCCACTGAGATTTCACTCTGGCAAACCCCTGCCAAACTTCCTTGTAAATCTTCTCTTGTAGTTCTTTAGGTAATGATTCAATATCGTTTTTGAAATGCAGTTTAAATACTGATCTCGGTGATGTCCAACATTTGACTCCTAACCAATCTGGTTTCTTCGTCAACGACATGGTAAGTTCCTTCAATGTCTCGGTCCCACTAAGGGTAAGTAATAACAATTCGGTGACCATCGAGCATGTTCTACGTAGGCCGAATCTTGCGGTTCCCAGTGGTGAAGTGACACACCGCAACTGAAGCACTTGACTTTATCTCCTTCGCCCAAGTAGAAAAATCCGGCTCTGGCTAATTCTTCGGGGGTCGGTCCTCCCAGATACTTTGGCCATTTTCCTTTGAACGATTGAAGACGATTTTCAAAGTCGCAGTATTCCGACAAACGCACAGGAAACGAATATTCGTCTTTCACAGGTTCGTTTCGATGAGGGTTGGGTGACAGGAACAGGAGTTTGTTCAAGGCTGGATGACATCCGTAAGGGGGTAGACGTGAAGGTGAACATTCCCCTTTAAAACGAAACCCAGTAAAATGTCCAAGAGGACGAGCGGCATCACTTTCGCATCCCTCAGGTTTGACACGCACAGCATCACTTTCCATGATAGGGGTAGGGGCACTAAAGTTCCCATGATGCTTTACGGCATCGCTAAGGTCACAACGTACAGCATCGTACCCATCGCAAGGCTCACAATCGCATTCCACTTCCGAAGCCTCACACTTGAATTGTGCCCTTCTAAACAACTTGTTCTGTGTTTCTCTGAAAGTATTCATCTTGTTCGCTCGGTCTTGGTAGTCACAATGAACTATCGATCTTGCCTAGGGTTCCTTTTTTATATACAGACCAATACCGACGTGACCGTACGGTAAGGTGAAATGATTGGGAAGTCGCACTCGCTTCTGGTATACAATTTGATAGACTTTTTACAAGGGTCGACTGACGATGTGGTGAGTGGGTAAACGTACAATTTTGTTCGGTTGATAGGTGGTCACTTTAAAGTTTCCATCCTCTCCCGATTGCAAGGCTTCTTTCAATACCCCAAAGTTGACCACACGACTGGTACGATAATTCAGAGTCAGTCCTTTCACTTTGCACGTCGTGTGCACTTCTCCTTGTTTGTCACGGTATTCGTAGCCGTAATTTTTGGGACCGCCACTGACGAAACTTAGAATCTTGTCGTCGGGATGCTCGTCTGTCCAGGCTCCTAAACGGTCTCCTTCGATGTTAGGGTGATGTTGAATCGGGTGATGGATGTAAATGCAACTGTCCGTGTCAAAGTACAGGACGCGTTCCCCTAACAGTTCTAAAGCTTCGTACAATTTTAAGCGAGCATGGGCTGTCACGTAAGCCGCAATGATGACATTTCCAAAAGGGTCGTCTTGTACAAAGTCCAGATCTTCTTCGTAATTGACCAAGATCAAATTCTCTCGAACGACGTCCACGTGTTTCATGTATTTGGTTTTGTCGTGAATCATCTGGAAGTAGCGGGAAGTTTCTGTCAAATATTCCGTCTTGGGTAAAATCGGTCGTTGTGCCATTTTACCCCACAAGCAATTTAACATCACTTTGGCAAACGATCGCCTGCCTTCGTTTTTCTCGATGTGGTCTAAAGTGATGCCTTCTTGTTCGTAGTATTTCTCTTTTGAATTTTATTTGGTCTTCGGGAGTGTGACACCAGGAAGGATAGCCGCTGGCTTCTTGCTTCAGTTTCAAAAAGGCGTCCACGTAGTCTGCGAAAATGCCTTTCTGCGTGGGGTCACCCTTGTGGTATTGTTGTGTCTTGGGAAAGTGGCAAATTTCGTACACTTCTAACAGTTGGTATCCCATGTCCAGAGCTTTGAACAATTCTACGCTGACCCAGGTTCCCGTCAAGGCCCGTTCTTCCTGGCTGTGATGGCAAGGTTGGTCTTGGTTGCACGTTTCGGCACAAGTACGGCACAAGGGAAACATCAGTTTGCCTTGACAATGGTGAGGTAAGACGGGATGGTATAGGTTCGTGGGAGGCAAAACTTTACACTTGATCAAGCCTTCGTATTGTCGAATGTTTTTCAGGTCGATGTGTTCCGTGAACAATTGCGGGTGCCCTACAGGAAAGCGACAATATTTGCACACGTAGGGATACAGCGAACACACGTCCAAGTATTTGATTTCTTCTCCTTTCTCTTCGTCGGCTTGGTACAGCAAACAGGTGGCATTGGTCCTTCCTCCGTACAAACTATCCCTCGGGTTCAGCGGGTCCATGAACTGGTAACTTTCCACGAGGCGTTTAAACTCGGGATCGGTTTTCATACGGTGATCGTACTCGTGTTCCCACATTTCCACCACTTGGTATCCTTGCTGTTCTAACTTTAGGCGCCGCTGACAAGTGTCCTGGTACAAGTCTTCCATGGTTCGTTGCAAAAACTGATTTTTGGTGCTACGGTCAGGGTAACAGACGGGACATCCGTGAAATAATCAACCGTTAAACTCGTACACGATCTTGGGGTTTTCTAAGTCCCAGCCATCGACCGAATACGTTCCGATGGTCTTTTCGCCCCCTCCGTTGCGGGCATGCTGAATCCACTTGTCTTCCTTGTCGCACAAGTAATGTAACCAACGTAGGGCTTTGACCGAGTATTGACGTTTGACATAGTGGGTCGTTTGAGGGCTGATGACCGCCACGGTGTTTTCAGGCATGAATCGTTGTCGATACACTAAGGAACACGCTTTGGCAATGGTGCAAGCTTCTTTCAAAGGATCGACCCCTCCGTGTTCCATGAACAGTTCTCGAAATTTTCCACAGCAACGCCGTAAAATGTCCACGTCGGAACGACAATACTTTAACATTTCTTCCTGAAAGTCGAAAGGGTCCGAGGCGTGAGCCTGGTACCAAGCGTAGAAAGCTTCTCGTTGTTCGGTACGCATGTTGTCGGGGTCGTAATAGTGAGCCTCAGGTAAATGGGGTAGAACGGCGTGTTGATTAGCTTCCGTATTGAAAAAGTGTGGAAAGTACCCTTTAGCCATTTCTGTCATTCCAAACGTTTTAGGCATTCGACTCAAAGGCATGGCCAAATAGCTCATCGAATCTTTAAACTGTACTTGTCCCACTTGCATGAAAATGATTTTGGCTCCGTTCAAAGTGACTTTAGGACGTTCGGTGCCATGTTCCGTATAGTACCTCAAAAGAAACTGTCCATCGTATCCGGAGAAATTGTGAGCCATCACTGTGGCATGACGATGACAATCTCCGTAACGTTCGATGTTCTCTTGGCTCCACGTCTTGTCGACGGGGTCTAAGACCCATTGGGCAAAATCGGCTAGCGTGTTCGGTCCCCGAAAGATTTTTTCACGTCCTCCAGGAATCTTGCTGCAGTGAGGGAAATAACTGAAGATAGGTTCTTGAATACACTTCTCGCACGCTCGATGAGCCACGCAGAAATTAGGAATGTGAATGCCGGTCTCTTGCATGCATTCGAAATCGAAAAAGATGAAATTGCCTTTCTTCTTGTGACTGTCCTCTTTCTCTGGTGGGGGTTGGTATTTTTGCACGTAACATTGGTGTTCCAAGTCCACGATGTGATGACAAATGTGACATTTCTTTTTTCCTGAACATACGTGTGCCTTGGTACTATTGGTACGTATGCCTTGTCCACACGTAGGGCATAATCTCAGGAGTTGACAAGCACATTTCTGCTGTGAACCTTGCGTCTTCAAATGTTGTTGGTAACAGGTAGGGCTGACAAACGTGCGCAGACAAGTTGAACAAGGCACTGGTTCTTCGCTCAGACAGGGTGAAGAGGCCAAACATCCTGTGCATTTAGATCCACAATGCTTGTGTTGCTCTCGATTGTTATAACCATGGTCACATTTCTCACAGTAATAACTGTATCCCAGAAATCCAGTGATAGTGGTAATCGTATCGAAATGGTCATCGTGATAATAAACATGAATGTATTTTCCGTCCTTAAAATCTTGGCCTCGAAACAACAGAGGCCCGCGCATTTCTTGAGGGTGCACTTTCAAGGTGTAGCGTGGAGCTAGGGCATCTTGCAATTTTTGCATCTCAGGAATGCCACAGGGTGTGTCTTTGGACAGGCCAGCTTGTTGCAACAGGAGTTCTGCTTCGCTTCGTTGTTTGGCTCGATCGGATCGTTGAATAGTGTTCCAGGTTCTTTTCCATTCTGCCGTGTCGTTCTTGTTGGCATAGGTTCGCCCCACCACGATGGCACGGGCTAAACACATCTGGTCATGAGGGTTGTTAATTCGGACGAGACTTGTTTTGGTGTTGCGAAGGTCGTCCACCAATAACATCTTTTTGCGTCCAGTCCCTTGAGGAGGAGAGACGTGGGTCATGTCAAGTGTGGCTTTACCATCGGTGATGTCAAACTGATCATTAGATTGTTGTACGTGTTGAATCTTGTCCATGACTTTGGAAGCAGTCAATTCTGCAGGGGTGCTAAACTTGATCCAAACAGGGGATTTCAAACCGTCGTGTTGTATGGAAAGTCTCAAGCGATCGTCTTCTTTGGGTTGACATTGTTGCTTGAGTGAAGTGAGCAGAGAATCCCACACCCCAGTGATGAACACTTCTGCTTTCTCTAACGGCACTTCAGCCTTGAAATCTTTAAACTTCACCGTGTATTTGTAAGCCGTGGTTCTAAATTTTCTAGAGGAGCGCTTTTCCGTCTCTCGAATGGAATAGTACTTTTCAGGGTTGACTAAGGGTGGTGAACTTGGTTTAGAGGGTTCGGATTCTGGTTCACTCATGTCCTCTTCAAAATCACTGGTATGAATTTGTGCCAAGATTTCAGCCCTGGTTCGAGGCGATAGATCACGTTTCTGCCTCTTACTTTCTTCTTCTTCTTTCTTCTCGAATGAATAGGATCGTTTCATCTTGAGTGAAAAACGTCAAATGACTCAAGTTTAAACACCATAGACTAATTTATAGTCATGGCAGACCAGCGTATATAAAAGGGTGTGTGTCTTGTCCTTTCACTATTCATTTCACTCTCAAGCCGAGCACAACGATGGAAGAGACTAACCAGATGGAACGTTTCGTCAGAGCTTTGCGAGGGGTCATTAGAAAATTCTCTTCAGACCAGCCTACGGACTACTCTCCTTCCTTTAGAGATAAAAGTCAAGATACTTGCTATATCTGTCAGAAGAAAGGGCATTGGTCTTCAGAGTGTCCAGACCGTCAGAAAAGAACAAAAACAGGGACTAAAAAAGACAAAAGTCAAGATACCTGTTATTATTGTAAAGAAAAAGGACATTGGTCTCCAGATTGCCCAAAAAAGAAACAAGAGGAGTCAGAAGAAAAGAGGGATTCTTCAGAAGAAGAGAGGGATTCTTCGGAAGAAGAGAGGGATTCTTCAGAGGAAGAAGAGGAAGAAAAAAGACAATTCTATTTACAAGAGGCAAAGAAACAGGAGAAGAAAAAAAAAAGAAGAAGGGAAGAAAATGAGGAAAAGACGGTGAAGAAATTCAAAAAACAGAGAGACTAAACAAGGAGAAAGAAGAAGTCAATGAACTTTTTATTAAAGTGTTGTGTTGTGAATTGTGAATTGGATTGTAAAAAATGGATAAAAGAATAAATTAATGATATAAGGTAAGAGTCTTTGAGTTTTGATTTTAAAATAAGAAGCTACACTCACGCACTCATACAAAGACACGTACTATAGGGGTAAAAATGGGTGGGTTTTTTTGAGTTATTGGCAAATTGAAATTGTATTTCTTTTCGAGAAATGTGAGTGGCCCTGAAAAGGGCCTTTTTTTTTCTTTATGGTGTAGGGGTGAGTTTAAGCAATCAATTTTAACTGCCTTAAGCCTTTGCCACGGCCAAGGCCTACTTCTGGACTGCGTAATGTTGATGATGATAATGATTGGGTTGAAATCACTAAGGGTGGTACGGTAGGCTTAGTCACAGGGTTGACATGTTTGGCTCGGGAAGGTCGTATTCTCTTCGGTCGTAATAAAGAAGTCTGATACATTTGTTTAAGACTTCTTAACTCCGCTAAAATGTCCAACAGTACCGTGACCGTTTCATTTTCACCCTCTTGTTTCTTTGCTGCTACTTCTTCTTGCTGTTGTTGCTGTTGTTTCTTTCTTACCTCTTCTTCTTGCTGATGTTGCTGTAGGAGAAAAGCCTGTTCCGCTTCCTTTTGTCGTTGTATAAATTTCTCCAATTCTTCTTTCTGTCTCTGTCTAAAATTCTCCACTTGCGGTAATGAAGAAGGTAACGAAGGTTCCGGAACAAATTCTTGCGAGGAGAGAAAATCCACAAAATCCCAATTCACCTCTTCTGAAAGTAAGTCCGGGTTCCCTTGGGCAGTCTCCCCTGTTGGTGCACCCCAATGGATCGTTTTCTGAGTTTCCGTCATGTTGAATCACTGTCGCATAGATTGACTGCACACAAGCGCTAACGAATCTATATAGACCAACTGACGTCACAGACTGCTCTCTTCGGATTGGATGCGGGGTAACTGAATTTTGTAACGCGTGTTTGGATTGGTGAATGAACTCAATCCGTTTCAATCCTACCTCTGCCTATAAATAAGCGCAGTTCAGTGCATTGATTCACCTGTTCTCGTCGCTTCAAGATGTGGACCGATGTGCAATCTTCTACGCTTGTGTCTTCCATGATGTTCATGACGGACATACCCATGTATGTCCGATCCAAGTGGACCGTTGTCCACAGGACAAACACCAGTCTGTGGATACGTAGGATCTACGTAGAAAGACAAGGATGCCTCAAAAGAGTGCTGATTTACGGGCCAACAGTGAGACGCAGCCTAAGGACAAGAAGAAGACCAATGCGGTGTCCTTTATGTTAATGAATACATTAACATAAACCCAAAGGCCCTTTTCAGGGCCCCCATATTTCTCGAAAAGAGATAGCCTTTCCATTGCCTACCCCTTTTTTTTAAAAAATTTTTTTTAAAAAAAAAAAAAATAAAATCCCATGTTCAATTCCCCTTGTCCCTAAACAAGCCCAAACTCTATTTCCCATGTTAAATTCCCCTTGTACGTAAAGTGGCCCACAATTTATTCCCATGTTAATTCCCCTTGTACGTAGATTTGCCCACGATTTTTCTCCATGTTAAATTTCCATTGTACGTAGATTTGCCCAGGGTGGTTTTTAATGCTAATTCCCATTGTACGTAGGGTGCCCCCATTCACTACTCACGGCTGCAAATGAACGACAGGCTTGGCCTACATATTTATGTATGTCTACTACAGAGGTAAATATATAAAACTCGAGAGAATGCAGAAAGGTGATGAGATGTATAGTAATTTGTTATAAATTACTGGTGATGATTTGCAGTTGACCTGTCCTAATATTTAATCATGGAATTTTGACAGTCGTGATGACATACAAACTTTACTTGCTAAAGATACTTTTCAAAAGCGCAAACAAAATCAAAAGAAAACATAGACTCTTGAGCAAATGCTACATCAAATTATGATTATAGAAAAGAAGAATATAAAATCATAATTCAATCAACAATTACATAGCTCACCTATGAGTCGTAGCAGATGTCATTAAGCTGACAGCGGTTGTCAAAATCTCTCAACGTGTTGTCAAGGAATAGTCCAACAAACAGATCATCTGGTAGATTTAACTACGATCACCGCGCAAACTCTCCAGACAGCTGCTTCCTGTTTCCGTCCCTGACGAGATGCACCAGGCTGACCTCTTTTTCTTGCGCACGAAAAGGTTGGACAGTATACACACAAATATGTGCTGACCGTGTCTGACGTCGCTAACCGAGTCGGTGGACACAAATGAGATTTCCAAGTCGCTGATGCATTGCCATATATTTACAAGAGAGGGCCTCTAAAAAGACCCAAACTGATGCACGTTGACCCAGACGTGGAGGCTATAGGTGCTGGATGGAGCTCTTAGCCAACCACATCATGCGTGTTAGGCGGGGAAAGGCTGGCATCTAACGGGATCAAGGTATTGTGGAGATGTTAACCGTACATTAGCCGAGCGTCTGTTTGGGTACCTGTTCGCTGAGGAGGTGCTGATTATCTCGAACGTGGCTGCAAATGGTAGTACTGAATGGTCGATTCAGATGCTTGTCGTTGTTGAGACCCTAAACGGGGAGGTAAAGTACCTCACAGTGTAAATGTCTATTGATGCGATATGACCGCAGAATTATTTTCGGGGTAGGGAACATGAGGTGGTAAGCTATTATATTTTACTGATATAGGCCAACGCATGTTTAGATGTGAACTCCGGGATGGGGTGAGATGGAGCGTCCATGATCTTCAGCGTTTGTGACTCTGCCAGCTGGAACTAACATCCATCCACCCCCACATACCATCGTTCTCGAATATGAGAGCTGGATGATGGGTAATGTCGTAACAAGAATATGTGTGGTCTCTCTGGGTGTCCATCCTGGCCAACAGGTGTGATATCCCTTGTCGGTTATCTATATACCATCTTTGGATTAGTGGCACTCTACTTAGAAGCTTCTCCCGCAAGGAAGTTAAGCTTATGCATGAGGACACATAGCCACCACATGCGGACGTTCTTAGCCGGCTAAGAACTCGTAGAGGTGATCCCTCTATCTATATCGCTCTTCTTCGGTAATGTATTGCCCATATATCCACGTCGTCGATCCATCTGACGCAATCCGCTTGTTACTTTTCAGCGGAGAAAGTGCTGCAATACACTGTCATCTTGTGGTAGTCGTTGCAATGTACTGTCATCTGGTGATGAAATTCCTTCCACTTGACGAGGACTTCTAGGTACAGGCTGCATTTCATGTTGATTTTCACGACCGCCTTGGAAACTCTTTTGGCCTTTATGGTTTTAGTGACTAGTTTGGCATCGACCATCATTGCCATCCACAGCTGGATAGAATATATTTTGAACCAAATACCGACGAACTCCGCGATCAACGTACGCTTGATCCAGTCTTTCAACTTGCGAACGAATTTCTTGTTATCAGAGCTTCGGATGACGTGTCGCTTCGGGTAGCCCCTTGTGCCTATCGTGTGGACTTCCAGAACACCTTTCTGGATACAAACTCTATGTCTTATCGCTTATCATTCTTGTCCTCGGGCTGCACTAGGGACGACCAGATCAACTTCCACATATTTTCCCTCATCTTACTGAAGACTGCGTTATTCATCAGCTTAAGACGGCTTTCTTGAAATCTGACATAGCTTTGTCCCTCAGATATAGGTGCAATTTAACGTACGTTCCCATCCACGTGTTTGACATAATTTTTGCGGTGTACCAATGCTCGTGTAAAGTTAAATGTTTTGATAATGGACCTCACAGCGCCCTTTTTTTCACAGGCTGGGAACAAGGTTCATGCATATAATGAACTGAACACCCACCCACCCACTACAATTGGTTCACTAAAACCCTCTGCCAATTAATCAAATAGCTCTTTTGGATGCAGACTACCTCTGGTGTCAGCGGGTAGTCACAGTGAACATCGCTGAAACTCCTCAGTGTATTCGAGATCGACCTAAATGATTCATCCATTTGGTGTTGATTCGTCACGCCCGATGGAACCAATTACTTTTTCCACTGTACCCCTCCTGATCGTATCACACGCAGCGAAAGCATCAAGTTGGCAGTTCTGCTTCATGCCAGACGCATAGATTGTTGTCGTCGAGATAAGCTATCCAGCAATTTGATTTCCTGATGTCAAAGTCTGAACACATTAAGCTGATAATTTTAGCATGAAGGCGGCTCACCATCGAAATACCGCCATAGATTCTCTTCTTGAT
This sequence comes from Sinohyriopsis cumingii, assembly GCA_028554795.2. Lineage (NCBI taxonomy): Eukaryota > Metazoa > Mollusca > Bivalvia > Unionida > Unionidae > Sinohyriopsis > Sinohyriopsis cumingii. The sequence goes on along the minus strand of CM068833.1, from coordinate 63,346,146 downwards.
ATACAGGTACATGTCGATGTCGGTCAGCAGCTCAAGCTTTGAGCACTTGAGTTCTGAAGGAAATTACAGCTCATCCCCGGCGTGCTGTCGTAATGGGCAGGGTCGATGCCAGTTTTTTTTTTGTGTTCCGATGAAAGAGTGAGACATTTCCATTAGTAAAGGCACCTCCGTGATGAGGTATAGATCATGCTAACGTTCCATGCTCTGCCAGACAACGGTCCTCCACACTGACCTCTCAGTGACTCCGTCGCAGGGGACGGCTTCGCAAGAGAAACCGCATGAAACCTGGCAATTTATTCTCTGCGTTGAGCGTGATGATCAACTTCGAATTAATCAAAGACTAGGGTATTTTTTATCGCATCGTGCAAGGACATGTGCTGTGGCTTTTCAACTACTCCTCAGCATTATTTAGCACGGTCTTGTACCAATCACCAGCAGCATCAGCAGGTCAGCTTCGTGTGACTATACATTTTGCTAATGCTTATCAGGTAAAGGTCATGTTGCCAACCAATAACACTAACCGAAATTCCTGGATTGCGGACCATGAACTTATCGATTTTGACTAGAAAAGTTCATCCCACCGAAGTTTTGCTCTCCCAAGAGCTAGCGACACTTAGCTTGTCAATCAACACGATTGCCTACTGGGTACATAGCCCGACAGAAGAGCCCATTCGAAGCAGAGATTTCGGCGTTTCCATGTTGACGAGAAACGCGGTCAACGGCGTTTTTTTCTTTGGAAGGAAGCACCGGCCTTGCTACGGGCGGTTCTGCGACATATTAAGTTTGGACTCTACGCATCTTACGAACTACCATCCATACCCATCGTACATACACTAACTGATGCGTCGTTGAGCTATAGTGTTAGCTGAGGAGACCAGCTACACTAATACACCATCGATATTCGGGAGACAAAATTAATTGACTGCGTGACTACTAATTGAGCCTCAATATGCTAAGAATCACGTCGTATTTTAGTATAGGCTATCCAGTGTGCGACGTTCGCCCTTTCAGCTCCTCTGTGACTGGCTTGAATGCCTTTTAGACTTCTTTTTCATGCTTTGAACATATCGCTTGCCTTCTTGACTCGTCATTTTTAGGAAAGCACTGTCGGACTGAGTCCTATCTCAAAGCTATTGTATGACACTGGTAGAAACCTGATCCTCCTTATCATGTGTCCTTGAAACTTGCAGTAATTGTTCAGACATGAAGCCCCTCACTCAATACGCCTGCAATGCAGAAGCCACGTTCACTTATAATACCCATACTTTGTTTGGTTGAGTGCAGCACCCGTGTATCTTCTACTGCATTTTGTATTTTAGAGAAAAAAGAGTTCCGCTGGGCTACAGATGCCTTAAAAGAATGGCATAAAGGCGTAAGTGACCAAGTGACCATTATCTATTTGCGCTGAACTTTGAACAAGATCCCGGTTACAAAAATGTACTTGAGAGATATTTTCAAGGAAATAGTCAAGTGAAAACTCGTGACTTGTGATTACCCTTGAAAATGAATACATGGACACTCACCTCATGACTCGGGTAAAATGATACTGTTCTATATCATTGGAAATCTAATCTTAATTCACAACGTTGTCAGCTTTGCAAATATGTTCATGTTTAATATTAGGTATTTGTATATGCATAGGAAGGGGCTATTCTGAATCCCCCGCTTCTTATATCGATGTTTTTAGTAAGGTGGATTTTCTAAAAATTGTGTTTATTCTGAAAAATGGTGTTGACTTGTTTTGTTCAAGCATTCTTTAATTTTGTTTGGCTTGGTTTTGTGTGACTCAAGGAATTTTTCAGCACATGATAGGCTATAAATGATGTCCAGCATATTTCGTAGGGAACGAACCTTTGAAAAACCACCAAACCGCAGAAAGCTTCTGGAAAGCATTCTCACATACCCACGTTTGTCGATCTGAGACTCGAACGAACGCAGACAGGGGTTAGGTGTGTGACTTATCTGTAAAGTCGAGCACTTTCGACCATTCAAACCACCCGGGACACATTTTTAATTTTGTTTTAAACGCGCCCTCTCCCATCTTTAACGTGACACAAAATTCTTTCCCAAGTGCACGATGCAAATCATCGCAGGCTGACAGAATTGTGACTAATTTACGAACCAAGTTTGGCACATTGCAAAAATTCTGCATCTATTTGACAATGTTGCAAAATAATACTGGTCTTCGGAAACTGATAAATAAATATTTGATTTTACCCTACTGGATATTTTTGGGCAAAAATAGAACGTTTTGCCAGTAAGGCTTTGTGTTTATGTTTCTGAACATTTATACCCTCTTTGTGGATGAGGATTCATACTGTCTGTACATGTGCGTGCGAGGACTCTTAATCTTGCGTTTAATAATATATAAGCATGTTTGTGTATATTGTATGTGCATATACTTACCATTTTCTCTCCTTGCTGAGGCTTTAGAAGTTATAGAGATAGTGGGGTGATTTTATTTTCGTTTGTAATGGGATGATAGGAAAGTTAAATGTAGATATGGGCAGTAGGAGAAATTTTAATTTTGTTTATAATGTGCTTAACTTCTTTTTTATTCCCCTTTCATTTAAATCTTAACCTGTGTGGTTAGTAAGCGTGGGTGTTGGTCATTTGAAGAATGGACGTTGATTACTCAGACAGCGTGTTGGTTAGTAAGCGTGGGTGTTGGTTAGAACATGAGTGGGTGTTGGTGAGTAAAATAATGTATATCGTTTGCATTATCTTTTTCCCTTTACCACACATTCCCTTCAGTTCCTCTAAGTATAAAAAAGGACACTATGGGGTTAGAATATTAATTTTCCATTGACCCAATATTACCTTTCATAACCAACACTATGACATTTCCCATAAGTAGCACATATAACTACTAGCTTGTTCTAAGCTGATTGTCCCATGGCCTTGTCAAAAAATAGCTGTTGATTTAAGTTCCTTTATTAATATCTCAGCTTATATTTTTATAGGAAGAGTAAATTACATGTACGTTTAAAAGAAAAGAAAATCAAATCATTTATTAAAAGAGCTAACTAAAGTCAATTATCTTGATTTTAATATTAATAAACACAAATGATCAATAATAACAAAACTTCAAATATATCGTCAGTCTGAATATTGAAATCGGAACACTCTTCAACTTTGTGCACATTGTTGCATGCTGCTTTCTACTAGAACGCCCCAAATATTATGAACGTCGTGATATATTTTTAATATTCACCATTCTATCAGCAGCTCTCCAATCCAGATACACTATTTAAAAATATACTATCTGCTTGATCTCCAAACAGACGTTTGGAGTTTGTTAAAAGTTTATCAACCTGTATCGAAAATCGTCAAAACTTGAATGAAGAAAACTTTTGTGATATTTAGTTTTATTATTTGAATTAAAGCATTCGTGCTTATTGCAAATAATTTTTATGTTTTAAAAATAAATAATTATAATTTAGTTAAATACTTATTAAACACTTTGTTAAACATTTATTAAACACTGTTTATTCTGTATTGCTTGCACAAAAACATCTAAAAAAATATTATACATGCTCATTTATCTTAATTCATAATACACATTTTCACTTCTTTATGTGCATCATTGGATGACCCAATTGACTTTGGAACAGAGTGTTCTTGATACAGAATTTGACATTTGAAGAAGAAGAAGGAGAACAAGAAGAAGAAAACGATTTCTTTTCTTAGCACACTTCCTTAGAAGACAATTTTGACTTATTGATGAATAACTCTTCCTACACAAAGTTGTCTACCCTTTCTAATTATCTAGGAAGACAAATCTATCTATACACCGGCACGTGTTGTGGGAATTCCATACGTCGGGTTTCCCATTTTAAAGAACATGATAAATGGTAGATAGCATATTTTATTTACTTTACACAAGGTAAGAATTAAAGTTAGTTTAAAAATTACCAAGGGAAGGATTCACAGTAAACATATATATTTTACTTTCTTTATTGACCTGATTTACACGTTGAATGCCCGGATATTGGGGTGTATTGTAGGGTGCAAATATGCATGTTAAGTAATATTTATTAAGGTTCTGTTCGGGGGAGGCATTTATTATCATTTTTAATTTCTGGTTGAGCTGTACGAATTTAAATTTCAATATGTCAGTTGGCTTGATTCGGCGATTAAAACTAAACCTATCCGACTAATACACTTTTATTTATATTTAAGGCTGCCTGCTTGGACCCTGTATGGAGCCTCAAGAAGCTGTGTTGATTTGAGTGTTTTGAGTCGGGCACCTTGCATTGATTGAAAGCACAATGTGAAAGAAGACCGATAAGTATTACAAAGTTGGTATGATGGAAATATAGAAAGATATCGTCATGAACATTTGGTAAGATCAAAACCCAAGGAAGTCAAAGGATAGTAGTTGAAAGTCGACTGTTTGTGTACAGCCCAGACCTAGAATAGAGAGAGCCGTGTTCTCTGAACAACCCAAGTCGGCCAGCCGAGATCGAGAAGTATCTCAAGAATATTGTACTATTTTGCAATGAAAGTTTCAAAATGACAGACATATATGATCCAGCTAACCCTACAGAGTAAGTATAAGAGCCATGAAAAATAAATGGCCCTGAAACTTCAAATGCAAAACATGCATCACAAACAGATCATAATGTTGTATGGATCTGTGTTTCGGTGTTGGCAAACAAGCGCGCATGTCGAAGCTTTTGTCGATGAAAATATGCGCCTATATTAATGATACATACATATCTAAGCTGCTAAACATCTTTAATTTACGATTTTATCGATTTAAATACACGCAGAAAAAGTGTCAAGCAATTATTCGGCGACAAATATACAAGGGTGAACCAGACGTGTTGTACATTCCTGGCAAATGGACATGCTAAAATGGCTGCCACGCTCGCCACTCGGAGGGCGTAAAGTAGAGCTTGTTGGGCACCCGTCGAAAGAAGACTTGCGTAATAGTGTAATTTTGGCATGCAGTTCATCATGTTAGTTCAGCCCTCACTTGAGCTTATTTATTTTGTTAACTTAATTGAGTTTTTGCACACTGTGCAAGTTGATCAATACATTTCACTTGGAAATTGAAAGCATTGATCTTTTAGAATATTTTCCTTCATTGAGGAGTCGAGATATAACACGTTTTTATGCTAGAAAATTACCTTCTCAATACAGAAAAATAAATTTATTACATGAAAACGTCAGTAATAGTACATTAAACTCTATTCCAAACATTAAATTACTGTAGAGAATTTTTTTGTGTGATTGTCTACATTTAGAAACTAGTACTAATGTGTAACTACATCTACTTTGTGGACTTAGCAGATAGGTGTGATTCACCTGGAACTTTTTCAGTCTGATGTAAAAAAAAATTGGAACATGTTCCTCACACATACTAAAATAAATGAAATATTCAAATTTAATATTTAAAAATTTAAAGGATTGCTGTGTATCATTGTAGAAATATGTGTAAAATATTGATTATCTTTGTAATGTTATTTGTTATTGAAGAATAGCTGCAGAAGGCGTTTTGTGCTATTTATTAAATACAAAACATCAATACAGCTAGGAAGGGGAGACTGCTCTGAGAGTATGTTTCCCATGGAACATTAATCCATATGAATGTATAACATAAACCAGCTGTTGGTGTGTATCAGTTCTAGTCCAGTGTGGAATATCTGATTACTTTTACTGTCAAGTGATATTACAAAGCTAATTAGATTAAGGCTTATACTTAATTAGATTACATGATTTTTGATTATGAATCATAATAATCATAATAATGATGACTTTGTATATTGAAACTTATTGTCAATTACAATAATAATAATAATGAGGACTTTATATAGTGCCTAATCTTTAGAAGCTGTAAGTGCTTTACAACATTAGACAACACCTATAACATAAAAAAAAAACAATAATGTTGTTACCAAAAAACAACATGAAATTAAAAAACATGCTGAAAATATTTAAGGTAGGGAACATTATTAGGTCTTTAAGTTTGTTCTTGCAGTCGAAATAAGTGAGTTTTAAGAGCACTCATGAATGGGATCACTGTGTTTTTGTTTCTTAAATTCATTGGGCAATTCATTCCATGTTGCTGGGCTCTGGTATGCAAAAGAACATTGTCCATATGACTTCGTTTTCGTAGCGGGAATAACGAGTATACGATTGTCAAAAGACGAGCATACATATCTTGCGGGTATGTACACATGGGTGAGGTCGATAGGTATGTTGAACTGGAGTCCGTCAGTGAAACATAGCACAGAGAACAAATTTTGTGTTTTTGGGTGCCATATAAGGACATTGTCGCCTTATTTAGAAACAAAAATGGATCATGGTAAAATGACACACTGAATAACGTATCCAAATATGGCATATCAAGCCTAATATTGAACATGAATTACGAAGAGAATTTAACGTATCTCCAAAACCATGTCCTCGTTGTTGACCTACTCCACGGTACACATGATATATATGTTACATTTCAGTGGAGAACATTTTTCAAAAATGCAGTGCCATGGTGGACAGGGTTTGATTAGGAAAAACATTGCAATATAATTTACCTGTTATAGGTTTAATAACTTTATTATTAGCCAAACTGAAAAACAACTCCTTGTAGTAGATTTTAACTAGTCATCTTTTTGTCTTTGTCAGTAGTTTTATTTGCTCCAGTGGAAGGTATAGGATCAGATTGTAGCCGCAACCTTGTTAGGTTATGACATCATAACTATGTTGAAACTAGCCCAGATCAAAAGCGATGAGATCATATTAAAAAGATTTTGAAGTACACCTCTCCCTCAATAACTCGTGCACAGTGGGGTCCACAGGCATAGACCGCACTATAAGTGAGGCGCGAGTTGCCAAGGGACCTCAAAAACTTGAGAGAAAAAGATCACTTTGACATCGATAAAACCAGGGGGTGGGGGTGTTTGGGAACTGGTCTGTTTAATGACTGAATCCTCATTTTTATATCATGTCAATAATAATTTTAAATAACGTGCTTTTTCTATATAAAAAAGTTGTTTGTTATTCTGTTTAAATAACATTGACTTTCAAAATATCCAACATTTATTAAAGTACTGCCTCCACTCGGCGTAAGTGACATTTTCATTGATACAGATTTCCTTACATATCATTGAATGTGGTGTACTAGAAATGTTGTTTGGAAAGAAAATGTAAAAAAAAATTATCACCTATTTTTAAATTTGATATTTCATAGTATTTATTAAAATCTCCAGGTCCTATCTACCGTTTTCGACGAAAAACAAGTGATACACCAAAGTTTCTGTTACCAATTTTGATTGTGATTTTCTTCAACAAATAGGGATCAATTTTTGGGGTACTTTCGGGTCTAAAAAATGGGAACCATGCCTGACACTGTGTTATAAGCGGGTTCGCGAGTTATTGAGGGAGTGGTGTTGTACACACATTTTTTTTTTACAAACATAGTCATTATTTTTGTGAATGCATACGTTTTGAATTGAAAGTAGCTAATTTGAAAGCTCTAAGACCATTTTTTTGGATCCAGAAGTAGTACATTATTTCTCCCATCAGATTCAAATGTGCTAGGTTAGTGTTTTTATTTTCTTAATTTTTAATGTTCCCAGTTTACCCTTTTATTTGTTTTGATATGAAAAAAACTTGAATCATGCAGATTAAACTTTCTGACGACATACTTGTTTTGGAACCTTCAAATGTTTTTAGGAAAAAGTTTGAGATAAAGAGTTCCACTACAGATTTCCCAGTTCAATGCATGTCTTTCCATTGTTTCATTTGAGTTAACAGTGCTGAAATAGGTATGGTTGGCATTAAGAAAATTCACATGAGGGATGATTCAGATGTATAAGAATTTTGTTGTGGTTTTACACCATTTTTGAGCACATGATAGGATATATATTACATGTACTGAAGGAAGAACCCGATAAGAACCATTGAAAGCTATTGGCAGGCCCACGTTGGTCATGCCACTACTCTAACATGTGCGGACAGAGGTTAGATGTGTGAGAGAACTGTAAAGGTAAATGCTTATAAATTAGAGCCACCTGGTGGCTTCTACATTTTTATTTTGAAATTCCCTGGTGAAAGTTAGTAAATTTTGACTGCTGAAAATTTTCGTCCTTCCTGTTCAGATCCATAACAAAGATGGCGGATTGGAATACAAATTCTGTCTTTTTCCTTAACCCTTTCAGCACTGTAGACTGGTAAAGCAGCCCTGGAACAGTAACCGCTATTAAACACTGCCAACCTTTATTTTGGTCTTGCATACCAGCCTAGTTTTGACATTATATTCTTTGATTGGTAAGTGTCTGGAGTTCCCAATAGTAAATATTTATTGATTAATTTGCACACCACTTGGATACATTCAGACTTTAAGGGAGGTTGTTGGAAGGGTGGGTGGGTTTTAAATCGGTAAATGTAAAACTTCAGTCACCCAAGTACATCCAAAATGGTGGACTCGACTGATGATCTGTCAGAATTGTCTGGGGACAAATTAATTGAAAATACTGGCAATTTTGATCTTGTGAAAATTGAAAATGTTCACAACAGAATTGGAAAGATATTGTTGGTGATAGTGATAACATTGAAGAATTTGAAGGCTTTGAATTTGATGTGTACTAGATTCTTGAACTTCAGTGAACAAAATCTCAATTGATGCATAATATTACACAATTTCCAAAAGAGTAGGTCCATCATGTTGGATTTAAAACTGTTTTATAGTGACTGTGTATTTTTGGAAATGGCAGATTCACCAACGCGGATGCACACCTGAAGCAAAAGACTGACCCAGAGCAGCACATAAGTTCTTGGACTAAAGCCACATAACTGAAATAAAAGCATTTTCATGACCTTTCAATTGCGATGGAAGTTACGAAATTTGACATAGATGAACTGTACTGGTATAAAAATGAGAAATTCTGGCATGTTGGGTCACAGACCTGCCAACCCATGCAGTTTGACTGCAGGTGTTACGGAAGTGACCCATAAAATAAAAACTTGTGGAATAAAGGCCAAAATTATTTACCTGTGGTTGTTTCCATACAGTCCCAATACTGGCTTGCCTGTGTTTGATTCAGATGCTGGTTTAATATATAGTGGAGTCTTTAAGGGAAAAAAAGCACAGGAGTACTTCAGGAGCTTTAAGCTATGTAAATATTTTCATGTAAAACATCTGCATGATATAGCTGTGCAAAATAGAATTTTAAATATGGCATCCCACAAGTGAAACAAGTTCAGGGTGAAAGGGGAAATAACACTGGTCAACAGTGAAATCATTACTGACTTGAAAAGGCCCTAATCTGTAGTATTTTGGTGTGCCGAACACGAATATAACCGTGAAAAATTTGTATTGGCTCTCGTTTTGAAGATATTCATATACCTCATTTTCTATGTTTCACTGTGTAAATTTCTCCAGTAGGACTGCAGCAACATCCGGAATAATGATGTAACATTGCATAATACCATCATGCTCACATCATCCACAGTTGATTGCATCATTTTCTGATGCAATGCAATACTAATGCCATGCGGCTGCTGAAGTAAGTTGACGTCAGCAGTGTACTATACATGTGTAGGCCTATTATACTAATGCCAGGCGGCTGCTGAAGCTGACGTAAGCAGTGTACTATATAAAGCCCAATCAGATAGGTTCAGCATTTAAAATATTTTAGACGTTGTGCGAGACAGTTCAAGCTACTGTTACATAAAACTTATTATTTTATCCATTTACGTACAATAAAGAACAGTAATGCCTCGAAAGTGTGTTAATACCGCGGACAATTTTTGCTATATTTGTGGGGAAGTGACATTTGCCAACCAGAAGAAAAGTATCAATTCTCAAGTGAAGAAGGCATATCATCTTTACTTCGGATGCAAGGTTGGTGACCAAGACAAGCCTTGGGCTCCGCATATATGCTGTGCTACATGTACAACACAGCTTTCACAGTGGTTGAATTGCAAAAGGTCATCAATGCCGTTTGCAGTCCCAATGGTGTGGAGAGAGCCAAGCAACCACCTAAATGACTGTTACTTCTGCTTGGTTCCTCCTCTTTCCGGCGGAATAACGAAGCGAAAGAAGTCGAGAATAGTCTACCCAAACATTCCGTCTGCATTGAGACCAGTTCCACATGGTGAGGGACTTCCTATTCCAGAACCTCCAGCAGAATATTCTCTTGATTCATCTGACGAAGACAAAGGTGAGTCGACCTGTTCTTCTCCTGGTCCATCAGCATGCAGTGATCCAGATTTTCACTGTGGTGCATCATCAACCCCACACAGAATAACACAGGAAGAACTAAATGACCTGATTCGTGATTTGGACTTATCAAAGAACAAGGCAGAATTGCTAGGATCAAGACTCCAACAATGGAATCTTCTAGAAGAAGATGTCACAATTACTGCATATCGAAAGCGCCACCAGCAATTGGAGCCTTTCTTCAGAAAGGAAAGTAATCTGATATTCTGTTCCAATATTGAGGGCCTCATGAATGCTTTAAAAATCACTCATGACCCACAAGAATGGAGACTATTTGTGGACTCTTCGAAACTGAGTCTCAAGGCTGTGCTTTTGCACAATGGAAACATTCTTCCATCTATTCCAGTAGCGTATGCTGTCCACATGAAAGAGACATACGATAACTTAAGGCAGCTACTGAATTCCATTGAGTGTAACAAGTACAGCTGGCACCTCTGTGGTGATTTGAAGGTAGTTGCCCTTTTAATGGGACTGCAGCAAGGATATACAAAATACATGTGTTTCTTATGCGAGTGGGATAGCCGAGCAAGGGAAATGCACTACATGAGGAAGGAATGGACTCACAGGCAGAATGTAGCCATTGGAGAGAAGAATATCCAACACCCAGCTCTGGTTGAGGCTCAGAAAATCTTGCTACCACCCCTTCACATCAAACTAGGTTTGATGAAGAACTTCGTGAAAGCCATTGACCGGACTTTGCCAGCATTCCGATACCTGCATGAAAAATTCCCTCGACTCAGCGAAGCAAAGATTAAAGAGGGAGTTTTTGTGGGTCCTCAGATTCGAGAGCTTTTCAAAGATGACCGGTTCAACAACTTGCTGGAAGGTGACGCGAAACAAGCATGGAATGCTTTTCGCCTAGTTTCTACAAACTTCCTCGGAAATGTTAGGGCAGAAAACTATAAGGAACTAGTAGAAGACATGTTGATGAAGTATAAGAAACTTGGCTGCAATATGTCTCTAAAGATTCACTTCCTTCATTCCCATTTGGATTTCTTTCCTAGCAACTGTGGGATTGTTAGTGATGAACACGGCGAACGTTTTCATCAAGATATCGCAACAATGGAACAAAGATACCAGGGAAAATGGTCCACTACAATGCTGGCTGACTACTGCTGGACACTCCTCAGAGATGCTCCCGAACAGCTGTACAAGAGACAGGCGAAGAAATCTAAGATGTAGTCAATGACTTGATTTTTTATAGGTAGGCTATTACAGTTGACCTTTTACTATTGGAATGTATTTCGTTATGTAAACATTAATTTCTTGCAGATTACAAAAAAACCTAGAGCCAATTTTGCAATTTGACTGTCATATTCGTGTTCAGCACATAAAAATTGATAAGAATTGACTAATTTTATTTCAGTAACATGACTTTTGTAAAAATTTGTTGTCCAGTGTAAGTCTCTTAAAAAAGTTTTAATAGTCACTATGGAAGAATAAAAAGGTACGTTCTGATTCATGATGCAAAAAAGCTAGAAGGGTAACATTTTGGTTTGTTGAGCATTGTGTTGATTTGAGTATATCTTGTGGCAGGAGATATGATTGCTGTCACCATGTGAAATTGAAAAAATAAAAGTCATGGATTACATTAAGTTGAGAGATGGCAAGAAGAGATTGAACTCCATAGAACTACAGTTAGTTTAAACTGTACTGGAGGTAATTAAGATCTAAATATACTTTACAGATGTTTTAGTTAAACATAATGTGTACCATTGCTGCATCCATTCCAATTCACACATCTGAACTTTTCAATGCATCTTTTCCAACTTGACTGTAGCATTGGATGGCTTTTTGGTTTGCTGATAAATTTGATCTAACCTGTTGAAAGAAAGATCATTTGCCATGCTAAGAAGGTCTTGTAAATGTTGTGAGCTATGAGACTGAATTTTGGAGATGTTGTGCCACTTGACAGATTTGTCTAGGTAAAAAGCTACCTACATTTCAGTCTTAATGCACGTGACAGATTGTACAAAATAAGGTTTTATATTGGATTACTGTTGCCACCAGTATGTTCCAGAGAAATGTTGTTGAATGAAACCATGTTTCTGTTTAAATTTAGAATTGGAATCAAACTTTGTCAAACTGGTCATGTTTGGTATCAAATAATGGCTGGTTACAGAAGCAGTATCAGCAGATAGCTACAATTCTTATGTTGGAAAGGTTATGTTATCAACAGTGACAATTTTTACACGAGTCCTCTATTAGCAGATGATGTATATATACATATATCAAGTAAATATCCATCTTTTTGGCAGGGTGTGTCGAAATCGAAAGGGATACCCAGAGGACTTGTATTGTAAAATTTCAATAGCAAGACGCCTGGTCAGAGGATTATTAGATTCCTTCATGTGTGGTCCTCTGCTTGCATTTGATCAGAATCATCAACTACCTGTCAACTTTCATTGCACCTGTTGCAACCTGACCTGACCACAACACACAGAATCAAAGATTGGACTGTGCTTGCATATGTGCAGTACACCGCCTTCCTGATAAGTCGCACCTTGATAACTTGTGAAATGACTTATAATGAAATGTCTTGCTTGGATCCTGTTTGTTTTATAAAGAAAGTTCACAAATATTTACCGCTATATGTTGAATGTGAAGAAAATCAAAATTTGTAAATGAAATGCTGATATATTGCTTGTTTTTGTTGTCATAAATGGTGGTTAATGCCCAAAAAGTTGGAACTGACATAATGCATTATGCATATTTAATAAGAAATCACCTATTTTGTTAGGTTTTATTGGGAAAATATTTTCTAATTGTAAATATGTGGCAAAATAGCAATCATTGAAAAATTCTCTTAAATGCCAACAGCTAGTAGCATTGAAAGAAAAATATACCAATTAAATATGTCTTGTTATGTGAAATTCATGTGTTAATCTTTTATTTCTGTTTCAAAGTAACCATGGCATATTCTGTTTTATTAAAATTGACCGTTTCATCAATAATCATGAGTACTTCTTGTTTTGACATACAACTTGGGGAGGAGTTTATTGTATTGTAAAAATTAATTAAAAGAGAACCATGTTTGATCACATTTAAGTATGTCTTTTGTATCAAATCAAGTAAGGGAGGTACAGTAAAATAGTTCATAGGCATGCAAAACCTACCTGCATGTATGCATTTCTGTCACAAGAAATGAAATGTATACAGATTATTGAAAATGTGGTGTCTAGATTTATGAAACATCTTGAAACTTGGTGTTGAATGGTAGTCTGTCCCTTGTATTTACATTGTAGTGAAAGAGTTAATAGAAGCCATTGCTTGTAACTGTATGTTGTTGAATACGAGACCATCCAGTGATGGACGTGTATTCCTGCCATAATTAAATTTGTAACTCGACAAAGTAGCGGTAAGCTGTTTCACTACTTTCTGTGTCTGCACAGGTTAAGGCATTTTTGAAGTGAGATAAAAGCAGTTTATCAATAGAAGTGTCCGATACCTGTTATGTAATGTCAGTAATAAGTCGCTGATTTTTTAAAATTTATTATGCAGACGATCAACTTGTATTGTGTTTGCTGTGAAACAGTTATGTTCAAGGAGTGCTCAGTATTTGCATTTAAACCACAAAATGTATGTTATAATCATGTTTGTTGAAATAGTTGTCAAAATGAGGTGATCTTTTCTATTTGGATAAAATATGTTTACTAAATTATTTGTGCAAAGAAGGTTATATGATTCAGAGAATGAAAACTTTTATGTAATTGAAGGATAAAATGCAATGCTGCCACTTAGTCTGTGGTAACTATTCCTCCAAAGAGTCACAAGCCAAATACTGGAAGTAAAAATGATCAAATATGCCATAACAAAGAGACAAAAGAAACTGATGGCACATTGGGTTGACAATTATCCATTGCTTGAATTCATTGACTTGGAAGGAAAGATGTTTGCAGTTGTTGCAAACTTTCTCATAAACTGGCAGAAGTTGGAAATTTGGCCAGTGTATTTGTCAATGGAACTGACAAAATCACGATTTAATCAGTCAAGTTTCATAACAGTTTTGGACCTTGTTAAACCTGTGCAGCACACTAGATCAATGACACTGCAGAAAATCCGTGAAGTTAGAGTAAGATATTTCAGTGCTTTGGATCTGTGAATTTCCTTGGATGTGGCATCAAACAATTAGAATGGACTCGTAAGCAAGCAGTTTTAGTTTTGTACAAATATATCCTTTCTCTAAAGAAAACCCCACCTATAATAGCTTCTCTGCTCTACATTGTCAGACTTTCAGTGTTAAAATTACTATGTATCCTTTTGAATTCAGTTGCCTTCACCATTTCGGCTGATGTGCAGTGTACCACTTTTTCACGCTATTTGTTAGTTGACATTGCATACTAAGGGAGACAACTCATGGCATCCAATAGATGTCACTAGAACAAAGTTCTGAAATATCTGATCAATCTGTTAACACATCGAAACCATGGCATTCCAAGTGAAGAACAGTATAAACTTTGTGCTCATTATAGCACATATTCCAGACAAGAGACATTTTTCTTTACATTGATAGAGTCTTGAGAGAATAAGTTAGGGAAGGTCTGAACAGCAGTAATTCTTTTTTGTTTGCAAGGAAGTACTGATGCTACCATATTGGAGCAAGTAATGTGGTACATTGATAGTAACTGTAATTACAAAAATAAGACATCTCCAAGGGATTTGAAGATTTTGAATGTAGTGTTTTGATAATGAAATTGATTAGTTTTTTTTATTTTATTTTCATGATGTTGAGATGGTACCCACCCACTCCACCTCCTGCGATTCTTATGTTACATTCTTATGGTTTATGTTTAGATCATTTCCTAATCATAATTAATTTAATGAAATTAATTTTTAGATGTAAATCTGCTTCCATTATTTCAGTGACAAATGACAAACTACTCTCTTTCTGCCTTAATGTTGCAAATTGAACTTTGTATTTAAACAAATTGTTGTAAATACATACATGAAGCTGCAAATTTCTTCATGAGCAGAGAAACTTCAGTATCTGTGTGTCTGGTTCTGACAGACATGATTGTGAACAGAACCCTATTTACCGATTTGATTGTGCATAATTTTAAAAGTAGTGGGTGCATATGAAACTTCCTTGTGCAACATATGGTATTGGTTATTTAGATTTTTGATGGAAAAAATGTGTACACTCCTGCTTTCGCAAAAGAATTCGATGATTTGAAATACTGTATTATTATTATTTGACATTTAGCTGATGTTGAATAGCTGATATTCATTTACAATGTTGAGACTGTAAAGAAATGCTTGTTTAGAACCACATCTTCAATCTTTATAATCAGTTTTCAGCACAGTTTAATCCAGTCTTACAATAAAGTCGGTTGTACTTGCATCATTATGTACTTGAGTTTTCCCTACAGTGAGCAAACATCGATTTCACCAGCTTTTGCTTGTAAGGATTCTTGAAGTTTTTTTCTGCATGTAAATATTATGCAAATTAAGAAAAAATTGTACTTTTTATTATTAATGTTTTGATGGTACAAAAATTGCCTATGGTTCTTATTTTGGAGGATTTGAAAGCAACAACAAAAACCTGCAATTTACACAAGTTCACATTACCAGGTCTTGAATTTAATATAAATTTCCTTGTAGATAGAACTTTATGAATAGAGATAAACATTTTTATTACTTTTTTATTAGTGTGTATTATGCATTTATAATATATTTGAAGTAATTAAATAATGAAGATTGTACATAATCTTTTAAATTTCAAAGTTTTTGATTTTTTAATTTATCTATCAGTATCTATTAAATGCAGAGGAAGTTTATTAAAAGAAAACAAAAATAAGCCTTCTTTTAAAGAGTGTGAAATTTGAATTATGTCCCCTTGTACAATTACTTAGCTAGAATGTGATATTATTTTAATTCATACAATAAACCTAGAATAAACTTAACTTTGGTAATATTGTTTATACCATTGATCACATTGAAACTGAATGTATTAAATATCAAACAATAATTGAATTCATTTTGAATTCAATCAAGAAGCAATAAAGCAAAACTTGTCACACATTTTACATGTTGGTGCTGTTTGTAATATTTACTTGTAGCTAGAAGGGAAATTTATTAATCCTGTTGAAGCTTGGCAATGCCTTATGACTAAACAATGTTAGACATAATCTTTATCAACAACACTATATTTCTAAATATGACCATTATTTCTGATTCAGAAGTACAGATCATTGCTTCCAAAAACCAAGTGTTTCTTGAAAATATTCATGAGTTCATAAGAAAAATACCGACTGGTTCTCCAGAAATTAATAGTGAAAAGATGACAGAATAAATTTAGTTTTTAGCCTCATCTCCCTTGGAAAAAAACAAATGTCAAGAAATGAACAAACCTCATGCACCCATTAGATTATGTATCGTAACTCAGAGACAATTTAGGGTGGTACCTGAGGTGCTGCATTATCGCCATTTGAATATACAAACAAGAGAAACATTAAATGGAATGTATCTCCACGATTGCAGATCCTTGAAAGAATGGGTCTTTACATCATATGGATTTTGACCATGTTACTACAATGGCAGTTTGAGAAGTACATAATTATATCTGGTCTACAGTAGTTTTTGAAGTACAACTTTATAAATGTAGCAAGAGTGGTAAAGATTTATAGAACTTTTGGAATTATTTAAGGAAAGCAGTTGAATCTCAGGAATTTATGCAGTTAGCTGCAAGAGATCTTGGATGTCATTCAATCATTCAGATTTTTGAAAATTTATACAAATCTGTATCACCAGATTTGTTCAGGATCACTGCTAATTTCAGTCTTTGTATTGCTGTAATCTAAAATTGGATATAGAGAATAATAAAACGTCCAGTGATGGGACCTTGCTGTGAGAGCTTGATCAGAATATATGGAGAGATAGTTGAGGTAATTTTTCTTACCCCTCGACACCCGTGTGCTGAATAGTAAAGTTTAATGGGTGAATGTACTGCATATGAGGAGATTCTTTCTTGTATGTTTAGCCAACTGCTCTGGGGGCTGGACGAGTGGTTAGAGTGTCCGCCTCGGATTTGGGAGGTCTTGGTTTCGATCCCCGGTCGAGTCATGCCAAAGACTTACAAAAATGGTACTAAAAGCTGCCTCGCTTGGCATTCTGCATTAAGAGGTTAGTTTTAGGAGTGTTCGGCCAGGTGACTGGGTGGGACATCATGCGGCATGATGCTCCAGTACTAGACATCACTATAACCTGCCACACAAAAATTGTTAAAGCTGCATTAAAAATAAAAACACGCACACACTTATATGTTTAGCCTACTTAAGCATGTTCAATTGTTGTGATAGTCACTGTTCCTTCATTGTGGTTATTACACACTCCTTGCTGTTCTTGGTTAATCTGTTTCACAAGGAATATTTATTGTAAATAAGATTTGAGCAGTTCATATGAATTTTGAATTTGCAAACTTTGAAATATAGCATTTTTTAATGTTTTATGCAAGGTTTTTGTATTGGTGTACAAAACATTAAATGTGATCAGTTCATTTGTTTTGCAAACAAGATTTGGAGTTAGGTGTGAGTGATGAAAGCTCACCATTTCCAGTCATTATGCCATCTAGTGAGTTTGGTTGTCATTTAGACATTTTAGATATAAAGAAAGGAAATCTTTGACTAAAGCTTGGCTTTTGGGGCCCTGAGTGGCCGAGTGGTCTAAAGCGCTCACCGTTATGGATCACTGCCATCTCACCTCTGTCTGCATGGGTTCAAGTCTCAGGCTTGGCCATTGTGGGTACATGAGAAAGCTTGCCAGTAGCTTCTCGTGGGTTGGTGGTTCTTTCCAGGGTTTTTCTGGGTTCTTCCTCCATGATTGATATTGGCCGCCATGTATAGCCTATCTTGTGCTGAAACTGGCATTAAACCCTACAACAACAACAAGGCCTGACTTAGGTATTGTTAAGATTGATGAACAGGTGTGCACCATAAGGCATTACAGTTAAGATTGTTTATAAATATTTAAAAGATGTGTTTTTAAAACATTACAACTGAGGAACACTATATCCACTATATCCAAATTCATTGTTCATTTTTGATGTGTTAATATACCTGTCGATGATGTTTATACTTGTCGATGCTGATAATGTTGGACATAAAATTAGTTTATATTGGCATGATTGCTTTCAGAACTATGTAATCGTAAAATTTGTAAATGATGCATTTTGTATCAGTGCATGTTATCATGAACAAAATTTATATCTGTAAGTTTTATAATCTGATGAAAGTGAAAATGGATATGCATGTATCGTCTGCTAAATAATGAAGATAACTTTCATGTGAAAACATCTTTCTTCACTAACTTATTGACTTGTAAATTATTCCTTTACTTATTTGGATGGAAAGAAATTGTCAGTAGTCATGCTTTTTTATTAATCTGAATTATTTTGTTTAAAGTTCATTAATAATTTCCACTCTGTTAACACCGCTGTCATGTTGGGCTTGAAGGTACAATCCAGTGTCCCATATACAAAATAAAACCTCATTGCTCTAAAGACAGTGACTGTGTACTAAATCATAATCATCTTTGTCACTTCCAGTTACAGAACTATTGTCAACAAATATATCAGAATTAAAGAAATCTGCCAGGCCACAGTAGTCAGAGTATCCTACACAATAGCAAGATTAACAGCAACAGCATCATTGTTTATGGTAACAGTATTGGTTTGTTCACTAAACCAAGCCATAACAGTTTGCCAAACAGTCTGTGGTAACCATGAATGATTAAGTCTTTAATTGCTGACAGTACATTTATTTAATACTCAGTTGTTTCCTTGTATTATTTGTAGATTTGCATTTATAGAGATATTTTTTTATTTTATCTGACCATGAAATTTTCAGCCATTTTTTTCACAAGAGTAAAAATAGTGAGCATGAGAGATTACTTTGAGTCAGTATTCTAATTTAGTATACTAATTAAGTCAATATACAGGTATATTACAATAACCAAATTATTTAATAAAACAAAAAATATTTCTTACCATGCATTAATTTGATTGAAGTAACTTTCCTTGCCTGTCATTTGCATTTATCATACTTTGTGGATGGCTTGCACTTGGGGCAAATAAAAACCCTTGCTTATGCTGAAGTCAAAGTCAAGATTACTTGGAGTGGAGGGGCCCCGAGTGGCCGAGTGGTCTAAAGCGCTCTTCGTTACGGATCACTGCCATCTCACCTATGTCTGCGGCGGTTCGAGTCTAAGATTCAGCCAATGTGGGCATGTGAGAAAGCTTGCCAGTAGCTTCTCGTGGGTCGGTGGTTCTTTCCGGGGTTTTCCGGGTTCTTCCTCCACCATTAATACTGGCCGCCATGTATAGCCCTATCGTGCTGAAAAATGGCGTTAAACCCCACAACAACAACAACTTGGAGTGGAAGTTCCAACATCACATACCTAAAGGAAACTATGTATATGGCTTGCACTTTTAGAACAAAAAAACTAGGACTTTTGGGTTGTAAAGCTCAAATGCCAATACCATTGTGGCTTGAACAAAAGTAGTTTCCACAAGATAGCAATAGTTCTGTGTCACATAACATGACTAAGTTTGTAAATGGCTTATACTTTGAGGTTGAAAGGTCAGAGTTCAAGGTCACTGACTGGAAATGAAAAGTGATTTGTGCCAATTTTAAAATTTAAACAAGAGTATTAAACATGGGGTGGGTGTATTGATGTTCCATTATGTTGTTCTTGCTGAATTGGTCATGATCCAGAAGTTTGGTAGGGCTGTGCAGTTTGCCACTAAAACTGCATGCTAAGAAAGTATTTTATCTACATTAAAAGTTTTTTTATAGGCAGTTGGTAGGTTTTCAAATAAACTTTTATGAATAACCAGAACTGCTGAATGTCATTTTAAAAATCAGTTTCTGTGTGGGGTGGGTGGGTGATTTATTGAATAATAAAAAAAAATTCTTGCCTCAGTGACAATTCAAATAGGACAAAAGTTTCAAATATTTTGAACCACTCTGGTGGCATAGTGATTAGAGCATCTGCTTGAGGTTGTGGGTTCGATCCCCTGCCGAGTCATACCAAAGACTTATAAAAATGGTACTAAAAGCTGCCTCGCTTGGCATTCAGCATTAAGAGGTTAGCATTAGGACTGGTCGTCTTGGTGTCAGGATGATGTGACTGGGTGGGACATCATGCTACACGTCGATGGCATGATGCCCCAGTGCTATACATCACTAAACTGCCACATTACAGACATCATAGTGATGTGACTGAAAAATTGTTAAAGCTACTTTAAAAATCCAAATCACATCTCATCAACTATTTTGAATTGAATTACAAAACATGTATATTTACAGACATTTGTTTTACTCCTGGGTCAGAAGTGGAGGTGGGATTCTTTTGGGAGAACTCCACGTATTCTACAAGGTTCTACGATGATGGCTGGGCATACTTTTGAGTAATGCAGTATTTAAGTAGTGTCATTTCGGTGAAATATGGCAATTTGTATATTTAAATTGCAGGCCTGAACAGGAATAGTTTGTGAGAGTTATTGCTTCTAGCACCTCTAGTTTCAATGTTGTGTACTGTCAGTTTTCAAAATTGAGTCTTTTGTGTGTATACTATACTGTTTTACGAGAAATATAGTCCTGCACTGCCATCAGAGAAAGTTCTGGTGTAATAATTTCAACTTTTGTGCTTTGAAAGCCATATTATTCTGAAATGAACAATATTAACAATGTGAATTTCACTTTTCTTCACCAGGAACAATGTTTGTGGATCATGGTTGCTACGAACAAGGAATTTATAAAGGACCAATGATTTAGCAGAGTTCCTTCTAAGGAAATGGTATCACCACATCCCAATCCATAAATATATGACAGATGAAAATGTTGTTTTAAAAAAAAAAATGTATACATATGGAAATAAATGAATTCACATTACAGGTTTCCCTCATTAGAACCTGCATTGTTTTCATGTGTTTCTATATATACCGGTAATGCTGATTGCTGTATACCCCTCAGCCCCTCCTCAACCAAAATTAAACCATTTATCAAACATGGATAATATATATATATTGTATTGGGTTAGAAGCAGGCCTTAAAAAACTTCAACATCCTAAAATTTCGTTTTGACCATGGAAACTTTATTAAAGGGTACAAAAACTAAAGGAAACAAATCAAATAAAACAAAAATTTGAGCAAAATGAACAGTTTTATCCCTATACCACATACAAGTTTTTTGCAGTTTTTTTTTATTTGTTATGCTAGTCAAGAAAGCATGATTTTCTTCACACTTACAGGTATTTGTTTTGTAATTATTTTAATTTTTATCTTTATTTTCATTTTATTTAGAAAGAAACTGATACTTTATTAAATTTGTTATGCTTACCGTGGAGATAGTCTTGTAGCTACTTCGTGTCTTGAACCTCAATTGTTTTAAACCCTGATTAAAAACCTAATAAAAAGAATCTCGTAATTTTAAAATTTAATCCTGATTGTATGCAAACAAGATGAAGCATAGTGTTGTGACTTTATTTCCTATTTTAAACCAAAAATATGAAAATTTGATAATTTCTGATAAACAGCATTCAGGACATACAGTTCTTCCTGTACCAGTTTGGTAGATAACACTATTAACAGCAGACTGGTTTGGTACAAAGGGAAAAGCAAATATGTTACAAATGGTTAGATATCTTATTTCAAAATTTGTCAGTTGTGCAGAATTTGACTCAAAAGATGTCAAAGTTTGAAATACATAATACTTTAATCAGATGTTTAAAAAACTACTATTATGGTTATATATTAGTGTGTTATGCTTTCTGTACAAATGATGCCAAGGCAAATTCAAAGATGGTTGGAAAACCTTCAAAACAAATTCTTTCTTTTAAGCTGTTATTGGAATTTGACCAAATTTGACAAATTACATCTTGGGCTTTCAAATTATGCTAATGTTGTGAATCCAGTCTCAGTAATGCATGCTGTTATTAAGATACTATGCTTTCAAATGGCTTCTAACAAAACCATTTGGTGTAATTTATCAATAAGCAGCCTTATAGTTGTTGAGTGCCTTTTGAATATGTAAAACTGATGCTCATTTTCCATCAGATAAGGTCACCGTTACTAAAATTGGGAACATCTCGACAGGATTTAGCTATAGTGGACAGGAAGCATTCAGACTTAGGACTTTTAAATTGATACACATGATGAGTTGTCATAAAATCTGGCTGCTAATACTAAGGAGAATGTGCCTTTTTGTCAGAAACCAGTTTAATAAATTTAACATCTTGCCATCTGTAATTAAAAAGTCTGATCTGCCATTCAATATGGCTGCTGTTACAAAAATTAAAGTTATATAAATATGGCTGCTGTTACAAAAATTAAAGTTATATAAATATGGCTGCTGTCACAGAAATTAAAGTTATATAAATATGGCTGCTGTTACAAAAATTAAATTATATAAATATGGCTGCTGTTACAAAAATTAAAATTATATAAATATGCTCCACAAAATTTGACCAAACTTGACAGATCATGAAGCGGGGGGGCATTCATTGTTAGACAAATTAGGCTGATGTGCCATATGATTCACAGTACTCTCATGTAAACTAATGACGCTTGAAGATACTGTGTCTACTGATTCGTAATGCTTCTTCACCTGAATTTTTGTTTCCAACTTTGATCAAGAAATGTGGACATTTTTGCAAAATAAAGCTGCTTCGAGGCCTCGGAAAAGTTGTCCCTACAAATCGTGATAAAAGCCACATTTATTCAGAATTCATCAATGAGCATGCAGAAATTGTGAAATTATCGGAAATCTTGTACGCAGAACGAGGGTTCAGTCTTGCGAGCAATAACACAAGTATAACGGAGGAATCCTTATGGAGGGGGTGGGCATGCCAGAATAATAGTCAAAAATAAGTCTTTCACAAGTGGATTTTAATTTGAAGGAAGTGGTTTTGTTTAAAGCTACTGTATATACTTGCTTATAAGTTATCAAATTGCAGACAGCATAATATGCCTGCAGATCAGGGTCTGTGTTGTTTGTTCTACTGATTGCTAACAAACTGTGCAGACCCAGATGTGCTGGTACATTTTGTGATGGTTGATCTGGGTCGGTGCTGTTTGTAGTTGGAGTAGAATTATAAGTGAGCATAGATGGTATTTGACAGTTGGTAAATATGACCTGGGATAAGACATTGCTTGAATTGAAATGTTTTGAAATGAGTCCATTTAATGTGCTTTTCTTAATTTCTCGACAATTACAAATAATTGTAAAGAAATCAGGACAATTAAGGCATATGGAATTTGAGCTGGGCTAGTGGAATTGAGGCTAGTGATTTTTTTAAAAGTCACTTGCCCTGGGCCTATGGTGGAAAAAAATTGAGCACTGACAAGTGCATTCAGCAGCATTGGAAGAAATTTCAACAGCATCTGAGTGACCCAGTATCCAAGGCCAACTGCAGAGATGTAAACCATTCCTGATTTGGCATAATAATTAGGAATTGTTAATGATAATTCCACAGTCTGAATTGCATTGAAATTCTGGAAAATAGCAATGTTAGTGGATACAATTTTGAACAGATGTCTGTATGGGCATTGAAAAAGGTCCTTCAGAACCAGAATGACTGGTATAAAAACGGTAGTTTCTCTAGGTGAAGAAAAAAATGTAAATAACAAGAAACCAGTGAACCTGACTTTAAATAGATGAAATTTTGTGAGTGCTGAAGAGAGAATAAAGCATAATATATGAGAAAAAGTAGTGTACTTGTTGGATGGAAAAAATGATGAAGGAATTAAAAATATACATTCTGCTTCCCGTTGAAAATATGCCTGTGCCCTAGTCCACTCTGTATTATTGGTAGGCAACATGTTGAACAGCACCTCTCATGGTAAATAATTTAGTACCAAAACAAGCTTTATGCAAGCAGTTTTCCTGATTTGAATTGAATTACTTTAATTATCTTTAGTAATAATTTATTACATATGCTGTTGATTTATGATCAGAAAAATTAGCCCTTGCAAATGAGGAGGCATGCAATCGGAACTTCCCCCAGTTGTTTTGCATTTCGCAAAAGCATTACATTCAAGTCTAAACTCGTAGTTCTTTTTAAAATTGTTGGTAAGTAGTGGAGTCCAATATGATCGTTCTGGTAGACCAACGGAAATAAGACCATGAATGTGGTGCAGATGAAGTTGAGGCAATTAAAGTTCACATTCATGTTTTTTTTCCCATGTATAATAACCATAGACACTTGTGTTGCAGTTGGAAAAGGATTCCAACAGCAAATAGCTTAAACCCTGTTTCAACATTGCATAATGTGCATGCAGATTGGGGTCTGTATGCTGTTAGATTTTGTAATGTACCAAATTCTCCAACGCCTGGACCAAGATGGTTACGTTGTTAGGCATGGTCATACATATACATGAATAACGATCCATACAAATTCTTCTTTATCTGTTAGACCTGTGTTTGTGCTAGTGAGTGCAAGACTCCATTACGGTGTGTACATAATTACGTAGCTAGACCCAACTGTGTTTGAACAAATTGGAGGTCCATGTTCCTTTTATACGTCTGTACTACCATATGTATGCAAAGATACTGTTCTCATGTAAAAACTTCCTCCCCTCCCTGCCTATAAAGTTGAATATCCAGACTTGTGAAAATGCCAGTGCGTATGGTCCAGTTAAGAAAATCGAGGAGAAATCGCTGCTTATATTGTAATGATATATTATTAGCATTTAATGTGTCTTGAGCTGCATGTACATTTTAGGGAATTGTGATGTATTCAGCGGTTCCTAATTTTTGTTAAAATCCTTTAAATTCATATAGTGAAAGTATTTACTTAGTTTGAAATTTTATAATTGGTAAAAATTCTTTATAATTTTGTATTATTAAATGAAATAGCCTTGCATTTGTTTTTATACCTGCAAGGGTTTTCTTTTATGCGGCACAACCAGTGTTGATAAAAAAAATGTCTGCCCAGTCACTTTGCCAGCTTGAATGGGGTCCTGTCTGAAAATGTAAGATTGGAAAGTTTTTACAGGTTTGATTCAGCTTGTTCTTTTGTATGGCACTGGTAATACTGAATAAAATTGCTGCCAATCACTATGGCAACTTAATCTGTAGATCATCTGGTTTTCAAGTGGCAATTCATAATTGAAATCAATATTGAGACTAGTGCTACAACCAGGAACCATTCTACTGTTCTATTTTTTGTTCTTCTTTCCTTTGGAAAACTGAATTAGCTGCATTAGTGTGTGTGTTTATATATATATATATATATATATATATATATATATATATATATATATATATATATATATATATATGAATGAATGAGTTGGAAAAATTTGTAAAGTTTGTAGTTCTTGTAGGGATCAAATATTTTTATATCAAATTTGAATGTTGACAGCTACATAAAAATTCTGGCAAAGGATGCCAAATGTTACTACCTTGGAGAAAAAAATTTCTTTCTAGACATCCAGGCATAGGAATTTTCCATGGTGATGAAAAGTTCCTATAAATTCCTTTATATTCAGGGATTCTTAAATTTTGTTAAAATTCCTATAATTTCCTATATTGTAAACATCTACTTTGAAATGTTATAATTGGTAAATTATTAACAGTTTTGTGTGCAAGGATGTTCTTTCTTTAAAAATATTACTCTTTTTTTTTTCTTATGATATTTGTTATTATCTGTATCTGACTGTACTAGCACAGAATATGAACAAATTTAAATATTCTTCATAGTTGCTTAAATATGTACCTCGTATCTTGTCATTTTGGGGGATATTTAAATGTCAGGCAAGTAGATGGTTAAAAATCTTGGATTCAAGTTTGCTGCAGAAAAAATATTGACACTAGACATGTATATTTGATTGGAAGTGGAATCAAAAGATTTCTTTTATCGCCAGTCATTGTCTTTTACCTAGGCTTCATTCGTTTATGAAGTGGTTTTTATGAATTATCTGTCATTGAATTGCTGTGTGATAACCAGGACTGTCACAAGTTGGTGCTATACAAGACAGTGATTGGCACAGTTGACTCAGCAAAATGGTGTTCCCCTCCAGCAGTCACCCATATCGGCCACTCCATACAATGGTCCTAGTGATAGTGGCCAATGTGCATATAGCCCTTTACAAGGCAAAACCAATAAAGTGAACATTTTAAAAAAAGCCATAATCAAGCATATTGCATGATGTCCCTCTTTTAGAAGTTTATAAATCATTATAGGTCAGGAGCATGTGGGTTAATTTGTCGTCTCTCCAGGGCTTGCATTTAATGCTCATATGATTTCAAGTTTAACTTCTTTGTACATGTGGTAAATTGTCAAATCATATTTAAGCTGTTTTCACCAAAAGATTTCTAAAGATGTCTGAATGGATCTTAAAAAATGGTGGCCTGCATAGCACTCGGTCATGTTATTGCTACTTCGGAGGAAGGGCAAGTCATGTCAAGGTGGGGTTTTCTTGGTCACAAGTAAAAATGGTACTGATCTGACCCCTATTATTGCCACCAGAGCAGCAATTCTGGTAGAGATCTTGAAAATCGGGTTGTTATGCTACTCCTAGATAAATGGTCATATCTGCACTGGGTTTTCCCCAAAAATTCTTATGATATAGTGGAGTTTAAATGCAGATAGGGTTGTTCTGTCATCCAATATTGCAGCTATCCTAAAAATCTTGTTATTGCTATTTGTCAATGGAAAGTCATATCATTGTGGTATTTGTACCATAGGATATAAAAGTTGTGATGATTTGACAGTCAGTATGCCCATCATTGTAGCTGTTTTGGAGATCTGGTTGCTGCTTCTCTTCCAAGATAGATGGCTATATTGACATGGTGGTTTTACCAAAAGACTTGTGATGTTTGCTTGGTCCTAAATGAAAATGGTGCTGATCTGACATCCAAGGAATCCACCACAGTAGTCATCTTGAAAATCTTATTGCTGTTCCACATGAATGGAGAGTAATGTTGACATGGTTTTTTCTCTCACCAAAATAGGTCTAATAAAATGTAAGTTCTTTTTGTAAATAAAAATGGTGCCGATCTTAAATCCAGTATGAGTGCCACAGTAGCTTAATCTTGCTTTTGCTGAAAAATATCAGATGGTTTCAGCACTCCGCAGTTAATAAGAAATGGTCATATCATTATCTTTCTTCTAGGAATTCTTTTCAGCCAGTAGAGTGCCAGTCCTCCTGAGGGACTCTTGTCTTGCTATGTCATAATAGAGCAAATGAGACAGTATTCCATGTAATTTGAACTTTAATATTGCATTTCTGAAAAGAGTACTTTGAAATTTTGACCCTCAGTTTTTTCTTTCACTTTCTAGTGAAGATGTGGCTGAGGCTGCACCATCTGACCTGTCAGAACACATGATGTTACAAGCCAATAAGAAGAAGTTGAAGAGGAAAAAAAGAAAGAAAGGGCAGAATCAAGGAGCATTATCCTCAATGTATGACAGAGATGCCGGTCCCATGGATGATCTTGAAGATGATACACAGCAGCAGGTGAGTTGGACAAAGGAACATTGGAAAGGATCAGTCCGGCTTAAACAGGAGAGGTGGGGATGGAGGAATGGGAGAGTGGAAGATGTGATGGAACTAGTTAGGGGTGTCATTTGATTAAATACGAGGAAGTGTTAAAGAATTTGGGTTTGTTATTCAAACCCGACTATACATAACAATGTTTTTTTGTTTTTTTGTCAGGTCCTTTTTTGGTAGAGAAGCAAGATGTAATTGTGACTGTTTGCTATTTGACTTGGAGAGAGTTCAGTACCTACCTGTCTGTGATATAGTGTCTATTCTCTTTTTCCAAATATAGTTTGAATGTTACCTGTCACTATTGCATTGCTTTGTGAAAGATATTTAAATCATGATTTAAGGATGTTACATGTGTTACCTTTATCCATTATGTCGTATACATTTTACAGAATATTAGCATTTTTATATTTTATCTTTAAATGATACAGTTGTATATTTTATCTTGTACCTAATTTTATGACTTTTCCGGTGACCTAGTGGTTAGAACATCTGCTTCAAATGGGTGAGGTCACTGGTTCAAACCCCAGACGAGTCATACCAAATACAGACCTGCCAACTCTTATGATTTTGCCGTAAGTCTTATGAAAATTACTCTTAAAATATGGACTTACGGCATGCAAGCAGAAACTACCAAAAAATGACCATTGCTGAAAAATCGGGGAAAATTTGTTCATCCCTGTTTTATATTTGGATCCAGGTTTTCATATTAGAAGTAATGAAATTGGTTAGGGAACCAGACTAACTTTACAGCAGCACATCAGACGCTTGAACCTGCATATATTTTATCATGTGAAGCGTCTGCATGATTAAACTGTTGATCATATAATTTTTTTAAAAATGACATCCAGCAAGCGATGCATGTTTGAGACAAAGGGTGAAATAAGCCTCTTGAAGATTGTTAATAATCAACACAGAAAAATAAAATGGATTATTCAGATTCTTGTGACTATAAGCTGGAAGGGACAATTATGTTTATTGGACATCCTGTGCCAATTTGACTTTGACTCGTGGCAGGAAATACGATTGCTGTCATGTGCAATGGAAAAAAGAATTTCCAAGAATTACATAAAATTGAGAGATAGCAACAAGCCATTGAGTTCCATAGGGATTGGAACTAAAATTTGTGCAACTATACTAGTGGTAAATAAAGTCTACATGTACTTTTAGTTATCTTTTCCAGCTTTACAATAACAGTTTATGGTATTTTGTTACACCTTACTGAAAACTGGTCAAACTTACAGGGAAAAAAACAACTGCCTTACTGAGACAGACTCTTCAGGGTTGGCAGGTCCGCAAATACTTAAATGGTACTAGTGGCTACCTCGCTTGGCGCTCAGCATTAAGAGGACTGGTCAGCTGGGTGTCAGGATAATGTGACTGGGTGGGACATGATGCTACATGTCTGTTGCATGATGCCCCAGTGCTAGACATCACTATAAACTCACACTGCAGACATCATAGCTTTATGACTGAATTTTTAAAAAAGCTATGTTAAAAATCCCAAAACCACACAAACATGCTTATAAATTTGAATTGAAGCTTCACCTGTCAAAATGTTTGTGCATTTGAGTTTTAAATATTTTAACTGAACCTTTTGTTGGCGCTATGTAGTCACTAATGTGCTGATCTTCTGTAAGTACTGTTACTTCCTGCATCAATTTTACCTTTCCAGAATGAGAATTACCCTCATCTGTATATTAAAAAATTCCATCCTCCCATTAGATGGAAAGTCCTAGAACTTGATAGAACACAGACCTAGTATATTCCCCACATAATAGGTCCATGAACAAGAGCTGCCCTGTTTGTGGGCATCTGAATTGAATTATTCATGCTTTAGAAAAATAGTGCCTTTCAAGACATTTCAAAAATCTAAATACCGGCTTCTATGTTGCTTATGAAGTGTTTATACCCATAATCCATTGCATATGTTGTAATTGGTGAACTCTTGTTAGATTTTAGGCATTTGTTGTTGCATTTTGTCAGCACTTACCCGTTGGGCAATCCACCTGGACACCCCACCCCATTCATCCGAATTTGTTATTGACCTATGTTTACTCACCATTTTATTTTGAGAACATTCATTTTGATGATTCATTGACCAATGCTGTTTGTATTTAAGGGGCTCATACACCAGCATTATCTTCTGTTCGCTTCTTGAGTTTGTTGCAAACCATTCATTTATAATTGCATTTGTTGGTTTCACAGCATTCATGGCCAGTATCTGTGACTTACATACCATTGCTGATGCTAGAGTGTGTTTGACTGCAGGTTTCACACCACTAATGTCATCAGTGCCATATGGATAGGTAAAGTATTTCTGATAAGAGATTGTGCTTGATTTCAGTTCTTAAGCCATTTATTATTATTATAATTAGCAATTTGCTCATTCCTTTCCTAATTTTCTTATTGCAGTAGTATGTCAAAGCAGAATGTAGTTAATTTGGGTGCAAGAAATCCCCATGGGATATGCAACTCACTTGCCTTGCTAATTGTCAACAGACAGATGGGTGCCTGTTTTGCTTTTTATGTTTGGGCGAGGTCTAGGACTTCACCTAATCTAGAACACGCAAGATTGTTCTGCGAGTCCCTTGGGTCTCAAAAGATGATTAGCTCATTGGTAGAGAAGGACACTTCTTGATCACAAGAGTACAAGGGATCAGTCTCAGCCGCTAAGCACCAGTTGGTTTTTCCATTCCAGGCAGTGCCTTATAGGGTTAGGATCAGGGTCCTCCTCCTCCTCCCTCCAGAGTAAATACCAGGGTGGAGAGTGGATCATACATGCACACAAATGTGGGAAGCACCACCCTCCAAGCCTGTCATCTGGTGATAGCAACTGGTGGATTGAGTCACCCTGGACTTTGATCTAGCTCTGTATGATCTGTGGAGGGAATGAGTTGTTTTTTGAACTCCCAGCTTGCCAGGGTACTGATGAACCCTATTGTGGAATGGTCTAGGAAAGGTAATCACATCAGCATTCACACTTCCTTATTAATTTCTCTTGATCCCTATGGGGTGTGGGGACATCCTTTTCAGGGAAGTGAATTATTCAACCCGTATATCATGCTGTGGTGGGCATCAGGTGGGCTTCAGGGCCTTGGCCTCATAGCAGGGTTGATGATCAGGTCCCACTTGTGGGGCTATGGCACTTCATGCTGTACAGAAGTAGCCTGCTTCGATGTCCACTTCCCAGAATACAGAAATGGCTGCAGCTATTACCTTCCTGGTGTATGGAAGTTGCGTGCTTCAATGCTGGCACTTCTAGATCAAGGAAAATAGCCTGTTTCGGTGAGAAAGACACCCAGAGTTGGTTGCCTGTTTCCACTGAGGTAGGGATATTCAGCACTTCTCGTCATAAGAGAGTTGCCAGTCCCAGACAATGAGTCATGCCTTTTTGATTCAAGGGAGGTGTGGTTGTGTTGTGCTAAAAATGGATCTCAAATTAAAGCTAGATCTTATTTGTTGGAGTTACCCAAATAGAGACTCTAAAATAAGGTCTACATCATTAGCCTGGCCATTGTCTGGTGATTGTGGCACTGTAGAGAGTCAGCAAAGCTCTGTCATTGGGTAGTGTGTTTGATGACAGCCAGCAAAGCTTTGTCACTGGGATATATGTCTAAAGGCAGTTATAGGAGAACATCACTGGTCATAGAGTTCTGGTCACTAGGCACTCTGCTTAGGGAAGCGATTAGGTAAATACGCACTTTAAGATATTCCATTGAACTCTTGCTGAAACTGGAGGCTCCCACCACCCAGCACAGTGACAACTGTGTCTCTTTCCTGACCATGCTAACATGGATGGTTTTGTCATGGCTTCATGGATCCACAGACCTGGCACCCCCTACGTTTTGCCCACCTTTACTGGCATCACTAAGGGAAAGGGAGGGGACTATCACTTGTTTCCTCTGGTGTCAATCCCTTTCTCCAGGTAGAGAGTATCAAAGAACTAGCAATCCTTCTCTTCCTTAGGGAAGCATAATAGATGCTGTAGTCCTGCCTTGGCTGAAGAACAGGGCCAGGAAGATGAACTCGCGATTATTGTGGATGCTGATGAGTTCCTGGAAGAAAACATTAGGCTTCATCTCTCTCATCATTTTTGTTTGGGCCCACCCAGGTCAGTTGATGGCGAAGGAGAAAATGTGGCCTGTTGATATTGGCTAAATGAGACTTACTGCCTATATCCTCAGAGTAATGTCCCAAACCTGTAAGGTCCAAATTTTATTCACCTTGGAGAGGCTTTCCATGGCACAGTCCAAGTTTGATCTGCTGTTGCACTCTCACAACAACGAGGCACCTTAAACGTTTGGGATTTTGTCAAGGTTCTGGATACACATATCCGTCACTGGCAGGAGCATGGGTTTTTGGGGAATCCTGTAGTTCATGACAGACTGGTTCAGACTGAAAGAACCAACTCGCCAACCAGTTTAATTGATGCTCCTGTAATTTCTATACTTGGATCTGGAATATTTATTTGAACGAAAAGAAAGAGACTTGAGTTTGTATAAAATGTTCTAAAAAAGGCTAATACACTTCTGTTCTCATATCATATATTTAAATCTTTAAACAAGAGCAATACCCCTCCCCCTTTTTTTTTGCAAAATAATTGTCTCATCTTGGTCTTGCAGACATAAATTTTGCAATCCTTTCAGACTGGAAAGTCAATGAATATTATGATTGAAAAGTCCTAGATTTCATTCCTGTATATCTTTTGTCCTTGAAATGTTAGACGTTAGTGTAGTATGACCTTGAACAGAATTCTGTCTTATGTTCTTCACTTGATGTTCCAGCCTTACATTAAAAGATTCATATCCTGCTTTTATTTTGTGCTTAGAAGCTTGTTATAGAGGCAGAAATGAATTATCTGTTCGGACAATTAATCAACCAAAGGCTGTGTTGATTTGTGCTCTTTCAGGAGGAATGCACACATGGAATATTAAAAAGAACTTATTTTAAACAAAGAGACAGCAAACAAGAATTTCTTGTTACACGATTTGAACGTAGTGTCTGGCATAGTAAGTGGAAGAATAAAGCAAACATTTGAACTGGTTTAGGAAATGGTTGTTGTTAGAAAAGCAGAGATGGGGATGCTGTGTGTGAAACACAGAAAAACGTTTACTTTTTACAGTGCACAAACTGGACCAGTACATTAGATGGGTACACAAATTTAGCTTTCAGTTCATTAGTTACTGGCCTTACTAAATTTTTCTTGGAGGTGTTCTCTGTTGGTACTGCTGAAGTCTAATCTGAGTTGTTTATAAAGTTCTTTGAGAAAAGTTTGTGGTCTTTTTCTAGTTTTCCTGTGGGCTTAAAAAATTAAATTATTGACCTTTTTCCTTAATTCTTTTTTACTTATCTTTCTTACCTGTACACTTCATTACACACATGTTTGACATGCATGTACTTTATCAAAAACTAACACATTTGCAATCAG
The DNA here is from genome assembly GCA_028554795.2 of Sinohyriopsis cumingii. Taxonomy (NCBI): domain Eukaryota; kingdom Metazoa; phylum Mollusca; class Bivalvia; order Unionida; family Unionidae; genus Sinohyriopsis; species Sinohyriopsis cumingii. The sequence goes on along the minus strand of CM068833.1, from coordinate 63,312,998 downwards.
TTGATATTTTTTAAATTGGTAATATGGTAAATAAGCTAAAACTTCGTTAGATAAACTAAGTATGGCAATATTCTCTTGTTTGCCTGTTTTCAGGATGCTGCAATAACTTGAAAGATGTTGTTCGTTAGTAAGATCCATATTTCTAATATGAAAAGGCCAGGTTAGCCCTGGTGAATTTAGAAGAGCCCATCTTTTTGAGAAGGGATGGGGGAGCTGGTTCTATTTTGAAAACTCCTTGAAGCAGTACTGAATGCTTTTGAGGCATTGGAACTGAAGGCAGAGAGACTAATTACCATAGTATCACATGCCAGCCTTTCTTCTTCAATTTTTCGGCAGCTTCCTTCATTCTGTTGGAGGAAGAATCTTTTTTTCTCTTGAGGCCATGCAGAGACTGTGGTCAAGACGTGCTCTTTTTATATCTATGGCACTCTTTGCAGAGCTACTTCACCTGAGGAAGGATGCAGCCTTGGAGATGTCAAAGTGTTTGCTGGATCACAGCGAAAAGGTTTTTTTATGTGCCACCCTTTTGGATGCCGAGATGCAATTTGGAGATTATTTGCCAGAGTTGGGTCTCGGGATTTAATGGATCATCTACAATTTTTCCTGGCCACAGTACTGGGCTTGGCTAAGGCAGTGAAGAAACACCCCTATTCTGGTAGGTTCATGGTTCTTCCTCCATGGCAGTTTAAACTGCAAAACAAAATTAAATTAATTCCCAGTTCATTATCATTTCAAAATGGCTGGAGGAGCCAGGGGAGGAAGTCTGGACTCTTCCCTAAGGAGGGAGACAGTTGCCCTTTGAGAATTGTACTCCCTGCAAAGACTTCCTTATCCCTATGCCCCACTAAGTGCCAGATTTTTTCTGATGCTTGTTTTGACTTCTTGAATGATGCATGGGCCCATTCTTCAATAACGAAGTGTATCTGGCTTCACTTCAAGGACCTGCCATCAGTTTCAAGGATCCCCATTCTCTTTCACCAATCTCAGCTGGTGTCTTTGATGAAAGAAGAGTATGCTCTTCTAACTCTATTCCCTCCAGGCTGGCAAATTCAGTAATGCATTAATAGCGGGTAATGTATTGCTAATAATACTTAAATGTAGTTTTTTGTATGGTATAGAACTAATTAGCTGTACTGGTCATGGAGCAGAAGAGCAAATCGGATGGTGTTTTGTATGTGGTATAGAACTAATTAGCTGTACTGGTCATGGAACAGAAGAGCAAATCGGATGGTGTTTTGTCTGATGTCCGTTAGTACAAGTTTGTTATTGCTACTCCTTAAACTTCTTGAAGGATTACCATGAAACTTTACACATACATTCATCCTATGGTCTAGCTCGATCCTAATTGCTTGCATATCCAATATGGCCACCACAGAGGCCATCTTAAAAATCATGACCCTAGTCCTCCTTGATGGATGATCATATCAAGATTGAGTTTTCACTGTAAGACTCCTTGGTCCTAAATGAAAATGGTACCAATTTGACATCCAGTATGGCCACCAATGAAGCCAACTTGAAAATCTTGTTATAGCTACTCTTCCTCAAGTAATATCACAGTGTATCAACAAGGGGTGTAAAACTGAGGGTAAAAAAACACCTTGGTGTTAGAACTGGGGGTCAAATAAAAAATGTGGGGGATCAAAAATGTACTGACAAATTTTCATCTGACTCATACTTTTTAAGCTTGAAATAGGATATTGCATCTTGCACAATATACTCTTTCAATCTCTCTCTCTCTCTCTCTAAGCATACAAAATAAACCAACATGCACAATTAACAAACAAATGCATTGTCCATTCAAATAATAATTTTATTAGTTAATTTTCCTTTTAAAGTTGTAATTTTAACAGTCTTTTATAATGATTTTGAAGCAATATTATAGGACAACACATTACATACAAGCCAAATAAATCTTTTTAACCAAATAGCAGTTAATTTACTGCCTGTCATAAAATGTGTACTATCATTGGTTTCGTTGTACTTCGTCCTAGAACACATTTATCCTAAAATGAAGGAGGCTAATGATTCATATTCTTTTAATAAGTTACACTTGAACTTTAAGATCATTCTTTTATTGCCTAATGGATGTGCCGTATTCCAGTCAAGGGAATTATTTTCTCCATTTTTCATTACAGTTAGATCCACAGTTACTCTTTTGTGTTGCTTCTTTCACTTTCTTCGCTAATGGTTCCTAGTGCGCGACGTTTTAACACATTAACCCTCTGGAGTTTTTTGTCATTTTTGCCTGAAAATCAAGTAGGAAACACATTTTTAAAGCTATTTCTGAATAGACCCGAAAACACCAAATTCCTGGTCATCTTTCATTATCATGCTGCCTAGTTGTGTTAGAAACATTGTTTTTCATTTATTTGACTCGTGCATGAGCAGAAGGGTAAAAGTTGGATTTTTTTTTTTTATTTATTATTTTTTTTTTTGCTAAACGGAGCCATTATTTTTGTATGGAGACCACTCTTTATTCCAAATGCCTATCTTATCCTACTTTCTGCAAAGGCTCATCTGTCTCTTTGCAGTTCATACTGGTTTGCCTTAGATCTGATACCAAAAAGTCTAAAATCTGGACACAAAATTGGATTCCGACCACAGGCACATTTTGGGTACAAAAAATGAGGTGTTTCTATCTGTATTTTGTAGTGCAACTAGATATTACAGATTATTTGGTATCATTGTAGAGCTACATCTGTCTGCCATTCTATAATACCACCAACTTTAGTGACTCTACAGAGCTCAGCAGTAGGCTACTTACCTCCTGCCCCGTTAAGTCGTCGCTAGGGGTTAATGTGTTAACAAGGATTATTTTTTTTTTTTACAAATCGTCAAGGAATTGCTAAATTTGTAATTTATGTGCAATGTCAATGCATAAGTGATTAAATACACAAGGAATATTTAAATTTTGTGACATCATCAAAATGTACTGTTTAACACATTAACCCGTGGAGCTTTTTGTCATTTTTGTCTGAAAATCTAGTAGGAAACCCATTTTGAAAGCTGTTTCTGAATAGACTCGCAAACACCAAATCCCCGGTCATCTTTCAATAACATACTGCCTAGTTGTGTTAGAAACATCATTTTTCGTTGGCTATTTGACACGCGCATGAGCAGAAGGGTAAAAGTTGGAGTTCTTTTTTTATTTTTTATTTTTTTTATTTTTTTTGCTAAATGGAGCCATTATAAAGGCTCATCTGTCTGTTTGCAGTTCATACCGGTTTGCTTTAGATCTGAGACCAAAAAGTCTAAAATCTGGACACAAATTTGGATTCCGACCACAAATTTGGATTCCGACCACAGGCTAATTTTGGGTACAAAAATTGGGTACAAAAAATGAGGTTTTTCTATCTGTATTTTGTAGTGCAACCTATTTGGTATCATTGTAGAGCTACATCTGTCTACCTTTCTATAATAACACCCACTTTAGTGTATCATCCAAGACCATGACGCTACAGAGCTCGGCAGTAGGCTACTACCTCCTGACCCGTAAAGTCGTAGCTAGGGGTTAATGTGTTAATCTGAAGATCACTTTCTAGTGCAACAAGCATAGAGTTTAAACATCTAGATGACATCTTGCTGAGCTCAATGGAAATCGTGTGAGA